>OX276466.1:16723496-19149496 GCA_946251905.1 Cryptocephalus moraei
TGCCGGGTCGCCTCGAACCGTCGTACTGGTATCGGGCTCAGTAATGGTTCCCTGCGCCCGTACGTGGGATTCGATTGTCTAATTGGCGTGCTGGTTGCTAAGGGTTCTCCCAGTTCCTTGAGCGCTCCATACCCCTTGTACGTGGGCCTACCCTGTATTCTCCATTGGCGTCGTTCGGCGAAGGGAACTCGTTCATACGGTCTATCCTGCCGGGTCGCCTCGAAGCCGTCGTACTGGTATCGGGCTCAGTAATGGTTCCCTGAGCCCGTACGTGCGATTCGATTGTCTAATTGGCGTGATGGTTGCTAAGGGTTCTCCCAGTTCCTTGAGCGCTCCATACCCCCTGTACGTGGGCCTACCCTGTATTCTCCAATGGCGTCGTTCGGAGAAGGGAACTCGTTCATACGGTCTATCCTGCCGGGTCGCCTCGAAGCCGTCGTACTGGTATCGGGCTCAGTAATGGTTCCCTGAGCCCGTACGTGGGATTCGATTGTCTAATTGGCGTGCTGGTTGCTAAGGGTTCTCCCAGTTCCTTAAGCGCTCCGTACCCCCTGTACGTGGGCCTACCCTGTATTCTCCATTGGCGTCGTTCGGCGAAGGGAACTCGTTCATACGGTCTATCCTGCCGGGTCGCCTCGAAGCCGTCGTACTGGTATCGGGCTCAGTAATGGTTCCCTGAGCCCGTACGTGGGATTCGATTGTCTAATTGGCGTACTGGTTGCTAAGGGTTCTCCCAGTTCCATGAGCGCTATATACCCCCTGTACGTGGGCCTACCCTGTATTCTCCATTGGTGTCGTTCGGCGAAGGGAACTCGTTCATACGGTCTATCCTGCCGGGTCGCCTCGAAGCCGTCGTACTGGTATCGGGCTCAGTAATGGTTCCCTGAGCCCGTACGTGGGATTCGATTGTCTAATTGGCGTACTGGTTGCTAAGGGTTCTCCCAGTTCCTTGAGCGCTCCATACCCCCTGTACGTGGGCCTACCCTGTATTCTCCATTGGCGTCGTTCGGCGAAGGGAACTCGTTCATACGGTCTATCCTGCCGGGTCGCCTCGAAGCCGTCGTACTTGTATCGGGCTCAGTAATGGTTCCCTGAGCCCGTACGTGGGATTCGATTGTCTAATTGGCGTGCTGGTTGCTAAGGGTTCTCCCTGTTCCTTGAGCGCTCCATACCCCCTGTACGTGGGCCTACCCTGTATTCTCCATTGGCGTCGTTCGGCGAAGGGAACTCGTTCATACGGTCTATCCTGCCGGGTCTCCTCGAAGACGTCGTACTGGTATCGGGCTCAGTAATGGTTCCCTGAGCCCGTACGTGGGATTCGATTGTCTAATTGGCGTGCTGGTTGCTAAGGGTTCTCCCAGTTCCTTGAGAGCTCCATACCCCCTGTACGTGGGCCTACCCTGTATTCTCCATTGGCGTCGTTCGGCGAAGGGAACTCGTTCATACGGTCTATCCTGCCGGGTCGCCTCGAAGCCGTCTTACTGGTATCAGGCTCAGTAATGGTTCCCTGAGCCCGTACGTGGGATTCGATTGTCTAATTGGCGTGCTGGTTGCTAAGGGTTCTCCCAGTTCCTTGAGCGCTCCATACCCCCTGTAGGTGGGCCTACCCTGTATTCTCCATTGGTGTCGTTCGGCGAAGGAAACTCGTTCATACGGTCTATCCTGCCGGGTCGCCTCGAAGCCGTCGTACTGGTATCGGGCTCAGTAATGGTTCCCTGGGCCCGTACGTGGGATTCGATTGTCTAATTGGCGTGCTGGTTGCTAAGGGTTCTCCCAGTTCCTTGAGCGCTCTTACCCCCTGTACGTAGGCCTACCCTGTATTCTCCATTGGCGTCGTTCGGCGAAGGAAACTCGTTCATACGGTCTATCCTGTCGGGTCGCCTCGAAGCCGTCGTACTGGTATCGGGCTCAGTAATGGTTCCCTGAGCCCGTACGTGGAATTCGATTGTCTAATTGGCGTGCTGGTTGCTAAGGGTTCTCCCGGTTCCTTGAGCGCTCCATACCCCCA
Organism: Cryptocephalus moraei; assembly: GCA_946251905.1. Taxonomy (NCBI): domain Eukaryota; kingdom Metazoa; phylum Arthropoda; class Insecta; order Coleoptera; family Chrysomelidae; genus Cryptocephalus; species Cryptocephalus moraei. The sequence goes on from OX276466.1 coordinate 16,725,505, forward strand.
GTACGTGGGCCTACCCTGTATTCTCCATTGGCGTCGTTCGGCGAAGGGAACTCGTTCATACGGTCTATCCTGCCGGGTCGCCTCGAAGCCGTCGTACTGGTATCGGGCTCAGTAATGGTTCCCTGAGCCCGTACGTGGGATTCGATTGTCTAATTGGCGTGCTGGTTGCTAAGGGTTCTCCCAGTTCCTTGAGCGCTCCATACCCTTTGTACGTGGGCCTACCCTGTATTCTCCATTGGCGTCGTTCGGCGAAGGGAACCCGTTCATACGGTCTATCCTGCCGGGTCGCCTCGAAGCCGTCGTACTGGTATCGGGCTCAGTAAGGGTTCCCTGGGCCCGTACGTGGGATTCAATTGTCCAATTGGCGTGCTGGTTGCTAAGGGTTCTCCCAGTTCCTTGAGCGCTCCATACCCCCTGTACGTGGGCCTACCCTGTATTCTCCATTGGCGTCGTTCGGCGAAGGGAACTCGTTCATACGGTCTATCCTGCCGGGTCGCCTCGTAGCCGTCGTACTGGTATCGGGCTCAGTAGTGGTTCCCTGAGCCCGTACGTGGGATTCGATTGTCTAATTGGCGTGCTGGTTGCTAAGGGTTCTCCCTGTTCCTTGAGCGCTCCATACCCCCTGTACGTGGGCCTACCCTGTATTCTCCATTGGCGTCGTTCGGCGAAGGGAACTCGTTCATACGGTCTATCCTGCCGGGTCGCCTCGAATCCGTCGTACTGGTATCAGGCTCAGTAATGTTTCCCTGAGCCCGTACGTGGGATTCGATTGTCTAATTGGGGTGCTGGTTGCTAAGGGTTCTGCCAGTTCCTTGAGCGCTCCATACCCCCTGTACGTGGGCCTACCCTGTATTCTCCATTGGTGTCGTTCGGCGAAGGGAACTCGATCATACGGTCTATCCTGCCGGGTCGCCTCGAATCCGTCGTACTGGTATCGGGCTCAGTAATGGTTCCCTGGGCCCGTACGTGGGATTCGATTGTCTAATTGGCGTGCTGGTTGCTAAGGGTTCTCCCAGTTCCTTGAGCGCTCCATACCCCCTGTACGTGGGCCTACCCTGTATTCTCCATTGGCGTCGTTCGGCAAAGGGAACTCGTTCATACGGTCTATCCTGCCGGGTCGCCTCGAAGCCGTCGTACTGGTATCGGGCTCAGTAATGGTTCCCTGAGCCCGTACGTGGGATTCGATTGTCTAATTATCGTGCTGGTTGCTAAGGGTTCTCCCAGTTCCTTGAGCGCTCCATACCCCCTGTACGTGGGCCTACCCTGTATTCTCCATTGGCGTCGCTTGGCGAAGGGGACTCGTTCATACGGTCTATCCTGCCGGGTCGCCTCGAAGCCGTCGTACTGGAATAAGGCTCAGTAATGGTTCCCTGAGCCCGTACGTGGGATTCGATTGTCTAATTGGCGTGCTGGTTGCTAAGGGTTCTCCCAGTTCCTTGAGCGCTCCATACCCCCTGTACGTGGGCCTACCCTGTATTCTCCATTGGCGTCGTTCGGCAAAGGGAACTCGTTCATACGGTCTATCCTGCCGGGTCGCCTCGAAGCCGTCGTACTGGTATCGGGCTCAGTAATTGTTCCCTGAGCCCGTACGTGGGATTCGATTGTCTAATTATCGTGCTGGTTGCTAAGGGTTCTCCCAGTTCCTTGAGCGCTCCATACCCCCTGTACGTGGGCCTACCCTGTATTCTCCATTGGCGTCGCTTGGCGAAGGGGACTCGTTCATACGGTCTATCCTGCCGGGTCGCCTCGAAGCCGTCGTACTGGAATAAGGCTCAGTAATGGTTCCCTGAGCCCGTACGTGGGATTCGATTGTCTAATTGGCGTGCTGGTTGCTAAGGGTTCTCCCAGTTCCTTGAGCGCTCCATACCCCCTGTACGTGGGCCTACCCTGTATTCTCCATTGGCGTCGTTCGGCAAAGGGAACTCGTTCATACGGTCTATCCTGCCGGGTCGCCTCGAAGCCGTCGTACTGGTATCGGGCTCAGTAATGGTTCCCTGAGCCCGTACGTGGGATTCGATTGTCTAATTGGCGTGCTGGTTGCTAAGGGTTCTCCCAGTTCCTTGATCGCTCCATACCCCCTGTACGTGGGCCTACCCTGTATTCTCCATTGGCGTCGTTCGGCGAAGGGAACTCGTTCATACGGTCTATCCTGCCGGGTCGCCTCGAAGCCGTCGTACTGGTATCGGGCTCAGTAATGGTTCCCTGAGCCCGTACGTGGGATTCGATTGTCTAATTGGCGTGCTGGTTGCTAAGGGTTCTCCCATTTCCTTGAGCGCTCCATACCCCTTGTACGTGGGCCTACCCTGTATTCTCCATTGGCGTCGTTCGGCGAAGGGAACTCGTTCATACGGTCTATCCTGCCGGGTCGCCTCGAAGCCGTCGTACTGGTATCGGGCTCAGTAATGGTTCCCTGAGCCCGTACGTGGGATTCGATTGTCTAATTGAATCGGTTATTTCGAAAAGGCCACAAATCCATAAATGTTAATTTTACAGGAGATAAAAAAAACGTTTCATATTGTAAATCGTGAGGATATGCTTCTGTTTTCCGAATGAAGTGTCAAAATGTAATGCAAAATGAAGTTTCACTAAAAAAAAATAAGAAAATCAAATCCAGTACACTGAAAAAAAATATTTTGTTTTATTAGTTGTGGCCTTTTCCAACCAAACACTGATGGCTTTATGACTAATAAAAAAACTAGCATTACCAATGAATAATGTATTAGGTGACAACAAAAAACATTTTAAGAATTATCAAATATGTTATTCAAAAGTCTTCTTCGGGTGATTCATCTTGATTCGTAGTAGGCCATAAAATCAGTTCATTGTAAAAAAACACTTTATCCTCTGGTACATACTGGACAAGTTTCTTAATATTGCCCATTTTTTTTAATTAATAGGAATTTTTCCTGAGTAAGCAGGCTCTGTTGGTAAATTAGGACACACTCCAGCTGGTTTTCCCAAGGAAAATTCATGGAACATGAGCCCATCAATAAATGGACGTACTTTAAGAATCCCTGGTTTTCTGCAGTCATACTCGAATTCATTATACTGCGAAATTTGAAAAGTTATTTTCTCATCTTTGTTCTTTTTCTGAAAGGAGTCAATAGATAGTACGGTTTTCTTGTAATACTTGGGCCACCACTTCTTGAAGTCCAGAATGTTTTCATTATGAACCCTTTCTATTGAGAAAAGAGATTTACTTGAGGATCGTTCTATTAACTTATAATATTCTTCAGGAAGAAAAATGCGGTCCTGCTTGCGAATGAGCCTTTTTGCTACTCCAAAGTCTCTGTCGCATGGTAGAAATGAGTGACCCCTGATTGGAAAATAATGTACAATTTTATTGAATCTTCCCGAGGATGCAAGGGCTAAAAGGAATCGAACTACTGTGTGGTTCTTGTTTTGACCCGCGCAACCATCTGAAAATATATGAACTTCTTTGACATTCTCTGCAACTTCATGCTCAAAATAATGTTTTAAGAAAGTACACACTTCATTGGGTCCTTTGTTAGCCTCACCCTCATGATACGAATAAAATTTAGCTTCTCCCGTTTTTAAGTTATGAATACTGAACTCAAAAACCCATAAGTGTCGGTAATAAAAAATTTCTTGCACAGGTATATCCGGTATTGGTAAATTTTGCATGTAATCCATTGTGATTCCCAGTATCTCGTCAGTCTCTGCAGAGAGCTTTTTAATATGTTCTAATTTTTTATAAAACTTCTTAGCTCTGTTTTTATGAACCATGAGTTCGGCAACAGCAACTCGTTTTGCAGTATCATTGAGGGTCGTGCTTTTAACTTTTTGGCCTAGTTCTTCACAGGCAGAACACACATCAACTTGAGGACGACCAAAAGAATACGTAAAATTTTCATGAAAATACTTTAAATAAAAACTATATTTCACTTTAGAGTCAGGAAATTTGTCGATAAACATTTTATGCATTTGTTTAACATCCAACGTAGCAGGTAAATACTTTTTAACTACATTAGCATAATGGACTTCTTTTACATCGAACAACTTTATATGTTCATTTATTTCAAAGCAAATCTCAGCTGGTATTAAATTATGCCTAGATTTAATAGATTTCCCTCTATTATCTCTTGGAGTGGTTCCAGAAGTTTGTAGATGGCATAATCGTCTAACATGCTTTTCGCCAACACCATATAAACTCAAAAATGCTTTCTTGCATACATGCTTACGTACTCCGTTTAAACAAGTATGAAATAAAAAATTATTAGGTCTCTCTAGACGCTTAATGGCATTTTGAGATTTTCTGGTTCTCTTAATGGGAGCTACTTCTATCAGACTTTGCAAATAGGAGTCTTGTGAGTTTTTGTTATCAAAATCATGTAACGATGTTAACAATGCACGTCTGTCGATGTGTGAATACTGTTCACAACATTTTTTGCGACAACTACAGTTGATTCCAGTCTTTCGCGGCAAAACCTTTTTTCCGACATGATTAAAATGTTCCTCACCTTTCACTTTGGCCTTCTTAATAACTTCACTTTTATAGTGGGCACGATTAATCACGCCTTTCTTTCGTTTTCTTTGTTCATTTTCAATAACTGCACTACTTTCATCTTCAGAGCTACTCATTTTGTATAAACAATGCACAAACCTAATCGTAGTAATCACATTGAACTGAGACTGAACTAAAACGACTGCCTGGTACTGCCACCAGTGCCACCATAGCGGCTGAATCGTCACGTGATGCGTGCGCACGTAACCGATTCAATTGGCGTGCTGGTTGCTAAGGGTTCTCCCTGTTCCTTGAGCGCTCCATACCCCCTGTACGTGGGCCTACCCTGTATTCTCCATTGGCGTCGTTCGGCGAAGGGAACTCGTTCATACGGTCTATCCTGCCGGGTCTCCTCGAAGCCGTCGTACTGGTATCGGGCTCAGTAATGGTTCCCTGAGCCCGTACGTGGGATTCGATTGTCTAATTGGCGTGCTGGTTGCTAAGGGTTCTCCCAGTTCCTTGAGAGCTCCATACCCCCTGTACGTGGGCCTACCCTGTATTCTCCATTGGCGTCGTTCGGCGAAGGGAACTCGTTCATACGGTCTATCCTGCCGGGTCGCCTCGAAGCCGTCGTACTGGTATCAGGCTCAGTAATGGTTCCCTGAGCCCGTACGTGGGATTCGATTGTCTAATTGGCGTGCTGGTTGCTAAGGGTTCTCCCAGTTCCTTGAGCGCTCCATACCCCCTGTACGTGGGCCTACCCTGTATTCTCCATTGGTGTCGTTCGGCGAAGAGAACTCGTTCATACGGTCTATCCTGCCGGGTCGCCTCGAAGCCGTCGTACTGGTATCGGGCTCAGTAATGGTTCCCTGAGCCCGTACGTGGGATTCGATTGTCTAATTGGCGTGCTGGTTGCTAAGGGTTCTCCCAGTTCCTTGAGCGCTCTTACCCCCTGTACCTGGGCCTACCCTGTATTCTCCATTGGCGTCGTTCGGCGAAGAAAACTCGTTCATACGGTCTATCCTGTCGGGTCGCCTCGAAGCCGTCGTACTGGTATCGGGCTCAGTAATGGTTCCCTGAGCCCGTACGTGGAATTCGATTGTCTAATTGGCGTGCTGGTTGCTAAGTGTTCTCCCGGTTCCTTGAGCGCTCCATACCCCCTGTACGTGGGCCTACCCTGTATTCTCCATTGGCGTCGCTTGGCGAAGGGGACTCGTTCATACGGTCTATCCTGCCGGGTCGCCTCGAAGCCGTCGTACTGGAATAAGGTTCAGTAATGGTTCCCTGAGCCCGTACGTGGGATTCGATTGTCTAATTGGCGTGCTGGTTGCTAAGGGTTCTCCCAGTTCCTTGAGCGCTCCATACCCTTTGTACGTGGGCCTACCCTGTATTCTCCATTGGCGTCGTTCGGCGAAGGGAACTCGTTCATACGGTCTATCCTGCCGGGTCGCCTCGAAGCCGTCGTACTGGTATCGGGCTCAGTAATGGTTCCCTGAGCCCGTACGTGGGATTCGATTGTCTAATTGGCGTGCTGGTTGCTAAGGATTCTCCCAGTTCCTTGAGCGCTCCATACCCCTGTACGTGGGCCTACCCTGTATTCTCCAATGGCGTCGTTCGGCGAAGGGAACTCGTTCATACGGTCTATCCTGCCGGGTCGCCTCGAAGCCGTCGTACTGGTATCGGGCTCAGTAATGGTTCCCTGGGCCCGTACGTGGGATTCGATTCTCTAATTGGCGTGCTGGTTGCTAAGGGTTCTCCCAGTTCCTTGAGCGCTCCAGACCCCCTGTACGTGGGCCTGCCCTGTATTCTCCATTGGCGTCGTTCGGCGAAGGGAACTCCTTCATACGGTCTATCCTGCCGGGTCGCCTCGAAGCCGTCGTACTGGTATCGGGCTCGGTAATGGTTCCCTGAGCCCGTACGTGGGATTCGATTGTCTAATTGGCGTGCTGGTTGCTAAGGGTTCTCCCAGTTTCTTGAGCGCTCCATACCCCCTGTACGTGGGCCTACCCTGTATTCTCCATTGGCGTCGCTTGGCGAAGGGGACTCGTTCATACGGTCTATCCTGCCGGGTCGCCTCGAAGCCGTCGTACTGGAATAAGGCTCAGTAATGGTTCCCTGAGCCCGTACGTGGGATTCGATTGTCTAATTGGCGTGCTGGTTGCTAAGGGTTCTCCCAGTTCCTGGAGCGCTCCATACCCCCTGTACGTAGGCCTACCCTGTATTCTCCATTGGCGTCGTTCGGCGAAGGGAACTCGTTCATACGGTCTATCCTGCCGGGTCGCCTCGAACCCATCGTACTGGTATCGGGCTCAGTAATGGTTCCCTGAGCCCGTACGTGGGATTCGATTGTCTAATTGGCGTGCTGGTTGCTAAGGGTTCTCCCAGTTCCTTGAGCGCTCCATACCCCCTGTACGTGGGCCTACCCTGTATTCTCCATTGGCGTCGTTCGGCGAAGGGAACTCGTTCATACGGTCTATCCTGCCGGGTCGCCTCGAAGCCGTTGTACTGGTATCGGGCTCAGTAATGGTTCCCTGAGCCCGTACGTTGGATTCGATTGTCTAATTGGCGTGCTGGTTGCTAAGGGTTCTCCCAGATCCTTGAGCACTCCATACCCCCTGTACGTGGGCCTACCCTGTATTCTCCATTGGCGTCGTTCGGCGAAGGGAACTCGTTCATACGGTCTATCCTGCCGGGTCGCCTCGAAACCGTCGTACTGGTATCGGGCTCAGTAATGGTTCCCTGAGCGCGTACGTGGGATTCGATTGTCTAATTGGCGTGCTGGTTGCTAAGGGTTCTCCCAGTTCGTTGAGCGCTCCATACGCCCTGTACGTGGGCCTCCCCAGTATTCTCCATTGGCGTCGTTCGGCGAAGGGAACTCGTTCATACGGTCTATCCTGCCGGGTCGCCTCGAAGCCGTCGTACTGGTATCGGGCTCAGTAATGGTTCCCTGAGCCAGTACGTGGGATTCGATTGTCTAATTGGCGTGCTGGTTGCTAAGGGTTCTCCCAGTTCCTTGAGCGCTCCATACCCCCTGTACGTGGGCCTACCCTGTATTCTCCATTGGCGTCGTTCGGCGAAGGGAACTCGTTCATACCGTCTATCCTGCCGGGTCGCCTCGAAGCCGTCGTACTGGTATCGGGCTCAGTAATGGTTCCCTGAGCCCGTACGTGGGATTCGATTGGCTAATTGGCGTGCTGGTTGCTAAGGGTTCTCCCAGTTCCTTGAGCGCTCCATACCCCCTGTACGTGGGCCTACCCTTTATTCTCCATTGGCGTCGTTCGGCGAAGGGAACTCGTTCATACGGTCTATCCTGCCGGGTCGCCTCGAAGCCGTCGTACTGGTATCAGGCTCAGTAATGGTTCCCTGAGCCCGTACGTGGGATTCGATTGTCTAATTGGCGTGCTGGTTGCTAAGGATTCTCCCAGTTCCTTGAGCGCTCCATACCTCCTGTACGTGGGCCTACCCTGTATTCTCCATTGGCGTCGTTCGGCGAAGGGAACTCGTTCATACGGTCTATCCTGCCGGGTCGCCTCGAAGCCGTCGTACTGGTATCGGGCTCAGTAATGGTTCCCTGAGCCCGTACGTGTGATTCGATTGTCTAATTGGCGTGCTGGTTGCTAAGGATTCTTCCAGTTCCTTGAGCGCTCCATACCCCCTGTACGTGGGCCTACCCTGTATTCTCCAATGGCGTCGTTCGGCGAAGGGAACTCGTTCATACGGTCTATCCTGCCGGGTCGCCTCGAAGCCGTCGTACTGGTATCGGGCTCAGTAATGGTTCCCTGGGCTCGTACGTGGGATTCGATTGTCTAATTGGCGTGCTGGTTGCTAAGGGTTCTCCCAGTTCCTTGAGCGCTCCATACCCCCTGTACGTGGGCCTGCCCTGTATTCTCCATTGGCGTCTTTCGGCGAAGGGAACTCCTTCATACGGTCTATCCTGCCGGGTCGCCTCGAAGCCGTCGTACTGGTATCGGGCTCGGTAATGGTTCCCTGAGACCGTACGTGGGATTCGATTGTCTAATTGGCGTGCTGGTTGCTAAGGGTTCTCCCAGTTCCTTGAGCGATCCATACCCCCTGTACGTGGGCCTACCCTGTATTCTCCATTGGCGTCGTTCGGCAAAGGGAACTCGTTCATACGGTCTATCCTGCCGGGTCGCCTCGAAGCCGTCGTACTGGTATCGGGCTCAGTAATGGTTCCCTGAGCCCGTACGTGGGATTCGATTGTCTAATTGGCGTGCTGGTTGCTAAGGGTTCTCCCAGTTCCTTGAGCGCTCCATACCCCCTGTACGTGGGCCTACCCTGTATTCTCCATTGGCGTCGTTCGGCGAAGGGAACTCCTTCATACGGTCCATCCTGCCGGGTCGCCTCGAAGCCGTCGCACTGGTATCGGGCTCAGTAATGGTTCCCTGAGCCCGTACGTGGGATTCGATTGTCTAATTGGCGTGCTGGTTGCTAAGGGTTCTCCCAGTTCCTTGAGCGCTCCATACCCCCTGTACGTGGGCCTACCCTGTATTTTCCATTGGTGTCGTTCGGCGAACGGAACTCGTTCATACGGTCTTACCTGCCGGGTCGCCTCGAAGCCGTCGTACTGGTATCGGGCTCAGTAATGGTTCCCTGAGCCCGTACGTGGGATTCGATTGTCTAATTGGCGTGCTGGTTGCTAAGGGTTCTCCCAGTTCCTTGAGCGCTCCATACCCTTTGTACGTGGGCCTACCCTGTATTCTCCATTGGCGTCGTTCGGCGAAGGGAACTCGTTCATACGGTCTATCCTGCCGGGTCGCCTCGAAGCCGTCGTAATGGTATCGGGCTCAGTAATGGTTCCCTGAGCCCGTACGTGTGATTCGATTGTCTAATTGGCGTGCTGGTTGCTAAGGATTCTCCCAGTTCCTTGAGCGCTCCATACCCCCTGTACGTGGGCCTACCCTGTATTCTCCAATGGCGTCGTTCGGCGAAGGGAACTCGTTCATACGCTCTATCCTGCCGGGTCGCCTCGAAGCCGTCGTACTGGTATCGGGATCAGTAATGGTTCCCTGAGCCCGTACGTGGGATTCGATTGTCTAATTGGCGTGCTGGTTGCTAAGGGTTCTCCCAGTTCCTTGAGCGCTCCATACCCCCTGTACGTGGGCCTACCCTGTATTCTCCATTGGCGTCGTTCGGCGAAGGGAACTCGTTCATACGGTCCATCCTGCCGGGTCGCCTCGAAGCCGTCGTACTGGTATCAGGCTCAGTAATGGTTCCCTGAGCCCGTACGTGGGATTCGATTGTCTAATTGGCGTGCTGGTTGCTAAGGATTCTCCCAGTTCCTTGAGCGCTCCATACCCCCTGTACGTGGGCCTACCCTGTATTCTCCAATGGCGTCGTTCGGAGAAGGGAACTCGTTCATACGGTCTATCCTGCCGGGTCGCCTCGAAGCCGTCGTACTGGTATCATGCTCAGTAATGGTTCCCTGGGCCCGTACGTGGGATTCGATTGTCTAATTGGCGTGCTGGTTGCTAAGGGTTCTCCCAGTTCCTTGAGCGCTCCATACCCCCTGTACGTGGGCCTGCCCTGTATTCTCCATTGGCGTCGTTCGGCGAAGGGAACTCCTTCATACGGTCTATCCTGCCGGGTCGCCTCGAAGCCGTCGTACTGGTATCGGGCTCGGTAATGGTTCCCTGAGCCCGTACGTGGGATTCGATTGTCTAATTGGCGTGCTGGTTGCTAAGGGTTCTCCCAGTTCCTTGAGCGCTCCATACCCCCTGTACGTGGGCCTACCCTGTATTCTCCATTGGCGTCGCTTGGCGAAGGGGACTCGTTCATACGGTCTATCCTGCCGGGTCGCCTCGAAGCCGTCGTACTGGAATAAGGCTCAGTAATGGTTCCCTGAGCCCGTACGTGGGATTCGATTGTCTAATTGTCGTGCTGGTTGCTAAGGGTTCTCCCAGTTCCTTGAGCGCTCCATACCCCCTGTACGTAGGCCTACCCTGTATTCTCCATTGGCGTCGTTCGGCGAAGGGAACTCGTTCATACGGTCTATCCTGCCGGGTCGCCTCGAAGCCGTCGTACTGGTATCGGGCTCAGTAATGGTTCCCTGAGCCCGTACGTGGGATTCGATTGTCTAATTGGCGTGCTGGTTGCTAAGGGTTCTCCCAGTTCCTTAAGCGCTCCGTACCCCCTGTACGTGGGCCTACCCTGTATTCTCCATTGGCGTCGTTCGGCGAAGGGAACTCGTTCATACGGTCTATCCTGCCGGGTCGCCTCGAAGCCGTCGTACTGGTATCGGGCTCGGTAATGGTTCCCTGAGCCCGTACGTGGGATTCGATTGTCTAATTGGCGTGCTGGTTGCTAAGGGTTCTCCCAGTTCCTTGAGCGCTCCATACCCCCTGTACGTGGGCCTACCCTGTATTCTCCATTGGCGTCGTTCGGCGAAGGGAACTCGTTCATTCGGTCTATCCTGCCGGGTCGCCTCGAAGCCGTCGTACTGGAATAAGGTTCAGTAATGGTTCCCTGAGCCCGTATGTGGGATTCGATTGGCTAATTGGCGTGCTGGTTGCTAAGGGTTCTCCCAGTTCCTTGAGCGCTCCATACCCCCTGTACGTGGGCCTACCCCGTATTCTCCAATGGCGTCGTTCGGCGAAGGGAACTCGTTCATACGGTCTATCCTGCCGGGTCGCCTCGAAGCCGTCGTACTGGTATCATGCTCAGTAATGGTTCCCTGGGCCCGTACGTGGGATTCGATTGTCCAATTGGCGTGCTGGTTGCTAAGGGTTCTCCCAGTTCCTTGAGCGCTCTTACCCCCTGTACGTGGGCCTACCCTGTATTCTCCATTGGCGTCGTTCGGCGAAGGAAACTCGTTCATACGGTCTATCCTGTCGGGTCGCCTCGAAGCTGTCGTACTGGTATCGGGCTCAGTAATGGTTCCCTGAGCCCGTACGTGGAATTCGATTGTCTAATTGGCGTGCTGGTTGCTAAGGGTTCTCCCGGTTCCTTGAGCGCTCCATACCCCCTGTACGTGGGCCTACCCTGTATTCTCCAATGGCGTCGTTCGGAGAAGGGAACTCGTTCATACGGTCTATCCTGCCGGGTCGCCTCGAAGCCGTCGTACTGGTATCATGCTCAGTAATGGTTCCCTGGGCCCGTACGTGGGATTCGATTGTCTAATTGGCGTGCTGGTTGCTAAGGGTTCTCCCAGTTCCTTGAGCGCTCCATACCCCCTGTACGTGGGCCTGCCCTGTATTCTCCATTGGCGTCGTTCGGCGAAGGGAACTCCTTCATACGGTCTATCCTGCCGGGTCGCCTCGAAGCCGTCGTACTGGTATCGGGCTCGGTAATGGTTCCCTGAGCCCGTACGTGGGATTCGATTGTCTAATTGGCGTGCTGGTTGCTAAGGGTTCTCCCAGTTCCTTGAGCGCTCCATACCCCCTGTACGTGGGCCTACCCTGTATTCTCCATTGGCGTCGCTTGGCGAAGGGGACTCGTTCATACGGTCTATCCTGCCGGGTCGCCTCGAAGCCGTCGTACTGGAATAAGGCTCAGTAATGGTTCCCTGAGCCCGTACGTGGGATTCGATTGTCTAATTGGCGTGCTGGTTGCTAAGGGTTCTCCCAGTTCCTTGAGCGCTCCATACCCCCTGTACGTGGGCCTACCCTGTATTCTCCATTGGCGTCGTTCGGCAAAGGGAACTCGTTCATACGGTCTATCCTGCCGGGTCGCCTCGAAGCCGTCGTACTGGTATCGGGCGCAGTAATGGTTCCCTGAGCCCGTACGTGGGATTCGATTGTCTAATTGGCGTGCTGGTTGCTAAGGGTTCTCCCAGTTCCTTGAGCGCTCCATACCCCCTGTACGTAGGCCTACCCTGTATTCTCCATTGGCGTCGTTCGGCGAAGGGAACTCGTTCATACGGTCTATCCTGCCGGGTCGCCTCGAAGCCGTCGTACTGGTATCGGGCTCAGTAATGGTTCCCTGAGCCCGTACGTGGGATTAGATTGTCTAATTGGTGTGCTGGTTGCTAAGGGTTCTCCCAGTTCCTTAAGCGCTCCGTACCCCCTGTACGTGGGCCTACCCTGTATTCTCCATTGGCGTCGTTCGGCGAAGGGAACTCGTTCATACGGTCTATCCTGCCGGGTCGCCTCGAAGCCGTCGTACTGGTATCGGGCTCGGTAATGGTTCCCTGAGCCCGTACGTGGGATTCGATTGTCTAATTGGCGTGCTGGTTGCTAAGGGTTCTCCCAGTTCCTTGAGCGCTCCATACCCCCTGTACGTGGGCCTACCCTGTATTCTCCATTGGCGTCGTTCGGCGAAGGGAACTCGTTCATTCGGTCTATCCTGCCGGGTCGCCTCGAAGCCGTCGTACTGGAATAAGGTTCAGTAATGGTTCCCTGAGCCCGTACGTGGGATTCGATTGGCTAATTGGCGTGCTGGTTGCTAAGGGTTCTCCCAGTTCCTTGAGCGCTCCATACCCCCTGTACGTGGGCCTACCCTGTATTCTCCATTGGCGTCGTTCGGCGAAGGGAACTCGTTCATACGGTCTATCCTGCCGGGTCGCCTCGAAGCCGTCGTACTGGTATCGGGCTCAGTAATGGTTCCCTGAGCCCGTACGTGGGATTCGATTGGCTAATTGGCGTGCTGGTTGCTAAGGGTTCTCCCAGTTCCTTGAGCGCTCCATACCCCCTGTACGTGGGCCTACCCTGTATTTTCCATTGGTGTCGTTCGGCGAAGGGAACTCGTTCATACGGTCTTACCTGCCGGGTCGCCTCGAAGCCGTCGTACTGGTATCGGGCTCAGTAATGGTTCCCTGAGCCCGTACGTGGGATTCGATTGTCTAATTGGCGTGCTGGTTGCTAAGGGTTCTCCCAGTTCCTTGAGCGCTCCATACCCTTTGTACGTGGGCCTACCCTGTATTCTCCATTGGCGTCGTTCGGCGAAGGGAACTCGTTCATACGGTCTATCCTGCCGGGTCGCCTCGAAGCCGTCGTACTGGTATCGGGCTCAGTAATGGTTCCCTGAGCCCGTACGTGTGATTCGATTGTCTAATTGGCGTGCTGGTTGCTAAGGATTCTCCCAGTTCCTTGAGCGCTCCATACCCGCTGTACGTGGGCCTACCCTGTATTCTCCAATGGCGTCGTTCGGCGAAGGGAACTCGTTCATACGGTCTATCCTGCCGGGTCGCCTCGAAGCCGTCGTACTGGTATCGGGCTCAGTAATGGTTCCCTGAGCCCGTACGTGGGATTCGATTGTCTAATTGGCGTGCTGGTTGCTAAGGGTTCTCCCAGTTCCTTGAGCGCTCCATACCCCCTGTACGTGGGCTTACCCTGTATTCTCCATTGGCGTCGTTCGGCGAAGGGAACTCGTTCATACGGTCCATCCTGCCGGGTCGCCTCGAAGCCGTCGTACTGGTATCAGGCTCAGTAATGGTTCCCTGAGCCCGTACGTGGGATTCGATTGTCTAATTGGCGTGCTGGTTGCTAAGGATTCTCCCAGTTCCTTGAGCGCTCCATACCCCCTGTACGTGGGCCTACCCTGTATTCTCCAATGGCGTCGTTCGGAGAAGGGAACTCGTTCATACGGTCTATCCTGCCGGGTCGCCTCGAAGCCGTCGTACTGGTATCATGCTCAGTAATGGTTCCCTGGGCCCGTACGTGGGATTCTATTGTCTAATTGGCGTGCTGGTTGCTAAGGGTTCTCCCAGTTCCTTGAGCGCTCCATACCCCCTGTACGTGGGCCTGCCCTGTATTCTCCATTGGCGTCGTTCGGCGAAGGGAACTCCTTCATACGGTCTATCCTGCCGGGTCGCCTCGAAGCCGTCGTACTGGTATCGGGCTCGATAATGGTTCCCTGAGCCCGTACGTGGGATTCGATTGTCTAATTGGCGTGCTGGTTGCTAAGGGTTCTCCCAGTTCCTTGAGCGCTCCATACCCCCTGTACGTAGGCCTACCCTGTATTCTCCATTGGCGTCGTTCGGCGAAGGGAACTCGTTCATACGGTCTATCCTGCCGGGTCGCCTCGAAGCCGTCGTACTGGTATCGGGCTCAGTAATGGTTCCCTGAGCCCGTACGTGGGATTCGATTGTCTAATTGGCGTGCTGGTTGCTAAGGGTTCTCCCAGTTCCTTAAGCGCTCCGTACCCCCTGTACGTGGGCCTACCCTGTATTCTCCATTGGCGTCGTTCGGCGAAGGGAACTCGTTCATACGGTCTATCCTGCCGGGTCGCCTCGAAGCCGTCGTACTGGTATCGGGCTCGGTAATGGTTCCCTGAGCCCGTACGTGGGATTCGATTGTCTAATTGGCGTGCTGGTTGCTAAGGGTTCTCCCAGATCCTTGAGCGCTCCATACCCCCTGTACGTGGGCCTACCCTGTATTCTCCATTGGCGTCGTTCGGCGAAGGGAACTCGTTCATTCGGTCTATCCTGCCGGGTCGCCTCGAAGCCGTCGTACTGGTATCGGGCTCAGTAATGGTTCCCTGAGCCCGTACGTGGGATTCGATTGTCTAATTGGCGTGCTGGTTGCTAAGGGTTCTCCCAGTTCCTTAAGCGCTCCGTACCCCCTGTACGTGGGCCTACCCTGTATTCTCCATTGGCGTCGTTCGGCGAAGGGAACTCGTTCATACGGTCTATCCTGCCGGGTCGCCTCGAAGCCGTCGTACTGGTATCGGGCTCGGTAATGGTTCCCTGAGCCCGTACGTGGGATTCGATTGTCTAATTGGCGTGCTGGTTGCTAAGGGTTCTCCCAGTTCCTTGAGCGCTCCATACCCCCTGTACGTGGGCCTACCCTGTATTCTCCATTGGCGTCGTTCGGCGAAGGGAACTCGTTCATTCGGTCTATCCTGCCGGGTCGCCTCGAAGCCGTCGTACTGGAATAAGGTTCAGTAATGGTTACCTGAGCCCGTACGTGGGATTCGATTGGCTAATTGGCGTGCTGGTTGCTAAGGGTTCTCCCAGTTCCTTGAGCGCTCCATACCCCCTGTACGTGGGCCTACCCTGTATTCTCCAATGGCGTCGTTCGGCGAAGGGAACTCGTTCATACGGTCTATCCTGCCGGGTCGCCTCGAAGCCGTCGTACTGGTATCATGCTCAGTAATGGTTCCCTGGGCCCGTACGTGGGATTCGATTGTCTAATTGGCGTGCTGGTTGCTAAGGGTTCTCCCAGTTCCTTGAGCGCTCTTACCCCCTGTACGTGGGCCTACCCTGTATTCTCCATTGGCGTCGTTCGGCGAAGGAAACTCGTTCATACGGTCTATCCTGTCGGGTCGCCTCGAAGCTGTCGTACTGGTATCGGGCTCAGTAATGGTTCCCTGAGCCCGTACGTGGAATTCGATTGTCTAATTGGCGTGCTGGTTGCTAAGGGTTCTCCCGGTTCCTTGAGCGCTCCATACCCCCTGTACGTGGGCCTACCCTGTATTCTCCAATGGCGTCGTTCGGAGAAGGGAACTCGTTCATACGGTCTATCCTGCCGGGTCGCCTCGAAGCCGTCGTACTGGTATCATGCTCAGTAATGGTTCCCTGGGCCCGTACGTGGGATTCGATTGTCTAATTGGCGTGCTGGTTGCTAAGGGTTCTCCCAGTTCCTTGAGCGCTCCATACCCCCTGTACGTGGGCCTGCCCTGTATTCTCCATTGGCGTCGTTCGGCGAAGGGAACTCCTTCATACGGTCTATCCTGCCGGGTCGCCTCGAAGCCGTCGTACTGGTATCGGGCTCGGTAATGGTTCCCTGAGCCCGTACGTGGGATTCGATTGTCTAATTGGCGTGCTGGTTGCTAAGGGTTCTCCCAGTTCCTTGAGCGCTCCATACCCCCTGTACGTGGGCCTACCCTGTATTCTCCATTGGCGTCGTTCGGCAAAGGGAACTCGTTCATACGGTCTATCCTGCCGGGTCGCCTCGAAGCCGTCGTACTGGTATCGGGCTCAGTAATGGTTCCCTGAGCCCGTACGTGGGATTCGATTGTCTAATTGGCGTGCTGGTTGCTAAGGGTTCTCCCAGTTCCTTGAGCGCTCCATACCCCCTGTACGTGGGCCTACCCTGTATTCTCCATTGGCGTCGCTAGGCGAAGGGGACTCGTTCATACGGTCTATCCTGCCGGGTCGCCTCGAAGCCGTCGTACTGGAATAAGGCTCAGTAATGGTTCCCTGAGCCCGTACGTGGGATTCGATTGTCTAATTGGCGTGCTGGTTGCTAAGGGTTCTCCCAGTTCCTTGAGCGCTCCATACCCCCTGTACGTGGGCCTACCCTGTATTCTCCATTGGCGTCGTTCGGCAAAAGGAACTCGTTCATACGGTCTATCCTGCCGGGTCGCCTCGAAGCCGTCGTACTGGTATCATGCTCAGTAATGGTTCCCTGAGCCCGTACGTGGGATTCGATTGTCTAATTGGCATGCTGGTTGCTAAGGGTTCTCCCAGTTCCTTGAGCGCTCCATACCCCCTGTACGTAGGCCTACCCTGTATTCTCCATTGGCGTCGTTCGGCGAAGGGAACTCGTTCATACGGTCTATCCTGCCGGGTCGCCTCGAAGCCGTCGTACTGGTATCGGGCTCAGTAATGGTTCCCTGAGCCCGTACGTGGGATTCGATTGTCTAATTGGCGTGCTGGTTGCTAAGGGTTCTCCCAGTTCGTTAAGCGCTCCGTACCCCCTGTACGTGGGCCTACCCTGTATTCTCCATTGGCGTCGTTCGGCGAAGGGAACTCGTTCATACGGTCTATCCTGCCGGGTCGCCTCGAAGCCGTCGTACTGGTATCGGGCTCAGTAATGTTTCCCTGAGCCCGTACGTGGGATTCGATTGTCTAATTGGCGTGCTGGTTGCTAAGGGTTCTCCCAGTTATTTGAGCGCTCCATACCCCCTGTACGTGGGCCTACCCTGTATTCTCCATTGGCGTCGTTCGGCGAAGGGAACTCGTTCATTCGGTCTATCCTGCCGGGTCGCCTCGAAGCCGTCGTACTGGAATAAGGTTCAGTAATGGTTCCCTGAGCCCGTACGTGGGATTCGATTGGCTAATTTGCGTGCTGGTTGCTAAGGGTTCTCCCAGTTCCTTGAGCGCTCCATACCCCCTGTACGTGGGCCTACCCTGTATTCTCCATTGGCGTCGCTTGGCGAAGGGGACTCGTTCATACGGTCTATCCTGCCGGGTCGCCTCGAAGCCGTCGTACTAGAATAAGGCTCAGTAATGGTTCCCTGAGCCCGTACGTGGGATTCGATTGTCTAATTGGCGTGCTGGTTGCTAAGGGTTCTCCCAGTTCCTTGAGCGCTCCATACCCCCTGTACGTGGGCCTACCCTGTATTCTCCATTGGCGTCGTTCGGCAAAGGGAACTCGTTCATACGGTCTATCCTGCCGGGTCGCCTCGAAGCCGTCGTACTGGTATCGGGCTCAGTAATGGTTCCCTGAGCATGTACGTGGGATTCGATTGTCTAATTGTCGTGCTGGTTGCTAAGGGTTCTCCCAGTTCCTTGAGCGCTCCATACCCCCTGTACGTAGGCCTACCCTGTATTCTCCATTGGCGTCGTTCGGCGAAGGGAACTCGTTCATACGGTCTATCTTGCCGGGTCGCCTCGAAGCCGTCGTACTGGTATCGGGCTCAGTAATGATTCCCTGAGCCCGTACGTGGGATTCGATTGTCTAATTGGCGTGCTGGTTGCTAAGGGTTCTCCCAGTTCCTTAAGCGCTCCGTACCCCCTGTACGTGGGCCTACCCTGTATTCTCCATTGGCGTCGTTCGGCGAAGGGAACTCGTTCATTCGGTCTATCCTGCCGGGTCGCCTCGAAGCCGTCGTACTGGAATAAGGTTCAGTAATGGTTCCCTGAGCCCGTATGTGGGATTCGATTGGCTAATTGGCGTGCTGGTTGCTAAGGGTTCTCCCAGTTCCTTGAGCGCTCCATACCCCCTGTACGTGGGCCTACCCTGTATTCTCCAATGGCGTCGTTCGGCGAAGGGAACTCGTTCATACGGTCTATCCTGCCGGGTCGCCTCGAAGCCGTCGTACTGGTATCATGCTCAGTAATGGTTCCCTGGGCCCGTACGTGGGATTCGATTGTCTAATTGGCGTGCTGGTTGCTAAGGGTTCTCCCAGTTCCTTGAGCGCTCTTACCCCCTGTACGTGGGCCTACCCTGTATTCTCCATTGGCGTCGTTCGGCGAAGGAAACTCGTTCATACGGTCTATCCTGTCGGGTCGCCTCGAAGCTGTCGTACTGGTATCGGGCTCAGTAATGGTTCCCTGAGCCCGTACGTGGAATTCGATTGTCTAATTGGCGTGCTGGTTGCTAAGGGTTCTCCCGGTTCCTTGAGCGCTCCATACCCCCTGTACGTGGGCCTACCCTGTATTCTCCAATGGCGTCGTTCGGAGAAGGGAACTCGTTCATACGGTCTATCCTGCCGGGTCGCCTCGAATCCGTCGTACTGGTATCATGCTCAGTAATGGTTCCCTGGGCCCGTACGTGGGATTCGATTGTCTAATTGGCGTGCTGGTTGCTAAGGGTTCTCCCAGTTCCTTGAGCGCTCCATACCCCCTGTACGTGGGCCTGCCCTGTATTCTCCATTGGCGTCGTTCGGCGAAGGGAACTCCTTCATACGGTCTATCCTGCCGGGTCGCCTCGAAGCCGTCGTACTGGTATCGGGCTCGGTAATGGTTCCCTGAGCCCGTACGTGGGATTCGATTGTCTAATTGGCGTGCTGGTTGCTAAGGGTTCTCCGAGTTCCTTGAGCGCTCCATACCCCCTGTACGTGGGCCTACCCTGTATTCTCCATTGGCGTCGCTTGGCGAAGGGGACTCGTTCATACGGTCTATCCTGCCGGGTCGCCTCGAAGCCGTCGTACTGGAATAAGGCTCAGTAATGGTTCCCTGAGCCCGTACGTGGGATTCGATTGTCTAATTGGCGTGCTGGTTGCTAAGGGTTCTCCCAGTTCCTTGAGCGCTCCATACCCCCTGTACGTGGGCCTACCCTGTATTCTCCATTGGCGTCGTTCGGCAAAAGGAACTCGTTCATACGGTCTATCCTGCCGGGTCGCCTCGAAGCCGTCGTACTGGTATCGGGCTCAGTAATGGTTCCCTGAGCCCGTACGTGGGATTCGATTGTCTAATTGGCGTGCTGGTTGCTAAGGGTTCTCCCAGTTCCTTGAGCGCTCCATACCCCCTGTACGTAGGCCTACCCTGTATTCTCCATTGGCGTCGTTCGGCGAAGGGAACTCGTTCATACGGTCTATCCTGCCGGGTCGCCTCGAAGCCGTCGTACTGGTATCGGGCTCAGTAATGGTTCCCTGAGCCCGTACGTGGGATTCGATTGTCTAATTGGCGTGCTGGTTGCTAAGGGTTCTCCCAGTTCGTTAAGCGCTCCGTACCCCCTGTACGTGGGCCTACCCTGTATTCTCCATTGGCGTCGTTCGGCGAAGGGAACTCGTTCATACGGTCTATCCTGCCGGGTCGCCTCGAAGCCGTCGTACTGGTATCGGGCTCAGTAATGGTTCCCTGAGCCCGTACGTGGGATTCGATTGTCTAATTGGCGTGCTGGTTGCTAAGGGTTCTCCCAGTTCCTTGAGCGCTCCATACCCCCTGTACGTGGGCCTACCCTGTATTCTCCATTGGCGTCGTTCGGCGAAGGGAACTCGTTCATTCGGTCTATCCTGCCGGGTCGCCTCGAAGCCGTCGTACTGGAATAAGGTTCAGTAATGGTTCCCTGAGCCCGTACGTGGGATTCGATTGGCTAATTGGCGTGCTGGTTGCTAAGGGTTCTCCCAGTTCCTTGAGCGCTCCATACCCCCTGTACGTGGGCCTACCCTGTATTCTCCATTGGCGTCGCTTGGCGAAGGGGACTCGTTCATACGGTCTATCCTGCCGGGTCGCCTCGAAGCCGTCGTACTGGAATAAGGCTCAGTAATGGTTCCCTGAGCCCGTACGTGGGATTCGATTGTCTAATTGGCGTGCTGGTTGCTAAGGGTTCTCCCAGTTCCTTGAGCGCTCCATACCCCCTGTACGTGGGCCTACCCTGTATTCTCCATTGGCGTCGTTCGGCAAAGGGAACTCGTTCATACGGTCTATCCTGCCGGGTCGCCTCGAAGCCGTCGTACTGGTATCGGGCTCAGTAATGGTTCCCTGAGCATGTACGTGGGATTCGATTGTCTAATTGTCGTGCTGGTTGCTAAGGGTTCTCCCAGTTCCTTGAGCGCTCCATACCCCCTGTACGTAGGCCTACCCTGTATTCTCCATTGGCGTCGTTCGGCGAAGGGAACACGTTCATACGGTCTATCCTGCCGGGTCGCCTCGAAGCCGTCGTACTGGTATCGGGCTCAGTAATGGTTCCCTGAGCCCGTACGTGGGATTCGATTGTCTAATTGGCGTGCTGGTTGCTAAGGGTTCTCCCAGTTCCTTAAGCGCTCCGTACCCCCTGTACGTGGGCCTACCCTGTATTCTCCATTGGCGTCGTTCGGCGAAGGGAACTCGTTCATTCGGTCTATCCTGCCGGGTCGCCTCGAAGCCGTCGTACTGGAATAAGGTTCAGTAATGGTTCCCTGAGCCCGTATGTGGGATTCGATTGGCTAATTGGCGTGCTGGTTGCTAAGGGTTCTCCCAGTTCCTTGAGCGCTCCATACCCCCTGTACGTGGGCCTACCCTGTATTCTCCAATGGCGTCGTTCGGCGAAGGGAACTCGTTCATACGGTCTATCCTGCCGGGTCGCCTCGAAGCCGTCGTACTGGTATCGGGCTCAGTAATGGTTCCCTGAGCCCGTACGTGGGATTCGATTGTCTAATTGGCGTGCTGGTTGCTAAGGGTTCTCCCAGTTCGTTAAGCGCTCCGTACCCCCTGTACGTGGGCCTACCCTGTATTCTCCATTGGCGTCGTTCGGCGAAGGGAACTCGTTCATACGGTCTATCCTGCCGGGTCGCCTCGAAGCCGTCGTACTGGTATCGGGCTCAGTAATGGTTCCCTGAGCCCGTACGTGGGATTCGATTGTCTAATTGGCGTGCTGGTTGCTAAGGGTTCTCCCAGTTCCTTGAGCGCTCCATACCCCCTGTACGTGGGCCTACCCTGTATTCTCCATTGGCGTCGTTCGGCAAAGGGAACTCGTTCATACGGTCTATCCTGCCGGGTCGCCTCGAAGCCGTCGTACTGGTATCGGGCTCAGTAATGGTTCCCTGAGCCCGTACGTGGGATTCGATTGTCTAATTGGCGTGCTGGTTGCTAAGGGTTCTCCCAGTTCCTTGAGCGCTCCATACCCCCTGTACGTGGGCCTACCCTGTATTCTCCATTGGCGTCGCTAGGCGAAGGGGACTCGTTCATACGGTCTATCCTGCCGGGTCGCCTCGAAGCCGTCGTACTGGAATAAGGCTCAGTAATGGTTCCCTGAGCCCGTACGTGGGATTCGATTGTCTAATTGGCGTGCTGGTTGCTAAGGGTTCTCCCAGTTCCTTGAGCGCTCCATACCCCCTGTACGTGGGCCTACCCTGTATTCTCCATTGGCGTCGTTCGGCAAAAGGAACTCGTTCATACGGTCTATCCTGCCGGGTCGCCTCGAAGCCGTCGTACTGGTATCATGCTCAGTAATGGTTCCCTGAGCCCGTACGTGGGATTCGATTGTCTAATTGGCATGCTGGTTGCTAAGGGTTCTCCCAGTTCCTTGAGCGCTCCATACCCCCTGTACGTAGGCCTACCCTGTATTCTCCATTGGCGTCGTTCGGCGAAGGGAACTCGTTCATACGGTCTATCCTGCCGGGTCGCCTCGAAGCCGTCGTACTGGTATCGGGCTCAGTAATGGTTCCCTGAGCCCGTACGTGGGATTCGATTGTCTAATTGGCGTGCTGGTTGCTAAGGGTTCTCCCAGTTCGTTAAGCGCTCCGTACCCCCTGTACGTGGGCCTACCCTGTATTCTCCATTGGCGTCGTTCGGCGAAGGGAACTCGTTCATACGGTCTATCCTGCCGGGTCGCCTCGAAGCCGTCGTACTGGTATCGGGCTCAGTAATGTTTCCCTGAGCCCGTACGTGGGATTCGATTGTCTAATTGGCGTGCTGGTTGCTAAGGGTTCTCCCAGTTATTTGAGCGCTCCATACCCCCTGTACGTGGGCCTACCCTGTATTCTCCATTGGCGTCGTTCGGCGAAGGGAACTCGTTCATTCGGTCTATCCTGCCGGGTCGCCTCGAAGCCGTCGTACTGGAATAAGGTTCAGTAATGGTTCCCTGAGCCCGTACGTGGGATTCGATTGGCTAATTTGCGTGCTGGTTGCTAAGGGTTCTCCCAGTTCCTTGAGCGCTCCATACCCCCTGTACGTGGGCCTACCCTGTATTCTCCATTGGCGTCGCTTGGCGAAGGGGACTCGTTCATACGGTCTATCCTGCCGGGTCGCCTCGAAGCCGTCGTACTAGAATAAGGCTCAGTAATGGTTCCCTGAGCCCGTACGTGGGATTCGATTGTCTAATTGGCGTGCTGGTTGCTAAGGGTTCTCCCAGTTCCTTGAGCGCTCCATACCCCCTGTACGTGGGCCTACCCTGTATTCTCCATTGGCGTCGTTCGGCAAAGGGAACTCGTTCATACGGTCTATCCTGCCGGGTCGCCTCGAAGCCGTCGTACTGGTATCGGGCTCAGTAATGGTTCCCTGAGCATGTACGTGGGATTCGATTGTCTAATTGTCGTGCTGGTTGCTAAGGGTTCTCCCAGTTCCTTGAGCGCTCCATACCCCCTGTACGTAGGCCTACCCTGTATTCTCCATTGGCGTCGTTCGGCGAAGGGAACTCGTTCATACGGTCTATCCTGCCGGGTCGCCTCGAAGCCGTCGTACTGGTATCGGGCTCAGTAATGGTTCCCTGAGCCCGTACGTGGGATTCGATTGTCTAATTGGCGTGCTGGTTGCTAAGGGTTCTCCCAGTTCCTTAAGCGCTCCGTACCCCCTGTACGTGGGCCTACCCTGTATTCTCCATTGGCGTCGTTCGGCGAAGGGAACTCGTTCATTCGGTCTATCCTGCCGGGTCGCCTCGAAGCCGTCGTACTGGAATAAGGTTCAGTAATGGTTCCCTGAGCCCGTATGTGGGATTCGATTGGCTAATTGGCGTGCTGGTTGCTAAGGGTTCTCCCAGTTCCTTGAGCGCTCGATACCCCCTGTACGTGGGCCTACCCTGTATTCTCCAATGGCGTCGTTCGGCGAAGGGAACTCGTTCATACGGTCTATCCTGCCGGGTCGCCTCGAAGCCGTCGTACTGGTATCATGCTCAGTAATGGTTCCCTGGGCCCGTACGTGGGATTCGATTGTCTAATTGGCGTGCTGGTTGCTAAGGGTTCTCCCAGTTCCTTGAGCGCTCTTACCCCCTGTACGTGGGCCTACCCTGTATTCTCCATTGGCGTCGTTCGGCGAAGGAAACTCGTTCATACGGTCTATCCTGTCGGGTCGCCTCGAAGCTGTCGTACTGGTATCGGGCTCAGTAATGGTTCCCTGAGCCCGTACGTGGAATTCGATTGTCTAATTGGCGTGCTGGTTGCTAAGGGTTCTCCCGGTTCCTTGAGCGCTCCATACCCCCTGTACGTGGGCCTACCCTGTATTCTCCAATGGCGTCGTTCGGAGAAGGGAACTCGTTCATACGGTCTATCCTGCCGGGTCGCCTCGAATCCGTCGTACTGGTATCATGCTCAGTAATGGTTCCCTGGGCCCGTACGTGGGATTCGAT
The DNA here is from genome assembly GCA_946251905.1 of Cryptocephalus moraei. Classification (NCBI taxonomy): domain Eukaryota; kingdom Metazoa; phylum Arthropoda; class Insecta; order Coleoptera; family Chrysomelidae; genus Cryptocephalus; species Cryptocephalus moraei. Next base: position 16,749,577 of record OX276466.1, read on the forward strand.
TGTCTAATTGGCGTGCTGGTTGCTAAGGGTTCTCCCAGTTCCTTGAGCGCTCCATACCCCCTGTACGTGGGCCTGCCCTGTATTCTCCATTGGCGTCGTTCGGCGAAGGGAACTCCTTCATACGGTCTATCCTGCCGGGTCGCCTCGAAGCCGTCGTACTGGTATCGGGCTCGGTAATGGTTCCCTGAGCCCGTACGTGGGATTCGATTGTCTAATTGGCGTGCTGGTTGCTAAGGGTTCTCCGAGTTCCTTGAGCGCTCCATACCCCCTGTACGTGGGCCTACCCTGTATTCTCCATTGGCGTCGCTTGGCGAAGGGGACTCGTTCATACGGTCTATCCTGCCGGGTCGCCTCGAAGCCGTCGTACTGGAATAAGGCTCAGTAATGGTTCCCTGAGCCCGTACGTGGGATTCGATTGTCTAATTGGCGTGCTGGTTGCTAAGGGTTCTCCCAGTTCCTTGAGCGCTCCATACCCCCTGTACGTGGGCCTACCCTGTATTCTCCATTGGCGTCGTTCGGCAAAAGGAACTCGTTCATACGGTCTATCCTGCCGGGTCGCCTCGAAGCCGTCGTACTGGTATCGGGCTCAGTAATGGTTCCCTGAGCCCGTACGTGGGATTCGATTGTCTAATTGGCGTGCTGGTTGCTAAGGGTTCTCCCAGTTCCTTGAGCGCTCCATACCCCCTGTACGTAGGCCTACCCTGTATTCTCCATTGGCGTCGTTCGGCGAAGGGAACTCGTTCATACGGTCTATCCTGCCGGGTCGCCTCGAAGCCGTCGTACTGGTATCGGGCTCAGTAATGGTTCCCTGAGCCCGTACGTGGGATTCGATTGTCTAATTGGCGTGCTGGTTGCTAAGGGTTCTCCCAGTTCGTTAAGCGCTCCGTACCCCCTGTACGTGGGCCTACCCTGTATTCTCCATTGGCGTCGTTCGGCGAAGGGAACTCGTTCATACGGTCTATCCTGCCGGGTCGCCTCGAAGCCGTCGTACTGGTATCGGGCTCAGTAATGGTTCCCTGAGCCCGTACGTGGGATTCGATTGTCTAATTGGCGTGCTGGTTGCTAAGGGTTCTCCCAGTTCCTTGAGCGCTCCATACCCCCTGTACGTGGGCCTACCCTGTATTCTCCATTGGCGTCGTTCGGCGAAGGGAACTCGTTCATTCGGTCTATCCTGCCGGGTCGCCTCGAAGCCGTCGTACTGGAATAAGGTTCAGTAATGGTTCCCTGAGCCCGTACGTGGGATTCGATTGGCTAATTGGCGTGCTGGTTGCTAAGGGTTCTCCCAGTTCCTTGAGCGCTCCATACCCCCTGTACGTGGGCCTACCCTGTATTCTCCATTGGCGTCGCTTGGCGAAGGGGACTCGTTCATACGGTCTATCCTGCCGGGTCGCCTCGAAGCCGTCGTACTGGAATAAGGCTCAGTAATGGTTCCCTGAGCCCGTACGTGGGATTCGATTGTCTAATTGGCGTGCTGGTTGCTAAGGGTTCTCCCAGTTCCTTGAGCGCTCCATACCCCCTGTACGTGGGCCTACCCTGTATTCTCCATTGGCGTCGTTCGGCAAAGGGAACTCGTTCATACGGTCTATCCTGCCGGGTCGCCTCGAAGCCGTCGTACTGGTATCGGGCTCAGTAATGGTTCCCTGAGCATGTACGTGGGATTCGATTGTCTAATTGTCGTGCTGGTTGCTAAGGGTTCTCCCAGTTCCTTGAGCGCTCCATACCCCCTGTACGTAGGCCTACCCTGTATTCTCCATTGGCGTCGTTCGGCGAAGGGAACACGTTCATACGGTCTATCCTGCCGGGTCGCCTCGAAGCCGTCGTACTGGTATCGGGCTCAGTAATGGTTCCCTGAGCCCGTACGTGGGATTCGATTGTCTAATTGGCGTGCTGGTTGCTAAGGGTTCTCCCAGTTCCTTAAGCGCTCCGTACCCCCTGTACGTGGGCCTACCCTGTATTCTCCATTGGCGTCGTTCGGCGAAGGGAACTCGTTCATTCGGTCTATCCTGCCGGGTCGCCTCGAAGCCGTCGTACTGGAATAAGGTTCAGTAATGGTTCCCTGAGCCCGTATGTGGGATTCGATTGGCTAATTGGCGTGCTGGTTGCTAAGGGTTCTCCCAGTTCCTTGAGCGCTCCATACCCCCTGTACGTGGGCCTACCCTGTATTCTCCAATGGCGTCGTTCGGCGAAGGGAACTCGTTCATACGGTCTATCCTGCCGGGTCGCCTCGAAGCCGTCGTACTGGTATCATGCTCAGTAATGGTCCCCTGGGCCCGTACGTGGGATTCGATTGTCTAATTGGCGTGCTGGTTGCTAAGGGTTCTCCCAGTTCCTTGAGCGCTCTTACCCCCTGTACGTGGGCCTACCCTGTATTCTCCATTGGCGTCGTTCGGCGAAGGAAACTCGTTCATACGGTCTATCCTGTCGGGTCGCCTCGAAGCTGTCGTACTGGTATCGGGCTCAGTAATGGTTCCCTGAGCCCGTACGTGGAATTCGATTGTCTAATTGGCGTGCTGGTTGCTAAGGGTTCTCCCGGTTCCTTGAGCGCTCCATACCCCCTGTACGTGGGCCTACCCTGTATTCTCCAATGGCGTCGTTCGGAGAAGGGAACTCGTTCATACGGTCTATCCTGCCGGGTCGCCTCGAAGCCGTCGTACTGGTATCATGCTCAGTAATGGTTCCCTGGGCCCGTACGTGGGATTCGATTGTCTAATTGGCGTGCTGGTTGCTAAGGGTTCTCCCAGTTCCTTGAGCGCTCCATACCCCCTGTACGTGGGCCTGCCCTGTATTCTCCATTGGCGTCGTTCGGCGAAGGGAACTCCTTCATACGGTCTATCCTGCCGGGTCGCCTCGAAGCCGTCGTACTGGTATCGGGCTCGATAATGGTTCCCTGAGCCCGTACGTGGGATTCGATTGTCTAATTGGCGTGCTGGTTGCTAAGGGTTCTCCGAGTTCCTTGAGCGCTCCATACCCCCTGTACGTGGGCCTACCCTGTATTCTCCATTGGCGTCGCTTGGCGAAGGGGACTCGTTCATACGGTCTATCCTGCCGGGTCGCCTCGAAGCCGTCGTACTGGAATAAGGCTCAGTAATGGTTCCCTGAGCCCGTACGTGGGATTCGATTGTCTAATTGGCGTGCTGGTTGCTAAGGGTTCTCCCAGTTCCTTGAGCGCTCCATACCCCCTGTACGTGGGCCTGCCCTGTATTCTCCATTGGCGTCGTTCGGCGAAGGGAACTCCTTCATACGGTCTATCCTGCCGGGTCGCCTCGAAGCCGTCGTACTGGTATCGGGCTCGGTAATGGTTCCCTGAGCCCGTACGTGGGATTCGATTGTCTAATTGGCGTGCTGGTTGCTAAGGGTTCTCCCAGTTCCTTGAGCGCTCCATACCCCCTGTACGTAGGCCTACCCTGTATTCTCCATTGGCGTCGTTCGGCGAAGGGAACTCGTTCATACGGTCTATCCTGCCGGGTCGCCTCGAAGCCGTCGTACTGGTATCGGGCTCAGTAATGGTTCCCTGAGCCCGTACGTGGGATTCGATTGTCTAATTGGCGTGCTGGTTGCTAAGGGTTCTCCCAGTTCCTTAAGCGCTCCGTACCCCCTGTACGTGGGCCTACCCTGTATTCTCCATTGGCGTCGTTCGGCGAAGGGAACTCGTTCATACGGTCTATCCTGCCGGGTCGCCTCGAAGCCGTCGTACTGGTATCGGGCTCGGTAATGGTTCCCTGAGCCCGTACGTGGGATTCGATTGTCTAATTGGCGTGCTGGTTGCTAAGGGTTCTCCCAGTTCCTTGAGCGCTCCATACCCCCTGTACGTAGGCCTACCCTGTATTCTCCATTGGCGTCGTTCGGCGAAGGGAACTCGTTCATACGGTCTATCCTGCCGGGTCGCCTCGAAGCCGTCGTACTGGTATCGGGCTCAGTAATGGTTCCCTGAGCCCGTACGTGGGATTCGATTGTCTAATTGGCGTGCTGGTTGCTAAGGGTTCTCCCAGTTCCTTAAGCGCTCCGTACCCCCTGTACGTGGGCCTACCCTGTATTCTCCATTGGCGTCGTTCGGCGAAGGGAACTCGTTCATACGGTCTATCCTGCCGGGTCGCCTCGAAGCCGTCGTACTGGTATCGGGCTCGGTAATGGTTCCCTGAGCCCGTACGTGGGATTCGATTGTCTAATTGGCGTGCTGGTTGCTAAGGGTTCTCCCAGTTCCTTGAGCGCTCCATACCCCCTGTACGTGGGCCTACCCTGTATTCTCCATTGGCGTCGTTCGGCGAAGGGAACTCGTTCATTCGGTCTATCCTGCCGGGTCGCCTCGAAGCCGTCGTACTGGTATCGGGCTCAGTAATGGTTCCCTGAGCCCGTACGTGGGATTCGATTGTCTAATTGGCGTGCTGGTTGCTAAGGGTTCTCCCAGTTCCTTAAGCGCTCCGTACCCCCTGTACGTGGGCCTACCCTGTATTCTCCATTGGCGTCGTTCGGCGAAGGGAACTCGTTCATACGGTCTATCCTGCCGGGTCGCCTCGAAGCCGTCGTACTGGTATCGGGCTCGGTAATGGTTCCCTGAGCCCGTACGTGGGATTCGATTGTCTAATTGGCGTGCTGGTTGCTAAGGGTTCTCCCAGTTCCTTGAGCGCTCCATACCCCCTGTACGTGGGCCTACCCTGTATTCTCCATTGGCGTCGTTCGGCGAAGGGAACTCGTTCATTCGGTCTATCCTGCCGGGTCGCCTCGAAGCCGTCGTACTGGAATAAGGTTCAGTAATGGTTACCTGAGCCCGTACGTGGGATTCGATTGGCTAATTGGCGTGCTGGTTGCTAAGGGTTCTCCCAGTTCCTTGAGCGCTCCATACCCCCTGTACGTGGGCCTACCCTGTATTCTCCAATGGCGTCGTTCGGCGAAGGGAACTCGTTCATACGGTCTATCCTGCCGGGTCGCCTCGAAGCCGTCGTACTGGTATCATGCTCAGTAATGGTTCCCTGGGCCCGTACGTGGGATTCGATTGTCTAATTGGCGTGCTGGTTGCTAAGGGTTCTCCCAGTTCCTTGAGCGCTCTTACCCCCTGTACGTGGGCCTACCCTGTATTCTCCATTGGCGTCGTTCGGCGAAGGAAACTCGTTCATACGGTCTATCCTGTCGGGTCGCCTCGAAGCTGTCGTACTGGTATCGGGCTCAGTAATGGTTCCCTGAGCCCGTACGTGGAATTCGATTGTCTAATTGGCGTGCTGGTTGCTAAGGGTTCTCCCGGTTCCTTGAGCGCTCCATACCCCCTGTACGTGGGCCTACCCTGTATTCTCCAATGGCGTCGTTCGGAGAAGGGAACTCGTTCATACGGTCTATCCTGCCGGGTCGCCTCGAAGCCGTCGTACTGGTATCATGCTCAGTAATGGTTCCCTGGGCCCGTACGTGGGATTCGATTGTCTAATTGGCGTGCTGGTTGCTAAGGGTTCTCCCAGTTCCTTGAGCGCTCCATACCCCCTGTACGTGGGCCTGCCCTGTATTCTCCATTGGCGTCGTTCGGCGAAGGGAACTCCTTCATACGGTCTATCCTGCCGGGTCGCCTCGAAGCCGTCGTACTGGTATCGGGCTCGGTAATGGTTCCCTGAGCCCGTACGTGGGATTCGATTGTCTAATTGGCGTGCTGGTTGCTAAGGGTTCTCCCAGTTCCTTGAGCGCTCCATACCCCCTGTACGTGGGCCTACCCTGTATTCTCCATTGGCGTCGTTCGGCAAAGGGAACTCGTTCATACGGTCTATCCTGCCGGGTCGCCTCGAAGCCGTCGTACTGGTATCGGGCTCAGTAATGGTTCCCTGAGCCCGTACGTGGGATTCGATTGTCTAATTGGCGTGCTGGTTGCTAAGGGTTCTCCCAGTTCCTTGAGCGCTCCATACCCCCTGTACGTGGGCCTACCCTGTATTCTCCATTGGCGTCGCTTGGCGAAGGGGACTCGTTCATACGGTCTATCCTGCCGGGTCGCCTCGAAGCCGTCGTACTGGAATAAGGCTCAGTAATGGTTCCCTGAGCCCGTACGTGGGATTCGATTGTCTAATTGGCGTGCTGGTTGCTAAGGGTTCTCCCAGTTCCTTGAGCGCTCCATACCCCCTGTACGTGGGCCTACCCTGTATTCTCCATTGGCGTCGTTCGGCAAAAGGAACTCGTTCATACGGTCTATCCTGCCGGGTCGCCTCGAAGCCGTCGTACTGGTATCATGCTCAGTAATGGTTCCCTGAGCCCGTACGTGGGATTCGATTGTCTAATTGGCATGCTGGTTGCTAAGGGTTCTCCCAGTTCCTTGAGCGCTCCATACCCCCTGTACGTAGGCCTACCCTGTATTCTCCATTGGCGTCGTTCGGCGAAGGGAACTCGTTCATACGGTCTATCCTGCCGGGTCGCCTCGAAGCCGTCGTACTGGTATCGGGCTCAGTAATGGTTCCCTGAGCCCGTACGTGGGATTCGATTGTCTAATTGGCGTGCTGGTTGCTAAGGGTTCTCCCAGTTCGTTAAGCGCTCCGTACCCCCTGTACGTGGGCCTACCCTGTATTCTCCATTGGCGTCGTTCGGCGAAGGGAACTCGTTCATACGGTCTATCCTGCCGGGTCGCCTCGAAGCCGTCGTACTGGTATCGGGCTCAGTAATGTTTCCCTGAGCCCGTACGTGGGATTCGATTGTCTAATTGGCGTGCTGGTTGCTAAGGGTTCTCCCAGTTATTTGAGCGCTCCATACCCCCTGTACGTGGGCCTACCCAGTATTCTCCATTGGCGTCGTTCGGCGAAGGGAACTCGTTCATTCGGTCTATCCTGCCGGGTCGCCTCGAAGCCGTCGTACTGGAATAAGGTTCAGTAATGGTTCCCTGAGCCCGTACGTGGGATTCGATTGGCTAATTTGCGTGCTGGTTGCTAAGGGTTCTCCCAGTTCCTTGAGCGCTCCATACCCCCTGTACGTGGGCCTACCCTGTATTCTCCATTGGCGTCGCTTGGCGAAGGGGACTCGTTCATACGGTCTATCCTGCCGGGTCGCCTCGAAGCCGTCGTACTGGAATAAGGCTCAGTAATGGTTCCCTGAGCCCGTACGTGGGATTCGATTGTCTAATTGGCGTGCTGGTTGCTAAGGGTTCTCCCAGTTCCTTGAGCGCTCCATACCCCCTGTACGTGGGCCTACCCTGTATTCTCCATTGGCGTCGTTCGGCAAAGGGAACTCGTTCATACGGTCTATCCTGCCGGGTCGCCTCGAAGCCGTCGTACTGGTATCGGGCTCAGTAATGGTTCCCTGAGCATGTACGTGGGATTCGATTGTCTAATTGTCGTGCTGGTTGCTAAGGGTTCTCCCAGTTCCTTGAGCGCTCCATACCCCCTGTACGTAGGCCTACCCTGTATTCTCCATTGGCGTCGTTCGGCGAAGGGAACTCGTTCATACGGTCTATCCTGCCGGGTCGCCTCGAAGCCGTCGTACTGGTATCGGGCTCAGTAATGGTTCCCTGAGCCCGTACGTGGGATTCGATTGTCTAATTGGCGTGCTGGTTGCTAAGGGTTCTCCCAGTTCCTTAAGCGCTCCGTACCCCCTGTACGTGGGCCTACCCTGTATTCTCCATTGGCGTCGTTCGGCGAAGGGAACTCGTTCATTCGGTCTATCCTGCCGGGTCGCCTCGAAGCCGTCGTACTGGAATAAGGTTCAGTAATGGTTCCCTGAGCCCGTATGTGGGATTCGATTGGCTAATTGGCGTGCTGGTTGCTAAGGGTTCTCCCAGTTCCTTGAGCGCTCCATACCCCCTGTACGTGGGCCTACCCTGTATTCTCCAATGGCGTCGTTCGGCGAAGGGAACTCGTTCATACGGTCTATCCTGCCGGGTCGCCTCGAAGCCGTCGTACTGGTATCATGCTCAGTAATGGTTCCCTGGGCCCGTACGTGGGATTCGATTGTCTAATTGGCGTGCTGGTTGCTAAGGGTTCTCCCAGTTCCTTGAGCGCTCTTACCCCCTGTACGTGGGCCTACCCTGTATTCTCCATTGGCGTCGTTCGGCGAAGGAAACTCGTTCATACGGTCTATCCTGTCGGGTCGCCTCGAAGCTGTCGTACTGGTATCGGGCTCAGTAATGGTTCCCTGAGCCCGTACGTGGAATTCGATTGTCTAATTGGCGTGCTGGTTGCTAAGGGTTCTCCCGGTTCCTTGAGCGCTCCATACCCCCTGTACGTGGGCCTACCCTGTATTCTCCAATGGCGTCGTTCGGAGAAGGGAACTCGTTCATACGGTCTATCCTGCCGGGTCGCCTCGAATCCGTCGTACTGGTATCATGCTCAGTAATGGTTCCCTGGGCCCGTACGTGGGATTCGATTGTCTAATTGGCGTGCTGGTTGCTAAGGGTTCTCCCAGTTCCTTGAGCGCTCCATACCCCCTGTACGTGGGCCTGCCCTGTATTCTCCATTGGCGTCGTTCGGCGAAGGGAACTCCTTCATACGGTCTATCCTGCCGGGTCGCCTCGAAGCCGTCGTACTGGTATCGGGCTCGGTAATGGTTCCCTGAGCCCGTACGTGGGATTCGATTGTCTAATTGGCGTGCTGGTTGCTAAGGGTTCTCCGAGTTCCTTGAGCGCTCCATACCCCCTGTACGTGGGCCTACCCTGTATTCTCCATTGGCGTCGCTTGGCGAAGGGGACTCGTTCATACGGTCTATCCTGCCGGGTCGCCTCGAAGCCGTCGTACTGGAATAAGGTTCAGTAATGGTTCCCTGAGCCCGTACGTGGGATTCGATTGGCTAATTGGCGTGCTGGTTGCTAAGGGTTCTCCCAGTTCCTTGAGCGCTCCATACCCCCTGTACGTGGGCCTACCCTGTATTCTCCATTGGCGTCGCTTGGCGAAGGGGACTCGTTCATACGGTCTATCCTGCCGGGTCGCCTCGAAGCCGTCGTACTGGAATAAGGCTCAGTAATGGTTCCCTGAGCCCGTACGTGGGATTCGATTGTCTAATTGGCGTGCTGGTTGCTAAGGGTTCTCCCAGTTCCTTGAGCGCTCCATACCCCCTGTACGTGGGCCTACCCTGTATTCTCCATTGGCGTCGTTCGGCAAAGGGAACTCGTTCATACGGTCTATCCTGCCGGGTCGCCTCGAAGCCGTCGTACTGGTATCGGGCTCAGTAATGGTTCCCTGAGCATGTACGTGGGATTCGATTGTCTAATTGTCGTGCTGGTTGCTAAGGGTTCTCCCAGTTCCTTGAGCGCTCCATACCCCCTGTACGTAGGCCTACCCTGTATTCTCCATTGGCGTCGTTCGGCGAAGGGAACACGTTCATACGGTCTATCCTGCCGGGTCGCCTCGAAGCCGTCGTACTGGTATCGGGCTCAGTAATGGTTCCCTGAGCCCGTACGTGGGATTCGATTGTCTAATTGGCGTGCTGGTTGCTAAGGGTTCTCCCAGTTCCTTAAGCGCTCCGTACCCCCTGTACGTGGGCCTACCCTGTATTCTCCATTGGCGTCGTTCGGCGAAGGGAACTCGTTCATTCGGTCTATCCTGCCGGGTCGCCTCGAAGCCGTCGTACTGGAATAAGGTTCAGTAATGGTTCCCTGAGCCCGTATGTGGGATTCGATTGGCTAATTGGCGTGCTGGTTGCTAAGGGTTCTCCCAGTTCCTTGAGCGCTCCATACCCCCTGTACGTGGGCCTACCCTGTATTCTCCAATGGCGTCGTTCGGCGAAGGGAACTCGTTCATACGGTCTATCCTGCCGGGTCGCCTCGAAGCCGTCGTACTGGTATCATGCTCAGTAATGGTCCCCTGGGCCCGTACGTGGGATTCGATTGTCTAATTGGCGTGCTGGTTGCTAAGGGTTCTCCCAGTTCCTTGAGCGCTCTTACCCCCTGTACGTGGGCCTACCCTGTATTCTCCATTGGCGTCGTTCGGCGAAGGAAACTCGTTCATACGGTCTATCCTGTCGGGTCGCCTCGAAGCTGTCGTACTGGTATCGGGCTCAGTAATGGTTCCCTGAGCCCGTACGTGGAATTCGATTGTCTAATTGGCGTGCTGGTTGCTAAGGGTTCTCCCGGTTCCTTGAGCGCTCCATACCCCCTGTACGTGGGCCTACCCTGTATTCTCCAATGGCGTCGTTCGGAGAAGGGAACTCGTTCATACGGTCTATCCTGCCGGGTCGCCTCGAAGCCGTCGTACTGGTATCATGCTCAGTAATGGTTCCCTGGGCCCGTACGTGGGATTCGATTGTCTAATTGGCGTGCTGGTTGCTAAGGGTTCTCCCAGTTCCTTGAGCGCTCCATACCCCCTGTACGTGGGCCTGCCCTGTATTCTCCATTGGCTTCGTTCGGCGAAGGGAACTCCTTCATACGGTCTATCCTGCCGGGTCGCCTCGAAGCCGTCGTACTGGTATCGGGCTCGATAATGGTTCCCTGAGCCCGTACGTGGGATTCGATTGTCTAATTGGCGTGCTGGTTGCTAAGGGTTCTCCGAGTTCCTTGAGCGCTCCATACCCCCTGTACGTGGGCCTACCCTGTATTCTCCATTGGCGTCGCTTGGCGAAGGGGACTCGTTCATACGGTCTATCCTGCCGGGTCGCCTCGAAGCCGTCGTACTGGAATAAGGCTCAGTAATGGTTCCCTGAGCCCGTACGTGGGATTCGATTGTCTAATTGGCGTGCTGGTTGCTAAGGGTTCTCCCAGTTCCTTGAGCGCTCCATACCCCCTGTACGTGGGCCTGCCCTGTATTCTCCATTGGCGTCGTTCGGCGAAGGGAACTCCTTCATACGGTCTATCCTGCCGGGTCGCCTCGAAGCCGTCGTACTGGTATCGGGCTCGGTAATGGTTCCCTGAGCCCGTACGTGGGATTCGATTGTCTAATTGGCGTGCTGGTTGCTAAGGGTTCTCCCAGTTCCTTGAGCGCTCCATACCCCCTGTACGTAGGCCTACCCTGTATTCTCCATTGGCGTCGTTCGGCGAAGGGAACTCGTTCATACGGTCTATCCTGCCGGGTCGCCTCGAAGCCGTCGTACTGGTATCGGGCTCAGTAATGGTTCCCTGAGCCCGTACGTGGGATTCGATTGTCTAATTGGCGTGCTGGTTGCTAAGGGTTCTCCCAGTTCCTTAAGCGCTCCGTACCCCCTGTACGTGGGCCTACCCTGTATTCTCCATTGGCGTCGTTCGGCGAAGGGAACTCGTTCATACGGTCTATCCTGCCGGGTCGCCTCGAAGCCGTCGTACTGGTATCGGGCTCGGTAATGGTTCCCTGAGCCCGTACGTGGGATTCGATTGTCTAATTGGCGTGCTGGTTGCTAAGGGTTCTCCCAGTTCCTTGAGCGCTCCATACCCCCTGTACGTGGGCCTACCCTGTATTCTCCATTGGCGTCGTTCGGCGAAGGGAACTCGTTCATTCGGTCTATCCTGCCGGGTCGCCTCGAAGCCGTCGTACTGGTATCGGGCTCAGTAATGGTTCCCTGAGCCCGTACGTGGGATTCGATTGTCTAATTGGCGTGCTGGTTGCTAAGGGTTCTCCCAGTTCCTTAAGCGCTCCGTACCCCCTGTACGTGGGCCTACCCTGTATTCTCCATTGGCGTCGTTCGGCGAAGGGAACTCGTTCATACGGTCTATCCTGCCGGGTCGCCTCGAAGCCGTCGTACTGGTATCGGGCTCGGTAATGGTTCCCTGAGCCCGTACGTGGGATTCGATTGTCTAATTGGCGTGCTGGTTGCTAAGGGTTCTCCCAGTTCCTTGAGCGCTCCATACCCCCTGTACGTGGGCCTACCCTGTATTCTCCATTGGCGTCGTTCGGCGAAGGGAACTCGTTCATTCGGTCTATCCTGCCGGGTCGCCTCGAAGCCGTCGTACTGGAATAAGGTTCAGTAATGGTTACCTGAGCCCGTACGTGGGATTCGATTGGCTAATTGGCGTGCTGGTTGCTAAGGGTTCTCCCAGTTCCTTGAGCGCTCCATACCCCCTGTACGTGGGCCTACCCTGTATTCTCCAATGGCGTCGTTCGGCGAAGGGAACTCGTTCATACGGTCTATCCTGCCGGGTCGCCTCGAAGCCGTCGTACTGGTATCATGCTCAGTAATGGTTCCCTGGGCCCGTACGTGGGATTCGATTGTCTAATTGGCGTGCTGGTTGCTAAGGGTTCTCCCAGTTCCTTGAGCGCTCTTACCCCCCGTACGTGGGCCTACCCTGTATTCTCCATTGGCGTCGTTCGGCGAAGGAAACTCGTTCATACGGTCTATCCTGTCGGGTCGCCTCGAAGCTGTCGTACTGGTATCGGGCTCAGTAATGGTTCCCTGAGCCCGTACGTGGAATTCGATTGTCTAATTGGCGTGCTGGTTGCTAAGGGTTCTCCCGGTTCCTTGAGCGCTCCATACCCCCTGTACGTGGGCCTACCCTGTATTCTCCAATGGCGTCGTTCGGAGAAGGGAACTCGTTCATACGGTCTATCCTGCCGGGTCGCCTCGAAGCCGTCGTACTGGTATCATGCTCAGTAATGGTTCCCTGGGCCCGTACGTGGGATTCGATTGTCTAATTGGCGTGCTGGTTGCTAAGGGTTCTCCCAGTTCCTTGAGCGCTCCATACCCCCTGTACGTGGGCCTGCCCTGTATTCTCCATTGGCGTCGTTCGGCGAAGGGAACTCCTTCATACGGTCTATCCTGCCGGGTCGCCTCGAAGCCGTCGTACTGGTATCGGGCTCGGTAATGGTTCCCTGAGCCCGTACGTGGGATTCGATTGTCTAATTGGCGTGCTGGTTGCTAAGGGTTCTCCCAGTTCCTTGAGCGCTCCATACCCCCTGTACGTGGGCCTACCCTGTATTCTCCATTGGCGTCGTTCGGCAAAGGGAACTCGTTCATACGGTCTATCCTGCCGGGTCGCCTCGAAGCCGTCGTACTGGTATCGGGCTCAGTAATGGTTCCCTGAGCCCGTACGTGGGATTCGATTGTCTAATTGGCGTGCTGGTTGCTAAGGGTTCTCCCAGTTCCTTGAGCGCTCCATACCCCCTGTACGTGGGCCTACCCTGTATTCTCCATTGGCGTCGCTTGGCGAAGGGGACTCGTTCATACGGTCTATCCTGCCGGGTCGCCTCGAAGCCGTCGTACTGGAATAAGGCTCAGTAATGGTTCCCTGAGCCCGTACGTGGGATTCGATTGTCTAATTGGCGTGCTGGTTGCTAAGGGTTCTCCCAGTTCCTTGAGCGCTCCATACCCCCTGTACGTGGGCCTACCCTGTATTCTCCATTGGCGTCGTTCGGCAAAAGGAACTCGTTCATACGGTCTATCCTGCCGGGTCGCCTCGAAGCCGTCGTACTGGTATCATGCTCAGTAATGGTTCCCTGAGCCCGTACGTGGGATTCGATTGTCTAATTGGCATGCTGGTTGCTAAGGGTTCTCCCAGTTCCTTGAGCGCTCCATACCCCCTGTACGTAGGCCTACCCTGTATTCTCCATTGGCGTCGTTCGGCGAAGGGAACTCGTTCATACGGTCTATCCTGCCGGGTCGCCTCGAAGCCGTCGTACTGGTATCGGGCTCAGTAATGGTTCCCTGAGCCCGTACGTGGGATTCGATTGTCTAATTGGCGTGCTGGTTGCTAAGGGTTCTCCCAGTTCGTTAAGCGCTCCGTACCCCCTGTACGTGGGCCTACCCTGTATTCTCCATTGGCGTCGTTCGGCGAAGGGAACTCGTTCATACGGTCTATCCTGCCGGGTCGCCTCGAAGCCGTCGTACTGGTATCGGGCTCAGTAATGTTTCCCTGAGCCCGTACGTGGGATTCGATTGTCTAATTGGCGTGCTGGTTGCTAAGGGTTCTCCCAGTTATTTGAGCGCTCCATACCCCCTGTACGTGGGCCTACCCTGTATTCTCCATTGGCGTCGTTCGGCGAAGGGAACTCGTTCATTCGGTCTATCCTGCCGGGTCGCCTCGAAGCCGTCGTACTGGAATAAGGTTCAGTAATGGTTCCCTGAGCCCGTACGTGGGATTCGATTGGCTAATTTGCGTGCTGGTTGCTAAGGGTTCTCCCAGTTCCTTGAGCGCTCCATACCCCCTGTACGTGGGCCTACCCTGTATTCTCCATTGGCGTCGCTTGGCGAAGGGGACTCGTTCATACGGTCTATCCTGCCGGGTCGCCTCGAAGCCGTCGTACTGGAATAAGGCTCAGTAATGGTTCCCTGAGCCCGTACGTGGGATTCGATTGTCTAATTGGCGTGCTGGTTGCTAAGGGTTCTCCCAGTTCCTTGAGCGCTCCATACCCCCTGTACGTGGGCCTACCCTGTATTCTCCATTGGCGTCGTTCGGCAAAGGGAACTCGTTCATACGGTCTATCCTGCCGGGTCGCCTCGAAGCCGTCGTACTGGTATCGGGCTCAGTAATGGTTCCCTGAGCATGTACGTGGGATTCGATTGTCTAATTGTCGTGCTGGTTGCTAAGGGTTCTCCCAGTTCCTTGAGCGCTCCATACCCCCTGTACGTAGGCCTACCCTGTATTCTCCATTGGCGTCGTTCGGCGAAGGGAACTCGTTCATACGGTCTATCCTGCCGGGTCGCCTCGAAGCCGTCGTACTGGTATCGGGCTCAGTAATGGTTCCCTGAGCCCGTACGTGGGATTCGATTGTCTAATTGGCGTGCTGGTTGCTAAGGGTTCTCCCAGTTCCTTAAGCGCTCCGTACCCCCTGTACGTGGGCCTACCCTGTATTCTCCATTGGCGTCGTTCGGCGAAGGGAACTCGTTCATTCGGTCTATCCTGCCGGGTCGCCTCGAAGCCGTCGTACTGGAATAAGGTTCAGTAATGGTTCCCTGAGCCCGTATGTGGGATTCGATTGGCTAATTGGCGTGCTGGTTGCTAAGGGTTCTCCCAGTTCCTTGAGCGCTCCATACCCCCTGTACGTGGGCCTACCCTGTATTCTCCAATGGCGTCGTTCGGCGAAGGGAACTCGTTCATACGGTCTATCCTGCCGGGTCGCCTCGAAGCCGTCGTACTGGTATCATGCTCAGTAATGGTTCCCTGGGCCCGTACGTGGGATTCGATTGTCTAATTGGCGTGCTGGTTGCTAAGGGTTCTCCCAGTTCCTTGAGCGCTCTTACCCCCTGTACGTGGGCCTACCCTGTATTCTCCATTGGCGTCGTTCGGCGAAGGAAACTCGTTCATACGGTCTATCCTGTCGGGTCGCCTCGAAGCTGTCGTACTGGTATCGGGCTCAGTAATGGTTCCCTGAGCCCGTACGTGGAATTCGATTGTCTAATTGGCGTGCTGGTTGCTAAGGGTTCTCCCGGTTCCTTGAGCGCTCCATACCCCCTGTACGTGGGCCTACCCTGTATTCTCCAATGGCGTCGTTCGGAGAAGGGAACTCGTTCATACGGTCTATCCTGCCGGGTCGCCTCGAATCCGTCGTACTGGTATCATGCTCAGTAATGGTTCCCTGGGCCCGTACGTGGGATTCGATTGTCTAATTGGCGTGCTGGTTGCTAAGGGTTCTCCCAGTTCCTTGAGCGCTCCATACCCCCTGTACGTGGGCCTGCCCTGTATTCTCCATTGGCGTCGTTCGGCGAAGGGAACTCCTTCATACGGTCTATCCTGCCGGGTCGCCTCGAAGCCGTCGTACTGGTATCGGGCTCGGTAATGGTTCCCTGAGCCCGTACGTGGGATTCGATTGTCTAATTGGCGTGCTGGTTGCTAAGGGTTCTCCGAGTTCCTTGAGCGCTCCATACCCCCTGTACGTGGGCCTACCCTGTATTCTCCATTGGCGTCGCTTGGCGAAGGGGACTCGTTCATACGGTCTATCCTGCCGGGTCGCCTCGAAGCCGTCGTACTGGAATAAGGCTCAGTAATGGTTCCCTGAGCCCGTACGTGGGATTCGATTGTCTAATTGGCGTGCTGGTTGCTAAGGGTTCTCCCAGTTCCTTGAGCGCTCCATACCCCCTGTACGTGGGCCTACCCTGTATTCTCCATTGGCGTCGTTCGGCAAAAGGAACTCGTT
Source organism: Cryptocephalus moraei (assembly GCA_946251905.1). Taxonomy (NCBI): domain Eukaryota; kingdom Metazoa; phylum Arthropoda; class Insecta; order Coleoptera; family Chrysomelidae; genus Cryptocephalus; species Cryptocephalus moraei. The sequence continues at coordinate 16,765,497 of OX276466.1, forward strand.
CATACGGTCTATCCTGCCGGGTCGCCTCGAAGCCGTCGTACTGGTATCGGGCTCAGTAATGGTTCCCTGAGCCCGTACGTGGGATTCGATTGTCTAATTGGCGTGCTGGTTGCTAAGGGTTCTCCCAGTTCCTTGAGCGCTCCATACCCCCTGTACGTAGGCCTACCCTGTATTCTCCATTGGCGTCGTTCGGCGAAGGGAACTCGTTCATACGGTCTATCCTGCCGGGTCGCCTCGAAGCCGTCGTACTGGTATCGGGCTCAGTAATGGTTCCCTGAGCCCGTACGTGGGATTCGATTGTCTAATTGGCGTGCTGGTTGCTAAGGGTTCTCCCAGTTCGTTAAGCGCTCCGTACCCCCTGTACGTGGGCCTACCCTGTATTCTCCATTGGCGTCGTTCGGCGAAGGGAACTCGTTCATACGGTCTATCCTGCCGGGTCGCCTCGAAGCCGTCGTACTGGTATCGGGCTCAGTAATGGTTCCCTGAGCCCGTACGTGGGATTCGATTGTCTAATTGGCGTGCTGGTTGCTAAGGGTTCTCCCAGTTCCTTGAGCGCTCCATACCCCCTGTACGTGGGCCTACCCTGTATTCTCCATTGGCGTCGTTCGGCGAAGGGAACTCGTTCATTCGGTCTATCCTGCCGGGTCGCCTCGAAGCCGTCGTACTGGAATAAGGTTCAGTAATGGTTCCCTGAGCCCGTACGTGGGATTCGATTGGCTAATTGGCGTGCTGGTTGCTAAGGGTTCTCCCAGTTCCTTGAGCGCTCCATACCCCCTGTACGTGGGCCTACCCTGTATTCTCCATTGGCGTCGCTTGGCGAAGGGGACTCGTTCATACGGTCTATCCTGCCGGGTCGCCTCGAAGCCGTCGTACTGGAATAAGGCTCAGTAATGGTTCCCTGAGCCCGTACGTGGGATTCGATTGTCTAATTGGCGTGCTGGTTGCTAAGGGTTCTCCCAGTTCCTTGAGCGCTCCATACCCCCTGTACGTGGGCCTACCCTGTATTCTCCATTGGCGTCGTTCGGCAAAGGGAACTCGTTCATACGGTCTATCCTGCCGGGTCGCCTCGAAGCCGTCGTACTGGTATCGGGCTCAGTAATGGTTCCCTGAGCATGTACGTGGGATTCGATTGTCTAATTGTCGTGCTGGTTGCTAAGGGTTCTCCCAGTTCCTTGAGCGCTCCATACCCCCTGTACGTAGGCCTACCCTGTATTCTCCATTGGCGTCGTTCGGCGAAGGGAACACGTTCATACGGTCTATCCTGCCGGGTCGCCTCGAAGCCGTCGTACTGGTATCGGGCTCAGTAATGGTTCCCTGAGCCCGTACGTGGGATTCGATTGTCTAATTGGCGTGCTGGTTGCTAAGGGTTCTCCCAGTTCCTTAAGCGCTCCGTACCCCCTGTACGTGGGCCTACCCTGTATTCTCCATTGGCGTCGTTCGGCGAAGGGAACTCGTTCATTCGGTCTATCCTGCCGGGTCGCCTCGAAGCCGTCGTACTGGAATAAGGTTCAGTAATGGTTCCCTGAGCCCGTATGTGGGATTCGATTGGCTAATTGGCGTGCTGGTTGCTAAGGGTTCTCCCAGTTCCTTGAGCGCTCCATACCCCCTGTACGTGGGCCTACCCTGTATTCTCCAATGGCGTCGTTCGGCGAAGGGAACTCGTTCATACGGTCTATCCTGCCGGGTCGCCTCGAAGCCGTCGTACTGGTATCATGCTCAGTAATGGTCCCCTGGGCCCGTACGTGGGATTCGATTGTCTAATTGGCGTGCTGGTTGCTAAGGGTTCTCCCAGTTCCTTGAGCGCTCTTACCCCCTGTACGTGGGCCTACCCTGTATTCTCCATTGGCGTCGTTCGGCGAAGGAAACTCGTTCATACGGTCTATCCTGTCGGGTCGCCTCGAAGCTGTCGTACTGGTATCGGGCTCAGTAATGGTTCCCTGAGCCCGTACGTGGAATTCGATTGTCTAATTGGCGTGCTGGTTGCTAAGGGTTCTCCCGGTTCCTTGAGCGCTCCATACCCCCTGTACGTGGGCCTACCCTGTATTCTCCAATGGCGTCGTTCGGAGAAGGGAACTCGTTCATACGGTCTATCCTGCCGGGTCGCCTCGAAGCCGTCGTACTGGTATCATGCTCAGTAATGGTTCCCTGGGCCCGTACGTGGGATTCGATTGTCTAATTGGCGTGCTGGTTGCTAAGGGTTCTCCCAGTTCCTTGAGCGCTCCATACCCCCTGTACGTGGGCCTGCCCTGTATTCTCCATTGGCGTCGTTCGGCGAAGGGAACTCCTTCATACGGTCTATCCTGCCGGGTCGCCTCGAAGCCGTCGTACTGGTATCGGGCTCGATAATGGTTCCCTGAGCCCGTACGTGGGATTCGATTGTCTAATTGGCGTGCTGGTTGCTAAGGGTTCTCCGAGTTCCTTGAGCGCTCCATACCCCCTGTACGTGGGCCTACCCTGTATTCTCCATTGGCGTCGCTTGGCGAAGGGGACTCGTTCATACGGTCTATCCTGCCGGGTCGCCTCGAAGCCGTCGTACTGGAATAAGGCTCAGTAATGGTTCCCTGAGCCCGTACGTGGGATTCGATTGTCTAATTGGCGTGCTGGTTGCTAAGGGTTCTCCCAGTTCCTTGAGCGCTCCATACCCCCTGTACGTGGGCCTACCCTGTATTCTCCATTGGCGTCGTTCGGCAAAGGGAACTCGTTCATACGGTCTATCCTGCGGGTCGCCTCGAAGCCGTCGTACTGGTATCGGGCGCAGTAATGGTTCCCTGAGCCCGTACGTGGGATTCGATTGTCTAATTGGCGTGCTGGTTGCTAAGGGTTCTCCCAGTTCCTTGAGCGCTCCATACCCCCTGTACGTAGGCCTACCCTGTATTCTCCATTGGCGTCGTTCGGCGAAGGGAACTCGTTCATACGGTCTATCCTGCCGGGTCGCCTCGAAGCCGTCGTACTGGTATCGGGCTCAGTAATGGTTCCCTGAGCCCGTACGTGGGATTAGATTGTCTAATTGGTGTGCTGGTTGCTAAGGGTTCTCCCAGTTCCTTAAGCGCTCCGTACCCCCTGTACGTGGGCCTACCCTGTATTCTCCATTGGCGTCGTTCGGCGAAGGGAACTCGTTCATACGGTCTATCCTGCCGGGTCGCCTCGAAGCCGTCGTACTGGTATCGGGCTCGGTAATGGTTCCCTGAGCCCGTACGTGGGATTCGATTGTCTAATTGGCGTGCTGGTTGCTAAGGGTTCTCCCAGTTCCTTGAGCGCTCCATACCCCCTGTACGTGGGCCTACCTTGTATTCTCCATTGGCGTCGTTCGGCGAAGGGAACTCGTTCATTCGGTCTATCCTGCCGGGTCGCCTCGAAGCCGTCGTACTGGAATAAGGTTCTGTAATGGTTCCCTGAGCCCGTACGTGGGATTCGATTGGCTAATTGGCGTGCTGGTTGCTAAGGGTTCTCCCAGTTCCTTGAGCGCTCCATACCCCCTGTACGTGGGCCTACCCTGTATTTTCCATTGGTGTCGTTCGGCGAAGGGAACTCGTTCATACGGTCTTACCTGCCGGGTCGCCTCGAAGCCGTCGTACTGGTATCGGGCTCAGTAATGGTTCCCTGAGCCCGTACGTGGGATTCGATTGTCTAATTGGCGTGCTGGTTGCTAAGGGTTCTCCCAGTTCCTTGAGCGCTCCATACCCTTTGTACGTGGGCCTACCCTGTATTCTCCATTGGCGTCGCTTGGCGAAGGGGACTCGTTCATACGGTCTATCCTGCCGGGTCGCCTCGAAGCCGTCGTACTGGAATAAGGCTCAGTAATGGTTCCCTGAGCCCGTACGTGGGATTCGATTGTCTAATTGGCGTGCTGGTTGCTAAGGGTTCTCCCAGTTCCTTGAGCGCTCCATACCCCCTGTACGTGGGCCTACCCTGTATTCTCCATTGGCGTCGTTCGGCGAAGGGAACTCGTTCATACGGTCTATCCTGCCGGGTCGCCTCGAAGCCGTCGTACTGGTATCGGGCTCAGTAATGGTTCCCTGAGCCCGTACGTGTGATTCGATTGTCTAATTGGCGTGCTGGTTGCTAAGGATTCTCCCAGTTCCTTGAGCGCTCCATACCCCCTGTACGTGGGCCTACCCTGTATTCTCCAATGGCGTCGTTCGGCGAAGGGAACTCGTTCATACGGTCTATCCTGCCGGGTCGCCTCGAAGCCGTCGTACTGGTATCGGGCTCAGTAATGGTTCCCTGAGCCCGTACGTGGGATTCGATTGTCTAATTGGCGTGCTGGTTGCTAAGGGTTCTCCCAGTTCCTTGAGCGCTCCATACCCCCTGTACGTGGGCCTACCCTGTATTCTCCATTGGCGTCGTTCGGCGAAGGGAACTCGTTCATACGGTCCATCCTGCCGGGTCGCCTCGAAGCCGTCGTACTGGTATCAGGCTCAGTAATGGTTCCCTGAGCCCGTACGTGGGATTCGATTGTCTAATTGGCGTGCTGGTTGCTAAAGATTCTCCCAGTTCCTTGAGCGCTCCATACCCCCTGTACGTGGGCCTACCCTGTATTCTCCAATGGCGTCGTTCGGAGAAGGGAACTCGTTCATACGGTCTATCCTGCCGGGTCGCCTCGAAGCCGTCATACTGGTATCGGGCGCAGTAATGGTTCCCTGAGCCCGTACGTGGGATTCGATTGTCTAATTGGCGTGCTGGTTGCTAAGGGTTCTCCCAGTTCCTTGAGCGCTCCATACCCCCTGTACGTAGGCCTACCCTGTATTCTCCATTGGCGTCGTTCGGCGAAGGGAACTCGTTCATACGGTCTATCCTGCCGGGTCGCCTCGAAGCCGTCGTACTGGTATCGGGCTCAGTAATGGTTCCCTGAGCCCGTACGTGGGATTAGATTGTCTAATTGGTGTGCTGGTTGCTAAGGGTTCTCCCAGTTCCTTAAGCGCTCCGTACCCCCTGTACGTGGGCCTACCCTGTATTCTCCATTGGCGTCGTTCGGCGAAGGGAACTCGTTCATACGGTCTATCCTGCCGGGTCGCCTCGAAGCCGTCGTACTGGTATCGGGCTCGGTAATGGTTCCCTGAGCCCGTACGTGGGATTCGATTGTCTAATTGGCGTGCTGGTTGCTAAGGGTTCTCCCAGTTCCTTGAGCGCTCCATACCCCCTGTACTTGGGCCTACCCTGTATTCTCCATTGGCGTCGTTCGGCGAAGGGAACTCGTTCATTCGGTCTATCCTGCCGGGTCGCCTCGAAGCCGTCGTACTGGAATAAGGTTCAGTAATGGTTCCCTGAGCCCGTACGTGGGATTCGATTGGCTAATTGGCGTGCTGGTTGCTAAGGGTTCTCCCAGTTCCTTGAGCGCTCCATACCCCCTGTACGTGGGCCTACCCTGTATTTTCCATTGGTGTCGTTCGGCGAAGGGAACTCGTTCATACGGTCTTACCTGCCGGGTCGCCTCGAAGCCGTCGTACTGGTATCGGGCTCAGTAATGGTTCCCTGAGCCCGTACGTGGGATTCGATTGTCTAATTGGCGTGCTGGTTGCTAAGGGTTCTCCCAGTTCCTTGAGCGCTCCATACCCTTTGTACGTGGGCCTACCCTGTATTCTCCATTGGCGTCGTTCGGCGAAGGGAACTCGTTCATACGGTCTATCCTGCCGGGTCGCCTCGAAGCCGTCGTACTGGTATCGGGCTCAGTAATGGTTCCCTGAGCCCGTACGTGTGATTCGATTGTCTAATTGGCGTGCTGGTTGCTAAGGATTCTCCCAGATCCTTGAGCGCTCCATACCCCCTGTACGTGGGCCTACCCTGTATTCTCCAATGGCGTCGTTCGGCGAAGGGAACTCGTTCATACGGTCTATCCTGCCGGGTCGCCTCGAAGCCGTCGTACTGGTATCGGGCTCAGTAATGGTTCCCTGAGCCCGTACGTGGGATTCGATTGTCTAATTGGCGTGCTGGTTGCTAAGGGTTCTCCCAGTTCCTTGAGCGCTCCATACCCCCTGTAGGTGGGCCTACCCTGTATTCTCTATTGGCGTCGTTCGGCGAAGGGAACTCGTTCATACGGTCTATCCTGCCGGGTCGCCTCGAAGCCGTCGTACTGGTATCATGCTCAGTAATGGTTCCCTGGGCCCGTACGTGGGATTCGATTGTCTAATTGGCGTGCTGGTTGCTAAGGGTTCTCCCAGTTCCTTGAGCGCTCCATACCCCCTGTACGTGGGCCTGCCCTGTATTCTCCATTGGCGTCGTTCGGCGAAGGGAACTCCTTCATACGGTCTATCCTGCCGGGTCGCCTCGAAGCCGTCGTACTGGTATCGGGCTCGGTAATGGTTCCCTGAGCCCGTACGTGGGATTCGATTGTCTAATTGGCGTGCTGGTTGCTAAGGGTTCTCCCAGTTCCTTGAGCGCTCCATACCCCCTGTACGTAGGCCTACCCTGTATTCTCCATTGGCGTCGTTCGGCGAAGGGAACTCGTTCATACGGTCTATCCTGCCGGGTCGCCTCGAAGCCGTCGTACTGGTATCGGGCTCAGTAATGGTTCCCTGAGCCCGTACGTGGGATTCGATTGTCTAATTGGCGTGCTGGTTGCTAAGGGTTCTCCCAGTTCCTTAAGCGCTCCGTACCCCCTGTACGTGGGCCTACCCTGTATTCTCCATTGGCGTCGTTCGGCGAAGGGAACTCGTTCATACGGTCTATCCTGCCGGGTCGCCTCGAAGCCGTCGTACTGGTATCGGGCTCGGTAATGGTTCCCTGAGCCCGTACGTGGGATTCGATTGTCTAATTGGCGTGCTGGTTGCTAAGGGTTCTCCCAGTTCCTTGAGCGCTCCATACCCCCTGTACGTGGGCCTACCCTGTATTCTCCATTGGCGTCGTTCGGCGAAGGGAACTCGTTCATTCGGTCTATCCTGCCGGGTCGCCTCGAAGCCGTCGTACTGGTATCGGGCTCAGTAATGGTTCCCTGAGCCCGTACGTGGGATTCGATTGTCTAATTGGCGTGCTGGTTGCTAAGGGTTCTCCCAGTTCCTTATGCGCTCCGTACCCCCTGTACGTGGGCCTACCCTGTATTCTCCATTGGCGTCGTTCGGCGAAGGGAACTCGTTCATACGGTCTATCCTGCCGGGTCGCCTCGAAGCCGTCGTACTGGTATCGGGCTCGGTAATGGTTCCCTGAGCCCGTACGTGGGATTCGATTGTCTAATTGGCGTGCTGGTTGCTAAGGGTTCTTCCAGTTCCTTGAGCGCTCCATACCCCCTGTACGTGGGCCTACCCTGTATTCTCCATTGGCGTCGTTCGGCGAAGGGAACTCGTTCATTCGGTCTATCCTGCCGGGTCGCCTCGAAGCCGTCGTACTGGAATAAGGTTCAGTAATGGTTCCCTGAGCCCGTACGTGGGATTCGATTGGCTAATTGGCGTGCTGGTTGCTAAGGGTTCTCCCAGTTCCTTGAGCGCTCCATACCCCCTGTACGTTGGCCTACCCTGATTTCTCCAATGGCGTCGTTCGGCGAAGGGAACTCGTTCATACGGTCTATCCTGCCGGGTCGCCTCGAAGCCGTCGTACTGGTATCATGCTCAGTAATGGTTCCCTGGGCCCGTACGTGGGATTCGATTGTCTAATTGGCGTGCTGGTTGCTAAGGGTTCTCCCAGTTCCTTGAGCGCTCTTACCCCCTGTACGTGGGCCTACCCTGTATTCTCCATTGGCGTCGTTCGGCGAAGGAAACTCGTTCATACGGTCTATCCTGTCGGGTCGCCTCGAAGCTGTCGTACTGGTATCGGGCTCAGTAATGGTTCCCTGAGCCCGTACGTGGAATTCGATTGTCTAATTGGCGTGCTGGTTGCTAAGGGTTCTCCCGGTTCCTTGAGCGCTCCATACCCCCAGTACGTGGGCCTACCCTGTATTCTCCAATGGCGTCGTTCGGAGAAGGGATCTCGTTCATACGGTCTATCCTGCCGGGTCGCCTCGAAGCCGTCGTACTGGTATTATGCTCCGTAATGGTTCCCTGGGCCCGTACGTGGGATTCGATTGTCTAATTGGCGTGCTGGTTGCTAAGGGTTCTCCCAGTTCCTTGAGCGCTCCATACCCCCTGTACGTGGGCCTGCCCTGTATTCTCCATTGGCGTCGTTCGGCGAAGGGAACTCCTTCATACGGTCTATCCTGCCGGGTCGCCTCGAAGCCGTCGTACTGGTATCGGGCTCGGTAATGGTTCCCTGAGCCCGTACGTGGGATTCGATTGTCTAATTGGCGTGCTGGTTGCTAAGGGTTCTCCCAGTTCCTTGAGCGCTCCATACCCCCTGTACGTGGGCCTACCCTGTATTCTCCATTGGCGTCGCTTGGCGAAGGGGACTCGTTCATACGGTCTATCCTGCCGGGTCGCCTCGAAACCGTCGTACTGGAATAAGGCTCAGTAATGGTTCCCTGAGCCAGTACGTGGGATTCGATTGTCTAATTGGCGTGCTGGTTGCTAAGGGTTCTACCAGTTCCTTGAGCGCTCCATACCCCCTGTACGTGGGCCTACCCTGTATTCTCCATTGGCGTCGTTCGGCAAAAGGAACTCGTTCATACGGTCTATCCTGCCGGGTCGCCTCGAAGCCGTCGTACTGGTATCGGGCTCAGTAATGGTTCCCTGAGCCCGTACGTGGGATTCGATTGTCTAATTGGCGTGCTGGTTGCTAAGGGTTCTCCCAGTTCCTTGAGCGCTCCATACCCCCTGTACGTAGGCCTACCCTGTATTCTCCATTGGCGTGGTTCGGCGAAGGGAACTCGTTCATACGGTCTATCCTGCCGGGTCGCCTCGAAGCCGTCGTACTGGTATCGGGCTCAGTAATGGTTCCCTGAGCCCGTACGTGGGATTCGATTGTCTAATTGGCGTGCTGGTTGCTAAGGGTTCTCCCAGTTCCTTAAGCGCTCCGTACCCCCTGTACGTGGGCCTACCCTGTATTCTCCATTGGCGTCGTTCGGCGAAGGGAACTCGTTCATACGGTCTATCCTGCCGGGTCGCCTCGAAGCCGTCGTACTGGTATCGGGCTCGGTAATGGTTCCCTGAGCCCGTACGTGGGATTCGATTGTCTAATTGGCGTGCTGGTTGCTAAGGGTTCTCCCAGTTCCTTGAGCGCTCCATACCCCCTGTACGTAGGCCTACCCTGTATTCTCCATTGGCGTCGTTCGGCGAAGGGAACTCGTTCATACGGTCTATCCTGCCGGGTCGCCTCGAAGCCGTCGTACTGGTATCGGGCTCAGTAATGGTTCCCTGAGCCCGTACGTGGGATTCGATTGTCTAATTGGCGTGCTGGTTGCTAAGGGTTCTCACAGTTCCTTAAGCGCTCCGTACCCCCTGTACGTGGGCCTACCCTGTATTCTCCATTGGCGTCGTTCGGCGAAGGGAACTCGTTCATACGGTCTATCCTGCCGGGTCGCCTCGAAGCCGTCGTACTGGTATCGGGCTCGGTAATGGTTCCCTGAGCCCGTAGTGGGATTCGATTGTCTAATTGGCGTGCTGGTTGCTAAGGGTTCTCCCAGTTCCTTGAGCGCTCCATACCCCCTGTACGTGGGCCTACCCTGTATTCTCCATTGGCGTCGTTCGGCGAAGGGAACTCGTTCATTCGGTCTATCCTGCCGGGTCGCCTCGAAGCCGTCGTACTGGAATAAGGTTCAGTAATGGTTCCCTGAGCCCGTACGTGGGATTCGATTGGCTAATTGGCGTGCTGGTTGCTAAGGGTTCTCCCAGTTCCTTGAGCGCTCCATACCCCCTGTACGTGGGCCTACCCTGTATTCTCCATTGGCGTCGTTCGGCGAAGGGAACTCGTTCATACGGTCTATCCTGCCGGGTCGCCTCGAAGCCGTCGTACTGGTATCGGGCTCAGTAATGGTTCCCTGAGCCCGTACGTGGGATTCGATTGTCTAATTGGCGTGCTGGTTGCTAAGGGTTCTCCCAGTTCCTTGAGCGCTCCATACCCCCTGTACGTGGGCCTACCCTGTATTCTCCATTGGCGTCGTTCGGCGAAGGGAACTCGTTCATACGGTCTATCCTGCCGGGTCGCCTCGAAGCCGTCGTAATGGTATCGGGCTCAGTAATGGTTCCCTGAGCCCGTACGTTGGATTCGATTTTCTAATTGGCGTGCTGGTTGCTAAGGGTTCTCCCAGATCCTTGAGCACTCCATACCCCCTGTACGTGGGCCTACCCTGTATTCTCCATTGGCGTCGTTCGGCGAAGGGAACTCGTTCATACGGTCTATCCTGCCGGGTCGCCTCGAAGCCGTCGTACTGGTATCGGGCTCAGTAATGGTTCCCTGAGCCCGTACGTGGGATTCGATTGTCTAATTGGCGTGCTGGTTGCTAAGGGTTCTCCCAGTTCCTTGAGCGCTCCATACCCCCTGTACGTGGGCTTACCCTGTATTCTCCATTGGCGTCGTTCGGCGAAGGGATCTCGTTCATACGGTCTATCCTGCCGGGTCGCCTCGAAGCCGTCGTACTGGTATCGGGCTCAGTAATGGTTCCCTGAGCCCGTACGTGGGATTCGATTGTCTAATTGGCGTGCTGGTTGCTAAGGTTTCTCCCAGTTCCTTGAGCGCTCCATACCCCCTGTACGTGGGCCTACCCTGTATTCTCCATTGGCGTCGTTCGGCGAAGGGAACTCGTTCATACGGTCTATCCTGCCGGGTCGCCTCGAAGCCGTCGTATTGGTATCGGGCTCAGTAATGGTTCCCTGAGCCCGTACGTGGGATTCGATTGTCTAATTGGCGTGCTGGTTGCTAAGGATTCTCCCAGTTCCTTGAGCGCTCCATACCCCCTGTACGTGGGCCTACCCTGTATTCTCCAATGGCGTCGTTCGGCGAAGGAAACTCGTTCATACGGTCTATCCTGCCGGGTCGCCTCGAAGCCGTCGTACTGGTATCATGCTCAGTAATGGTTCCCTGGGCCCGTACGTGGGATTCGATTGTCTAATTATTGGCGTGCTGGTTGCTAAGGGTTCTCCCAGTTCCTTGAGCGCTCTTACCCCCTGTACGTGGGCCTACCCTGTATTCTCCATTGGCGTCGTTCGGCGAAGGAAACTCGTTCATACGGTCTATCCTGTCGGGTCGCCTCGAAGCTGTCGTACTGGTATCGGGCTCAGTAATGGTTCCCTGAGCCCGTACGTGGAATTCGATTGTCTAATTGGCGTGCTGGTTGCTAAGGGTTCTCCCGGTTCCTTGAGCGCTCCATACCCCTTGTACGTGGGCCTACCCTGTATTCTCCATTGGCGTCGTTCGGCGGAGGGAACTCGTTCATACGGTCTATCCTGCCGGGTCGCCTCGAAGCCGTCGTACTGGTATCGGGCTCAGTAATGGTTCCCTGAGCCCGTACGTGGGATTCGATTGTCTAATTGGCGTGCTGGTTGCTAAGGGTTCTCCCAGTTCCTTGAGCGCTCCATACCCTTTGTACGTGGGCCTACCCTGTATTCTCCATTGGCGTCGTTCGGAGAAGGGAACTCGTTCATACGGTCTATCCTGCCGGGTCGCCTCGAAGCCGTCGTACTGGTATCGGGCTCAGTAATGGTTCCCTGAGCCCGTACGTGGGATTCGATTGTCTAATTGGCGTGCTGGTTGCTAAGGATTCTCCCAGTTCCTTGAGCGCTCCATACCCCCTGTACGTGGGCCTACCCTGTATTCTCCATTGGCGTCGTTCGGCGAAGGGAACTCGTTCATACGGTCTATCCTGCCGGGTCGCCTCGAAGCCGTCGTACTGGTATCGGGCTCAGTAATGGTTCCCTGGGCTCGTACGTGGGATTCGATTGTCTAATTGGCGTGCTGGTTGCTAAGGGTTCTCCCAGTTCCTTGAGCGCTCCATACCCCCTGTACGTGGGCCTGCCCTGTATTCTCCATTGGCGTCGATCGGCGAAGGGAACTCCTTCATACGGTCTATCCTGCCGGGTCGCCTCGAAGCCGTCGTACTGGTATCGGGCTCGGTAATGGTTCCCTGAGCCCGTACGTGGAATTCGATTGTCTAATTGGCGTGCTGGTTGCTAAGGGTTCTCCCAGTTCCTTGAGCGCTCCATACCCCCTGTACGTGGGCCTACCCTGTATTCTCCATTGGCGTCGTTCGGCAAAGGGAACTCGTTCATACGGTCTATCCTGCCGGGTCGCCTCGAAGCCGTCGTACTGGTATCGGGCTCAGTAATGGTTCCCTGAGCCCGTACGTGGGATTCGATTGTCTAATTGGCGTGCTGGTTGCTAAGGGTTCTCCCAGTTCCTTGAGCGCTCCATACCCCCTGTACGTGGGCCTACCCTGTATTCTCCATTGGCGTCGTTCGGCGAAGGGAACTCGTTCATACGGTCCATCCTGCCGGGTCGCCTCGAAGCCGTCGTACTGGTATCGGGCTCAGTAATGGTTCCCTGAGCCCGTACGTGGGATTCGATTGTCTAATTGGCGTGCTGGTTGCTAAGGGTTCTCCCAGTTCCTTGAGCGCTCCATACCCCCTGTACGTGGGCCTACCCTGTATTTTCCATTGGCGTCGTTCGGCGAAGGGAACTCGTTCATACGGTCTTACCTGCCGGGTCGCCTCGAAGCCGTCGTACTGGTATCGGGCTCAGTAATGGTTCCCTGAGCCCGTACGTGGGATTCGATTGTCTAATTGGCGTGCTGGTTGCTAAGGGTTCTCCCATTTCCTTGAGCGCTCCATACCCCCTGTACGTAGGCCTACCCTGTATTCTCCATTGGCGTCGTTCGGCGAAGGGAACTCGTTCATACGGTCTATCCTGCCGGGTCGCCTCGAAGCCGTCGTACTGGTATCGGGCTCAGTAATGGTTCCCTGAGCCCGTACGTGGGATTCGATTGTCTAATTGGCGTGCTGGTTGCTAAGGGTTCTCCCAGTTCCTTGAGCGCTCCGTACCCCCTGTACGTGGGCCTACCCTGTATTCTCCATTGGCGTCGTTCGGCGAAGGGAACTCGTTCATACGGTCTATCCTGCCGGGTCGCCTCGAAGCCGTCGTACTGGTATCGGGCTCGGTAATGGTTCCCTGAGCCCGTACGTGGGATTCGATTGTCTAATTGGCGTGCTGGTTGCTAAGGGTTCTCCCAGTTCCTTGAGCGCTCCATACCCCCTGTACGTGGGCCTACCCTGTATTCTCCATTGGCGTCGTTCGGCGAAGGGAACTCGTTCATTCGGTCTATCCTGCCGGGTCGCCTCGAAGCCGTCGTACTGGAATAAGGCTCAGTAATGGTTCCCTGAGCCCGTACGTGGGATTCGATTGGCTAATTGGCGTGCTGGTTGCTAAGGGTTCTCCCAGTTCCTTGAGCGCTCCATACCCCCTGTACGTGGGCCTACCCTGTATTTTCCATTGGCGTCGTTCGGCGAAGGGAACTCGTTCATACGGTCTTACCTGCCTTGTCGCCTCGAAGCCGTCGTACTGGTATCGGGCTCAGTAATGGTTCCCTGAGCCCGTACGTGGGATTCGATTGTCTAATTGGCGTGCTGGTTGCTAAGGGTTCTCCCATTTCCTTGAGCGCTCCATACCCCCTGTACGTAGGCCTACCCTGTATTCTCCATTGGCGTCGTTCGGCGAAGGGAACTCGTTCATACGGTCTATCCTGCCGGGTCGCCTCGAAGCCGTCGTACTGGTATCGGGCTCAGTAATGGTTCCCTGAGCCCGTACGTGGGATTCGATTGTCTAATTGGCGTGCTGGTTGCTAAGGGTTCTCCCAGTTCCTTGAGCGCTCCGTACCCCCTGTACGTGGGCCTACCCTGTATTCTCCATTGGCGTCGTTCGGCGAAGGGAACTCGTTCATACGGTCTATCCTGCCGGGTCGCCTCGAAGCCGTCGTACTGGTATCGGGCTCGGTAATGGTTCCCTGAGCCCGTACGTGGGATTCGATTGTCTAATTGGCGTGCTGGTTGCTAAGGGTTCTCCCAGTTCCTTGAGCGCTCCATACCCCCTGTACGTGGGCCTACCCTGTATTCTCCATTGGCGTCGTTCGGCGAAGGGAACTCGTTCATTCGGTCTATCCTGCCGGGTCGCCTCGAAGCCGTCGTACTGGAATAAGGCTCAGTAATGGTTCCCTGAGCCCGTACGTGGGATTCGATTGGCTAATTGGCGTGCTGGTTGCTAAGGGTTCTCCCAGTTCCTTGAGCGCTCCATACCCCCTGTACGTGGGCCTACCCTGTATTCTCCATTGGCGTCGTTCGGCGAAGGGAACTCGTTCATACGGTCTATCCTGCCGGGTCGCCTCGAAGCCGTCGTACTGGTATCGGGCTCAGTAATGGTTCCCTGAGCCCGTACGTGGGATTCGATTGTCTAATTAGCGTGCTGGTTGCTAAGGGTTCTCCCAGTTCCTTGAGCGCTCCATACCCCCTGTACGTGGGCCTACCCTGTATTCTCCATTGGCGTCGTTCGGCGAAGGGAACTCGTTCATACGGTCTATCCTGCCGGGTCGCCTCGAAGCCGTCGTACTGGTATCGGGCTCAGTAATGGTTCCCTGAGCCCGTACGTGGGATTCGATTGTCTAATTAGCGTGCTGGTTGCTAAGGGTTCTCCCAGTTCCTTGAGCGCTCCATACCCCCTGTACGTGGGCCTACCCTGTATTCTCCATTGGCGTCGTTCGGCGAAGGGAACTCGTTCATACGGTCTATCCTGCCGGGTCGCCTCGAAGCCGTCGTACTGGTATCGGGCTCAGTAATGGTTCCCTGAGCCCGTACGTGAGATTCGATTGTCTAATTGGCGTGCTGGTTGCTAAGGGTTCTCCCAGATCCTTGAGCACTCCATACCCCCTGTACGTGGGCCTACCCTGTATTCTCCATTGGCGTCGTTCGGCGAAGGGAACTCGTTCATACGGTCTATCCTGCCGGGTCGCCTCGAAGCCGTCGTACTGGTATCGGGCTCAGTAATGGTTCCCTGAGCCCGTACGTGGGATTCGATTGTCTAATTGGCGTGCTGGTTGCTAAGGGTTCTCCCAGTTCCTTGAGCGCTCCATACCCCCTGTACGTGGGCCTACCCTGTATTCTCCAATGGCGTCGTTCGGTGAAGGGAACTCGTTCATACGGTCTATCCTGCCGGGTCGCCTCGAAGCCGTCGTACTGGTATCAGGCTCAGTAATGGTTCCCTGAGCCCGTACGTGGGATTCGATTGTCTAATTGGCGTGCTGGTTGCTAAGGATTCTCCCAGTTCCTTGAGCGCTCCATACCCCCTGTACGTGGGCCTACCCTGTATTCTCCAATGGCGTCGTTCGGAGAAGGGAACTCGTTCATACGGTCTATCCTGCCGGGTCGCCTCGAAGCCGTCGTACTGGTATCATGCTCAGTAATGGTTCCCTGGGCCCGTACGTGGGATTCGATTGTCTAATTGGCGTGCTGGTTGCTAAGGGTTCTCCCAGTTCCTTGAGCGCTCCATACCCCCTGTACGTGGGCCTGCCCTGTATTCTCCATTGGCGTCGTTCGGCGAAGGGAACTCCTTCATACGGTCTATCCTGCCGGGTCGCCTCGAAGCCGTCGTACTGGTATCGGGCTCGGTAATGGTTCCCTGAGCCCGTACGTGGGATTCGATTGTCTAATTGGCGTGCTGGTTGCTAAGGGTTCTCCCAGTTCCTTGAGCGCTCCATACCCCCTGTACGTGGGCCTACCCTGTATTCTCCATTGGCGTCGCTTGGCGAAGGGGACTCGTTCATACGGTCTATCCTGCCGGGTCGCCTCGAAGCCGTCGTACTGGAATAAGGTTCAGTAATGGTTCCCTGAGCCCGTACGTGGGATTCGATTGGCTAATTGGCGTGCTGGTTGCTAAGGGTTCTCCCAGTTCCTTGAGCGCTCCATACCCCCTGTACGTGGGCCTACCCTGTATTCTCCAATGGCGTCGTTCGGCGAAGGGAACTCGTTCATACGGTCTATCCTGCCGGGTCGCCTCGAAGCCGTCGTACTGGTATCATGCTCAGTAATGGTTCCCTGGGCCCGTACGTGGGATTCGATTGTCTAATTGGCGTGCTGGTTGCTAAGGGTTCTCCCAGTTCCTTGAGCGCTCTTACCCCCTGTACGTGGGCCTACCCTGTATTCTCCATTGGCGTCGTTCGGCGAAGGAAACTCGTTCATACGGTCTATCCTGTCGGGTCGCCTCGAAGCTGTCGTACTGGTATCGGGCTCAGTAATGGTTCCCTGAGCCCGTACGTGGAATTCGATTGTCTAATTGGCGTGCTGGTTGCTAAGGGTTCTCCCGGTTCCTTGAGCGCTCCATACCCCCTGTACGTGGGCCTACCCTGTATTCTCCAATGGCGTCGTTCGGAGAAGGGAACTCGTTCATACGGTCTATCCTGCCGGGTCGCCTCGAAGCCGTCCTACTGGTATCATGCTCAGTAATGGTTCCCTGGGCCCGTACGTGGGATTCGATTGTCTAATTGGCGTGCTGGTTGCTAAGGGTTCTCCCAGTTCCTTGAGCGCTCCATACCCCCTGTACGTGGGCCTGCCCTGTATTCTCCATTGGCGTCGTTCGGCGAAGGGAACTCCTTCATACGGTCTATCCTGCCGGGTCGCCTCGAAGCCGTCGTACTGGTATCGGGCTCGGTAATGGTTCCCTGAGCCCGTACGTGGGATTCGATTGTCTAATTGGCGTGCTGGTTGCTAAGGGTTCTCCCAGTTCCTTGAGCGCTCCATACCCCCTGTATGTGGGCCTACCCTGTATTCTCCATTGGCGTCGCTTGGCGAAGGGGACTCGTTCATACGGTCTATCCTGCCGGGTCGCCTCGAAGCCGTCGTACTGGAATAAGGCTCAGTAATGGTTCCCTGAGCCCGTACGTGGGATTCGATTGTCTAATTGGCGTGCTGGTTGCTAAGGGTTCTCCCAGTTCCTTGAGCGCTCCATACCCCCTGTACGTGGGCCTACCCTGTATTCTCCATTGGCGTCGTTCGGCAAAGGGAACTCGTTCATACGGTCTATCCTGCCGGGTCGCCTCAAAGCCGTCGTACTGGTATCGGGCTCAGTAATGGTTCCCTGAGCCCGTACGTGGGATTCGATTGTCTAATTGGCGTGCTGGTTGCTAAGGGTTCTCCCAGTTCCTTGAGCGCTCCATACCCCCTGTACGTAGGCCTACCCTGTATTCTCCATTGGCGTCGTTCGGCGAAGGGAACTCGTTCATACGGTCTATCCTGCCGGGTCGCCTCGAAGCTGTCGTACTGGTATCGGGCTCAGTAATGGTTCCCTGAGCCCGTACGTGGGATTCGATTGTCTAATTGGCGTGCTGGTTGCTAAGGGTTCTCCCAGTTCCTTAAGCGCTCCGTACCCCCTGTACGTGGGCCTACCCTGTATTCTCCATTGGCGTCGTTCGGCGAAGGGAACTCGTTCATACGGTCTATCCTGCCGGGTCGCCTCGAAGCCGTCGTACTGGTATCGGGCTCGGTAATGGTTCCCTGAGCCCGTACGTGGGATTCGATTGTCTAATTGGCGTGCTGGTTGCTAAGGGTTCTCCCAGTTCCTTTTGCGCTCCATACCCCCTGTACGTGGGCCTACCCTGTATTCTCCATTGGCGTCGTTCGGCGAAGGGAACTCGTTCATTCGGTCTGTCCTGCCGGGTCGCCTCGAAGCCGTCGTACTGGAATAAGGTTCAGTAATGGTTCCCTGAGCCCGTACGTGGGATTCGATTGGCTAATTGGCGTGCTGGTTGCTAAGGGTTCTCCCAGTTCCTTGAGCGCTCCATACCCCCTGTACGTGGGCCTACCCTGTATTCTCCATTGGCGTCGTTCGGCGAAGGGAACTCGTTCATACGGTCTATCCTGCCGGGTCGCCTCGAAGCCGTCGTACTGGTATCGGGCTCAGTAATGGTTCCCTGAGCCCGTACGTGGGATTCGATTATCTAATTGGCGTGCTGGTTGCTAAGGGTTCTCCCAGTTCCTTGAGCGTTCCATACCCCCTGTACGTGGGCCTACCCTGTATTCTCCATTGGCGTCGTTCGGCGAAGGGAACTCGTTCATACGGTCTATCCTGCCGGGTCGCCTCGAAGCCGTCGTACTGGTATCGGGCTCGGTAATGGTTCCCTGAGCCCGTACGTGGGATTCGATTGTCTAATTGGCGTGCTGGTTGCTAAGGGTTCTCCCAGTTCCTTGAGCGCTCTTACCCCCTGTACGTGGGCCTACCCTGTATTCTCCATTGGCGTCGTTCGGCGAAGGAAACTCGTTCATACGGTCTATCCTGTCGGGTCGCCTCGAAGCTGTCGTACTGGTATCGGGCTCAGTAATGGTTCCCTGAGCCCGTACGTGGAATTCGATTGTCTAATTGGCGTGCTGGTTGCTAAGGGTTCTCCCGGTTCCTTGAGCGCTCCATATCCCCTATACGTGGGCCTACCCTGTATTCTCCATTGGCGTCGTTCGGCGAAGGGAACTCGTTCATACGGTCTATCCTGCCGGGTCGCCTCGAAGCCGTCGTACTGGTATCGGGCTCAGTAATGGTTCCCTGAGCCCGTACGTGGGATTCGATTGTCTAATTGGCGTGCTGGTTGCTAAGGGTTCTCCCAGTTCCTTGAGCGCTCCATACCCCCTGTACGTGGGCCTGCCCTGTATTCTCCATTGGCGTCGATCGGCGAAGGGAACTCCTTCATACGGTCTATCCTGCCGGGTCGCCTCGAAGCCGTCGTACTGGTATCGGGCTCGGTAATGGTTCCCTGAGCCCGTACGTGGAATTCGATTGTCTAATTGGCGTGCTGGTTGATAAGGGTTCTCCCAGTTCCTTGAGCGCTCCATACCCCCTGTACGTGGGCCTACCCTGTATTCTCCATTGGCGTCGTTCGGCAAAGGGAACTCGTTCATACGGTCTATCCTGCCGGGTCGCCTCGAAGCCGTCGTACTGGTATCGGGCTCAGTAATGGTTCCCTGAGCCCGTACGTGGGATTCGATTGTCTAATTGGCGTGCTGGTTGCTAAGGGTTCTCCCAGTTCCTTGAGCGCTCCATACCCCCTGTATGTGGGCCTACCCTGTATTCTCCATTGGCGTCGCTTGGCGAAGGGGACTCGTTCATACGGTCTATCCTGCCGGGTCGCCTCGAAGCCGTCGTACTGGAATAAGGCTCAGTAATGGTTCCCTGAGCCCGTACGTGGGATTCGATTGTCTAATTGGCGTGCTGGTTGCTAAGGGTTCTCCCAGTTCCTTGAGCGCTCCATACCCCCTGTACGTGGGCCTACCCTGTATTCTCCATTGGCGTCGTTCGGCAAAGGGAACTCGTTCATACGGTCTATCCTGCCGGGTCGCCTCAAAGCCGTCGTACTGGTATCGGGCTCAGTAATGGTTCCCTGAGCCCGTACGTGGGATTCGATTGTCTAATTGGCGTGCTGGTTGCTAAGGGTTCTCCCAGTTCCTTGAGCGCTCCATACCCCCTGTACGTGGGCCTACCCTGTATTCTCCATTGGCGTCGTTCGGCGAAGGGAACTCGTTCATACGGTCTATCCTGCCGGGTCGCCTCGAAGCCGTCGTACTGGTATCGGGCTCAGTAATGGTTCCCTGAGCCCGTACGTGGGATTCGATTGTCTAATTGGCGTGCTGGTTGCTAAGGGTTCTCCCAGTTCCTTAAGCGCTCCGTACCCCCTGTACGTGGGCCTACCCTGTATTCTCCATTGGCGTCGTTCGGCGAAGGGAACTCGTTCATACGGTCTATCCTGCCGGGTCGCCTCGAAGCCGTCGTACTGGTATCGGGCTCGGTAATGGTTCCCTGAGCCCGTACGTGGGATTCGATTGTCTAATTGGCGTGCTGGTTGCTAAGGGTTCTCCCAGTTCCTTGAGCGCTCCATACCCCCTGTACGTGGGCCTACCCTGTATTCTCCATTGGCGTCGTTCGGCGAAGGGAACTCGTTCATTCGGTCTGTCCTGCCGGGTCGCCTCGAAGCCGTCGTACTGGAATAAGGTTCAGTAATGGTTCCCTGAGCCCGTACGTGGGATTCGATTGGCTAATTGGCGTGCTGGTTGCTAAGGGTTCTCCCAGTTCCTTGAGCGCTCCATACCCCCTGTACGTGGGCCTACCCTGTATTCTCCATTGGCGTCGTTCGGCGAAGGGAACTCGTTCATACGGTCTATCCTGCCGGGTCGCCTAGAAGCCGTCGTACTGGTATCGGGCTCAGTAATGGTTCCCTGAGCCCGTACGTGGGATTCGATTATCTAATTGGCGTGCTGGTTGCTAAGGGTTCTCCCAGTTCCTTGAGCGCTCCATACCCCCTGTACGTGGGCCTACCCTGTATTCTCCATTGGCGTCGTTCGGCGAAGGGAACTCGTTCATACGGTCTATCCTGCCGGGTCGCCTAGAAGCCGTCGTACTGGTATCGGGCTCAGTAATGGTTCCCTGAGCCCGTACGTGGGATTCGATTATCTAATTTGCGTGCTGGTTGCTAAGGGTTCTCCCAGTTCCTTGAGCGCTCCATACCCCCTGTACGTGGGCCTACCCTGTATTCTCCATTGGCGTCGTTCGGCGAAGGGAACTCGTTCATACGGTCTATCCTGCCGGGTCGCCTCGAAGCCGTCGTACTGGTATCGGGCTCGGTAATGGTTCCCTGAGCCCGTACGTGGGATTCGATTGTCTAATTGGCGTGCTGGCTGCTAAGGGTTCTCCCAGTTTCTTGAGCGCTCTTACCCCCTGTACGTGGGCCTACCCTGTATTCTCCATTGGCGTCGTTCGGCGAAGGAAACTCGTTCATACGGTCTATCCTGTCGGGTCGCCTCGAAGCTGTCGTACTGGTATCGGGCTCAGTAATGGTTCCCTGAGCCCGTACGTGGAATTCGATTGTCTAATTGGCGTGCTGGTTGCTAAGGGTTCTCCCGGTTCCTTGAGCGCTCCATACCCCCTATACGTGGGCCTACCCTGTATTCTCCATTGGCGTCGTTCGGCGAAGGGAACTCGTTCATACGGTCTATCCTGCCGGGTCGCCTCGAAGCCGTCGTACTGGTATCGGGCTCAGTAATGGTTCCCTGAGCCCGTACGTGGGATTCGATTGTCTAATTGGCGTGCTGGTTGCTAAGGGTTCTCCCAGTTCCTTGAGCGCTCCATACCCCCTGTACGTGGGCCTGCCCTGTATTCTCCATTGGCGTCGATCGGCGAAGGGAACTCCTTCATACGGTCTATCCTGCCGGGTCGCCTCGAAGCCGTCGTACTGGTATCGGGCTCGGTAATGGTTCCCTGAGCCCGTACGTGGAATTCGATTGTCTAATTGGCGTGCTGGTTGCTAAGGGTTCTCCCAGTTCCTTGAGCGCTCCATACCCCCTGTACGTGGGCCTACCCTGTATTCTCCATTGGCGTCGTTCGGCAAAGGGAACTCGTTCATACGGTCTATCCTGCCGGGTCGCCTCGAAGCCGTCGTACTGGTATCGGGCTCAGTAATGGTTCCCTGAGCCCGTACGTGGGATTCGATTGTCTAATTGGCGTGCTGGTTGCTAAGGGTTCTCCCAGTTCCTTGAGCGCTCCATACCCCCTGTACGTGGGCCTACCCTGTATTCTCCATTTTCGTCGTTCGGCGAAGGGAACTCGTTCATACGGTCCATCCTGCCGGGTCGCCTCGAAGCCGTCGTACTGGTATCGGGCTCAGTAATGGTTCCCTGAGCCCGTACGTGGGATTCGATTGTCTAATTGGCGTGCTGGTTGCTAAGGGTTCTCCCAGTTCCTTGAGCGCTCCATACCCCCTGTACGTGGGCCTACCCTGTATTTTCCATTGGCGTCGTTCGGCGAAGGGAACTCGTTCATACGGTCTTACCTGCCGGGTCGCCTCGAAGCCGTCGTACTGGTATCGGGCTCAGTAATGGTTCCCTGAGCCCGTACGTGGGATTCGATTGTCTAATTGGCGTGCTGGTTGCTAAGGGTTCTCCCATTTCCTTGAGCGCTCCATACCCCCTGTACGTAGGCCTACCCTGTATTCTCCATTGGCGTCGTTCGGCGAAGGGAACTCGTTCATACGGTCTATCCTGCCGGGTCGCCTCGAAGCCGTCGTACTGGTATCGGGCTCAGTAATGGTTCCCTGAGCCCGTACGTGGGATTCGATTGTCTAATTGGCGTGCTGGTTGCTAAGGGTTCTCCCAGTTCCTTGAGCGCTCCGTACCCCCTGTACGTGGGCCTACCCTGTATTCTCCATTGGCGTCGTTCGGCGAAGGGAACTCGTTCATACGGTCTATCCTGCCGGGTCGCCTCGAAGCCGTCGTACTGGTATCGGGCTCGGTAATGGTTCCCTGAGCCCGTACGTGGGATTCGATTGTCTAATTGGCGTGCTGGTTGCTAAGGGTTCTCCCAGTTCCTTGAGCGCTCCATACCCCCTGTACGTGGGCCTACCCTGTATTCTCCATTGGCGTCGTTCGGCAAAGGGAACTCGTTCATTCGGTCTATCCTGCCGGGTCGCCTCGAAGCCGTCGTACTGGAATAAGGCTCAGTAATGGTTCCCTGAGCCCGTACGTGGGATTCGATTGGCTAATTGGCGTGCTGGTTGCTAAGGGTTCTCCCAGTTCCTTGAGCGCTCCATACCCCCTGTACGTGGGCCTACCCTGTATTCTCCATTGGCGTCGTTCGGCGAAGGGAACTCGTTCATACGGTCTATCCTGCCGGGTCGCCTCGAAGCCGTCGTACTGGTATCGGGCTCAGTAATGGTTCCCTGAGCCCGTACGTGGGATTCGATTGTCTAATTAGCGTGCTGGTTGCTAAGGGTTCTCCCAGTTCCTTGAGCGCTCCATATCCCCTGTACGTGGGCCTACCCTGTATTCTCCATTGGCGTCGTTCGGCGAAGGGAACTCGTTCATACGGTCTATCCTGCCGGGTCGCCTCGAAGCCGTCGTACTGGTATCGGGCTCAGTAATGGTTCCCTAAGCCCGTACGTGGGATTCGATTGTCTAATTGGCGTGCTGGTTGCTAAGGGTTCTCCCAGATCCTTGAGCACTCCATACCCCCTGTACGTGGGCCTGCCCTGTATTCTCCATTGGCGTCGATCGGCGAAGGGAACTCCTTCATACGGTCTATCCTGCCGGGTCGCCTCGAAGCCGTCGTACTGGTATCGGGCTCGGTAATGGTTCCCTGAGCCCGTACGTGGAATTCGATTGTCTAATTGGCGTGCTGGTTGCTAAGGGTTCTCCCAGTTCCTTGAGCGCTCCATACCCCCTGTACGTGGGCCTACCCTGTATTCTCCATTGGCGTCGATCGGCGAAGGGAACTCCTTCATACGGTCTATCCTGCCGGGTCGCCTCGAAGCCGTCGTACTGGTATCGGGCTCGGTAATGGTTCCCTGAGCCCGTACGTGGAATTCGATTGTCTAATTGGCGTGCTGGTTGCTAAGGGTTCTCCCAGTTCCTTGAGCGCTCCATACCCCCTGTACGTGGGCCTACCCTGTATTCTCCATTGGCGTCGTTCGGCAAAGGGAACTCGTTCATACGGTCTATCCTGCCGGGTCGCCTCGAAGCCGTCGTACTGGTATCGGGCTCAGTAATGGTTCCCTGAGCCCGTACGTGGGATTCGATTGTCTAATTGGCGTGCTGGTTGCTAAGGGTTCTCCCAGTTCCTTGAGCGCTCCATACCCCCTGTACGTGGGCCTACCCTGTATTCTCCATTTTCGTCGTTCGGCGAAGGGAACTCGTTCATACGGTCCATCCTGCCGGGTCGCCTCGAAGCCGTCGTACTGGTATCGGGCTCAGTAATGGTTCCCTGAGCCCGTACGTGGGATTCGATTGTCTAATTGGCGTGCTGGTTGCTAAGGGTTCTCCCAGTTCCTTGAGCGCTCCATACCCCCTGTACGTGGGCCTACCCTGTATTTTCCATTGGCGTCGTTCGGCGAAGGGAACTCGTTCATACGGTCTTACCTGCCGGGTCGCCTCGAAGCCGTCGTACTGGTATCGGGCTCAGTAATGGTTCCCTGAGCCCGTACGTGGGATTCGATTGTCTAATTGGCGTGCTGGTTGCTAAGGGTTCTCCCATTTCCTTGAGCGCTCCATACCCCCTGTACGTAGGCCTACCCTGTATTCTCCATTGGCGTCGTTCGGCGAAGGGAACTCGTTCATACGGTCTATCCTGCCGGGTCGCCTCGAAGCCGTCGTACTGGTATCGGGCTCAGTAATGGTTCCCTGAGCCCGTACGTGGGATTCGATTGTCTAATTGGCGTGCTGGTTGCTAAGGGTTCTCCCAGTTCCTTGAGCGCTCCGTACCCCCTGTACGTGGGCCTACCCTGTATTCTCCATTGGCGTCGTTCGGCGAAGGGAACTCGTTCATACGGTCTATCCTGCCGGGTCGCCTCGAAGCCGTCGTACTGGTATCGGGCTCGGTAATGGTTCCCTGAGCCCGTACGTGGGATTCGATTGTCTAATTGGCGTGCTGGTTGCTAAGGGTTCTCCCAGTTCCTTGAGCGCTCCATACCCCCTGTACGTGGGCCTACCCTGTATTCTCCATTGGCGTCGTTCGGCAAAGGGAACTCGTTCATTCGGTCTATCCTGCCTGGTCGCCTCGAAGCCGTCGTACTGGAATAAGGCTCAGTAATGGTTCCCTGAGCCCGTACGTGGGATTCGATTGGCTAATTGGCGTGCTGGTTGCTAAGGGTTCTCCCAGTTCCTTGAGCGCTCCATACCCCCTGTACGTGGGCCTACCCTGTATTCTCCATTGGCGTCGTTCGGCGAAGGGAACTCGTTCATACGGTCTATCCTGCCGGGTCGCCTCGAAGCCGTCGTACTGGTATCGGGCTCAGTAATGGTTCCCTGAGCCCGTACGTGGGATTCGATTGTCTAATTAGCGTGCTGGTTGCTAAGGGTTCTCCCAGTTCCTTGAGCGCTCCATATCCCCTGTACGTGGGCCTACCCTGTATTCTCCATTGGCGTCGTTCGGCGAAGGGAACTCGTTCATACGGTCTATCCTGCCGGGTCGCCTCGAAGCCGTCGTACTGGTATCGGGCTCAGTAATGGTTCCCTAAGCCCGTACGTGGGATTCGATTGTCTAATTGGCGTGCTGGTTGCTAAGGGTTCTCCCAGATCCTTGAGCACTCCATACCCCCTGTACGTGGGCCTACCCTGTATTCTCCATTGGCGTCGTTCGGCGAAGGGAACTCGTTCATACGGTCTATCCTGCCGGGTCGCCTCGAAGCCGTCGTACTGGTATCGGGCTCAGTAATGGTTCCCTGAGCCCGTACGTGGGATTCGATTGTCTAATTGGCGTGCTGGTTGCTAAGGGTTCTCCCAGTTCCTTGAGCGCTCCATACGCCCTGTACGTGGGCCTCCCCAGTATTCTCCATTGGCGTCGTTCGGCGAAGGGAACTCGTTCATACGGTCTATCCTGCCGGGTCGCCTCGAAGCCGTCGTACTGGTATCGGGCTCAGTAATGGTTCCCTGAGCCCGTACGTGGGATTCGATTGTCTAATTGGCGTGCTGGTTGCTAAGGGTTCTCCCAGTTCCTTGAGCGCTCTTACCCCCTGTACGTGGGCCTACCCTGTATTCTCCATTGGCGTCGTTCGGCGAAGGAAACTCGTTCATACGGTCTATCCTGTCGGGTCGCCTCGAAGCTGTCGTACTGGTATCGGGCTCAGTAATGGTTCCCTGAGCCCGTACGTGGAATTCGATTGTCTAATTGGCGTGCTGGTTGCTAAGGGTTCTCCCGGTTCCTTGAGCGCTCCATACCCCCTGTACGTGGGCCTACCCTGTATTCTCCAATGGCGTCGTTCGGAGAAGGGAACTCGTTCATACGGTCTATCCTGCCGGGTCGCCTCGAAGCCGTCGTACTGGTATCATGCTCAGTAATGGTTCCCTGGGCCCGTACGTGGGATTCGATTGTCTAATTGGCGTGCTGGTTGCTAAGGGTTCTCCCAGTTCCTTGAGCGCTCCATACCCCCTGTACGTGGGCCTGCCCTGTATTCTCCATTGGCGTCGTTCGGCGAAGGGAACTCCTTCATACGGTCTATCCTGCCGGGTCGCCTCGAAGCCGTCGTACTGGTATCGGGCTCGGTAATGGTTCCCTGAGCCCGTACGTGGGATTCGATTGTCTAATTGGCGTGCTGGTTGCTAAGGGTTCTCCCAGTTCCTTGAGCGCTCCATACCCCCTGTATGTGGGCCTACCCTGTATTCTCCATTGGCGTCGCTTGGCGAAGGGGACTCGTTCATACGGTCTATCCTGCCGGGTCGCCTCGAAGCCGTCGTACTGGAATAAGGCTCAGTAATGGTTCCCTGAGCCCGTACGTGGGATTCGATTGTCTAATTGGCGTGCTGGTTGCTAAGGGTTCTCCCAGTTCCTTGAGCGCTCCATACCCCCTGTACGTGGGCCTACCCTGTATTCTCCATTGGCGTCGTTCGGCAAAGGGAACTCGTTCATACGGTCTATCCTGCCGGGTCGCCTCGAAGCCGTCGTACTGGTATCGGGCTCAGTAATGGTTCCCTGAGCCCGTACGTGGGATTCGATTGTCTAATTGGCGTGCTGGTTGCTAAGGGTTCTCCCAGTTCCTTGAGCGCTCCATACCCCCTGTACGTAGGCCTACCCTGTATTCTCCATTGGCGTCGTTCGGCGAAGGGAACTCGTTCATACGGTCTATCCTGCCGGGTCGCCTCGAAGCCGTCGTACTGGTATCGGGCTCAGTAATGGTTCCCTGAGCCCGTACGTGGGATTCGATTGTCTAATTGGCGTGCTGGTTGCTAAGGGTTCTCCCAGTTCCTTAAGCGCTCCGTACCCCCTGTACGTGGGCCTACCCTGTATTCTCCATTGGCGTCGTTCGGCGAAGGGAACTCATTCATACGGTCTATCCTGCCGGGTCGCCTCGAAGCCGTCGTACTGGTATCGGGCTCGGTAATGGTTCCCTGAGCCCGTACGTGGGATTCGATTGTCTAATTGGCGTGCTGGTTGCTAAGGGTTCTCCCAGTTCCTTGAGCGCTCCATACCCCCTGTACGTGGGCCTACCCTGTATTCTCCATTGGCGTCGTTCGGCGAAGGGAACTCGTTCATTCGGTCTGTCCTGCCGGGTCGCCTCGAAGCCGTCGTACTGGAATAAGGTTCAGTAATGGTTCCCTGAGCCCGTACGTGGGATTCGATTGGCTAATTGGCGTGCTGGTTGCTAAGGGTTCTCCCAGTTCTATGAGCGCTCCATACCCCCTGTACGTGGGCCTACCCTGTATTCTCCATTGGCGTCGTTCGGCGAAGGGAACTCGTTCATACGGTCTATCCTGCCGGGTCGCCTCGAAGCCGTCGTACTGGTATCGGGCTCAGTAATGGTTCCCTGAGCCCGTACGTGGGATTCGATTATCTAATTGGCGTGCTGGTTGCTAAGGGTTCTCCCAGTTCCTTGAGCGCTCCATACCCCCTGTACGTGGGCCTACCCTGTATTCTCCATTGGCGTCGTTCGGCGAAGGGAACTCGTTCATACGGTCTATCCTGCCGGGTCGCCTCGAAGCCGTCGTACTGGTATCGGGCTCGGTAATGGTTCCCTGAGCCCGTACGTGGGATTCGATTGTCTAATTGGCGTGCTGGTTGCTAAGGGTTCTCCCAGTTCCTTGAGCGCTCTTACCCCCTGTACGTGGGCCTACCCTGTATTCTCCATTGGCGTCGTTCGGCGAAGGAAACTCGTTCATACGGTCTATCCTGTCGGGTCGCCTCGAAGCTGTCGTACTGGTATCGGGCTCAGTAATGGTTCCCTGAGCCCGTACGTGGAATTCGATTGTCTAATTGGCGTGCTGGTTGCTAAGGGTTCTCCCGGTTCCTTGAGCGCTCCATACCCCCTATACGTGGGCCTACCCTGTATTCTCCATTGGCGTCGTTCGGCGAAGGGAACTCGTTCATACGGTCTATCCTGCCGGGTCGCCTCGAAGCCGTCGTACTGGTATCGGGCTCAGTAATGGTTCCCTGAGCCCGTACGTGGGATTCGATTGTCTAATTGGCGTGCTGGTTGCTAAGGGTTCTCCCAGTTCCTTGAGCGCTCCATCCCCCTGTACGTGGGCCTGCCCTGTATTCTCCATTGGCGTCGATCGGCGAAGGGAACTCCTTCATACGGTCTATCCTGCCGGGTCGCCTCGAAGCCGTCGTACTGGTATCGGGCTCGGTAATGGTTCCCTGAGCCCGTACGTGGGATTCGATTGTCTAATTGGCGTGCTGGTTGCTAAGGGTTCTCCCAGTTCCTTGAGCGCTCCATACCCCCTGTACGTGGGCCTACCCTGTATTCTCCATTGGCGTCGTTCGGCGAAGGGAACTCGTTCATTCGGTCTGTCCTGCCGGGTCGCCTCGAAGCCGTCGTACTGGAATAAGGTTCAGTAATGGTTCCCTGAGCCCGTACGTGGGATTCGATTGGCTAATTGGCGTGCTGGTTGCTAAGGGTTCTCCCAGTTCCTTGAGCGCTCCATACCCCCTGTACGTGGGCCTACCCTGTATTCTCCATTGGCGTCGTTCGGCGAAGGGAACTCGTTCATACGGTCTATCCTGCCGGGTCGCCTCGAAGCCGTCGTACTGGTATCGGGCTCGGTAATGGTTCCCTGAGCCCGTACGTGGGATTCGATTGTCTAATTGGCGTGCTGGTTGCTAAGGGTTCTCCCAGTTCCTTGAGCGCTCCATACGCCCTGTACGTGGGCCTCCCCAGTATTCTCCATTGGCGTCGTTCGGCGAAGGGAACTCGTTCATACGGTCTATCCTGCCGGGTCGCCTCGAAGCCGTCGTACTGGTATCGGGCTCAGTAATGGTTCCCTGAGCCCGTACGTGGGATTCGATTGTCTAATTGGCGTGCTGGTTGCTAAGGGTTCTCCCAGTTCCTTGAGCGCTCTTACCCCCTGTACGTGGGCCTACCCTGTATTCTCCATTGGCGTCGTTCGGCGAAGGAAACTCGTTCATACGGTCTATCCTGTCGGGTCGCCTCGAAGCTGTCGTACTGGTATCGGGCTCAGTAATGGTTCCCTGAGCCCGTACGTGGAATTCGATTGTCTAATTGGCGTGCTGGTTGCTAAGGGTTCTCCCGGTTCCTTGAGCGCTCCATACCCCCTGTACGTGGGCCTACCCTGTATTCTCCAATGGCGTCGTTCGGAGAAGGGAACTCGTTCATACGGTCTATCCTGCCGGGTCGCCTCGAAGCCGTCGTACTGGTATCATGCTCAGTAATGGTTCCCTGGGCCCGTACGTGGGATTCGATTGTCTAATTGGCGTGCTGGTTGCTAAGGGTTCTCCCAGTTCCTTGAGCGCTCCATACCCCCTGTACGTGGGCCTGCCCTGTATTCTCCATTGGCGTCGTTCGGCGAAGGGAACTCCTTCATACGGTCTATCCTGCCGGGTCGCCTCGAAGCCGTCGTACTGGTATCGGGCTCGGTAATGGTTCCCTGAGCCCGTACGTGGGATTCGATTGTCTAATTGGCGTGCTGGTTGCTAAGGGTTCTCCCAGTTCCTTGAGCGCTCCATACCCCCTGTATGTGGGCCTACCCTGTATTCTCCATTGGCGTCGCTTGGCGAAGGGGACTCGTTCATACGGTCTATCCTGCCGGGTCGCCTCGAAGCCGTCGTACTGGAATAAGGCTCAGTAATGGTTCCCTGAGCCCGTACGTGGGATTCGATTGTCTAATTGGCGTGCTGGTTGCTAAGGGTTCTCCCAGTTCCTTGAGCGCTCCATACCCCCTGTACGTGGGCCTACCCTGTATTCTCCATTGGCGTCGTTCGGCAAAGGGAACTCGTTCATACGGTCTATCCTGCCGGGTCGCCTCGAAGCCGTCGTACTGGTATCGGGCTCAGTAATGGTTCCCTGAGCCCGTACGTGGGATTCGATTGTCTAATTGGCGTGCTGGTTGCTAAGGGTTCTCCCAGTTCCTTGAGCGCTCCATACCCCCTGTACGTAGGCCTACCCTGTATTCTCCATTGGCGTCGTTCGGCGAAGGGAACTCGTTCATACGGTCTATCCTGCCGGGTCGCCTCGAAGCCGTCGTACTGGTATCGGGCTCAGTAATGGTTCCCTGAGCCCGTACGTGGGATTCGATTGTCTAATTGGCGTGCTGGTTGCTAAGGGTTCTCCCAGTTCCTTAAGCGCTCCGTACCCCCTGTACGTGGGCCTACCCTGTATTCTCCATTGGCGTCGTTCGGCGAAGGGAACTCGTTCATACGGTCTATCCTGCCGGGTCGCCTCGAAGCCGTCGTACTGGTATCGGGCTCGGTAATGGTTCCCTGAGCCCGTACGTGGGATTCGATTGTCTAATTGGCGTGCTGGTTGCTAAGGGTTCTCCCAGTTCCTTGAGCGCTCCATACCCCCTGTACGTGGGCCTACCCTGTATTCTCCATTGGCGTCGTTCGGCGAAGGGAACTCGTTCATTCGGTCTGTCCTGCCGGGTCGCCTCGAAGCCGTCGTACTGGAATAAGGTTCAGTAATGGTTCCCTGAGCCCGTACGTGGGATTCGATTGGCTAATTGGCGTGCTGGTTGCTAAGGGTTCTCCCAGTTCCTTGAGCGCTCCATACCCCCTGTACGTGGGCCTACCCTGTATTCTCCATTGGCGTCGTTCGGCGAAGGGAACTCGTTCATACGGTCTATCCTGCCGGGTCGCCTCGAAGCCGTCGTACTGGTATCGGGCTCAGTAATGGTTCCCTGAGCCCGTACGTGGGATTCGATTATCTAATTGGCGTGCTGGTTGCTAAGGGTTCTCCCAGTTCCTTGAGCGCTCCATACCCCCTGTACGTGGGCCTACCCTGTATTCTCCATTGGCGTCGTTCGGCGAAGGGAACTCGTTCATACGGTCTATCCTGCCGGGTCGCCTCGAAGCCGTCGTACTGGTATCGGGCTCGGTAATGGTTCCCTGAGCCCGTACGTGGGATTCGATTGTCTAATTGGCGTGCTGGTTGCTAAGGGTTCTCCCAGTTCCTTGAGCGCTCTTACCCCCTGTACGTGGGCCTACCCTGTATTCTCCATTGGCGTCGTTCGGCGAAGGAAACTCGTTCATACAGTCTATCCTGTCGGGTCGCCTCGAAGCTGTCGTACTGGTATCGGGCTCAGTAATGGTTCCCTGAGCCCGTACGTGGAATTCGATTGTCTAATTGGCGTGCTGGTTGCTAAGGGTTCTCCCGGTTCCTTGAGCGCTCCATACCCCCTATACGTGGGCCTACCCTGTATTCTCCATTGGCGTCGTTCGGCGAAGGGAACTCGTTCATACGGTCTATCCTGCCGGGTCGCCTCGAAGCCGTCGTACTGGTATCGGGCTCAGTAATGGTTCCCTGAGCCCGTACGTGGGATTCGATTGTCTAATTGGCGTGCTGGTTGCTAAGGGTTCTCCCAGTTCCTTGAGCGCTCCATACCCCCTGTACGTGGGCCTGCCCTGTATTCTCCATTGGCGTCGATCGGCGAAGGGAACTCCTTCATACGGTCTATCCTGCCGGGTCGCCTCGAAGCCGTCGTACTGGTATCGGGCTCGGTAATGGTTCCCTGAGCCCGTACGTGGGATTCGATTGTCTAATTGGCGTGCTGGTTGCTAAGGGTTCTCCCAGTTCCTTGAGCGCTCCATACCCCCTGTACGTGGGCCTACCCTGTATTCTCCATTGGCGTCGTTCGGCGAAGGGAACTCGTTCATTCGGTCTGTCCTGCCGGGTCGCCTCGAAGCCGTCGTACTGGAATAAGGTTCAGTAATGGTTCCCTGAGCCCGTACGTGGGATTCGATTGGCTAATTGGCGTGCTGGTTGCTAAGGGTTCTCCCAGTTCCTTGAGCGCTCCATACCCCCTGTACGTGGGCCTACCCTGTATTCTCCATTGGCGTCGTTCGGCGAAGGGAACTCGTTCATACGGTCTATCCTGCCGGGTCGCCTCGAAGCCGTCGTACTGGTATCGGGCTCGGTAATGGTTCCCTAAGCCCGTACGTGGGATTCGATTGTCTAATTGGCGTGCTGGTTGCTAAGGGTTCTCCCAGTTCCTTGAGCGCTCCATACCCCCTGTACGTGGGCCTACCCTGTATTCTCCATTGGCGTCGTTCGGCGAAGGGAACTCGTTCATTCGGTCTGTCCTGCCGGGTCGCCTCGAAGCCGTCGTACTGGAATAAGGTTCAGTAATGGTTCCCTGAGCCCGTACGTGGGATTCGATTGGCTAATTGGCGTGCTGGTTGCTAAGGGTTCTCCCAGTTCCTTGAGCGCTCCATACCCCCTGTACGTGGGCCTACCCTGTATTCTCCATTGGCGTCGTTCGGCGAAGGGAACTCGTTCATACGGTCTATCCTGCCGGGTCGCCTCGAAGCCGTCGTACTGGTATCGGGCTCAGTAATGGTTCCCTGAGCCCGTATGTGGGATTCGATTATCTAATTGGCGTGCTGGTTGCTAAGGGTTCTCCCAGTTCCTTGAGCGCTCCATACCCCCTGTACGTGGGCCTACCCTGTATTCTCCATTGGCGTCGTTCGGCGAAGGGAACTCGTTCATACGGTCTATCCTGCCGGGTCGCCTCGAAGCCGTCGTACTGGTATCGGGCTCGGTAATGGTTCCCTGAGCCCGTACGTGGGATTCGATTGTCTAATTGGCGTGCTGGTTGCTAAGGGTTCTCCCAGTTCCTTGAGCGCTCTTACCCCCTGTACGTGGGCCTACCCTGTATTCTCCATTGGCGTCGTTCGGCGAAGGAAACTCGTTCATACGGTCTATCCTGTCGGGTCGCCTCGAAGCTGTCGTACTGGTATCGGGCTCAGTAATGGTTCCCTGAGCCCGTACGTGGAATTCGATTGTCTAATTGGCGTGCTGGTTGCTAAGGGTTCTCCCGGTTCCTTGAGCGCTCCATACCCCCTATACGTGGGCCTACCCTGTATTCTCCATTGGCGTCGTTCGGCGAAGGGAACTCGTTCATACGGTCTATCCTGCCGGGTCGCCTCGAAGCCGTCGTACTGGTATCGGGCTCAGTAATGGTTCCCTGAGCCCGTACGTGGGATTCGATTGTCTAATTGGCGTGCTGGTTGCTAAGGGTTCTCCCAGTTCCTTGAGCGCTCCATACCCCCTGTACGTGGGCCTGCCCTGTATTCTCCATTGGCGTCGATCGGCGAAGGGAACTCCTTCATACGGTCTATCCTGCCGGGTCGCCTCGAAGCCGTCGTACTGGTATCGGGCTCGGTAATGGTTCCCTGAGCCCGTACGTGGAATTCGATTGTCTAATTGGCGTGCTGGTTGCTAAGGGTTCTCCCAGTTCCTTGAGCGCTCCATACCCCCTGTACGTGGGCCTACCCTGTATTCTCCATTGGCGTCGTTCGGCAAAGGGAACTCGTTCATACGGTCTATCCTGCCGGGTCGCCTCGAAGCCGTCGTACTGGTATCGGGCTCAGTAATGGTTCCCTGAGCCCGTACGTGGGATTCGATTGTCTAATTGGCGTGCTGGTTGCTAAGGGTTCTCCCAGTTCCTTGAGCGCTCCATACCCCCTGTACGTGGGCCTACCCTGTATTCTCCATTGGCGTCGTTCGGCGAAGGGAACTCGTTCATACGGTCCATCCTGCCGGGTCGCCTCGAAGCCGTCGTACTGGTATCGGGCTCAGTAATGGTTCCCTGAGCCCGTACGTGGGATTCGATTGTCTAATTGGCGTGCTGGTTGCTAAGGGTTCTCCCAGTTCCTTGAGCGCTCCATACCCCCTGTACGTGGGCCTACCCTGTATTTTCCATTGGCGTCGTTCGGCGAAGGGAACTCGTTCATACGGTCTTACCTGCCGGGTCGCCTCGAAGCCGTCGTACTGGTATCGGGCTCAGTAATGGTTCCCTGAGCCCGTACGTGGGATTCGATTGTCTAATTGGCGTGCTGGTTGCTAAGGGTTCTCCCATTTCCTTGAGCGCTCCATACCCCCTGTACGTAGGCCTACCCTGTATTCTCCATTGGCGTCGTTCGGCGAAGGGAACTCGTTCATACGGTCTATCCTGCCGGGTCGCCTCGAAGCCGTCGTACTGGTATCGGGCTCAGTAATGGTTCCCTGAGCCCGTACGTGGGATTCGATTGTCTAATTGGCGTGCTGGTTGCTAAGGGTTCTCCCAGTTCCTTGAGCGCTCCGTACCCCCTGTACGTGGGCCTACCCTGTATTCTCCATTGGCGTCGTTCGGCGAAGGGAACTCGTTCATACGGTCTATCCTGCCGGGTCGCCTCGAAGCCGTCGTACTGGTATCGGGCTCGGTAATGGTTCCCTGAGCCCGTACGTGGGATTCGATTGTCTAATTGGCGTGCTGGTTGCTAAGGGTTCTCCCAGTTCCTTGAGCGCTCCATACCCCCTGTACGTGGGCCTACCCTGTATTCTCCATTGGCGTCGTTCGGCGAAGGGAACTCGTTCATTCGGTCTATCCTGCCGGGTCGCCTCGAAGCCGTCGTACTGGAATAAGGCTCAGTAATGGTTCCCTGAGCCCGTACGTGGGATTCGATTGGCTAATTGGCGTGCTGGTTGCTAAGGTTTCTCCCAGTTCCTTGAGCGCTCCATACCCCCTGTACGTGGGCCTACCCTGTATTCTCCATTGGCGTCGTTCGGCGAAGGGAACTCGTTCATACGGTCTATCCTGCCGGGTCGCCTCGAAGCCGTCGTACTGGTATCGGGCTCAGTAATGGTTCCCTGAGCCCGTACGTGGGATTCGATTGTCTAATTAGCGTGCTGGTTGCTAAGGGTTCTCCCAGTTCCTTGAGCGCTCCATACCCCCTGTACGTGGGCCTACCCTGTATTCTCCATTGGCGTCGTTCGGCGAAGGGAACTCGTTCATTCGGTCTGTCCTGCCGGGTCGCCTCGAAGCCGTCGTACTGGAATAAGGTTCAGTAATGGTTCCCTGAGCCCGTACGTGGGATTCGATTGGCTAATTGGCGTGCTGGTTGCTAAGGGTTCTCCCAGTTCCTTGAGCGCTCCATACCCCCTGTACGTGGGCCTACCCTGTATTCTCCATTGGCGTCGTTCGGCGAAGGGAACTCGTTCATACGGTCTATCCTGCCGGGTCGCCTCGAAGCCGTCGTACTGGTATCGGGCTCAGTAATGGTTCCCTGAGCCCGTACGTGGGATTCGATTATCTAATTGGCGTGCTGGTTGCTAAGGGTTCTCCCAGTTCCTTGAGCGCTCCATACCCCCTGTACGTGGGCCTACCCTGTATTCTCCATTGGCGTCGTTCGGCGAAGGGAACTCGTTCATACGGTCTATCCTGCCGGGTCGCCTCGAAGCCGTCGTACTGGTATCGGGCTCGGTAATGGTTCCCTGAGCCCGTACGTGGGATTCGATTGTCTAATTGGCGTGCTGGTTGCTAAGGGTTCTCCCAGTTCCTTGAGCGCTCTTACCCCCTGTACGTGGGCCTACCCTGTATTCTCCATTGGCGTCGTTCGGCGAAGGAAACTCGTTCATACGCTCTATCCTGTCGGGTCGCCTCGAAGCTGTCGTACTGGTATCGGGCTCAGTAATGGTTCCCTGAGCCCGTACGTGGAATTCGATTGTCTAATTGGTGTGCTGGTTGCTAAGGGTTCTCCCGGTTCCTTGAGCGCTCCATACCCCCTATACGTGGGCCTACCCTGTATTCTCCATTGGCGTCGTTCGGCGAAGGGAACTCGTTCATACGGTCTATCCTGCCGGGTCGCCTCGAAGCCGTCGTACTGGTATCGGGCTCAGTAATGGTTCCCTGAGCCCGTACGTGGGATTCGATTGTCTAATTGGCGTGCTGGTTGCTAAGGGTTCTCCCAGTTCCTTGAGCGCTCCATACCCCCTGTACGTGGGCCTGCCCTGTATTCTCCATTGGCGTCGATCGGCGAAGGGAACTCCTTCATACGGTCTATCCTGCCGGGTCGCCTCGAAGCCGTCGTACTGGTATCGGGCTCGGTAATGGTTCCCTGAGCCCGTACGTGGAATTCGATTGTCTAATTGGCGTGCTGGTTGCTAAGGGTTCTCCCAGTTCCTTGAGCGCTCCATACCCCCTGTACGTGGGCCTACCCTGTATTCTCCATTGGCGTCGTTCGGCAAAGGGAACTCGTTCATACGGTCTATCCTGCCGGGTCGCCTCGAAGCCGTCGTACTGGTATCGGGCTCAGTAATGGTTCCCTGAGCCCGTACGTGGGATTCGATTGTCTAATTGGCGTGCTGGTTGCTAAGGGTTCTCCCAGTTCCTTGAGCGCTCCATACCCCCTGTACGTGGGCCTACCCTGTATTCTCCATTGGCGTCGTTCGGCGAAGGGAACTCGTTCATACGGTCCATCCTGCCGGGTCGCCTCGAAGCCGTCGTACTGGTATCGGGCTCAGTAATGGTTCCCTGAGCCCGTACGTGGGATTCGATTGTCTAATTGGCGTGCTGGTTGCTAAGGGTTCTCCCAGTTCCTTGAGCGCTCCATACCCCCTGTACGTGGGCCTACCCTGTATTTTCCATTGGCGTCGTTCGGCGAAGGGAACTCGTTCATCCGGTCTTACCTGCCGGGTCGCCTCGAAGCCGTCGTACTGGTATCGGGCTCAGTAATGGTTCCCTGAGCCCGTACGTGGGATTCAATTGTCTAATTGGCGTGCTGGTTGCTAAGGGTTCTCCCATTTCCTTGAGCGCTCCATACCCCCTGTACGTAGGCCTACCCTGTATTCTCCATTGGCGTCGTTCGGCGAAGGGAACTCGTTCATACGGTCTATCCTGCCGGGTCGCCTCGAAGCCGTCGTACTGGTATCGGGCTCAGTAATGGTTCCCTGAGCCCGTACGTGGGATTCGATTGTCTAATTGGCGTGCTGGTTGCTAAGGGTTCTCCCAGTTCCTTGAGCGCTCCGTACCCCCTGTACGTGGGCCTACCCTGTATTCTCCATTGGCGTCGTTCGGCGAAGGGAACTCGTTCATACGGTCTATCCTGCCGGGTCGCCTCGAAGCCGTCGTACTGGTATCGGGCTCGGTAATGGTTCCCTGAGCCCGTACGTGGGATTCGATTGTCTAATTGGCGTGCTGGTTGCTAAGGGTTCTCCCAGTTCCTTGAGCGCTCCATACCCCCTGTACGTGGGCCTACCCTGTATTCTCCATTGGCGTCGTTCGGCGAAGGGAACTCGTTCATTCGGTCTATCCTGCCGGGTCGCCTCGAAGCCGTCGTACTGGAATAAGGCTCAGTAATGGTTCCCTGAGCCCGTACGTGGGATTCGATTGGCTAATTGGCGTGCTGGTTGCTAAGGGTTCTCCCAGTTCCTTGAGCGCTCCATACCCCCTGTACGTGGGCCTACCCTGTATTCTCCATTGGCGTCGTTCGGCGAAGGGAACTCGTTCATACGGTCTATCCTGCCGGGTCGCCTCGAAGCCGTCGTACTGGTATCGGGCTCAGTAATGGTTCCCTGAGCCCGTACGTGGGATTCGATTGTCTAATTAGCGTGCTGGTTGCTAAGGGTTCTCCCAGTTCCTTGAGCGCTCCATACCCCCTGTACGTGGGCCTACCCTGTATTCTCCATTGGCGTCGTTCGGCGAAGGGAACTCGTTCATACGGTCTATCCTGCCGGGTCGCCTCGAAACCGTCGTACTGGTATCGGGCTCAGTAATGGTTCCCTGAGCCCGTACGTGGGATTCGATTGTCTAATTGGCGTGCTGGTTGCTAAGGGTTCTCCCAGATCCTTGAGCACTCCATACCCCCTGTACGTGGGCCTACCCTGTATTCTCCATTGGCGTCGTTCGGCGAAGGGAACTCGTTCATACGGTCTATCCTGCCGGGTCGCCTCGAAGCCGTCGTACTGGTATCGGGCTCAGTAATGGTTCCCTGAGCCCGTACGTGGGATTCGATTGTCTAATTGGCGTGCTGGTTGCTAAGGGTTCTCCCAGTTCCTTGAGCGCTCCATACCCCCTGTACGTGGGCCTACCCTGTATTCTCCATTGGCGTCGTTCGGCGAAGGGAACTCGTTCATACGGTCTATCCTGCCGGGTCGCCTCGAAGCCGTCGTACTGGTATCGGGCTCAGTAATGGTTCCCTGAGCCCGTACGTGGAATTCGATTGTCTAATTGGCGTGCTGGTTGCTAAGGGTTCTCCCAGTTCCTTGAGCGCTCCATACCCCCTGTACGTGGGCCTACCCTGTATTCTCCATTGGCGTCGTTCGGCAAAGGGAACTCGTTCATACGGTCTATCCTGCCGGGTCGCCTCGAAGCCGTCGTACTGGTATCGGGCTCAGTAATGGTTCCCTGAGCCCGTACGTGGGATTCGATTGTCTAATTGGCGTGCTGGTTGCTAAGGGTTCTCCCAGTTCCTTGAGCGCTCCATACCCCCTGTACGTGGGCCTACCCTGTATTCTCCATTGGCGTCGTTCGGCGAAGGGAACTCGTTCATACGGTCCATCCTGCCGGGTCGCCTCGAAGCCGTCGTACTGGTATCGGGCTCAGTAATGGTTCCCTGAGCCCGTACGTGGGATTCGATTGTCTAATTGGCGTGCTGGTTGCTAAGGGTTCTCCCAGTTCCTTGAGCGCTCCATACCCCCTGTACGTGGGCCTACCCTGTATTTTCCATTGGCGTCGTTCGGCGAAGGGAACTCGTTCATACGGTCTTACCTGCCGGGTCGCCTCGAAGCCGTCGTACTGGTATCGGGCTCAGTAATGGTTCCCTGAGCCCGTACGTGGGATTCGATTGTCTAATTGGCGTGCTGGTTGCTAAGGGTTCTCCCATTTCCTTGAGCGCTCCATACCCCCTGTACGTAGGCCTACCCTGTATTCTCCATTGGCGTCGTTCGGCGAAGGGAACTCGTTCATACGGTCTATCCTGCCGGGTCGCCTCGAAGCCGTCGTACTGGTATCGGGCTCAGTAATGGTTCCCTGAGCCCGTACGTGGGATTCGATTGTCTAATTGGCGTGCTGGTTGCTAAGGGTTCTCCCAGTTCCTTGAGCGCTCCGTACCCCCTGTACGTGGGCCTACCCTGTATTCTCCATTGGCGTCGTTCGGCGAAGGGAACTCGTTCATACGGTCTATCCTGCCGGGTCGCCTCGAAGCCGTCGTACTGGTATCGGGCTCGGTAATGGTTCCCTGAGCCCGTACGTGGGATTCGATTGTCTAATTGGCGTGCTGGTTGCTAAGGGTTCTCCCAGTTCCTTGAGCGCTCCATACCCCCTGTACGTGGGCCTACCCTGTATTCTCCATTGGCGTCGTTCGGCGAAGGGAACTCGTTCATTCGGTCTACCCTGCCGGGTCGCCTCGAAGCCGTCGTACTGGAATAAGGCTCAGTAATGGTTCCCTGAGCCCGTACGTGGGATTCGATTGGCTAATTGGCGTGCTGGTTGCTAAGGGTTCTCCCAGTTCCTTGAGCGCTCCATACCCCCTGTACGTGGGCCTACCCTGTATTCTCCATTGGCGTCGTTCGGCGAAGGGAACTCGTTCATACGGTCTATCCTGCCGGGTCGCCTCGAAGCCGTCGTACTGGTATCGGGCTCAGTAATGGTTCCCTGAGCCCGTACGTGGGATTCGATTGTCTAATTAGCGTGCTGGTTGCTAAGGGTTCTCCCAGTTCCTTGAGCGCTCCATACCCCCTGTACGTGGGCCTACCCTGTATTCTCCATTGGCGTCGTTCGGCGAAGGGAACTCGTTCATACGGTCTATCCTGCCGGGTCGCCTCGAAACCGTCGTACTGGTATCGGGCTCAGTAATGGTTCCCTGAGCCCGTACGTGGGATTCGATTGTCTAATTGGCGTGCTGGTTGCTAAGGGTTCTCCCAGATCCTTGAGCACTCCATACCCCCTGTACGTGGGCCTACCCTGTATTCTCCATTGGCGTCGTTCGGCGAAGGGAACTCGTTCATACGGTCTATCCTGCCGGGTCGCCTCGAAGCCGTCGTACTGGTATCGGGCTCAGTAATGGTTCCCTGAGCCCGTACGTGGGATTCGATTGTCTAATTGGCGTGCTGGTTGCTAAGGGTTCTCCCAGTTCCTTGAGCGCTCCATACCCCCTGTACGTGGGCCTACCCTGTATTCTCCATTGGCGTCGTTCGGCGAAGGGAACTCGTTCATACGGTCTATCCTGCCGGGTCGCCTCGAAGCCGTCGTACTGGTATCGGGCTCAGTAATGGTTCCCTGAGCCCGTACGTGGGATTCGATTGGCTAATTGGCGTGCTGGTTGCTAAGGGTTCTCCCAGTTCCTTGAGCGCTCCATACCCCCTGTACGTGGGCCTACCCTGTATTCTCCAATGGCGTCGTTCGGTGAAGGGAACTCGTTCATACGGTCTATCCTGCCGGGTCGCCTCGAAGCCGTCGTACTGGTATCAGGCTCAGTAATGGTTCCCTGAGCCCGTACGTGGGATTCGATTGTCTAATTGGCGTGCTGGTTGCTAAGGATTCTCCCAGTTCCTTGAGCGCTCCATACCCCCTGTACGTGGGCCTACCCTGTATTCTCCAATGGCGTCGTTCGGAGAAGGGAACTCGTTCATACGGTCTATCCTGCCGGGTCGCCTCGTAGCCGTCGTACTGGTATCATGCTCAGTAATGGTTCCCTGGGCCCGTACGTGGGATTCGATTGTCTAATTGGCGTGCTGGTTGCTAAGGGTTCTCCCAGTTCCTTGAGCGCTCCATACCCCCTGTACGTGGGCCTGCCCTGTATTCTCCATTGGCGTCGTTCGGCGAAGGGAACTCCTTCATACGGTCTATCCTGCCGGGTCGCCTCGAAGCCGTCGTACTGGTATCGGGCTCGGTAATGGTTCCCTGAGCCCGTACGTGGGATTCGATTGTCTAATTGGCGTGCTGGTTGCTAAGGGTTCTCCCAGTTCCTTGAGCGCTCCATACCCCCTGTACGTGGGCCTACCCTGTATTCTCCATTGGCGTCGCTTGGCGAAGGGGACTCGTTCATACGGTCTATCCTGCCGGGTCGCCTCGAAGCCGTCGTACTGGAATAAGGTTCAGTAATGGTTCCCTGAGCCCGTACGTGGGATTCGATTGGCTAATTGGCGTGCTGGTTGCTAAGGGTTCTCCCAGTTCCTTGAGCGCTCCATACCCCCAGTACGTGGGCCTACCCTGTATTCTCCAATGGCGTCGTTCGGCGAAGGGAACTCGTTCATACGGTCTATCCTGCCGGGTCGCCTCGAAGCCGTCGTACTGGTATCATGCTCAGTAATGGTTCCCTGGGCCCGTACGTGGGATTCGATTGTCTAATTGGCGTGCTGGTTGCTAAGGGTTCTCCCAGTTCCTTGAGCGCTCTTACCCCCTGTACGTGGGCCTACCCTGTATTCTCCATTGGCGTCGTTCGGCGAAGGAAACTCGTTCATACGGTCTATCCTGTCGGGTCGCCTCGAAGCTGTCGTACTGGTATCGGGCTCAGTAATGGTTCCCTGAGCCCGTACGTGGAATTCGATTGTCTAATTGGCGTGCTGGTTGCTAAGGGTTCTCCCGGTTCCTTGAGCGCTCCATACCCCCTGTACGTGGGCCTACCCTGTATTCTCCAATGGCGTCGTTCGGAGAAGGGAACTCGTTCATACGGTCTATCCTGCCGGGTCGCCTCGAAGCCGTCGTACTGGTATCATGCTCAGTAATGGTTCCCTGGGCCCGTACGTGGGATTCGATTGTCTAATTGGCGTGCTGGTTGCTAAGGGTTCTCCCAGTTCCTTGAGCGCTCCATACCCCCTGTACGTGGGCCTGCCCTGTATTCTCCATTGGCGTCGTTCGGCGAAGGGAACTCCTTCATACGGTCTATCCTGCCGGGTCGCCTCGAAGCCGTCGTACTGGTATCGGGCTCGGTAATGGTTCCCTGAGCCCGTACGTGGGATTCGATTGTCTAATTGGCGTGCTGGTTACTAAGGGTTCTCCCAGTTCCTTGAGCGCTCCATACCCCCTGTATGTGGGCCTACCCTGTATTCTCCATTGGCGTCGCTTGGCGAAGGGGACTCGTTCATACGGTCTATCCTGCCGGGTCGCCTCGAAGCCGTCGTACTGGAATAAGGCTCAGTAATGGTTCCCTGAGCCCGTACGTGGGATTCGATTGTCTAATTGGCGTGCTGGTTGCTAAGGGTTCTCCCAGTTCCTTGAGCACTCCATACCCCCTGTACGTGGGCCTACCCTGTATTCTCCATTGGCGTCGTTCGGCAAAGGGAACTCGTTCATACGGTCTATCCTGCCGGGTCGCCTCGAAGCCGTCGTACTGGTATCGGGCTCAGTAATGGTTCCCTGAGCCCGTACGTGGGATTCGATTGTCTAATTGGCGTGCTGGTTGCTAAGGGTTCTCCCAGTTCCTTGAGCGCTCCATACCCCCTGTACGTAGGCCTACCCTGTATTCTCCATTGGCGTCGTTCGGCGAAGGGAACTCGTTCATACGGTCTATCCTGCCGGGTCGCCTCGAAGCCGTCGTACTGGTATCGGGCTCAGTAATGGTTCCCTGAGCCCGTACGTGGGATTCGATTGTCTAATTGGCGTGCTGGTTGCTAAGGGTTCTCCCAGTTCCTTAAGCGCTCCGTACCCCCTGTACGTGGGCCTACCCTGTATTCTCCATTGGCGTCGTTCGGCGAAGGGAACTCGTTCATACGGTCTATCCTGCCGGGTCGCCTCGAAGCCGTCGTACTGGTATCGGGCTCGGTAATGGTTCCCTGAGCCCGTACGTGGGATTCGATTGTCTAATTGGCGTGCTGGTTGCTAAGGGTTCTCCCAGTTCCTTGAGCACTCCATACCCCCTGTACGTGGGCCTACCCTGTATTCTCCATTGGCGTCGTTCGGCAAAGGGAACTCGTTCATACGGTCTATCCTGCCGGGTCGCCTCGAAGCCGTCGTACTGGTATCGGGCTCAGTAATGGTTCCCTGAGCCCGTACGTGGGATTCGATTGGCTAATTGGCGTGCTGGTTGCTAAGGGTTCTCCCAGTTCCTTGAGCGCTCCATACCCCCTGTACGTGGGCCTACCCTGTATTCTCCAATGGCGTCGTTCGGTGAAGGGAACTCGTTCATACGGTCTATCCTGCCGGGTCGCCTCGAAGCCGTCGTACTGGTATCAGGCTCAGTAATGGTTCCCTGAGCCCGTACGTGGGATTCGATTGTCTAATTGGCGTGCTGGTTGCTAAGGATTCTCCCAGTTCCTTGAGCGCTCCATACCCCCTGTACGTGGGCCTACCCTGTATTCTCCAATGGCGTCGTTCGGAGAAGGGAACTCGTTCATACGGTCTATCCTGCCGGGTCGCCTCGAAGCCGTCGTACTGGTATCATGCTCAGTAATGGTTCCCTGGGCCCGTACGTGGGATTCGATTGTCTAATTGGCGTGCTGGTTGCTAAGGGTTCTCCCAGTTCCTTGAGCGCTCCATACCCCCTGTACGTGGGCCTGCCCTGTATTCTCCATTGGCGTCGTTCGGCGAAGGGAACTCCTTCATACGGTCTATCCTGCCGGGTCGCCTCGAAGCCGTCGTACTGGTATCGGGCTCGGTAATGGTTCCCTGAGCCCGTACGTGGGATTCGATTGTCTAATTGGCGTGCTGGTTGCTAAGGGTTCTCCCAGTTCCTTGAGCGCTCCATACCCCCTGTACGTGGGCCTACCCTGTATTCTCCATTGGCGTCGCTTGGCGAAGGGGACTCGTTCATACGGTCTATCCTGCCGGGTCGCCTCGAAGCCGTCGTACTGGAATAAGGTTCAGTAATGGTTCCCTGAGCCCGTACGTGGGATTCGATTGGCTAATTGGCGTGCTGGTTGCTAAGGGTTCTCCCAGTTCCTTGAGCGCTCCATACCCCCTGTACGTGGGCCTACCCTGTATTCTCCAATGGCGTCGTTCGGCGAAGGGAACTCGTTCATACGGTCTATCCTGCCGGGTCGCCTCGAAGCCGTCGTACTGGTATCATGCTCAGTAATGGTTCCCTGGGCCCGTACGTGGGATTCGATTGTCTAATTGGCGTGCTGGTTGCTAAGGGTTCTCCCAGTTCCTTGAGCGCTCTTACCCCCTGTACGTGGGCCTACCCTGTATTCTCCATTGGCGTCGTTCGGCGAAGGAAACTCGTTCATACGGTCTATCCTGTCGGGTCGCCTCGAAGCTGTCGTACTGGTATCGGGCTCAGTAATGGTTCCCGGAGCCCGTACGTGGAATTCGATTGTCTAATTGGCGTGCTGGTTGCTAAGGGTTCTCCCGGTTCCTTGAGCGCTCCATACCCCCTGTACGTGGGCCTACCCTGTATTCTCCAATGGCGTCGTTCGGAGAAGGGAACTCGTTCATACGGTCTATCCTGCCGGGTCGCCTCGAAGCCGTCGTACTGGTATCATGCTCAGTAATGGTTCCCTGGGCCCGTACGTGGGATTCGATTGTCTAATTGGCGTGCTGGTTGCTAAGGGTTCTCCCAGTTCCTTGAGCGCTCCATACCCCCTGTACGTGGGCCTGCCCTGTATTCTCCATTGGCGTCGTTCGGCGAAGGGAACTCCTTCATACGGTCTATCCTGCCGGGTCGCCTCGAAGCCGTCGTACTGGTATCGGGCTCGGTAATGGTTCCCTGAGCCCGTACGTGGGATTCGATTGTCTAATTGGCGTGCTGGTTGCTAAGGGTTCTCCCAGTTCCTTGAGCGCTCCATACCCCCTGTATGTGGGCCTACCCTGTATTCTCCATTGGCGTCGCTTGGCGAAGGGGACTCGTTCATACGGTCTATCCTGCCGGGTCGCCTCGAAGCCGTCGTACTGGAATAAGGCTCAGTAATGGTTCCCTGAGCCCGTACGTGGGATTCGATTGTCTAATTGGCGTGCTGGTTGCTAAGGGTTCTCCCAGTTCCTTGAGCGCTCCATACCCCCTGTACGTGGGCCTACCCTGTATTCTCCATTGGCGTCGTTCGGCAAAGGGAACTCGTTCATACGGTCTATCCTGCCGGGTCGCCTCAAAGCCGTCGTACTGGTATCGGGCTCAGTAATGGTTCCCTGAGCCCGTACGTGGGATTCGATTGTCTAATTGGCGTGCTGGTTGCTAAGGGTTCTCCCAGTTCCTTGAGCGCTCCATACCCCCTGTACGTAGGCCTACCCTGTATTCTCCATTGGCGTCGTTCGGCGAAGGGAACTCGTTCATACGGTCTATCCTGCCGGGTCGCCTCGAAGCCGTCGTACTGGTATCGGGCTCAGTAATGGTTCCCTGAGCCCGTACGTGGGATTCGATTGTCTAATTGGCGTGCTGGTTGCTAAGGGTTCTCCCAGTTCCTTAAGCGCTCCATACCCCCTGTACGTGGGCCTACCCTGTATTCTCCATTGGCGTCGTTCGGCGAAGGGAACTCGTTCATACGGTCTATCCTGCCGGGTCGCCTCGAAGCCGTCGTACTGGTATCATGCTCAGTA
This sequence comes from Cryptocephalus moraei, assembly GCA_946251905.1. Classification (NCBI taxonomy): domain Eukaryota; kingdom Metazoa; phylum Arthropoda; class Insecta; order Coleoptera; family Chrysomelidae; genus Cryptocephalus; species Cryptocephalus moraei. The sequence goes on from OX276466.1 coordinate 16,810,469, forward strand.
ATGGTTCCCTGGGCCCGTACGTGGGATTCGATTGTCTAATTGGCGTGCTGGTTGCTAAGGGTTCTCCCAGTTCCTTGAGCGCTCCATACCCCCTGTACGTGGGCCTGCCCTGTATTCTCCATTGGCGTCGTTCGGCGAAGGGAACTCCTTCATACGGTCTATCCTGCCGGGTCGCCTCGAAGCCGTCGTACTGGTATCGGGCTCGGTAATGGTTCCCTGAGCCCGTACGTGGGATTCGATTGTCTAATTGGCGTGCTGGTTACTAAGGGTTCTCCCAGTTCCTTGAGCGCTCCATACCCCCTGTATGTGGGCCTACCCTGTATTCTCCATTGGCGTCGCTTGGCGAAGGGGACTCGTTCATACGGTCTATCCTGCCGGGTCGCCTCGAAGCCGTCGTACTGGAATAAGGCTCGGTAATGGTTCCCTGAGCCCGTACGTGGGATTCGATTGTCTAATTGGCGTGCTGGTTGCTAAGGGTTCTCCCAGTTCCTTGAGCGCTCCATACCCCCTGTACGTAGGCCTACCCTGTATTCTCCATTGGCGTCGTTCGGCAAAGGGAACTCGTTCATACGGTCTATCCTGCCGGGTCGCCTCGAAGCCGTCGTACTGGTATCGGGCTCAGTAATGGTTCCCTGAGCCCGTACGTGGGATTCGATTGTCTAATTGGCGTGCTGGTTGCTAAGGTTCTCCCAGTTCCTTAAGCGCTCCGTACCCCCTGTACGTGGGCCTACCCTGTATTCTCCATTGGCGTCGTTCGGCGAAGGGAACTCGTTCATACGGTCTATCCTGCCGGGTCGCCTCGAAGCCGTCGTACTGGTATCGGGCTCGGTAATGGTTCCCTGAGCCCGTACGTGGGATTCGATTGTCTAATTGGCGTGCTGGTTGCTAAGGGTTCTCCCAGTTCCTTGAGCGCTCCATACCCCCTGTACGTGGGCCTACCCTGTATTCTCCATTGGCGTCGTTCGGCGAAGGGAACTCGTTCATTCGGTCTGTCCTGCCGGGTCGCCTCGAAGCCGTCGTACTGGAATAAGGTTCAGTAATGGTTCCCTGAGCCCGTACGTGGGATTCGATTGGCTAATTGGCGTGCTGGTTGCTAAGGGTTCTCCCAGTTCCTTGAGCGCTCCATACCCCCTGTACGTGGGCCTAACCTGTATTCTCCATTGGCGTCGTTCGGCGAAGGGAACTCGTTCATACGGTCTATCCTGCCGGGTCGCCTCGAAGCCGTCGTACTGGTATCGGGCTCAGTAATGGTTCCCTGAGCCCGTACGTGGGATTCGATTATCTAATTGGCGTGCTGGTTGCTAAGGGTTCTCCCAGTTCCTTGAGCGCTCCATACCCCCTGTACGTGGGCCTACCCTGTATTCTCCATTGGCGTCGTTCGGCGAAGGGAACTCGTTCATACGGTCTATCCTGCCGGGTCGCCTCGAAGCCGTCGTACTGGTATCGGGCTCGGTAATGGTTCCCTGAGCCCGTACGTGGGATTCGATTGTCTAATTGGCGTGCTGGTTGCTAAGGGTTCTCCCAGTTCCTTGAGCGCTCCATACCCCCTGTACGTGGGCCTACCCTGTATTCTCCATTGGCGTCGTTCGGCGAAGGGAACTCGTTCATACGGTCTATCCTGCCGGGTCGCCTCGAAGCCGTCGTACTGGTATCGGGCTCAGTAATGGTTCCCTGAGCCCGTACGTGGGATTCGATTGTCTAATTGGCGTGCTGGTTGCTAAGGGTTCTCCCAGATCCTTGAGCACTCCATACCCCCTGTACGTGGGCCTACCCTGTATTCTCCATTGGCGTCGTTCGGCGAAGGGAACTCGTTCATACGGTCTATCCTGCCGGGTCGCCTCGAAGCCGTCGTACTGGTATCGGGCTCAGTAATGGTTCCCTGAGCCCGTACGTGGGATTCGATTGTCTAATTGGCGTGCTGGTTGCTAAGGGTTCTCCCAGTTCCTTGAGCGCTCCATACGCCCTGTACGTGGGCCTCCCCAGTATTCTCCATTGGCGTCGTTCGGCGAAGGGAACTCGTTCATACGGTCTATCCTGCCGGGTCGCCTCGAAGCCGTCGTACTGGTATCGGGCTCAGTAATGGTTCCCTGAGCCCGTACGTGGGATTCGATTGTCTAATTGGCGTGCTGGTTGCTAAGGGTTCTCCCAGTTCCTTGAGCGCTCCATACCCCCTGTACGTGGGCCTACCCTGTATTCTCCATTGGCGTCGTTCGGCGAAGGGAACTCGTTCATACGTTCTATCCTGCCGGGTCGCCTCGAAGCCGTCGTACTGGTATCGGGCTCAGTAATGGTTCCCTGAGCCCGTACGTGGGATTCGATTGGCTAATTGGCGTGCTGGTTGCTAAGGGTTCTCCCAGTTCCTTGAGCGCTCCATACCCCCTGTACGTGGGCCTACCCTGTATTCTCCAATGGCGTCGTTCGGTGAAGGGAACTCGTTCATACGGTCTATCCTGCCGGGTCGCCTCGAAGCCGTCGTACTGGTATCAGGCTCAGTAATGGTTCCCTGAGCCCGTACGTGGGATTCGATTGTCTAATTGGCGTGCTGGTTGCTAAGGATTCTCCCAGTTCCTTGAGCGCTCCATACCCCCTGTACGTGGGCCTACCCTGTATTCTCCAATGGCGTCGTTCGGAGAAGGGAACTCGTTCATACGGTCTATCCTGCCGGGTCGCCTCGAAGCCGTCGTACTGGTATCATGCTCAGTAATGGTTCCCTGGGCCCGTACGTGGGATTCGATTGTCTAATTGGCGTGCTGGTTGCTAAGGGTTCTCCCAGTTCCTTGAGCGCTCCATACCCCCTGTACGTGGGCCTGCCCTGTATTCTCCATTGGCGTCGTTCGGCGAAGGGAACTCCTTCATACGGTCTATCCTGCCGGGTCGCCTCGAAGCCGTCGTACTGGTATCGGGCTCGGTAATGGTTCCCTGAGCCCGTACGTGGGATTCGATTGTCTAATTGGCGTGCTGGTTGCTAAGGGTTCTCCCAGTTCCTTGAGCGCTCCATACCCCCTGTACGTGGGCCTACCCTGTATTCTCCATTGGCGTCGCTTGGCGAAGGGGACTCGTTCATACGGTCTATCCTGCCGGGTCGCCTCGAAGCCGTCGTACTGGAATAAGGTTCAGTAATGGTTCCCTGAGCCCGTACGTGGGATTCGATTGGCTAATTGGCGTGCTGGTTGCTAAGGGTTCTCCCAGTTCCTTGAGCGCTCCATACCCCCTGTACGTGGGCCTACCCTGTATTCTCCAATGGCGTCGTTCGGCGAAGGGAACTCGTTCATACGGTCTATCCTGCCGGGTCGCCTCGAAGCCGTCGTACTGGTATCATGCTCAGTAATGGTTCCCTGGGCCCGTACGTGGGATTCGATTGTCTAATTGGCGTGCTGGTTGCTAAGGGTTCTCCCAGTTCCTTGAGCGCTCTTACCCCCTGTACGTGGGCCTACCCTGTATTCTCCATTGGCGTCGTTCGGCGAAGGAAACTCGTTCATACGGTCTATCCTGTCGGGTCGCCTCGAAGCTGTCGTACTGGTATCGGGCTCAGTAATGGTTCCCTGAGCCCGTACGTGGAATTCGATTGTCTAATTGGCGTGCTGGTTGCTAAGGGTTCTCCCGGTTCCTTGAGCGCTCCATACCCCCTGTACGTGGGCCTACCCTGTATTCTCCAATGGCGTCGTTCGGAGAAGGGAACTCGTTCATACGGTCTATCCTGCCGGGTCGCCTCGAAGCCGTCGTACTGGTATCATGCTCAGTAATGGTTCCCTGGGCCCGTACGTGGGATTCGATTGTCTAATTGGCGTGCTGGTTGCTAAGGGTTCTCCCAGTTCCTTGAGCGCTCCATACCCCCTGTACGTGGGCCTGCCCTGTATTCTCCATTGGCGTCGTTCGGCGAAGGGAACTCCTTCATACGGTCTATCCTGCCGGGTCGCCTCGAAGCCGTCGTACTGGTATCGGGCTCGGTAATGGTTCCCTGAGCCCGTACGTGGGATTCGATTGTCTAATTGGCGTGCTGGTTGCTAAGGGTTCTCCCAGTTCCTTGAGCGCTCCATACCCCCTGTATGTGGGCCTACCCTGTATTCTCCATTGGCGTCGCTTGGCGAAGGGGACTCGTTCATACGGTCTATCCTGCCGGGTCGCCTCGAAGCCGTCGTACTGGAATAAGGCTCAGTAATGGTTCCCTGAGCCCGTACGTGGGATTCGATTGTCTAATTGGCGTGCTGGTTGCTAAGGGTTCTCCCAGTTCCTTGAGCGCTCCATACCCCCTGTACGTGGGCCTACCCTGTATTCTCCATTGGCGTCGTTCGGCAAAGGGAACTCGTTCATACGGTCTATCCTGCCGGGTCGCCTCAAAGCCGTCGTACTGGTATCGGGCTCAGTAATGGTTCCCTGAGCCCGTACGTGGGATTCGATTGTCTAATTGGCGTGCTGGTTGCTAAGGGTTCTCCCAGTTCCTTGAGCGCTCCATACCCCCTGTACGTAGGCCTACCCTGTATTCTCCATTGGCGTCGTTCGGCGAAGGGAACTCGTTCATACGGTCTATCCTGCCGGGTCGCCTCGAAGCCGTCGTACTGGTATCGGGCTCAGTAATGGTTCCCTGAGCCCGTACGTGGGATTCGATTGTCTAATTGGCGTGCTGGTTGCTAAGGGTTCTCCCAGTTCCTTAAGCGCTCCGTACCCCCTGTACGTGGGCCTACCCTGTATTCTCCATTGGCGTCGTTCGGCGAAGGGAACTCGTTCATACGGTCTATCCTGCCGGGTCGCCTCGAAGCCGTCGTACTGGTATCGGGCTCGGTAATGGTTCCCTGAGCCCGTACGTGGGATTCGATTGTCTAATTGGCGTGCTGGTTGCTAAGGGTTCTCCCAGTTCCTTGAGCGCTCCATACCCCCTGTACGTGGGCCTACCCTGTATTCTCCATTGGCGTCGTTCGGCGAAGGGAACTCGTTCATTCGGTCTGTCCTGCCGGGTCGCCTCGAAGCCGTCGTACTGGAATAAGGTTCAGTAATGGTTCCCTGAGCCCGTACGTGGGATTCGATTGGCTAATTGGCGTGCTGGTTGCTAAGGGTTCTCCCAGTTCCTTGAGCGCTCCATACCCCCTGTACGTGGGCCTACCCTGTATTCTCCATTGGCGTCGTTCGGCGAAGGGAACTCGTTCATACGGTCTATCCTGCCGGGTCGCCTCGAAGCCGTCGTACTGGTATCGGGCTCAGTAATGGTTCCCTGAGCCCGTACGTGGGATTCGATTATCTAATTGGCGTGCTGGTTGCTAAGGGTTCTCCCAGTTCCTTGAGCGCTCCATACCCCCTGTACGTGGGCCTACCCTGTATTCTCCATTGGCGTCGTTCGGCGAAGGGAACTCGTTCATACGGTCTATCCTGCCGGGTCGCCTCGAAGCCGTCGTACTGGTATCGGGCTCGGTAATGGTTCCCTGAGCCCGTACGTGGGATTCGATTGTCTAATTGGCGTGCTGGTTGCTAAGGGTTCTCCCAGTTCCTTGAGCGCTCTTACCCCCTGTACGTGGGCCTACCCTGTATTCTCCATTGGCGTCGTTCGGCGAAGGAAACTCGTTCATACGGTCTATCCTGTCGGGTCGCCTCGAAGCTGTCGTACTGGTATCGGGCTCAGTAATGGTTCCCTGAGCCCGTACGTGGAATTCGATTGTCTAATTGGCGTGCTGGTTGCTAAGGGTTCTCCCGGTTCCTTGAGCGCTCCATACCCCCTATACGTGGGCCTACCCTGTATTCTCCATTGGCGTCGTTCGGCGAAGGGAACTCGTTCATACGGTCTATCCTGCCGGGTCGCCTCGAAGCCGTCGTACTGGTATCGGGCTCAGTAATGGTTCCCTGAGCCCGTACGTGGGATTCGATTGTCTAATTGGCGTGCTGGTTGCTAAGGGTTCTCCCAGTTCCTTGAGCGCTCCATACCCCCTGTACGTGGGCCTGCCCTGTATTCTCCATTGGCGTCGATCGGCGAAGGGAACTCCTTCATACGGTCTATCCTGCCGGGTCGCCTCGAAGCCGTCGTACTGGTATCGGGCTCGGTAATGGTTCCCTGAGCCCGTACGTGGAATTCGATTGTCTAATTGGCGTGCTGGTTGCTAAGGGTTCTCCCAGTTCCTTGAGCGCTCCATACCCCCTGTACGTGGGCCTACCCTGTATTCTCCATTGGCGTCGTTCGGCAAAGGGAACTCGTTCATACGGTCTATCCTGCCGGGTCGCCTCGAAGCCGTCGTACTGGTATCGGGCTCAGTAATGGTTCCCTGAGCCCGTACGTGGGATTCGATTGTCTAATTGGCGTGCTGGTTGCTAAGGGTTCTCCCAGTTCCTTGAGCGCTCCATACCCCCTGTACGTGGGCCTACCCTGTATTCTCCATTGGCGTCGTTCGGCGAAGGGAACTCGTTCATACGGTCCATCCTGCCGGGTCGCCTCGAAGCCGTCGTACTGGTATCGGGCTCAGTAATGGTTCCCTGAGCCCGTACGTGGGATTCGATTGTCTAATTGGCGTGCTGGTTGCTAAGGGTTCTCCCAGTTCCTTGAGCGCTCCATACCCCCTGTACGTGGGCCTACCCTGTATTTTCCATTGGCGTCGTTCGGCGAAGGGAACTCGTTCATACGGTCTTACCTGCCGGGTCGCCTCGAAGCCGTCGTACTGGTATCGGGCTCAGTAATGGTTCCCTGAGCCCGTACGTGGGATTCGATTGTCTAATTGGCGTGCTGGTTGCTAAGGGTTCTCCCATTTCCTTGAGCGCTCCATACCCCCTGTACGTAGGCCTACCCTGTATTCTCCATTGGCGTCGTTCGGCGAAGGGAACTCGTTCATACGGTCTATCCTGCCGGGTCGCCTCGAAGCCGTCGTACTGGTATCGGGCTCAGTTATGGTTCCCTGAGCCCGTACGTGGGATTCGATTGTCTAATTGGCGTGCTGGTTGCTAAGGGTTCTCCCAGTTCCTTGAGCGCTCCGTACCCCCTGTACGTGGGCCTACCCTGTATTCTCCATTGGCGTCGTTCGGCGAAGGGAACTCGTTCATACGGTCTATCCTGCCGGGTCGCCTCGAAGCCGTCGTACTGGTATCGGGCTCGGTAATGGTTCCCTGAGCCCGTACGTGGGATTCGATTGTCTAATTGGCGTGCTGGTTGCTAAGGGTTCTCCCAGTTCCTTGAGCGCTCCATACCCCCTGTACGTGGGCCTACCCTGTATTCTCCATTGGCGTCGTTCGGCGAAGGGAACTCGTTCATTCGGTCTATCCTGCCGGGTCGCCTCGAAGCCGTCGTACTGGAATAAGGCTCAGTAATGGTTCCCTGAGCCCGTACGTGGGATTCGATTGGCTAATTGGCGTGCTGGTTGCTAAGGGTTCTCCCAGTTCCTTGAGCGCTCCATACCCCCTGTACGTGGGCCTACCCTGTATTCTCCATTGGCGTCGTTCGGCGAAGGGAACTCGTTCATACGGTCTATCCTGCCGGGTCGCCTCGAAGCCGTCGTACTGGTATCGGGCTCAGTAATGGTTCCCTGAGCCCGTACGTGGGATTCGATTGTCTAATTAGCGTGCTGGTTGCTAAGGGTTCTCCCAGTTCCTTGAGCGCTCCATACCCCCTGTACGTGGGCCTACCCTGTATTCTCCATTGGCGTCGTTCGGCGAAGGGAACTCGTTCATACGGTCTATCCTGCCGGGTCGCCTCGAAGCCGTCGTACTGGTATCGGGGTCAGTAATGGTTCCCTGAGCCCGTACGTGGGATTCGATTGTCTAATTGGCGTGCTGGTTGCTAAGGGTTCTCCCAGATCCTTGAGCACTCCATACCCCCTGTACGTGGGCCTACCCTGTATTCTCCATTGGCGTCGTTCGGCGAAGGGAACTCGTTCATACGGTCTATCCTGCCGGGTCGCCTCGAAGCCGTCGTACTGGTATCGGGCTCAGTAATGGTTCCCTGAGCCCGTACGTGGGATTCGATTGTCTAATTGGCGTGCTGGTTGCTAAGGGTTCTCCCAGTTCCTTGAGCGCTCCATACGCCCTGTACGTGGGCCTCCCCAGTATTCTCCATTGGCGTCGTTCGGCGAAGGGAACTCGTTCATACGGTCTATCCTGCCGGGTCGCCTCGAAGCCGTCGTACTGGTATCGGGCTCAGTAATGGTTCCCTGAGCCCGTACGTGGGATTCGATTGTCTAATTGGCGTGCTGGTTGCTAAGGGTTCTCCCAGTTCCTTGAGCGCTCCATACCCCCTGTACGTGGGCCTACCCTGTATTCTCCATTGGCGTCGTTCGGCGAAGGGAACTCGTTCATACGGTCTATCCTGCCGGGTCGCCTCGAAGCCGTCGTACTGGTATCGGGCTCAGTAATGGTTCCCTGAGCCCGTACGTGGGATTCGATTGGCTAATTGGCGTGCTGGTTGCTAAGGGTTCTCCCAGTTCCTTGAGCGCTCCATACCCCCTGTACGTGGGCCTACCCTGTATTCTCCAATGGCGTCGTTCGGTGAAGGGAACTCGTTCATACGGTCTATCCTGCCGGGTCGCCTCGAAGCCGTCGTACTGGTATCAGGCTCAGTAATGGTTCCCTGAGCCCGTACGTGGGATTCGATTGTCTAATTGGCGTGCTGGTTGCTAAGGATTCTCCCAGTTCCTTGAGCGCTCCATACCCCCTGTACGTGGGCCTACCCTGTATTCTCCAATGGCGTCGTTCGGAGAAGGGAACTCGTTCATACGGTCTATCCTGCCGGGTCGCCTCGAAGCCGTCGTACTGGTATCATGCTCAGTAATGGTTCCCTGGGCCCGTACGTGGGATTCGATTGTCTAATTGGCGTGCTGGTTGCTAAGGGTTCTCCCAGTTCCTTGAGCGCTCCATACCCCCTGTACGTGGGCCTGCCCTGTATTCTCCATTGGCGTCGTTCGGCGAAGGGAACTCCTTCATACGGTCTATCCTGCCGGGTCGCCTCGAAGCCGTCGTACTGGTATCGGGCTCGGTAATGGTTCCCTGAGCCCGTACGTGGGATTCGATTGTCTAATTGGCGTGCTGGTTGCTAAGGGTTCTCCCAGTTCCTTGAGCGCTCCATACCCCCTGTACGTGGGCCTACCCTGTATTCTCCATTGGCGTCGCTTGGCGAAGGGGACTCGTTCATACGGTCTATCCTGCCGGGTCGCCTCGAAGCCGTCGTACTGGAATAAGGTTCAGTAATGGTTCCCTGAGCCCGTACGTGGGATTCGATTGGCTAATTGGCGTGCTGGTTGCTAAGGGTTCTCCCAGTTCCTTGAGCGCTCCATACCCCCTGTACGTGGGCCTACCCTGTATTCTCCAATGGCGTCGTTCGGCGAAGGGAACTCGTTCATACGGTCTATCCTGCCGGGTCGCCTCGAAGCCGTCGTACTGGTATCATGCTCAGTAATGGTTCCCTGGGCCCGTACGTGGGATTCGATTGTCTAATTGGCGTGCTGGTTGCTAAGGGTTCTCCCAGTTCCTTGAGCGCTCTTACCCCCTGTACGTGGGCCTACCCTGTATTCTCCATTGGCGTCGTTCGGCGAAGGAAACTCGTTCATACGGTCTATCCTGTCGGGTGGCCTCGAAGCTGTCGTACTGGTATCGGGCTCAGTAATGGTTCCCTGAGCCCGTACGTGGAATTCGATTGTCTAATTGGCGTGCTGGTTGCTAAGGGTTCTCCCGGTTCCTTGAGCGCTCCATACCCCCTGTACGTGGGCCTACCCTGTATTCTCCAATGGCGTCGTTCGGAGAAGGGAACTCGTTCATACGGTCTATCCTGCCGGGTCGCCTCGAAGCCGTCGTACTGGTATCATGCTCAGTAATGGTTCCCTGGGCCCGTACGTGGGATTCGATTGTCTAATTGGCGTGCTGGTTGCTAAGGGTTCTCCCAGTTCCTTGAGCGCTCCATACCCCCTGTACGTGGGCCTGCCCTGTATTCTCCATTGGCGTCGTTCGGCGAAGGGAACTCCTTCATACGGTCTATCCTGCCGGGTCGCCTCGAAGCCGTCGTACTGGTATCGGGCTCGGTAATGGTTCCCTGAGCCCGTACGTGGGATTCGATTGTCTAATTGGCGTGCTGGTTGCTAAGGGTTCTCCCAGTTCCTTGAGCGCTCCATACCCCCTGTATGTGGGCCTACCCTGTATTCTCCATTGGCGTCGCTTGGCGAAGGGGACTCGTTCATACGGTCTATCCTGCCGGGTCGCCTCGAAGCCGTCGTACTGGAATAAGGCTCAGTAATGGTTCCCTGAGCCCGTACGTGGGATTCGATTGTCTAATTGGCGTGCTGGTTGCTAAGGGTTCTCCCAGTTCCCTGAGCGATCCATACCCCCTGTACGTGGGCCTACCCTGTATTCTCCATTGGCGTCGTTCGGCAAAGGGAACTCGTTCATACGGTCTATCCTGCCGGGTCGCCTCGAAGCCGTCGTACTGGTATCGGGCTCAGTAATGGTTCCCTGAGCCCGTACGTGGGATTCGATTGTCTAATTGGCGTGCTGGTTGCTAAGGGTTCTCCCAGTTCCTTGAGCGCTCCATACCCCCTGTACGTAGGCCTACCCTGTATTCTCCATTGGCGTCGTTCGGCGAAGGGAACTCGTTCATACGGTCTATCCTGCCGGGTCGCCTCGAAGCCGTCGTACTGGTATCGGGCTCAGTAATGGTTCCCTGAGCCCGTACGTGGGATTCGATTGTCTAATTGGCGTGCTGGTTGCTAAGGGTTCTCCCAGTTCCTTAAGCGCTCCGTACCCCCTGTACGTGGGCCTACCCTGTATTCTCCATTGGCGTCGTTCGGCGAAGGGAACTCGTTCATACGGTCTATCCTGCCGGGTCGCCTCGAAGCCTTCGTACTGGTATCGGGCTCGGTAATGGTTCCCTGAGCCCGTACGTGGGATTCGATTGTCTAATTGGCGTGCTGGTTGCTAAGGGTTCTCCCAGTTCCTTGAGCGCTCCATACCCCCTGTACGTGGGCCTACCCTGTATTCTCCATTGGCGTCGTTCGGCGAAGGGAACTCGTTCATTCGGTCTGTCCTGCCGGGTCGCCTCGAAGCCGTCGTACTGGAATAAGGTTCAGTAATGGTTCCCTGAGCCCGTACGTGGGATTCGATTGGCTAATTGGCGTGCTGGTTGCTAAGGGTTCTCCCAGTTCCTTGAGCGCTCCATACCCCCTGTACGTGGGTCTACCCTGTATTCTCCATTGGCGTCGTTCGGCGAAGGGAACTCGTTCATACGGTCTATCCTGCCGGGTCGCCTCGAAGCCGTCGTACTGGTATCGGGCTCAGTAATGGTTCCCTGAGCCCGTACGTGGGATTCGATTATCTAATTGGCGTGCTGGTTGCTAAGGGTTCTCCCAGTTCCTTGAGCGCTCCATACCCCCTGTACGTGGGCCTACCCTGTATTCTCCATTGGCGTCGTTCGGCGAAGGGAACTCGTTCATACGGTCTATCCTGTCGGGTCGCCTCGAAGCCGTCGTACTGGTATCGGGCTCGGTAATGGTTCCCTGAGCCCGTACGTGGGATTCGATTGTCTAATTGGCGTGCTGGTTGCTAAGGGTTCTCCCAGTTCCTTGAGCGCTCTTACCCCCTGTACGTGGGCCTACCCTGTATTCTCCATTGGCGTCGTTCGGCGAAGGAAACTCGTTCATACGGTCTATCCTGTCGGGTCGCCTCGAAGCTGTCGTACTGGTATCGGGCTCAGTAATGGTTCCCTGAGCCCGTACGTGGAATTCGATTGTCTAATTGGCGTGCTGGTTGCTAAGGGTTCTCCCGGTTCCTTGAGCGCTCCATACCCCCTATACGTGGGCCTACCCTGTATTCTCCATTGGCGTCGTTCGGCGAAGGGAACTCGTTCATACGGTCTATCCTGCCGGGTCGCCTCGAAGCCGTCGTACTGGTATCGGGCTCAGTAATGGTTCCCTGAGCCCGTACGTGGGATTCGATTGTCTAATTGGCGTGCTGGTTGCTAAGGGTTCTCCCAGTTCCTTGAGCGCTCCATACCCCCTGTACGTGGTCCTACCCTGTATTCTCCATTGGCGTCGTTCGGCGAAGGGAACTCGTTCATACGGTCTATCCTGCCGGGTCGCCTCGAAGCCGTCGTACTGGTATCAGGCTCAGCAATGGTTCCCTGAGCCCGTACGTGGGATTCGATTGTCTAATTGGCGTGCTGGTTGCTAAGGGTTCTCCCAGTTCCTTGAGCGCTCTTACCCCCTGTACGTGGGCCTGCCCTGTATTCTCCATTGGCGTCGTTCGGCGAAGGAAACTCGTTCATACGGTCTATCCTGTCGGGTCGCCTCGAAGCTGTCGTACTGGTATCGGGCTCAGTAATGGTTCCCTGAGCCCGTACGTGGAATTCGATTGTCTAATTGGCGTGCTGGTTGCTAAGGGTTCTCCCGGTTCCTTGAGCGCTCCATACCCCCTGTACGTGGGCCTACCCTGTATTCTCCATTGGCGTCGTTCGGCGAAGGGAACTCGTTCATACGGTCTATCCTGCCGGGTCGCCTCGAAGCCGTCGTACTGGTATCGGGCTCAGTAATGGTTCCCTGAGCCCGTACGTGGGATTCGATTGTCTAATTGGCGTGCTGGTTGCTAAGGGTTCTCCCAGTTCCTTGAGCGCTCCATACCCCCTGTACGTGGTCCTACCCTGTATTCTCCATTGGCGTCGTTCGGCGAAGGGAACTCGTTCATACGGTCTATCCTGCCGGGTCGCCTCGAAGCCGTCGTACTGGTATCAGGCTCAGCAATGGTTCCCTGAGCCCGTACGTGGGATTCGATTGTCTAATTGGCGTGCTGGTTGCTAAGGGTTCTCCCAGTTCCTTGAGCGCTCTTACCCCCTGTACGTGGGCCTACCCTGTATTCTCCATTGGCGTCGTTCGGCGAAGGAAACTCGTTCATACGGTCTATCCTGTCGGGTCGCCTCGAAGCTGTCGTACTGGTATCGGGCTCAGTAATGGTTCCCTGAGCCCGTACGTGGAATTCGATTGTCTAATTGGCGTGCTGGTTGCTAAGGGTTCTCCCGGTTCCTTGAGCGCTCCATACCCCCTGTACGTGGGCCTACCCTGTATTCTCCATTGGCGTCGTTCGGCGAAGGGAACTCGTTCATTCGGTCTGTCCTGCCGGGTCGCCTCGAAGCCGTCGTACTGGAATAAGGTTCAGTAATGGTTCCCTGAGCCCGTACGTGGGATTCGATTGGCTAATTGGCGTGCTGGTTGCTAAGGGTTCTCCCAGTTCCTTGAGCGCTCCATACCCCCTGTACGTGGGCCTACCCTGTATTCTCCATTGGCGTCGTTCGGCGAAGGGAACTCGTTCATACGGTCTATCCTGCCGGGTCGCCTCGAAGCCGTCGTACTGGTATCGGGCTCAGTAATGGTTCCCTGAGCCCGTACGTGGGATTCGATTATCTAATTGGCGTGCTGGTTGCTAAGGGTTCTCCCAGTTCCTTGAGCGCTCCATACCCCCTGTACGTGGGCCTACCCTGTATTCTCCATTGGCGTCGTTCGGCGAAGGGAACTCGTTCATACGGTCTATCCTGTCGGGTCGCCTCGAAGCCGTCGTACTGGTATCGGGCTCGGTAATGGTTCCCTGAGCCCGTACGTGGGATTCGATTGTCTAATTGGCGTGCTGGTTGCTAAGGGTTCTCCCAGTTCCTTGAGCGCTCTTACCCCCTGTACGTGGGCCTACCCTGTATTCTCCATTGGCGTCGTTCGGCGAAGGAAACTCGTTCATACGGTCTATCCTGTCGGGTCGCCTCGAAGCTGTCGTACTGGTATCGGGCTCAGTAATGGTTCCCTGAGCCCGTACGTGGAATTCGATTGTCTAATTGGCGTGCTGGTTGCTAAGGGTTCTCCCGGTTCCTTGAGCGCTCCATACCCCCTATACGTGGGCCTACCCTGTATTCTCCATTGGCGTCGTTCGGCGAAGGGAACTCGTTCATACGGTCTATCCTGCCGGGTCGCCTCGAAGCCGTCGTACTGGTATCGGGCTCAGTAATGGTTCCCTGAGCCCGTACGTGGGATTCGATTGTCTAATTGGCGTGCTGGTTGCTAAGGGTTCTCCCAGTTCCTTGAGCGCTCCATACCCCCTGTACGTGGTCCTACCCTGTATTCTCCATTGGCGTCGTTCGGCGAAGGGAACTCGTTCATACGGTCTATCCTGCCGGGTCGCCTCGAAGCCGTCGTACTGGTATCAGGCTCAGCAATGGTTCCCTGAGCCCGTACGTGGGATTCGATTGTCTAATTGGCGTGCTGGTTGCTAAGGGTTCTCCCAGTTCCTTGAGCGCTCTTACCCCCTGTACGTGGGCCTGCCCTGTATTCTCCATTGGCGTCGTTCGGCGAAGGAAACTCGTTCATACGGTCTATCCTGTCGGGTCGCCTCGAAGCTGTCGTACTGGTATCGGGCTCAGTAATGGTTCCCTGAGCCCGTACGTGGAATTCGATTGTCTAATTGGCGTGCTGGTTGCTAAGGGTTCTCCCGGTTCCTTGAGCGCTCCATACCCCCTGTACGTGGGCCTACCCTGTATTCTCCATTGGCGTCGTTCGGCGAAGGGAACTCGTTCATACGGTCTATCCTGCCGGGTCGCCTCGAAGCCGTCGTACTGGTATCGGGCTCAGTAATGGTTCCCTGAGCCCGTACGTGGGATTCGATTGTCTAATTGGCGTGCTGGTTGCTAAGGGTTCTCCCAGTTCCTTGAGCGCTCCATACCCTTTGTACGTGGGCCTACCCTGTATTCTCCATTGGCGTCGTTCGGCGAAGGGAACTCGTTCATACGGTCTATCCTGCCGGGTCGCCTCGAAGCCGTCGTACTGGTATCGGGCTCAGTAATGGTTCCCTGAGCCCGTACGTGGGATTCGATTGTCTAATTGGCGTGCTGGTTGATAGGATTCTCCCAGTTCCTTGAGCGCTCCATACCCCCTGTACGTGGGCCTACCCTGTATTCTCCATTGGCGTCGTTCGGCGAAGGGAACTCGTTCATACGGTCTATCCTGCCGTGTCGCCTCGAAGTCGTCGTACTGGTATCGGGCTCAGTAATGGTTCCCTGGGCTCGTACGTGGGATTCGATTGTCTAATTGGCGTGCTGGTTGCTAAGGGTTCTCCCAGTTCCTTGAGCGCTCCATACCCCCTGTACGTGGGCCTGCCCTGTATTCTCCATTGGCGTCGTTCGGCGAAGGGAACTCCTTCATACGGTCTATCCTGCCGGGTCGCCTCGAAGCCGTCGTACTGGTATCGGGCTCGGTAATGGTTCCCTGAGCCCGTACGTGGAATTCGATTGTCTAATTGGCGTGCTGGTTGCTAAGGGTTCTCCCAGTTCCTTGAGCGCTCCATACCCCCTGTACGTGGGCCTACCCTGTATTCTCCATTGGCGTCGCTTGGCGAAGGGGACTCGTTCATACGGTCTATCCTGCCGGGTCGCCTCGAAGCCGTCGTACTGGAATAAGGCTCAGTAATGGTTCCCTGAGCCCGTACGTGGGATTCGATTGTCTAATTGGCGTGCTGGTTGCTCAGGGTTCTACCAGTTCCTTGAGCGCTCCATACCCCCTGTACGTGGGCCTACCCTGTATTCTCCATTGGCGTCGTTCGGCAAAAGGAACTCGTTCATACGGTCTATCCTGCCGGGTCGCCTCGAAGCCGTCGTACTGGTATCGGGCTCAGTAATGGTTCCCTGAGCCCGTACGTGGGATTCGATTGTCTAATTGGCGTGCTGGTTGCTAAGGGTTCTCCCAGTTCCTTGAGCGCTCCATACCCCCTGTACGTAGGCCTACCCTGTATTCTCCATTGGCGTCGTTCGGCGAAGGGAACTCGTTCATACGGTGTATCCTGCCGGGTCGCCTCGAAGCCGTCGTACTGGTATCGCGCTCAGTAATGGTTCCCTGAGCCCGTACGTGGGATTCGATTGTCTAATTGGCGTGCTGGTTGCTAAGGGTTCTCCCAGTTCCTTAAGCGCTCCGTAACCCCTGTACGTGGGCCTACCCTGTATTCTCCATTGGCGTCGTTCGGCGAAGGGAACTCGTTCATACGGTCTATCCTGCCGGGTCGCCTCGAAGCCGTCGTACTGGTATCGGGCTCGGTAATGGTTCCCTGAGCCCGTACGTGGGATTCGATTGTCTAATTGGCGTGCTGGTTGCTAAGGGTTCTCCCAGTTCCTTGAGCGCTCCATACCCCCTGTACGTGGGCCTACCTTGTATTCTCCATTGGCGTCGTTCGGCGAAGGGAACTCGTTCATACGGTCTATCCTGCCGGGTCGCCTCGAAGCCGTCGTACTGGTATCGGGCTCAGTAATGGTTCCCTGAGCCCGTACGTTGGATTCGATTTTCTAATTGGCGTGCTGGTTGCTAAGGGTTCTCCCAGATCCTTGAGCACTCCATACCCCCTGTACGTGGGCCTACCCTGTATTCTCCATTGGCGTCGTTCGGCGAAGGGAACTCGTTCATACGGTCTATCCTGCCGGGTCGCCTCGAAGCCGTCGTACTGGTATCGGGCTCAGTAATGGTTCCCTGAGCCCGTACGTGGGATTCGATTGTCTAATTGGCGTGCTGGTTGCTAAGGGTTCTCCCAGTTCCTTGAGCGCTCCATACCTCCTGTACGTGGGCCTACCCTGTATTCTCCATTGGCGTCGTTCGGCGAAGGGATCTCGTTCATACGGTCTATCCTGCCGGGTCGCCTCGAAGCCGTCGTACTGGTATCGGGCTCAGTAATGGTTCCCTGAGCCCGTACGTGGGATTCGATTGTCTAATTGGCGTGATGGTTGCTAAGGGTTCTCCCAGTTCCTTGAGCGCTCCATACCCCCTGTACGTGGGCCTACCCTGTATTCTCCATTGGCGTCGTTCGGCGAAGGGAACCCGTTCATACGGTCTATCCTGCCGGGTCGCCTCGAAGCCGTCGTACTGGTATCGGGCTCAGTAATGGTTCCCTGAGCCCGTACGTGGGATTCGATTGTCTAATTGGCGTGCTGGTTGCTAAGGATTCTCCCAGTTCCTTGAGCGCTCCATACCCCCTGTACGTGGGCCTACCCTGTATTCTCCAATGGCGTCGTTCGGCGAAGGAAACTCGTTCATACGGTCTATCCTGCCGGGTCGCCTCGAAGCCGTCGTACTGGTATCATGCTCAGTAATGGTTCCCTGGGCCCGTACGTGGGATTCGATTGTCTAATTGGCGTGCTGGTTGCTAAGGGTTCTCCCAGTTCCTTGAGCGCTCTTACCCCCTGTACGTGGGCCTACCCTGTATTCTCCATTGGCGTCGTTCGGCGAAGGAAACTCGTTCATACGGTCTATCCTGTCGGGTCGCCTCGAAGCTGTCGTACTGGTATCGGGCTCAGTAATGGTTCCCTGAGCCCGTACGTGGAATTCGATTGTCTAATTGGCGTGCTGGTTGCTAAGGGTTCTCCCGGTTCCTTGAGCGCTCCATACCCCTTGTACGTGGGCCTACCCTGTATTCTCCATTGGCGTCGTTCGGCGAAGGGAACTCGTTCATACGGTCTATCCTGCCGGGTCGCCTCGAAGCCGTCGTACTGGTATCGGGCTCAGTAATGGTTCCCTGAGCCCGTACGTGGGATTCGATTGTCTAATTGGCGTGCTGGTTGCTAAGGGTTCTCCCAGTTCCTTGAGCGCTCCATACCCTTTGTACGTGGGCCTACCCTGTATTCTCCATTGGCGTCGTTCGGCGAAGGGAACTCGTTCATACGGTCTATCCTGCCGGGTCGCCTCGAAGCCGTCGTACTGGTATCGGGCTCAGTAATGGTTCCCTGAGCCCGTACGTGGGATTCGATTGTCTAATTGGCGTGCTGGTTGCTAAGGATTCTCCCAGTTCCTTGAGCGCTCCATACCCCCTGTACGTGGGCCTACCCTGTATTCTCCATTGGCGTCGTTCGGCGAAGGGAACTCGTTCATACGGTCTATCCTGCCGGGTCGCCTCGAAGCCGTCGTACTGGTATCGGGCTCAGTAATGGTTCCCTGGGCTCGTACGTGGGATTCGATTGTCTAATTGGCGTGCTGGTTGCTAAGGGTTCTCCCAGTTCCTTGAGCGCTCCATACCCCCTGTACGTGGGCCTGCCCTGTATTCTCCATTGGCGTCGATCGGCGAAGGGAACTCCTTCATACGGTCTATCCTGCCGGGTCGCCTCGAAGCCGTCGTACTGGTATCGGGCTCGGTAATGGTTCCCTGAGCCCGTACGTGGAATTCGATTGTCTAATTGGCGTGCTGGTTGCTAAGGGTTCTCCCAGTTCCTTGAGCGCTCCATACCCCCTGTACGTGGGCCTACCCTGTATTCTCCATTGGCGTCGTTCGGCAAAGGGAACTCGTTCATACGGTCTATCCTGCCGGGTCGCCTCGAAGCCGTCGTACTGGTATCGGGCTCAGTAATGGTTCCCTGAGCCCGTACGTGGGATTCGATTGTCTAATTGGCGTGCTGGTTGCTAAGGGTTCTCCCAGTTCCTTGAGCGCTCCATACCCCCTGTACGTGGGCCTACCCTGTATTCTCCATTGGCGTCGTTCGGCGAAGGGAACTCGTTCATACGGTCCATCCTGCCGGGTCGCCTCGAAGCCGTCGTACTGGTATCGGGCTCAGTAATGGTTCCCTGAGCCCGTACGTGGAATTCGATTGTCTAATTGGCGTGCTGGTTGCTAAGGGTTCTCCCAGTTCCTTGAGCGCTCCATACCCCCTGTACGTGGGCCTACCCTGTATTTTCCATTGGCGTCGTTCGGCGAAGGGAACTCGTTCATACGGTCTTACCTGCCGGGTCGCCTCGAAGCCGTCGTACTGGTATCGGGCTCAGTAATGGTTCCCTGAGCCCGTACGTGGGATTCGATTGTCTAATTGGCGTGCTGGTTGCTAAGGGTTCTCCCATTTCCTTGAGCGCTCCATACCCCCTGTACGTAGGCCTACCCTGTATTCTCCATTGGCGTCGTTCGGCGAAGGGAACTCGTTCATACGGTCTATCCTGCCGGGTCGCCTCGAAGCCGTCGTACTGGTATCGGGCTCAGTAATGGTTCCCTGAGCCCGTACGTGGGATTCGATTGTCTAATTGGCGTGCTGGTTGCTAAGGGTTCTCCCAGTTCCTTGAGCGCTCCGTACCCCCTGTACGTGGGCCTACCCTGTATTCTCCATTGGCGTCGTTCGGCGAAGGGAACTCGTTCATACGGTCTATCCTGCCGGGTCGCCTCGAAGCCGTCGTACTGGTATCGGGCTCGGTAATGGTTCCCTGAGCCCGTACGTGGGATTCGATTGTCTAATTGGCGTGCTGGTTGCTAAGGGTTCTCCCAGTTCCTTGAGCGCTCCATACCCCCTGTACGTGGGCCTACCCTGTATTCTCCATTGGCGTCGTTCGGCGAAGGGAACTCGTTCATTCGGTCTATCCTGCCGGGTCGCCTCGAAGCCGTCGTACTGGAATAAGGCTCAGTAATGGTTCCCTGAGCCCGTACGTGGGATTCGATTGGCTAATTGGCGTGCTGGTTGCTAAGGGTTCTCCCAGTTCCTTGAGCGCTCCATACCCCCTGTACGTGGGCCTACCCTGTATTCTCCATTGGCGTCGTTCGGCGAAGGGAACTCGTTCATACGGTCTATCCTGCCGGGTCGCCTCGAAGCCGTCGTACTGGTATCGGGCTCAGTAATGGTTCCCTGAGCCCGTACGTGGGATTCGATTGTCTAATTAGCGTGCTGGTTGCTAAGGGTTCTCCCAGTTCCTTGAGCGCTCCATACCCCCTGTACGTGGGCCTACCCTGTATTCTCCATTGGCGTCGTTCGGCGAAGGGAACTCGTTCATACGGTCTATCCTGCCGGGTCGCCTCGAAGCCGTCGTACTGGTATCGGGCTCAGTAATGGTTCCCTGAGCCCGTACGTGGGATTCGATTGTCTAATTGGCGTGCTGGTTGCTAAGGGTTCTCCCAGATCCTTGAGCACTCCATACCCCCTGTACGTGGGCCTACCCTGTATTCTCCATTGGCGTCGTTCGGCGAAGGGAACTCGTTCATACGGTCTATCCTGCCGGGTCGCCTCGAAGCCGTCGTACTGGTATCGGGCTCAGTAATGGTTCCCTGAGCCCGTACGTGGGATTCGATTGTCTAATTGGCGTGCTGGTTGCTAAGGGTTCTCCCAGTTCCTTGAGCGCTCCATACGCCCTGTACGTGGGCCTCCCCAGTATTCTCCATTGGCGTCGTTCGGCGAAGGGAACTCGTTCATACGGTCTATCCTGCCGGGTCGCCTCGAAGCCGTCGTACTGGTATCGGGCTCAGTAATGGTTCCCTGAGCCCGTACGTGGGATTCGATTGTCTAATTGGCGTGCTGGTTGCTAAGGGTTCTCCCAGTTCCTTGAACGCTCCATACCCCCTGTACGTGGGCCTACCCTGTATTCTCCATTGGCGTCGTTCGGCGAAGGGAACTCGTTCATACGGTCTATACTGCCGGGTCGCCTCGAAGCCGTCGTACTGGTATCGGGCTCAGTAATGGTTCCCTGAGCCCGTACGTGGGATTCGATTGGCTAATTGGCGTGCTGGTTGCTAAGGGTTCTCCCAGTTCCTTGAGCGCTCCATACCCCCTGTACGTGGGCCTACCCTGTATTCTCCAATGGCGTCGTTCGGTGAAGGGAACTCGTTCATACGGTCTATCCTGCCGGGTCGCCTCGAAGCCGTCGTACTGGTATCAGGCTCAGTAATGGTTCCCTGAGCCCGTACGTGGGATTCGATTGTCTAATTGGCGTGCTGGTTGTTAAGGATTCTCCCAGTTCCTTGAGCGCTCCATACCCCCTGTACGTGGGCCTACCCTGTATTCTCCAATGGCGTCGTTCGGTGAAGGGAACTCGTTCATACGGTCTATCCTGCCGGGTCGCCTCGAAGCCGTCGTACTGGTATCAGGCTCAGTAATGGTTCCCTGAGCCCGTACGTGGGATTCGATTGTCTAATTGGCGTGCTGGTTGCTAAGGATTCTCCCAGTTCCTTGAGCGCTCCATACCCCCTGTACGTGGGCCTGCCCTGTATTCTCCATTGGCGTCGTTCGGCGAAGGGAACTCCTTCATACGGTCTATCCTGCCGGGTCGCCTCGAAGCCGTCGTACTGGTATCGGGCTCGGTAATGGTTCCCTGAGCCCGTACGTGGGATTCGATGGTCTAATTGGCGTGCTGGTTGCTAAGGGTTCTCCCAGTTCCTTGAGCGCTCCATACCCCCTGTACGTGGGCCTACCCTGTATTCTCCATTGGCGTCGCTTGGCGAAGGGGACTCGTTCATACGGTCTATCCTGCCGGGTCGCCTCGAAGCCGTCGTACTGGAATAAGGTTCAGTAATGGTTCCCTGAGCCCGTACGTGGGATTCGATTGGCTAATTGGCGTGCTGGTTGCTAAGGGTTCTCCCAGTTCCTTGAGCGCTCCATACCCCCTGTACGTGGGCCTACCCTGTATTCTCCAATGGCGTCGTTCGGCGAAGGGAACTCGTTCATACGGTCTATCCTGCCGGGTCGCCTCGAAGCCGTCGTACTGGTATCATGCTCAGTAATGGTTCCCTGGGCCCGTACGTGGGATTCGATTGTCTAATTGGCGTGCTGGTTGCTAAGGGTTCTCCCAGTTCCTTGAGCGCTCTTACCCCCTGTACGTGGGCCTACCCTGTATTCTCCATTGGCGTCGTTCGGCGAAGGAAACTCGTTCATACGGTCTATCCTGTCGGGTCGCCTCGAAGCTGTCGTACTGGTATCGGGCTCAGTAATGGTTCCCTGAGCCCGTACGTGGAATTCGATTGTCTAATTGGGGTGCTGGTTGCTAAGGGTTCTCCCGGTTCCTTGAGCGCTCCATACCCCCTGTACGTGGGCCTACCCTGTATTCTCCAATGGCGTCGTTCGGAGAAGGGAACTCGTTCATACGGTCTATCCTGCCGGGTCGCCTCGAAGCCGTCGTACTGGTATCATGCTCAGTAATGGTTCCCTGGGCCCGTACGTGGGATTCGATTGTCTAATTGGCGTGCTGGTTGCTAAGGGTTCTCCCAGTTCCTTGAGCGCTCCATACCCCCTGTACGTGGGCCTGGCCTGTATTCTCCATTGGCGTCGTTCGGCGAAGGGAACTCCTTCATACGGTCTATCCTGCCGGGTCGCCTCGAAGCCGTCGTACTGGTATCGGGCTCGGTAATGGTTCCCTGAGCCCGTACGTGGGATTCGATTGTCTAATTGGCGTGCTGGTTGCTAAGGGTTCTCCCAGTTCCTTGAGCGCTCCATACCCCCTGTATGTGGGCCTACCCTGTATTCTCCATTGGCGTCGCTTGGCGAAGGGGACTCGTTCATACGGTCTATCCTGCCGGGTCGCCTCGAAGCCGTCGTACTGGAATAAGGCTCAGTAATGGTTCCCTGAGCCCGTACGTGGGATTCGATTGTCTAATTGGCGTGCTGGTTGCTAAGGGTTCTCCCAGTTCCTTGAGCGCTCCATACCCCCTGTACGTGGGCCTACCCTGTATTCTCCATTGGCGTCGTTCGGCAAAGGGAACTCGTTCATACGGTCTATCCTGCCGGGTCGCCTCGAAGCCGTCGTACTGGTATAGGGCTCAGTAATGGTTCCCTGAGCCCGTACGTGGGATTCGATTGTCTAATTGGCGTGCTGGTTGCTAAGGGTTCTCCCAGTTCCTTGAGCGCTCCATACCCCCTGTACGTAGGCCTACCCTGTATTCTCCATTGGCGTCGTTCGGCGAAGGGAACTCGTTCATACGGTCTATCCTGCCGGGTCGCCTCGAAGCCGTCGTACTGGTATCGGGCTCAGTAATGGTTCCCTGAGCCCGTACGTGGGATTCGATTGTCTAATTGGCGTGCTGGTTGCTAAGGGTTCTCCCAGTTCCTTAAGCGCTCCGTACCCCCTGTACGTGGGCCTACCCTGTATTCTCCATTGGCGTCGTTCGGCGAAGGAAACTCGTTCATACGGTCTATCCTGTCGGGTCGCCTCGAAGCTGTCGTACTGGTATCGGGCTCAGTAATGTTTCCCTGAGCCCGTACGTGGAATTCGATTGTCTAATTGGCGTGCTGGTTGCTAAGGGTTCTCCCGGTTCCTTGAGCGCTCCATACCCCCTGTACGTGGGCCTACCCTGTATTCTCCAATGGCGTCGTTCGGAGAAGAGAACTCGTTCATACGGTCTATCCTGCCGGGTCGCCTCGAAGCCGTCGTACTGGTATCATGCTCAGTAATGGTTCCCTGGGCCCGTACGTGGGATTCGATTGTCTAATTGGCGTGCTGGTTGCTAAGGGTTCTCCCAGTTCCTTGAGCGCTCCATACCCCCTGTACGTGGGCCTGGCCTGTATTCTCCATTGGCGTCGTTCGGCGAAGGGAACTCCTTCATACGGTCTATCCTGCCGGGTCGCCTCGAAGCCGTCGTACTGGTATCGGGCTCGGTAATGGTTCCCTGAGCCCGTACGTGGGATTCGATTGTCTAATTGGCGTGCTGGTTGCTAAGGGTTCTCCCAGTTCCTTGAGCGCTCCATACCCCCTGTATGTGGGCCTACCCTGTATTCTCCATTGGCGTCGCTTGGCGAAGGGGACTCGTTCATACGGTCTATCCTGCCGGGTCGCCTCGAAGCCGTCGTACTGGAATAAGGCTCAGTAATGGTTCCCTGAGCCCGTACGTGGGATTCGATTGTCTAATTGGCGTGCTGGTTGCTAAGGGTTCTCCCAGTTCCTTGAGCGCTCCATACCCCCTGTACGTGGGCCTACCCTGTATTCTCCATTGGCGTCGTTTGGCAAAGGGAACTCGTTCATACGGTCTATCCTGCCGGGTCGCCTCGAAGCCGTCGTACTGGTATCGGGCTCAGTAATGATTCCCTGAGCCCGTACGTGGGATTCGATTGTCTAATTGGCGTGCTGGTTGCTAAGGGTTCTCCCAGTTCCTTGAGCGCTCCATACCCCCTGTACGTAGGCCTACCCTGTATTCTCCATTGGCGTCGTTCGGCGAAGGGAACTCGTTCATACGGTCTATCCTGCCGGGTCGCCTCGAAGCCGTCGTACTGGTATCGGGCCCAGTAATGGTTCCCTGAGCCCGTACGTGGGATTCGATTGTCTAATTGGCGTGCTGGTTGCTAAGGGTTCTCCCAGTTCCTTAAGCGCTCCGTACCCCCTGTACGTGGGCCTACCCTGTATTCTCCATTGGCGTCGTTCGGCGAAGGGAACTCGTTCATACGGTCTATCCTGCCGGGTCGCCTCGAAGCCGTCGTACTGGTATCGGGCTCGGTAATGCTTCCCTGAGCCCGTACGTGGGATTCGATTGTCTAATTGGCGTGCTGGTTGCTAAGGGTTCTCCCAGTTCCTTGAGCGCTCCATACCCCCTGTACGTGGGCCTACCCTGTATTCTCCATTGGCGTCGTTCGGCGAAGGGAACTCGTTAATTCGGTCTATCCTGCCGGGTCGCCTCGAAGCCGTCGTACTGGAATAAGGTTCAGTAATGGTTCCCTGAGCCCGTACGTGGGATTCGATTGGCTAATTGGCGTGCTGGTTGCTAAGGGTTCTCCCAGTTCCTTGAGCGCTCCATACCCCCTGTACGTGGGCCTACCCTGTATTCTCCATTGGCGTCGTTCGGCGAAGGGAACTCGTTCATACGGTCTATCCTGCCGGGTCGCCTCGAAGCCGTCGTACTGGTATCGGGCTCAGTAATGGTTCCCTGAGCCCGTACGTGGGATTCGATTGTCTAATTGGCGTGCTGGTTGCTAAGGGTTCTCCCAGTTCCTTGAGCGCTCCATACCCCCTGTACGTGGGCCTACCCTGTATTCTCCATTGGCGTCGTTCGGCGAAGGGAACTCGTTCATACGGTCTATCCTGCCGGGTCGCCTCGAAGCCGTCGTACTGGTATCGGGCTCGGTAATGGTTCCCTGAGCCCGTACGTGGGATTCGATTGTCTAATTGGCGTGCTGGTTGCTAAGGGTTCTCCCAGTTCCTTGAGCGCTCTTACCCCCTGTACGTGGGCCTACCCTGTATTCTCCATTGGCGTCGTTCGGCGAAGGAAACTCGTTCATACGGTCTATCCTGTCGGGTCGCATCGAAGCTGTCGTACTGGTATCGGGCTCAGTAATGGTTCCCTGAGCCCGTACGTGGAATTCGATTGTCTAATTGGCGTGCTGGTTGCTAAGGGTTCTCCCGGTTCCTTGAGCGCTCCATACCCCCTATACGTGGGCCTACCCTGTATTCTCCATTGGCGTCGTTCGGCGAAGGGAACTCGTTCATACGGTCTATCCTGCCGGGTCGCCTCGAAGCCGTCGTACTGGTATCGGGCTCAGTAATGGTTCCCTGAGCCCGTACGTGGGATTCGATTGTCTAATTGGCGTGCTGGTTGCTAAGGGTTCTCCCAGTTCCTTGAGCGCTCCATACCCCCTGTACGTTGGCCTACCCTGTATTCTCCATTGGCGTCGTTCGGCGAAGGGAACTCGTTCATACGGTCTATCCTGCCGGGTCGCCTCGAAGCCGTCGTACTGGTATCGGGCTCAGTAATGGTTCCCTGAGCCCGTACGTGGGATTCGATTGGCTAATTGGCGTGCTGGTTGCTAAGGGTTCTCCCAGTTCCTTGAGCGCTCCATACCCCCTGTACGTGGGCCTACCCTGTATTCTCCAATGGCGTCGTTCGGTGAAGGGAACTCGTTCATACGGTCTATCCTGCCGGGTCGCCTCGAAGCCGTCGTACTGGTATCAGGCTCAGTAATGGTTCCCTGAGCCCGTACGTGGGATTCGATTGTCTAATTGGCGTGCTGGTTGCTAAGGGTTCTCCCAGTTCCTTGAGCGCTCTTACCCCCTGTACGTGGGCCTGCCCTGTATTCTCCATTGGCGTCGTTCGGCGAAGGAAACTCGTTCATACGGTCTATCCTGTCGGGTCGCCTCGAAGCTGTCGTACTGGTATCGGGCTCAGTAATGGTTCCCTGAGCCCGTACGTGGAATTCGATTGTCTAATTGGCGTGCTGGTTGCTAAGGGTTCTCCCGGTTCCTTGAGCGCTCCATACCCCCTGTACGTGGGCCTACCCTGTTTTCTCCATTGGCGTCGTTCGGCGAAGGGAACTCGTTCATACGGTCTATCCTGCCGGGTCGCCTCGAAGCCGTCGTACTGGTATCGGGCTCAGTAATGGTTCCCTGAGCCCGTACGTGGGATTCGATTGTCTAATTGGCGTGCTGGTTGCTAAGGGTTCTCCCAGTTCCTTGAGCGCTCCATACCCTTTGTACGTGGGCCTACCCTGTATTCTCCATTGGCGTCGTTCGGCGAAGGGAACTCGTTCATACGGTCTATCCTGCCGGGTCGCCTCGATGCCGTCGTACTGGTATCGGGCTCAGTAATGGTTCCCTGAGCCCGTACGTGGGATTCGATTGTCTAATTGGCGTGCTGGTTGCTAAGGATTCTCCCAGTTCCTTGAGCGCTCCATACCCCCTGTACGTGGGCCTACCCTGTATTCTCCATTGGCGTCGTTCGGCGAAGGGAACTCGTTCATACGGTCTATCCTGCCGGGTCGCCTCGAAGTCGTCGTACTGGTATCGGGCTCAGTAATGGTTCCCTGGGCTCGTACGTGGGATTCGATTGTCTAATTGGCGTGCTGGTTGCTAAGGGTTCTCCCAGTTCCTTGAGCGCTCCATACCCCCTGTACGTGGGCCTGCCCTGTATTCTCCATTGGCGTCGTTCGGCGAAGGGAACTCCTTCATACGGTCTATCCTGCCGGGTCGCCTCGAAGCCGTCGTACTGGTATCGGGCTCGGTAATGGTTCCCTGAGCCCGTACGTGGGATTCGATTGTCTAATTGGCGTGCTGGTTGCTAAGGGTTCTCCCAGTTCCTTGAGCGCTCCATACCCCCTGTACGTGGGCCTACCCTGTATTCTCCATTGGCGTCGTTCGGCAAAGGGAGCTCGTTCATACGGTCTATCCTGCCGGGTCGCCTCGAAGCCGTCGTACTGGTATCGGGCTCAGTAATGGTTCCCTGAGCCCGTACGTGGGATTCGATTGTCTAATTGGCGTGCTGGTTGCTAAGGGTTCTCCCAGTTCCTTGAGCGCTCCATACCCCCTGTACGTGGGCCTACCCTGTATTCTCCATTGGCGTCGTTCGGCGAAGGGAACTCGTTCATACGGTCCATCCTGCCGGGTCGCCTCGAAGCCGTCGTACTGGTATCGGGCTCAGTAATGGTTCCCTGAGCCCGTACGTGGGATTCGATTGTCTAATTGGCGTGCTGGTTGCTAAGGGTTCTCCCAGTTCCTTGAGCGCTCCATACCCCCTGTACGTGGGCCTACCCTGTATTTTCCATTGGCGTCGTTCGGCGAAGGGAACTCGTTCATACGGTCTTACCTGCCGGGTCGCCTCGAAGCCGTCGTACTGGTATCGGGCTCAGTAATGGTTCCCTGAGCCCGTACGTGGGATTCGATTGTCTAATTGGCGTGCTGGTTGCTAAGGGTTCTCCCATTTCCTTGAGCGCTCCATACCCCCTGTACGTAGGCCTACCCTGTATTCTCCATTGGCGTCGTTCGGCGAAGGGAACTCGTTCATACGGTCTATCCTGCCGGGTCGCCTCGAAGCCGTCGTACTGGTATCATGCTCAGTAATGGTTCCCTGGGCCCGTACGTGGGATTCGATTGTCTAATTGGCGTGCTGGTTGCTAAGGGTTCTCCCAGTTCCTTGAGCGCTCTTACCCCCTGTACGTGGGCCTACCCTGTATTCTCCATTGGCGTCGTTCGGCGAAGGAAAATCGTTCATACGGTCTATCCTGTCGGGTCGCCTCGAAGCTGTCGTACTGGTATCGGGCTCAGTAATGGTTCCCTGAGCCCGTACGTGGAATTCGATTGTCTAATTGGCGTGCTGGTTGCTAAGGGTTCTCCCGGTTCCTTGAGCGCTCCATACCCCCTGTACGTGGGCCTACCCTGTATTCTCCATTGGCGTCGTTCGGCGAAGGGAACTCGTTCATACGGTCTATCCTGCCGGGTCGCCTCGAAGCCGTCGTACTGGTATCGGGCTCAGTAATGGTTCCCTGAGCCCGTACGTGGGATTCGATTGTCTAATTGGTGTGCTGGTTGCTAAGGGTTCTCCCAGTTCCTTGAGCGCTCCATACCCCCTGTACGTGGGCCTACCCTGTATTCTCCATTGGCGTCGTTCGGCGAAGGGAACTCGTTCATACGTTCTATCCTGCCGGGTCGCCTCGAAGCCGTCGTACTGGTATCGGGCTCAGTAATGGTTCCCTGAGCCCGTACGTGGGATTCGATTGTCTAATTGGCGTGCTGGTTGCTAAGGATTCTCCCAGTTCCTTGAGCGCTCCATACCCCCTGTACGTGGGCCTACCCTGTATTCTCCAATGGCGTCGTTCGGCGAAGGGAACTCGTTCATACGGTCTATCCTGCCGGGTCGCCTCGAAGCCGTCGTACTGGTATCATGCTCAGTAATGGTTCCCTGGGCCCGTACGTGGGATTCGATTGTCTAATTGGCGTGCTGGTTGCTAAGGGTTCTCCCAGTTCCTTGAGCGCTCTTACCCCCTGTACGTGGGCCTACCCTGTATTCTCCATTGGCGTCGTTCGGCGAAGGAAACTCGTTCATACGGTCTATCCTGTCGGGTCGCCTCGAAGCTGTCGTACTGGTATCGGGCTCAGTAATGGTTCCCTGAGCCCGTACGTGGAATTCGATTGTCTAATTGGCGTGCTGGTTGCTAAGGGTTCTCCCAGTTCCTTGAGCGCTCCATACCCCCTGTACGTGGGCCTGCCCTGTATTCTCCATTGGCGTCGTTCGGCGAAGGGAACTCCTTCATACGGTCTATCCTGCCGGGTCGCCTCGAAGCCGTCGTACTGGTATCGGGCTCGGTAATGGTTCCCTGAGCCCGTACGTGGGATTCGATTGTCTAATTGGCGTGCTGGTTGCTAAGGGTTCTCCCAGTTCCTTGAGCGCTCCATACCCCCTGTACGTGGGCCTACCCTGTATTCTCCATTGGCGTCGCTTGGCGAAGGGGACTCGTTCATACGGTCTATCCTGCCGGGTCGCCTCGAAGCCGTCGTACTGGAATAAGGCTCAGTAATGGTTCCCTGAGCCCGTACGTGGGATTCGATTGTCTAATTGGCGTGCTGGTTGCTAAGGGTTCTCCCAGTTCCTTGAGCGCTCCATACCCCCTGTACGTGGGCCTACCCTGTATTCTCCATTGGCGTCGTTCGGCAAAGGGAACTCGTTCATACGGTCTATCCTGCCGGGTCGCCTCGAAGCCGTCGTACTGGTATCGGGCTCAGTAATGGTTCCCTGAGCCCGTACGTGGGATTCGATTGTCTAATTGGCGTGCTGGTTGCTAAGGGTTCTCCCAGTTCCTTGAGCGCTCCATACCCCCTGTACGTAGGCCTACCCTGTATTCTCCATTGGGGTCGTTCGGCGAAGGGAACTCGTTCATACGGTCTATCCTGCCGGGTCGCCTCGAAGCCGTCGTACTGGTATCGGGCTCAGTAATGGTTCCCTGAGCCCGTACGTGGGATTCGATTGTCTAATTGGCGTGCTGGTTGCTAAGGGTTCTCCCAGTTCCTTAAGCGCTCCGTACCCCCTGTACGTGGGCCTACCCTGTATTCTCCATTGGCGTAATTCGGCGAAGGGAACTCGTTCATACGGTCTATCCTGCCGGGTCGCCTCGAAACCGTCGTACTGGTATCGGGCTCGGTAATGGTTCCCTGAGCCCGTACGTGGGATTCGATTGTCTAATTGGCGTGCTGGTTGCTAAGGGTTCTCCCAGTTCCTTGAGCGCTCCATACCCCCTGTACGTGGGCCTACCCTGTATTCTCCATTGGCGTCGTTCGGCGAAGGGAACTCGTTCATTCGGTCTATCCTGCCGGGTCGCCTCGAAGCCGTCGTACTGGAATAAGGTTCAGTAATGGTTTCCTGAGCCCGTACGTGGGATTCGATTGGCTAATTGGCGTGCTGGTTGCTAAGGGTTCTCCCAGTTCCTTGAGCGCTCCATACCCCCTGTACGTGGGCCTGCCCTGTATTCTCCATTGGCGTCGTTCGGCGAAGGGAACTCCTTCATACGGTCTATCCTGCCGGGTCGCCTCGAAGCCGTCGTACTGGTATCGGGCTCGGTAATGGTTCCCTGAGCCCGTACGTGGGATTCGATTGTCTAATTGGCGTGCTGGTTGCTAAGGGTTCTCCCAGTTCCTTGAGCGCTCCATACCCCCTGTACGTGGGCCTACCCTGTATTCTCCATTGGCGTCGTTCGGCAAAGGGAGCTCGTTCATACGGTCTATCCTGCCGGGTCGCCTCGAAGCTGTCGTACTGGTATCGGGCTCAGTAATGGTTCCCTGAGCCCGTACGTGGGATTCGATTGTCTAATTGGCGTGCTGGTTGCTAAGGGTTCTCCCAGTTCCTTGAGCGCTCCATACCCCCTGTACGTGGGCCTACCCTGTATTCTCCATTGGCGTCGTTCGGCGAAGGGAACTCGTTCATACGGTCTATCCTGCCGGGTCGCCTCGAAGCCGTCGTACTGGTATCGGGCTCAGTAATGGTTCCCTGAGCCCGTACGTGGGATTCGATTGTCTAATTGGCGTGCTGGTTGCTAAGGATTCTCCCAGTTCCTTGAGCGCTCCATACCCCCTGTACGTGGGCCTACCCTGTATTCTCCATTGGCGTCGTTCGGCAAAGGGAACTCGTTCATACGGTCTATCCTGCCGGGTCGCCTCGAAGCCGTCGTACTGGTATCGGGCTCAGTAATGGTTCCCTGAGCCCGTACGTGGGATTCGATTGTCTAATTGGCGTGCTGGTTGCTAAGGGTTCTCCCAGTTCCTTGAGCGCTCCATACCCCCTGTACGTAGGCCTACCCTGTATTCTCCATTGGGGTCGTTCGGCGAAGGGAACTCGTTCATACGGTCTATCCTGCCGGGTCGCCTCGAAGCCGTCGTACTGGTATCGGGCTCAGTAATGGTTCCCTGAGCCCGTACGTGGGATTCGATTGTCTAATTGGCGTGCTGGTTGCTAAGGGTTCTCCCAGTTCCTTAAGCGCTCCGTACCCCCTGTACGTGGGCCTACCCTGTATTCTCCATTGGCGTAATTCGGCGAAGGGAACTCGTTCATACGGTCTATCCTGCCGGGTCGCCTCGAAACCGTCGTACTGGTATCGGGCTCGGTAATGGTTCCCTGAGCCCGTACGTGGGATTCGATTGTCTAATTGGCGTGCTGGTTGCTAAGGGTTCTCCCAGTTCCTTGAGCGCTCCATACCCCCTGTACGTGGGCCTACCCTGTATTCTCCATTGGCGTCGTTCGGCGAAGGGAACTCGTTCATTCGGTCTATCCTGCCGGGTCGCCTCGAAGCCGTCGTACTGGAATAAGGTTCAGTAATGGTTTCCTGAGCCCGTACGTGGGATTCGATTGGCTAATTGGCGTGCTGGTTGCTAAGGGTTCTCCCAGTTCCTTGAGCGCTCCATACCCCCTGTACGTGGGCCTGCCCTGTATTCTCCATTGGCGTCGTTCGGCGAAGGGAACTCCTTCATACGGTCTATCCTGCCGGGTCGCCTCGAAGCCGTCGTACTGGTATCGGGCTCGGTAATGGTTCCCTGAGCCCGTACGTGGGATTCGATTGTCTAATTGGCGTGCTGGTTGCTAAGGGTTCTCCCAGTTCCTTGAGCGCTCCATACCCCCTGTACGTGGGCCTACCCTGTATTCTCCATTGGCGTCGTTCGGCAAAGGGAGCTCGTTCATACGGTCTATCCTGCCGGGTCGCCTCGAAGCTGTCGTACTGGTATCGGGCTCAGTAATGGTTCCCTGAGCCCGTACGTGGGATTCGATTGTCTAATTGGCGTGCTGGTTGCTAAGGGTTCTCCCAGTTCCTTGAGCGCTCCATACCCCCTGTACGTGGGCCTACCCTGTATTCTCCATTGGCGTCGTTCGGCGAAGGGAACTCGTTCATACGGTCTATCCTGCCGGGTCGCCTCGAAGCCGTCGTACTGGTATCGGGCTCAGTAATGGTTCCCTGAGCCCGTACGTGGGATTCGATTGTCTAATTGGCGTGCTGGTTGCTAAGGATTCTCCCAGTTCCTTGAGCGCTCCATACCCCCTGTACGTGGGCCTACCCTGTATTCTCCAATGGCGTCGTTCGGCGAAGGGAACTCGTTCATACGGTCTATCCTGCCGGGTCGCCTCGAAGCCGTCGTACTGGTATCATGCTCAGTAATGGTTCCCTGGGCCCGTACGTGGGATTCGATTGTCTAATTGGCGTGCTGGTTGCTAAGGGTTCTCCCAGTTCCTTGAGCGCTCTTACCCCCTGTACGTGGGCCTACCCTGTATTCTCCATTGGCGTCGTTCGGCGAAGGAAACTCGTTCATACGGTCTATCCTGTCGGGTCGCCTCGAAGCTGTCGTACTGGTATCGGGCTCAGTAATGGTTCCCTGAGCCCGTACGTGGAATTCGATTGTCTAATTGGCGTGCTGGTTGCTAAGGGTTCTCCCAGTTCCTTGAGCGCTCCATACCCCCTGTACGTGGGCCTGCCCTGTATTCTCCATTGGCGTCGTTCGGCGAAGGGAACTCCTTCATACGGTCTATCCTGCCGGGTCGCCTCGAAGCCGTCGTACTGGTATCGGGCTCGGTAATGGTTCCCTGAGCCCGTACGTGGGATTCGATTGTCTAATTGGCGTGCTGGTTGCTAAGGGTTCTCCCAGTTCCTTGAGCGCTCCATACCCCCTGTACGTGGGCCTACCCTGTATTCTCCATTGGCGTCGCTTGGCGAAGGGGACTCGTTCATACGGTCTATCCTGCCGGGTCGCCTCGAAGCCGTCGTACTGGAATAAGGCTCAGTAATGGTTCCCTGAGCCCGTACGTGGGATTCGATTGTCTAATTGGCGTGCTGGTTGCTAAGGGTTCTCCCAGTTCCTTGAGCGCTCCATACCCCCTGTACGTGGGCCTACCCTGTATTCTCCATTGGCGTCGTTCGGCAAAGGGAACTCGTTCATACGGTCTATCCTGCCGGGTCGCCTCGAAGCCGTCGTACTGGTATCGGGCTCAGTAATGGTTCCCTGAGCCCGTACGTGGGATTCGATTGTCTAATTGGCGTGCTGGTTGCTAAGGGTTCTCCCAGTTCCTTGAGCGCTCCATACCCCCTGTACGTAGGCCTACCCTGTATTCTCCATTGGGGTCGTTCGGCGAAGGGAACTCGTTCATACGGTCTATCCTGCCGGGTCGCCTCGAAGCCGTCGTACTGGTATCGGGCTCAGTAATGGTTCCCTGAGCCCGTACGTGGGATTCGATTGTCTAATTGGCGTGCTGGTTGCTAAGGGTTCTCCCAGTTCCTTAAGCGCTCCGTACCCCCTGTACGTGGGCCTACCCTGTATTCTCCATTGGCGTAATTCGGCGAAGGGAACTCGTTCATACGGTCTATCCTGCCGGGTCGCCTCGAAACCGTCGTACTGGTATCGGGCTCGGTAATGGTTCCCTGAGCCCGTACGTGGGATTCGATTGTCTAATTGGCGTGCTGGTTGCTAAGGGTTCTCCCAGTTCCTTGAGCGCTCCATACCCCCTGTACGTGGGCCTACCCTGTATTCTCCATTGGCGTCGTTCGGCGAAGGGAACTCGTTCATTCGGTCTATCCTGCCGGGTCGCCTCGAAGCCGTCGTACTGGAATAAGGTTCAGTAATGGTTTCCTGAGCCCGTACGTGGGATTCGATTGGCTAATTGGCGTGCTGGTTGCTAAGGGTTCTCCCAGTTCCTTGAGCGCTCCATACCCCCTGTACGTGGGCCTGCCCTGTATTCTCCATTGGCGTCGTTCGGCGAAGGGAACTCCTTCATACGGTCTATCCTGCCGGGTCGCCTCGAAGCCGTCGTACTGGTATCGGGCTCGGTAATGGTTCCCTGAGCCCGTACGTGGGATTCGATTGTCTAATTGGCGTGCTGGTTGCTAAGGGTTCTCCCAGTTCCTTGAGCGCTCCATACCCCCTGTACGTGGGCCTACCCTGTATTCTCCATTGGCGTCGTTCGGCAAAGGGAGCTCGTTCATACGGTCTATCCTGCCGGGTCGCCTCGAAGCTGTCGTACTGGTATCGGGCTCAGTAATGGTTCCCTGAGCCCGTACGTGGGATTCGATTGTCTAATTGGCGTGCTGGTTGCTAAGGGTTCTCCCAGTTCCTTGAGCGCTCCATACCCCCTGTACGTGGGCCTACCCTGTATTCTCCATTGGCGTCGTTCGGCGAAGGGAACTCGTTCATACGGTCTATCCTGCCGGGTCGCCTCGAAGCCGTCGTACTGGTATCGGGCTCGGTAATGGTTCCCTGAGCCCGTACGTGGGATTCGATTGTCTAATTGGCGTGCTGGTTGCTAAGGGTTCTCCCAGTTCCTTGAGCGCTCCATACCCCCTGTACGTGGGCCTGCCCTGTATTCTCCATTGGCGTCGTTCGGCGAAGGGAACTCCTTCATACGGTCTATCCTGCCGGGTCGCCTCGAAGCCGTCGTACTGGTATCGGGCTCGGTAATGGTTCCCTGAGCCCGTACGTGGGATTCGATTGGCTAATTGGCGTGCTGGTTGCTAAGGGTTCTCCCAGTTCCTTGAGCGCTCCATACCCCCTGTACGTGGGCCTACCCTGTATTCTCCAATGGCGTCGTTCGGTGAAGGGAACTCGTTCATACGGTCTATCCTGCCGGGTCGCCTCGAAGCCGTCGTACTGGTATCAGGCTCAGTAATGGTTCCCTGAGCCCGTACGTGGGATTCGATTGTCTAATTGGCGTGCTGGTTGCTAAGGATTCTCCCAGTTCCTTGAGCGCTCCATACCCCCTGTACGTGGGCCTACCCTGTATTCTCCAATGGCGTCGTTCGGTGAAGGGAACTCGTTCATACGGTCTATCCTGCCGGGTCGCCTCGAAGCCGTCGTACTGGTATCAGGCTCAGTAATGGTTCCCTGAGCCCGTACGTGGGATTCGATTGTCTAATTGGCGTGCTGGTTGCTAAGGATTCTCCCAGTTCCTTGAGCGCTCCATACCCCCTGTACGTGGGCCTGCCCTGTATTCTCCATTGGCGTCGTTCGGCGAAGGGAACTCCTTCATACGGTCTATCCTGCCGGGTCGCCTCGAAGCCGTCGTACTGGTATCGGGCTCGGTAATGGTTCCCTGAGCCCGTACGTGGGATTCGATTGTCTAATTGGCGTGCTGGTTGCTAAGGGTTCTCCCAGTTCCTTGAGCGCTCCATACCCCCTGTACGTGGGCCTACCCTGTATTCTCCATTGGCGTCGCTTGGCGAAGGGGACTCGTTCATACGGTCTATCCTGCCGGGTCGCCTCGAAGCCGTCGTACTGGAATAAGTTTCAGTAATGGTTCCCTGAGCCCGTACGTGGGATTCGATTGGCTAATTGGCGTGCTGGTTGCTAAGGGTTCTCCCAGTTCCTTGAGCGCTCCATACCCCCTGTACGTGGGCCTACCCTGTATTCTCCAATGGCGTCGTTCGGCGAAGGGAACTCGTTCATACGGTCTATCCTGCCGGGTCGCCTCGAAGCCGTCGTACTGGTATCATGCTCAGTAATGGTTCCCTGGGCCCGTACGTGGGATTCGATTGTCTAATTGGCGTGCTGGTTGCTAAGGGTTCTCCCAGTTCCTTGAGCGCTCTTACCCCCTGTACGTGGGCCTACCCTGTATTCTCCATTGGCGTCGTTCGGCGAAGGAAACTCGTTCATACGGTCTATCCTGTCGGGTCGCCTCGAAGCTGTCGTACTGGTATCGGGCTCAGTAATGGTTCCCTGAGCCCGTACGTGGAATTCGATTGTCTAATTGGGGTGCTGGTTGCTAAGCGTTCTCCCGGTTCCTTGAGCGCTCCATACCCCCTGTACGTGGGCCTACCCTGTATTCTCCAATGGCGTCGTTCGGAGAAGGGAACTCGTTCATACGGTCTATCCTGCCGGGTCGCCTCGAAGCCGTCGTACTGGTATCATGCTCAGTAATGGTTCCCTGGGCCCGTACGTGGGATTCGATTGTCTAATTGGCGTGCTGGTTGCTAAGGGTTCTCCCAGTTCCTTGAGCGCTCCATACCCCCTGTACGTGGGCCTGGCCTGTATTCTCCATTGGCGTCGTTCGGCGAAGGGAACTCCTTCATACGGTCTATCCTGCCGGGTCGCCTCGAAGCCGTCGTACTGGTATCGGGCTCGGTAATGGTTCCCTGAGCCCGTACGTGGGATTCGATTGTCTAATTGGCGTGCTGGTTGCTAAGGGTTCTCCCAGTTCCTTGAGCGCTCCATACCCCCTGTATGTGGGCCTACCCTGTATTCTCCATTGGCGTCGCTTGGCGAAGGGGACTCGTTCATACGGTCTATCCTGCCGGGTCGCCTCGAAGCCGTCGTACTGGAATAAGGCTCAGTAATGGTTCCCTGAGCCCGTACGTGGGATTCGATTGTCTAATTGGCGTGCTGGTTGCTAAGGGTTCTCCCAGTTCCTTGAGCGCTCCATACCCCCTGTACGTGGGCCTACCCTGTATTCTCCATTGGCGTCGTTCGGCAAAGGGAACTCGTTCATACGGTCTATCCTGCCGGGTCGCCTCGAAGCCGTCGTACTGGTATAGGGCTCAGTAATGGTTCCCTGAGCCCGTACGTGGGATTCGATTGTCTAATTGGCGTGCTGGTTGCTAAGGGTTCTCCCAGTTCCTTGAGCGCTCCATACCCCCTGTACGTAGGCCTACCCTGTATTCTCCATTGGCGTCGTTCGGCGAAGGGAACTCGTTCATACGGTCTATCCTGCCGGGTCGCCTCGAAGTCGTCGTACTGGTATCGGGCTCAGTAATGGTTCCCTGAGCCCGTACGTGGGATTCGATTGTCTAATTGGCGTGCTGGTTGCTAAGGGTTCTCCCAGTTCCTTAAGCGCTCCGTACCCCCTGTACGTGGGCCTACCCTGTATTCTCCATTGGCGTCGTTCGGCGAAGGAAACTCGTTCATACGGTCTATCCTGTCGGGTCGCCTCGAAGCTGTCGTACTGGTATCGGGCTCAGTAATGTTTCCCTGAGCCCGTACGTGGAATTCGATTGTCTAATTGGCGTGCTGGTTGCTAAGGGTTCTCCGGGTTCCTTGAGCGCTCCATACCCCCTGTACGTGGGCCTACCCTGTATTCTCCAATGGCGTCGTTCGGAGAAGAGAACTCGTTCATACGGTCTATCCTGCCGGGTCGCCTCGAAGCCGTCGTACTGGTATCATGCTCAGTAATGGTTCCCTGGGCCCGTACGTGGGATTCGATTGTCTAATTGGCGTGCTGGTTGCTAAGGGTTCTCCCAGTTCCTTGAGCGCTCCATACCCCCTGTACGTGGGCCTGGCCTGTATTCTCCATTGGCGTCGTTCGGCGAAGGGAACTCCTTCATACGGTCTATCCTGCCGGGTCGCCTCGAAGCCGTCGTACTGGTATCGGGCTCGGTAATGGTTCCCTGAGCCCGTACGTGGGATTCGATTGTCTAATTGGCGTGCTGGTTGCTAAGGGTTCTCCCAGTTCCTTGAGCGCTCCATACCCCCTGTATGAGGGCCTACCCTGTATTCTCCATTGGCGTCGCTTGGCGAAGGGGACTCGTTCATACGGTCTATCCTGCCAGGTCGCCTCGAAGCCGTCGTACTGGAATAAGGCTCAGTAATGGTTCCCTGAGCCCGTACGTGGGATTCGATTGTCTAATTGGCGTGCTGGTTGCTAAGGGTTCTCCCAGTTCCTTGAGCGCTCCATACCCCCTGTACGTGGGCCTACCCTGTATTCTCCATTGGCGTCGTTCGGCAAAGGGAACTCGTTCATACGGTCTATCCTGCCGGGTCGCCTCGAAGCCGTCGTACTGGTATCGGGCTCAGTAATGATTCCCTGAGCCCGTACGTGGGATTCGATTGTCTAATTGGCGTGCTGGTTGCTAAGGGTTCTCCCAGTTCCTTGAGCGCTCCATACCCCCTGTACGTAGGCCTACCCTGTATTCTCCATTGGCGTCGTTCGGCGAAGGGAACTCGTTCATACGGTCTATCCTGCCGGGTCGCCTCGAAGCCGTCGTACTGGTATCGGGCCCAGTAATGGTTCCCTGAGCCCGTACGTGGGATTCGATTGTCTAATTGGCGTGCTGGTTGCTAAGGGTTCTCCCAGTTCCTTAAGCGCTCCGTACCCCCTGTACGTGGGCCTACCCTGTATTCTCCATTGGCGTCGTTCGGCGAAGGGAACTCGTTCATACGGTCTATCCTGCCGGGTCGCCTCGAAGCCGTCGTACTGGTATCGGGCTCGGTAATGCTTCCCTGAGCCCGTACGTGGGATTCGATTGTCTAATTGGCGTGCTGGTTGCTAAGGGTTCTCCCAGTTCCTTGAGCGCTCCATACCCCCTGTACGTGGGCCTACCCTGTATTCTCCATTGGCGTCGTTCGGCGAAGGGAACTCGTTAATTCGGTCTATCCTGCCGGGTCGCCTCGAAGCCGTCGTACTGGAATAAGGTTCAGTAATGGTTCCCTGAGCCCGTACGTGGGATTCGATTGGCTAATTGGCGTGCTGGTTGCTAAGGGTTCTCCCAGTTCCTTGAGCGCTCCATACCCCCTGTACGTGGGCCTACCCTGTATTCTCCATTGGCGTCGTTCGGCGAAGGGAACTCGTTCATACGGTCTATCCTGCCGGGTCGCCTCGAAGCCGTCGTACTGGTATCGGGCTCAGTAATGGTTCCCTGAGCCCGTACGTGGGATTCGATTGTCTAATTGGCGTGCTGGTTGCTAAGGGTTCTCCCAGTTCCTTGAGCGCTCCATACCCCCTGTACGTGGGCCTACCCTGTATTCTCCATTGGCGTCGTTCGGCGAAGGGAACTCGTTCATACGGTCTATCCTGCCGGGTCGCCTCGAAGCCGTCGTACTGGTATCGGGCTCGGTAATGGTTCCCTGAGCCCGTACGTGGGATTCGATTGTCTAATTGGCGTGCTGGTTGCTAAGGGTTCTCCCAGTTCCTTGAGCGCTCTTACCCCCTGTACGTGGGCCTACCCTGTATTCTCCATTGGCGTCGTTCGGCGAAGGAAACTCGTTCATACGGTCTATCCTGTCGGGTCGCCTCGAAGCTGTCGTACTGGTATCGGGCTCAGTAATGGTTCCCTGAGCCCGTACGTGGAATTCGATTGTCTAATTGGCGTGCTGGTTGCTAAGGGTTCTCCCGGTTCCTTGAGCGCTCCATACCCCCTATACGTGGGCCTACCCTGTATTCTCCATTGGCGTCGTTCGGCGAAGGGAACTCGTTCATACGGTCTATCCTGCCGGGTCGCCTCGAAGCCGTCGTACTGGTATCGGGCTCAGTAATGGTTCCCTGAGCCCGTACGTGGGATTCGATTGTCTAATTGGCGTGCTGGTTGCTAAGGGTTCTCCCAGTTCCTTGAGCGCTCCATACCCCCTGTACGTTGGCCTACCCTGTATTCTCCATTGGCGTCGTTCGGCGAAGGGAACTCGTTCATACGGTCTATCCTGCCGGGTCGCCTCGAAGCCGTCGTACTGGTATCGGGCTCAGTAATGGTTCCCTGAGCCCGTACGTGGGATTCGATTGGCTAATTGGCGTGCTGGTTGCTAAGGGTTCTCCCAGTTCCTTGAGCGCTCCATACCCCCTGTACGTGGGCTTACCCTGTATTCTCCAATGGCGTCGTTCGGTGAAGGGAACTCGTTCATACGGTCTATCCTGCCGGGTCGCCTCGAAGCCGTCGTACTGGTATCAGGCTCAGTAATGGTTCCCTGAGCCCGTACGTGGGATTCGATTGTCTAATTGGCGTGCTGGTTGCTAAGGGTTCTCCCAGTTCCTTGAGCGCTCTTACCCCCTGTACGTGGGCCTGCCCTGTATTCTCCATTGGCGTCGTTCGGCGAAGGAAACTCGTTCATACGGTCTATCCTGTCGGGTCGCCTCGAAGCTGTCGTACTGGTATCGGGCTCAGTAATGGTTCCCTGAGCCCGTACGTGGAATTCGATTGTCTAATTGGCGTGCTGGTTGCTAAGGGTTCTCCCGGTTCCTTGAGCGCTCCATACCCCCTGTACGTGGGCCTACCCTGTTTTCTCCATTGGCGTCGTTCGGCGAAGGGAACTCGTTCATACGGTCTATCCTGCCGGGTCGCCTCGAAGCCGTCGTACTGGTATCGGGCTCAGTAATGGTTCCCTGAGCCCGTACGTGGGATTCGATTGTCTAATTGGCGTGCTGGTTGCTAAGGGTTCTCCCAGTTCCTTGAGCGCTCCATACCCTTTGTACGTGGGCCTACCCTGTATTCTCCATTGGCGTCGTTCGGCAAAGGGAACTCGTTCATACGGTCTATCCTGCCGGGTCGCCTCGATGCCGTCGTACTGGTATCGGGCTCAGTAATGGTTCCCTGAGCCCGTACGTGGGATTCGATTGTCTAATTGGCGTGCTGGTTGCTAAGGATTCTCCCAGTTCCTTGAGCGCTCCATACCCCCTGTACGTGGGCCTACCCTGTATTCTCCATTGGCGTCGTTCGGCGAAGGGAACTCGTTCATACGGTCTATCCTGCCGGGTCGCCTCGAAGTCGTCGTACTGGTATCGGGCTCAGTAATGGTTCCCTGGGCTCGTACGTGGGATTCGATTGTCTAATTGGCGTGCTGGTTGCTAAGGGTTCTCCCAGTTCCTTGAGCGCTCCATACCCCCTGTACGTGGGCCTGCCCTGTATTCTCCATTGGCGTCGTTCGGCGAAGGGAACTCCTTCATACGGTCTATCCTGCCGGGTCGCCTCGAAGCCGTCGTACTGGTATCGGGCTCGGTAATGGTTCCCTGAGCCCGTACGTGGGATTCGATTGTCTAATTGGCGTGC
Organism: Cryptocephalus moraei; assembly: GCA_946251905.1. Taxonomy (NCBI): domain Eukaryota; kingdom Metazoa; phylum Arthropoda; class Insecta; order Coleoptera; family Chrysomelidae; genus Cryptocephalus; species Cryptocephalus moraei. The sequence goes on from OX276466.1 coordinate 16,851,057, forward strand.
TGGTTGCTAAGGGTTCTCCCAGTTCCTTGAGCGCTCCATACCCCCTGTACGTGGGCCTACCCTGTATTCTCCATTGGCGTCGTTCGGCAAAGGGAGCTCGTTCATACGGTCTATCCTGCCGGGTCGCCTCGAAGCCGTCGTACTGGTATCGGGCTCAGTAATGGTTCCCTGAGCCCGTACGTGGGATTCGATTGTCTAATTGGCGTGCTGGTTGCTAAGGGTTCTCCCAGTTCCTTGAGCGCTCCATACCCCCTGTACGTGGGCCTACCCTGTATTCTCCATTGGCGTCGTTCGGCGAAGGGAACTCGTTCATACGGTCCATCCTGCCGGGTCGCCTCGAAGCCGTCGTACTGGTATCGGGCTCAGTAATGGTTCCCTGAGCCCGTACGTGGGATTCGATTGTCTAATTGGCGTGCTGGTTGCTAAGGGTTCTCCCAGTTCCTTGAGCGCTCCATACCCCCTGTACGTGGGCCTACCCTGTATTTTCCATTGGCGTCGTTCGGCGAAGGGAACTCGTTCATACGGTCTTACCTGCCGGGTCGCCTCGAAGCCGTCGTACTGGTATCGGGCTCAGTAATGGTTCCCTGAGCCCGTACGTGGGATTCGATTGTCTAATTGGCGTGCTGGTTGCTAAGGGTTCTCCCATTTCCTTGAGCGCTCCATACCCCCTGTACGTAGGCCTACCCTGTATTCTCCATTGGCGTCGTTCGGCGAAGGGAACTCGTTCATACGGTCTATCCTGCCGGGTCGCCTCGAAGCCGTCGTACTGGTATCATGCTCAGTAATGGTTCCCTGGGCCCGTACGTGGGATTCGATTGTCTAATTGGCGTGCTGGTTGCTAAGGGTTCTCCCAGTTCCTTGAGCGCTCTTACCCCCTGTACGTGGGCCTACCCTGTATTCTCCATTGGCGTCGTTCGGCGAAGGAAAATCGTTCATACGGTCTATCCTGTCGGGTCGCCTCGAAGCTGTCGTACTGGTATCGGGCTCAGTAATGGTTCCCTGAGCCCGTACGTGGAATTCGATTGTCTAATTGGCGTGCTGGTTGCTAAGGGTTCTCCCGGTTCCTTGAGCGCTCCATACCCCCTGTACGTGGGCCTACCCTGTATTCTCCATTGGCGTCGTTCGGCGAAGGGAACTCGTTCATACGGTCTATCCTGCCGGGTCGCCTCGAAGCCGTCGTACTGGTATCGGGCTCAGTAATGGTTCCCTGAGCCCGTACGTGGGATTCGATTGTCTAATTGGTGTGCTGGTTGCTAAGGGTTCTCCCAGTTCCTTGAGCGCTCCATACCCCCTGTACGTGGGCCTACCCTGTATTCTCCATTGGCGTCGTTCGGCGAAGGGAACTCGTTCATACGGTCTATCCTGCCGGGTCGCCTCGAAGCCGTCGTACTGGTATCGGGCTCAGTAATGGTTCCCTGAGCCCGTACGTGGGATTCGATTGTCTAATTGGCGTGCTGGTTGCTAAGGATTCTCCCAGTTCCTTGAGCGCTCCATACCCCCTGTACGTGGGCCTACCCTGTATTCTCCAATGGCGTCGTTCGGCGAAGGGAACTCGTTCATACGGTCTATCCTGCCGGGTCGCCTCGAAGCCGTCGTACTGGTATCATGCTCAGTAATGGTTCCCTGGGCCCGTACGTGGGATTCGATTGTCTAATTGGCGTGCTGGTTGCTAAGGGTTCTCCCAGTTCCTTGAGCGCTCTTACCCCCTGTACGTGGGCCTACCCTGTATTCTCCATTGGCGTCGTTCGGCGAAGGGAACTCGTTCATACGGTCCATCCTGCCGGGTCGCCTCGAAGCCGTCGTACTGGTATCGGGCTCAGTAATGGTTCCCTGAGCCCGTACGTGGGATTCGATTGTCTAATTGGCGTGCTGGTTGCTAAGGGTTCTCCCAGTTCCTTGAGCGCTCCATACCCCCTGTACGTGGGCCTACCCTGTATTTTCCATTGGCGTCGTTCGGCGAAGGGAACTCGTTCATACGGTCTTACCTGCCGGGTCGCCTCGAAGCCGTCGTACTGGTATCGGGCTCAGTAATGGTTCCCTGAGCCCGTACGTGGGATTCGATTGTCTAATTGGCGTGCTGGTTGCTAAGGGTTCTCCCATTTCCTTGAGCGCTCCATACCCCCTGTACGTAGGCCTACCCTGTATTCTCCATTGGCGTCGTTCGGCGAAGGGAACTCGTTCATACGGTCTATCCTGCCGGGTCGCCTCGAAGCCGTCGTACTGGTATCATGCTCAGTAATGGTTCCCTGGGCCCGTACGTGGGATTCGATTGTCTAATTGGCGTGCTGGTTGCTAAGGGTTCTCCCAGTTCCTTGAGCGCTCTTACCCCCTGTACGTGGGCCTACCCTGTATTCTCCATTGGCGTCGTTCGGCGAAGGAAAATCGTTCATACGGTCTATCCTGTCGGGTCGCCTCGAAGCTGTCGTACTGGTATCGGGCTCAGTAATGGTTCCCTGAGCCCGTACGTGGAATTCGATTGTCTAATTGGCGTGCTGGTTGCTAAGGGTTCTCCCGGTTCCTTGAGCGCTCCATATCCCCTGTACGTGGGCCTACCCTGTATTCTCCATTGGCGTCGTTCGGCGAAGGGAACTCGTTCATACGGTCTATCCTGCCGGGTCGCCTCGAAGCCGTCGTACTGGTATCGGGCTCAGTAATGGTTCCCTGAGCCCGTACGTGGGATTCGATTGTCTAATTGGTGTGCTGGTTGCTAAGGGTTCTCCCAGTTCCTTGAGCGCTCCATACCCCCTGTACGTGGGCCTACCCTGTATTCTCCATTGGCGTCGTTCGGCGAAGGGAACTCGTTCATACGGTCTATCCTGCCGGGTCGCCTCGAAGCCGTCGTACTGGTATCGGGCTCAGTAATGGTTCCCTGAGCCCGTACGTGGGATTCGATTGTCTAATTGGCGTGCTGGTTGCTAAGGATTCTCCCAGTTCCTTGAGCGCTCCATACCCCCTGTACGTGGGCCTACCCTGTATTCTCCAATGGCGTCGTTCGGCGAAGGGAACTCGTTCATACGGTCTATCCTGCCGGGTCGCCTCGAAGCCGTCGTACTGGTATCATGCTCAGTAATGGTTCCCTGGGCCCGTACGTGGGATTCGATTGTCTAATTGGCGTGCTGGTTGCTAAGGGTTCTCCCAGTTCCTTGAGCGCTCTTACCCCCTGTACGTGGGCCTACCCTGTATTCTCCATTGGCGTCGTTCGGCGAAGGAAACTCGTTCATACGGTCTATCCTGTCGGGTCGCCTCGAAGCTGTCGTACTGGTATCGGGCTCAGTAATGGTTCCCTGAGCCCGTACGTGGAATTCGATTGTCTAATTGGCGTGCTGGTTGCTAAGGGTTCTCCCAGTTCCTTGAGCGCTCCATACCCCCTGTACGTGGGCCTGCCCTGTATTCTCCATTGGCGTCGTTCGGCGAAGGGAACTCCTTCATACGGTCTATCCTGCCGGGTCGCCTCGAAGCCGTCGTACTGGTATCGGGCTCGGTAATGGTTCCCTGAGCCCGTACGTGGGATTCGATTGTCTAATTGGCGTGCTGGTTGCTAAGGGTTCTCCCAGTTCCTTGAGCGCTCCATACCCCCTGTACGTGGGCCTACCCTGTATTCTCCATTGGCGTCGCTTGGCGAAGGGGACTCGTTCATACGGTCTATCCTGCCGGGTCGCCTCGAAGCCGTCGTACTGGAATAAGGCTCAGTAATGGTTCCCTGAGCCCGTACGTGGGATTCGATTGTCTAATTGGCGTGCTGGTTGCTAAGGGTTCTCCCAGTTCCTTGAGCGCTCCATACCCCCTGTACGTGGGCCTACCCTGTATTCTCCATTGGCGTCGTTCGGCAAAGGGAACTCGTTCATACGGTCTATCCTGCCGGGTCGCCTCGAAGCCGTCGTACTGGTATCGGGCTCAGTAATGGTTCCCTGAGCCCGTACGTGGGATTCGATTGTCTAATTGGCGTGCTGGTTGCTAAGGGTTCTCCCAGTTCCTTGAGCGCTCCATACCCCCTGTACGTAGGCCTACCCTGTATTCTCCATTGGGGTCGTTCGGCGAAGGGAACTCGTTCATACGGTCTATCCTGCCGGGTCGCCTCGAAGCCGTCGTACTGGTATCGGGCTCAGTAATGGTTCCCTGAGCCCGTACGTGGGATTCGATTGTCTAATTGGCGTGCTGGTTGCTAAGGGTTCTCCCAGTTCCTTAAGCGCTCCGTACCCCCTGTACGTGGGCCTACCCTGTATTCTCCATTGGCGTAATTCGGCGAAGGGAACTCGTTCATACGGTCTATCCTGCCGGGTCGCCTCGAAACCGTCGTACTGGTATCGGGCTCGGTAATGGTTCCCTGAGCCCGTACGTGGGATTCGATTGTCTAATTGGCGTGCTGGTTGCTAAGGGTTCTCCCAGTTCCTTGAGCGCTCCATACCCCCTGTACGTGGGCCTACCCTGTATTCTCCATTGGCGTCGTTCGGCGAAGGGAACTCGTTCATTCGGTCTATCCTGCCGGGTCGCCTCGAAGCCGTCGTACTGGAATAAGGTTCAGTAATGGTTTCCTGAGCCCGTACGTGGGATTCGATTGGCTAATTGGCGTGCTGGTTGCTAAGGGTTCTCCCAGTTCCTTGAGCGCTCCATACCCCCTGTACGTGGGCCTGCCCTGTATTCTCCATTGGCGTCGTTCGGCGAAGGGAACTCCTTCATACGGTCTATCCTGCCGGGTCGCCTCGAAGCCGTCGTACTGGTATCGGGCTCGGTAATGGTTCCCTGAGCCCGTACGTGGGATTCGATTGTCTAATTGGCGTGCTGGTTGCTAAGGGTTCTCCCAGTTCCTTGAGCGCTCCATACCCCCTGTACGTGGGCCTACCCTGTATTCTCCATTGGCGTCGTTCGGCAAAGGGAGCTCGTTCATACGGTCTATCCTGCCGGGTCGCCTCGAAGCTGTCGTACTGGTATCGGGCTCAGTAATGGTTCCCTGAGCCCGTACGTGGGATTCGATTGTCTAATTGGCGTGCTGGTTGCTAAGGGTTCTCCCAGTTCCTTGAGCGCTCCATACCCCCTGTACGTGGGCCTACCCTGTATTCTCCATTGGCGTCGTTCGGCGAAGGGAACTCGTTCATACGGTCTATCCTGCCGGGTCGCCTCGAAGCCGTCGTACTGGTATCGGGCTCGGTAATGGTTCCCTGAGCCCGTACGTGGGATTCGATTGTCTAATTGGCGTGCTGGTTGCTAAGGGTTCTCCCAGTTCCTTGAGCGCTCCATACCCCCTGTACGTGGGCCTGCCCTGTATTCTCCATTGGCGTCGTTCGGCGAAGGGAACTCCTTCATACGGTCTATCCTGCCGGGTCGCCTCGAAGCCGTCGTACTGGTATCGGGCTCGGTAATGGTTCCCTGAGCCCGTACGTGGGATTCGATTGGCTAATTGGCGTGCTGGTTGCTAAGGGTTCTCCCAGTTCCTTGAGCGCTCCATACCCCCTGTACGTGGGCCTACCCTGTATTCTCCATTGGCGTCGTTCGGCGAAGGGAACTCGTTCATACGGTCTATCCTGCCGGGTCGCCTCGAAGCCGTCGTACTGGTATCGGGCTCAGTAATGGTTCCCTGAGCCCGTACGTGGGATTCGATTGTCTAATTGGCGTGCTGGTTGCTAAGGGTTCTCCCAGTTCCTTGAGCGCTCCATACCCCCTGTACGTGGGCCTACCCTGTATTCTCCATTGGCGTCGTTCGGCGAAGGGAACTCGTTCATACGGTCCATCCTGCCGGGTCGCCTCGAAGCCGTCGTACTGGTATCGGGCTCAGTAATGGTTCCCTGAGCCCGTACGTGGGATTCGATTGTCTAATTGGCGTGCTGGTTGCTAAGGGTTCTCCCAGTTCCTTAAGCGCTCCGTACCCCCTGTACGTGGGCCTACCCTGTATTCTCCATTGGCGTCGTTCGGCGAAGGGAACTCATTCATTCGGTCTATCCTGCCGGGTCGCCTCGAAGCCGTCGTACTGGAATAAGGTTCAGTAATGGTTTCCTGAGCCCGTACGTGGGATTCGATTGGCTAATTGGCGTGCTGGTTGCTAAGGGTTCTCCCAGTTCCTTGAGCGCTCCATACCCCCTGTACGTGGGCCTACCCTATATTCTCCATTGGCGTCGTTCGGCGAAGGGAACTCGTTCATACGGTCTATCCTGCCGGGTCGCCTCGAAGCCGTCGTACTGGTATCGGGCTCAGTAATGGTTCCCTGAGCCCGTACGTGGGATTCGATTGTCTAATTGGCGTGCTGGTTGCTAAGGGTTCTCCCAGTTCCTTGAGCGCTCCATACCCCCTGTACGTGGGCCTACCCTGTATTCTCCATTGGCGTCGTTCGGCGAAGGGAACTCGTTCATACGGTCTATCCTGCCGGGTCGCCTCGAAGCCGTCGTACTGGTATCGGGCTCAGTAATGGTTCCCTGAGCCCGTACGTTGGATTCGATTGTCTAATTGGCGTGCTGGTTGCTAAGGGTTCTCCCAGATCCTTGAGCACTCCATACCCCCTGTACGTGGGCCTACCCTGTATTCTCCATTGGCGTCGTTCGGCGAAGGGAACTCGTTCATACGGTCTATCCTGCCGGGTCGCCTCGAAGCCGTCGTACTGGTATCGGGCTCAGTAATGGTTCCCTGAGCCCGTACGTGGGATTCGATTGTCTAATTGGCGTGCTGGTTGCTAAGGGTTCTCCCAGTTCCTTGAGCGCTCCATACCCCCTGTACGTGGGCCTACCCTGTATTCTCCATTGGCGTCGTTCGGCGAAGGGAACTCGTTCATACGGTCTATCCTGCCGGGTCGCCTCGAAGCCGTCGTACTGGTATCGGGCTCAGTAATGGTTCCCTGAGCCCGTACGTGGGATTCGATTGTCTAATTGGCGTGCTGGTTGCTAAGGGTTCTCCCAGTTCCTTGAGCGCTCCATACCCCCTGTACGTGGGCCTACCCTGTATTCTCCATTGGCGTCGTTCGGCGAAGGGAACTCGTTCATACGGTCTATCCTGCCGGGTCGCCTCGAAGCCGTCGTACTGGTATCGGGCTCAGTAATGGTTCCCTGAGCCCGTACGTGGGATTCGATTGTCTAATTGGCGTGCTGGTTGCTAAGGATTCTCCCAGTTCCTTGAGCGCTCCATACCCCCTGTACGTGGGCCTACCCTGTATTCTCCAATGGCATCGTTCGGCGAAGGGAACTCGTTCATACGGTCTATCCTGCCGGGTCGCCTCGAAGCCGTCGTACTGGTATCATGCTCAGTAATGGTTCCCTGGGCCCGTACGTGGGATTCGATTGTCTAATTGGCGTGCTGGTTGCTAAGGGTTCTCCCAGTTCCTTGAGCGCTCTTACCCCCTGTACGTGGGCCTACCCTGTATTCTCCATTGGCGTCGTTCGGCGAAGGAAACTCGTTCATACGGTCTATCCTGTCGGGTCGCCTCGAAGCTGTCGTACTGGTATCGGGCTCAGTAATGGTTCCCTGAGCCCGTACGTGGAATTCGATTGTCTAATTGGCGTGCTGGTTGCTAAGGGTTCTCCCGGTTCCTTGAGCGCTCCATACCCCCTGTACGTGGGCCTACCCTGTATTCTCCATTGGCGTCGTTCGGCGAAGGGAACTCGTTCATACGGTCTATCCTGCCGGGTCGCCTCGAAGCCGTCGTACTGGTATCGGGCTCAGTAATGGTTCCCTGAGCCCGTACGTGGGATTCGATTGTCTAATTGGCGTGCTGGTTGCTAAGGGTTCTCCCAGTTCCTTGAGCGCTCCATACCCTTTGTACGTGGGCCTACCCTGTATTCTCCATTGGCGTCGTTCGGCGAAGGGAACTCGTTCATACGGTCTATCCTGCCGGGTGGCCTCGAAGCCGTCGTACTGGTATCGGGCTCAGTAATGGTTCCCTGAGCCCGTACGTGGGATTCGATTGTCTAATTGGCGTGCTGGTTGCTAAGGATTCTCCCAGTTCCTTGAGCGCTCCATACCCCCTGTACGTGGGCCTACCCTGTATTCTCCAATGGCGTCGTTCGGCGAAGGGAACTCGTTCATACGGTCTATCCTGCCGGGTCGCCTCGAAGCCGTCGTACTGGTATCGGGCTCAGTAATGGTTCCCTGGGCTCGTACGTGGGATTCGATTGTCTAATTGGCGTGCTGGTTGCTAAGGGTTCTCCCAGTTCCTTGAGCGCTCCATACCCCCTGTACGTGGGCCTGCCCTGTATTCTCCATTGGCGTCGTTCGGCGAAGGGAACTCCTTCATACGGTCTATCCTGCCGGGTCGCCTCGAAGCCGTCGTACTGGTATCGGGCTCGGTAATGGTTCCCTGAGCCCGTACGTGGGATTCGATTGTCTAATTGGCGTGCTGGTTGCTAAGGGTTCTCCCAGTTCCTTGAGCGCTCCATACCCCCTGTACGTGGGCCTACCCTGTATTCTCCATTGGCGTCGTTCGGCAAAGGGAGCTCGTTCATACGGTCTATCCTGCCGGGTCGCCTCGAAGCCGTCGTACTGGTATCGGGCTCAGTAATGGTTCCCTGAGCCCGTACGTGGGATTCGATTGTCTAATTGGCGTGCTGGTTGCTAAGGGTTCTCCCAGTTCCTTGAGCGCTCCATACCCCCTGTACGTGGGCCTACCCTGTATTCTCCATTGGCGTCGTTCGGCGAAGGGAACTCGTTCATACGGTCCATCCTGCCGGGTCGCCTCGAAGCCGTCGTACTGGTATCGGGCTCAGTAATGGTTCCCCGAGCCCGTACGTGGGATTCGATTGTTTAATTGGCGTGCTGGTTGCTAAGGGTTCTCCCAGTTCCTTGAGCGCTCCATACCCCCTGTACGTGGGCCTACCCTGTATTTTCCATTGGCGTCGTTCGGCGAAGGGAACTCGTTCATACGGTCTTACCTGCCGGGTCGCCTCGAAGCCGTCGTACTGGTATCGGGCTCAGTAATGGTTCCCTGAGCCCGTACGTGGGATTCGATTGTCTAATTGGCGTGCTGGTTGCTAAGGGTTCTCCCATTTCCTTGAGCGCTCCATACCCCCTGTACGTAGGCCTACCCTGTATTCTCCATTGGCGTCGTTCGGCGAAGGGAACTCGTTCATACGGTCTATCCTGCCGGGTCGCCTCGAAGCCGTCGTACTGGTATCATGCTCAGTAATGGTTCCCTGGGCCCGTACGTGGGATTCGATTGTCTAATTGGCGTTCTGGTTGCTAAGGGTTCTCCCAGTTCCTTGAGCGCTCTTACCCCCTGTACGTGGGCCTACCCTGTATTCTCCATTGGCGTCGTTCGGCGAAGGAAACTCGTTCATACGGTCTATCCTGTCGGGTCGCCTCGAAGCTGTCGTACTGGTATCGGGCTCAGTAATGGTTCCCTGAGCCCGTACGTGGAATTCGATTGTCTAATTGGCGTGCTGGTTGCTAAGGGTTCTCCCGGTTCCTTGAGCGCTCCATACCCCCTGTACGTGGGCCTACCCTGTATTCTCCATTGGCGTCGTTCGGCGAAGGGAACTCGTTCATACGGTCTATCCTGCCGGGTCGCCTCGAAGCCGTCGTACTGGTATCGGGCTCAGTAATGGTTCCCTGAGCCCGTACGTGGGATTCGATTGTCTAATTGGCGTGCTGGTTGCTAAGGATTCTCCCAGTTCCTTGAGCGCTCCATACCCCCTGTACGTGGGCCTACCCTGTATTCTCCATTGGCGTCGTTCGGCGAAGGGAACTCGTTCATACGGTCTATCCTGCCGGGTCGCCTCGAAGCCGTCGTACTGGTATCGGGCTCGGTAATGGTTCCCTGAGCCCGTACGTGGGATTCGATTGGCTAATTGGCGTGCTGGTTGCTAAGGGTTCTCCCAGTTCCTTGAGCGCTCCATACCCCCTGTACGTGGGCCTACCCTGTATTCTCCATTGGCGTCGTTCGGCGAAGGGAAGTCGTTCATACGGTCTATCCTGCCGGATCGCCTCGAAGCCGTCGTACTGGTATCGGGCTCAGTAATGGTTCCCTGATCCCGTACGTGGGATTCGATTGTCTAATTGGCGTGCTGGTTGCTAAGGGTTCTCCCAGTTCCTTGAGCGCTCCATACCCCCTGTACGTGGGCCTACCCTGTATTCTCCATTGGCGTCGTTCGGCGAAGGGAACTCGTTCATACAGTCCATCCTGCCGGGTCGCCTCGAAGCCGTCGTACTGGTATCGGGCTTAGTAATGGTTCCCTGAGCCCGTACGTGGGATTCGATTGTCTAATTGGCGTGCTGGTTGCTAAGGGTTCTCCCAGTTCCTTGAGCGCTCCATACCCCCTGTACGTGGGCCTACCCTGTATTTTCCATTGGCGTCGTTCGGCGAAGGGAACTCGTTCATACGGTCTTACCTGCCGGGTCGCCTCGAAGCCGTCGTACTGGTATCGGGCTCAGTAATGGTTCCCTGAGCCCGTACGTGGGATTCGATTGTCTAATTGGCGTGCTGGTTGCTAAGGGTTCTCCCATTTCCTTGAGCGCTCCATACCCCCTGTACGTAGGCCTACCCTGTATTCTCCATTGGCGTCGTTCGGCGAAGGGAACTCGTTCATACGGTCTATCCTGCCGGGTCGCCTCGAAGCCGTCGTACTGGTATCGGGCTCAGTAATGGTTCCCTGAGCCCGTACGTGGGATTCGATTGTCTAATTGGCGTGCTGGTTGCTAAGGGTTCTCCCAGTTCCTTGAGCGCTCCGTACCCCCTGTACTTGGGCCTACCCTGTATTCTCCATTGGCGTCGTTCGGCGAAGGGAACTCGTTCATACGGTCTATCCTGCCGGGTCGCCTCGAAGCCGTCGTACTGGTATCGGGCTCGGTAATGGTTCCCTGAGCCCGTACGTGGGATTCGATTGTCTAATTGGCGTGCTGGTTGCTAAGGGTTCTCCCAGTTCCTTGAGCGCTCCATACCCCCTGTACGTGGGCCTACCCTGTATTCTCCATTGGCGTCGTTCGGCGAAGGGAACTCGTTCATTCGGTCTATCCTGCTGGGTCGCCTCGAAGCCGTCGTACTGGAATAAGGCTCAGTAATGGTTCCCTGAGCCCGTACGTGGGATTCGATTGGCTAATTGGCGTGCTGGTTGCTAAGGGTTCTCCCAGTTCCTTGAGCGCTCCATACCCCCTGTACGTGGGCCTACCCTGTATTCTCCATTGGCGTCGTTCGGCGAAGGGAACTCGTTCATACGGTCTATCCTGCCGGGTCGCCTCGAAGCCGTCGTACTGGTATCGGGCTCAGTAATGGTTCCCTGAGCCCGTACGTGGGATTCGATTGTCTAATTAGCGTGCTGGTTGCTAAGGGTTCTCCCAGTTTCTTGAGCGCTCCATACCCCCTGTACGTGGGCCTACCCTGTATTCTCCATTGGCGTCGTTCGGCGAAGGGAACTCGTTCATACGGTCTATCCTGCCGGGTCGCCTCGAAGCCGTCGTACTGGTATCGGGCTCAGTAATGGTTCCCTGAGCCCGTACGTGGGATTCGATTGTCTAATTGGCGTGCTGGTTGCTAAGGGTTCTCCCAGATCCTTGAGCACTCCATACCCCCTGTACGTGGGCCTACCCTGTATTCTCCATTGGCGTCGTTCGGCGAAGGGAACTCGTTCATTCGGTCTATCCTGCCGGGTCGCCTCGAAGCCGTCGTACTGGAATAAGGCTCAGTAATGGTTCCCTGAGCCCGTACGTGGGATTCGATTGGTTAATTGGCGTGCTGGTTGCTAAGGGTTCTCCCAGTTCCTTGAGCGCTCCATACCCCCTGTACGTGGGCCTACCCTGTATTCTCCATTGGCGTCGTTCGGCGAAGGGAACTCGTTCATACGGTCTATCCTGCCGGGTCGCCTCGAAGCCGTCGTACTGGTATCGGGCTCGGTAATGGTTCCCTGAGCCCGTACGTGGGATTCGATTGTCTAATTGGCGTGCTGGATGCTAAGGGTTCTCCCAGTTCCTTGAGCGCTCCATACCCGCTGTACGTGGGCCTACCCTGTATTCTCCATTGGCGTCGTTCGGCGAACGGAACTCGTTCATTCGGTCTATCCTGCCGGGTCGCCTCGAAGCCGTCGTACTGGAATAAGGTTCAGTAATGGTTCCCTGAGCCCGTACGTGGGATTCGATTGGCTAATTGGCGTGCTGGTTGCTAAGGGTTCTCCCAGTTCCTTGAGCGCTCCATACCCCCTGTACGTGGGCCTACCCTATATTCTCCATTGGCGTCGTTCGGCGAAGGGAACTCGTTCATACGGTCTATCCTGCCGGGTCGCCTCGAAGCCGTCGTACTGGTATCGGGCTCGGTAATGGTTCCCTGAGCCCGTACGTGGGATTCGATTGGCTAATTGGCGTGCTGGTTGCTAAGGGTTCTCCCAGTTCCTTGAGCGCTCCATACCCCCTGTACGTGGGCCTACCCTGTATTCTCCATTGGCGTCGTTCGGCGAAGGGAACTCGTTCATACGGTCTATCCTGCCGGGTCGCCTCGAAGCCGTCGTACTGGTATCGGGCTCAGTAATGGTTCCCTGACCCCGTACGTGGGATTCGATTGTCTAATTGGCGTGCTGGTTGCTAAGGGTTCTCCCAGTTCCTTGAGCGCTCCATACCCCCTGTACGTGGGCCTACCCTGTATTCTCCATTGGCGTCGTTCGGCGAAGGGAACTCGTTCATACAGTCCATCCTGCCGGGTCGCCTCGAAGCCGTCGTACTGGTATCGGGCTTAGTAATGGTTCCCTGAGCCCGTACGTGGGATTCGATTGTCTAATTGGCGTGCTGGTTGCTAAGGGTTCTCCCAGTTCCTTGAGCGCTCCATACCCCCTGTACGTGGGCCTACCCTGTATTTTCCATTGGCGTCGTTCGGCGAAGGGAACTCGTTCATACGGTCTTACCTGCCGGGTCGCCTCGAAGCCGTCGTACTGGTATCGGGCTCAGTAATGGTTCCCTGAGCCCGTACGTGGGATTCGATTGTCTAATTGGCGTGCTGGTTGCTAAGGGTTCTCCCATTTCCTTGAGCGATCCATACCCCCTGTACGTAGGCCTACCCTGTATTCTCCATTGGCGTCGTTCGGCGAAGGGAACTCGTTCATACGGTCTAACCTGCCGGGTCGCCCCGAAGCCGTCGTACTGGTATCGGGCTCAGTAATGGTTCCCTGAGCCCGTACGTGGGATTCGATTGTCTAATTGGCGTGCTGGTTGCTAAGGGTTCTCCCAGTTCCTTGAGCGCTCCGTACCCCCTGTACGTGGGCCTACCCTGTATTCTCCATTGGCGTCGTTCGGCGAAGGGAACTCGTTCATACGGTCTATCCTGCCGGGTCGCCTCGAAGCCGTCGTACTGGTATCGGGCTCGGTAATGGTTCCCTGAGCCCGTACGTGGGATTCGATTGTCTAATTGGCGTGCTGGTTGCTAAGGGTTCTCCCAGTTCCTTGAGCGCTCCATACCCCCTGTACGTGGGCCTACCCTGTATTCTCCATTGGCGTCGTTCGGCGAAGGGAACTCGTTCATTCGGTCTATCCTGCTGGGTCGCCTCGAAGCCCTCGTACTGGAATAAGGCTCAGTAATGGTTCCCTGAGCCCGTACGTGGGATTCGATTGGCTAATTGGCGTGCTGGTTGCTAAGGGTTCTCCCAGTTCCTTGAGCGCTCCATACCCCCTGTACGTGGGCCTACCCTGTATTCTCCATTGGCGTCGTTCGGCGAAGGGAATTCGTTCATACGGTCTATCCTGCCGGGTCGCCTCGAAGCCGTCGTACTGGTATCGGGCTCAGTAATGGTTCCCTGAGCCCGTACGTGGGATTCGATTGTCTAATTAGCGTGCTGGTTGCTAAGGGTTCTCCCAGTTCCTTGAGCGCTCCATACCCCCTGTACGTGGGCCTACCCTGTATTCTCCATTGGCGTCGTTCGGCGAAGGGAACTCGTTCATACGGTCTATCCTGCCGGGTCGCCTCGAAGCCGTCGTACTGGTATCGGGCTCAGTAATGGTTCCCTGAGCCCGTACGTGGGATTCGATTGTCTAATTGGCGTGCTGGTTGCTAAGGGTTCTCCCAGATCCTTGAGCACTCCATACCCCCTGTACGTGGGCCTACCCTGTATTCTCCATTGTCGTCGTTCGGCGAAGGGAACTCGTTCATTCGGTCTATCCTGCCGGGTCGCCTCGAAGCCGTCGTACTGGAATAAGGCTCAGTAATGGTTCCCTGAGCCCGTACGTGGGATTCGATTGGCTAATTGGCGTGCTGGTTGCTAAGGGTTCTCCCAGTTCCTTGAGCGCTCCATACCCCCTGTACGTGGGCCTACCCTGTATTCTCCATTGGCGTCGTTCGGCGAAGGGAACTCGTTCATACGGTCTATCCTGCCGGGTCGCCTCGAAGCCGTCGTACTGGTATCGGGCTCGGTAATGGTTCCCTGAGCCCGTACGTGGGATTCGATTGTCTAATTGGCGTGCTGGATGCTAAGGGTTCTCCCAGTTCCTTGAGCGCTCCATACCCCCTGTACGTGGGCCTACCCTGTATTCTCCATTGGCGTCGTTCGGCGAAGGGAACTCGTTCATTCGGTCTATCCTGCCGGGTCGCCTCGAAGCCGTCGTACTGGAATAAGGTTCAGTAATGGTTCCCTGAGCCCGTACGTGGGATTCGATTGGCTAATTGGCGTGCTGGTTGCTAAGGGTTCTCCCAGTTCCTTGAGCGCTCCATACCCCCTGTACGTGGGCCTACCCTATATTCTCCATTGGCGTCGTTCGGCGAAGGGAACTCGTTCATACGGTCTATCCTGCCGGGTCGCCTCGAAGCCGTCGTACTGGTATCGGGCTCAGTAATGGTTCCCTGAGCCCGTACGTGGGATTCGATTGTCTAATTGGCGTGCTGGTTGCTAAGGGTTCTCCCAGTTCCTTGAGCGCTCCATACCCCCTGTACGTGGGCCTACCCTATATTCTCCATTGGCGTCGTTCGGCGAAGGGAACTCGTTCATACGGTCTATCCTGCCGGGTCGCCTCGAAGCCGTCGTACTGGTATCGGGCTCAGTAATGGTTCCCTGAGCCCGTACGTGGGATTCGATTGTCTAATTGGCGTGCTGGTTGCTAAGGGTTCTCCCAGTTCCTTGAGCGCTCCATACCCCCTGTACGTGGGCCTACCCTGTATTCTCCATTGGCGTCGTTCGGCGAAGGGAACTCGTTCATACGGTCTATCCTGCCGGGTCGCCTCGAAGCCGTCGTACTGGTATCGGGCTCAGTAATGGTTCCCTGAGCCCGTACGTTGGATTCGATTGTCTAATTGGCGTGCTGGTTGCTAAGGGTTCTCCCAGTTCCTTGAGCGCTCCATACCCCCTGTACGTGGGCCTACCCTGTATTCTCCATTGGCGTCGTTCGGCGAAGGGAACTCGTTCATACGGTCTATCCTGCCGGGTCGCCTCGAAGCCGTCGTACTGGTATCGGGCTCAGTAATGGTTCCCTGAGCCCGTACGTGGGATTCGATTGTCTAATTGGCGTGCTGGTTGCTAAGGATTCTCCCAGTTCCTTGAGCGCTCCATACCCCCTGTACGTGGGCCTACCCTGTATTCTCCAATGGCGTCGTTCGGCGAAGGGAACTCGTTCATACGGTCTATCCTGCCGGGTCGCCTCGAAGCCGTCGTACTGGTATCATGCTCAGTAATGGTTCCCTGGGCCCGTACGTGGGATTCGATTGTCTAATTGGCGTGCTGGTTGCTAAGGGTTCTCCCAGTTCCTTGAGCGCTCTTACCCCCTGTACTTGGGCCTACCCTGTATTCTCCATTGGCGTCGTTCGGCGAAGGAAACTCGTTCTTACGGTCTATCCTGTCGGGTCGCCTCGAAGCTGTCGTACTGGTATCGGGCTCAGTAATGGTTCCCTGAGCCCGTACGTGGAATTCGATTGTCTAATTGGCGTGCTGGTTGCTAAGGGTTCTCCCGGTTCCTTGAGCGCTCCATACCCCCTGTACGTGGGCCTACCCTGTATTCTCCATTGGCGTCGTTCGGCGAAGGGAACTCGTTCATACGGTCTATCCTGCCGGGTCGCCTCGAAGCCGTCGTACTGGTATCGGGCTCAGTAATGGTTCCCTGAGCCCGTACGTGGGATTCGATTGTCTAATTGGCGTGCTGGTTGCTAAGGGTTCTCCCAGTTCCTTGAGCGCTCCATACCCTTTGTACGTGGGCCTACCCTGTATTCTCCATTGGCGTCGTTCGGCGAAGGGAACTCGTTCATACGGTCTATCCTGCCGGGTGGCCTCGAAGCCGTCGTACTGGTATCGGGCTCAGTAATGGTTCCCTGAGCCCGTACGTGGGATTCGATTGTCTAATTGGCGTGCTGGTTGCTAAGGATTCTCCCAGTTCCTTGAGCGCTCCATACCCCCTGTACGTGGGCCTACCCTGTATTCTCCAATGGCGTCGTTCGGCGAAGGGAACTCGTTCATACGGTCTATCCTGCCGGGTCGCCTCGAAGCCGTCGTACTGGTATCGAGCTCAGTAATGGTTCCCTGGGCTCGTACGTGGGATTCGATTGTCTAATTGGCGTGCTGGTTGCTAAGGGTTCTCCCAGTTCCTTGAGCGCTCCATACCCCCTGTACGTGGGCCTGCCCTGTATTCTCCATTGGCGTCGTTCGGCGAAGGGAACTCCTTCATACGGTCTATCCTGCCGGGTCGCCTCGAAGCCGTCGTACTGGTATCGGGCTCGGTAATGGTTCCCTGAGCCCGTACGTGGGATTCGATTGTCTAATTGGCGTGCTGGTTGCTAAGGGTTCTCCCAGTTCCTTGAGCGCTCCATACCCCCTGTACGTGGGCCTACCCTGTATTCTCCATTGGCGTCGTTCGGCAAAGGGAGCTCGTTCATACGGTCTATCCTGACGGGTCGCCTCGAAGCCGTCGTACTGGTATCGGGCTCAGTAATGGTTCCCTGAGCCCGTACGTGGGATTCGATTGTCTAATTGGCGTGCTGGTTGCTAAGGGTTCTCCCAGTTCCTTGAGCGCTCCATACCCCCTGTACGTGGGCCTACCCTGTATTCTCCATTGGCGTCGTTCGGCGAAGGGAACTCGTTCATACGGTCCATCCTGCCGGGTCGCCTCGAAGCCGTCGTACTGGTATCGGGCTCAGTAATGGTTCCCTGGGCCCGTACGTGGGATTCGATTGTCTAATTGGCGTGCTGGTTGCTAAGGGTTCTCCCAGTTCCTTGAGCGCTCTTACCCCCTGTACGTGGGCCTACCCTGTATTCTCCATTGGCGTCGTTCGGCGAAGGAAACTCGTTCATACGGTCTATCCTGTCGGGTCGCCTCGAAGCTGTCGTACTGGTATCGGGCTCAGTAATGGTTCCCTGAGCCCGTACGTGGAATTCGATTGTCTAATTGGCGTGCTGGTTGCTAAGGGTTCTCCCGGTTCCTTGAGCGCTCCATACCCCCTGTACGTGGGCCTACCCTGTATTCTCCATTGGCGTCGTTCGGCGAAGGGAACTCGTTCATACGGTCTATCCTGCCGGGTCGCCTCGAAGCCGTCGTACTGGTATCGGGCTCAGTAATGGTTCCCTGAGCCCGTACGTGGGATTCGATTGTCTAATTGGCGTGCTGGTTGCTAAGGGTTCTCCCAGTTCCTTGAGCGCTCCATACCCCCTGTACGTGGGCCTACCCTGTATTCTCCATTGGCGTCGTTCGGCGAAGGGAACTCGTTCATACGGTCTATCCTGCCGGGTCGCCTCGAAGCCGTCGTACTGGTATCGGGCTCAGTAATGGTTCCCTGAGCCCGTACGTGGGATTCGATTGTCTAATTGGCGTGCTGGTTGCTAAGGATTCTCCCAGTTCCTTGAGCGCTCCATACCTCCTGTACGTGGGCCTACCCTGTATTCTCCAATGGCGTCGTTCGGCGAAGGGAACTCGTTCATACGGTCTATCCTGCCGGGTCGCCTCGAAGCCGTCGTACTGGTATCATGCTCAGTAATGGTTCCCTGGGCCCGTACGTGGGATTCGATTGTCTAATTGGCGTACTGGTTGCTAAGGGTTCTCCCAGTTCCTTGAGCGCTCATACCCCCTGTACGTGGGCCTACCCTGTATTCTCCATTGGCGTCGTTCGGCGAAGGAAACTCGTTCATACGGTCTATCCTGTCGGGTCCCCTCGAAGCTGTCGTACTGGTATCGGGCTCAGTAATGGTTCCCTGAGCCCGTACGTGGAATTCGATTGTCTAATTGGCGTGCTGGTTGCTAAGGGTTCTCCCAGTTCCTTGAGCGCTCCATACCCCCTGTACGTGGGCCTGCCCTGTATTCTCCATTGGCGTCGTTCGGCGAAGGGACCTCCTTCATACGGTCTATCCTGCCGGGTCGCCTCGAAGCCGTCGTACTGGTATCGGGCTCGGTAATGGTTCCCTGAGCCCGTACGTGGGATTCGATTGTCTAATTGGCGTGCTGGTTGCTAAGGGTTCTCCCAGTTCCTTGAGCGCTCCATGCCCCCTGTACGTGGGCCTACCCTGTATTCTCCATTGGCGTCGCTTGGCGAAGGGGACTCGTTCATACGGTCTATCCTGCCGGGTCGCCTCGAAGCCGTCGTACTGGAATAAGGCTCAGTAATGGTTCCCTGAGCCCGTACGTGGGATTCGATTGTCTAATTGGCGTGCTGGTTGCTAAGGGTTCTCCCAGTTCCTTGAGCGCTCCATACCCCCTGTACGTGGGCCTACCCTGTATTCTCCATTGGCGTCGTTCGGCAAAGGGAACTCGTTCATACGGTCTATCCTGCCGGGTCGCCTCGAAGCCGTCGTACTGGTATCGGGCTCAGTAATGGTTCCCTGAGCCCGTACGTGGGATTCGATTGTCTATTTGGCGTGCTGGTTGCTAGGGGTTCTCCCAGTTCCTTGAGCGCTCCATACCCCCTGTACGTAGGCCTACCCTGTATTCTCCATTGGCGTCGTTCGGCGAAGGGAACTCGTTCATACGGTCTATCCTGCCGGGTCGCCTCGAAGCCGTCGTACTGGTATCGGGCTCAGTAATGGTTCCCTGAGCCCGTACGTGGGATTCGATTGTCTAATTGGCGTGCTGGTTGCTAAGGGTTCTCCCAGTTCCTTAAGCGCTCCGTACCCCCTGTACGTGGGCCTACCCTGTATTCTCCATTGGCGTCGTTCGGCGAAGGGAACTCGTTCATACGGTCTATCCTGCCGGGTCGCCTCGAAGCCGTCGTACTGGTATCGGGCTCGGTAATGGTTCCCTGAGCCCGTACGTGGGATTCGATTGTCTAATTGGCGTGCTGGTTGCTAAGGATTCTCCCAGTTCCTTGAGCGCTCCATACCCCCTGTACGTGGGCCTACCCTGTATTCTCCAATGGCGTCGTTCGGCGAAGGGAACTCGTTCATACGGTCTATCCTGCCGGGTCGCCTCGAAGCCGTCGTACTGGTATCATGCTCAGTAATGGTTCCCTGGGCCCGTACGTGGGATTCGATTGTCTAATTGGCGTGCTGGTTGCTAAGGGTTCTCCCAGTTCCTTGAGCGCTCATACCCCCTGTACGTGGGCCTACCCTGTATTCTCCATTGGCGTCGTTCGGCGAAGGAAACTCGTTCATACGGTCTATCCTGTCGGGTCGCCTCGAAGCTGTCGTACTGGTATCGGGCTCAGTAATGGTTCCCTGAGCCCGTACGTGGAATTCGATTGTCTAATTAGCGTGCTGGTTGCTAAGGGTTCTCCCAGTTCCTTGAGCGCTCCATACCCCCTGTACGTGGGCCTGCCCTGTATTCTCCATTGGCGTCGTTCGGCGAAGGGAACTCCTTCATACGGTCTATCCTGCCGGGTCGCCTCGAAGCCGTCGTACAGGAATAAGGCTCAGTAATGGTTCCCTGAGCCCGTACGTGGGATTCGATTGTCTAATTGGCGTGCTGGTTGCTAAGGGTTCTCCCAGTTCCTTGAGCGCTCCATACCCCCTGTACGTGGGCCTACCCTGTATTCTCCATTGGCGTCGTTCGGCGAAGGGAACTCGTTCATACGGTCTATCCTGCCGGGTCGCCTCGAAGCCGTCGTACTGGTATCGGGCTCAGTAATGGTTCCCTGAGCCCGTACGTGGGATTCGATTGTCTAATTGGCGTGCTGGTTGCTAAGGATTCTCCCAGTTCCTTGAGCGCTCCATACCCCCTGTACGTGGGCCTACCCTCTATTCTCCAATGGCGTCGTTCGGCGAAGGGAACTCGTTCATACGGTCTATCCTGCCGGGTCGCCTCGAAGCCGTCGTACTGGTATCATGCTCAGTAATGGTTCCCTGGGCCCGTACGTGGGATTCGATTGTCTAATTGGCGTGCTGGTTGCTAAGGGTTCTCCCAGTTCCTTGAGCGCTCTTACCCCCTGTACGTGGGCCTACCCTGTATTCTCCATTGGCGTCGTTCGGCGAAGGAAACTCGTTCATACGGTCTATCCTGTCGGGTCGCCTCGAAGCTGTCGTACTGGTATCGGGCTCAGTAATGGTTCCCTGAGCCCGTACGTGGAATTCGATTGTCTAATTGGCGTGCTGGTTGCTAAGGGTTCTCCCAGTTCCTTGAGCGCTCCATACCCCCTGTACGTGGGCCTACCCTGTATTCTCCATTGGCGTCGTTCGGCGAAGGGAACTCGTTCATACGGTCTATCCTGCCGGGTCGCCTCGAAGCCGTCGTACTGGTATCGGGCTCAGTAATGGTTCCCTGAGCCCGTACGTGGGATTCGATTGTCTAATTGGCGTGCTGGTTGCTAAGGATTCTCCCAGTTCCTTGAGCGCTCCATACCCCCTGTACGTGGGCCTACCCTCTATTCTCCAATGGCGTCGTTCGGCGAAGGGAACTCGTTCATACGGTCTATCCTGCCGGGTCGCCTCGAAGCCGTCGTACTGGTATCATGCTCAGTAATGGTTCCCTGGGCCCGTACGTGGGATTCGATTGTCTAATTGGCATGCTGGTTGCTAAGGGTTCTCCCAGTTCCTTGAGCGCTCTTACCCCCTGTACGTGGGCCTACCCTGTATTCTCCATTGGCGTCGTTCGGCGAAGGAAACTCGTTCATACGGTCTATCCTGTCGGGTCGCCTCGAAGCTGTCGTACTGGTATCGGGCTCAGTAATGGTTCCCTGAGCCCGTACGTGGAATTCGATTGTCTAATTGGCGTGCTGGTTGCTAAGGGTTCTCCCGGTTCCTTGAGCGCTCCATACCCCCTGTACGTGGGCCTACCCTGTATTCTCCATTGGCGTCGTTCGGCGAAGGGAACTCGTTCATACGGTCTATCCTGCCGGGTCGCCTCGAAGCTGTCGTACTGGTATCGGGCTCAGTAATGGTTCCCTGAGCCCGTACGTGGGATTCGATTGTCTAATTGGTGTGCTGGTTGCTAAGGGTTCTCCCAGTTCCTTGAGCGCTCCATACCCCCTGTACGTGGGCCTGCCCTGTATTCTCCATTGGCGTCGTTCGGCGAAGGGAACTCCTTCATACGGTCTATCCTGCCGGGTCGCCTCGAAGCCGTCGTACTGGTATCGGGCTCGGTAATGGTTCCCTGAGCCCGTACGTGGGATTCGATTGTCTAATTGGCGTGCTGGTTGCTAAGGGTTCTCCCAGTTCCTTGAGCGCTCCATACCCCCTGTACGTGGGCCTACCCTGTATTCTCCATTGGCGTCGCTTGGCGAAGGGGACTCGTTCATACGGTCTATCCTGCCGGGTCGCCTCGAAGCCGTCGTACTGGAATAAGGCTCAGTAATGGTTCCCTGAGCCCGTACGTGGGATTCGATTGTCTAATTGGCGTGCTGGTTGCTAAGGGTTCTCCCAGTTCCTTGAGCGCTCCATACCCCCTGTACGTGGGCCTACCCTGTATTCTCCATTGGCGTCGTTCGGCAAAGGGAACTCGTTCATACGGTCTATCCTGCCGGGTCGCCTCGAAGCCGTCGTACTGGTATCGGGCTCAGTAATGGTTCCCTGAGCCCGTACGTGGGATTCGATTGTCTAATTGGCGTGCTGGTTGCTAAGGGTTCTCCCAGTTCCTTGAGCGCTCCATACCCCCTGTACGTAGGCCTACCCTGTATTCTCCATTGGGGTCGTTCGGCGAAGGGAACTCGTTCATACGGTCTATCCTGCCGGGTCGCCTCGAAGCCGTCGTACTGGTATCGGGCTCAGTAATGGTTCCCTGAGCCCGTACGTGGGATTCGATTGTCTAATTGGCGTGCTGGTTGCTAAGGGTTCTCCCAGTTCCTTAAGCGCTCCGTACCCCCTGTACGTGGGCCTACCCTGTATTCTCCATTGGCGTAATTCGGCGAAGGGAACTCGTTCATACGGTCTATCCTGCCGGGTCGCCTCGAAACCGTCGTACTGGTATCGGGCTCGGTAATGGTTCCCTGAGCCCGTACGTGGGATTCGATTGTCTAATTGGCGTGCTGGTTGCTAAGGGTTCTCCCAGTTCCTTGAGCGCTCCATACCCCCTGTACGTGGGCCTACCCTGTATTCTCCATTGGCGTCGTTCGGCGAAGGGAACTCGTTCATTCGGTCTATCCTGCCGGGTCGCCTCGAAGCCGTCGTACTGGAATAAGGTTCAGTAATGGTTTCCTGAGCCCGTACGTGGGATTCGATTGGCTAATTGGCGTGCTGGTTGCTAAGGGTTCTCCCAGTTCCTTGAGCGCTCCATACCCCCTGTACGTGGGCCTGCCCTGTATTCTCCATTGGCGTCGTTCGGCGAAGGGAACTCCTTCATACGGTCTATCCTGCCGGGTCGCCTCGAAGCCGTCGTACTGGTATCGGGCTCGGTAATGGTTCCCTGAGCCCGTACGTGGGATTCGATTGTCTAATTGGCGTGCTGGTTGCTAAGGGTTCTCCCAGTTCCTTGAGCGCTCCATACCCCCTGTACGTGGGCCTACCCTGTATTCTCCATTGGCGTCGTTCGGCAAAGGGAGCTCGTTCATACGGTCTATCCTGCCGGGTCGCCTCGAAGCCGTCGTACTGGTATCGGGCTCAGTAATGGTTCCCTGAGCCCGTACGTGGGGTTCGATTGTCTAATTGGCGTGCTGGTTGCTAAGGGTTCTCCCAGTTCCTTGAGCGCTCCATACCCCCTGTACGTGGGCCTACCCTGTATTCTCCATTGGCGTCGTTCGGCGAAGGGAACTCGTTCATACGGTCTATCCTGCCGGGTCGCCTCGAAGCCGTCGTACTGGTATCGGGCTCGGTAATGGTTCCCTGAGCCCGTACGTGGGATTCGATTGTCTAATTGGCGTGCTGGTTGCTAAGGGTTCTCCCAGTTCCTTGAGCGCTCCATACCCCCTGTACGTGGGCCTGCCCTGTATTCTCCATTGGCGTCGTTCGGCGAAGGGAACTCCTTCATACGGTCTATCCTGCCGGGTCGCCTCGAAGCCGTCGTACTGGTATCGGGCTCGGTAATGGTTCCCTGAGCCCGTACGTGGGATTCGATTGGCTAATTGGCGTGCTGGTTGCTAAGGGTTCTCCCAGTTCCTTGAGCGCTCCATACCCCCTGTACGTGGGCCTACCCTGTATTCTCCATTGGCGTCGTTCGGCGAAGGGAACTCGTTCATACGGTCTATCCTGCCGGGTCGCCTCGAAGCCGTCGTACTGGTATCGGGCTCAGTAATGGTTCCCTGAGCCCGTACGTGGGATTCGATTGTCTAATTGGCGTGCTGGTTGCTAAGGGTTCTCCCAGTTCCTTGAGCGCTCCATACCCCCTGTACGTGGGCCTACCCTGTATTCTCCATTGGCGTCGTTCGGCGAAGGGAACTCGTTCATACGGTCCATCCTGCCGGGTCGCCTCGAAGCCGTCGTACTGGTATCGGGCTCAGTAATGGTTCCCTGAGCCCGTACGTGGGATTCGATTGTCTAATTGGCGTGCTGGTTGCTAAGGGTTCTCCCAGTTCCTTAAGCGCTCCGTACCCCCTGTACGTGGGCCTACCCTGTATTCTCCATTGGCGTCGTTCGGCGAAGGGAACTCGTTCATACGGTCTATCCTGCCGGGTCGCCTCGAAGCCGTCGTACTGGTATCGGGCTCAGTAATGGTTCCCTGAGCCCGTACGTTGGATTCGATTGTCTAATTGGCGTGCTGGTTGCTAAGGGTTCTCCCAGATCCTTGAGCACTCCATACCCCCTGTACGTGGGCCTACCCTGTATTCTCCATTGGCGTCGTTCGGCGAAGGGAACTCGTTCATACGGTCTATCCTGCCGGGTCGCCTCGAAGCCGTCGTACTGGTATCGGGCTCAGTAATGGTTCCCTGAGCCCGTACGTGGGATTCGATTGTCTAATTGGCGTGCTGGTTGCTAAGGGTTCTCCCAGTTCCTTGAGCGCTCCATACCCCCTGTACGTGGGCCTACCCTGTATTCTCCATTGGCGTCGTTCGGCGAAGGGAACTCGTTCATACGGTCTATCCTGCCGGGTCGCCTCGAAGCCGTCGTACTGGTATCGGGCTCAGTAATGGTTCCCTGAGCCCGTACGTGGGATTCGATTGTCTAATTGGCGTGCTGGTTGCTAAGGGTTCTCCCAGTTCCTTGAGCGCTCCATACCCCCTGTACGTGGGCCTACCCTGTATTCTCCATTGGCGTCGTTCGGCGAAGGGAACTCGTTCATACGGTCTATCCTGCCGGGTCGCCTCGAAGCCGTCGTACTGGTATCGGGCTCAGTAATGGTTCCCTGAGCCCGTACGTGGGATTCGATTGTCTAATTGGCGTGCTGGTTGCTAAGGATTCTCCCAGTTCCTTGAGCGCTCCATACCCCCTGTACGTGGGCCTACCCTGTATTCTCCAATGGCATCGTTCGGCGAAGGGAACTCGTTCATACGGTCTATCCTGCCGGGTCGCCTCGAAGCCGTCGTACTGGTATCATGCTCAGTAATGGTTCCCTGGGCCCGTACGTGGGATTCGATTGTCTAATTGGCGTGCTGGTTGCTAAGGGTTCTCCCAGTTCCTTGAGCGCTCTTACCCCCTGTACGTGGGCCTACCCTGTATTCTCCATTGGCGTCGTTCGGCGAAGGAAACTCGTTCATACGGTCTATCCTGTCGGGTCGCCTCGAAGCTTTCGTACTGGTATCGGGCTCAGTAATGGTTCCCTGAGCCCGTACGTGGAATTCGATTGTCTAATTGGCGTGCTGGTTGCTAAGGGTTCTCCCGGTTCCTTGAGCGCTCCATACCCCCTGTACGTGGGCCTACCCTGTATTCTCCATTGGCGTCGTTCGGCGAAGGGAACTCGTTCATACGGTCTATCCTGCCGGGTCGCCTCGAAGCCGTCGTACTGGTATCGGGCTCAGTAATGGTTCCCTGAGCCCGTACGTGGGATTCGATTGTCTAATTGGCGTGCTGGTTGCTAAGGGTTCTCCTAGTTCCTTGAGCGCTCCATACCCTTTGTACGTGGGCCTACCCTGTATTCTCCATTGGCGTCGTTCGGCGAAGGGAACTCGTTCATACGGTCTATCCTGCCGGGTGGCCTCGAAGCCGTCGTACTGGTATCGGGCTCAGTAATGGTTCCCTGAGCCCGTACGTGGGATTCGATTGTCTAATTGGCGTGCTGGTTGCTAAGGATTCTCCCAGTTCCTTGAGCGCTCCATACCCCCTGTACGTGGGCCTACCCTGTATTCTCCAATGGCGTCGTTCGGCGAAGGGAACTCGTTCATACGGTCTATCCTGCCGGGTCGCCTCGAAGCCGTCGTACTGGTATCGGGCTCAGTAATGGTTCCCTGGGCTCGTACGTGGGATTCGATTGTCTAATTGGCGTGCTGGTTGCTAAGGGTTCTCCCAGTTCCTTGAGCGCTCCATACCCCCTGTACGTGGGCCTGCCCTGTATTCTCCATTGGCGTCGTTCGGCGAAAGGAACTCCTTCATACGGTCTATCCTGCCGGGTCGCCTCGAAGCCGTCGTACTGGTATCGGGCTCGGTAATGGTTCCCTGAGCCCGTACGTGGGATTCGATTGTCTAATTGGCGTGCTGGTTGCTAAGGGTTCTCCCAGTTCCTTGAGCGCTCCATACCCCCTGTACGTGGGCCTACCCTGTATTCTCCATTGGCGTCGTTCGGCAAAGGGAGCTCGTTCATACGGTCTATCCTGCCGGGTCGCCTCGAAGCCGTCGTACTGGTATCGGGCTCAGTAATGGTTCCCTGAGCCCGTACGTGGGATTCGATTGTCTAATTGGCGTGCTGGTTGCTAAGGGTTCTCCCAGTTCCTTGAGCGCTCCATACCCCCTGTACGTGGGCCTACCCTGTATTCTCCATTGGCGTCGTTCGGCGAAGGGAACTCGTTCATACGGTCCATCCTGCCGGGTCGCCTCGAAGCCGTCGTACTGGTATCGGGCTCAGTAATGGTTCCCCGAGCCCGTACGTGGGATTCGATTGTTTAATTGGCGTGCTGGTTGCTAAGGGTTCTCCCAGTTCCTTGAGCGCTCCATACCCCCTGTACGTGGGCCTACCCTGTATTTTCCATTGGCGTCGTTCGGCGAAGGGAACTCGTTCATACGGTCTTACCTGCCGGGTCGCCTCGAAGCCGTCGTACTGGTATCGGGCTCAGTAATGGTTCCCTGAGCCCGTACGTGGGATTCGATTGTCTAATTGGCGTGCTGGTTGCTAAGGGTTCTCCCATTTCCTTGAGCGCTCCATACCCCCTGTACGTAGGCCTACCCTGTATTCTCCATTGGCGTCGTTCGGCGAAGGGAACTCGTTCATACGGTCTATCCTGCCGGGTCGCCTCGAAGCCGTCGTACTGGTATCATGCTCAGTAATGGTTCCCTGGGCCCGTACGTGGGATTCGATTGTCTAATTGGCGTTCTGGTTGCTAAGGGTTCTCCCTGTTCCTTGAGCGCTCTTACCCCCTGTACGTGGGCCTACCCTGTATTCTCCATTGGCGTCGTTCGGCGAAGGAAACTCGTTCATACGGTCTATCCTGTCGGGTCGCCTCGAAGCTGTCGTACTGGTATCGGGCTCAGTAATGGTTCCCTGAGCCCGTACGTGGAATTCGATTGTCTAATTGGCGTGCTGGTTGCTAAGGGTTCTCCCGGTTCCTTGAGCGCTCCATACCCCCTGTACGTGGGCCTACCCTGTATTCTCCATTGGCGTCGTTCGGCGAAGGGAACTCGTTCATACGGTCTATCCTGCCGGGTCGCCTCGAAGCCGTCGTACTGGTATCGGGCTCAGTAATGGTTCCCTGAGCCCGTACGTGGGATTCGATTGTCTAATTGGCGTGCTGGTTGCTAAGGATTCTCCCAGTTCCTTGAGCGCTCCATACCCCCCTACCCTGTATTCTCCATTGGCGTCGTTCGGCGAAGGGAACTCGTTCATACGGTCTATCCTGCCGGGTCGCCTCGAAGCCGTCGTACTGGTATCGGGCTCAGTAATGGTTCCCTGGGCTCGTACGTGGGATTCGATTGTCTAATTGGCGTGCTGGTTGCTAAGGGTTCTCCCAGTTCCTTGAGCGCTCCATACCCCCTGTACGTGGGCCTGCCCTGTATTCTCCATTGGCGTCGTTCGGCGAAGGGAACTCCTTCATACGGTCTATCCTGCCGGGTCGCCTCGAAGCCGTCGTACTGGTATCGGGCTCGGTAATGGTTCCCTGAGCCCGTACGTGGGATTCGATTGGCTAATTGGCGTGCTGGTTGCTAAGGGTTCTCCCAGTTCCTTGAGCGCTCCATACCCCCTGTACGTGGGCCTACCCTGTATTCTCCATTGGCGTCGTTCGGCGAAGGGAAGTCGTTCATACGGTCTATCCTGCCGGATCGCCTCGAAGCCGTCGTACTGGTATCGGGCTCAGTAATGGTTCCCTGACCCCGTACGTGGGATTCGATTGTCTAATTGGCGTGCTGGTTGCTAAGGGTTCTCCCAGTTCCTTGAGCGCTCCATACCCCCTGTACGTGGGCCTACCCTGTATTCTCCATTGGCGTCGTTCGGCGAAGGGAACTCGTTCATACAGTCCATCCTGCCGGGTCGCCTCGAAGCCGTCGTACTGGTATCGGGCTTAGTAATGGTTCCCTGAGCCCGTACGTGGGATTCGATTGTCTAATTGGCGTGCTGGTTGCTAAGGATTCTCCCAGTTCCTTGAGCGCTCCATACCCCCTGTACGTGGGCCTACCCTGTATTTTCCATTGGCGTCGTTCGGCGAAGGGAACTCGTTCATACGGTCTTACCTGCCGGGTCGCCTCGAAGCCGTCGTACTGGTATCGGGCTCAGTAATGGTTCCCTGAGCCCGTACGTGGGATTCGATTGTCTAATTGGCGTGCTGGTTGCTAAGGGTTCTCCCATTTCCTTGAGCGCTCCATACCCCCTGTACGTAGGCCTACCCTGTATTCTCCATTGGCGTCGTTCGGCGAAGGGAACTCGTTCATACGGTCTATCCTGCCGGGTCGCCTCGAAGCCGTCGTACTGGTATCGGGCTCAGTAATGGTTCCCTGAGCCCGTACGTGGGATTCGATTGTCTAATTGGCGTGCTGGTTGCTAAGGGTTCTCCCAGTTCCTTGAGCGCTCCGTACCCCCTGTACGTGGGCCTACCCTGTATTCTCCATTGGCGTCGTTCGGCGAAGGGAACTCGTTCATACGGTCTATCCTGCCGGGTCGCCTCGAAGCCGTCGTACTGGTATCGGGCTCGGTAATGGTTCCCTGAGCCCGTACGTGGGATTCGATTGTCTAATTGGCGTGCTGGTTGCTAAGGGTTCTCCCAGTTCCTTGAGCGCTCCATACCCCCTGTACGTGGGCCTACCCTGTATTCTCCATTGGCGTCGTTCGGCGAAGGGAACTCGTTCATTCGGTCTATCCTGCTGGGTCGCCTCGAAGCCGTCGTACTGGAATAAGGCTCAGTAATGGTTCCCTGAGCCCGTACGTGGGATTCGATTGGCTAATTGGCGTGCTGGTTGCTAAGGGTTCTCCCAGTTCCTTGAGCGCTCCATACCCCCTGTACGTGGGCCTACCCTGTATTCTCCATTGGCGTCGTTCGGCGAAGGGAACTCGTTCATACGGTCTATCCTGCCGGGTCGCCTCGAAGCCGTCGTACTGGTATCGGGCTCAGTAATGGTTCCCTGAGCCCGTACGTGGGATTCGATTGTCTAATTAGCGTGCTGGTTGCTAAGGGTTCTCCCAGTTCCTTGAGCGCTCCATACCCCCTGTACGTGGGCCTACCCTGTATTCTCCATTGGCGTCGTTCGGCGAAGGGAACTCGTTCATACGGTCTATCCTGCCGGGTCGCCTCGAAGCCGTCGTACTGGTATCGGGCTCAGTAATGGTTCCCTGAGCCCGTACGTGGGATTCGATTGTCTAATTGGCGTGCTGGTTGCTAAGGGTTCTCCCAGATCCTTGAGCACTCCATACCCCCTGTACGTGGGCCTACCCTGTATTCTCCATTGGCGTCGTTCGGCGAAGGGAACTCGTTCATTCGGTCTATCCTGCCGGGTCGCCTCGAAGCCGTCGTACTGGAATAAGGCTCAGTAATGGTTCCCTGAGCCCGTACGTGGGATTCGATTGGTTAATTGGCGTGCTGGTTGCTAAGGGTTCTCCCAGTTCCTTGAGCGCTCCATACCCCCTGTACGTGGGCCTACCCTGTATTCTCCATTGGCGTCGTTCGGCGAAGGGAACTCGTTCATACGGTCTATCCTGCCGGGTCGCCTCGAAGCCGTCGTACTGGTATCGGGCTCGGTAATGGTTCCCTGAGCCCGTACGTGGGATTCGATTGTCTAATTGGCGTGCTGGATGCTAAGGGTTCTCCCAGTTCCTTGAGCGCTCCATACCCCCTGTACGTGGGCCTACCCTGTATTCTCCATTGGCGTCGTTCGGCGAACGGAACTCGTTCATTCGGTCTATCCTGCCGGGTCGCCTCGAAGCCGTCGTACTGGAATAAGGTTCAGTAATGGTTCCCTGAGCCCGTACGTGGGATTCGATTGGCTAATTGGCGTGCTGGTTGCTAAGGGTTCTCCCAGTTCCTTGAGCGCTCCATACCCCCTGTACGTGGGCCTACCCTATATTCTCCATTGGCGTCGTTCGGCGAAGGGAACTCGTTCATACGGTCTATCCTGCCGGGTCGCCTCGAAGCCGTCGTACTGGTATCGGGCTCGGTAATGGTTCCCTGAGCCCGTACGTGGGATTCGATTGGCTAATTGGCGTGCTGGTTGCTAAGGGTTCTCCCAGTTCCTTGAGCGCTCCATACCCCCTGTACGTGGGCCTACCCTGTATTCTCCATTGGCGTCGTTCGGCGAAGGGAACTCGTTCATACGGTCTATCCTGCCGGGTCGCCTCGAAGCCGTCGTACTGGTATCGGGCTCAGTAATGGTTCCCTGACCCCGTACGTGGGATTCGATTGTCTAATTGGCGTGCTGGTTGCTAAGGGTTCTCCCAGTTCCTTGAGCGCTCCATACCCCCTGTACGTGGGCCTACCCTGTATTCTCCATTGGCGTCGTTCGGCGAAGGGAACTCGTTCATACAGTCCATCCTGCCGGGTCGCCTCGAAGCCGTCGTACTGGTATCGGGCTTAGTAATGGTTCCCTGAGCCCGTACGTGGGATTCGATTGTCTAATTGGCGTGCTGGTTGCTAAGGGTTCTCCCAGTTCCTTGAGCGCTCCATACCCCCTGTACGTGGGCCTACCCTGTATTTTCCATTGGCGTCGTTCGGCGAAGGGAACTCGTTCATACGGTCTTACCTGCCGGGTCGCCTCGAAGCCGTCGTACTGGTATCGGGCTCAGTAATGGTTCCCTGAGCCCGTACGTGGGATTCGATTGTCTAATTGGCGTGCTGGTTGCTAAGGGTTCTCCCGGTTCCTTGAGCGCTCCATACCCCCTGTACGTGGGCCTACCCTGTATTCTCCATTGGCGTCGTTCGGCGAAGGGAACTCGTTCATACGGTCTATCCTGCCGGGTCGCCTCGAAGCCGTCGTACTGGTATCGGGCTCAGTAATGGTTCCCTGAGCCCGTACGTGGGATTCGATTGTCTAATTGGCGTGCTGGTTGCTAAGGATTCTCCCAGTTCCTTGAGCGCTCCATACCCCCCTACCCTGTATTCTCCATTGGCGTCGTTCGGCGAAGGGAACTCGTTCATACGGTCTATCCTGCCGGGTCGCCTCGAAGCCGTCGTACTGGTATCGGGCTCAGTAATGGTTCCCTGGGCTCGTACGTGGGATTCGATTGTCTAATTGGCGTGCTGGTTGCTAAGGGTTCTCCCAGTTCCTTGAGCGCTCCATACCCCCTGTACGTGGGCCTGCCCTGTATTCTCCATTGGCGTCGTTCGGCGAAGGGAACTCCTTCATACGGTCTATCCTGCCGGGTCGCCTCGAAGCCGTCGTACTGGTATCGGGCTCGGTAATGGTTCCCTGAGCCCGTACGTGGGATTCGATTGGCTAATTGGCGTGCTGGTTGCTAAGGGTTCTCCCAGTTCCTTGAGCGCTCCATACCCCCTGTACGTGGGCCTACCCTGTATTCTCCATTGGCGTCGTTCGGCGAAGGGAAGTCGTTCATACGGTCTATCCTGCCGGATCGCCTCGAAGCCGTCGTACTGGTATCGGGCTCAGTAATGGTTCCCTGACCCCGTACGTGGGATTCGATTGTCTAATTGGCGTGCTGGTTGCTAAGGGTTCTCCCAGTTCCTTGAGCGCTCCATACCCCCTGTACGTGGGCCTACCCTGTATTCTCCATTGGCGTCGTTCGGCGAAGGGAACTCGTTCATACAGTCCATCCTGCCGGGTCGCCTCGAAGCCGTCGTACTGGTATCGGGCTTAGTAATGGTTCCCTGAGCCCGTACGTGGGATTCGATTGTCTAATTGGCGTGCTGGTTGCTAAGGATTCTCCCAGTTCCTTGAGCGCTCCATACCCCCTGTACGTGGGCCTACCCTGTATTTTCCATTGGCGTCGTTCGGCGAAGGGAACTCGTTCATACGGTCTTACCTGCCGGGTCGCCTCGAAGCCGTCGTACTGGTATCGGGCTCAGTAATGGTTCCCTGAGCCCGTACGTGGGATTCGATTGTCTAATTGGCGTGCTGGTTGCTAAGGGTTCTCCCATTTCCTTGAGCGCTCCATACCCCCTGTACGTAGGCCTACCCTGTATTCTCCATTGGCGTCGTTCGGCGAAGGGAACTCGTTCATACGGTCTATCCTGCCGGGTCGCCTCGAAGCCGTCGTACTGGTATCGGGCTCAGTAATGGTTCCCTGAGCCCGTACGTGGGATTCGATTGTCTAATTGGCGTGCTGGTTGCTAAGGGTTCTCCCAGTTCCTTGAGCGCTCCGTACCCCCTGTACGTGGGCCTACCCTGTATTCTCCATTGGCGTCGTTCGGCGAAGGGAACTCGTTCATACGGTCTATCCTGCCGGGTCGCCTCGAAGCCGTCGTACTGGTATCGGGCTCGGTAATGGTTCCCTGAGCCCGTACGTGGGATTCGATTGTCTAATTGGCGTGCTGGTTGCTAAGGGTTCTCCCAGTTCCTTGAGCGCTCCATACCCCCTGTACGTGGGCCTACCCTGTATTCTCCATTGGCGTCGTTCGGCGAAGGGAACTCGTTCATTCGGTCTATCCTGCTGGGTCGCCTCGAAGCCGTCGTACTGGAATAAGGCTCAGTAATGGTTCCCTGAGCCCGTACGTGGGATTCGATTGGCTAATTGGCGTGCTGGTTGCTAAGGGTTCTCCCAGTTCCTTGAGCGCTCCATACCCCCTGTACGTGGGCCTACCCTGTATTCTCCATTGGCGTCGTTCGGCGAAGGGAACTCGTTCATACGGTCTATCCTGCCGGGTCGCCTCGAAGCCGTCGTACTGGTATCGGGCTCAGTAATGGTTCCCTGAGCCCGTACGTGGGATTCGATTGTCTAATTAGCGTGCTGGTTGCTAAGGGTTCTCCCAGTTCCTTGAGCGCTCCATACCCCCTGTACGTGGGCCTACCCTGTATTCTCCATTGGCGTCGTTCGGCGAAGGGAACTCGTTCATACGGTCTATCCTGCCGGGTCGCCTCGAAGCCGTCGTACTGGTATCGGGCTCAGTAATGGTTCCCTGAGCCCGTACGTGGGATTCGATTGTCTAATTGGCGTGCTGGTTGCTAAGGGTTCTCCCAGATCCTTGAGCACTCCATACCCCCTGTACGTGGGCCTACCCTGTATTCTCCATTGGCGTCGTTCGGCGAAGGGAACTCGTTCATTCGGTCTATCCTGCCGGGTCGCCTCGAAGCCGTCGTACTGGAATAAGGCTCAGTAATGGTTCCCTGAGCCCGTACGTGGGATTCGATTGGTTAATTGGCGTGCTGGTTGCTAAGGGTTCTCCCAGTTCCTTGAGCGCTCCATACCCCCTGTACGTGGGCCTACCCTGTATTCTCCATTGGCGTCGTTCGGCGAAGGGAACTCGTTCATACGGTCTATCCTGCCGGGTCGCCTCGAAGCCGTCGTACTGGTATCGGGCTCGGTAATGGTTCCCTGAGCCCGTACGTGGGATTCGATTGTCTAATTGGCGTGCTGGATGCTAAGGGTTCTCCCAGTTCCTTGAGCGCTCCATACCCCCTGTACGTGGGCCTACCCTGTATTCTCCATTGGCGTCGTTCGGCGAACGGAACTCGTTCATTCGGTCTATCCTGCCGGGTCGCCTCGAAGCCGTCGTACTGGAATAAGGTTCAGTAATGGTTCCCTGAGCCCGTACGTGGGATTCGATTGGCTAATTGGCGTGCTGGTTGCTAAGGGTTCTCCCAGTTCCTTGAGCGCTCCATACCCCCTGTACGTGGGCCTACCCTATATTCTCCATTGGCGTCGTTCGGCGAAGGGAACTCGTTCATACGGTCTATCCTGCCGGGTCGCCTCGAAGCCGTCGTACTGGTATCGGGCTCGGTAATGGTTCCCTGAGCCCGTACGTGGGATTCGATTGGCTAATTGGCGTGCTGGTTGCTAAGGGTTCTCCCAGTTCCTTGAGCGCTCCATACCCCCTGTACGTGGGCCTACCCTGTATTCTCCATTGGCGTCGTTCGGCGAAGGGAACTCGTTCATACGGTCTATCCTGCCGGGTCGCCTCGAAGCCGTCGTACTGGTATCGGGCTCAGTAATGGTTCCCTGACCCCGTACGTGGGATTCGATTGTCTAATTGGCGTGCTGGTTGCTAAGGGTTCTCCCAGTTCCTTGAGCGCTCCATACCCCCTGTACGTGGGCCTACCCTGTATTCTCCATTGGCGTCGTTCGGCGAAGGGAACTCGTTCATACAGTCCATCCTGCCGGGTCGCCTCGAAGCCGTCGTACTGGTATCGGGCTTAGTAATGGTTCCCTGAGCCCGTACGTGGGATTCGATTGTCTAATTGGCGTGCTGGTTGCTAAGGGTTCTCCCAGTTCCTTGAGCGCTCCATACCCCCTGTACGTGGGCCTACCCTGTATTTTCCATTGGCGTCGTTCGGCGAAGGGAACTCGTTCATACGGTCTTACCTGCCGGGTCGCCTCGAAGCCGTCGTACTGGTATCGGGCTCAGTAATGGTTCCCTGAGCCCGTACGTGGGATTCGATTGTCTAATTGGCGTGCTGGTTGCTAAGGGTTCTCCCATTTCCTTGAGCGCTCCATACCCCCTGTACGTAGGCCTACCCTGTATTCTCCATTGGCGTCGTTCGGCGAAGGGAACTCGTTCATACGGTCTAACCTGCCGGGTCGCCCCGAAGCCGTCGTACTGGTATCGGGCTCAGTAATGGTTCCCTGAGCCCGTACGTGGGATTCGATTGTCTAATTGGCGTGCTGGTTGCTAAGGGTTCTCCCAGTTCCTTGAGCGCTCCGTACCCCCTGTACGTGGGCCTACCCTGTATTCTCCATTGGCGTCGTTCGGCGAAGGGAACTCGTTCATACGGTCTATCCTGCCGGGTCGCCTCGAAGCCGTCGTACTGGTATCGGGCTCGGTAATAGTTCCCTGAGCCCGTACGTGGGATTCGATTGTCTAATTGGCGTGCTGGTTGCTAAGGGTTCTCCCAGTTCCTTGAGCGCTCCATACCCCCTGTACGTGGGCCTACCCTGTATTCTCCATTGGCGTCGTTCGGCGAAGGGAACTCGTTCATTCGGTCTATCCTGCTGGGTCGCCTCGAATCCGTCGTACTGGAATAAGGCTCAGTAATGGTTCCCTGAGCCCGTACGTGGGATTCGATTGGCTAATTGGCGTGCTGGTTGCTAAGGGTTCTCCCAGTTCCTTGAGCGCTCCATACCCCCTGTACGTGGGCCTACCCTGTATTCTCCATTGGCGTCGTTCGGCGAAGGGAACTCGTTCATACGGTCTATCCTGCCGGGTCGCCTCGAAGCCGTCGTACTGGTATCGGGCTCAGTAATGGTTCCCTGAGCCCGTACGTGGGATTCGATTGTCTAATTAGCGTGCTGGTTGCTAAGGGTTCTCCCAGTTCCTTGAGCGCTCCATACCCCCTGTACGTGGGCCTACCCTGTATTCTCCATTGGCGTCGTTCGGCGAAGGGAACTCGTTCATACGGTCTATCCTGCCGGGTCGCCTCGAAGCCGTCGTACTGGTATCGGGCTCAGTAATGGTTCCCTGAGCCCGTACGTGGGATTCGATTGTCTAATTGGCGTGCTGGTTGCTAAGGGTTCTCCCAGATCCTTGAGCACTCCATACCCCCTGTACGTGGGCCTACCCTGTATTCTCCATTGTCGTCGTTCGGCGAAGGGAACTCGTTCATTCGGTCTATCCTGCCGGGTCGCCTCGAAGCCGTCGTACTGGAATAAGGCTCAGTAATGGTTCCCTGAGCCCGTACGTGGGATTCGATTGGCTAATTGGCGTGCTGGTTGCTAAGGGTTCTCCCAGTTCCTTGAGCGCTCCATACCCCCTGTACGTGGGCCTACCCTGTATTCTCCATTGGCGTCGTTCGGCGAAGGGAACTCGTTCATACGGTCTATCCTGCCGGGTCGCCTCGAAGCCGTCGTACTGGTATCGGGCTCGGTAATGGTTCCCTGAGCCCGTACGTGGGATTCGATTGTCTAATTGGCGTGCTGGATGCTAAGGGTTCTCCCAGTTCCTTGAGCGCTCCATACCCCCTGTACGTGGGCCTACCCTGTATTCTCCATTGGCGTCGTTCGGCGAAGGGAACTCGTTCATTCGGTCTATCCTGCCGGGTCGCCTCGAAGCCGTCGTACTGGAATAAGGTTCAGTAATGGTTCCCTGAGCCCGTACGTGGGATTCGATTGGCTAATTGGCGTGCTGGTTGCTAAGGGTTCTCCCAGTTCCTTGAGCGCTCCATACCCCCTGTACGTGGGCCTACCCTATATTCTCCATTGGCGTCGTTCGGCGAAGGGAACTCGTTCATACGGTCTATCCTGCCGGGTCGCCTCGAAGCCGTCGTACTGGTATCGGGCTCAGTAATGGTTCCCTGAGCCCGTACGTGGGATTCGATTGTCTAATTGGCGTGCTGGTTGCTAAGGGTTCTCCCAGTTCCTTGAGCGCTCCATACCCCCTGTACGTGGGCCTACCCTATATTCTCCATTGGCGTCGTTCGGCGAAGGGAACTCGTTCATACGGTCTATCCTGCCGGGTCGCCTCGAAGCCGTCGTACTGGTATCGGGCTCAGTAATGGTTCCCTGAGCCCGTACGTGGGATTCGATTGTCTAATTGGCGTGCTGGTTGCTAAGGGTTCTCCCAGTTCCTTGAGCGCTCCATACCCCCTGTACGTGGGCCTACCCTGTATTCTCCATTGGCGTCGTTCGGCGAAGGGAACTCGTTCATACGGTCTATCCTGCCGGGTCGCCTCGAAGCCGTCGTACTGGTATCGGGCTCAGTAATGGTTCCCTGAGCCCGTACGTTGGATTCGATTGTCTAATTGGCGTGCTGGTTGCTAAGGGTTCTCCCAGTTCCTTGAGCGCTCCATACCCCCTGTACGTGGGCCTACCCTGTATTCTCCATTGGCGTCGTTCGGCGAAGGGAACTCGTTCATACGGTCTATCCTGCCGGGTCGCCTCGAAGCCGTCGTACTGGTATCGGGCTCAGTAATGGTTCCCTGAGCCCGTACGTGGGATTCGATTGTCTAATTGGCGTGCTGGTTGCTAAGGATTCTCCCAGTTCCTTGAGCGCTCCATACCCCCTGTACGTGGGCCTACCCTGTATTCTCCAATGGCGTCGTTCGGCGAAGGGAACTCGTTCATACGGTCTATCCTGCCGGGTCGCCTCGAAGCCGTCGTACTGGTATCATGCTCAGTAATGGTTCCCTGGGCCCGTACGTGGGATTCGATTGTCTAATTGGCGTGCTGGTTGCTAAGGGTTCTCCCAGTTCCTTGAGCGCTCTTACCCCCTGTACTTGGGCCTACCCTGTATTCTCCATTGGTGTCGTTCGGCGAAGGAAACTCGTTCTTACGGTCTATCTTGTCGGGTCGCCTCGAAGCTGTCGTACTGGTATCGGGCTCAGTAATGGTTCCCTGAGCCCGTACGTGGAATTCGATTGTCTAATTGGCGTGCTGGTTGCTAAGGGTTCTCCCGGTTCCTTGAGCGCTCCATACCCCCTGTACGTGGGCCTACCCTGTATTCTCCATTGGCGTCGTTCGGCGAAGGGAACTCGTTCATACGGTCTATCCTGCCGGGTCGCCTCGAAGCCGTCGTACTGGTATCGGGCTCAGTAATGGTTCCCTGAGCCCGTACGTGGGATTCGATTGTCTAATTGGCGTGCTGGTTGCTAAGGGTTCTCCCAGTTCCTTGAGCGCTCCATACCCTTTGTACGTGGGCCTACCCTGTATTCTCCATTGGCGTCGTTCGGCGAAGGGAACTCGTTCATACGGTCTATCCTGCCGGGTGGCCTCGAAGCCGTCGTACTGGTATCGGGCTCAGTAATGGTTCCCTGAGCCCGTACGTGGGATTCGATTGTCTAATTGGCGTGCTGGTTGCTAAGGATTCTCCCAGTTCCTTGAGCGCTCCATACCCCCTGTACGTGGGCCTACCCTGTATTCTCCAATGGCGTCGTTCGGCGAAGGGAACTCGTTCATACGGTCTATCCTGCCGGGTCGCCTCGAAGCCGTCGTACTGGTATCGAGCTCAGTAATGGTTCCCTGGGCTCGTACGTGGGATTCGATTGTCTAATTGGCGTGCTGGTTGCTAAGGGTTCTCCCAGTTCCTTGAGCGCTCCATACCCCCTGTACGTGGGCCTGCCCTGTATTCTCCATTGGCGTCGTTCGGCGAAGGGAACTCCTTCATACGGTCTATCCTGCCGGGGCGCCTCGAAGCCGTCGTACTGGTATCGGGCTCGGTAATGGTTCCCTGAGCCCGTACGTGGGATTCGATTGTCTAATTGGCGTGCTGGTTGCTAAGGGTTCTCCCAGTTCCTTGAGCGCTCCATACCCCCTGTACGTGGGCCTACCCTGTATTCTCCATTGGCGTCGTTCGGCAAAGGGAGCTCGTTCATACGGTCTATCCTGACGGGTCGCCTCGAAGCCGTCGTACTGGTATCGGGCTCAGTAATGGTTCCCTGAGCCCGTACGTGGGATTCGATTGTCTAATTGGCGTGCTGGTTGCTAAGGGTTCTCCCAGTTCCTTGAGCGCTCCATACCCCCTGTACGTGGGCCTACCCTGTATTTTCCATTGGCGTCGTTCGGCGAAGGGAACTCGTTCATACGGTCTTACCTGCCGGGTCGCCTCGAAGCCGTCGTACTGGTATCGGGCTCAGTAATGGTTCCCTGTGCCCGTACGTGGGATTC
This sequence comes from Cryptocephalus moraei, assembly GCA_946251905.1. Lineage (NCBI taxonomy): Eukaryota > Metazoa > Arthropoda > Insecta > Coleoptera > Chrysomelidae > Cryptocephalus > Cryptocephalus moraei. Next base: position 16,889,481 of record OX276466.1, read on the forward strand.
GATTGTCTAATTGGCGTGCTGGTTGCTAAGGGTTCTCCCATTTCCTTGAGCGCTCCATACCCCCTGTACGTAGGCCTACCCTGTATTCTCCATTGGCGTCGTTCGGCGAAGGGAACTCGTTCATACGGTCCATCCTGCCTGGTCGCCTCGAAGCCGTCGTACTGGTATCATGCTCAGTAATGGTTCCCTGGGCCCGTACGTGGGATTCGATTGTCTAATTGGCGTGCTGGTTGCTAAGGGTTCTCCCAGTTCCTTGAGCGCTCTTACCCCCTGTACGTGGGCCTACCCTGTATTCTCCATTGGCGTCGTTCGGCGAAGGAAACTCGTTCATACGGTCTATCCTGTCGGGTCGCCTCGAAGCTGTCGTACTGGTATCGGGCTCAGTAATGGTTCCCTGAGCCCGTACGTGGAATTCGATTGTCTAATTGGCGTGCTGGTTGCTAAGGGTTCTCCCGGTTCCTTGAGCGCTCCATACCCCCTGTACGTGGGCCTACCCTGTATTCTCCATTGGCGTCGTTCGGCGAAGGGAACTCGTTCATACGGTCTATCCTGCCGGGTCGCCTCGAAGCCGTCGTACTGGTATCGGGCTCAGTAATGGTTCCCTGAGCCCGTACGTGGGATTCGATTGTCTAATTGGCGTGCTGGTTGCTAAGGGTTCTCCCAGTTCCTTGAGCGCTCCATACCCCCTGTACGTGGGCCTACCCTGTATTCTCCATTGGCGTCGTTCGGCGAAGGGAACTCGTTCATACGGTCTATCCTGCCGGGTCGCCTCGAAGCCGTCGTACTGGTATCGGGCTCAGTAATGGTTCCCTGAGCCCGTACGTGGGATTCGATTGTCTAATTGGCGTGCTGGTTGCTAAGGATTCTCCCAGTTCCTTGAGCGCTCCATACCTCCTGTACGTGGGCCTACCCTGTATTCTCCAATGGCGTCGTTCGGCGAAGGGAACTCGTTCATACGGTCTATCCTGCCGGGTCGCCTCGAAGCCGTCGTACTGGTATCATGCTCAGTAATGGTTCCCTGGGCCCGTACGTGGGATTCGATTGTCTAATTGGCGTACTGGTTGCTAAGGGTTCTCCCAGTTCCTTGAGCGCTCATACCCCCTGTACGTGGGCCTACCCTGTATTCTCCATTGGCGTCGTTCGGCGAAGGAAACTCGTTCATACGGTCTATCCTGTCGGGTCGCCTCGAAGCTGTCGTACTGGTATCGGGCTCAGTAATGGTTCCCTGAGCCCGTACGTGGGATTCGATTGTCTAATTGGCGTGCTGGTTGCTAAGGGTTCTCCCAGTTCCTTGAGCGCTCCATACCCCCTGTACGTGGGCCTACCCTGTATTCTCCATTGGCGTCGTTCGGCAAAGGGAACTCGTTCATACGGTCTATCCTGCCGGGTCGCCTCGAAGCCGTCGTACTGGTATCGGGCTCAGTAATGGTTCCCTGAGCCCGTACGTGGGATTCGATTGTCTATTTGGCGTGCTGGTTGCTAGGGGTTCTCCCAGTTCCTTGAGCGCTCCATACCCCCTGTACGTAGGCCTACCCTGTATTCTCCATTGGCGTCGTTCGGCGAAGGGAACTCGTTCATACGGTCTATCCTGCCGGGTCGCCTCGAAGCCGTCGTACTGGTATCGGGCTCAGTAATGGTTCCCTGAGCCCGTACGTGGGATTCGATTGTCTAATTGGCGTGCTGGTTGCTAAGGGTTCTCCCAGTTCCTTAAGCGCTCCGTACCCCCTGTACGTGGGCCTACCCTGTATTCTCCATTGGCGTCGTTCGGCGAAGGGAACTCGTTCATACGGTCTATCCTGCCGGGTCGCCTCGAAGCCGTCGTACTGGTATCGGGCTCGGTAATGGTTCCCTGAGCCCGTACGTGGGATTCGATTGTCTAATTGGCGTGCTGGTTGCTAAGGATTCTCCCAGTTCCTTGAGCGCTCCATACCCCCTGTACGTGGGCCTACCCTGTATTCTCCAATGGCGTCGTTCGGCGAAGGGAACTCGTTCATACGGTCTATCCTGCCGGGTCGCCTCGAAGCCGTCGTACTGGTATCATGCTCAGTAATGGTTCCCTGGGCCCGTACGTGGGATTCGATTGTCTAATTGGCGTGCTGGTTGCTAAGGGTTCTCCCAGTTCCTTGAGCGCTCATACCCCCTGTACGTGGGCCTACCCTGTATTCTCCATTGGCGTCGTTCGGCGAAGGAAACTCGTTCATACGGTCTATCCTGTCGGGTCGCCTCGAAGCTGTCGTACTGGTATCGGGCTCAGTAATGGTTCCCTGAGCCCGTACGTGGAATTCGATTGTCTAATTAGCGTGCTGGTTGCTAAGGGTTCTCCCAGTTCCTTGAGCGCTCCATACCCCCTGTACGTGGGCCTGCCCTGTATTCTCCATTGGCGTCGTTCGGCGAAGGGAACTCCTTCATACGGTCTATCCTGCCGGGTCGCCTCGAAGCCGTCGTACTGGTATCGGGCTCGGTAATGGTTCCCTGAGCCCGTACGTGGGATTCGATTGTCTAATTGGCGTGCTGGTTGCTAAGGGTTCTCCCAGTTCCTTGAGCGCTCCATACCCCCTGTACGTGGGCCTACCCTGTATTCTCCATTGGCGTCGTTCGGCGAAGGGAACTCGTTCATTCGGTCTATCCTGCCGGGTCGCCTCGAAGCCGTCGTACTGGAATAAGGTTCAGTAATGGTTCCCTGAGCCCGTACGTTGGATTCGATTGTCTAATTGGCGTGCTGGTTGCTAAGTGTTCTCCCAGATCCTTGAGCACTCCATACCCCCTGTACGTGGGCCTACCCTGTATTCTCCATTGGCGTCGTTCGGCGAAGGAAACTCGTTCATACGGTCTATCCTGCCGGGTCGCCTCGAAGCCGTCGTACTGGTATCGGGCTCAGTAATGGTTCCCTGAGCCCGTACGTGGGATTCGATTGTCTAATTGGCGTGCTGGTTGCTAAGGGTTCTCCCAGTTCCTTGAGCGCTCCATACCCCCTGTACCTGGGCCTACCCTGTATTCTCCATTGGCGTCGTTCGGCGAAGGGAACTCGTTCATACGGTCTATCCTGCCGGGTCGCCTCGAAGCCGTCGTACAGGAATAAGGCTCAGTAATGGTTCCCTGAGCCCGTACGTGGGATTCGATTGTCTAATTGGCGTGCTGGTTGCTAAGGGTTCTCCCAGTTCCTTGAGCGCTCCATACCCCCTGTACGTGGGCCTACCCTGTATTCTCCATTGGCGTCGTTCGGCGAAGGGAACTCGTTCATACGGTCTATCCTGCCGGGTCGCCTCGAAGCCGTCGTACTGGTATCGGGCTCAGTAATGGTTCCCTGAGCCCGTACGTGGGATTCGATTGTCTAATTGGCGTGCTGGTTGCTAAGGATTCTCCCAGTTCCTTGAGCGCTCCATACCCCCTGTACGTGGGCCTACCCTCTATTCTCCAATGGCGTCGTTCGGCGAAGGGAACTCGTTCATACGGTCTATCCTGCCGGGTCGCCTCGAAGCCGTCGTACTGGTATCATGCTCAGTAATGGTTCCCTGGGCCCGTACGTGGGATTCGATTGTCTAATTGGCGTGCTGGTTGCTAAGGGTTCTCCCAGTTCCTTGAGCGCTCTTACCCCCTGTACGTGGGCCTACCCTGTATTCTCCATTGGCGTCGTTCGGCGAAGGAAACTCGTTCATACGGTCTATCCTGTCGGGTCGCCTCGAAGCTGTCGTACTGGTATCGGGCTCAGTAATGGTTCCCTGAGCCCGTACGTGGAATTCGATTGTCTAATTGGCGTGCTGGTTGCTAAGGGTTCTCCCGGTTCCTTGAGCGCTCCATACCCCCTGTACGTGGGCCTACCCTGTATTCTCCATTGGCGTCGTTCGGCGAAGGGAACTCGTTCATACGGTCTATCCTGCCGGGTCGCCTCGAAGCCGTCGTACTGGTATCGGGCTCAGTAATGGTTCCCTGAGCCCGTACGTTTGATTCGATTGTCTAATTGGCGTGCTGGTTGCTAAGGGTTCTCCCAGTTCCTTGAGCGCTCCATACCCTTTGTACGTGGGCCTACCCTGTATTCTCCATTGGCGTCGTTCGGCGAAGGGAACTCGTTCATACGGTCTATCCTGCCGGGTGGCCTCGAAGCCGTCGTACTGGTATCGGGCTCAGTAATGGTTCCCTGAGCCCGTACGTGGGATTCGATTGTCTAATTGGCGTGCTGGTTGCTAAGGATTCTCCCAGTTCCTTGAGCGCTCCATACCCCCTGTACGTGGGCCTACCCCGTATTCTCCAATGGCGTCGTTCGGCGAAGGGAACTCGTTCATACGGTCTATCCTGCCGGGTCGCCTCGAAGCCGTCGTACTGGTATCGGGCTCAGTAATGGTTCCCTGAGCCCGTACGTGGGATTCGATTGTCTAATTGGCGTGCTGGTTGCTAAGGGTTCTCCCAGTTCCTTGAGCGCTCCATACCCCCTGTACGTGGGCCTACCCTATATTCTCCATTGGCGTCGTTCGGCGAAGGGAACTCGTTCATACGGTCTATCCTGCCGGGTCGCCTCGAAGCCGTCGTACTGGTATCGGGCTCAGTAATGGTTCCCTGAGCCCGTACGTGGGATTCGATTGTCTAATTGGCGTGCTGGTTGCTAAGGGTTCTCCCAGTTCCTTGAGCGCTCCATACCCCCTGCACGTGGGCCTACCCTGTATTCTCCATTGGCGTCGTTCGGCGAAGGGAACTCGTTCATACGGTCTATCCTGCCGGGTCGCCTCGAAGCCGTCGTACTGGTATCGGGCTCACTAATGGTTCCCTGAGCCCGTACGTTGAATTCGATTGTCTAATTGGCGTGCTGGTTGCTAAGGGTTCTCCCAGATCCTTGAGCACTCCATACCCCCTGTACGTGGGCCTACCCTGTATTCTCCATTGGCGTCGTTCGGCGAAGGGAACTCGTTCATACGGTCTATCCTGCCGGGTCGCCTCGAAGCCGTCGTACTGGTATCGGGCTCAGTAATGGTTCCCTGAGCCCGTACGTGGGATTCGATTGTCTAATTGGCGTGCTGGTTGCTAAGGGTTCTCCCAGTTCCTTGAGCGCTCCATACCCCCTGTACGTGGGCCTACCCTGTATTCTCCATTGGCGTCGTTCGGCGAAGGGAACTCGTTCATACGGTCTATCCTGCCGGGTCGCCTCGAAGCCGTCGTACTGGTATCGGGCTCAGTAATGGTTCCCTGAGCCCGTACGTGGGATTCGATTGTCTAATTGGCGTGCTGGTTGCTAAGGATTCTCCCAGTTCCTTGAGCGCTCCATACCCCCTGTACGTGGGCCTACCCTGTATTCTCCAATGGCGTCGTTCGGCGAAGGGAACTCGTTCATACGGTCTATCCTGCCGGGTCGCCTCGAAGCCGTCGTACTGGTATCATGCTCAGTAATGGTTCCCTGGGCCCGTACGTGGGATTCGATTGTCTAATTGGCGTGCTGGTTGCTAAGGGTTCTCCCAGTTCCTTGAGCGCTCTTACCCCCTGTACTTGGGCCTACCCTGTATTCTCCATTGGCGTCGTTCGGCGAAGGAAACTCGTTCTTACGGTCTATCCTGTCGGGTCGCCTCGAAGCTGTCGTACTGGTATCGGGCTCAGTAATGGTTCCCTGAGCCCGTACGTGGAATTCGATTGTCTAATTGGCGTGCTGGTTGCTAAGGGTTCTCCCGGTTCCTTGAGCGCTCCATACCCCCTGTACGTGGGCCTGCCCTGTATTCTCCATTGGCGTCGTTCGGCGAAGGGAACTCCTTCATACGGTCTATCCTGCCGGGTCGCCTCGAAGCCGTCGTACTGGTATCGGGCTCGGTAATGGTTCCCTGAGCCCGTACGTGGGATTCGATTGTCTAATTGGCGTGCTGGTTGCTAAGGGTTCTCCCAGTTCCTTGAGCGCTCCATACCCCCTGTACGTGGGCCTACCCTGTATTCTCCATTGGCGTCGTTCGGCAAAGGGAGCTCGTTCATACGGTCTATCCTGCCGGGTCACCTCGAAGCCGTCGTACTGGTATCGGGCTCAGTAATGGTTCCCTGAGCCCGTACGTGGGATTCGATTGTCTAATTGGCGTGCTGGTTGCTAAGGGTTCTCCCAGTTCCTTGAGCGCTCCATACCCCCTGTACGTGGGCCTACCCTGTATTTTCCATTGGCGTCGTTCGGCGAAGGGAACTCGTTCATACGGTCTTACCTGCCGGGTCGCCTCGAAGCCGTCGTACTGGTATCGGGCTCAGTAATGGTTCCCTGAGCCCGTACGTGGGATTCGATTGTCTAATTGGCGTGCTGGTTGCTAAGGGTTCTCCCATTTCCTTGAGCGCTCCATACCCCCTGTACGTAGGCCTACCCTGTATTATCCATTGGCGTCGTTCGGCGAAGGGAACTCGTTCATACGGTCTATCCTGCCTGGTCGCCTCGAAGCCGTCGTACTGGTATCATGCTCAGTAATGGTTCCCTGGGCCCGTACGTGAGATTCGATTGTCTAATTGGCGTGCTGGTTGCTAAGGGTTCTCCCAGTTCCTTGAGCGCTCTTACCCCCTGTACGTGGGCCTACCCTGTATTCTCCATTGGCGTCGTTCGGCGAAGGAAACTCGTTCATACGGTCTATCCTGTCGGGTCGCCTCGAAGCTGTCGTACTGGTATCGGGCTCAGTAATGGTTCCCTGAGCCCGTACGTGGAATTCGATTGTCTAATTGGCGTGCTGGTTGCTAAGGGTTCTCCCGGTTCCTTGAGCGCTCCATACCCCCTGTACGTGGGCCTACCCTGTATTCTCCATTGGCATCGTTCGGCGAAGGGAACTCGTTCATACGGTCTATCCTGCCGGGTCGCCTCGAAGCCGTCGTACTGGTATCGGGCTCAGTAATGGTTCCCTGAGCCCGTACGTGGGATTCGATTGTCTAATTGGCGTGCTGGTTGCTAAGGGTTCTCCCAGTTCCTTGAGCGCTCCATACCCCCTGTACGTGGGCCTACCCTGTATTCTCCATTGGCGTCGTTCGGCGAAGGGAACTCGTTCATACGGTCTATCCTGCCGGGTCGCCTCGAAGCCGTCGTACTGGTATCGGGCTCAGTAATGGTTCCCTGAGCCCGTACGTGGGATTCGATTGTCTAATTGGCGTGCTGGTTGCTAAGGATTCTCCCAGTTCCTTGAGCGCTCCATACCCCCTGTACGTGGGCCTACCCTGTATTCTCCAATGGCGTCGTTCGGCGAAGGGAACTCGTTCATACGGTCTATCCTGCCGGGTCGCCTCGAAGCCGTCGTACTGGTATCATGCTCAGTAATGGTTCCCTGGGCCCGTACGTGGGATTCGATTGTCTAATTGGCGTGCTGGTTGCTAAGGGTTCTCCCAGTTCCTTGAGCGCTCATACCCCCTGTACGTGGGCCTACCCTGTATTCTCCATTGGCGTCGTTCGGCGAAGGAAACTCGTTCATACGGTCTATCCTGTCGGGTCGCCTCGAAGCTGTCGTACTGGTATCGGGCTCAGTAATGGTTCCCTGAGCCCGTACGTGGAATTCGATTGTCTAATTGGCGTGCTGGTTGCTAAGGGTTCTCCCAGTTCCTTGAGCGCTCCATACCCCCTGTACGTGGGCCTGCCCTGTATTCTCCATTGGCGTCGTTCGGCGAAGGGAACTCCTTCATACGGTCTATCCTGCCGGGTCGCCTCGAAGCCGTCGTACTGGTATCGGGCTCGGTAATGGTTCCCTGAGCCCGTACGTGGGATTCGATTGTCTAATTGGCGTGCTGGTTGCTAAGGGTTCTCCCAGTCCCTTGAGCGCTCCATACCCCCTGTACGTGGGCCTACCCTGTATTCTCCATTGGCGTCGCTTGGCGAAGGGGACTCGTTCATACGGTCTATCCTGCCGGGTCGCCTCGAAGCCGTCGTACTGGAATAAGGCTCAGTAATGGTTCCCTGAGCCCGTACGTGGGATTCGATTGTCTAATTGGCGTGCTGGTTGCTAAGGGTTCTCCCAGTTCCTTGAGCGCTCCATACCCCCTGTACGTGGGCCTACCCTGTATTCTCCATTGGCGTCGTTCGGCAAAGGGAACTCGTTCATACGGTCTATCCTGCCGGGTCGCCTCGAAGCCGTCGTACTGGTATCGGGCTCAGTAATGGTTCCCTGAGCCCGTACGTGGGATTCGATTGTCTAATTGGCGTGCTGGTTGCTAAGGGTTCTCCCAGTTCCTTGAGCGCTCCATACCCCCTGTACGTAGGCCTACCCTGTATTCTCCATTGGCGTCGTTCGGCGAAGGGAACTCGTTCATACGGTCTATCCTGCCGGGTCGCCTCGAAGCCGTCGTACTGGTATCGGGCTCAGTAATGGTTCCCTGAGCCCGTACGTGGGATTCGATTGTCTAATTGGCGTGCTGGTTGCTAAGGGTTCTCCCAGTTCCTTAAGCGCTCCGTACCCCCTGTACGTGGGCCTACCCTGTATTCTCCATTGGCGTCGTTCGGCGAAGGGAACTCGTTCATACGGTCTATCCTGCCGGGTCGCCTCGAAGCCGTCGTACTGGTATCGGGCTCGGTAATGGTTCCCTGAGCCCGTACGTGGGATTCGATTGTCTAATTGGCGTGCTGGTTGCTAAGGATTCTCCCAGTTCCTTGAGCGCTCCATACCCCCTGTACGTGGGCCTACCCTGTATTCTCCAATGGCGTCGTTCGGCGAAGGGAACTCGTTCATACGGTCTATCCTGCCGGGTCGCCTCGAAGCCGTCGTACTGGTATCATGCTCAGTAATGGTTCCCTGGGCCCGTACGTGGGATTCGATTGTCTAATTGGCGTGCTGGTTGCTAAGGGTTCTCCCAGTTCCTTGAGCGCTCATACCCCCTGTACGTGGGCCTAACCTGTATTCTCCATTGGCGTCGTTCGGCGAAGGAAACTCGTTCATACGGTCTATCCTGTCGGGTCGCCTCGAAGCTGTCGTACTGGTATCGGGCTCAGTAATGGTTCCCTGAGCCCGTACGTGGAATTCGATTGTCTAATTGGCGTGCTGGTTGCTAAGGGTTCTCCCAGTTCCTTGAGCGCTCCATACCCCCTGTACGTGGGCCTGCCCTGTATTCTCCATTGGCGTCGTTCGGCGAAGGGAACTCCTTCATACGGTCTATCCTGCCGGGTCGCCTCGAAGCCGTCGTACTGGTATCGGGCTCGGTAATGGTTCCCTGAGCCCGTACGTGGGATTCGATTGTCTAATTGGCGTGCTGGTTGCTAAGGGTTCTCCCAGTTCCTTGAGCGCTCCATACCCCCTGTACGTGGGCCTGCCCTGTATTCTCCATTGGCGTCGCTTGGCGAAGGGGACTCGTTCATACGGTCTATCCTGCCGGGTCGCCTCGAAGCCGTCGTACTGGAATAAGGCTCAGTAATGGTTCCCTGAGCCCGTACGTGGGATTCGATTGTCTAATTGGCGTGCTGGTTGCTAAAGGTTCTCCCAGTTCCTTGAGCGCTCCATACCCCCTGTACGTGGGCCTACCCTGTATTCTCCATTGGCGTCGTTCGGCAAAGGGAACTCGTTCATACGGTCTATCCTGCCGGGTCGCCTCGAAGCCGTCGTACTGGTATCGGGCTCAGTAATGGTTCCCTGAGCCCGTACGTGGGATTCGATTGTCTAATTGGCGTGCTGGTTGCTAAGGGTTCTCCCAGTTCCTTGAGCGCTCCATACCCCCTGTACGTAGGCCTACCCTGTATTCTCCATTGGCGTCGTTCGGCGAAGGGAACTCGTTCATACGGTCTATCCTGCCGGGTCGCCTCGAAGCCGTCGTACTGGTATCGGGCTCAGTAATGGTTCCCTGAGCCCGTACGTGGGATTCGATTGTCTAATTGGCGTGCTGGTTGCTAAGGGTTCTCCCAGTTCCTTAAGCGCTCCGTACCCCCTGTACGTGGGCCTACCCTGTATTCTCCATTGGCGTCGTTCGGCGAAGGGAACTCGTTCATACGGCAGGTCTATCCTGCCGGGTCGCCTCGAAGCCGTCGTACTGGTATCGGGCTCAGTAATGGTTCCCTGAGCCCGTACGTGGGATTCGATTGTCTAATTGGCGTGCTGGTTGCTAAGGGTTCTCCCAGTTCCTTGAGCGCTCTTACCCCCTGTACGTGGGCCTACCCTGTATTCTCCATTGGCGTCGTTCGGCGTAGGAAACTCGTTCATACGGTCTATCCTGTCGGGTCGCCTCGAAGCCGTCGTACTGGTATCGGGCTCAGTAATGGTTCTCTGAGCCCGTACGTGGAATTCGATTGTGTAATTGGCGTGCTGGTTGCTAAGGGTTCTCCCGGTTCCTTGAGCGCTCCATACCCCCTGTACGTGGGCCTACCCTGTATTCTCCATTGGCGTCGTTCGGCGAAGGGAACTCGTTCATACGGCAGGTCTATTCTGCCGGGTCGCCTCGAAGCCGTCGTACTGGTATCGGGCTCAGTAATGGTTCCCTGAGCCCGTACGTGGGATTCGATTGTCTAATTGGCGTGCTGGTTGCTAAGGGTTCTCCCAGTTCCTTGAGCGCTCCATACCCCCTGTACGTGGGCCTACCCTGTATTCTCCATTGGCGTCGTTCGGCAAAGGGAACTCGTTCATACGGTCTATCCTGCCGGGTCGCCTCGAAGCCGTCGTACTGGTATCGGGCTCAGTAATGGTTCCCTGAGCCCGTACGTGGGATTCGATTGTCTAATTGGCGTGCTGGTTGCTAAGGGTTCTCCCAGTTCCTTGAGCGCTCCATACCCCCTGTACGTAGGCCTACCCTGTATTCTCCATTGGCGTCGTTCGGCGAAGGGAACTCGTTCATACGGTCTATCCTGCCGGGTCGCCTCGAAGCCGTCGTACTGGTATCGGGCTCAGTAATGGTTCCCTGAGCCCGTACGTGGGATTCGATTGTCTAATTGGCGTGCTGGTTGCTAAGGGTTCTCCCAGTTCCTTAAGCGCTCCGTACCCCCTGTACGTGGGCCTACCCTGTATTCTCCATTGGCGTCGTTCGGCGAAGGGAACTCGTTCATACGGTCTATCCTGCCGGGTCGCCTCGAAGCCGTCGTACTGGTATCGGGCTCGGTAATGGTTCCCTGAGCCCGTACGTGGGATTCGATTGTCTAATTGGCGTGCTGGTTGCTAAGGATTCTCCCAGTTCCTTGAGCGCTCCATACCCCCTGTACGTGGGCCTACCCTGTATTCTCCAATGGCGTCGTTCGGCGAAGGGAACTCGTTCATACGGTCTATCCTGCCGGGTCGCCTCGAAGCCGTCGTACTGGTATCATGCTCAGTAATGGTTCCCTGGGCCCGTACGTGGGATTCGATTGTCTAATTGGCGTGCTGGTTGCTAAGGGTTCTCCCAGTTCCTTGAGCGCTCATACCCCCTGTACGTGGGCCTACCCTGTATTCTCCATTGGCGTCGTTCGGCGAAGGAAACTCGTTCATACGGTCTATCCTGTCGGGTCGCCTCGAAGCTGTCGTACTGGTATCGGGCTCAGTAATGGTTCCCTGAGCCCGTACGTGGAATTCGATTGTCTAATTGGCGTGCTGGTTGCTAAGGGTTCTCCCAGTTCCTTGAGCGCTCCATACCCCCTGTACGTGGGCCTGCCCTGTATTCTCCATTGGCGTCGTTCGGCGAAGGGAACTCCTTCATACGGTCTATCCTGCCGGGTCGCCTCGAAGCCGTCGTACTGGTATCGGGCTCGGTAATGGTTCCCTGAGCCCGTACGTGGGATTCGATTGTCTAATTGGCGTGCTGGTTGCTAAGGGTTCTCCCAGTTCCTTGAGCGCTCCATACCCCCTGTACGTGGGCCTACCCTGTATTCTCCATTGGCGTCGCTTGGCGAAGGGGACTCGTTCATACGGTCTATCCTGCCGGGTCGCCTCGAAGCCGTCGTACTGGAATAAGGCTCAGTAATGGTTCCCTGAGCCCGTATGTGGGATTCGATTGTCTAATTGGCGTGCTGGTTGCTAAGGGTTCTCCCAGTTCCTTGAGCGCTCCATACCCCCTGTACGTGGGCCTACCCTGTATTCTCCATTGGCGTCGTTCGGCAAAGGGAACTCGTTCATACGGTCTATCGTGCCGGGTCGCCTCGAAGCCGTCGTACTGGTATCGGGCTCAGTAATGGTTCCCTGAGCCCGTACGTGGGATTCGATTGTCTAATTGGCGTGCTGGTTGCTAAGGGTTCTCCCAGTTCCTTGAGCGCTCCATACCCCCTGTACGTAGGCCTACCCTGTATTCTCCATTGGCGTCGTTCGGCGAAGGGAACTCGTTCATACGGTCTATCCTGCCGGGTCGCCTCGAAGCCGTCGTACTGGTATCGGGCTCAGTAATGGTTCCCTGAGCCCGTACGTGGGATTCGATTGTCTAATTGGCGTGCTGGTTGCTAAGGGTTCTCCCAGTTCCTTAAGCGCTCCGTACCCCCTGTACGTGGGCCTACCCTGTATTCTCCATTGGCGTCGTTCGGCGAAGGGAACTCGTTCATACGGCAGGTCTATCCTGCCGGGTCGCCTCGAAGCCGTCGTACTGGTATCGGGCTCAGTAATGGTTTCCTGAGCCCGTACGTGGGATTCGATTGTCTAATTGGCGTGCTGGTTGCTAAGGGTTCTCCCAGTTCCTTGAGCGCTCTTACCCCCTGTACGTGGGCCTACCCAGTATTCTCCATTGGCGTCGTTCGGCGAAGGAAACTCGTTCATACGGTCTATCCTGTCGGGTCGCCTCGAAGCCGTCGTACTGGTATCGGGCTCAGTAATGGTTCCCTGAGCCCGTACGTGGAATTCGATTGTGTAATTGGCGTGCTGGTTGCTAAGGGTTCTCCCGGTTCCTTGAGCGCTCCATACCCCCTGTACGTGGGCCTACCCTGTATTCTCCATTGGCGTCGTTCGGCGAAGGGAACTCGTTCATACGGCAGGTCTATCCTGCCGGGTCGCCTCGAAGCCGTCGTACTGGTATCGGGCTCAGTAATGGTTCCCTGAGCCCGTACGTGGGATTCGATTGTCTAATTGGCGTGCTGGTTGCTAAGGGTTCTCCCAGTTCCTTGAGCGCTCCATACCCCCTGTACGTGGGCCTACCCTGTATTCTCCATTGGCGTCGTTCGGCGAAGGGAACTCGTTCATACGGTCTATCCTGCCGGGTCGCCTCGAAGCCGTCGTACTGGTATCGGGCTCAGTAATGGTTCCCTGAGCCCGTACGTTGGATTCGATTGTCTAATTGGCGTGCTGGTTGCTAAGGGTGCTCCCAGATCCTTGAGCACTCCATACCCCCTGTACGTGGGCCTACCCTGTATTCTCCATTGGCGTCGTTCGGCGAAGGGAACTCGTTCATTCGGTCTATCCTGCCGGGTCGCCTCGAAGCCGTCGTACTGGAATAAGGCTCAGTAATGGTTCCCTGAGCCCGTACGTTGGATTCGATTGGCTAATTGGCGTGCTGGTTGCTAAGGGTTCTCCCAGTTCCTTGAGCGCTCCATACCCCCTGTACGTGGGCCTACCCTGTATTCTCCATTGGCGTCGTTCGGCGAAAGGAACTCGTTCATACGGTCTATCCTGCCGGGTCGCCTCGAAGCCGACGTACTGGTATCGGGCTCAGGAATGGTTCCCTGAGCCCGTACGTGGGATTCGATTGTCTAATTGGCGTGCTGGTTGCTAAGGGTTCTCCCAGTTCCTTGAGCGCTCCATACCCCCTGTACGTGGGCCTACCCTGTGTTCTCCATTGGCGTCGTTCGGCGAAGGGAACTCGTTCATGCGGTCCATCCTGCCGGGTCGCTTCGAAGCCGTCGTACTGGTATCGGGCTCAGTAATGGTTCCCTGAGCCCGTACGTGGGATTCGATTGTCTAATTGGCGTGCTGGTTGCTAATGGTTCTCCCAGTTCCTTGAGCGCTCCGTACCCCCTGTACGTGGGCCTACCCTGTATTCTCCATTGGCGCCGTTCGGCGAAGGGAACTCGTTCATACGGTCTATCCTGCCGGGTCGCCTCGAAGCCGTCGTACTGGTATCGGGCTCGGTAATGGTTCCCTGAGCTCGTACGTGGGATTCGATTGTCTAATTGGCGTGCTGGTTGCTAAGGGTTCTCCCAGTTCTTTGAGCGCTCCATACCCCCTGTACATGGGCCTACCCTGTATTCTCCATTGGCGTCGTTCGGCGAAGGGAACTCGTTCATTCGGTCTATCCTGCCGGGTCGCCTCGAAGGCCTTCGTACTGGAATAAGGCTCAGTAATGGTTCCCTGAGCACGTACGTGGGATTCGATTGGCTAATTGGCGTGCTGGTTGCTAAGGGTTCTCCCAGTTCCTTGAGCGCTCCATACTCCCTGTACGTGGGCCTACCCTGTATTCTCCATTGGCGTCGTTCGGCGAAGGGAACTCGTTCATACGGTCTATCCTGCCGGGTCGCCTCGAAGCCGTCGTACTGGTATCGGGCTCAGTAATGGTTCCCTGAGCCCGTACGTGGGATTCGATTGTCTAATTGGCGTGCTGGTTGCTAAGGGTTCTCCCAGTTCCTTGAGCGCTCCATACCCCCTGTACGTGGGCCTACCCTGTATTCTCCATTGGCGTCGTTCGGCGAAGGGAACTCGTTCATTCGGTCTATCCTGCCGGGTCGCCTCGAAGCCGTCGTACAGGAATAAGGCTCAGTAATGGTTCCCTGAGCCCGTGCGTGGGATTCGATTGGCTAATTGGCGTGCTGGTTGCTAAGGGTTCTCCCAGTTCCTTGAGCGCTCCATACCCCCTGTACGTGGGCCTACCCTGTATTCTCCATTGGCGTCGTTCGGCGAAGGGAACTCGTTCATACGGTCTATCCTGCCGGGTCGCCTCGAAGCCGTCGTACTGGTATCGGGCTCAGTAATGGTTCCCTGAGCCCGTACGTGGGATTCGATTGTCTAATTGGCGTGCTGGTTGCTAAGGGTTCTCCCAGTTCCTTGAGCGCTCCATACCCCCTGTACGTGGGCCTACCCTGTATTCTCCATTGGCGTCGTTCGGCGAAGGGAACTCGTTCATACGGTCTATCCTGCCGGGTCGCCTCGAAGCCGTCGTACTGGTATCGGGCTCAGTAATGGTTCCCTGAGCCCGTACGTGGGATTCGATTGGCTAATTGGCGTGCTGGTTGCTAAGGGTTCTCCCAGTTCCTTGAGCGCTCCATACCCCCTGTACGTGGGCCTACCCTGTATTCTCCATTGGCGTCGTTCGACGAAGGGAACTCGTTCATACGGTCTATCCTGCCGGGTCGCCTCGAAGCCGTCGTACTGGTATCAGGCTCAGTAATGGTTCCCTGAGCCCGTACGTGGGATTCGATTGTCTAATTGGCGTGCTGGTTGCTAAGGACTCTCCCAGTTCCTTGAGCGCTCCATACCCCCTGTACGTGGACCTACCCTGTATTCTCCAATGGCGTCGTTCGGCGAAGGGAACTCGTTCATACGGTCTATCCCGCCGGGTCGCCTCGAAGCCGTCGTACTGGTATCATGCTCAGTAATGGTTCCCTGAGCCCGTACGTGGGATTCGATTGTCTAATTGGCGTGCTGGTTGCTAAGGGTTCTCCCAGTTCCTTGAGCGCTCCATACCCCCTGTACGTGGGCCTACCCTGTATTCTCCATTGGCGTCGTTCGGCGAAGGGAACTCGTTCATACGGTCTATCCTGCCGGGTCGCCTCGAAGCCGTCGTACTGGTATCGGGCTCAGTAATGGTTCCCTGAGCCCGTACGTGGGATTCGATTGTCTAATTGGCGTGCTGGTTGCTAAGGGTTCTCCCAGTTCCTTGAGCGCTCCATACCCCCTGTACGTGGGCCTACCCTGTATTCTCCATTGGCGTCGTTCGGCGAAGGGAACTCGTTCATACGGTCTATCCTGCCGGGTGGCCTCGAAGCCGTCGTACTGGTATCGGGCTCAGTAATGGTTCCCTGAGCCCGTACGTGGGATTCGATTGTCTAATTGGCGTGCTGGTTGCTAAGGGTTCTCCCAGATCCTTGAGCACTCCATACCCCCTGTACGTGGGCCTACCCTGTATTCTCCATTGGCGTCGTTCGGCGAAGGGAACTCGTTCATACGGTCTATCCTGCCGGGTCGCCTCGAAGCCGTCGTACTGGTATCGGGGTCAGTAATGGTTCCCTGAGCCCGTAAGTGGAATTCGATTGTCTAATTGGCGTGCTGGTTGCTAAGGGTTCTCCCAGTTCCTTGAGCGCTCCATACGCCCTGTACGTGGGCCTCCCCAGTATTCTCCATTGGCGTCGTTCGGCGAAGGGAACTCGTTCATACGGTCTATCCTGCCGTGTCGCCTCGAAGCCGTCGTACTGGTATCGGGCTCAGTAATGGTTCCCTGAGCCCGTACGTGGGATTCGATTGTCTAATTGGCGTGCTGGTTGCTAAGGGTTCTCCCAGATCCTTGAGCACTCCATACCCCCTGTACGTGGGCCTACCCTGTATTCTCCATTGGCGTCGTTCGGCGAAGGGAACTCGTTCATACGGTCTATCCTGCCGGGTCGCCTCGAAGCCGTCGTACTGGTATCGGGGTCAGTAATGGTTCCCTGAGCCCGTAAGTGGAATTCGATTGTCTAATTGGCGTGCTGGTTGCTAAGGGTTCTCCCAGTTCCTTGAGCGCTCCATACGCCCTGTACGTGGGCCTCCCCAGTATTCTCCATTGGCGTCGTTCGGCGAAGGGAACTCGTTCATACGGTCTATCCTGCCGTGTCGCCTCGAAGCCGTCGTACTGGTATCGGGCTCAGTAATGGTTCCCTGAGCCCGTACGTGGGATTCGATTGTCTAACTGGCGTGCTGGTTGCTAAGGGTTCTCCCAGTTCCTTGAGCGCTCCATACCCCCTGTACGTGGGCCTACCCTGTATTCTCCATTGGCGTCGTTCGGCGAAGGGAACTCGTTCATACGGTCTATCCTGCCGGGTGGCCTCGAAGCCGTCGTACTGGTATCGGGCTCAGTAATGGTTCCCTGAGCCCGTACGTGGGATTCGATTGTCTAATTGGCGTGCTGGTTGCTAAGGGTTCTCCCAGATCCTTGAGCACTCCATACCCCCTGTACGTGGGCCTACCCTGTATTCTCCATTGGCGTCGTTCGGCGAAGGGAACTCGTTCATACGGTCTATCCTGCCGGGTCGCCTCGAAGCCGTCGTACTGGTATCGGGGTCAGTAATGGTTCCCTGAGCCCGTAAGTGGAATTCGATTGTCTAATTGGCGTGCTGGTTGCTAAGGGTTCTCCCAGTTCCTTGAGCGCTCCATACGCCCTGTACGTGGGCCTCCCCAGTATTCTCCATTGGCGTCGTTCGGCGAAGGGAACTCGTTCATACGGTCTATCCTGCCGGGTCGCCTCGAAGCCGTCGTACTGGTATCGGGCTCAGTAATGGTTCCCTAAGCCCGTACGTGGGATTCGATTGTCTAATTGGCGTGCTGGTTGCTAAGGGTTCTCCCAGTTCCTTGAGCGCTCCGTACCCCCTGTACGTGGGCCTACCCTGTATTCTCCATTGGCGTCGTTCGGCGAAGGGAACTCGTTCATACTGTCTATCCTGCCGGGTCGCCTAGAAGCCGTCGTACTGGTATCGGGCTCGGTAATGGTTCCCTGAGCCCGTACGTGGGATTCGATTGTCTAATTGGCGTGCTGGTTGCTAAGGGTTCTCCCAGTTCCTTGAGCGCTCCGTACCCCCTGTACGTGGGCCTACCCTGTATTCTCCATTGGCGTCGTTCGGCGAAGGGAACTCGTTCATACGGTCTATCCTGCCGGGTCGCCTCGAAGCCGTCGTACTGGTATCGGGCTCGGTAATGGTTCCCTGAGCCCGTACGTGGGATTCGATTGTCTAATTGGCGTGCTGGTTGCTAAGGGTTCTCCCAGTTCCTTGAGCGCTCCGTACCCCCTGTACGTGGGCCTACCCTGTATTCTCCATTGGCGTCGTTCGGCGAAAGGAACTCGTTCATACGGTCTATCCTGCCGGGTCGCCTCGAAGCCGTCGTACTGGTATCGCGCTCGGTAATGGTTCCCTGAGCCCGTACGTGGGATTCGATTGTCTAATTGGCGTGCTGGTTGCTAAGGGTTCTCCCAGTTCCTTGAGCGCTCCATACCCCCTGTACGTGGGCCTACCCTGTATTCTCCATTGGCGTCGTTCGGCGAAGGGAACTCGTTCATGCGGTCCATCCTGCCGGGTCGCCTCGAAGCCGTCGTACTGGTATCGGGCTCAGTAATGGTTCCCTGAGCCCGTACGTGGGATTCGATTGTCTAATTGGCGTGCTGGTTGCTAAGGGTTCTCCCAGTTCCTTGAGCGCTCCGTACCCCCTGTACGTGGGCCTACCCTGTATTCTCCATTGGCGTCGTTCGGCGAAGGGAACTCGTTCATACGGTCTATCCTGCCGGGTCGCCTCGAAGCCGTCGTACTGGTATCGGGCTCGGTAATGGTTCCCTGAGCCCGTACGTGGGATTCGATTGTCTAATTGGCGTGCTGGTTGCTATGGGTTCTCCCAGTTCTTTGGGCGCTCCTTACCCCCTGTACATGGGCCTACCCTGTATTCTCCATTGGCGTCGTTCGGCGAAGGGAACTCGTTCATGCGGTCCATCCTGCCGGGTCGCCTCGAAGCCGTCGTACTGGAATAAGGCTCAGTAATGGTTCCCTGAGCCCGTACGTGGGATTCGATTGGCTAATTGGCGTGCTGGTTGCTAAGGGTTCTCCCAGTTCCTTGAGCGCTCCATACCCCCTGTACGTGGGCCTACCCTGTATTCTCCATTGGCGTCGTTCGGCGAAGGGAACTCGTTCATACGGTCTATCCTGCCGGGTCGCCTCGAAGCCGTCGTACTGGTATCGGGCTCAGTAATGGTTCCCTGAGCCCGTACGTGGGATTCGATTGTCTAATTGGCGTGCTGGTTGCTAAGGGTTCTCCCAGTTCCTTGAGCGCTCCATACCCCCTGTACGTGGGCCTACCCTGTATTCTCCATTGGCGTCGTTCGGCGAAGGGAACTCGTTCATACGGTCTATCCTGCCGGGTCGCCTCGAAGCCGTCGTACTGGTATCGGGCTCGGTAATGGTTCCCTGTGCCCGTACGTGGGATTCGATTGTCTAATTGGCGTGCTGGTTGCTAAGGGTTCTCCCAGTTCTTTGAGCGCTCCATACCCCCTGTACATGGGCCTACCCTGTATTCTCCATTGGCGTCGTTCGGCGAAGGGAACTCGTTCATTCGGTCTATCCTGCCGGGTCGCCTCGAAGCCGTCGTACTGGAATAAGGCTCAGTAATGGTTCCCTGAGCCCGTACGTGGGATTCGATTGGCTAATTGGCGTGCTGGTTGCTAAGGGTTCTCCCAGTTCCTTGAGCGCTCCATACCTCCTGCACGTGGGCCTACCCTGTATTCTCCATTGGCGTCGTTCGGCGAAGGGAACTCGTTCATACGGTCTATCCTGCCGGGTCGCCTCGAAGCCGTGGTACTGGTATCGGGCTCAGTAATGGTTCCCTGAGCCCGTACGTGGGATTCGATTGTCTAATTGGCGTGCTGGTTGCTAAGGGTTCTCCCAGTTCCTTGAGCGCTCCATACCCCCTGTACGTGGGCCTACCCTGTATTCTCCATTGGCGTCGTTCGGCGAAGGGAACTCGTTCATACGGTCTATCCTGCCGGGTCGCCTCGAAGCCGTCGTACTGGTATCGGGCTCGGTAATGGTTCCCTGTGCCCGTACGTGGGATTCGATTGTCTAATTGGCGTGCTGGTTGCTAAGGGTTCTCCCAGTTCTTTGCGCGCTCCATACCCCCTGTACGTGGGCCTACCCTGTATTCTCCATTGGCGTCGTTCGGCGAAGGGAACTCGTTCATTCGGTCTATCCTGCCGGGTCGCCTCGAAGCCGTCGTACAGGAATAAGGCTCAGTAATGGTTCCCTGAGCCCGTACGTGGGATTCGATTGGCTAATTGGCGTGCTGGTTGCTAAGGGTTCTCCCAGTTCCTTGAGCGCTCCATACCCCCTGTACGTGGGCCTACCCTGTATTCTCCATTGGCGTCGTTCGGCGAAGGGAACTCGTTCATACGGTCTATCCTGCCGGGTCGCCTCGAAGCCGTCGTACTGGTATCGGGCTCAGTAATGGTTCCCTGAGCCCGTACGTGGGATTCGATTGTCTAATTGGCGTGCTGGTTGCTAAGGGTTCTCCCAGTTACTTGAGCGCTCCATACCACCTGTACGTGGGCCTACCCTGTATTCTCCATTGGCGTCGTTCGGCGAAGGGAACTCGTTCATACGGTCTATCTTGCCGGGTCGCCTCGAAGCCGTCGTACTGGTATCGGGCTCAGTAATGGTTCCCTGAGCCCGTACGTGGGATTCGATTGTCTAATTGGCGTGCTGGTTGCTAAGGGTTCTCCCAGTTCCTTGAGCGCTCCATACCCCCTGTACGTGGGCCTACCCTGTATTCTCCATTGGCGTCGTTCGGCGAAGGGAACTCGTTCATACGGTCTATCCTGCCGGGTCGCCTCGAAGCCGTCGTACTGTTATCGGGCTCAGTAATGGTTCCCTGAGCCCGTACGTGGGATTCGATTGTCTAATTGGCGTGCTGGTTGCTAAGGGTTCTCCCAGTTCCTTGAGCGCTCCATACCCCCTGTACGTGGGCCTACCCTGTATTCTCCATTGGCGTCGTTCGGCGAAGGGAACTCGTTCATACGGTCTATCCTGCCGGGTGGCCTCGAAGCCGTCGTACTGGTATCGGGCTCAGTAATGGTTCCCTGAGCCCGTACGTGGGATTCGATTGTCTAATTGGCGTGCTGGTTGCTAAGGGTTCTCCCAGATCCTTGAGCGCTCCATACGCCCTGTACGTGGGCCTTCCCAGTATTCTCCATTGGCGTCGTTCGGCGAAGGGAACTCGTTCATACGGTCTATCCTGCCGTGTCGCCTCGAAGCCGTCGTACTGGTATCGGGCTCAGTAATGGTTCCCTGAGCCCGTACGTGGGATTCGATTGTCTAATTGGCGTGCTGGTTGCTAAGGGTTCTCCCAGTTCCTTGAGCGCTCCATACCCCCTGTACGTGGGCCTACCCTGTATTCTCCATTGGCGTCGTTCGGCGAAGGGAACTCGTTCATACGGTCTATCCTGCCGGGTCGCCTCGAAGCCGTCGTACTGGAATCGGGCTCAGTAATGGTTCCCTGAGCCCGTACG
This sequence comes from Cryptocephalus moraei, assembly GCA_946251905.1. Classification (NCBI taxonomy): domain Eukaryota; kingdom Metazoa; phylum Arthropoda; class Insecta; order Coleoptera; family Chrysomelidae; genus Cryptocephalus; species Cryptocephalus moraei. Next base: position 16,910,487 of record OX276466.1, read on the forward strand.
TGGGATTCGATTGTCTAATTGGCGTGCTGGTTGCTAAGGGTTCTCCCAGTTCCTTGAGCGCTCCATACCCCCTGTACGTGGGCCTACCCTGTATTCTCCATTGGCGTCGTTCGGCGAAGGGAACTCGTTCATACGGTCTATCCTGCCGGGTCGCCTCGAAGCCGTCGTACTGGTATCGGGCTCAGTAATGGTTCCCTGAGCCCGTACGTGGGATTCGATTGTCTAATTGGCGTGCTGGTTGCTAAGGGTTCTCCCAGTTCCTTGAGCGCTCCATACCTCCTGTACGTGGGCCTACCCTGTATTCTCCATTGGCGTCGTTCGGCGAAGGGAACTCGTTCATACGGTCTATCCTGCCGGGTCGCCTCGAAGCCGTCGTACTGGTATCGGGCTCAGTAATGGTTCCCTGAGCCCGTACGTGGGATTCGATTGTCTAATTGGCGTGCTGGTTGCTAAGGGTTCTCCCAGTTCCTTGAGCGCTCCGTACCCCCTGTACGTGGGCCTACCCTGTATTCTCCATTGGCGTCGTTCGGCGAAGGGAACTCGTTCATACTGTCTATCCTGCCGGGTCGCCTCGAAGCCGTCGTACTGGTATCGGGCTCGGTAATGGTTCCCTGAGCCCGTACGTGGGATTCGATTGTCTAATTGGCGTGCTGGTTGCTAAGGGTTCTCCCAGTTCCTTGAGCGCTGCATACCCCCTGTACGTGGGCCTACCCTGTATTCTCCATTGGTGTCGTTCGGCGAAGGGAACTCGTTCATTCGGTCTATCCTGCCGGGTCGCCTCGAAGCCGTCGTACTGGAATAAGGCTCAGTAATGGTTCCCTGAGCCCGTACGTTGGATTCGATTGGCTAATTGGCGTGCTGGTTGCTAAGGGTTCTCCCAGTTCCTTGAGTGCTCCATACCCCCTGTACGTGGGCCTACCCTGTATTCTCCATTGGCGTCGTTCGGCGAAGGGAACTCGTTCATACGGTCTATCCTGCCGGGTCGCCTCGAAGCCGACGTACTGGTATCGGGCTCAGGAATGGTTCCCTGAGCCCGTACGTGGGATTCGATTGTCTAATTGGCGTGCTGGTTGCTAAGGGTTCTCCCAGTTCCTTGAGCGCTCCATACCCCCCTGTACGTGGGCCTACCCTGTATTCTCCATTGGCGTCGTTCGGCGAAGGGAACTCGTTCATGCGGTCCATCCTGCCGGGTCGCCTCGAAGCCGTCGTACTGGTATCGGGCTCAGTAATGGTTCCCTGAGCCCGTACGTGGGATTCGATTGTCTAATTGGCGTGCTGGTTGCTAAGGGTTCTCCCAGTTCCTTGAGCGCTCCGTACCCCCTGTACGTGGGCCTACCCTGTATTCTCCATTGGCGTCGTTCGGCGAAGGGAACTCGTTCATACGGTCTATCCTGCCGGGTCGCCTCGAAGCCGTCGTACTGGTATCGGGCTCGGTAATGGTTCCCTGAGCCCGTACGTGGGATTCGATTGTCTAATTGGCGTGCTGGTTGCTAAGGGTTCTCCCAGTTCTTTGAGCGCTCCTTACCCCCTGTACATGGGCCTACCCTGTATTCTCCATTGGCGTCGTTCGGCGAAGGGAACTCGTTCATTCGGTCTATCCTGCCGGGTCGCCTCGAAGCCGTCGTACTGGAATAAGGCTCAGTAATGGTTCCCTGAGCCCGTACGTGGGATTCGATTGGCTAATTGGCGTGCTGGTTGCTAAGGGTTCTCCCAGTTCCTTGAGCGCTCCATACCCCCTGTACGTGGGCCTACCCTGTATTCTCCATTGGCGTCGTTCGGCGAAGGGAACTCGTTCATACGGTCTATCCTGCCGGGTCGCCTCGAAGCCGTCGTACTGGTATCGGGCTCAGTAATGGTTCCCTGAGACCGTACGTGGGATTCGATTGTCTAATTGGCGTGCTGGTTGCTAAGGGTTCTCCCAGTTCCTTGAGCGCTCCATACCCCCTGTACGTGGGCCTACCCTGTATTCTCCATTGGCGTCGTTCGGCGAAGGGAACTCGTTCATACGGTCTATCCTGCCGGGTCGCCTCGAAGCCGTCGTACTGGTATCGGGCTCGGTAATGGTTCCCTGTGCCCGTACGTGGGATTCGATTGTCTAATTGGCGTGCTGGTTGCTAAGGGTTCTCCCAGTTCTTTGAGCGCTCCATACCCCCTGTACATGGGCCTACCCTGTATTCTCCATTGGCGTCGTTCGGCGAAGGGAACTCGTTCATTCGGTCTATCCTGCCGGGTCGCCTCGAAGCCGTCGTACTGGAATAAGGCTCAGTAATGGTTCCCTGAGCCCGTACGTGGGATTCGATTGGCTAATTGGCGTGCTGGTTGCTAAGGGTTCTCCCAGTTCCTTGAGCGCTCCATACCTCCTGTACGTGGGCCTACCCTGTATTCTCCATTGGCGTCGTTCGGCGAAGGGAACTCGTTCATACGGTCTATCCTGCCGGGTCGCCTCGAAGCCGTCGTACTGGTATCGGGCTCAGTAATGGTTCCCTGAGCCCGTACGTGGGATTCGATTGTCTAATTGGCGTGCTGGTTGCTAAGGGTTCTCCCAGTTCCTTGAGCGCTCCATACCCCCTGTACGTGGGCCTACCCTGTATTCTCCATTGGCGTCGTTCGGCGAAGGGAACTCGTTCATACGGTCTATCCTGCCGGGTCGCCTCGAAGCCGTCGTACTGGTATCGGGCTCAGTAATGGTTCCCTGAGCCCGTACGTTGGATTCGATTGTCTAATTGGCGTGCTGGTTGCTAAGGGTGCTCCCAGATCCTTGAGCACTCCATACCCCCTGTACGTGGGCCTACCCTGTATTCTCCATTGGCGTCGTTCGGCGAAGGGAACTCGTTCATTCGGTCTATCCTGCCGGGTCGCCTCGAAGCCGTCGTACTGGAATAAGGCTCAGTAATGGTTCCCTGAGCCCGTACGTTGGATTCGATTGGCTAATTGGCGTGCTGGTTGCTAAGGGTTCTCCCAGTTCCTTGAGCGCTCCATACCCCCTGTACGTGGGCCTACCCTGTATTCTCCATTGGCGTCGTTCGGCGAAAGGAACTCGTTCATACGGTCTATCCTGCCGGGTCGCCTCGAAGCCGACGTACTGGTATCGGGCTCAGGAATGGTTCCCTGAGCCCGTACGTGGGATTCGATTGTCTAATTGGCGTGCTGGTTGCTAAGGGTTCTCCCAGTTCCTTGAGCGCTCCATACCCCCTGTACGTGGGCCTACCCTGTGTTCTCCATTGGCGTCGTTCGGCGAAGGGAACTCGTTCATGCGGTCCATCCTGCCGGGTCGCTTCGAAGCCGTCGTACTGGTATCGGGCTCAGTAATGGTTCCCTGAGCCCGTACGTGGGATTCGATTGTCTAATTGGCGTGCTGGTTGCTAATGGTTCTCCCAGTTCCTTGAGCGCTCCGTACCCCCTGTACGTGGGCCTACCCTGTATTCTCCATTGGCGCCGTTCGGCGAAGGGAACTCGTTCATACGGTCTATCCTGCCGGGTCGCCTCGAAGCCGTCGTACTGGTATCGGGCTCGGTAATGGTTCCCTGAGCTCGTACGTGGGATTCGATTGTCTAATTGGCGTGCTGGTTGCTAAGGGTTCTCCCAGTTCTTTGAGCGCTCCATACCCCCTGTACATGGGCCTACCCTGTATTCTCCATTGGCGTCGTTCGGCGAAGGGAACTCGTTCATTCGGTCTATCCTGCCGGGTCGCCTCGAAGGCCTTCGTACTGGAATAAGGCTCAGTAATGGTTCCCTGAGCACGTACGTGGGATTCGATTGGCTAATTGGCGTGCTGGTTGCTAAGGGTTCTCCCAGTTCCTTGAGCGCTCCATACTCCCTGTACGTGGGCCTACCCTGTATTCTCCATTGGCGTCGTTCGGCGAAGGGAACTCGTTCATACGGTCTATCCTGCCGGGTCGCCTCGAAGCCGTCGTACTGGTATCGGGCTCAGTAATGGTTCCCTGAGCCCGTACGTGGGATTCGATTGTCTAATTGGCGTGCTGGTTGCTAAGGGTTCTCCCAGTTCCTTGAGCGCTCCATACCCCCTGTACGTGGGCCTACCCTGTATTCTCCATTGGCGTCGTTCGGCGAAGGGAACTCGTTCATTCGGTCTATCCTGCCGGGTCGCCTCGAAGCCGTCGTACAGGAATAAGGCTCAGTAATGGTTCCCTGAGCCCGTGCGTGGGATTCGATTGGCTAATTGGCGTGCTGGTTGCTAAGGGTTCTCCCAGTTCCTTGAGCGCTCCATACCCCCTGTACGTGGGCCTACCCTGTATTCTCCATTGGCGTCGTTCGGCGAAGGGAACTCGTTCATACGGTCTATCCTGCCGGGTCGCCTCGAAGCCGTCGTACTGGTATCGGGCTCAGTAATGGTTCCCTGAGCCCGTACGTGGGATTCGATTGTCTAATTGGCGTGCTGGTTGCTAAGGGTTCTCCCAGTTCCTTGAGCGCTCCATACCCCCTGTACGTGGGCCTACCCTGTATTCTCCATTGGCGTCGTTCGGCGAAGGGAACTCGTTCATACGGTCTATCCTGCCGGGTCGCCTCGAAGCCGTCGTACTGGTATCGGGCTCAGTAATGGTTCCCTGAGCCCGTACGTGGGATTCGATTGGCTAATTGGCGTGCTGGTTGCTAAGGGTTCTCCCAGTTCCTTGAGCGCTCCATACCCCCTGTACGTGGGCCTACCCTGTATTCTCCATTGGCGTCGTTCGACGAAGGGAACTCGTTCATACGGTCTATCCTGCCGGGTCGCCTCGAAGCCGTCGTACTGGTATCAGGCTCAGTAATGGTTCCCTGAGCCCGTACGTGGGATTCGATTGTCTAATTGGCGTGCTGGTTGCTAAGGACTCTCCCAGTTCCTTGAGCGCTCCATACCCCCTGTACGTGGACCTACCCTGTATTCTCCAATGGCGTCGTTCGGCGAAGGGAACTCGTTCATACGGTCTATCCCGCCGGGTCGCCTCGAAGCCGTCGTACTGGTATCATGCTCAGTAATGGTTCCCTGAGCCCGTACGTGGGATTCGATTGTCTAATTGGCGTGCTGGTTGCTAAGGGTTCTCCCAGTTCCTTGAGCGCTCCATACCCCCTGTACGTGGGCCTACCCTGTATTCTCCATTGGCGTCGTTCGGCGAAGGGAACTCGTTCATACGGTCTATCCTGCCGGGTCGCCTCGAAGCCGTCGTACTGGTATCGGGCTCAGTAATGGTTCCCTGAGCCCGTACGTGGGATTCGATTGTCTAATTGGCGTGCTGGTTGCTAAGGGTTCTCCCAGTTCCTTGAGCGCTCCATACCCCCTGTACGTGGGCCTACCCTGTATTCTCCATTGGCGTCGTTCGGCGAAGGGAACTCGTTCATACGGTCTATCCTGCCGGGTGGCCTCGAAGCCGTCGTACTGGTATCGGGCTCAGTAATGGTTCCCTGAGCCCGTACGTGGGATTCGATTGTCTAATTGGCGTGCTGGTTGCTAAGGGTTCTCCCAGATCCTTGAGCACTCCATACCCCCTGTACGTGGGCCTACCCTGTATTCTCCATTGGCGTCGTTCGGCGAAGGGAACTCGTTCATACGGTCTATCCTGCCGGGTCGCCTCGAAGCCGTCGTACTGGTATCGGGGTCAGTAATGGTTCCCTGAGCCCGTAAGTGGAATTCGATTGTCTAATTGGCGTGCTGGTTGCTAAGGGTTCTCCCAGTTCCTTGAGCGCTCCATACGCCCTGTACGTGGGCCTCCCCAGTATTCTCCATTGGCGTCGTTCGGCGAAGGGAACTCGTTCATACGGTCTATCCTGCCGTGTCGCCTCGAAGCCGTCGTACTGGTATCGGGCTCAGTAATGGTTCCCTGAGCCCGTACGTGGGATTCGATTGTCTAATTGGCGTGCTGGTTGCTAAGGGTTCTCCCAGATCCTTGAGCACTCCATACCCCCTGTACGTGGGCCTACCCTGTATTCTCCATTGGCGTCGTTCGGCGAAGGGAACTCGTTCATACGGTCTATCCTGCCGGGTCGCCTCGAAGCCGTCGTACTGGTATCGGGGTCAGTAATGGTTCCCTGAGCCCGTAAGTGGAATTCGATTGTCTAATTGGCGTGCTGGTTGCTAAGGGTTCTCCCAGTTCCTTGAGCGCTCCATACGCCCTGTACGTGGGCCTCCCCAGTATTCTCCATTGGCGTCGTTCGGCGAAGGGAACTCGTTCATACGGTCTATCCTGCCGTGTCGCCTCGAAGCCGTCGTACTGGTATCGGGCTCAGTAATGGTTCCCTGAGCCCGTACGTGGGATTCGATTGTCTAACTGGCGTGCTGGTTGCTAAGGGTTCTCCCAGTTCCTTGAGCGCTCCATACCCCCTGTACGTGGGCCTACCCTGTATTCTCCATTGGCGTCGTTCGGCGAAGGGAACTCGTTCATACGGTCTATCCTGCCGGGTGGCCTCGAAGCCGTCGTACTGGTATCGGGCTCAGTAATGGTTCCCTGAGCCCGTACGTGGGATTCGATTGTCTAATTGGCGTGCTGGTTGCTAAGGGTTCTCCCAGATCCTTGAGCACTCCATACCCCCTGTACGTGGGCCTACCCTGTATTCTCCATTGGCGTCGTTCGGCGAAGGGAACTCGTTCATACGGTCTATCCTGCCGGGTCGCCTCGAAGCCGTCGTACTGGTATCGGGGTCAGTAATGGTTCCCTGAGCCCGTAAGTGGAATTCGATTGTCTAATTGGCGTGCTGGTTGCTAAGGGTTCTCCCAGTTCCTTGAGCGCTCCATACGCCCTGTACGTGGGCCTCCCCAGTATTCTCCATTGGCGTCGTTCGGCGAAGGGAACTCGTTCATACGGTCTATCCTGCCGGGTCGCCTCGAAGCCGTCGTACTGGTATCGGGCTCAGTAATGGTTCCCTAAGCCCGTACGTGGGATTCGATTGTCTAATTGGCGTGCTGGTTGCTAAGGGTTCTCCCAGTTCCTTGAGCGCTCCGTACCCCCTGTACGTGGGCCTACCCTGTATTCTCCATTGGCGTCGTTCGGCGAAGGGAACTCGTTCATACTGTCTATCCTGCCGGGTCGCCTAGAAGCCGTCGTACTGGTATCGGGCTCGGTAATGGTTCCCTGAGCCCGTACGTGGGATTCGATTGTCTAATTGGCGTGCTGGTTGCTAAGGGTTCTCCCAGTTCCTTGAGCGCTCCGTACCCCCTGTACGTGGGCCTACCCTGTATTCTCCATTGGCGTCGTTCGGCGAAGGGAACTCGTTCATACGGTCTATCCTGCCGGGTCGCCTCGAAGCCGTCGTACTGGTATCGGGCTCGGTAATGGTTCCCTGAGCCCGTACGTGGGATTCGATTGTCTAATTGGCGTGCTGGTTGCTAAGGGTTCTCCCAGTTCCTTGAGCGCTCCGTACCCCCTGTACGTGGGCCTACCCTGTATTCTCCATTGGCGTCGTTCGGCGAAAGGAACTCGTTCATACGGTCTATCCTGCCGGGTCGCCTCGAAGCCGTCGTACTGGTATCGCGCTCGGTAATGGTTCCCTGAGCCCGTACGTGGGATTCGATTGTCTAATTGGCGTGCTGGTTGCTAAGGGTTCTCCCAGTTCCTTGAGCGCTCCATACCCCCTGTACGTGGGCCTACCCTGTATTCTCCATTGGCGTCGTTCGGCGAAGGGAACTCGTTCATGCGGTCCATCCTGCCGGGTCGCCTCGAAGCCGTCGTACTGGTATCGGGCTCAGTAATGGTTCCCTGAGCCCGTACGTGGGATTCGATTGTCTAATTGGCGTGCTGGTTGCTAAGGGTTCTCCCAGTTCCTTGAGCGCTCCGTACCCCCTGTACGTGGGCCTACCCTGTATTCTCCATTGGCGTCGTTCGGCGAAGGGAACTCGTTCATACGGTCTATCCTGCCGGGTCGCCTCGAAGCCGTCGTACTGGTATCGGGCTCGGTAATGGTTCCCTGAGCCCGTACGTGGGATTCGATTGTCTAATTGGCGTGCTGGTTGCTATGGGTTCTCCCAGTTCTTTGGGCGCTCCTTACCCCCTGTACATGGGCCTACCCTGTATTCTCCATTGGCGTCGTTCGGCGAAGGGAACTCGTTCATGCGGTCCATCCTGCCGGGTCGCCTCGAAGCCGTCGTACTGGAATAAGGCTCAGTAATGGTTCCCTGAGCCCGTACGTGGGATTCGATTGGCTAATTGGCGTGCTGGTTGCTAAGGGTTCTCCCAGTTCCTTGAGCGCTCCATACCCCCTGTACGTGGGCCTACCCTGTATTCTCCATTGGCGTCGTTCGGCGAAGGGAACTCGTTCATACGGTCTATCCTGCCGGGTCGCCTCGAAGCCGTCGTACTGGTATCGGGCTCAGTAATGGTTCCCTGAGCCCGTACGTGGGATTCGATTGTCTAATTGGCGTGCTGGTTGCTAAGGGTTCTCCCAGTTCCTTGAGCGCTCCATACCCCCTGTACGTGGGCCTACCCTGTATTCTCCATTGGCGTCGTTCGGCGAAGGGAACTCGTTCATACGGTCTATCCTGCCGGGTCGCCTCGAAGCCGTCGTACTGGTATCGGGCTCGGTAATGGTTCCCTGTGCCCGTACGTGGGATTCGATTGTCTAATTGGCGTGCTGGTTGCTAAGGGTTCTCCCAGTTCTTTGAGCGCTCCATACCCCCTGTACATGGGCCTACCCTGTATTCTCCATTGGCGTCGTTCGGCGAAGGGAACTCGTTCATTCGGTCTATCCTGCCGGGTCGCCTCGAAGCCGTCGTACTGGAATAAGGCTCAGTAATGGTTCCCTGAGCCCGTACGTGGGATTCGATTGGCTAATTGGCGTGCTGGTTGCTAAGGGTTCTCCCAGTTCCTTGAGCGCTCCATACCTCCTGCACGTGGGCCTACCCTGTATTCTCCATTGGCGTCGTTCGGCGAAGGGAACTCGTTCATACGGTCTATCCTGCCGGGTCGCCTCGAAGCCGTGGTACTGGTATCGGGCTCAGTAATGGTTCCCTGAGCCCGTACGTGGGATTCGATTGTCTAATTGGCGTGCTGGTTGCTAAGGGTTCTCCCAGTTCCTTGAGCGCTCCATACCCCCTGTACGTGGGCCTACCCTGTATTCTCCATTGGCGTCGTTCGGCGAAGGGAACTCGTTCATACGGTCTATCCTGCCGGGTCGCCTCGAAGCCGTCGTACTGGTATCGGGCTCGGTAATGGTTCCCTGTGCCCGTACGTGGGATTCGATTGTCTAATTGGCGTGCTGGTTGCTAAGGGTTCTCCCAGTTCTTTGCGCGCTCCATACCCCCTGTACGTGGGCCTACCCTGTATTCTCCATTGGCGTCGTTCGGCGAAGGGAACTCGTTCATTCGGTCTATCCTGCCGGGTCGCCTCGAAGCCGTCGTACAGGAATAAGGCTCAGTAATGGTTCCCTGAGCCCGTACGTGGGATTCGATTGGCTAATTGGCGTGCTGGTTGCTAAGGGTTCTCCCAGTTCCTTGAGCGCTCCATACCCCCTGTACGTGGGCCTACCCTGTATTCTCCATTGGCGTCGTTCGGCGAAGGGAACTCGTTCATACGGTCTATCCTGCCGGGTCGCCTCGAAGCCGTCGTACTGGTATCGGGCTCAGTAATGGTTCCCTGAGCCCGTACGTGGGATTCGATTGTCTAATTGGCGTGCTGGTTGCTAAGGGTTCTCCCAGTTACTTGAGCGCTCCATACCACCTGTACGTGGGCCTACCCTGTATTCTCCATTGGCGTCGTTCGGCGAAGGGAACTCGTTCATACGGTCTATCTTGCCGGGTCGCCTCGAAGCCGTCGTACTGGTATCGGGCTCAGTAATGGTTCCCTGAGCCCGTACGTGGGATTCGATTGTCTAATTGGCGTGCTGGTTGCTAAGGGTTCTCCCAGTTCCTTGAGCGCTCCATACCCCCTGTACGTGGGCCTACCCTGTATTCTCCATTGGCGTCGTTCGGCGAAGGGAACTCGTTCATACGGTCTATCCTGCCGGGTCGCCTCGAAGCCGTCGTACTGTTATCGGGCTCAGTAATGGTTCCCTGAGCCCGTACGTGGGATTCGATTGTCTAATTGGCGTGCTGGTTGCTAAGGGTTCTCCCAGTTCCTTGAGCGCTCCATACCCCCTGTACGTGGGCCTACCCTGTATTCTCCATTGGCGTCGTTCGGCGAAGGGAACTCGTTCATACGGTCTATCCTGCCGGGTGGCCTCGAAGCCGTCGTACTGGTATCGGGCTCAGTAATGGTTCCCTGAGCCCGTACGTGGGATTCGATTGTCTAATTGGCGTGCTGGTTGCTAAGGGTTCTCCCAGATCCTTGAGCGCTCCATACGCCCTGTACGTGGGCCTTCCCAGTATTCTCCATTGGCGTCGTTCGGCGAAGGGAACTCGTTCATACGGTCTATCCTGCCGTGTCGCCTCGAAGCCGTCGTACTGGTATCGGGCTCAGTAATGGTTCCCTGAGCCCGTACGTGGGATTCGATTGTCTAATTGGCGTGCTGGTTGCTAAGGGTTCTCCCAGTTCCTTGAGCGCTCCATACCCCCTGTACGTGGGCCTACCCTGTATTCTCCATTGGCGTCGTTCGGCGAAGGGAACTCGTTCATACGGTCTATCCTGCCAGGTCGCCTCGAAGCCGTCGTACTGGAATCGGGCTCAGTAATGGTTCCCTGAGCCCGTACGTGGGATTCGATTGTCTAATTGGCGTGCTGGTTGCTAAGGGTTCTCCCAGTTCCTTGAGCGCTCCATACCCCCTGTACGTGGGCCTACCCTGTATTCTCCATTGGCGTCGTTCGGCGAAGGGAACTCGTTCATACGGTCTATCCTGCCGGGTCGCCTCGAAGCCGTCGTACTGGTATCGGGCTCAGTAATGGTTCCCTGAGCCCGTACGTGGGATTCGATTGTCTAATTGGCGTGCTGGTTGCTAAGGGTTCTCCCAGTTCCTTGAGCGCTCCATACCTCCTGTACGTGGGCCTACCCTGTATTCTCCATTGGCGTCGTTCGGCGAAGGGAACTCGTTCATACGGTCTATCCTGCCGGGTCGCCTCGAAGCCGTCGTACTGGTATCGGGCTCAGTAATGGTTCCCTGAGCCCGTACGTGGGATTCGATTGTCTAATTGGCGTGCTGGTTGCTAAGGGTTCTCCCAGTTCCTTGAGCGCTCCGTACCCCCTGTACGTGGGCCTACCCTGTATTCTCCATTGGCGTCGTTCGGCGAAGGGAACTCGTTCATACTGTCTATCCTGCCGGGTCGCCTCGAAGCCGTCGTACTGGTATCGGGCTCGGTAATGGTTCCCTGAGCCCGTACGTGGGATTCGATTGTCTAATTGGCGTGCTGGTTGCTAAGGGTTCTCCCAGTTCCTTGAGCGCTGCATACCCCCTGTACGTGGGCCTACCCTGTATTCTCCATTGGTGTCGTTCGGCGAAGGGAACTCGTTCATTCGGTCTATCCTGCCGGGTCGCCTCGAAGCCGTCGTACTGGAATAAGGCTCAGTAATGGTTCCCTGAGCCCGTACGTTGGATTCGATTGGCTAATTGGCGTGCTGGTTGCTAAGGGTTCTCCCAGTTCCTTGAGTGCTCCATACCCCCTGTACGTGGGCCTACCCTGTATTCTCCATTGGCGTCGTTCGGCGAAGGGAACTCGTTCATACGGTCTATCCTGCCGGGTCGCCTCGAAGCCGACGTACTGGTATCGGGCTCAGGAATGGTTCCCTGAGCCCGTACGTGGGATTCGATTGTCTAATTGGCGTGCTGGTTGCTAAGGGTTCTCCCAGTTCCTTGAGCGCTCCATACCCCCCTGTACGTGGGCCTACCCTGTATTCTCCATTGGCGTCGTTCGGCGAAGGGAACTCGTTCATGCGGTCCATCCTGCCGGGTCGCCTCGAAGCCGTCGTACTGGTATCGGGCTCAGTAATGGTTCCCTGAGCCCGTACGTGGGATTCGATTGTCTAATTGGCGTGCTGGTTGCTAAGGGTTCTCCCAGTTCCTTGAGCGCTCCGTACCCCCTGTACGTGGGCCTACCCTGTATTCTCCATTGGCGTCGTTCGGCGAAGGGAACTCGTTCATACGGTCTATCCTGCCGGGTCGCCTCGAAGCCGTCGTACTGGTATCGGGCTCGGTAATGGTTCCCTGAGCCCGTACGTGGGATTCGATTGTCTAATTGGCGTGCTGGTTGCTAAGGGTTCTCCCAGTTCTTTGAGCGCTCCTTACCCCCTGTACATGGGCCTACCCTGTATTCTCCATTGGCGTCGTTCGGCGAAGGGAACTCGTTCATTCGGTCTATCCTGCCGGGTCGCCTCGAAGCCGTCGTACTGGAATAAGGCTCAGTAATGGTTCCCTGAGCCCGTACGTGGGATTCGATTGGCTAATTGGCGTGCTGGTTGCTAAGGGTTCTCCCAGTTCCTTGAGCGCTCCATACCCCCTGTACGTGGGCCTACCCTGTATTCTCCATTGGCGTCGTTCGGCGAAGGGAACTCGTTCATACGGTCTATCCTGCCGGGTCGCCTCGAAGCCGTCGTACTGGTATCGGGCTCAGTAATGGTTCCCTGAGACCGTACGTGGGATTCGATTGTCTAATTGGCGTGCTGGTTGCTAAGGGTTCTCCCAGTTCCTTGAGCGCTCCATACCCCCTGTACGTGGGCCTACCCTGTATTCTCCATTGGCGTCGTTCGGCGAAGGGAACTCGTTCATACGGTCTATCCTGCCGGGTCGCCTCGAAGCCGTCGTACTGGTATCGGGCTCGGTAATGGTTCCCTGTGCCCGTACGTGGGATTCGATTGTCTAATTGGCGTGCTGGTTGCTAAGGGTTCTCCCAGTTCTTTGAGCGCTCCATACCCCCTGTACATGGGCCTACCCTGTATTCTCCATTGGCGTCGTTCGGCGAAGGGAACTCGTTCATTCGGTCTATCCTGCCGGGTCGCCTCGAAGCCGTCGTACTGGAATAAGGCTCAGTAATGGTTCCCTGAGCCCGTACGTGGGATTCGATTGGCTAATTGGCGTGCTGGTTGCTAAGGGTTCTCCCAGTTCCTTGAGCGCTCCATACCTCCTGTACGTGGGCCTACCCTGTATTCTCCATTGGCGTCGTTCGGCGAAGGGAACTCGTTCATACGGTCTATCCTGCCGGGTCGCCTCGAAGCCGTCGTACTGGTATCGGGCTCAGTAATGGTTCCCTGAGCCCGTACGTGGGATTCGATTGTCTAATTGGCGTGCTGGTTGCTAAGGGTTCTCCCAGTTCCTTGAGCGCTCCATACCCCCTGTACGTGGGCCTACCCTGTATTCTCCATTGGCGTCGTTCGGCGAAGGGAACTCGTTCATACGGTCTATCCTGCCGGGTCGCCTCGAAGCCGTCGTACTGGTATCGGGCTCGGTAATGGTTCCCTGTGCCCGTACGTGGGATTCGATTGTCTAATTGGCGTGCTGGTTGCTAAGGGTTCTCCCAGTTCTTTGAGCGCTCCATACCCCCTGTACGTGGGCCTACCCTGTATTCTCCATTGGCGTCGTTCGGCGAAGGGAACTCGTTCATTCGGTCTATCCTGCCGGGTCGCCTCGAAGCCGTCGTACAGGAATAAGGCGCAGTAATGGTTCCCTGAGCCCGTACGTGGGATTCGATTGGCTAATTGGCGTGCTGGTTGCTAAGGGTTCTCCCAGTTCCTTGAGCGCTCCATACCCCCTGTACGTTGGCCTACCCTGTATTCTCCATTGGCGTCGTTCGGCGAAGGGAACTCGTTCATACGGTCTATCCTGCCGGGTCGCCTCGAAGCCGTCGTACTGGTATCGGGCTCAGTAATGGTTCCCTGAGCCCGTACGTGGGATTCGATTGTCTAATTGGCGTGCTGGTTGCTAAGGGTTCTCCCAGTTACTTGAGCGCTCCATACCACCTGTACGTGGGCCTACCCTGTATTCTCCATTGGCGTCGTTCGGCGAAGGGAACTCGTTCATACGGTCTATCTTGCCGGGTCGCCTCGAAGCCGTCGTACTGGTATCGGGCTCAGTAATGTTTCCCTGAGCCCGTACGTGGGATTCGATTGTCTAATTGGCGTGCTGGTTGCTAAGGGTTCTCCCAGTTCCTTGAGCGCTCCATACCCCCTGTACGTGGGCCTACCCTGTATTCTCCATTGGCGTCGTTCGGCGAAGGGAACTCGTTCATACGGTCTATCCTGCCGGGTCGCCTCGAAGCCGTCGTACTGTTATCGGGCTCAGTAATGGTTCCCTGAGCCCGTACGTGGGATTCGATTGTCTAATTGGCGTGCTGGTTGCTAAGGGTTCTCCCAGCTCCTTGAGCGCTCCATACCCCCTGTACGTGGGCCTACCCTGTATTCTCCATTGGCGTCGTTCGGCGAAGGGAACTCGTTCATACGGTCTATCCTGCCGGGTGGCCTCGAAGCCGTCGTACTGGTATCGGGCTCGGTAATGGTTCCCTGAGCCCGTACGTGGGATTCGATTGTCTAATTGGCGTGCTGGTTGCTAAGGGTTCTCCCAGTTCCTTGAGCGCTCCATACCCCCTGTACGTGGGCCTACCCTGTATTCTCCATTGGCGTCGTTCGGCGAAGGGAACTCGTTCATACGGTCTATCCTGCCGGGTCGCCTCGAAGCCGTCGTACTGGTATCGGGCTCAGTAATGGTTCCCTGAGCCCGTACGTTGGATTCGATTTTCTAATTGGCGTGCTGGTTGCTAAGGTTTCTCCCAGATCCTTGAGCACTCCATACCCCCTGTACGTGGGCCTACCCTGTATTCTCCATTGGCATCGTTCGGCGAAGGGAACTCGTTCATACGGTCTATCCTGCCGGGTCGCCTCGAAGCCGTCGTACTGGTATCGGGCTCAGTAATGGTTCCCTGAGCCCGTACGTGGGATTCGATTGTCTAATTGGCGTGCTGGTTGCTAAGGGTTCTCCCAGTTCCTTGAGCGCTCCATACCTCCTGTACGTGGGCCTACCCTGTATTCTCCATTGGCGTCGTTCGGCGAAGGGATCTCGTTCATACGGTCTATCCTGCCGGGTCGCCTCGAAGCCGTCGTACTGGTATCGGGCTCAGTAATGGTTCCCTGAGCCCGTACGTGGGATTCGATTGTCTAATTGGCGTGATGGTTGCTAAGGGTTCTCCCAGTTCCTTGAGCGCTCCATACCCCCTGTACGTGGGCCTACCCTGTATTCTCCATTGGCGTCGTTCGGCGAAGGGAACCCGTTCATACGGTCTATCCTGCCGGGTCGCCTCGAAGCCGTCGTACTGGTATCGGGCTCAGTAATGGTTCCCTGAGCCCGTACGTGGGATTCGATTGTCTAATTGGCGTGCTGGTTGCTAAGGATTCTCCCAGTTCCTTGAGCGCTCCATACCCCCTGTACGTGGGCCTACCCTGTATTCTCCAATGGCGTCGTTCGGCGAAGGAAACTCGTTCATACGGTCTATCCTGCCGGGTCGCCTCGAAGCCGTCGTACTGGTATCATGCTCAGTAATGGTTCCCTGGGCCCGTACGTGGGATTCGATTGTCTAATTGGCGTGCTGGTTGCTAAGGGTTCTCCCAGTTCCTTGAGCGCTCTTACCCCCTGTACGTGGGCCTACCCTGTATTCTCCATTGGCGTCGTTCGGCGAAGGAAACTCGTTCATACGGTCTATCCTGTCGGGTCGCCTCGAAGCTGTCGTACTGGTATCGGGCTCAGTAATGGTTCCCTGAGCCCGTACGTGGAATTCGATTGTCTAATTGGCGTGCTGGTTGCTAAGGGTTCTCCCGGTTCCTTGAGCGCTCCATACCCCTTGTACGTGGGCCTATCCTGTATTCTCCATTGGCGTCGTTCGGCGAAGGGAACTCGTTCATACGGTCTATCCTGCCGGGTCGCCTCGAAGCCGTCGTACTGGTATCGGGCTCAGTAATGGTTCCCTGAGCCCGTACGTGGGATTCGATTGTCTAATTGGCGTGCTGGTTGCTAAGGGTTCTCCCAGTTCCTTGAGCGCTCCATACCCTTTGTACGTGGGCCTACCCTGTATTCTCCATTGGCGTCGTTCGGCGAAGGGAACTCGTTCATACGGTCTATCCTGCCGGGTCGCCTCGAAGCCGTCGTACTGGTATCGGGCTCAGTAATGGTTCCCTGAGCCCGTACGTGGGATTCGATTGTCTAATTGGCGTGCTGGTTGCTAAGGATTCTCCCAGTTCCTTGAGCGCTCCATACCCCCTGTACGTGGGCCTACCCTGTATTCTCCATTGGCGTCGTTCGGCGAAGGGAACTCGTTCATAAGGTCTATCCTGCCGGGTCGCCTCGAAGCAGTCGTACTGGTATCGGGCTCAGTAATGGTTCCCTGGGCTCGTACGTGGGATTCGATTGTCTAATTGGCGTGCTGGTTGCTAAGGGTTCTCCCAGTTCCTTGAGCGCTCCATACCCCCTGTACGTGGGCCTGCCCTGTATTCTCCATTGGCGTCGATCGGCGAAGGGAACTCCTTCATACGGTCTATCCTGCCGGGTCGCCTCGAAGCCGTCGTACTGGTATCGGGCTCGGTAATGGTTCCCTGAGCCCGTACGTGGAATTCGATTGTCTAATTGGCGTGCTGGTTGCTAAGGGTTCTCCCAGTTCCTTGAGCGCTCCATACCCCCTGTACGTGGGCCTACCCTGTATTCTCCATTGGCGTCGTTCGGCAAAGGGAACTCGTTCATACGGTCTATCCTGCCGGGTCGCCTCGAAGCCGTCGTACTGGTATCGGGCTCAGTAATGGTTCCCTGAGCCCGTACGTGGGATTCGATTGTCTAATTGGCGTGCTGGTTGCTAAGGGTTCTCCCAGTTCCTTGAGCGCTCCATACCCCCTGTACGTGGGCATACCCTGTATTCTCCATTGGCGTCGTTCGGCGAAGGGAACTCGTTCATACGGTCCATCCTGCCGGGTCGCCTCGAAGCCGTCGTACTGGTATCGGGCTCAGTAATGGTTCCCTGAGCCCGTACGTGGAATTCGATTGTCTAATTGGCGTGCTGGTTGCTAAGGGTTCTCCCAGTTCCTTGAGCGCTCCATACCCCCTGTACGTGGGCCTACCCTGTATTTTCCATTGGCGTCGTTCGGCGAAGGGAACTCGTTCATACGGTCTTACCTGCCGGGTCGCCTCGAAGCCGTCGTACTGGTATCGGGCTCAGTAATGGTTCCCTGAGCCCGTACGTGGGATTCGATTGTCTAATTGGCGTGCTGGTTGCTAAGGGTTCTCCCATTTCCTTGAGCGCTCCATACCCCCTGTACGTAGGCCTACCCTGTATTCTCCATTGGCGTCGTTCGGCGAAGGGAACTCGTTCATACGGTCTATCCTGCCGGGTCGCCTCGAAGCCGTCGTACTGGTATCGGGCTCAGTAATGGTTCCCTGAGCCCGTACGTGGGATTCGATTGTCTAATTGGCGTGCTGGTTGCTAAGCGTTCTCCCAGTTCCTTGAGCGCTCCGTACCCCCTGTACGTGGGCCTACCCTGTATTCTCCATTGGCGTCGTTCGGCGAAGGGAACTCGTTCATACGGTCTATCCTGCCGGGTCGCCTCGAAGCCGTCGTACTGGTATCGGGCTCGGTAATGGTTCCCTGAGCCCGTACGTGGGATTCGATTGTCTAATTGGCGTGCTGGTTGCTAAGGGTTCTCCCAGTTCCTTGAGCGCTCCATACCCCCTGTACGTGGGCCTACCCTGTATTCTCCATTGGCGTCGTTCGGCGAAGGGAACTCGTTCATTCGGTCTATCCTGCCGGGTCGCCTCGAAGCCGTCGTACTGGAATAAGGCTCAGTAATGGTTCCCTGAGCCCGTACGTGGGATTCGATTGGCTAATTGGCGTGCTGGTTGCTAAGGGTTCTCCCAGTTCCTTGAGCGCTCCATACCCCCTGTACGTGGGCCTACCCTGTATTCTCCATTGGCGTCGTTCGGCGAAGGGAACTCGTTCATACGGTCTATCCTGCCGGGTCGCCTCGAAGCCGTCGTACTGGTATCGGGCTCAGTAATGGTTCCCTGAGCCCGTACGTGGGATTCGATTGTCTAATTAGCGTGCTGGTTGCTAAGGGTTCTCCCAGTTCCTTGAGCGCTCCATACCCCCTGTACGTGGGCCTACCATGTATTCTCCATTGGCGTCGTTCGGCGAAGGGAACTCGTTCATACGGTCTATCCTGCCGGGTCGCCTCGAAGCCGTCGTACTGGTATCGGGCTCAGTAATGGTTCCCTGAGCCCGTACGTGGGATTCGATTGTCTAATTGGCGTGCTGGTTGCTAAGGGTTCTCCCAGATCCTTGAGCACTCCATACCCCCTGTACGTGGGCCTACCCTGTATTCTCCATTGGCGTCGTTCGGCGAAGGGAACTCGTTCATACGGTCTATCCTGCCGGGTCGCCTCGAAGCCGTCGTACTGGTATCGGGCTCAGTAATGGTTCCCTGAGCCCGTACGTGGGATTCGATTGTCTAATTGGCGTGCTGGTTGCTAAGGGTTCTCCCAGTTCCTTGAGCGCTCCATACGCCCTGTACGTGGGCCTCCCCAGTATTCTCCATTGGCGTCGTTCGGCGAAGGGAACTCGTTCATACGGTCTATCCTGCCGGGTCGCCTCGAAGCCGTCGTACTGGTATCGGGCTCAGTAATGGTTCCCTGAGCCCGTACGTGGGATTCGATTGTCTAAT
This sequence comes from Cryptocephalus moraei, assembly GCA_946251905.1. Lineage (NCBI taxonomy): Eukaryota > Metazoa > Arthropoda > Insecta > Coleoptera > Chrysomelidae > Cryptocephalus > Cryptocephalus moraei. The sequence continues at coordinate 16,929,020 of OX276466.1, forward strand.
TGGCGTGCTGGTTGCTAAGGGTTCTCCCAGTTCCTTGAGCGCTCCATACCCCCTGTACGTGGGCCTACCCTGTATTCTCCATTGGCGTCGTTCGGCGAAGGGAACTCGTTCATACGGTCTATACTGCCGGGTCGCCTCGAAGCCGTCGTACTGGTATCGGGCTCAGTAATGGTTCCCTGAGCCCGTACGTGGGATTCGATTGGCTAATTGGCGTGCTGGTTGCTAAGAGTTCTCCCAGTTCCTTGAGCGCTCCATACCCCCTGTACGTGGGCCTACCCTGTATTCTCCAATGGCGTCGTTCGGCGAAGGGAACTCCTTCATACGGTCTATCCTGCCGGGTCGCCTCGAAGCCGTCGTACTGGTATCGGGCTCGGTAATGGTTCCCTGAGCCCGTACGTGGGATTCGATGGTCTAATTGGCGTGCTGGTTGCTAAGGGTTCTCCCAGTTCCTTGAGCGCTCCATACCCCCTGTACGTGGGCCTACCCTGTATTCTCCATTGGCGTCGCTTGGCGAAGGGGACTCGTTCATACGGTCTATCCTGCCGGGTCGCCTCGAAGCCGTCGTACTGGAATAAGGTTCAGTAATGGTTCCCTGAGCCCGTACGTGGGATTCGATTGGCTAATTGGCGTGCTGGTTGCTAAGGGTTCTCCCAGTTCCTTGAGCGCTCCATACCCCCTGTACGTGGGCCTACCCTGTATTCTCCAATGGCGTCGTTCGGCGAAGGGAACTCGTTCATACGGTCTATCCTGCCGGGTCGCCTCGAAGCCATCGTACTGGTATCATGCTCAGTAATGGTTCCCTGGGCCCGTACGTGGGATTCGATTGTCTAATTGGCGTGCTGGTTGCTAAGGGTTCTCCCAGTTCCTTGAGCGCTCTTACCCCCTGTACGTGGGCCTACCCTGTATTCTCCATTGGCGTCGTTCGGCGAAGGAAACTCGTTCATACGGTCTATCCTGTCGGGTCGCCTCGAAGCTGTCGTACTGGTATCGGGCTCAGTAATGGTTCCCTGAGCCCGTACGTGGAATTCGATTGTCTAATTGGCGTGCTGGTTGCTAAGGGTTCTCCCGGTTCCTTGAGCGCTCCATACCCCCTGTACGTGGGCCTACCCTGTATTCTCCAATGGCGTCGTTCGGAGAAGGGAACTCGTTCATACGGTCTATCCTGCCGGGTCGCCTCGAAGCCGTCGTACTGGTATCATGCTCAGTAATGGTTCCCTGGGCCCGTACGTGGGATTCGATTGTCTAATTGGCGTGCTGGTTGCTAAGGGTTCTCCCAGTTCCTTGAGCGCTCCATACCCCCTGTATGTGGGCCTACCCTGTATTCTCCATTGGCGTCGCTTGGCGAAGGGGACTCGTTCATACGGTCTATCTTGCCGGGTCGCCTCGAAGCCGTCGTACTGGAATAAGGCTCAGTAATGGTTCCCTGAGCCCGTACGTGGGATTCGATTGTCTAATTGGCGTGCTGGTTGCTAAGGGTTCTCCCAGTTCCTTGAGCGCTCCATACCCCCTGTACGTGGGCCTACCCTGTATTCTCCATTGGCGTCGTTCGGCAAAGGGAACTCGTTCATACGGTCTATCCTGCCGGGTCGCCTCGAAGCCGTCGTACTGGTATAGGGCTCAGTAATGGTTCCCTGAGCCCGTACGTGGGATTCGATTGTCTAATTGGCGTGCTGGTTGCTAAGGGTTCTCCCAGTTCCTTGAGCGCTCCATACCCCCTGTACGTAGGCCTACCCTGTATTCTCCATTGGCGTCGTTCGGCGAAGGGAACTCGTTCATACGGTCTATCCTGCCGGGTCGCCTCGAAGCCGTCGTACTGGTATCGGGCTCAGTAATGGTTCCCTGAGCCCGTACGTGGGATTCGATTGTCTAATTGGCGTGCTGGTTGCTAAGGGTTCTCCCAGTTCCTTAAGCGCTCCGTACCCCCTGTACGTGGGCCTACCCTGTATTCTCCATTGGCGTCGTTCGGCGAAGGAAACTCGTTCATACGGTCTATCCTGTCGGGTCGCCTCGAAGCTGTCGTACTGGTATCGGGCTCAGTAATGGTTCCCTGAGCCCGTACGTGGAATTCGATTGTCTAATTGGCGTGCTGGTTGCTAAGGGTTCTCCCGGTTCCTTGAGCGCTCCATACCCCCTGTACGTGGGCCTACCCTGTATTCTCCAATGGCGTCGTTCGGAGAAGGGAACTCGTTCATACGGTCTATCCTGCCGGGTCGCCTCGAAGCCGTCGTACTGGTATCATGCTCAGTAATGGTTCCCTGGGCCCGTACGTGGGATTCGATTGTCTAATTGGCGTGCTGGTTGCTAAGGGTTCTCCCAGTTCCTTGAGCGCTCCATACCCCCTGTACGTGGGCCTGGCCTGTATTCTCCATTGGCGTCGTTCGGCGAAGGGAACTCCTTCATACGGTCTATCCTGCCGGGTCGCCTCGAAGCCGTCGTACTGGTATCGGGCTCGGTAATGGTTCCCTGAGCCCGTACGTGGGATTCAATTGTCTAATTAGCGTGCTGGTTGCTAAGGGTTCTCCCAGTTCCTTGAGCGCTCCATACCCCCTGTATGTGGGCCTACCCTGTATTCTCCATTGGCGTCGCTTGGCGAAGGGGACTCGTTCATACGGTCTATCCTGCCGGGTCGCCTCGAAGCCGTCGTACTGGAATAAGGCTCAGTAATGGTTCCCTGAGCCCGTACGTGGGATTCGATTGTCTAATTGGCGTGCTGGTTGCTAAGGGTTCTCCCAGTTCCTTGAGCGCTCCATACCCCCTGTACGTGGGCCTACCCTGTATTCTCCATTGGCGTCGTTCGGCAAAGGGAACTCGTTCATACGGTCTATCCTGCCGGGTCGCCTCGAAGCCGTCGTACTGGTATCGGGCTCAGTAATGGTTCCCTGAGCCCGTACGTGGGATTCGATTGTCTAATTGGCGTGCTGGTTGCTAAGGGTTCTCCCAGTTCCTTGAGCGCTCCATACCCCCTGTACGTAGGCCTACCCTGTATTCTCCATTGGCGTCGTTCGGCGAAGGGAACTCGTTCATACGGTCTATCCTGCCGGGTCGCCTCGAAGCCGTCGTACTGGTATCGGGCCCAGTAATGGTTCCCTGAGCCCGTACGTGGGATTCGATTGTCTAATTGGCGTGCTGGTTGCTAAGGGTTCTCCCAGTTCCTTAAGCGCTCCGTACCCCCTGTACGTGGGCCTACCCTGTATTCTCCATTGGCGTCGTTCGGCGAAGGGAACTCGTTCATACGGTCTATCCTGCCGGGTCGCCTCGAAGCCGTCGTACTGGTATCGGGCTCGGTAATGCTTCCCTGAGCCCGTACGTGGGATTCGATTGTCTAATTGGCGTGCTGGTTGCTAAGGGTTCTCCCAGTTCCTTGAGCGCTCCATACCCCCTGTACGTGGGCCTACCCTGTATTCTCCATTGGCGTCGTTCGGCGAAGGGAACTCGTTAATTCGGTCTATCCTGCCGGGTCGCCTCGAAGCCGTCGTACTGGAATAAGGTTCAGTAATGGTTCCCTGAGCCCGTACGTGGGATTCGATTGGCTAATTGGCGTGCTGGTTGCTAAGGGTTCTCCCAGTTCCTTGAGCGCTCCATACCCCCTGTACGTGGGCCTACCCTGTATTCTCCATTGGCGTCGTTCGGCGAAGGGAACTCGTTCATACGGTCTATCCTGCCGGGTCGCCTCGAAGCCGTCGTACTGGTATCGGGCTCAGTAATGGTTTCCTGAGCCCGTACGTGGGATTCGATTGTCTAATTGGCGTGCTGGTTGCTAAGGGTTCTCCCAGTTCCTTGAGCGCTCCATACCCCCTGTACGTGGGCCTACCCTGTATTCTCCATTGGCGTCGTTCGGCGAAGGGAACTCGTTCATACGGTCTATCCTGCCGGGTCGCCTCGAAGCCGTCGTACTGGTATCGGGCTCGGTAATGGTTCCCTGAGCCCGTACGTGGGATTCGATTGTCTAATTGGCGTGCTGGTTGCTAAGGGTTCTCCCAGTTCCTTGAGCGCTCTTACCCCCTGTACGTGGGCCTACCCTGTATTCTCCATTGGCGTCGTTCGGCGAAGGAAACTCGTTCATACGGTCTATCCTGTCGGGTCGCCTCGAAGCTGTCGTACTGGTATCGGGCTCAGTAATGGTTCCCTGAGCCCGTACGTGGAATTCGATTGTCTAATTGGCGTGCTGGTTGCTAAGGGTTCTCCCGGTTCCTTGAGCGCTCCATACCCCCTATACGTGGGCCTACCCTGTATTCTCCATTGGCGTCGTTCGGCGAAGGGAACTCGTTCATACGGTCTATCCTGCCGGGTCGCCTCGAAGCCGTCGTACTGGTATCGGGCTCAGTAATGGTTCCCTGAGCCCGTACGTGGGATTCGATTGTCTAATTGGCGTGCTGGTTGCTAAGGGTTCTCCCAGTTCCTTGAGCGCTCCATACCCCCTGTACGTTGGCCTACCCTGTATTCTCCATTGGCGTCGTTCGGCGAAGGGAACTCGTTCATACGGTCTATCCTGCCGGGTCGCCTCGAAGCCGTCGTACTGGTATCGGGCTCAGTAATGGTTCCCTGAGCCCGTACGTGGGATTCGATTGGCTAATTGGCGTGCTGGTTGCTAAGGGTTCTCCCAGTTCCTTGAGCGCTCCATACCCCCTGTACGTGGGCCTACCCTGTATTCTCCAATGGCGTCGTTCGGTGAAGGGAACTCGTTCATACGGTCTATCCTGCCGGGTCGCCTCGAAGCCGTCGTACTGGTATCAGGCTCAGTAATGGTTCCCTGAGCCCGTACGTGGGATTCGATTGTCTAATTGGCGTGCTGGTTGCTAAGGGTTCTCCCAGTTCCTTGAGCGCTCTTACCCCCTGTACGTGGGCCTGCCCTGTATTCTCCATTGGCGTCGTTCGGCGAAGGAAACTCGTTCATACGGTCTATCCTGTCGGGTCGCCTCGAAGCTGTCGTACTGGTATCGGGCTAAGTAATGGTTCCCTGAGCCCGTACGTGGAATTCGATTGTCTAATTGGCGTGCTGGTTGCTAAGGGTTCTCCCGGTTCCTTGAGCGCTCCATACCCCCTGTACGTGGGCCTACCCTGTATTCTCCATTGGCGTCGTTCGGCGAAGGGAACTCGTTCATACGGTCTATCCTGCCGGGTCGCCTCGAAGCCGTCGTACTGGTATCGGGCTCAGTAATGGTTCCCTGAGCCCGTACGTGGGATTCGATTGTCTAATTGGCGTGCTGGTTGCTAAGGGTTCTCCCAGTTCCTTGAGCGCTCCATACCCTTTGTACGTGGGCCTACCCTGTATTCTCCATTGGCGTCGTTCGGCGAAGGGAACTCGTTCATACGGTCTATCCTGCCGGGTCGCCTCGAAGCCGTCGTACTGGTATCGGGCTCAGTAATGGTTCCCTGAGCCCGTACGTGGGATTCGATTGTCTAATTGGCGTGCTGGTTGCTAAGGATTCTCCCAGTTCCTTGAGCGCTCCATACATCCTGTACGTGGGCCTACCCTGTATTCTCCATTGGCGTCGTTCGGCGAAGGGAACTCGTTCATACGGTCTATCCTGCCGGGTCGCCTCGAAGTCGTCGTAGTGGTATCGGGCTCAGTAATGGTTCCCTGGGCTCGTACGTGGGATTCGATTGTCTAATTGGCGTGCTGGTTGCTAAGGGTTCTCCCAGTTCCTTGAGCGCTCCATACCCCCTGTACGTGGGCCTACCCTGTATTCTCCATTGGCGTCGTTCGGCGAAGGGAACTCGTTCATACGGTCCATCCTGCCGGGTCGCCTCGAAGCCGTCGTACTGGTATCGGGCTCAGTAATGGTTCCCTGAGCCCGTACGTGGGATTCGATTGTCTAATTGGCGTGCTGGTTGCTAAGGGTTCTCCCAGTTCCTTGAGCGCTCCATACCCCCTGTACGTGGGCCTACCCTGTATTTTCCATTGGCGTCGTTCGGCGAAGGGAACTCGTTCATACGGTCTTACCTGCCGGGTCGCCTCGAAGCCGTCGTACTGGTATCGGGCTCAGTAATGGTTCCCTGAGCCCGTACGTGGGATTCGATTGTCTAATTGGCGTGCTGGTTGCTAAGGGTTCTCCCATTTCCTTGAGCGCTCCATACCCCCTGTACGTAGGCCTACCCTGTATTCTCCATTGGCGTCGTTCGGCGAAGGGAACTCGTTCATACGGTCTATCCTGCCGGGTCGCCTCGAAGCCGTCGTACTGGTATCATGCTCAGTAATGGTTCCCTGGGCCCGTACGTGGGATTCGATTGTCTAATTGGCGTGCTGGTTGCTAAGGGTTCTCCCAGTTCCTTGAGCGCTCTTACCCCCTGTACGTGGGCCTACCCTGTATTCTCCATTGGCGTCGTTCGGCGAAGGAAAATCTTTCATACGGTCTATCCTGTCGGGTCGCCTCGAAGCTGTCGTACTGGTATCGGGCTCAGTAATGGTTCCCTGAGCCCGTACGTGGAATTCGATTGTCTAACTGGCGTGCTGGTTGCTAAGGGTTCTCCCGGTTCCTTGAGCGCTCCATACCCCCTGTACGTGGGCCTACCCTGTATTCTCCATTGGCGTCGTTCGGCGAAGGGAACTCGTTCATACGGTCTATCCTGCCGGGTCGCCTCGAAGCCGTCGTACTGGTATCGGGCTCAGTAATGGTTCCCTGAGCCCGTACGTGGGATTCGATTGTCTAATTGGTGTGCTGGTTGCTAAGGGTTCTCCCAGTTCCTTGAGCGCTCCATACCCCCTGTACGTGGGCCTACCCTGTATTCTCCATTGGCGTCGTTCGGCGAAGGGAACTCGTTCATACGGTCTATCCTGCCGGGTCGCCTCGAAGCCGTCGTACTGGTATCGGGCTCAGTAATGGTTCCCTGAGCCCGTACGTGGGATTCGATTGTCTAATTTGCGTGCTGGTTGCTAAGGATTCTCCCAGTTCCTTGAGCGCTCCATACCCCCTGTACGTGGGCCTACCCTGTATTCTCCAATGGCGTCGTTCGGCGAAGGGAACTCGTTCATACGGTCTATCCTGCCGGGTCGCCTCGAAGCCGTCGTAATGGTATCATGCTCAGTAATGGTTCCCTGGGCCCGTACGTGGGATTCGATTGTCTAATTGGCGTGCTGGTTGCTAAGGGTTCTCCCAGTTCCTTGAGCGCTCTTACCCCCTGTACGTGGGCCTACCCTGTATTCTCCATTGGCGTCGTTCGGCGAAGGAAACTCGTTCATACGGTCTATCCTGCCGGGTCGCCTCGAAGCCGTCGTACTGGTATCGGGCTCGGTAATGGTTCCCTGAGCCCGTACGTGGGATTCGATTGTCTAATTGGCGTGCTGGTTGCTAAGGGTTCTCCCAGTTCCTTGAGCGCTCTTACCCCCTGTACGTGGGCCTACCCTGTATTCTCCATTGGCGTCGTTCGGCGAAGGAAACTCGTTCATACGGTCTATCCTGTCGGGTCGCCTCGAAGCTGTCGTACTGGTATCGGGCTCAGTAATGGTTCCCTGAGCCCGTACGTGGAATTCGATTGTCTAATTGGCGTGCTGGTTGCTAAGGGTTCTCCCGGTTCCTTGAGCGCTCCATACCCCCTGTACGTGGGCCTACCCTGTATTCTCCATTGGCGTCGTTCGGCGAAGGGAACTCGTTCATTCGGTCTATCCTGCTGGGTCGCCTCGAAGCCGTCGTACTGGAATAAGGCTCAGTAATGGTTCCCTGAGCCCGTACGTGGGATTCGATTGGCTAATTGGCGTGCTGGTTGCTAAGGGTTCTCCCAGTTCCTTGAGCGCTCCATACCCCCTGTACGTGGGCCTACCCTGTATTCTCCATTGGCGTCGTTCGGCGAAGGGAACTCGTTCATACGGTCTATCCTGCCGGGTCGCCTCGAAGTCGTCGTACTGGTATCGGGCTCAGTAATGGTTCCCTGAGCCCGTACGTGGGATTCGATTGTCTAATTGGCGTGCTGGTTGCTAAGGGTTCTCCCGGATCCTTGAGCACTCCATACCCCCTGTACGTGGGCCTACCCTGTATTCTCCATTGTCGTCGTTCGGCGAAGGGAACTCGTTCATTCGGTCTATCCTGCCGGGTCGCCTCGAAGCCGTCGTACTGGAATAAGGCTCAGTAATGGTTCCCTGAGCCCGTACGTGGGATTCGATTGGCTAATTGGCGTGCTGGTTGCTAAGGGTTCTCCCAGTTCCTTGAGCGCTCCATACCCCCTGTACGTGGGCCTACCCTGTATTCTCCATTGGCGTCGTTCGGCGAAGGGAACTCGTTCATACGGTCTATCCTGCCGGGTCGCCTCGAAGCCGTCGTACTGGTATCGGGCTCGGTAATGGTTCCCTGAGCCCGTACGTGGGATTCGATTGTCTAATTGGCGTGCTGCATGCTAAGGGTTCTCCCAGTTCCTTGAGCGCTCCATACCCCCTGTACGTGGGCCTACCCTGTATTCTCCATTGGCGTCGTTCGGCGAAGGGAACTCGTTCATTCGGTCTATCCTGCCGGGTCGCCTCGAAGCCGTCGTACTGGAATAAGGTTCAGTAATGGTTCCCTGAGCCCGTACGTGGGATTCGATTGGCTAATTGGCGTGCTGGTTGCTAAGGGTTTTCCCAGTTCCTTGAGCGCTCCATACCCCGTGTACGTGGGCCTACCCTATATTCTCCATTGGCGTCGTTCGGCGAAGGGAACTCGTTCATACGGTCTATCCTGCCGGGTCGCCTCGAAGCCGTCGTACTGGTATCGGGCTCAGTAATGGTTCCCTGAGCCCGTACGTGGGATTCGATTGTCTAATTGGCGTGCTGGTTGCTAAGGGTTCTCCCAGTTCCTTGAGCGCTCCATACCCCCTGTACGTGGGCCTACCCTATATTCTCCATTGGCGTCGTTCGGCGAAGGGAACTCGTTCATACGGTCTATCCTGCCGGGTCGCCTCGAAGCCGTCGTACTGGTATCGGGCTCAGTAATGGTTCCCTGAGCCCGTACGTGGGATTCGATTGTCTAATTGGCGTGCTGGTTGCTAAGGGTTCTCCCAGTTCCTTGAGCGCTCCATACCCCCTGTACGTGGGCCTACCCTGTATTCTCCATTGGCGTCGTTCGGCGAAGGGAACTCGTTCATACGGTCTATCCTGCCGGGTCGCCTCGAAGCCGTCGTACTGGTATCGGGCTCAGTAATGGTTCCCTGAGCCCGTACGTTGGATTCGATTGTCTAATTGGCGTGCTGGTTGCTAAGGGTTCTCCCAGTTCCTTGAGCGCTCCATACCCCCTGTACGTGGGCCTACCCTGTATTCTCCATTGGCGTCGTTCGGCGAAGGGAACTCGTTCATACGGTCTATCCTGCCGGGTCGCCTCGAAGCCGTCGTACTGGTATCGGGCTCAGTAATGGTTCCCTGAGCCCGTACGTGGGATTCGATTGTCTAATTGGCGTGCTGGTTGCTAAGGATTCTCCCAGTTCCTTGAGCGCTCCATACCCCCTGTACGTGGGCCTACCCTGTATTCTCCAATGGCGTCGTTCGGCGAAGGGAACTCGTTCATACGGTCTATCCTGCCGGGTCGCCTCGAAGCCGTCGTACTGGTATCATGCTCAGTAATGGTTCCCTGGGCCCGTACGTGGGATTCGATTGTCTAATTGGCGTGCTGGTTGCTAAGGGTTCTCCCAGTTCCTTGAGCGCTCTTACCCCCTGTACTTGGGCCTACCCTGTATTCTCCATTGGCGTCGTTCGGCGAAGGAAACTCGTTCTTACGGTCTATCCTGTCGGGTCGCCTCGAAGCTGTCGTACTGGTATCGGGCTCAGTAATGGTTCCCTGAGCCCGTACGTGGAATTCGATTGTCTAATTGGCGTGCTGGTTGCTAAGGGTTCTCCCGGTTCCTTGAGCGCTCCATACCCCCTGTACGTGGGCCTACCCTGTATTCTCCATTGGCGTCGTTCGGCGAAGGGAACTCGTTCATACGGTCTATCCTGCCGGGTCGCCTCGAAGCCGTCGTACTGGTATCGGGCTCAGTAATGGTTCCCTGAGCCCGTACGTGGGATTCGATTGTCTAATTGGCGTGCTGGTTGCTAAGGGTTCTCCCAGTTCCTTGAGCGCTCCATACCCTTTGTACGTGGGCCTACCCTGTATTCTCCATTGGCGTCGTTCGGCGAAGGGAACTCGTTCATACGGTCTATCCTGCCGGGTGGCCTCGAAGCCGTCGTACTGGTATCGGGCTCAGTAATGGTTCCCTGAGCCCGTACGTGGGATTCGATTGTCTAATTGGCGTGCTGGTTGCTAAGGGTTCTCCCGGTTCCTTGAGCGCTCCATACCCCCTGTACGTGGGCCTACCCTGTATTCTCCAATGGCGTCGTTCGGCGAAGGGAACTCGTTCATACGGTCTATCCTGCCGGGTCGCCTCGAAGCCGTCGTACTGGTATCGAGCTCAGTAATGGTTCCCTGGGCTCGTACGTGGGATTCGATTGTCTAATTGGCGTGCTGGTTGCTAAGGGTTCTCCCAGTTCCTTGAGCGCTCCATACCCCCTGTACGTGGGCCTGCCCTGTATTCTCCATTGGCGTCGTTCGGCGAAGGGAACTCCTTCATACGGTCTATCCTGCCGGGTCGCCTCGAAGCCGTCGTACTGGTATCGGGCTCGGTAATGGTTCCCTGAGCCCGTACGTGGGATTCGATTGTCTAATTGGCGTGCTGGTTGCTAAGGGTTCTCCCAGTTCCTTGAGCGCTCCATACCCCCTGTACGTGGGCCTACCCTGTATTCTCCATTGGCGTCGTTCGGCAAAGGGAGCTCGTTCATACGGTCTATCCTGACGGGTCGCCTCGAAGCCGTCGTACTGGTATCGGGCTCAGTAATGGTTCCCTGAGCCCGTACGTGGGATTCGATTGTCTAATTGGCGTGCTGGTTGCTAAGGGTTCTCCCAGTTCCTTGAGCGCTCCATACCCCCTGTACGTGGGCCTACCCTGTATTCTCCATTGGCGTCGTTCGGCGAAGGGAACTCGTTCATACGGTCCATCCTGCCGGGTCGCCTCGAAGCCGTCGTACTGGTATCGGGCTCAGTAATGGTTCCCTGAGCCCGTACGTGGGATTCGATTGTCTAATTGGCGTGCTGGTTGCTAAGGGTTCTCCCAGTTCCTTGAGCGCTCCATACCCCCTGTACGTGGGCCTACCCTGTATTTTCCATTGGCGTCGTTCGGCGAAGGGGACTCGTTCATACGGTCTTACCTGCCGGGTCGCCTCGAAGCCGTCGTACTGGTATCGGGCTCAGTAATGGTTCCCTGAGCCCGTACGTGGGATTCGATTGTCTAATTGGCGTGCTGGTTGCTAAGGGTTCTCCCATTTCCTTGAGCGCTCCATACCCCCTGTACGTAGGCCTACCCTGTATTCTCCATTGGCGTCGTTCGGCGAAGGGAACTCGTTCATACGGTCCATCCTGCCTGGTCGCCTCGAAGCCGTCGTACTGGTATCATGCTCAGTAATGGTTCCCTGGGCCCGTACGTGGGATTCGATTGTCTAATTGGCGTGCTGGTTGCTAAGGGTTCTCCCAGTTCCTTGAGCGCTCTTACCCCCTGTACGTGGGCCTACCCTGTATTCTCCATTGGCGTCGTTCGGCGAAGGAAACTCGTTCATACGGTCTATCCTGTCGGGTCGCCTCGAAGCTGTCATACTGGTATCGGGCTCAGTAATGGTTCCCTGAGCCCGTACGTGGAATTCGATTGTCTAATTGGCGTGCTGGTTGCTAAGGGTTCTCCCGGTTCCTTGAGCGCTCCATACCCCCTGTACGTGGGCCTACCCTGTATTCTCCATTGGCGTCGTTCGGCGAAGGGAACTCGTTCATACGGTCTATCCTGCCTGGTCGCCTCGTAGCCGTCGTACTGGTATCGGGCTCAGTAATGGTTCCCTGAGCCCGTACGTGGGATTCGATTGTCTAATTGGCGTGCTGGTTGCTAAGGGTTCTCCCAGTTCCTTGAGCGCTCCATACCCCCTGTACGTGGGCCTACCCTGTATTCTCCATTGGCCTCGTTCGGCGAAGGGAACTCGTTCATACGGTCTATCCTGCCGGGTCGCCTCGAAGCCGTCGTACTGGTATCGGGCTCAGTAATGGTTCCCTGAGCCCGTACGTGGGATTCGATTGTCTAATTGGCGTGCTGGTTGCTAAGGATTCTCCCAGTTCCTTGAGCGCTCCATACCTCCTGTACGTGGGCCTACCCTGTATTCTCCAATGGCGTCGTTCGGCGAAGGGAACTCGTTCATACGGTCTATCCTGCCGGGTCGCCTCGAAGCCGTCGTACTGGTATCATGCTCAGTAATGGTTCCCTGGGCCCGTACGTGGGATTCGATTGTCTAATTGGCGTACTGGTTGCTAAGGGTTCTCCCAGTTCCTTGAGCGCTCATACCCCCTGTACGTGGGCCTACCCTGTATTCTCCATTGGCGTCGTTCGGCGAAGGAAACTCGTTCATACGGTCTATCCTGTCGGGTCGCCTCGAAGCTGTCGTACTGGTATCGGGCTCAGTAATGCTTCCCTGAGCCCGTACGTGGAATTCGATTGTCTAATTGGCGTGCTGGTTGCTAAGGGTTCTCCCAGTTCCTTGAGCGCTCCATACCCCCTGTACGTGGGCCTGCCCTGTATTCTCCATTGGCGTCGTTCGGCGAAGGGACCTCCTTCATACGGTCTATCCTGCCGGGTCGCCTCGAAGCCGTCGTACTGGTATCGGGCTCGGTAATGGTTCCCTGAGCCCGTACGTGGGATTCGATTGTCTAATTGGCGTGCTGGTTGCTAAGGGTTCTCCCAGTTCCTTGAGCGCTCCATGCCCCCTGTACGTGGGCCTACCCTGTATTCTCCATTGGCGTCGCTTGGCGAAGGGGACTCGTTCATACGGTCTATCCTGCCGGGTCGCCTCGAAGCCGTCGTACTGGAATAAGGCTCAGTAATGGTTCCCTGAGCCCGTACGTGGGATTCGATTGTCTAATTGGCGTGCTGGTTGCTAAGGGTTCTCCCAGTTCCTTGAGCGCTCCATACCCCCTGTACGTGGGCCTACCCTGTATTCTCCATTGGCGTCGTTCGGCAAAGGGAACTCGTTCATATGGTCTATCCTGCCGGGTCGCCTCGAAGCCGTCGTACTGGTATCGGGCTCAGTAATGGTTCCCTGAGCCCGTACGTGGGATTCGATTGTCTATTTGGCGTGCTGGTTGCTAGGGGTTCTCCCAGTTCCTTGAGCGCTCCATACCCCCTGTACGTAGGCCTACCCTGTATTCTCCATTGGCGTCGTTCGGCGAAGGGAACTCGTTCATACGGTCTATCCTGCCGGGTCGCCTCGAAGCCGTCGTACTGGTATCGGGCTCAGTAATGGTTCCCTGAGCCCGTACGTGGGATTCGATTGTCTAATTGGCGTGCTGGTTGCTAAGGGTTCTCCCAGTTCCTTAAGCGCTCCGTACCCCCTGTACGTGGGCCTACCCTGTATTCTCCATTGGCGTCGTTCGGCGAAGGGAACTCGTTCATACGGTCTATCCTGCCGGGTCGCCTCGAAGCCGTCGTACTGGTATCGGGCTTGGTAATGGTTCCCTGAGCCCGTACGTGGGATTCGATTGTCTAATTGGCGTGCTGGTTGCTAAGGATTCTCCCAGTTCCTTGAGCGCTCCATACCCCCTGTACGTGGGCCTACCCTGTATTCTCCAATGGCGTCGTTCGGCGAAGGGAACTCGTTCATACGGTCTATCCTGCCGGGTCGCCTCGAAGCCGTCGTACTGGTATCATGCTCAGTAATGGTTCCCTGGGCCCGTACGTGGGATTCGATTGTCTAATTGGCGTGCTGGTTGCTAAGGGTTCTCCCAGTTCCTTGAGCGCTCATACCCCCTGTACGTGGGCCTACCCTGTATTCTCCATTGGCGTCGTTCGGCGAAGGAAACTCGTTTATACGGTCTATCCTGTCGGGTCGCCTCGAAGCTGTCGTACTGGTATCGGGCTCAGTAATGGTTCCCTGAGCCCGTACGTGGAATTCGATTGTCTAATTAGCGTGCTGGTTGCTAAGGGTTCTCCCAGTTCCTTGAGCGCTCCATACCCCCTGTACGTGGGCCTGCCCTGTATTCTCCATTGGCGTCGTTCGGCGAAGGGAACTCCTTCATACGGTCTATCCTGCCGGGTCGCCTCGAAGCCGTCGTACTGGTATCGGGCTCGGTAATGGTTCCCTGAGCCCGTACGTGGGATTCGATTGTCTAATTGGCGTGCTGGTTGCTAAGGGTTCTCCCAGTTCCTTGAGCGCTCCATACCCCCTGTACGTGGGCCTACCCTGTATTCTCCATTGGCGTCGTTCGGCGAAGGGAACTCGTTCATTCGGTCTATCCTGCCGGGTCGCCTCGAAGCCGTCGTACTGGAATAAGGTTCAGTAATGGTTCCCTGAGCCCGTACGTTGGATTCGATTGTCTAATTGGCGTGCTGGTTGCTAAGTGTTCTCCCAGATCCTTGAGCACTCCATACCCCCTGTACGTGGGCCTACCCTGTATTCTCCATTGGCGTCGTTCGGCGAAGGAAACTCGTTCATACGGTCTATCCTGCCGGGTCGCCTCGAAGCCGTCGTACTGATATCGGGCTCAGTAATGGTTCCCTGAGCCCGTACGTGGGATTCGATTGTCTAATTGGCGTGCTGGTTGCTAAGGGTTCTCCCAGTTCCTTGAGCGCTCCATACCCCCTGTACGTGGGCCTACCCTGTATTCTCCATTGGCGTCGTTCGGCGAAGGGAACTCGTTCATACGGTCTATCCTGCCGGGTCGCCTCGAAGCCGTCGTACAGGAATAAGGCTCAGTAATGGTTCCCTGAGCCCGTACGTGGGATTCGATTGTCTAATTGGCGTGCTGGTTGCTAAGGGTTCTCCCAGTTCCTTGAGCGCTCCATACCCCCTGTACGTGGGCCTACCCTGTATTCTCCATTGGCGTCGTTCGGCGAAGGGAACTCGTTCATACGGTCTATCCTGCCGGGTCGCCTCGAAGCCGTCGTACTGGTATCGGGCTCAGTAATGGTTCCCTGAGCCCGTACGTGGGATTCGATTGTCTAATTGGCGTGCTGGTTGCTAAGGATTCTCCCAGTTCCTTGAGCGCTCCATACCCCCTGTACGTGGGCCTACCCTCTATTCTCCAATGGCGTCGTTCGGCGAAGGGAACTCGTTCATACGGTCTATCCTGCCGGGTCGCCTCGAAGCCGTCGTACTGGTATCATGCTCAGTAATGGTTCCCTGGGCCCGTACGTGGGATTCGATTGTCTAATTGGCGTGCTGGTTGCTAAGGGTTCTCCCAGTTCCTTGAGCGCTCTTACCCCCTGTACGTGGGCCTACCCTGTATTCTCCATTGGCGTCGTTCGGCGAAGGAAACTCGTTCATACGGTCTATCCTGTCGGGTCGCCTCGAAGCTGTCGTACTGGTATCGGGCTCAGTAATGGTTCCCTGAGCCCGTACGTGGAATTCGATTGTCTAATTGGCGTGCTGGTTGCTAAGGGTTCTCCCGGTTCCTTGAGCGCTCCATACCCCCTGTACGTGGGCCTACCCTGTATTCTCCATTGGCGTCGTTCGGCGAAGGGAACTCGTTCATACGGTCTATCCTGCCGGGTCGCCTCGAAGCCGTCGTACTGGTATCGGGCTCAGTAATGGTTCCCTGAGCCCGTACGTGGGATTCGATTGTCTAATTGGTGTGCTGGTTGCTAAGGGTTCTCCCAGTTCCTTGAGCGCTCCATACCCCCTGTACGTGGGCCTACCCTGTATTCTCCATTGGCGTCGTTCGGCGAAGGGAACTCGTTCATACGGTCTATCCTGCCGGGTCGCCTCGAAGCCGTCGTACTGTTATCGGGCTCAGTAATGGTTCCCTGAGCCCGTACGTGGGATTCGATTGTCTAATTGGCGTGCTGGTTGCTAAGGATTCTCCCAGTTCCTTGAGCGCTCCATACCCCCTGTACGTGGGCCTACCCTGTATTCTCCAATGGCGTCGTTCGGCGAAGGGAACTCGTTCATACGGTCTATCCTGCCTGGTCGCCTCGAAGCCGTCGTACTGGTATCATGCTCAGTAATGGTTCCCTGGGCCCGTACGTGGGATTCGATTGTCTAATTGGCGTGCTGGTTGCTAAGGGTTCTCCCAGTTCCTTGAGCGCTCTTACCCCCTGTACGTGGGCCTACCCTGTATTCTCCATTGGCGTCGTTCGGCGAAGGAAACTCGTTCATACGGTCTATCCTGTCGGGTCGCCTCGAAGCTGTCGTACTGGTATCGGGCTCAGTAATGGTTCCCTGAGCCCGTACGTGGAATTCGATTGTCTAATTGGCGTGCTGGTTGCTAAGGGTTCTCCCAGTTCCTTGAGCGCTCCATACCCCCTGTACGTGGGCCTGCCCTGTATTCTCCATTGGCGTCGTTCGGCGAAGGGAACTCCTTCATACGGTCTATCCTGCCGGGTCGCCTCGAAGCCGTCGTACTGGTATCGGGCTCGGTAATGGTTCCCTGAGCCCGTACGTGGGATTCGATTGTCTAATTGGCGTGCTGGTTGCTAAGGGTTCTCCCAGTTCCTTGAGCGCTCCATACCCCCTGTACGTGGGCCTACCCTGTATTCTCCATTGGCGTCGCTTGGCGAAGGGGACTCGTTCATACGGTCTATCCTGCCGGGTCGCCTCGAAGCCGTCGTACTGGAATAAGGCTCAGTAATGGTTCCCTGAGCCCGTACGTGGGATTCGATTGTCTAATTGGCGTGCTGGTTGCTAAGGGTTCTCCCAGTTCCTTGAGCGCTCCATACCCCCTGTACGTGGGCCTACCCTGTATTCTCCATTGGCGTCGTTCGGCAAAGGGAACTCGTTCATACGGTCTATCCTGCCGGGTCGCCTCGAAGCCGTCGTACTGGTATCGGGCTCAGTAATGGTTCCCTGAGCCCGTACGTGGGATTCGATTGTCTAATTGGCGTGCTGGTTGCTAAGGGTTCTCCCAGTTCCTTGAGCGCTCCATACCCCCTGTACGTAGGCCTACCCTGTATTCTCCATTGGGGTCGTTCGGCGAAGGGAACTCGTTCATACGGTCTATCCTGCCGGGTCGCCTCGAAGCCGTCGTACTGGTATCGGGCTCAGTAATGGTTCCCTGAGCCCGTACGTGGGATTCGATTGTCTAATTGGCGTGCTGGTTGCTAAGGGTTCTCCCAGTTCCTTAAGCGCTCCGTACCCCCTGTACGTGGGCCTACCCTGTATTCTCCATTGGCGTAATTCGGCGAAGGGAACTCGTTCATACGGTCTATCCTGCCGGGTCGCCTCGAAACCGTCGTACTGGTATCGGGCTCGGTAATGGTTCCCTGAGCCCGTACGTGGGATTCGATTGTCTAATTGGCGTGCTGGTTGCTAAGGGTTCTCCCAGTTCCTTCAGCGCTCCATACCCCCTGTACGTGGGCCTACCCTGTATTCTCCATTGGCGTCGTTCGGCGAAGGGAACTCGTTCATTCGGTCTATCCTGCCGGGTCGCCTCGAAGCCGTCGTACTGGAATAAGGTTCAGTAATGGTTTCCTGAGCCCGTACGTGGGATTCGATTGGCTAATTGGCGTGCTGGTTGCTAAGGGTTCTCCCAGTTCCTTGAGCGCTCCATACCCCCTGTACGTGGGCCTGCCCTGTATTCTCCATTGGCGTCGTTCGGCGAAGGGAACTCCTTCATACGGTCTATCCTGCCGGGTCGCCTCGAAGCCGTCGTACTGGTATCGGGCTCGGTAATGGTTCCCTGAGCCCGTACGTGGGATTCGATTGTCTAATTGGCGTGCTGGTTGCTAAGGGTTCTCCCAGTTCCTTGAGCGCTCCATACCCCCTGTAAGTGGGCCTACCCTGTATTCTCCATTGGCGTCGTTCGGCAAAGGGAGCTCGTTCATACGGTCTATCCTGCCGGGTCGCCTCGAAGCCGTCGTACTGGTATCGGGCTCAGTAATGGTTCCCTGAGCCCGTACGTGGGATTCGATTGTCTAATTGGCGTGCTGGTTGCTAAGGGTTCTCCCAGTTCCTTGAGCGCTCCATACCCCCTGTACGTGGGCCTACCCTGTATTCTCCATTGGCGTCGTTCGGCGAAGGGAACTCGTTCATACGGTCTATCCTGCCGGGTCGCCTCGAAGCCGTCGTACTGGTATCGGGCTCGGTAATGGTTCCCTGAGCCCGTACGTGGGATTCGATTGTCTAATTGGCGTGCTGGTTGCTAAGGGTTCTCCCAGTTCCTTGAGCGCTCCATACCCCCTGTACGTGGGCCTGCCCTGTATTCTCCATTGGCGTCGTTCGGCGAAGGGAACTCCTTCATACGGTCTATCCTGCCGGGTCGCCTCGAAGCCGTCGTACTGGTATCGGGCTCGGTAATGGTTCCCTGAGCCCGTACGTGGGATTCGATTGGCTAATTGGCGTGCTGGTTGCTAAGGGTTCTCCCAGTTCCTTGAGCGCTCCATACCCCCTGTACGTGGGCCTACCCTGTATTCTCCATTGGCGTCGTTCGGCGAAGGGAACTCGTTCATACGGTCTATCCTGCCGGGTCGCCTCGAAGCCGTCGTACTGGTATCGGGCTCAGTAATGGTTCCCTGAGCCCGTACGTGGGATTCGATTGTCTAATTGGCGTGCTGGTTGCTAAGGGTTCTCCCAGTTCCTTGAGCGCTCCATACCCCCTGTACGTGGGCCTACCCTGTATTCTCCATTGGCGTCGTTCGGCGAAGGGAACTCGTTCATACGGTCCATCCTGCCGGGTCGCCTCGAAGCCGTCGTACTGGTATCGGGCTCAGTAATGGTTCCCTGAGCCCGTACGTGGGATTCGATTGTCTAATTGGCGTGCTGGTTGCTAAGGGTTCTCCCAGTTCCTTAAGCGCTCCGTACCCCCTGTACGTGGGCCTACCCTGTATTCTCCATTGGCGTCGTTCGGCGAAGGGAACTCATTCATTCGGTCTATCCTGCCGGGTCGCCTCGAAGCCGTCGTACTGGAATAAGGTTCAGTAATGGTTTCCTGAGCCCGTACGTGGGATTCGATTGGCTAATTGGCGTGCTGGTTGCTAAGGGTTCTCCCAGTTCCTTGAGCGCTCCATACCCCCTGTACGTGGGCCTACCCTATATTCTCCATTGGCGTCGTTCGGCGAAGGGAACTCGTTCATACGGTCTATCCTGCCGGGTCGCCTCGAAGCCGTCGTACTGGTATCGGGCTCAGTAATGGTTCCCTGAGCCCGTACGTGGGATTCGATTGTCTAATTGGCGTGCTGGTTGCTAAGGGTTCTCCCAGTTCCTTGAGCGCTCCATACCCCCTGTACGTGGGCCTACCCTGTATTCTCCATTGGCGTCGTTCGGCGAAGGGAACTCGTTCATACGGTCTATCCTGCCGGGTCGCCTCGAAGCCGTCGTACTGGTATCGGGCTCAGTAATGGTTCCCTGAGCCCGTACGTTGGATTCGATTGTCTAATTGGCGTGCTGGTTGCTAAGGGTTCTCCCAGATCCTTGAGCACTCCATACCCCCTGTACGTGGGCCTACCCTGTATTCTCCATTGGCGTCGTTCGGCGAAGGGAACTCGTTCATACGGTCTATCCTGCCGGGTCGCCTCGAAGCCGTCGTACTGGTATCGGGCTCAGTAATGGTTCCCTGAGCCCGTACGTGGGATTCGATTGTCTAATTGGCGTGCTGGTTGCTAAGGGTTCTCCCAGTTCCTTGAGCGCTCCATACCCCCTGTACGTGGGCCTACCCTGTATTCTCCATTGGCGTCGTTCGGCGAAGGGAACTCGTTCATACGGTCTATCCTGCCGGGTCGCCTCGAAGCCGTCGTACTGGTATCGGGCTCAGTAATGGTTCCCTGAGCCCGTACGTGGGATTCGATTGTCTAATTGGCGTGCTGGTTGCTAAGGATTCTCCCAGTTCCTTGAGCGCTCCATACCCCCTGTACGTGGGCCTACCCTGTATTCTCCAATGGCATCGTTCGGCGAAGGGAACTCGTTCATACGGTCTATCCTGCCGGGTCGCCTCGAAGCCGTCGTACTGGTATCATGCTCAGTAATGGTTCCCTGGGCCCGTACGTGGGATTCGATTGTCTAATTGGCGTGCTGGTTGCTAAGG
Source organism: Cryptocephalus moraei (assembly GCA_946251905.1). Lineage (NCBI taxonomy): Eukaryota > Metazoa > Arthropoda > Insecta > Coleoptera > Chrysomelidae > Cryptocephalus > Cryptocephalus moraei. Next base: position 16,948,996 of record OX276466.1, read on the forward strand.
GTTCTCCCAGTTCCTTGAGCGCTCTTACCCCCTGTACGTGGGCCTACCCTGTATTCTCCATTGGCGTCGTTCGGCGAAGGAAACTCGTTCATACGGTCTATCCTGTCGGGTCGCCTCGAAGCTGTCGTACTGGTATCGGGCTCAGTAATGGTTCGCTGAGCCCGTACGTGGAATTCGATTGTCTAATTGGCGTGCTGGTTGCTAAGGGTTCTCCCGGTTCCTTGAGCGCTCCATACCCCCTGTACGTGGGCCTACCCTGTATTCTCCATTGGCGTCGTTCGGCGAAGGGAACTCGTTCATACGGTCTATCCTGCCGGGTCGCCTCGAAGCCGTCGTACTGGTATCGGGCTCAGTAATGGTTCCCTGAGCCCGTACGTGGGATTCGATTGTCTAATTGGCGTGCTGGTTGCTAAGGGTTCTCCCAGTTCCTTGAGCGCTCCATACCCTTTGTACGTGGGCCTACCCTGTATTCTCCATTGGCGTCGTTCGGCGAAGGGAACTCGTTCATACGGTCTATCCTGCCGGGTGGCCTCGAAGCCGTCGTACTGGTATCGGGCTCAGTAATGGTTCCCTGAGCCCGTACGTGGGATTCGATTGTCTAATTGGCGTGCTGGTTGCTAAGGATTCTCCCAGTTCCTTGAGCGCTCCATACCCCCTGTACGTGGGCCCACCCTGTATTCTCCAATGGCGTCGTTCGGCGAAGGGAACTCGTTCATACGGTCTATCCTGCCGGGTCGCCTCGAAGCCGTCGTACTGGTATCGGGCTCAGTAATGGTTCCCTGGGCTCGTACGTGGGATTCGATTGTCTAATTGGCGTGCTGGTTGCTAAGGGTTCTCCCAGTTCCTTGAGCGCTCCATACCCCCTGTACGTGGGCCTGCCCTGTATTCTCCATTGGCGTCGTTCGGCGAAGGGAACTCCTTCATACGGTCTATCCTGCCGGGTCGCCTCGAAGCCGTCGTACTGGTATCGGGCTCGGTAATGGTTCCCTGAGCCCGTACGTGGGATTCGATTGTCTAATTGGCGTGCTGGTTGCTAAGGGTTCTCCCAGTTCCTTGAGCGCTCCATACCCCCTGTACGTGGGCCTACCCTGTATTCTCCATTGGCGTCGTTCGGCAAAGGGAGCTCGTTCATACGGTCTATCCTGCCGGGTCGCCTCGAAGCCGTCGTACTGGTATCGGGCTCAGTAATGGTTCCCTGAGCCCGTACGTGGGATTCGATTGTCTAATTGGCGTGCTGGTTGCTAAGGGTTCTCCCAGTTCCTTGAGCGCTCCATACCCCCTGTACGTGGGCCTACCCTGTATTCTCCATTGGCGTCGTTCGGCGAAGGGAACTCGTTCATACGGTCCATCCTGCCGGGTCGCCTCGAAGCCGTCGTACTGGTATCGGGCTCAGTAATGGTTCCCCGAGCCCGTACGTGGGATTCGATTGTTTAATTGGCGTGCTGGTTGCTAAGGGTTCTCCCAGTTCCTTGAGCGCTCCATACCCCCTGTACGTGGGCCTACCCTGTATTTTCCATTGGCGTCGTTCGGCGAAGGGAACTCGTTCATACGGTCTTACCTGCCGGGTCGCCTCGAAGCCGTCGTACTGGTATCGGGCTCAGTAATGGTTCCCTGAGCCCGTACGTGGGATTCGATTGTCTAATTGGCGTGCTGGTTGCTAAGGGTTCTCCCATTTCCTTGAGCGCTCCATACCCCCTGTACGTAGGCCTACCCTGTATTCTCCATTGGCGTCGTTCGGCGAAGGGAACTCGTTCATACGGTCTATCCTGCCGGGTCGCCTCGAAGCCGTCGTACTGGTATCATGCTCAGTAATGGTTCCCTGGGCCCGTACGTGGGATTCGATTGTCTAATTGGCGTTCTGGTTGCTAAGGGTTCTCCCAGTTCCTTGAGCGCTCTTACCCCCTGTACGTGGGCCTACCCTGTATTCTCCATTGGCGTCGTTCGGCGAAGGAAACTCGTTCATACGGTCTATCCTGTCGGGTCGCCTCGAAGCTGTCGTACTGGTATCGGGCTCAGTAATGGTTCCCTGAGCCCGTACGTGGAATTCGATTGTCTAATTGGCGTGCTGGTTGCTAAGGGTTCTCCCGGTTCCTTGAGCGCTCCATACCCCCTGTACGTGGGCCTACCCTGTATTCTCCATTGGCGTCGTTCGGCGAAGGGAACTCGTTCATACGGTCTATCCTGCCGGGTCGCCTCGAAGCCGTCGTACTGGTATCGGGCTCAGTAATGGTTCCCTGAGCCCGTACGTGGGATTCGATTGTCTAATTGGCGTGCTGGTTGCTAAGGATTCTCCCAGTTCCTTGAGCGCTCCATACCCCCTGTACGTGGGCCTACCCTGTATTCTCCATTGGCGTCGTTCGGCGAAGGGAACTCGTTCATACGGTCTATCCTGCCGGGTCGCCTCGAAGCCGTCGTACTGGTATCGGGCTCAGTAATGGTTCCCTGGGCTCGTACGTGGGATTCGATTGTCTAATTGGCGTGCTGGTTGCTAAGGGTTCTCCCAGTTCCTTGAGCGCTCCATACCCCCTGTACGTGGGCCTGCCCTGTATTCTCCATTGGCGTCGTTCGGCGAAGGGAACTCCTTCATACGGTCTATCCTGCCGGGTCGCCTCAAAGCCGTCGTACTGGTATCGGGCTCGGTAATGGTTCCCTGAGCCCGTACGTGGGATTCGATTGGCTAATTGGCGTGCTGGTTGCTAAGGGTTCTCCCAGTTCCTTGAGCGCTCCATACCCCCTGTACGTGGGCCTACCCTGTATTCTCCATTGGCGTCGTTCGGCGAAGGGAAGTCGTTCATACGGTCTATCCTGCCGGATCGCCTCGAAGCCGTCGTACTGGTATCGGGCTCAGTAATGGTTCCCTGACCCCGTACGTGGGATTCGATTGTCTAATTGGCGTGCTGGTTGCTAAGGGTTCTCCCAGTTCCTTGAGCGCTCCATACCCCCTGTACGTGGGCCTACCCTGTATTCTCCATTGGCGTCGTTCGGCGAAGGGAACTCGTTCATACAGTCCATCCTGCCGGGTCGCCTCGAAGCCGTCGTACTGGTATCGGGCTTAGTAATGGTTCCCTGAGCCCGTACGTGGGATTCGATTGTCTAATTGGCGTGCTGGTTGCTAAGGGTTCTCCCAGTTCCTTGAGCGCTCCATACCCCCTGTACGTGGGCCTACCCTGTATTCTCCATTGGCGTCGTTCGGCGAAGGGAAGTCGTTCATACGGTCTATCCTGCCGGATCGCCTCGAAGCCGTCGTACTGGTATCGGGCTCAGTAATGGTTCCCTGACCCCGTACGTGGGATTCGATTGTCTAATTGGCGTGCTGGTTGCTAAGGGTTCTCCCAGTTCCTTGAGCGCTCCATACCCCCTGTACGTGGGCCTACCCTGTATTCTCCATTGGCGTCGTTCGGCGAAGGGAAGTCGTTCATACGGTCTATCCTGCCGGATCGCCTCGAAGCCGTCGTACTGGTATCGGGCTCAGTAATGGTTCCCTGACCCCGTACGTGGGATTCGATTGTCTAATTGGCGTGCTGGTTGCTAAGGGTTCTCCCAGTTCCTTGAGCGCTCCATACCCCCTGTACGTGGGCCTACCCTGTATTCTCCATTGGCGTCGTTCGGCGAAGGGAAGTCGTTCATACGGTCTATCCTGCCGGATCGCCTCGAAGCCGTCGTACTGGTATCGGGCTCAGTAATGGTTCCCTGAGCCCGTACGTGGGATTCGATTGTCTAATTGGCGTGCTGGTTGCTAAGGGTTCTCCCAGTTCCTTGAGCGCTCCATACCCCCTGTACGTGGGCCTACCCTGTATTTTCCATTGGCGTCGTTCGGCGAAGGGAACTCGTTCATACGGTCTTACCTGCCGGGTCGCCTCGAAGCCGTCGTACTGGTATCGGGCTCAGTAATGGTTCCCTGAGCCCGTACGTGGGATTCGATTGTCTAATTGGCGTGCTGGTTGCTAAGGGTTCTCCCATTTCCTTGAGCGCTCCATACCCCCTGTACGTAGGCCTACCCTGTATTCTCCATTGGCGTCGTTCGGCGAAGGGAACTCGTTCATACGGTCTATCCTGCCGGGTCGCCTCGAAGCCGTCGTACTGGTATCGGGCTCAGTAATGGTTCCCTGAGCCCGTACGTGGGATTCGATTGTCTAATTGGCGTTCTGGTTGCTAAGGGTTCTCCCAGTTCCTTGAGCGCTCTTACCCCCTGTACGTGGGCCTACCCTGTATTCTCCATTGGCGTCGTTCGGCGAAGGAAACTCGTTCATACGGTCTATCCTGTCGGGTCGCCTCGAAGCTGTCGTACTGGTATCGGGCTCAGTAATGGTTCCCTGAGCCCGTACGTGGAATTCGATTGTCTAATTGGCGTGCTGGTTGCTAAGGGTTCTCCCGGTTCCTTGAGCGCTCCATACCCCCTGTACGTGGGCCTACCCTGTATTCTCCATTGGCGTCGTTCGGCGAAGGGAACTCGTTCATACGGTCTATCCTGCCGGGTCGCCTCGAAGCCGTCGTACTGGTATCGGGCTCAGTAATGGTTCCCTGAGCCCGTACGTGGGATTCGATTGTCTAATTGGCGTGCTGGTTGCTAAGGATTCTCCCAGTTCCTTGAGCGCTCCATACCCCCTGTACGTGGGCCTACCCTGTATTCTCCATTGGCGTCGTTCGGCGAAGGGAACTCGTTCATACGGTCTATCCTGCCGGGTCGCCTCGAAGCCGTCGTACTGGTATCGGGCTCAGTAATGGTTCCCTGGGCTCGTACGTGGGATTCGATTGTCTAATTGGCGTGCTGGTTGCTAAGGGTTCTCCCAGTTCCTTGAGCGCTCCATACCCCCTGTACGTGGGCCTGCCCTGTATTCTCCATTGGCGTCGTTCGGCGAAGGGAACTCCTTCATACGGTCTATCCTGCCGGGTCGCCTCGAAGCCGTCGTACTGGTATCGGGCTCGGTAATGGTTCCCTGAGCCCGTACGTGGGATTCGATTGGCTAATTGGCGTGCTGGTTGCTAAGGGTTCTCCCAGTTCCTTGAGCGCTCCATACCCCCTGTACGTGGGCCTACCCTGTATTCTCCATTGGCGTCGTTCGGCGAAGGGAAGTCGTTCATACGGTCTATCCTGCCGGATCGCCTCGAAGCCGTCGTACTGGTATCGGGCTCAGTAATGGTTCCCTGACCCCGTACGTGGGATTCGATTGTCTAATTGGCGTGCTGGTTGCTAAGGGTTCTCCCAGTTCCTTGAGCGCTCCATACCCCCTGTACGTGGGCCTACCCTGTATTCTCTATTGGCGTCGTTCGGCGAAGGGAACTCGTTCATACAGTCCATCCTGCCGGGTCGCCTCGAAGCCGTCGTACTCGTATCGGGCTTAGTAATGGTTCCCTGAGCCCGTACGTGGGATTCGATTGTCTAATTGGCGTGCTGGTTGCTAAGGGTTCTCCCAGTTCCTTGAGCGCTCCATACCCCCTGTACGTGGGCCTACCCTGTATTTTCCATTGGCGTCGTTCGGCGAAGGGAACTCGTTCATACGGTCTTACCTGCCGGGTCGCCTCGAAGCCGTCGTACTGGTATCGGGCTCAGTAATGGTTCCCTGAGCCCGTACGTGGGATTCGATTGTCTAATTGGCGTGCTGGTTGCTAAGGGTTCTCCCATTTCCTTGAGCGCTCCATACCCCCTGTACGTAGGCCTACCCTGTATTCTCCATTGGCGTCGTTCGGCGAAGGGAACTCGTTCATACGGTCTATCCTGCCGGGTCGCCTCGAAGCCGTCGTACTGGTATCGGGCTCAGTAATGGTTCCCTGAGCCCGTACGTGGGATTCGATTGTCTAATTGGCGTGCTGGTTGCTAAGGGTTCTCCCAGTTCCTTGAGCGCTCCGTACCCCCTGTACGTGGGCCTACCCTGTATTCTCCATTGGCGTCGTTCGGCGAAGGGAACTCGTTCATACGGTCTATCCTGCCGGGTCGCCTCGAAGCCGTCGTACTGGTATCGGGCTCGGTAATGGTTCCCTGAGCCCGTACGTGGGATTCGATTGTCTAATTGGCGTGCTGGTTGCTAAGGGTTCTCCCAGTTCCTTGAGCGCTCCATACCCCCTGTACGTGGGCCTACCCTGTATTCTCCATTGGCGTCGTTCGGCAAAGGGAGCTCGTTCATACGGTCTATCCTGCCGGGTCGCCTCGAAGCCGTCGTACTGGTATCGGGCTCAGTAATGGTTCCCTGAGCCCGTACGTGGGATTCGATTGTCTAATTGGCGTGCTGGTTGCTAAGGGTTCTCCCAGTTCCTTGAGCGCTCCATACCCCCTGTACGTGGGCCTACCCTGTATTCTCCATTGGCGTCGTTCGGCGAAGGGAACTCGTTCATACGGTCCATCCTGCCGGGTCGCCTCGAAGCCGTCGTACTGGTATCGGGCTCAGTAATGGTTCCCCGAGCCCGTACGTGGGATTCGATTGTTTAATTGGCGTGCTGGTTGCTAAGGGTTCTCCCAGTTCCTTGAGCGCTCCATACCCCCTGTACGTGGGCCTACCCTGTATTTTCCATTGGCGTCGTTCGGCGAAGGGAACTCGTTCATACGGTCTTACCTGCCGGGTCGCCTCGAAGCCGTCGTACTGGTATCGGGCTCAGTAATGGTTCCCTGAGCCCGTACGTGGGATTCGATTGTCTAATTGGCGTGCTGGTTGCTAAGGGTTCTCCCATTTCCTTGAGCGCTCCATACCCCCTGTACGTAGGCCTACCCTGTATTCTCCATTGGCGTCGTTCGGCGAAGGGAACTCGTTCATACGGTCTATCCTGCCGGGTCGCCTCGAAGCCGTCGTACTGGTATCATGCTCAGTAATGGTTCCCTGGGCCCGTACGTGGGATTCGATTGTCTAATTGGCGTTCTGGTTGCTAAGGGTTCTCCCAGTTCCTTGAGCGCTCTTACCCCCTGTACGTGGGCCTACCCTGTATTCTCCATTGGCGTCGTTCGGCGAAGGAAACTCGTTCATACGGTCTATCCTGTCGGGTCGCCTCGAAGCTGTCGTACTGGTATCGGGCTCAGTAATGGTTCCCTGAGCCCGTACGTGGAATTCGATTGTCTAATTGGCGTGCTGGTTGCTAAGGGTTCTCCCGGTTCCTTGAGCGCTCCATACCCCCTGTACGTGGGCCTACCCTGTATTCTCCATTGGCGTCGTTCGGCGAAGGGAACTCGTTCATACGGTCTATCCTGCCGGGTCGCCTCGAAGCCGTCGTACTGGTATCGGGCTCAGTAATGGTTCCCTGAGCCCGTACGTGGGATTCGATTGTCTAATTGGCGTGCTGGTTGCTAAGGATTCTCCCAGTTCCTTGAGCGCTCCATACCCCCTGTACGTGGGCCTACCCTGTATTCTCCATTGGCGTCGTTCGGCGAAGGGAACTCGTTCATACGGTCTATCCTGCCGGGTCGCCTCGAAGCCGTCGTACTGGTATCGGGCTCAGTAATGGTTCCCTGGGCTCGTACGTGGGATTCGATTGTCTAATTGGCGTGCTGGTTGCTAAGGGTTCTCCCAGTTCCTTGAGCGCTCCATACCCCCTGTACGTGGGCCTGCCCTGTATTCTCCATTGGCGTCGTTCGGCGAAGGGAACTCCTTCATACGGTCTATCCTGCCGGGTCGCCTCGAAGCCGTCGTACTGGTATCGGGCTCGGTAATGGTTCCCTGAGCCCGTACGTGGGATTCGATTGGCTAATTGGCGTGCTGGTTGCTAAGGGTTCTCCCAGTTCCTTGAGCGCTCCATACCCCCTGTACGTGGGCCTACCCTGTATTCTCCATTGGCGTCGTTCGGCGAAGGGAAGTCGTTCATACGGTCTATCCTGCCGGATCGCCTCGAAGCCGTCGTACTGGTATCGGGCTCAGTAATGGTTCCCTGACCCCGTACGTGGGATTCGATTGTCTAATTGGCGTGCTGGTTGCTAAGGGTTCTCCCAGTTCCTTGAGCGCTCCATACCCCCTGTACGTGGGCCTACCCTGTATTCTCCATTGGCGTCGTTCGGCGAAGGGAACTCGTTCATACAGTCCATCCTGCCGGGTCGCCTCGAAGCCGTCGTACTGGTATCGGGCTTAGTAATGGTTCCCTGAGCCCGTACGTGGGATTCGATTGTCTAATTGGCGTGCTGGTTGCTAAGGGTTCTCCCAGTTCCTTGAGCGCTCCATACCCCCTGTACGTGGGCCTACCCTGTATTTTCCATTGGCGTCGTTCGGCGAAGGGAACTCGTTCATACGGTCTTACCTGCCGGGTCGCCTCGAAGCCGTCGTACTGGTATCGGGCTCAGTAATGGTTCCCTGAGCCCGTACGTGGGATTCGATTGTCTAATTGGCGTGCTGGTTGCTAAGGGTTCTCCCATTTCCTTGAGCGCTCCATACCCCCTGTACGTAGGCCTACCCTGTATTCTCCATTGGCGTCGTTCGGCGAAGGGAACTCGTTCATACGGTCTATCCTGCCGGGTCGCCTCGAAGCCGTCGTACTGGTATCGGGCTCAGTAATGGTTCCCTGAGCCCGTACGTGGGATTCGATTGTCTAATTGGCGTGCTGGTTGCTAAGGGTTCTCCCAGTTCCTTGAGCGCTCCGTACCCCCTGTACGTGGGCCTACCCTGTATTCTCCATTGGCGTCGTTCGGCGAAGGGAACTCGTTCATACGGTCTATCCTGCCGGGTCGCCTCGAAGCCGTCGTACTGGTATCGGGCTCGGTAATGGTTCCCTGAGCCCGTACGTGGGATTCGATTGTCTAATTGGCGTGCTGGTTGCTAAGGGTTCTCCCAGTTCCTTGAGCGCTCCATACCCCCTGTACGTGGGCCTACCCTGTATTCTCCATTGGCGTCGTTCGGCGAAGGGAACTCGTTCATTCGGTCTATCCTGCTGGGTCGCCTCGAAGCCGTCGTACTGGAATAAGGCTCAGTAATGGTTCCCTGAGCCCGTACGTGGGATTCGATTGGCTAATTGGCGTGCTGGTTGCTAAGGGTTCTCTCAGTTCCTTGAGCGCTCCATACCCCCTGTACGTGGGCCTACCCTGTATTCTCCATTGGCGTCGTTCGGCGAAGGGAACTCGTTCATACGGTCTATCCTGCCGGGTCGCCTCGAAGCCGTCGTACTGGTATCGGGCTCAGTAATGGTTCCCTGAGCCCGTACGTGGGATTCGATTGTCTAATTAGCGTGCTGGTTGCTAAGGGTTCTCCCAGTTCCTTGAGCGCTCCATACCCCCTGTACGTGGGCCTACCCTGTATTCTCCATTGGCGTCGTTCGGCGAAGGGAACTCGTTCATACGGTCTATCCTGCCGGGTCGCCTCGAAGCCGTCGTACTGGTATCGGGCTCAGTAATGGTTCCCTGAGCCCGTACGTGGGATTCGATTGTCTAATTGGCGTGCTGGTTGCTAAGGGTTCTCCCAGATCCTTGAGCACTCCATACCCCCTGTACGTGGGCCTACCCTGTATTCTCCATTGGCGTCGTTCGGCGAAGGGAACTCGTTCATTCGGTCTATCCTGCCGGGTCGCCTCGAAGCCGTCGTACTGGAATAAGGCTCAGTAATGGTTCCCTGAGCCCGTACGTGGGATTCGATTGGTTAATTGGCGTGCTGGTTGCTAAGGGTTCTCCCAGTTCCTTGAGCGCTCCATACCCCCTGTACGTGGGCCTACCCTGTATTCTCCATTGGCGTCGTTCGGCGAAGGGAACTCGTTCATACGGTCTATCCTGCCGGGTCGCCTCGAAGCCGTCGTACTGGTATCGGGCTCGGTAATGGTTCCCTGAGCCCGTACGTGGGATTCGATTGTCTAATTGGCGTGCTGGATGCTAAGGGTTCTCCCAGTTCCTTGAGCGCTCCATACCCCCTGTACGTGGGCCTACCCTGTATTCTCCATTGGCGTCGTTCGGCGAACGGAACTCGTTCATTCGGTCTATCCTGCCGGGTCGCCTCGAAGCCGTCGTACTGGAATAAGGTTCAGTAATGGTTCCCTGAGCCCGTACGTGGGATTCGATTGGCTAATTGGCGTGCTGGTTGCTAAGGGTTCTCCCAGTTCCTTGAGCGCTCCATACCCCCTGTACGTGGGCCTACCCTATATTCTCCATTGGCGTCGTTCGGCGAAGGAAACTCGTTCATACGGTCTATCCTGTCGGGTCGCCTCGAAGCTGTCGTACTGGTATCGGGCTCAGTAATGGTTCCCTGAGCCCGTACGTGGAATTCGATTGTCTAATTGGCGTGCTGGTTGCTAAGGGTTCTCCCGGTTCCTTGAGCGCTCCATACCCCCTGTACGTGGGCCTACCCTGTATTCTCCATTGGCGTCGTTCGGCGAAGGGAACTCGTTCATACGGTCTATCCTGCCGGGTCGCCTCGAAGCCGTCGTACTGGTATCGGGCTCAGTAATGGTTCCCTGAGCCCGTACGTGGGATTCGATTGTCTAATTGGCGTGCTGGTTGCTAAGGATTCTCCCAGTTCCTTGAGCGCTCCATACCCCCTGTACGTGGGCCTACCCTGTATTCTCCATTGGCGTCGTTCGGCGAAGGGAACTCGTTCATACGGTCTATCCTGCCGGGTCGCCTCGAAGCCGTCGTACTGGTATCGGGCTCAGTAATGGTTCCCTGGGCTCGTACGTGGGATTCGATTGTCTAATTGGCGTGCTGGTTGCTAAGGGTTCTCCCAGTTCCTTGAGCGCTCCATACCCCCTGTACGTGGGCCTGCCCTGTATTCTCCATTGGCGTCGTTCGGCGAAGGGAACTCCTTCATACGGTCTATCCTGCCGGGTCGCCTCAAAGCCGTCGTACTGGTATCGGGCTCGGTAATGGTTCCCTGAGCCCGTACGTGGGATTCGATTGGCTAATTGGCGTGCTGGTTGCTAAGGGTTCTCCCAGTTCCTTGAGCGCTCCATACCCCCTGTACGTGGGCCTACCCTGTATTCTCCATTGGCGTCGTTCGGCGAAGGGAAGTCGTTCATACGGTCTATCCTGCCGGATCGCCTCGAAGCCGTCGTACTGGTATCGGGCTCAGTAATGGTTCCCTGACCCCGTACGTGGGATTCGATTGTCTAATTGGCGTGCTGGTTGCTAAGGGTTCTCCCAGTTCCTTGAGCGCTCCATACCCCCTGTACGTGGGCCTACCCTGTATTCTCCATTGGCGTCGTTCGGCGAAGGGAACTCGTTCATACAGTCCATCCTGCCGGGTCGCCTCGAAGCCGTCGTACTGGTATCGGGCTTAGTAATGGTTCCCTGAGCCCGTACGTGGGATTCGATTGTCTAATTGGCGTGCTGGTTGCTAAGGGTTCTCCCAGTTCCTTGAGCGCTCCATACCCCCTGTACGTGGGCCTACCCTGTATTTTCCATTGGCGTCGTTCGGCGAAGGGAACTCGTTCATACGGTCTTACCTGCCGGGTCGCCTCGAAGCCGTCGTACTGGTATCGGGCTCAGTAATGGTTCCCTGAGCCCGTACGTGGGATTCGATTGTCTAATTGGCGTGCTGGTTGCTAAGGGTTCTCCCATTTCCTTGAGCGCTCCATACCCCCTGTACGTAGGCCTACCCTGTATTCTCCATTGGCGTCGTTCGGCGAAGGGAACTCGTTCATACGGTCTATCCTGCCGGGTCGCCTCGAAGCCGTCGTACTGGTATCGGGCTCAGTAATGGTTCCCTGAGCCCGTACGTGGGATTCGATTGTCTAATTGGCGTTCTGGTTGCTAAGGGTTCTCCCAGTTCCTTGAGCGCTCTTACCCCCTGTACGTGGGCCTACCCTGTATTCTCCATTGGCGTCGTTCGGCGAAGGAAACTCGTTCATACGGTCTATCCTGTCGGGTCGCCTCGAAGCTGTCGTACTGGTATCGGGCTCAGTAATGGTTCCCTGAGCCCGTACGTGGAATTCGATTGTCTAATTGGCGTGCTGGTTGCTAAGGGTTCTCCCGGTTCCTTGAGCGCTCCATACCCCCTGTACGTGGGCCTACCCTGTATTCTCCATTGGCGTCGTTCGGCGAAGGGAACTCGTTCATACGGTCTATCCTGCCGGGTCGCCTCGAAGCCGTCGTACTGGTATCGGGCTCAGTAATGGTTCCCTGAGCCCGTACGTGGGATTCGATTGTCTAATTGGCGTGCTGGTTGCTAAGGATTCTCCCAGTTCCTTGAGCGCTCCATACCCCCTGTACGTGGGCCTACCCTGTATTCTCCATTGGCGTCGTTCGGCGAAGGGAACTCGTTCATACGGTCTATCCTGCCGGGTCGCCTCGAAGCCGTCGTACTGGTATCGGGCTCAGTAATGGTTCCCTGGGCTCGTACGTGGGATTCGATTGTCTAATTGGCGTGCTGGTTGCTAAGGGTTCTCCCAGTTCCTTGAGCGCTCCATACCCCCTGTACGTGGGCCTGCCCTGTATTCTCCATTGGCGTCGTTCGGCGAAGGGAACTCCTTCATACGGTCTATCCTGCCGGGTCGCCTCGAAGCCGTCGTACTGGTATCGGGCTCGGTAATGGTTCCCTGAGCCCGTACGTGGGATTCGATTGGCTAATTGGCGTGCTGGTTGCTAAGGGTTCTCCCAGTTCCTTGAGCGCTCCATACCCCCTGTACGTGGGCCTACCCTGTATTCTCCATTGGCGTCGTTCGGCGAAGGGAAGTCGTTCATACGGTCTATCCTGCCGGATCGCCTCGAAGCCGTCGTACTGGTATCGGGCTCAGTAATGGTTCCCTGACCCCGTACGTGGGATTCGATTGTCTAATTGGCGTGCTGGTTGCTAAGGGTTCTCCCAGTTCCTTGAGCGCTCCATACCCCCTGTACGTGGGCCTACCCTGTATTCTCTATTGGCGTCGTTCGGCGAAGGGAACTCGTTCATACAGTCCATCCTGCCGGGTCGCCTCGAAGCCGTCGTACTGGTATCGGGCTTAGTAATGGTTCCCTGAGCCCGTACGTGGGATTCGATTGTCTAATTGGCGTGCTGGTTGCTAAGGGTTCTCCCAGTTCCTTGAGCGCTCCATACCCCCTGTACGTGGGCCTACCCTGTATTTTCCATTGGCGTCGTTCGGCGAAGGGAACTCGTTCATACGGTCTTACCTGCCGGGTCGCCTCGAAGCCGTCGTACTGGTATCGGGCTCAGTAATGGTTCCCTGAGCCCGTACGTGGGATTCGATTGTCTAATTGGCGTGCTGGTTGCTAAGGGTTCTCCCATTTCCTTGAGCGCTCCATACCCCCTGTACGTAGGCCTACCCTGTATTCTCCATTGGCGTCGTTCGGCGAAGGGAACTCGTTCATACGGTCTATCCTGCCGGGTCGCCTCGAAGCCGTCGTACTGGTATCGGGCTCAGTAATGGTTCCCTGAGCCCGTACGTGGGATTCGATTGTCTAATTGGCGTGCTGGTTGCTAAGGGTTCTCCCAGTTCCTTGAGCGCTCCGTACCCCCTGTACGTGGGCCTACCCTGTATTCTCCATTGGCGTCGTTCGGCGAAGGGAACTCGTTCATACGGTCTATCCTGCCGGGTCGCCTCGAAGCCGTCGTACTGGTATCGGGCTCGGTAATGGTTCCCTGAGCCCGTACGTGGGATTCGATTGTCTAATTGGCGTGCTGGTTGCTAAGGGTTCTCCCAGTTCCTTGAGCGCTCCATACCCCCTGTACGTGGGCCTACCCTGTATTCTCCATTGGCGTCGTTCGGCAAAGGGAGCTCGTTCATACGGTCTATCCTGCCGGGTCGCCTCGAAGCCGTCGTACTGGTATCGGGCTCAGTAATGGTTCCCTGAGCCCGTACGTGGGATTCGATTGTCTAATTGGCGTGCTGGTTGCTAAGGGTTCTCCCAGTTCCTTGAGCGCTCCATACCCCCTGTACGTGGGCCTACCCTGTATTCTCCATTGGCGTCGTTCGGCGAAGGGAACTCGTTCATACGGTCCATCCTGCCGGGTCGCCTCGAAGCCGTCGTACTGGTATCGGGCTCAGTAATGGTTCCCCGAGCCCGTACGTGGGATTCGATTGTTTAATTGGCGTGCTGGTTGCTAAGGGTTCTCCCAGTTCCTTGAGCGCTCCATACCCCCTGTACGTGGGCCTACCCTGTATTTTCCATTGGCGTCGTTCGGCGAAGGGAACTCGTTCATACGGTCTTACCTGCCGGGTCGCCTCGAAGCCGTCGTACTGGTATCGGGCTCAGTAATGGTTCCCTGAGCCCGTACGTGGGATTCGATTGTCTAATTGGCGTGCTGGTTGCTAAGGGTTCTCCCATTTCCTTGAGCGCTCCATACCCCCTGTACGTAGGCCTACCCTGTATTCTCCATTGGCGTCGTTCGGCGAAGGGAACTCGTTCATACGGTCTATCCTGCCGGGTCGCCTCGAAGCCGTCGTACTGGTATCATGCTCAGTAATGGTTCCCTGGGCCCGTACGTGGGATTCGATTGTCTAATTGGCGTTCTGGTTGCTAAGGGTTCTCCCAGTTCCTTGAGCGCTCTTACCCCCTGTACGTGGGCCTACCCTGTATTCTCCATTGGCGTCGTTCGGCGAAGGAAACTCGTTCATACGGTCTATCCTGTCGGGTCGCCTCGAAGCTGTCGTACTGGTATCGGGCTCAGTAATGGTTCCCTGAGCCCGTACGTGGAATTCGATTGTCTAATTGGCGTGCTGGTTGCTAAGGGTTCTCCCGGTTCCTTGAGCGCTCCATACCCCCTGTACGTGGGCCTACCCTGTATTCTCCATTGGCGTCGTTCGGCGAAGGGAACTCGTTCATACGGTCTATCCTGCCGGGTCGCCTCGAAGCCGTCGTACTGGTATCGGGCTCAGTAATGGTTCCCTGAGCCCGTACGTGGGATTCGATTGTCTAATTGGCGTGCTGGTTGCTAAGGATTCTCCCAGTTCCTTGAGCGCTCCATACCCCCTGTACGTGGGCCTACCCTGTATTCTCCATTGGCGTCGTTCGGCGAAGGGAACTCGTTCATACGGTCTATCCTGCCGGGTCGCCTCGAAGCCGTCGTACTGGTATCGGGCTCAGTAATGGTTCCCTGGGCTCGTACGTGGGATTCGATTGTCTAATTGGCGTGCTGGTTGCTAAGGGTTCTCCCAGTTCCTTGAGCGCTCCATACCCCCTGTACGTGGGCCTGCCCTGTATTCTCCATTGGCGTCGTTCGGCGAAGGGAACTCCTTCATACGGTCTATCCTGCCGGGTCGCCTCAAAGCCGTCGTACTGGTATCGGGCTCGGTAATGGTTCCCTGAGCCCGTACGTGGGATTCGATTGGCTAATTGGCGTGCTGGTTGCTAAGGGTTCTCCCAGTTCCTTGAGCGCTCCATACCCCCTGTACGTGGGCCTACCCTGTATTCTCCATTGGCGTCGTTCGGCGAAGGGAAGTCGTTCATACGGTCTATCCTGCCGGATCGCCTCGAAGCCGTCGTACTGGTATCGGGCTCAGTAATGGTTCCCTGACCCCGTACGTGGGATTCGATTGTCTAATTGGCGTGCTGGTTGCTAAGGGTTCTCCCAGTTCCTTGAGCGCTCCATACCCCCTGTACGTGGGCCTACCCTGTATTCTCCATTGGCGTCGTTCGGCGAAGGGAACTCGTTCATACAGTCCATCCTGCCGGGTCGCCTCGAAGCCGTCGTACTGGTATCGGGCTTAGTAATGGTTCCCTGAGCCCGTACGTGGGATTCGATTGTCTAATTGGCGTGCTGGTTGCTAAGGGTTCTCCCAGTTCCTTGAGCGCTCCATACCCCCTGTACGTGGGCCTACCCTGTATTTTCCATTGGCGTCGTTCGGCGAAGGGAACTCGTTCATACGGTCTTACCTGCCGGGTCGCCTCGAAGCCGTCGTACTGGTATCGGGCTCAGTAATGGTTCCCTGAGCCCGTACGTGGGATTCGATTGTCTAATTGGCGTGCTGGTTGCTAAGGGTTCTCCCATTTCCTTGAGCGCTCCATACCCCCTGTACGTAGGCCTACCCTGTATTCTCCATTGGCGTCGTTCGGCGAAGGGAACTCGTTCATACGGTCTATCCTGCCGGGTCGCCTCGAAGCCGTCGTACTGGTATCGGGCTCAGTAATGGTTCCCTGAGCCCGTACGTGGGATTCGATTGTCTAATTGGCGTTCTGGTTGCTAAGGGTTCTCCCAGTTCCTTGAGCGCTCTTACCCCCTGTACGTGGGCCTACCCTGTATTCTCCATTGGCGTCGTTCGGCGAAGGAAACTCGTTCATACGGTCTATCCTGTCGGGTCGCCTCGAAGCTGTCGTACTGGTATCGGGCTCAGTAATGGTTCCCTGAGCCCGTACGTGGAATTCGATTGTCTAATTGGCGTGCTGGTTGCTAAGGGTTCTCCCGGTTCCTTGAGCGCTCCATACCCCCTGTACGTGGGCCTACCCTGTATTCTCCATTGGCGTCGTTCGGCGAAGGGAACTCGTTCATACGGTCTATCCTGCCGGGTCGCCTCGAAGCCGTCGTACTGGTATCGGGCTCAGTAATGGTTCCCTGAGCCCGTACGTGGGATTCGATTGTCTAATTGGCGTGCTGGTTGCTAAGGATTCTCCCAGTTCCTTGAGCGCTCCATACCCCCTGTACGTGGGCCTACCCTGTATTCTCCATTGGCGTCGTTCGGCGAAGGGAACTCGTTCATACGGTCTATCCTGCCGGGTCGCCTCGAAGCCGTCGTACTGGTATCGGGCTCAGTAATGGTTCCCTGGGCTCGTACGTGGGATTCGATTGTCTAATTGGCGTGCTGGTTGCTAAGGGTTCTCCCAGTTCCTTGAGCGCTCCATACCCCCTGTACGTGGGCCTGCCCTGTATTCTCCATTGGCGTCGTTCGGCGAAGGGAACTCCTTCATACGGTCTATCCTGCCGGGTCGCCTCGAAGCCGTCGTACTGGTATCGGGCT
The DNA here is from genome assembly GCA_946251905.1 of Cryptocephalus moraei. Taxonomy (NCBI): domain Eukaryota; kingdom Metazoa; phylum Arthropoda; class Insecta; order Coleoptera; family Chrysomelidae; genus Cryptocephalus; species Cryptocephalus moraei. The sequence goes on from OX276466.1 coordinate 16,965,772, forward strand.
CGGTAATGGTTCCCTGAGCCCGTACGTGGGATTCGATTGGCTAATTGGCGTGCTGGTTGCTAAGGGTTCTCCCAGTTCCTTGAGCGCTCCATACCCCCTGTACGTGGGCCTACCCTGTATTCTCCATTGGCGTCGTTCGGCGAAGGGAAGTCGTTCATACGGTCTATCCTGCCGGATCGCCTCGAAGCCGTCGTACTGGTATCGGGCTCAGTAATGGTTCCCTGACCCCGTACGTGGGATTCGATTGTCTAATTGGCGTGCTGGTTGCTAAGGGTTCTCCCAGTTCCTTGAGCGCTCCATACCCCCTGTACGTGGGCCTACCCTGTATTCTCTATTGGCGTCGTTCGGCGAAGGGAACTCGTTCATACAGTCCATCCTGCCGGGTCGCCTCGAAGCCGTCGTACTCGTATCGGGCTTAGTAATGGTTCCCTGAGCCCGTACGTGGGATTCGATTGTCTAATTGGCGTGCTGGTTGCTAAGGGTTCTCCCAGTTCCTTGAGCGCTCCATACCCCCTGTACGTGGGCCTACCCTGTATTTTCCATTGGCGTCGTTCGGCGAAGGGAACTCGTTCATACGGTCTTACCTGCCGGGTCGCCTCGAAGCCGTCGTACTGGTATCGGGCTCAGTAATGGTTCCCTGAGCCCGTACGTGGGATTCGATTGTCTAATTGGCGTGCTGGTTGCTAAGGGTTCTCCCATTTCCTTGAGCGCTCCATACCCCCTGTACGTAGGCCTACCCTGTATTCTCCATTGGCGTCGTTCGGCGAAGGGAACTCGTTCATACGGTCTATCCTGCCGGGTCGCCTCGAAGCCGTCGTACTGGTATCGGGCTCAGTAATGGTTCCCTGAGCCCGTACGTGGGATTCGATTGTCTAATTGGCGTGCTGGTTGCTAAGGGTTCTCCCAGTTCCTTGAGCGCTCCGTACCCCCTGTACGTGGGCCTACCCTGTATTCTCCATTGGCGTCGTTCGGCGAAGGGAACTCGTTCATACGGTCTATCCTGCCGGGTCGCCTCGAAGCCGTCGTACTGGTATCGGGCTCGGTAATGGTTCCCTGAGCCCGTACGTGGGATTCGATTGTCTAATTGGCGTGCTGGTTGCTAAGGGTTCTCCCAGTTCCTTGAGCGCTCCATACCCCCTGTACGTGGGCCTACCCTGTATTCTCCATTGGCGTCGTTCGGCAAAGGGAGCTCGTTCATACGGTCTATCCTGCCGGGTCGCCTCGAAGCCGTCGTACTGGTATCGGGCTCAGTAATGGTTCCCTGAGCCCGTACGTGGGATTCGATTGTCTAATTGGCGTGCTGGTTGCTAAGGGTTCTCCCAGTTCCTTGAGCGCTCCATACCCCCTGTACGTGGGCCTACCCTGTATTCTCCATTGGCGTCGTTCGGCGAAGGGAACTCGTTCATACGGTCCATCCTGCCGGGTCGCCTCGAAGCCGTCGTACTGGTATCGGGCTCAGTAATGGTTCCCCGAGCCCGTACGTGGGATTCGATTGTTTAATTGGCGTGCTGGTTGCTAAGGGTTCTCCCAGTTCCTTGAGCGCTCCATACCCCCTGTACGTGGGCCTACCCTGTATTTTCCATTGGCGTCGTTCGGCGAAGGGAACTCGTTCATACGGTCTTACCTGCCGGGTCGCCTCGAAGCCGTCGTACTGGTATCGGGCTCAGTAATGGTTCCCTGAGCCCGTACGTGGGATTCGATTGTCTAATTGGCGTGCTGGTTGCTAAGGGTTCTCCCATTTCCTTGAGCGCTCCATACCCCCTGTACGTAGGCCTACCCTGTATTCTCCATTGGCGTCGTTCGGCGAAGGGAACTCGTTCATACGGTCTATCCTGCCGGGTCGCCTCGAAGCCGTCGTACTGGTATCATGCTCAGTAATGGTTCCCTGGGCCCGTACGTGGGATTCGATTGTCTAATTGGCGTTCTGGTTGCTAAGGGTTCTCCCAGTTCCTTGAGCGCTCTTACCCCCTGTACGTGGGCCTACCCTGTATTCTCCATTGGCGTCGTTCGGCGAAGGAAACTCGTTCATACGGTCTATCCTGTCGGGTCGCCTCGAAGCTGTCGTACTGGTATCGGGCTCAGTAATGGTTCCCTGAGCCCGTACGTGGAATTCGATTGTCTAATTGGCGTGCTGGTTGCTAAGGGTTCTCCCGGTTCCTTGAGCGCTCCATACCCCCTGTACGTGGGCCTACCCTGTATTCTCCATTGGCGTCGTTCGGCGAAGGGAACTCGTTCATACGGTCTATCCTGCCGGGTCGCCTCGAAGCCGTCGTACTGGTATCGGGCTCAGTAATGGTTCCCTGAGCCCGTACGTGGGATTCGATTGTCTAATTGGCGTGCTGGTTGCTAAGGATTCTCCCAGTTCCTTGAGCGCTCCATACCCCCTGTACGTGGGCCTACCCTGTATTCTCCATTGGCGTCGTTCGGCGAAGGGAACTCGTTCATACGGTCTATCCTGCCGGGTCGCCTCGAAGCCGTCGTACTGGTATCGGGCTCAGTAATGGTTCCCTGGGCTCGTACGTGGGATTCGATTGTCTAATTGGCGTGCTGGTTGCTAAGGGTTCTCCCAGTTCCTTGAGCGCTCCATACCCCCTGTACGTGGGCCTGCCCTGTATTCTCCATTGGCGTCGTTCGGCGAAGGGAACTCCTTCATACGGTCTATCCTGCCGGGTCGCCTCGAAGCCGTCGTACTGGTATCGGGCTCGGTAATGGTTCCCTGAGCCCGTACGTGGGATTCGATTGGCTAATTGGCGTGCTGGTTGCTAAGGGTTCTCCCAGTTCCTTGAGCGCTCCATACCCCCTGTACGTGGGCCTACCCTGTATTCTCCATTGGCGTCGTTCGGCGAAGGGAAGTCGTTCATACGGTCTATCCTGCCGGATCGCCTCGAAGCCGTCGTACTGGTATCGGGCTCAGTAATGGTTCCCTGACCCCGTACGTGGGATTCGATTGTCTAATTGGCGTGCTGGTTGCTAAGGGTTCTCCCAGTTCCTTGAGCGCTCCATACCCCCTGTACGTGGGCCTACCCTGTATTCTCCATTGGCGTCGTTCGGCGAAGGGAACTCGTTCATACAGTCCATCCTGCCGGGTCGCCTCGAAGCCGTCGTACTGGTATCGGGCTTAGTAATGGTTCCCTGAGCCCGTACGTGGGATTCGATTGTCTAATTGGCGTGCTGGTTGCTAAGGGTTCTCCCAGTTCCTTGAGCGCTCCATACCCCCTGTACGTGGGCCTACCCTGTATTTTCCATTGGCGTCGTTCGGCGAAGGGAACTCGTTCATACGGTCTTACCTGCCGGGTCGCCTCGAAGCCGTCGTACTGGTATCGGGCTCAGTAATGGTTCCCTGAGCCCGTACGTGGGATTCGATTGTCTAATTGGCGTGCTGGTTGCTAAGGGTTCTCCCATTTCCTTGAGCGCTCCATACCCCCTGTACGTAGGCCTACCCTGTATTCTCCATTGGCGTCGTTCGGCGAAGGGAACTCGTTCATACGGTCTATCCTGCCGGGTCGCCTCGAAGCCGTCGTACTGGTATCGGGCTCAGTAATGGTTCCCTGAGCCCGTACGTGGGATTCGATTGTCTAATTGGCGTGCTGGTTGCTAAGGGTTCTCCCAGTTCCTTGAGCGCTCCGTACCCCCTGTACGTGGGCCTACCCTGTATTCTCCATTGGCGTCGTTCGGCGAAGGGAACTCGTTCATACGGTCTATCCTGCCGGGTCGCCTCGAAGCCGTCGTACTGGTATCGGGCTCGGTAATGGTTCCCTGAGCCCGTACGTGGGATTCGATTGTCTAATTGGCGTGCTGGTTGCTAAGGGTTCTCCCAGTTCCTTGAGCGCTCCATACCCCCTGTACGTGGGCCTACCCTGTATTCTCCATTGGCGTCGTTCGGCGAAGGGAACTCGTTCATTCGGTCTATCCTGCTGGGTCGCCTCGAAGCCGTCGTACTGGAATAAGGCTCAGTAATGGTTCCCTGAGCCCGTACGTGGGATTCGATTGGCTAATTGGCGTGCTGGTTGCTAAGGGTTCTCTCAGTTCCTTGAGCGCTCCATACCCCCTGTACGTGGGCCTACCCTGTATTCTCCATTGGCGTCGTTCGGCGAAGGGAACTCGTTCATACGGTCTATCCTGCCGGGTCGCCTCGAAGCCGTCGTACTGGTATCGGGCTCAGTAATGGTTCCCTGAGCCCGTACGTGGGATTCGATTGTCTAATTAGCGTGCTGGTTGCTAAGGGTTCTCCCAGTTCCTTGAGCGCTCCATACCCCCTGTACGTGGGCCTACCCTGTATTCTCCATTGGCGTCGTTCGGCGAAGGGAACTCGTTCATACGGTCTATCCTGCCGGGTCGCCTCGAAGCCGTCGTACTGGTATCGGGCTCAGTAATGGTTCCCTGAGCCCGTACGTGGGATTCGATTGTCTAATTGGCGTGCTGGTTGCTAAGGGTTCTCCCAGATCCTTGAGCACTCCATACCCCCTGTACGTGGGCCTACCCTGTATTCTCCATTGGCGTCGTTCGGCGAAGGGAACTCGTTCATTCGGTCTATCCTGCCGGGTCGCCTCGAAGCCGTCGTACTGGAATAAGGCTCAGTAATGGTTCCCTGAGCCCGTACGTGGGATTCGATTGGTTAATTGGCGTGCTGGTTGCTAAGGGTTCTCCCAGTTCCTTGAGCGCTCCATACCCCCTGTACGTGGGCCTACCCTGTATTCTCCATTGGCGTCGTTCGGCGAAGGGAACTCGTTCATACGGTCTATCCTGCCGGGTCGCCTCGAAGCCGTCGTACTGGTATCGGGCTCGGTAATGGTTCCCTGAGCCCGTACGTGGGATTCGATTGTCTAATTGGCGTGCTGGATGCTAAGGGTTCTCCCAGTTCCTTGAGCGCTCCATACCCCCTGTACGTGGGCCTACCCTGTATTCTCCATTGGCGTCGTTCGGCGAACGGAACTCGTTCATTCGGTCTATCCTGCCGGGTCGCCTCGAAGCCGTCGTACTGGAATAAGGTTCAGTAATGGTTCCCTGAGCCCGTACGTGGGATTCGATTGGCTAATTGGCGTGCTGGTTGCTAAGGGTTCTCCCAGTTCCTTGAGCGCTCCATACCCCCTGTACGTGGGCCTACCCTATATTCTCCATTGGCGTCGTTCGGCGAAGGAAACTCGTTCATACGGTCTATCCTGTCGGGTCGCCTCGAAGCTGTCGTACTGGTATCGGGCTCAGTAATGGTTCCCTGAGCCCGTACGTGGAATTCGATTGTCTAATTGGCGTGCTGGTTGCTAAGGGTTCTCCCGGTTCCTTGAGCGCTCCATACCCCCTGTACGTGGGCCTACCCTGTATTCTCCATTGGCGTCGTTCGGCGAAGGGAACTCGTTCATACGGTCTATCCTGCCGGGTCGCCTCGAAGCCGTCGTACTGGTATCGGGCTCAGTAATGGTTCCCTGAGCCCGTACGTGGGATTCGATTGTCTAATTGGCGTGCTGGTTGCTAAGGATTCTCCCAGTTCCTTGAGCGCTCCATACCCCCTGTACGTGGGCCTACCCTGTATTCTCCATTGGCGTCGTTCGGCGAAGGGAACTCGTTCATACGGTCTATCCTGCCGGGTCGCCTCGAAGCCGTCGTACTGGTATCGGGCTCAGTAATGGTTCCCTGGGCTCGTACGTGGGATTCGATTGTCTAATTGGCGTGCTGGTTGCTAAGGGTTCTCCCAGTTCCTTGAGCGCTCCATACCCCCTGTACGTGGGCCTGCCCTGTATTCTCCATTGGCGTCGTTCGGCGAAGGGAACTCCTTCATACGGTCTATCCTGCCGGGTCGCCTCAAAGCCGTCGTACTGGTATCGGGCTCGGTAATGGTTCCCTGAGCCCGTACGTGGGATTCGATTGGCTAATTGGCGTGCTGGTTGCTAAGGGTTCTCCCAGTTCCTTGAGCGCTCCATACCCCCTGTACGTGGGCCTACCCTGTATTCTCCATTGGCGTCGTTCGGCGAAGGGAAGTCGTTCATACGGTCTATCCTGCCGGATCGCCTCGAAGCCGTCGTACTGGTATCGGGCTCAGTAATGGTTCCCTGACCCCGTACGTGGGATTCGATTGTCTAATTGGCGTGCTGGTTGCTAAGGGTTCTCCCAGTTCCTTGAGCGCTCCATACCCCCTGTACGTGGGCCTACCCTGTATTCTCCATTGGCGTCGTTCGGCGAAGGGAACTCGTTCATACAGTCCATCCTGCCGGGTCGCCTCGAAGCCGTCGTACTGGTATCGGGCTTAGTAATGGTTCCCTGAGCCCGTACGTGGGATTCGATTGTCTAATTGGCGTGCTGGTTGCTAAGGGTTCTCCCAGTTCCTTGAGCGCTCCATACCCCCTGTACGTGGGCCTACCCTGTATTTTCCATTGGCGTCGTTCGGCGAAGGGAACTCGTTCATACGGTCTTACCTGCCGGGTCGCCTCGAAGCCGTCGTACTGGTATCGGGCTCAGTAATGGTTCCCTGAGCCCGTACGTGGGATTCGATTGTCTAATTGGCGTGCTGGTTGCTAAGGGTTCTCCCATTTCCTTGAGCGCTCCATACCCCCTGTACGTAGGCCTACCCTGTATTCTCCATTGGCGTCGTTCGGCGAAGGGAACTCGTTCATACGGTCTATCCTGCCGGGTCGCCTCGAAGCCGTCGTACTGGTATCGGGCTCAGTAATGGTTCCCTGAGCCCGTACGTGGGATTCGATTGTCTAATTGGCGTTCTGGTTGCTAAGGGTTCTCCCAGTTCCTTGAGCGCTCTTACCCCCTGTACGTGGGCCTACCCTGTATTCTCCATTGGCGTCGTTCGGCGAAGGAAACTCGTTCATACGGTCTATCCTGTCGGGTCGCCTCGAAGCTGTCGTACTGGTATCGGGCTCAGTAATGGTTCCCTGAGCCCGTACGTGGAATTCGATTGTCTAATTGGCGTGCTGGTTGCTAAGGGTTCTCCCGGTTCCTTGAGCGCTCCATACCCCCTGTACGTGGGCCTACCCTGTATTCTCCATTGGCGTCGTTCGGCGAAGGGAACTCGTTCATACGGTCTATCCTGCCGGGTCGCCTCGAAGCCGTCGTACTGGTATCGGGCTCAGTAATGGTTCCCTGAGCCCGTACGTGGGATTCGATTGTCTAATTGGCGTGCTGGTTGCTAAGGATTCTCCCAGTTCCTTGAGCGCTCCATACCCCCTGTACGTGGGCCTACCCTGTATTCTCCATTGGCGTCGTTCGGCGAAGGGAACTCGTTCATACGGTCTATCCTGCCGGGTCGCCTCGAAGCCGTCGTACTGGTATCGGGCTCAGTAATGGTTCCCTGGGCTCGTACGTGGGATTCGATTGTCTAATTGGCGTGCTGGTTGCTAAGGGTTCTCCCAGTTCCTTGAGCGCTCCATACCCCCTGTACGTGGGCCTGCCCTGTATTCTCCATTGGCGTCGTTCGGCGAAGGGAACTCCTTCATACGGTCTATCCTGCCGGGTCGCCTCGAAGCCGTCGTACTGGTATCGGGCTCGGTAATGGTTCCCTGAGCCCGTACGTGGGATTCGATTGGCTAATTGGCGTGCTGGTTGCTAAGGGTTCTCCCAGTTCCTAGAGCGCTCCATACCCCCTGTACGTGGGCCTACCCTGTATTCTCCATTGGCGTCGTTCGGCGAAGGGAAGTCGTTCATACGGTCTATCCTGCCGGATCGCCTCGAAGCCGTCGTACTGGTATCGGGCTCAGTAATGGTTCCCTGACCCCGTACGTGGGATTCGATTGTCTAATTGGCGTGCTGGTTGCTAAGGGTTCTCCCAGTTCCTTGAGCGCTCCATACCCCCTGTACGTGGGCCTACCCTGTATTCTCTATTGGCGTCGTTCGGCGAAGGGAACTCGTTCATACAGTCCATCCTGCCGGGTCGCCTCGAAGCCGTCGTACTGGTATCGGGCTTAGTAATGGTTCCCTGAGCCCGTACGTGGGATTCGATTGTCTAATTGGCGTGCTGGTTGCTAAGGGTTCTCCCAGTTCCTTGAGCGCTCCATACCCCCTGTACGTGGGCCTACCCTGTATTTTCCATTGGCGTCGTTCGGCGAAGGGAACTCGTTCATACGGTCTTACCTGCCGGGTCGCCTCGAAGCCGTCGTACTGGTATCGGGCTCAGTAATGGTTCCCTGAGCCCGTACGTGGGATTCGATTGTCTAATTGGCGTGCTGGTTGCTAAGGGTTCTCCCATTTCCTTGAGCGCTCCATACCCCCTGTACGTAGGCCTACCCTGTATTCTCCATTGGCGTCGTTCGGCGAAGGGAACTCGTTCATACGGTCTATCCTGCCGGGTCGCCTCGAAGCCGTCGTACTGGTATCGGGCTCAGTAATGGTTCCCTGAGCCCGTACGTGGGATTCGATTGTCTAATTGGCGTGCTGGTTGCTAAGGGTTCTCCCAGTTCCTTGAGCGCTCCGTACCCCCTGTACGTGGGCCTACCCTGTATTCTCCATTGGCGTCGTTCGGCGAAGGGAACTCGTTCATACGGTCTATCCTGCCGGGTCGCCTCGAAGCCGTCGTACTGGTATCGGGCTCGGTAATGGTTCCCTGAGCCCGTACGTGGGATTCGATTGTCTAATTGGCGTGCTGGTTGCTAAGGGTTCTCCCAGTTCCTTGAGCGCTCCATACCCCCTGTACGTGGGCCTACCCTGTATTCTCCATTGGCGTCGTTCGGCAAAGGGAGCTCGTTCATACGGTCTATCCTGCCGGGTCGCCTCGAAGCCGTCGTACTGGTATCGGGCTCAGTAATGGTTCCCTGAGCCCGTACGTGGGATTCGATTGTCTAATTGGCGTGCTGGTTGCTAAGGGTTCTCCCAGTTCCTTGAGCGCTCCATACCCCCTGTACGTGGGCCTACCCTGTATTCTCCATTGGCGTCGTTCGGCGAAGGGAACTCGTTCATACGGTCCATCCTGCCGGGTCGCCTCGAAGCCGTCGTACTGGTATCGGGCTCAGTAATGGTTCCCCGAGCCCGTACGTGGGATTCGATTGTTTAATTGGCGTGCTGGTTGCTAAGGGTTCTCCCAGTTCCTTGAGCGCTCCATACCCCCTGTACGTGGGCCTACCCTGTATTTTCCATTGGCGTCGTTCGGCGAAGGGAACTCGTTCATACGGTCTTACCTGCCGGGTCGCCTCGAAGCCGTCGTACTGGTATCGGGCTCAGTAATGGTTCCCTGAGCCCGTACGTGGGATTCGATTGTCTAATTGGCGTGCTGGTTGCTAAGGGTTCTCCCATTTCCTTGAGCGCTCCATACCCCCTGTACGTAGGCCTACCCTGTATTCTCCATTGGCGTCGTTCGGCGAAGGGAACTCGTTCATACGGTCTATCCTGCCGGGTCGCCTCGAAGCCGTCGTACTGGTATCATGCTCAGTAATGGTTCCCTGGGCCCGTACGTGGGATTCGATTGTCTAATTGGCGTTCTGGTTGCTAAGGGTTCTCCCAGTTCCTTGAGCGCTCTTACCCCCTGTACGTGGGCCTACCCTGTATTCTCCATTGGCGTCGTTCGGCGAAGGAAACTCGTTCATACGGTCTATCCTGTCGGGTCGCCTCGAAGCTGTCGTACTGGTATCGGGCTCAGTAATGGTTCCCTGAGCCCGTACGTGGAATTCGATTGTCTAATTGGCGTGCTGGTTGCTAAGGGTTCTCCCGGTTCCTTGAGCGCTCCATACCCCCTGTACGTGGGCCTACCCTGTATTCTCCATTGGCGTCGTTCGGCGAAGGGAACTCGTTCATACGGTCTATCCTGCCGGGTCGCCTCGAAGCCGTCGTACTGGTATCGGGCTCAGTAATGGTTCCCTGAGCCCGTACGTGGGATTCGATTGTCTAATTGGCGTGCTGGTTGCTAAGGATTCTCCCAGTTCCTTGAGCGCTCCATACCCCCTGTACGTGGGCCTACCCTGTATTCTCCATTGGCGTCGTTCGGCGAAGGGAACTCGTTCATACGGTCTATCCTGCCGGGTCGCCTCGAAGCCGTCGTACTGGTATCGGGCTCAGTAATGGTTCCCTGGGCTCGTACGTGGGATTCGATTGTCTAATTGGCGTGCTGGTTGCTAAGGGTTCTCCCAGTTCCTTGAGCGCTCCATACCCCCTGTACGTGGGCCTGCCCTGTATTCTCCATTGGCGTCGTTCGGCGAAGGGAACTCCTTCATACGGTCTATCCTGCCGGGTCGCCTCGAAGCCGTCGTACTGGTATCGGGCTCGGTAATGGTTCCCTGAGCCCGTACGTGGGATTCGATTGGCTAATTGGCGTGCTGGTTGCTAAGGGTTCTCCCAGTTCCTTGAGCGCTCCATACCCCCTGTACGTGGGCCTACCCTGTATTCTCCATTGGCGTCGTTCGGCGAAGGGAAGTCGTTCATACGGTCTATCCTGCCGGATCGCCTCGAAGCCGTCGTACTGGTATCGGGCTCAGTAATGGTTCCCTGACCCCGTACGTGGGATTCGATTGTCTAATTGGCGTGCTGGTTGCTAAGGGTTCTCCCAGTTCCTTGAGCGCTCCATACCCCCTGTACGTGGGCCTACCCTGTATTCTCCATTGGCGTCGTTCGGCGAAGGGAACTCGTTCATACAGTCCATCCTGCCGGGTCGCCTCGAAGCCGTCGTACTGGTATCGGGCTTAGTAATGGTTCCCTGAGCCCGTACGTGGGATTCGATTGTCTAATTGGCGTGCTGGTTGCTAAGGGTTCTCCCAGTTCCTTGAGCGCTCCATACCCCCTGTACGTGGGCCTACCCTGTATTTTCCATTGGCGTCGTTCGGCGAAGGGAACTCGTTCATACGGTCTTACCTGCCGGGTCGCCTCGAAGCCGTCGTACTGGTATCGGGCTCAGTAATGGTTCCCTGAGCCCGTACGTGGGATTCGATTGTCTAATTGGCGTGCTGGTTGCTAAGGGTTCTCCCATTTCCTTGAGCGCTCCATACCCCCTGTACGTAGGCCTACCCTGTATTCTCCATTGGCGTCGTTCGGCGAAGGGAACTCGTTCATACGGTCTATCCTGCCGGGTCGCCTCGAAGCCGTCGTACTGGTATCGGGCTCAGTAATGGTTCCATGAGCCCGTACGTGGGATTCGATTGTCTAATTGGCGTGCTGGTTGCTAAGGGTTCTCCCAGTTCCTTGAGCGCTCCGTACCCCCTGTACGTGGGCCTACCCTGTATTCTCCATTGGCGTCGTTCGGCGAAGGGAACTCGTTCATACGGTCTATCCTGCCGGGTCGCCTCGAAGCCGTCGTACTGGTATCGGGCTCGGTAATGGTTCCCTGAGCCCGTACGTGGGATTCGATTGTCTAATTGGCGTGCTGGTTGCTAAGGGTTCTCCCAGTTCCTTGAGCGCTCCATACCCCCTGTACGTGGGCCTACCCTGTATTCTCCATTGGCGTCGTTCGGCGAAGGGAACTCGTTCATTCGGTCTATCCTGCTGGGTCGCCTCGAAGCCGTCGTACTGGAATAAGGCTCAGTAATGGTTCCCTGAGCCCGTACGTGGGATTCGATTGGCTAATTGGCGTGCTGGTTGCTAAGGGTTCTCTCAGTTCCTTGAGCGCTCCATACCCCCTGTACGTGGGCCTACCCTGTATTCTCCATTGGCGTCGTTCGGCGAAGGGAACTCGTTCATACGGTCTATCCTGCCGGGTCGCCTCGAAGCCGTCGTACTGGTATCGGGCTCAGTAATGGTTCCCTGAGCCCGTACGTGGGATTCGATTGTCTAATTAGCGTGCTGGTTGCTAAGGGTTCTCCCAGTTCCTTGAGCGCTCCATACCCCCTGTACGTGGGCCTACCCTGTATTCTCCATTGGCGTCGTTCGGCGAAGGGAACTCGTTCATACGGTCTATCCTGCCGGGTCGCCTCGAAGCCGTCGTACTGGTATCGGGCTCAGTAATGGTTCCCTGAGCCCGTACGTGGGATTCGATTGTCTAATTGGCGTGCTGGTTGCTAAGGGTTCTCCCAGATCCTTGAGCACTCCATACCCCCTGTACGTGGGCCTACCCTGTATTCTCCATTGGCGTCGTTCGGCGAAGGGAACTCGTTCATTCGGTCTATCCTGCCGGGTCGCCTCGAAGCCGTCGTACTGGAATAAGGCTCAGTAATGGTTCCCTGAGCCCGTACGTGGGATTCGATTGGTTAATTGGCGTGCTGGTTGCTAAGGGTTCTCCCAGTTCCTTGAGCGCTCCATACCCCCTGTACGTGGGCCTACCCTGTATTCTCCATTGGCGTCGTTCGGCGAAGGGAACTCGTTCATACGGTCTATCCTGCCGGGTCGCCTCGAAGCCGTCGTACTGGTATCGGGCTCGGTAATGGTTCCCTGAGCCCGTACGTGGGATTCGATTGTCTAATTGGCGTGCTGGATGCTAAGGGTTCTCCCAGTTCCTTGAGCGCTCCATACCCCCTGTACGTGGGCCTACCCTGTATTCTCCATTGGCGTCGTTCGGCGAACGGAACTCGTTCATTCGGTCTATCCTGCCGGGTCGCCTCGAAGCCGTCGTACTGGAATAAGGTTCAGTAATGGTTCCCTGAGCCCGTACGTGGGATTCGATTGGCTAATTGGCGTGCTGGTTGCTAAGGGTTCTCCCAGTTCCTTGAGCGCTCCATACCCCCTGTACGTGGGCCTACCCTATATTCTCCATTGGCGTCGTTCGGCGAAGGGAACTCGTTCATACGGTCTATCCTGCCGGGTCGCCTCGAAGCCGTCGTACTGGTATCGGGCTCGGTAATGGTTCCCTGAGCCCGTACGTGGGATTCGATTGGCTAATTGGCGTGCTGGTTGCTAAGGGTTCTCCCAGTTCCTTGAGCGCTCCATACCCCCTGTACGTGGGCCTACCCTGTATTCTCCATTGGCGTCGTTCGGCGAAGGGAACTCGTTCATACGGTCTATCCTGCCGGGTCGCCTCGAAGCCGTCGTACTGGTATCGGGCTCAGTAATGGTTCCCTGACCCCGTACGTGGGATTCGATTGTCTAATTGGCGTGCTGGTTGCTAAGGGTTCTCCCAGTTCCTTGAGCGCTCCATACCCCCTGTACGTGGGCCTACCCTGTATTCTCCATTGGCGTCGTTCGGCGAAGGGAACTCGTTCATACAGTCCATCCTGCCGGGTCGCCTCGAAGCCGTCGAACTGGTATCGGGCTTAGTAATGGTTCCCTGAGCCCGTACGTGGGATTCGATTGTCTAATTGGCGTGCTGGTTGCTAAGGGTTCTCCCAGTTCCTTGAGCGCTCCATACCCCCTGTACGTGGGCCTACCCTGTATTTTCCATTGGCGTCGTTCGGCGAAGGGAACTCGTTCATACGGTCTTACCTGCCGGGTCGCCTCGAAGCCGTCGTACTGGTATCGGGCTCAGTAATGGTTCCCTGAGCCCGTACGTGGGATTCGATTGTCTAATTGGCGTGCTGGTTGCTAAGGGTTCTCCCATTTCCTTGAGCGCTCCATACCCCCTGTACGTAGGCCTACCCTGTATTCTCCATTGGCGTCGTTCGGCGAAGGGAACTCGTTCATACGGTCTAACCTGCCGGGTCGCCCCGAAGCCGTCGTACTGGTATCGGGCTCAGTAATGGTTCCCTGAGCCCGTACGTGGGATTCGATTGTCTAATTGGCGTGCTGGTTGCTAAGGGTTCTCCCAGTTCCTTGAGCGCTCCGTACCCCCTGTACGTGGGCCTACCCTGTATTCTCCATTGGCGTCGTTCGGCGAAGGGAACTCGTTCATACGGTCTATCCTGCCGGGTCGCCTCGAAGCCGTCGTACTGGTATCGGGCTCGGTAATGGTTCCCTGAGCCCGTACGTGGGATTCGATTGTCTAATTGGCGTGCTGGTTGCTAAGGGTTCTCCCAGTTCCTTGAGCGCTCCATACCCCCTGTACGTGGGCCTACCCTGTATTCTCCATTGGCGTCGTTCGGCGAAGGGAACTCGTTCATTCGGTCTATCCTGCTGGGTCGCCTCGAAGCCGTCGTACTGGAATAAGGCTCAGTAATGGTTCCCTGAGCCCGTACGTGGGATTCGATTGGCTAATTGGCGTGCTGGTTGCTAAGGGTTCTCCCAGTTCCTTGAGCGCTCCATACCCCCTGTACGTGGGCCTACCCTGTATTCTCCATTGGCGTCGTTCGGCGAAGGGAACTCGTTCATACGGTCTATCCTGCCGGGTCGCCTCGAAGCCGTCGTACTGGTATCGGGCTCAGTAATGGTTCCCTGAGCCCGTACGTGGGATTCGATTGTCTAATTAGCGTGCTGGTTGCTAAGGGTTCTCCCAGTTCCTTGAGCGCTCCATACCCCCTGTACGTGGGCCTACCCTGTATTCTCCATTGGCGTCGTTCGGCGAAGTGAACTCGTTCATACGGTCTATCCTGCCGGGTCGCCTCGAAGCCGTCGTACTGGTATCGGGCTCAGTAATGGTTCCCTGAGCCCGTACGTGGGATTCGATTGTCTAATTGGCGTGCTGGTTGCTAAGGGTTCTCCCAGATCCTTGAGCACTCCATACCCCCTGTACGTGGGCCTACCCTGTATTCTCCATTGTCGTCGTTCGGCGAAGGGAACTCGTTCATTCGGTCTATCCTGCCGGGTCGCCTCGAAGCCGTCGTACTGGAATAAGGCTCAGTAATGGTTCCCTGAGCCCGTACGTGGGATTCGATTGGCTAATTGGCGTGCTGGTTGCTAAGGGTTCTCCCAGTTCCTTGAGCGCTCCATACCCCCTGTACGTGGGCCTACCCTGTATTCTCCATTGGCGTCGTTCGGCGAAGGGAACTCGTTCATACGGTCTATCCTGCCGGGTCGCCTCGAAGCCGTCGTACTGGTATCGGGCTCGGTAATGGTTCCCTGAGCCCGTACGTGGGATTCGATTGTCTAATTGGCGTGCTGGATGCTAAGGGTTCTCCCAGTTCCTTGAGCGCTCCATACCCCCTGTACGTGGGCCTACCCTGTATTCTCCATTGGCGTCGTTCGGCGAAGGGAACTCGTTCATTCGGTCTATCCTGCCGGGTCGCCTCGAAGCCGTCGTACTGGAATAAGGTTCAGTAATGGTTCCCTGAGCCCGTACGTGGGATTCGATTGGCTAATTGGCGTGCTGGTTGCTAAGGGTTCTCCCAGTTCCTTGAGCGCTCCATACCCCCTGTACGTGGGCCTACCCTATATTCTCCATTGGCGTCGTTCGGCGAAGGGAACTCGTTCATACGGTCTATCCTGCCGGGTCGCCTCGAAGCCGTCGTACTGGTATCGGGCTCAGTAATGGTTCCCTGAGCCCGTACGTGGGATTCGATTGTCTAATTGGCGTGCTGGTTGCTAAGGGTTCTCCCAGTTCCTTGAGCGCTCCATACCCCCTGTACGTGGGCCTACCCTATATTCTCCATTGGCGTCGTTCGGCGAAGGGAACTCGTTCATACGGTCTATCCTGCCGGGTCGCCTCGAAGCCGTCGTACTGGTATCGGGCTCAGTAATGGTTCCCTGAGCCCGTACGTGGGATTCGATTGTCTAATTGGCGTGCTGGTTGCTAAGGGTTCTCCCAGTTCCTTGAGCGCTCCATACCCCCTGTACGTGGGCCTACCCTGTATTCTCCATTGGCGTCGTTCGGCGAAGGGAACTCGTTCATACGGTCTATCCTGCCGGGTCGCCTCGAAGCCGTCGTACTGGTATCGGGCTCAGTAATGGTTCCCTGAGCCCGTACGTTGGATTCGATTGTCTAATTGGCGTGCTGGTTGCTAAGGGTTCTCCCAGTTCCTTGAGCGCTCCATACCCCCTGTACGTGGGCCTACCCTGTATTCTCCATTGGCGTCGTTCGGCGAAGGGAACTCGTTCATACGGTCTATCCTGCCGGGTCGCCTCGAAGCCGTCGTACTGGTATCGGGCTCAGTAATGGTTCCCTGAGCCCGTACGTGGGATTCGATTGTCTAATTGGCGTGCTGGTTGCTAAGGATTCTCCCAGTTCCTTGAGCGCTCCATACCCCCTGTACGTGGGCCTACCCTGTATTCTCCAATGGCGTCGTTCGGCGAAGGGAACTCGTTCATACGGTCTATCCTGCCGGGTCGCCTCGAAGCCGTCGTACTGGTATCATGCTCAGTAATGGTTCCCTGGGCCCGTACGTGGGATTCGATTGTCTAATTGGCGTGCTGGTTGCTAAGGGTTCTCCCAGTTCCTTGAGCGCTCTTACCCCCTGTACTTGGGCCTACCCTGTATTCTCCATTGGCGTCGTTCGGCGAAGGAAACTCGTTCTTACGGTCTATCCTGTCGGGTCGCCTCGAAGCTGTCGTACTGGTATCGGGCTCAGTAATGGTTCCCTGAGCCCGTACGTGGAATTCGATTGTCTAATTGGCGTGCTGGTTGCTAAGGGTTCTCCCGGTTCCTTGAGCGCTCCATACCCCCTGTACGTGGGCCTACCCTGTATTCTCCATTGGCGTCGTTCGGCGAAGGGAACTCGTTCATACGGTCTATCCTGCCGGGTCGCCTCGAAGCCGTCGTACTGGTATCGGGCTCAGTAATGGTTCCCTGAGCCCGTACGTGGGATTCGATTGTCTAATTGGCGTGCTGGTTGCTAAGGGTTCTCCCAGTTCCTTGAGCGCTCCATACCCTTTGTACGTGGGCCTACCCTGTATTCTCCATTGGCGTCGTTCGGCGAAGGGAACTCGTTCATACGGTCTATCCTGCCGGGTGGCCTCGAAGCCGTCGTACTGGTATCGGGCTCAGTAATGGTTCCCTGAGCCCGTACGTGGGATTCGATTGTCTAATTGGCGTGCTGGTTGCTAAGGATTCTCCCAGTTCCTTGAGCGCTCCATACCCCCTGTACGTGGGCCTACCCTGTATTCTCCAATGGCGTCGTTCGGCGAAGGGAACTCGTTCATACGGTCTATCCTGCCGGGTCGCCTCGAAGCCGTCGTACTGGTATCGAGCTCAGTAATGGTTCCCTGGGCTCGTACGTGGGATTCGATTGTCTAATTGGCGTGCTGGTTGCTAAGGGTTCTCCCAGTTCCTTGAGCGCTCCATACCCCCTGTACGTGGGCCTGCCCTGTATTCTCCATTGGCGTCGTTCGGCGAAGGGAACTCCTTCATACGGTCTATCCTGCCGGGTCGCCTCGAAGCCGTCGTACTGGTATCGGGCTCGGTAATGGTTCCCTGAGCCCGTACGTGGGATTCGATTGTCTAATTGGCGTGCTGGTTGCTAAGGGTTCTCCCAGTTCCTTGAGCGCTCCATACCCCCTGTACGTGGGCCTACCCTGTATTCTCCATTGGCGTCGTTCGGCAAAGGGAGCTCGTTCATACGGTCTATCCTGACGGGTCGCCTCGAAGCCGTCGTACTGGTATCGGGCTCAGTAATGGTTCCCTGAGCCCGTACGTGGGATTCGATTGTCTAATTGGCGTGCTGGTTGCTAAGGGTTCTCCCAGTTCCTTGAGCGCTCCATACCCCCTGTACGTGGGCCTACCCTGTATTCTCCATTGGCGTCGTTCGGCGAAGGGAACTCGTTCATACGGTCCATCCTGCCGGGTCGCCTCGAAGCCGTCGTACTGGTATCGGGCTCAGTAATGGTTCCCTGAGCCCGTACGTGGGATTCGATTGTCTAATTGGCGTGCTGGTTGCTAAGGGTTCTCCCAGTTCCTTGAGCGCTCCATACCCCCTGTACGTGGGCCTACCCTGTATTTTCCATTGGCGTCGTTCGGCGAAGGGAACTCGTTCATACGGTCTTACCTGCCGGGTCGCCTCGAAGCCGTCGTACTGGTATCGGGCTCAGTAATGGTTCCCTGAGCCCGTACGTGGGATTCGATTGTCTAATTGGCGTGCTGGTTGCTAAGGGTTCTCCCATTTCCTTGAGCGCTCCATACCCCCTGTACGTAGGCCTACCCTGTATTCTCCATTGGCGTCGTTCGGCGAAGGGAACTCGTTCATACGGTCCATCCTGCCTGGTCGCCTCGAAGCCGTCGTACTGGTATCATGCTCAGTAATGGTTCCCTGGGCCCGTACGTGGGATTCGATTGTCTAATTGGCGTGCTGGTTGCTAAGGGTTCTCCCAGTTCCTTGAGCGCTCTTACCCCCTGTACGTGGGCCTACCCTGTATTCTCCATTGGCGTCGTTCGGCGAAGGAAACTCGTTCATACGGTCTATCCTGTCGGGTCGCCTCGAAGCTGTCGTACTGGTATCGGGCTCAGTAATGGTTCCCTGAGCCCGTACGTGGAATTCGATTGTCTAATTGGCGTGCTGGTTGCTAAGGGTTCTCCCGGTTCCTTGAGCGCTCCATACCCCCTGTACGTGGGCCTACCCTGTATTCTCCATTGGCGTCGTTCGGCGAAGGGAACTCGTTCATACGGTCTATCCTGCCGGGTCGCCTCGAAGCCGTCGTACTGGTATCGGGCTCAGTAATGGTTCCCTGAGCCCGTACGTGGGATTCGATTGTCTAATTGGCGTGCTGGTTGCTAAGGGTTCTCCCAGTTCCTTGAGCGCTCCATACCCCCTGTACGTGGGCCTACCCTGTATTCTCCATTGGCGTCGTTCGGCGAAGGGAACTCGTTCATACGGTCTATCCTGCCGGGTCGCCTCGAAGCCGTCGTACTGGTATCGGGCTCAGTAATGGTTCCCTGAGCCCGTACGTGGGATTCGATTGTCTAATTGGCGTGCTGGTTGCTAAGGATTCTCCCAGTTCCTTGAGCGCTCCATACCTCCTGTACGTGGGCCTACCCTGTATTCTCCAATGGCGTCGTTCGGCGAAGGGAACTCGTTCATACGGTCTATCCTGCCGGGTCGCCTCGAAGCCGTCGTACTGGTATCATGCTCAGTAATGGTTCCCTGGGCCCGTACGTGGGATTCGATTGTCTAATTGGCGTACTGGTTGCTAAGGGTTCTCCCAGTTCCTTGAGCGCTCATACCCCCTGTACGTGGGCCTACCCTGTATTCTCCATTGGCGTCGTTCGGCGAAGGAAACTCGTTCATACGGTCTATCCTGTCGGGTCGCCTCGAAGCTGTCGTACTGGTATCGGGCTCAGTAATGGTTCCCTGAGCCCGTACGTGGAATTCGATTGTCTAATTGGCGTGCTGGTTGCTAAGGGTTCTCCCAGTTCCTTGAGCGCTCCATACCCCCTGTACGTGGGCCTGCCCTGTATTCTCCATTGGCGTCGTTCGGCGAAGGGACCTCCTTCATACGGTCTATCCTGCCGGGTCGCCTCGAAGCCGTCGTACTGGTATCGGGCTCGGTAATGGTTCCCTGAGCCCGTACGTGGGATTCGATTGTCTAATTGGCGTGCTGGTTGCTAAGGGTTCTCCCAGTTCCTTGAGCGCTCCATGCCCCCTGTACGTGGGCCTACCCTGTATTCTCCATTGGCGTCGCTTGGCGAAGGGGACTCGTTCATACGGTCTATCCTGCCGGGTCGCCTCGAAGCCGTCGTACTGGAATAAGGCTCAGTAATGGTTCCCTGAGCCCGTACGTGGGATTCGATTGTCTAATTGGCGTGCTGGTTGCTAAGGGTTCTCCCAGTTCCTTGAGCGCTCCATACCCCCTGTACGTGGGCCTACCCTGTATTCTCCATTGGCGTCGTTCGGCAAAGGGAACTCGTTCATACGGTCTATCCTGCCGGGTCGCCTCGAAGCCGTCGTACTGGTATCGGGCTCAGTAATGGTTCCCTGAGCCCGTACGTGGGATTCGATTGTCTATTTGGCGTGCTGGTTGCTAGGGGTTCTCCCAGTTCCTTGAGCGCTCCATACCCCCTGTACGTAGGCCTACCCTGTATTCTCCATTGGCGTCGTTCGGCGAAGGGAACTCGTTCATACGGTCTATCCTGCCGGGTCGCCTCGAAGCCGTCGTACTGGTATCGGGCTCAGTAATGGTTCCCTGAGCCCGTACGTGGGATTCGATTGTCTAATTGGCGTGCTGGTTGCTAAGGGTTCTCCCAGTTCCTTAAGCGCTCCGTACCCCCTGTACGTGGGCCTACCCTGTATTCTCCATTGGCGTCGTTCGGCGAAGGGAACTCGTTCATACGGTCTATCCTGCCGGGTCGCCTCGAAGCCGTCGTACTGGTATCGGGCTCGGTAATGGTTCCCTGAGCCCGTACGTGGGATTCGATTGTCTAATTGGCGTGCTGGTTGCTAAGGATTCTCCCAGTTCCTTGAGCGCTCCATACCCCCTGTACGTGGGCCTACCCTGTATTCTCCAATGGCGTCGTTCGGCGAAGGGAACTCGTTCATACGGTCTATCCTGCCGGGTCGCCTCGAAGCCGTCGTACTGGTATCATGCTCAGTAATGGTTCCCTGGGCCCGTACGTGGGATTCGATTGTCTAATTGGCGTGCTGGTTGCTAAGGGTTCTCCCAGTTCCTTGAGCGCTCATACCCTCTGTACGTGGGCCTACCCTGTATTCTCCATTGGCGTCGTTCGGCGAAGGAAACTCGTTCATACGGTCTATCCTGTCGGGTCGCCTCGAAGCTGTCGTACTGGTATCGGGCTCAGTAATGGTTCCCTGAGCCCGTACGTGGAATTCGATTGTCTAATTAGCGTGCTGGTTGCTAAGGGTTCTCCCAGTTCCTTGAGCGCTCCATACCCCCTGTACGTGGGCCTGCCCTGTATTCTCCATTGGCGTCGTTCGGCGAAGGGAACTCCTTCATACGGTCTATCCTGCCGGGTCGCCTCGAAGCCGTCGTACTGGTATCGGGCTCGGTAATGGTTCCCTGAGCCCGTACGTGGGATTCGATTGTCTAATTGGCGTGCTGGTTGCTAAGGGTTCTCCCAGTTCCTTGAGCGCTCCATACCCCCTGTACGTGGGCCTACCCTGTATTCTCCATTGGCGTCGTTCGGCGAAGGGAACTCGTTCATTCGGTCTATCCTGCCGGGTCGCCTCGAAGCCGTCGTACTGGAATAAGGTTCAGTAATGGTTCCCTGAGCCCGTACGTTGGATTCGATTGTCTAATTGGCGTGCTGGTTGCTAAGTGTTCTCCCAGATCCTTGAGCACTCCATACCCCCTGTACGTGGGCCTACCCTGTATTCTCCATTGGCGTCGTTCGGCGAAGGAAACTCGTTCATACGGTCTATCCTGCCGGGTCGCCTCGAAGCCGTCGTACTGGTATCGGGCTCAGTAATGGTTCCCTGAGCCCGTACGTGGGATTCGATTGTCTAATTGGCGTGCTGGTTGCTAAGGGTTCTCCCAGTTCCTTGAGCGCTCCATACCCCCTGTACGTGGGCCTACCCTGTATTCTCCATTGGCGTCGTTCGGCGAAGGGAACTCGTTCATACGGTCTATCCTGCCGGGTCGCCTCGAAGCCGTCGTACAGGAATAAGGCTCAGTAATGGTTCCCTGAGCCCGTACGTGGGATTCGATTGTCTAATTGGCGTGCTGGTTGCTAAGGGTTCTCCCAGTTCCTTGAGCGCTCCATACCCCCTGTACGTGGGCCTACCCTGTATTCTCCATTGGCGTCGTTCGGCGAAGGGAACTCGTTCATACGGTCTATCCTGCCGGGTCGCCTCGAAGCCGTCGTACTGGTATCGGGCTCAGTAATGGTTCCCTGAGCCCGTACGTGGGATTCGATTGTCTAATTGGCGTGCTGGTTGCTAAGGATTCTCCCAGTTCCTTGAGCGCTCCATACCCCCTGTACGTGGGCCTACCCTCTATTCTCCAATGGCGTCGTTCGGCGAAGGGAACTCGTTCATACGGTCTATCCTGCCGGGTCGCCTCGAAGCCGTCGTACTGGTATCATGCTCAGTAATGGTTCCCTGGGCCCGTACGTGGGATTCGATTGTCTAATTGGCGTGCTGGTTGCTAAGGGTTCTCCCAGTTCCTTGAGCGCTCTTACCCCCTGTACGTGGGCCTACCCTGTATTCTCCATTGGCGTCGTTCGGCGAAGGAAACTCGTTCATACGGTCTATCCTGTCGGGTCGCCTCGAAGCTGTCGTACTGGTATCGGGCTCAGTAATGGTTCCCTGAGCCCGTACGTGGAATTCGATTGTCTAATTGGCGTGCTGGTTGCTAAGGGTTCTCCCGGTTCCTTGAGCGCTCCATACCCCCTGTACGTGGGCCTACCCTGTATTCTCCATTGGCGTCGTTCGGCGAAGGGAACTCGTTCATACGGTCTATCCTGCCGGGTCGCCTCGAAGCCGTCGTACTGGTATCGGGCTCAGTAATGGTTCCCTGAGCCCGTACGTTTGATTCGATTGTCTAATTGGCGTGCTGGTTGCTAAGGGTTCTCCCAGTTCCTTGAGCGCTCCATACCCTTTGTACGTGGGCCTACCCTGTATTCTCCATTGGCGTCGTTCGGCGAAGGGAACTCGTTCATACGGTCTATCCTGCCGGGTGGCCTCGAAGCCGTCGTACTGGTATTGGGCTCAGTAATGGTTCCCTGAGCCCGTACGTGGGATTCGATTGTCTAATTGGCGTGCTGGTTGCTAAGGATTCTCCCAGTTCCTTGAGCGCTCCATACCCCCTGTACGTGGGCCTACCCTGTATTCTCCAATGGCGTCGTTCGGCGAAGGGAACTCGTTCATACGGTCTATCCTGCCGGGTCGCCTCGAAGCCGTCGTACTGGTATCGGGCTCAGTAATGGTTCCCTGAGCCCGTACGTGGGATTCGATTGTCTAATTGGCGTGCTGGTTGCTAAGGGTTCTCCCAGTTCCTTGAGCGCTCCATACCCCCTGTACGTGGGCCTACCCTATATTCTCCATTGGCGTCGTTCGGCGAAGGGAACTCGTTCATACGGTCTATCCTGCCGGGTCGCCTCGAAGCCGTCGTACTGGTATCGGGCTCAGTAATGGTTCCCTGAGCCCGTACGTGGGATTCGATTGTCTAATTGGCGTGCTGGTTGCTAAGGGTTCTCCCAGTTCCTTGAGCGCTCCATACCCCCTGCACGTGGGCCTACCCTGTATTCTCCATTGGCGTCGTTCGGCGAAGGGAACTCGTTCATACGGTCTATCCTGCCGGGTCGCCTCGAAGCCGTCGTACTGGTATCGGGCTCAGTAATGGTTCCCTGAGCCCGTACGTTGAATTCGATTGTCTAATTGGCGTGCTGGTTGCTAAGGGTTCTCCCAGATCCTTGAGCACTCCATACCCCCTGTACGTGGGCCTACCCTGTATTCTCCATTGGCGTCGTTCGGCGAAGGGAACTCGTTCATACGGTCTATCCTGCCGGGTGGCCTCGAAGCCGTCGTACTGGTATCGGGCTCAGTAATGGTTCCCTGAGCCCGTACCTGGGATTCGATTGTCTAATTGGCGTGCTGGTTGCTAAGGGTTCTCCCAGTTCCTTGAGCGCTCCATACCCCCTGTACGTGGGCCTACCCTGTATTCTCCATTGGCGTCGTTCGGCGAAGGGAACTCGTTCATACGGTCTATCCTGCCGGGTCGCCTCGAAGCCGTCGTACTGGTATCGGGCTCAGTAATGGTTCCCTGAGCCCGTACGTGGGATCCGATTGTCTAATTGGCGTGCTGGTTGCTAAGGGTTCTCCCAGTTCCTTGAGCGCTCCATACCCCCTGTACGTGGGCCTACCCTGTATTCTCCATTGGCGTCGTTCGGCGAAGGGAACTCGTTCATACGGTCTATCCTGCCGGGTCGCCTCGAAGCCGTCGTACTGGTATCGGGCTCAGTAATGGTTCCCTGAGCCCGTACGTGGGATTCGATTGTCTAATTGGCGTGCTGGTTGCTAAGGGTTCTCCCAGTTCCTTGAGCGCTCCATACCCCCTGTACGTGGGCCTACCCTGTATTCTCCATTGGCGTCGTTCGGCGAAGGGAACTCGTTCATACGGTCTATCCTGCCGGGTCGCCTCGAAGCCGTCGTACTGGTATCGGGCTCAGTAATGGTTCCCTGAGCCCGTACGTTGGATTCGATTGTCTAATTGGCGTGCTGGTTGCTAAGGGTGCTCCCAGATCCTTGAGCACTCCATACCCCCTGTACGTGGGCCTACCCTGTATTCTCCATTGGCGTCGTTCGGCGAAGGGAACTCGTTCATTCGGTCTATCCTGCCGGGTCGCCTCGAAGCCGTCGTACTGGAATAAGGCTCAGTAATGGTTCCCTGAGCCCGTACGTTGGATTCGATTGGCTAATTGGCGTGCTGGTTGCTAAGGGTTCTCCCAGTTCCTTGAGCGCTCCATACCCCCTGTACGTGGGCCTACCCTGTATTCTCCATTGGCGTCGTTCGGCGAAAGGAACTCGTTCATACGGTCTATCCTGCCGGGTCGCCTCGAAGCCGACGTACTGGTATCGGGCTCAGGAATGGTTCCCTGAGCCCGTACGTGGGATTCGATTGTCTAATTGGCGTGCTGGTTGCTAAGGGTTCTCCCAGTTCCTTGAGCGCTCCATACCCCCTGTACGTGGGCCTACCCTGTGTTCTCCATTGGCGTCGTTCGGCGAAGGGAACTCGTTCATGCGGTCCATCCTGCCGGGTCGCCTCGAAGCCGTCGTACTGGTATCGGGCTCAGTAATGGTTCCCTGAGCCCGTGCGTGGGATTCGATTGTCTAATTGGCGTGCTGGTTGCTAATGGTTCTCCCAGTTCCTTGAGCGCTCCGTACCCCCTGTACGTGGGCCTACCCTGTATTCTCCATTGGCGCCGTTCGGCGAAGGGAACTCGTTCATACGGTCTATCCTGCCGGGTCGCCTCGAAGCCGTCGTACTGGTATCGGGCTCGGTAATGGTTCCCTGAGCTCGTACGTGGGATTCGATTGTCTAATTGGCGTGCTGGTTGCTAAGGGTTCTCCCAGTTCTTTGAGCGCTCCATACCCCCTGTACATGGGCCTACCCTGTATTCTCCATTGGCGTCGTTCGGCGAAGGGAACTCGTTCATTCGGTCTATCCTGCCGGGTCGCCTCGAAGCCGTCGTACTGGAATAAGGCTCAGTAATGGTTCCCTGAGCCCGTACGTGGGATTCGATTGGCTAATTGGCGTGCTGGTTGCTAAGGGTTCTCCCAGTTCCTTGAGCGCTCCATACTCCCTGTACGTGGGCCTACCCTGTATTCTCCATTGGCGTCGTTCGGCGAAGGGAACTCGTTCATACGGTCTATCCTGCCGGGTCGCCTCGAAGCCGTCGTACTGGTATCGGGCTCAGTAATGGTTCCCTGAGCCCGTACGTGGGATTCGATTGTCTAATTGGCGTGCTGGTTGCTAAGGGTTCTCCCAGTTCCTTGAGCGCTCCATACCCCCTGTACGTGGGCCTACCCTGTATTCTCCATTGGCGTCGTTCGGCGAAGGGAACTCGTTCATTCGGTCTATCCTGCCGGGTCGCCTCGAAGCCGTCGTACAGGAATAAGGCTCAGTAATGGTTCCCTGAGCCCGTACGTGGGATTCGATTGGCTAATTGGCGTGCTGGTTGCTAAGGGTTCTCCCAGTTCCTTGAGCGCTCCATACCCCCTGTACGTGGGCCTACCCTGTATTCTCCATTGGCGTCGTTCGGCGAAGGGAACTCGTTCATACGGTCTATCCTGCCGGGTCGCCTCGAAGCCGTCGTACTGGTATCGGGCTCAGTAATGGTTCCCTGAGCCCGTACGTGGGATTCGATTGTCTAATTGGCGTGCTGGTTGCTAAGGGTTCTCCCAGTTCCTTGAGCGCTCCATACCCCCTGTACGTGGGCCTACCCTGTATTCTCCATTGGCGTCGTTCGGCGAAGGGAACTCGTTCATGCGGTCCATCCTGCCGGGTCGCCTCGAAGCCGTCGTACTGGTATCGGGCTCAGTAATGGTTCCCTGAGCCCGTGCGTGGGATTCGATTGTCTAATTGGCGTGCTGGTTGCTAATGGTTCTCCCAGTTCCTTGAGCGCTCCGTACCCCCTGTACGTGGGCCTACCCTGTATTCTCCATTGGCGCCGTTCGGCGAAGGGAACTCGTTCATACGGTCTATCCTGCCGGGTCGCCTCGAAGCCGTCGTACTGGTATCGGGCTCGGTAATGGTTCCCTGAGCTCGTACGTGGGATTCGATTGTCTAATTGGCGTGCTGGTTGCTAAGGGTTCTCCCAGTTCTTTGAGCGCTCCATACCCCCTGTACATGGGCCTACCCTGTATTCTCCATTGGCGTCGTTCGGCGAAGGGAACTCGTTCATTCGGTCTATCCTGCCGGGTCGCCTCGAAGCCGTCGTACTGGAATAAGGCTCAGTAATGGTTCCCTGAGCCCGTACGTGGGATTCGATTGGCTAATTGGCGTGCTGGTTGCTAAGGGTTCTCCCAGTTCCTTGAGCGCTCCATACTCCCTGTACGTGGGCCTACCCTGTATTCTCCATTGGCGTCGTTCGGCGAAGGGAACTCGTTCATACGGTCTATCCTGCCGGGTCGCCTCGAAGCCGTCGTACTGGTATCGGGCTCAGTAATGGTTCCCTGAGCCCGTACGTGGGATTCGATTGTCTAATTGGCGTGCTGGTTGCTAAGGGTTCTCCCAGTTCCTTGAGCGCTCCATACCCCCTGTACGTGGGCCTACCCTGTATTCTCCATTGGCGTCGTTCGGCGAAGGGAACTCGTTCATTCGGTCTATCCTGCCGGGTCGCCTCGAAGCCGTCGTACAGGAATAAGGCTCAGTAATGGTTCCCTGAGCCCGTACGTGGGATTCGATTGGCTAATTGGCGTGCTGGTTGCTAAGGGTTCTCCCAGTTCCTTGAGCGCTCCATACCCCCTGTACGTGGGCCTACCCTGTATTCTCCATTGGCGTCGTTCGGCGAAGGGAACTCGTTCATACGGTCTATCCTGCCGGGTCGCCTCGAAGCCGTCGTACTGGTATCGGGCTCAGTAATGGTTCCCTGAGCCCGTACGTGGGATTCGATTGTCTAATTGGCGTGCTGGTTGCTAAGGGTTCTCCCAGTTCCTTGAGCGCTCCATACCCCCTGTACGTGGGCCTACCCTGTATTCTCCATTGGCGTCGTTCGGCGAAGGGAACTCGTTCATACGGTCTATCCTGCCGGGTCGCCTCGAAGCCGTCGTACTGGTATCGGGCTCAGTAATGGTTCCCTGAGCCCGTACGTGGGATTCGATTGGCTAATTGGCGTGCTGGTTGCTAAGGGTTCTCCCAGTTCCTTGAGCGCTCCATACCCCCTGTACGTGGGCCTACCCTGTATTCTCCATTGGCGTCGTTCGACGAAGGGAACTCGTTCATACGGTCTATCCTGCCGGGTCGCCTCGAAGCCGTCGTACTGGTATCAGGCTCAGTAATGGTTCCCTGAGCCCGTACGTGGGATTCGATTGTCTAATTGGCGTGCTGGTTGCTAAGGACTCTCCCAGTTCCTTGAGCGCTCCATACCCCCTGTACGTGGGCCTACCCTGTATTCTCCAATGGCGTCGTTCGGCGAAGGGAACTCGTTCATACGGTCTATCCCGCCGGGTCGCCTCGAAGCCGTCGTACTGGTATCATGCTCAGTAATGGTTCCCTGAGCCCGTACGTGGGATTCGATTGTCTAATTGGCGTGCTGGATGCTAAGGGTTCTCCCAGTTCCTTGAGCGCTCCATACCCCCTGTACGTGGGCCTACCCTGTATTCTCCATTGGCGTCGTTCGGCGAAGGGAACTCGTTCATACGGTCTATCCTGCCGGGTCGCCTCGAAGCCGTCGTACTGGTATCGGGCTCAGTAATGGTTCCCTGAGCCCGTACGTGGGATTCGATTGTCTAATTGGCGTGCTGGTTGCTAAGGGTTCTCCCAGTTCTTTGAGCGCTCCATACCCCCTGTACGTGGGCCTACCCTGTATTCTCCATTGGCGTCGTTCGGCGAAGGGAACTCGTTCATACGGTCTATCCTGCCGGGTGGCCTCGAAGCCGTCGTACTGGTATCGGGCTCAGTAATGGTTCCCTGAGCCCGTACGTGGGATTCGATTGTCTAATTGGCGTGCTGGTTGCTAAGGGTTCTCCCAGATCCTTGAGCACTCCATACCCCCTGTACGTGGGCCTACCCTGTATTCTCCATTGGCGTCGTTCGGCGAAGGGAACTCGTTCATACG
This sequence comes from Cryptocephalus moraei, assembly GCA_946251905.1. NCBI lineage: Eukaryota > Metazoa > Arthropoda > Insecta > Coleoptera > Chrysomelidae > Cryptocephalus > Cryptocephalus moraei. The sequence goes on from OX276466.1 coordinate 16,993,589, forward strand.
GTCTATCCTGCCGGGTCGCCTCGAAGCCGTCGTACTGGTATCGGGGTCAGTAATGGTTCCCTGAGCCCGTAAGTGGAATTCGATTGTCTAATTGGCGTGCTGGTTGCTAAGGGTTCTCCCAGTTCCTTGAGCGCTCCATACGCCCTGTACGTGGGCCTCCCCAGTATTCTCCATTGGCGTCGTTCGGCGAAGGGAACTCGTTCATACGGTCTATCCTGCCGTGTCGCCTCGAAGCCGTCGTACTGGTATCGGGCTCAGTAATGGTTCCCTGAGCCCGTACGTGGGATTCGATTGTCTAATTGGCGTGCTGGTTGCTAAGGGTTCTCCCAGATCCTTGAGCACTCCATACCCCCTGTACGTGGGCCTACCCTGTATTCTCCATTGGCGTCGTTCGGCGAAGGGAACTCGTTCATACGGTCTATCCTGCCGGGTCGCCTCGAAGCCGTCGTACTGGTATCGGGGTCAGTAATGGTTCCCTGAGCCCGTAAGTGGAATTCGATTGTCTAATTGGCGTGCTGGTTGCTAAGGGTTCTCCCAGTTCCTTGAGCGCTCCATACGCCCTGTACGTGGGCCTCCCCAGTATTCTCCATTGGCGTCGTTCGGCGAAGGGAACTCGTTCATACGGTCTATCCTGCCGGGTCGCCTCGAAGCCGTCGTACTGGAATCGGGCTCAGTAATGGTTCCCTGAGCCCGTACGTGGGATTCGATGGTCTAATTGGCGTGCTGGTTGCTAAGGGTTCTCCCAGTTCCTTGTGCGCTCCATACCCCCTGTACGTGGGCCTACCCTGTATTCTCCATTGGCGTTGTTCGGCGAAGGGAACTCGTTCATACGGTCTATCCTGCCGGGTCGCCTCGAAGCCGTCGTACTGGTATCGGGCTCAGTAATGCTTCCCTGAGCCCGTACGTGGGATTCGATTGTCTAATTGGCGTGCTGGTTGCTAAGGGTTCTCCCAGTTCCTTGAGCGCTCCATACCTCCTGTACGTGGGCCTACCCTGTATTCTCCATTGGCGTCGTTCGGCGAAGGGAACTCGTTCATACGGTCTATCCTGCCGGGTCGCCTCGAAGCCGTCGTACTGGTATCGGGCTCAGTAATGGTTCCCTGAGCCCGTACGTGGGATTCGATTGTCAAATTGGCGTGCTGGTTGCTAAGGGTTCTCCCAGTTCCTTGAGCGCTCCGTACCCCCTGTACGTAAGCCTACCCTGTATTCTCCATTGGCGTCGTTCGGCGAAGGGAACTCGTTCATACTGTCTATCCTGCCGGGTCGCCTCGAAGCCGTCGTACTGGTATCGGGCTCGGTAATGGTTCCCTGAGCCCGTACGTGGGATTCGATTGTCTAATTGGCGTGCTGGTTGCTAATGGTTCTCCCAGTTCCTTGAGCGCTGCATACCCCCTGTACGTGGGCCTACCCTGTATTCTCCATTGGTGTCGTTCGGCGAAGGGAACTCGTTCATTCGGTCTATCCTGCCGGGTCGCCTCGAAGCCGTCGTACTGGAATAAGGCTCAGTAATGGTTCCCTGAGCCCGTACGTTGGATTCGATTGGCTAATTGGCGTGCTGGTTGCTAAGGGTTCTCCCAGTTCCTTGAGCGCTCCATACCCCCTGTACGTGGGCCTACCCTGTATACTCCATTGGCGTCGTTCGGCGAAGGGAACTCGTTCATACGGTCTATCCTGCCGGGTCGCCTCGAAGCCGACGTACTGGTATCGGGCTCAGGAATGGTTCCCTGAGCCCGTACGTGGGATTCGATTGTCTAATTGGCGTGCTGGTTGCTAAGGGTTCTCCCAGTTCCTTGAGCGCTCCATACCCCCTGTACGTGGGCCTACCCTGTATTCTCCATTGGCGTCGTTCGGCGAAGGGAACTCGTTCATGCGGTCCATCCTGCCGGGTCGCCTCGAAGCCGTCGTACTGGTATCGGGCTCAGTAATGGTTCCCTGAGCCCGTACGTGGGATTCGATTGTCTAATTGGCGTGCTGGTTGCTAAGGGTTCTCCCAGTTCCTTGAGCGCTCCATACCCCCTGTACGTGGGCCTACCCTGTATTCTCCATTGGCGTCGTTCGGCGAAGGGAACTCGTTCATGCGGTCCATCCTGCCGGGTCGCCTCGAAGCCGTCGTACTGGTATCGGGCTCAGGAATGGTTCCCTGAGCCCGTACGTGGGATTCGATTGTCTAATTGGCGTGCTGGTTGCTAAGGGTTCTCCCAGTTCCTTGAGCGCTCCGTACCCCCTGTACGTGGGCCTACCCTGTATTCTCTATTGGCGTCGTTCGGCGAAGGGAACTCGTTCATACGGTCTATCCTGCCGGGTCGCCTCGAAGCCGTCGTACTGGTATCGGGCTCGGTAATGGTTCCCTGAGCCCGTACGTGGGATTCGATTGTCTAATTGGCGTGCTGGTTGCTAAGGGTTCTCCCAGTTCTTTGAGCGCTCCATACCCCCTGTACATGGGCCTACCCTGTATTCTCCATTGGCGTCGTTCGGCGAAGGGAACTCGTTCATTCGGTCTATCCTGCCGGGTCGCCTCAAAGCCGTCGTACTGGAATAAGGCTCAGTAATGGTTCCCTGAGCCCGTACGTGGGATTCGATTGGCTAATTGGCGTGCTGGTTGCTAAGGGTTCTCCCAGTTCCTTGAGCGCTCCATACCCCCTGTACGTGGGCCTACCCTGTATTCTCCATTGGCGTCGTTCGGCGAAGGGAACTCGTTCATACGGTCTATCCTGCCGGGTCGCCTCGAAGCCGTCGTACTGGTATCGGGCTCAGTAATGGTTCCCTGAGCCCGTACGTGGGATTCGATTGTCTAATTGGCGTGCTGGTTGCTAAGGGTTCTCCCAGTTCCTTGAGCGCTCCATACCCCCTGTACGTGGGCCTACCCTGTATTCTCCATTGGCGTCGTTCGGCGAAGGGAACTCGTTTATACGGTCTATCCTGCCGGGTCGCCTCGAAGCCGTCGTACTGGTATCGGGCTCGGTAATGGTTCCCTGTGCCCGTACGTGGGATTCGATTGTCTAATTGGCGTGCTGGTTGCTAAGGGTTCTCCCAGTTCTTTGAGCGCTCCATACCCCCTGTACATGGGCCTACCCTGTATTCTCCATTGGCGTCGTTCGGCGAAGGGAACTCGTTCATTCGGTCTATCCTGCCGGGTCGCCTCGAAGCCGTCGTACTGGAATAAGGCTCAGTAATGGTTCCCTGAGCCCGTACGTGGGATTCGATTGGCTAATTGGCGTGCTGGTTGCTAAGGGTTCTCCCAGTTCCTTGAGCGCTCCATACCCCCTGTACGTGGGCCTACCCTGTATTCTCCATTGGCGTCGTTCGGCGAAGGGAACTCGTTCATACGGTCTATCCTGCCGGGTCGCCTCGAAGCCGTCGTACTGGTATCGGGCTCAGTAATGGTTCCCTGAGCCCGTACGTGGGATTCGATTGTCTAATTGGCGTGCTGGTTGCTAAGGGTTCTCCCAGTTCCTTGAGCGCTCCATACCCCCTGTACGTGGGCCTACCCTGTATTCTCCATTGGCGTCGTTCGGCGAAGGGAACTCGTTCATACGGTCTATCCTGCCGGGTCGCCTCGAAGCCGTCGTACTGGTATCGGGCTCGGTAATGGTTCCCTGTGCCCGTACGTGGGATTCGATTGTCTAATTGGCGTGCTGGTTGCTAAGGGTTCTCCCAGTTCTTTGAGCGCTCCATACCCCCTGTACGTGGGCCTACCCTGTATTCTCCATTGGCGTCGTTCGGCGAAGGGAACTCGTTCATTCGGTCTATCCTGCCGGGTCGCCTCGAAGCCGTCGTACAGGAATAAGGCTCAGTAATGGTTCCCTGGGCCCGTACGTGGGATTCGATTGGCTAATTGGCGTGCTGGTTGCTAAGGGTTCTCCCAGTTCCTTGAGCGCTCCATACCCCCTGTACGTGGGCCTACCCTGTATTCTCCATTGGCGTCGTTCGGCGAAGGGAACTCGTTCATACGGTCTATCCTGCCGGGTCGCCTCGAAGCCGTCGTACTGGTATCGGGCTCAGTAATGGTTCCCTGAGCCCGTACGTGGGATTCGATTGTCTAATTGGCGTGCTGGTTGCTAAGGGTTCTCCCAGTTACTTGAGCGCTCCATACCACCTGTACGTGGGCCTACCCTGTATTCTCCATTGGCGTCGTTCGGCGAAGGGAACTCGTTCATACGGTCTATCTTGCCGGGTCGCCTCGAAGCCGTCGTACTGGTATCGGGCTCAGTAATGGTTCCCTGAGCCCGTACGTGGGATTCGATTGTCTAATTGGCGTGCTGGTTGCTAAGGGTTCTCCCAGTTCCTTGAGCGCTCCATACCCCCTGTACGTGGGCCTACCCTGTATTCTCCATTGGCGTCGTTCGGCGAAGGGAACTCGTTCATACGGTCTATCCTGCCGGGTCGCCTCGAAGCCGCCGTACTGTTATCGGGCTCAGTAATGGTTCCCTGAGCCCGTACGTGGGATTCGATTGTCTAATTGGCGTGCTGGTTGCTAAGGGTTCTCCCAGTTCCTTGAGCGCTCCATACCCCCTGTACGTGGGCCTACCCTGTATTCTCCATTGGCGTCGTTCGGCGAAGGGAACTCGTTCATACGGTCTATCCTGCCGGGTGGCCTCGAAGCCGTCGTACTGGTATCGGGCTCAGTAATGGTTCCCTGAGCCCGTACGTGGGATTCGATTGTCTAATTGGCGTGCTGGTTGCTAAGGGTTCTCCCAGATCCTTGAGCACTCCATACCCCCTGTACGTGGGCCTACCCTGTATTCTCCATTGGCGTCGTTCGGCGAAGGGAACTCGTTCATACGGTCTATCCTGCCGGGTCGCCTCGAAGCCGTCGTACTGGTATCGGGGTCAGTAATGGTTCCCTGAGCCCGTAAGTGGAATTCGATTGTCTAATTGGCGTGCTGGTTGCTAAGGGTTCTCCCAGTTCCTTGAGCGCTCCATACGCCCTGTACGTGGGCCTCCCCAGTATTCTCCATTGGCGTCGTTCGGCAAAGGGAACTCGTTCATACGGTCTATCCTGCCGTGTCGCCTCGAAGCCGTCGTACTGGTATCGGGCTCAGTAATGGTTCCCTGAGCCCGTACGTGGGATTCGATTGTCTAACTGGCGTGCTGGTTGCTAAGGGTTCTCCCAGTTCCTTGAGCGCTCCATACCCCCTGTACGTGGGCCTACCCTGTATTCTCCATTGGCGTCGTTCGGCGAAGGGAACTCGTTCATACGGTCTATCCTGCCGGGTCGCCTCGAAGCCGTCGTACTGGAATCGGGCTCAGTAATGGTTCCCTGAGCCCGTACGTGGGATTCGATTGTCTAATTGGCGTGCTGGTTGCTAAGGGTTCTCCCAGTTCCTTGAGCGCTCCATACCCCCTGTACGTGGGCCTACCCTGTATTCTCCATTGGCGTCGTTCGACGAAGGGAACTCGTTCATACGGTCTATCCTGCCGGGTCGCCTCGAAGCCGTCGTACTGGTATCAGGCTCAGTAATGGTTCCCTGAGCCCGTACGTGGGATTCGATTGTCTAATTGGCGTGCTGGTTGCTAAGGGTTCTCCCAGTTCCTTGAGCGCTCCATACCCCCTGTACGTGGGCCTACCCTGTATTCTCCATTGGCGTCGTTCGGCGAAGGGAACTCGTTCATACGGTCTATCCTGCCGGGTGGCCTCGAAGCCGTCGTACTGGTATCGGGCTCAGTAATGGTTCCCTGAGCCCGTACGTGGGATTCGATTGTCTAATTGGCGTGCTGGTTGCTAAGGGTTCTCCCAGATCCTTGAGCACTCCATACCCCCTGTACGTGGGCCTACCCTGTATTCTCCATTGGCGTCGTTCGGCGAAGGGAACTCGTTCATACGGTCTATCCTGCCGGGTCGCCTCGAAGCCGTCGTACTGGTATCGGGGTCAGTAATGGTTCCCTGAGCCCGTAAGTGGAATTCGATTGTCTAATTGGCGTGCTGGTTGCTCAGGGTTCTCCCAGTTCCTTGAGCGCTCCATACGCCCTGTACGTGGGCCTCCCCAGTATTCTCCATTGGCGTCGTTCGGCGAAGGGAACTCGTTCATACGGTCTATCCTGCCGGGTCGCCTCGAAGCCGTCGTACTGGTATCGGGCTCAGTAATGGTTCCCTGAGCCCGTACGTGGGATTCGATTGTCTAATTGGCGTGCTGGTTGCTAAGGGTTCTCCCAGTTCCTTGAGCGCTCCGTACCCCCTGTACGTGGGCCTACCCTGTATTCTCCATTGGCGTCGTTCGGCGAAGGGAACTCGTTCATACTGTCTATCCTGCCGGGTCGCCTAGAAGCCGTCGTACTGGTATCGGGCTCGGTAATGGTTCCCTGAGCCCGTACGTGGGATTCGATTGTCTAATTGGCGTGCTGGTTGCTAAGGGTTCTCCCAGTTCCTTGAGCGCTCCGTACCCCCTGTACGTGGGCCTACCCTGTATTCTCCATTGGCGTCGTTCGGCGAAGGGAACTCGTTCATACGGTCTATCCTGCCGGGTCGCCTCGAAGCCGTCGTACTGGTATCGGGCTCGGTAATGGTTCCCTGAGCCCGTACGTGGGATTCGATTGTCTAATTGGCGTGCTGGTTGCTAAGGGTTCTCCCAGTTCCTTGAGCGCTCCGTACCCCCTGTACGTGGGCCTACCCTGTATTCTCCATTGGCGTCGTTCGGCGAAGGGAACTCGTTCATACGGTCTATCCTGCCGGGTCGCCTCGAAGCCGTCGTACTGGTATCGGGCTCGGTAATGGTTCCCTGAGCCCGTACGTGGGATTCGATTGTCTAATTGGCGTGCTGGTTGCTAAGGGTTCTCCCAGTTCCTTGAGCGCTCCATACCCCCTGTACGTGGGCCTACCCTGTATTCTCCATTGGCGTCGTTCGGCGAAGGGAACTCGTTCATGCGGTCCATCCTGCCGGGTCGCCTCGAAGCCGTCGTACTGGTATCGGGCTCAGTAATGGTTCCCTGAGCCCGTACGTGGGATTCGATTGTCTAATTGGCGTGCTGGTTGCTAAGGGTTCTCCCAGTTCCTTGAGCGCTCCGTACCCCCTGTACGTGGGCCTACCCTGTATTCTCCATTGGCGTCGTTCGGCGAAGGGAACTCGTTCATACGGTCTATCCTGCCGGGTCGCCTCGAAGCCGTCGTACTGGTATCGGGCTCGGTAATGGTTCCCTGAGCCCGTACGTGGGATTCGATTGTCTAATTGGCGTGCTGGTTGCTAAGGGTTCTCCCAGTTCTTTGGGCGCTCCTTACCCCCTGTACATGGGCCTACCCTGTATTCTCCATTGGCGTCGTTCGGCGAAGGGAACTCGTTCATGCGGTCCATCCTGCCGGGTCGCCTCGAAGCCGTCGTACTGGAATAAGGCTCAGTAATGGTTCCCTGAGCCCGTACGTGGGATTCGATTGGCTAATTGGCGTGCTGGTTGCTAAGGGTTCTCCCAGTTCCTTGAGCGCTCCATACCCCCTGTACGTGGGCCTACCCTGTATTCTCCATTGGCGTCGTTCGGCGAAGGGAACTCGTTCATACGGTCTATCCTGCCGGGTCGCCTCGAAGCCGTCGTACTGGTATCGGGCTCAGTAATGGTTCCCTGAGCCCGTACGTGGGATTCGATTGTCTAATTGGCGTGCTGGTTGCTAAGGGTTCTCCCAGTTCCTTGAGCGCTCCATACCCCCTGTACGTGGGCCTACCCTGTATTCTCCATTGGCGTCGTTCGGCGAAGGGAACTCGTTCATACGGTCTATCCTGCCGGGTCGCCTCGAAGCCGTCGTACTGGTATCGGGCTCGGTAATGGTTCCCTGTGCCCGTACGTGGGATTCGATTGTCTAATTGGCGTGCTGGTTGCTAAGGGTTCTCCCAGTTCTTTGAGCGCTCCATACCCCCTGTACATGGGCCTACCCTGTATTCTCCATTGGCGTCGTTCGGCGAAGGGAACTCGTTCATTCGGTCTATCCTGCCGGGTCGCCTCGAAGCCGTCGTACTGGAATAAGGCTCAGTAATGGTTCCCTGAGCCCGTACGTGGGATTCGATTGGCTAATTGGCGTGCTGGTTGCTAAGGGTTCTCCCAGTTCCTTGAGCGCTCCATACCTCCTGCACGTGGGCCTACCCTGTATTCTCCATTGGCGTCGTTCGGCGAAGGGAACTCGTTCATACGGTCTATCCTGCCGGGACGCCTCGAAGCCGTCGTACTGGTATCGGGCTCAGTAATGGTTCCCTGAGCCCGTACGTGGGATTCGATTGTCTAATTGGCGTGCTGGTTGCTAAGGGTTCTCCCAGTTCCTTGAGCGCTCCATACCCCCTGTACGTGGGCCTACCCTGTATTCTCCATTGGCGTCGTTCGGCGAAGGGAACTCGTTCATACGGTCTATCCTGCCGGGTCGCCTCGAAGCCGTCGTACTGGTATCGGGCTCGGTAATGGTTCCCTGTGCCCGTACGTGGGATTCGATTGTCTAATTGGCGTGCTGGTTGCTAAGGGTTCTCCCAGTTCTTTGCGCGCTCCATACCCCCTGTACGTGGGCCTACCCTGTATTCTCCATTGGCGTCGTTCGGCGAAGGGAACTCGTTCATTCGGTCTATCCTGCCGGGTCGCCTCGAAGCCGTCGTACAGGAATAAGGCTCAGTAATGGTTCCCTGAGCCCGTACGTGGGATTCGATTGTCTAATTGGCGTGCTGGTTGCTAAGGGTTCTCCCAGTTCCTTGAGCGCTCCGTACCCCCTGTACGTGGGCCTACCCTGTATTCTCCATTGGCGTCGTTCGGCGAAGGGAACTCGTTCATACGGTCTATCCTGCCGGGTCGCCTCGAAGCCGTCGTACTGGTATCGGGCTCGGTAATGGTTCCCTGAGCCCGTACGTGGGATTCGATTGTCTAATTGGCGTGCTGGTTGCTAAGGGTTCTCCCAGTTCCTTGAGCGCTCCATACCCCCTGTACGTGGGCCTACCCTGTATTCTCCATTGGCGTCGTTCGGCGAAGGGAACTCGTTCATGCGGTCCATCCTGCCGGGTCGCCTCGAAGCCGTCGTACTGGTATCGGGCTCAGTAATGGTTCCCTGAGCCCGTACGTGGGATTCGATTGTCTAATTGGCGTGCTGGTTGCTAAGGGTTCTCCCAGTTCCTTGAGCGCTCCGTACCCCCTGTACGTGGGCCTACCCTGTATTCTCCATTGGCGTCGTTCGGCGAAGGGAACTCGTTCATACGGTCTATCCTGCCGGGTCGCCTCGAAGCCGTCGTACTGGTATCGGGCTCGGTAATGGTTCCCTGAGCCCGTACGTGGGATTCGATTGTCTAATTGGCGTGCTGGTTGCTAAGGGTTCTCCCAGTTCTTTGGGCGCTCCTTACCCCCTGTACATGGGCCTACCCTGTATTCTCCATTGGCGTCGTTCGGCGAAGGGAACTCGTTCATGCGGTCCATCCTGCCGGGTCGCCTCGAAGCCGTCGTACTGGAATAAGGCTCAGTAATGGTTCCCTGAGCCCGTACGTGGGATTCGATTGGCTAATTGGCGTGCTGGTTGCTAAGGGTTCTCCCAGTTCCTTGAGCGCTCCATACCCCCTGTACGTGGGCCTACCCTGTATTCTCCATTGGCGTCGTTCGGCGAAGGGAACTCGTTCATACGGTCTATCCTGCCGGGTCGCCTCGAAGCCGTCGTACTGGTATCGGGCTCAGTAATGGTTCCCTGAGCCCGTACGTGGGATTCGATTGTCTAATTGGCGTGCTGGTTGCTAAGGGTTCTCCCAGTTCCTTGAGCGCTCCATACCCCCTGTACGTGGGCCTACCCTGTATTCTCCATTGGCGTCGTTCGGCGAAGGGAACTCGTTCATACGGTCTATCCTGCCGGGTCGCCTCGAAGCCGTCGTACTGGTATCGGGCTCGGTAATGGTTCCCTGTGCCCGTACGTGGGATTCGATTGTCTAATTGGCGTGCTGGTTGCTAAGGGTTCTCCCAGTTCTTTGAGCGCTCCATACCCCCTGTACATGGGCCTACCCTGTATTCTCCATTGGCGTCGTTCGGCGAAGGGAACTCGTTCATTCGGTCTATCCTGCCGGGTCGCCTCGAAGCCGTCGTACTGGAATAAGGCTCAGTAATGGTTCCCTGAGCCCGTACGTGGGATTCGATTGGCTAATTGGCGTGCTGGTTGCTAAGGGTTCTCCCAGTTCCTTGAGCGCTCCATACCTCCTGCACGTGGGCCTACCCTGTATTCTCCATTGGCGTCGTTCGGCGAAGGGAACTCGTTCATACGGTCTATCCTGCCGGGTCGCCTCGAAGCCGTCGTACTGGTATCGGGCTCAGTAATGGTTCCCTGAGCCCGTACGTGGGATTCGATTGTCTAATTGGCGTGCTGGTTGCTAAGGGTTCTCCCAGTTCCTTGAGCGCTCCATACCCCCTGTACGTGGGCCTACCCTGTATTCTCCATTGGCGTCGTTCGGCGAAGGGAACTCGTTCATACGGTCTATCCTGCCGGGTCGCCTCGAAGCCGTCGTACTGGTATCGGGCTCGGTAATGGTTCCCTGTGCCCGTACGTGGGATTCGATTGTCTAATTGGCGTGCTGGTTGCTAAGGGTTCTCCCAGTTCTTTGCGCGCTCCATACCCCCTGTACGTGGGCCTACCCTGTATTCTCCATTGGCGTCGTTCGGCGAAGGGAACTCGTTCATTCGGTCTATCCTGCCGGGTCGCCTCGAAGCCGTCGTACAGGAATAAGGCTCAGTAATGGTTCCCTGAGCCCGTACGTGGGATTCGATTGGCTAATTGGCGTGCTGGTTGCTAAGGGTTCTCCCAGTTCCTTGAGCGCTCCATACCCCCTGTACGTGGGCCTACCCTGTATTCTCCATTGGCGTCGTTCGGCGAAGGGAACTCGTTCATACGGTCTATCCTGCCGGGTCGCCTCGAAGCCGTCGTACTGGTATCGGGCTCAGTAATGGTTCCCTGAGCCCGTACGTGGGATTCGATTGTCTAATTGGCGTGCTGGTTGCTAAGGGTTCTCCCAGTTACTTGAGCGCTCCATACCACCTGTACGTGGGCCTACCCTGTATTCTCCATTGGCGTCGTTCGGCGAAGGGAACTCGTTCATACGGTCTATCTTGCCGGGTCGCCTCGAAGCCGTCGTACTGGTATCGGGCTCAGTAATGGTTCCCTGAGCCCGTACGTGGGATTCGATTGTCTAATTGGCGTGCTGGTTGCTAAGGGTTCTCCCAGTTCCTTGAGCGCTCCATACCCCCTGTACGTGGGCCTACCCTGTATTCTCCATTGGCGTCGTTCGGCGAAGGGAACTCGTTCATACGGTCTATCCTGCCGGGTCGCCTCGAAGCCGTCGTACTGTTATCGGGCTCAGTAATGGTTCCCTGAGCCCGTACGTGGGATTCGATTGTCTAATTGGCGTGCTGGTTGCTAAGGGTTCTCCCAGTTCCTTGAGCGCTCCATACCCCCTGTACGTGGGCCTACCCTGTATTCTCCATTGGCGTCGTTCGGCGAAGGGAACTCGTTCATACGGTCTATCCTGCCGGGTGGCCTCGAAGCCGTCGTACTGGTATCGGGCTCAGTAATGGTTCCCTGAGCCCGTACGTGGGATTCGATTGTCTAATTGGCGTGCTGGTTGCTAAGGGTTCTCCCAGATCCTTGAGCACTCCATACCCCCTGTACGTGGGCCTACCCTGTATTCTCCATTGGCGTCGTTCGGCGAAGGGAACTCGTTCATACGGTCTATCCTGCCGGGTCGCCTCGAAGCCGTCGTACTGGTATCGGGGTCAGTAATGGTTCCCTGAGCCCGTAAGTGGAATTCGATTGTCTAATTGGCGTGCTGGTTGCTAAGGGTTCTCCCAGTTCCTTGAGCGCTCCATACGCCCTGTACGTGGGCCTTCCCAGTATTCTCCATTGGCGTCGTTCGGCGAAGGGAACTCGTTCATACGGTCTATCCTGCCGTGTCGCCTCGAAGCCGTCGTACTGGTATCGGGCTCAGTAATGGTTCCCTGAGCCCGTACGTGGGATTCGATTGTCTAATTGGCGTGCTGGTTGCTAAGGGTTCTCCCAGTTCCTTGAGCGCTCCATACCCCCTGTACGTGGGCCTACCCTGTATTCTCCATTGGCGTCGTTCGGCGAAGGGAACTCGTTCATACGGTCTATCCTGCCGGGTCGCCTCGAAGCCGTCGTACTGGAATCGGGCTCAGTAATGGTTCCCTGAGCCCGTACGTGGGATTCGATTGTCTAATTGGCGTGCTGGTTGCTAAGGGTTCTCCCAGTTCCTTGAGCGCTCCATACCCCCTGTACGTGGGCCTACCCTGTATTCTCCATTGGCGTCGTTCGGCGAAGGGAACTCGTTCATACGGTCTATCCTGCCGGGTCGCCTCGAAGCCGACGTACTGGTATCGGGCTCAGGAATGGTTCCCTGAGCCCGTACGTGGGATTCGATTGTCTAATTGGCGTGCTGGTTGCTAAGGGTTCTCCCAGTTCCTTGAGCGCTCCATACCCCCCTGTACGTGGGCCTACCCTGTATTCTCCATTGGCGTCGTTCGGCGAAGGGAACTCGTTCATGCGGTCCATCCTGCCGGGTCGCCTCGAAGCCGTCGTACTGGTATCGGGCTCAGTAATGGTTCCCTGAGCCCGTACGTGGGATTCGATTGTCTAATTTGCGTGCTGGTTGCTAAGGGTTCTCCCAGTTCCTTGAGCGCTCCGTACCCCCTGTACGTGGGCCTACCCTGTATTCTCCATTGGCGTCGTTCGGCGAAGGGAACTCGTTCATACGGTCTATCCTGCCGGGTCGCCTCGAAGCCGTCGTACTGGTATCGGGCTCGGTAATGGTTCCCTGAGCCCGTACGTGGGATTCGATTGTCTAATTGGCGTGCTGGTTGCTAAGGGTTCTCCCAGTTCTTTGAGCGCTCCTTACCCCCTGTACATGGGCCTACCCTGTATTCTCCATTGGCGTCGTTCGGCGAAGGGAACTCGTTCATTCGGTCTATCCTGCCGGGTCGCCTCGAAGCCGTCGTACTGGAATAAGGCTCAGTAATGGTTCCCTGAGCCCGTACGTGGGATTCGATTGGCTAATTGGCGTGCTGGTTGCTAAGGGTTCTCCCAGTTCCTTGAGCGCTCCATACCCCCTGTACGTGGGCCTACCCTGTATTCTCCATTGGCGTCGTTCGGCGAAGGGAACTCGTTCATACGGTCTATCCTGCCGGGTCGCCTCGAAGCCGTCGTACTGGTATCGGGCTCAGTAATGGTTCCCTGAGACCGTACGTGGGATTCGATTGTCTAATTGGCGTGCTGGTTGCTAAGGGTTCTCCCAGTTCCTTGAGCGCTCCATACCCCCTGTACGTGGGCCTACCCTGTATTCTCCATTGGCGTCGTTCGGCGAAGGGAACTCGTTCATACGGTCTATCCTGCCGGGTCGCCTCGAAGCCGTCGTACTGGTATCGGGCTCGGTAATGGTTCCCTGTGCCCGTACGTGGGATTCGATTGTCTAATTGGCGTGCTGGTTGCTAAGGGTTCTCCCAGTTCTTTGAGCGCTCCATACCCCCTGTACGTGGGCCTACCCTGTATTCTCCATTGGCGTCGTTCGGCGAAGGGAACTCGTTCATACGGTCTATCCTGCCGGGTGGCCTCGAAGCCGTCGTACTGGTATCGGGCTCGGTAATGGTTCCCTGAGCCCGTACGTGGGATTCGATTGTCTAATTGGCGTGCTGGTTGCTAAGGGTTCTCCCAGTTCCTTGAGCGCTCCATACCCCCTGTACGTGGGCCTACCCTGTATTCTCCATTGGCGTCGTTCGGCGAAGGGAACTCGTTCATACGGTCTATCCTGCCGGGTCGCCTCGAAGCCGTCGTACTGGTATCGGGCTCAGTAATGGTTCCCTGAGCCCGTACGTTGGATTCGATTTTCTAATTGGCGTGCTGGTTGCTAAGGTTTCTCCCAGATCCTTGAGCACTCCATACCCCCTGTACGTGGGCCTACCCTGTATTCTCCATTGGCATCGTTCGGCGAAGGGAACTCGTTCATACGGTCTATCCTGCCGGGTCGCCTCGAAGCCGTCGTACTGGTATCGGGCTCAGTAATGGTTCCCTGAGCCCGTACGTGGGATTCGATTGTCTAATTGGCGTGCTGGTTGCTAAGGGTTCTCCCAGTTCCTTGAGCGCTCCATACCTCCTGTACGTGGGCCTACCCTGTATTCTCCATTGGCGTCGTTCGGCGAAGGGATCTCGTTCATACGGTCTATCCTGCCGGGTCGCCTCGAAGCCGTCGTACTGGTATCGGGCTCAGTAATGGTTCCCTGAGCCCGTACGTGGGATTCGATTGTCTAATTGGCGTGATGGTTGCTAAGGGTTCTCCCAGTTCCTTGAGCGCTCCATACCCCCTGTACGTGGGCCTACCCTGTATTCTCCATTGGCGTCGTTCGGCGAAGGGAACCCGTTCATACGGTCTATCCTGCCGGGTCGCCTCGAAGCCGTCGTACTGGTATCGGGCTCAGTAATGGTTCCCTGAGCCCGTACGTGGGATTCGATTGTCTAATTGGCGTGCTGGTTGCTAAGGATTCTCCCAGTTCCTTGAGCGCTCCATACCCCCTGTACGTGGGCCTACCCTGTATTCTCCAATGGCGTCGTTCGGCGAAGGAAACTCGTTCATACGGTCTATCCTGCCGGGTCGCCTCGAAGCCGTCGTACTGGTATCATGCTCAGTAATGGTTCCCTGGGCCCGTACGTGGGATTCGATTGTCTAATTGGCGTGCTGGTTGCTAAGGGTTCTCCCAGTTCCTTGAGCGCTCTTACCCCCTGTACGTGGGCCTACCCTGTATTCTCCATTGGCGTCGTTCGGCGAAGGAAACTCGTTCATACGGTCTATCCTGTCGGGTCGCCTCGAAGCTGTCGTACTGGTATCGGGCTCAGTAATGGTTCCCTGAGCCCGTACGTGGAATTCGATTGTCTAATTGGCGTGCTGGTTGCTAAGGGTTCTCCCGGTTCCTTGAGCGCTCCATACCCCTTGTACGTGGGCCTACCCTGTATTCTCCATTGGCGTCGTTCGGCGAAGGGAACTCGTTCATACGGTCTATCCTGCCGGGTCGCCTCGAAGCCGTCGTACTGGTATCGGGCTCAGTAATGGTTCCCTGAGCCCGTACGTGGGATTCGATTGTCTAATTGGCGTGCTGGTTGCTAAGGGTTCTCCCAGTTCCTTGAGCGCTCCATACCCTTTGTACGTGGGCCTACCCTGTATTCTCCATTGGCGTCGTTCGGCGAAGGGAACTCGTTCATACGGTCTATCCTGCCGGGTCGCCTCGAAGCCGTCGTACTGGTATCGGGCTCAGTAATGGTTCCCTGAGCCCGTACGTGGGATTCGATTGTCTAATTGGCGTGCTGGTTGCTAAGGATTCTCCCAGTTCCTTGAGCGCTCCATACCCCCTGTACGTGGGCCTACCCTGTATTCTCCATTGGCGTCGTTCGGCGAAGGGAACTCGTTCATAAGGTCTATCCTGCCGGGTCGCCTCGAAGCAGTCGTACTGGTATCGGGCTCAGTAATGGTTCCCTGGGCTCGTACGTGGGATTCGATTGTCTAATTGGCGTGCTGGTTGCTAAGGGTTCTCCCAGTTCCTTGAGCGCTCCATACCCCCTGTACGTGGGCCTGCCCTGTATTCTCCATTGGCGTCGATCGGCGAAGGGAACTCCTTCATACGGTCTATCCTGCCGGGTCGCCTCGAAGCCGTCGTACTGGTATCGGGCTCGGTAATGGTTCCCTGAGCCCGTACGTGGAATTCGATTGTCTAATTGGCGTGCTGGTTGCTAAGGGTTCTCCCAGTTCCTTGAGCGCTCCATACCCCCTGTACGTGGGCCTACCCTGTATTCTCCATTGGCGTCGTTCGGCAAAGGGAACTCGTTCATACGGTCTATCCTGCCGGGTCGCCTCGAAGCCGTCGTACTGGTATCGGGCTCAGTAATGGTTCCCTGAGCCCGTACGTGGGATTCGATTGTCTAATTGGCGTGCTGGTTGCTAAGGGTTCTCCCAGTTCCTTGAGCGCTCCATACCCCCTGTACGTGGGCATACCCTGTATTCTCCATTGGCGTCGTTCGGCGAAGGGAACTCGTTCATACGGTCCATCCTGCCGGGTCGCCTCGAAGCCGTCGTACTGGTATCGGGCTCAGTAATGGTTCCCTGAGCCCGTACGTGGAATTCGATTGTCTAATTGGCGTGCTGGTTGCTAAGGGTTCTCCCAGTTCCTTGAGCGCTCCATACCCCCTGTACGTGGGCCTACCCTGTATTTTCCATTGGCGTCGTTCGGCGAAGGGAACTCGTTCATACGGTCTTACCTGCCGGGTCGCCTCGAAGCCGTCGTACTGGTATCGGGCTCAGTAATGGTTCCCTGAGCCCGTACGTGGGATTCGATTGTCTAATTGGCGTGCTGGTTGCTAAGCGTTCTCCCAGTTCCTTGAGCGCTCCGTACCCCCTGTACGTGGGCCTACCCTGTATTCTCCATTGGCGTCGTTCGGCGAAGGGAACTCGTTCATACGGTCTATCCTGCCGGGTCGCCTCGAAGCCGTCGTACTGGTATCGGGCTCGGTAATGGTTCCCTGAGCCCGTACGTGGGATTCGATTGTCTAATTGGCGTGCTGGTTGCTAAGGGTTCTCCCAGTTCCTTGAGCGCTCCATACCCCCTGTACGTGGGCCTACCCTGTATTCTCCATTGGCGTCGTTCGGCGAAGGGAACTCGTTCATTCGGTCTATCCTGCCGGGTCGCCTCGAAGCCGTCGTACTGGAATAAGGCTCAGTAATGGTTCCCTGAGCCCGTACGTGGGATTCGATTGGCTAATTGGCGTGCTGGTTGCTAAGGGTTCTCCCAGTTCCTTGAGCGCTCCATACCCCCTGTACGTGGGCCTACCCTGTATTCTCCATTGGCGTCGTTCGGCGAAGGGAACTCGTTCATACGGTCTATCCTGCCGGGTCGCCTCGAAGCCGTCGTACTGGTATCGGGCTCAGTAATGGTTCCCTGAGCCCGTACGTGGGATTCGATTGTCTAATTAGCGTGCTGGTTGCTAAGGGTTCTCCCAGTTCCTTGAGCGCTCCATACCCCCTGTACGTGGGCCTACCATGTATTCTCCATTGGCGTCGTTCGGCGAAGGGAACTCGTTCATACGGTCTATCCTGCCGGGTCGCCTCGAAGCCGTCGTACTGGTATCGGGCTCAGTAATGGTTCCCTGAGCCCGTACGTGGGATTCGATTGTCTAATTGGCGTGCTGGTTGCTAAGGGTTCTCCCAGATCCTTGAGCACTCCATACCCCCTGTACGTGGGCCTACCCTGTATTCTCCATTGGCGTCGTTCGGCGAAGGGAACTCGTTCATACGGTCTATCCTGCCGGGTCGCCTCGAAGCCGTCGTACTGGTATCGGGCTCAGTAATGGTTCCCTGAGCCCGTACGTGGGATTCGATTGTCTAATTGGCGTGCTGGTTGCTAAGGGTTCTCCCAGTTCCTTGAGCGCTCCATACGCCCTGTACGTGGGCCTCCCCAGTATTCTCCATTGGCGTCGTTCGGCGAAGGGAACTCGTTCATACGGTCTATCCTGCCGGGTCGCCTCGAAGCCGTCGTACTGGTATCGGGCTCAGTAATGGTTCCCTGAGCCCGTACGTGGGATTCGATTGTCTAATTGGCGTGCTGGTTGCAAAGGGTTCTCCCAGTTCCTTGAGCGCTCCATACCCCCTGTACGTGGGCCTACCCTGTATTCTCCATTGGCGTCGTTCGGCGAAGGGAACTCGTTCATACGGTCTATACTGCCGGGTCGCCTCGAAGCCGTCGTACTGGTATCGGGCTCAGTAATGGTTCCCTGAGCCCGTACGTGGGATTCGATTGGCTAATTGGCGTGCTGGTTGCTAAGAGTTCTCCCAGTTCCTTGAGCGCTCCATACCCCCTGTACGTGGGCCTACCCTGTATTCTCCAATGGCGTCGTTCGGCGAAGGGAACTCCTTCATACGGTCTATCCTGCCGGGTCGCCTCGAAGCCGTCGTACTGGTATCGGGCTCGGTAATGGTTCCCTGAGCCCGTACGTGGGATTCGATGGTCTAATTGGCGTGCTGGTTGCTAAGGGTTCTCCCAGTTCCTTGAGCGCTCCATAACCCCTGTACGTGGGCCTACCCTGTATTCTCCATTGGCGTCGCTTGGCGAAGGGGACTCGTTCATACGGTCTATCCTGCCGGGTCGCCTCGAAGCCGTCGTACTGGAATAAGGTTCAGTAATGGTTCCCTGAGCCCGTACGTGGGATTCGATTGGCTAATTGGCGTGCTGGTTGCTAAGGGTTCTCCCAGTTCCTTGAGCGCTCCATACCCCCTGTACGTGGGCCTACCCTGTATTCTCCAATGGCGTCGTTCGGCGAAGGGAACTCGTTCATACGGTCTATCCTGCCGGGTCGCCTCGAAGCCGTCGTACTGGTATCATGCTCAGTAATGGTTCCCTGGGCCCGTACGTGGGATTCGATTGTCTAATTGGCGTGCTGGTTGCTAAGGGTTCTCCCAGTTCCTTGAGCGCTCTTACCCCCTGTACGTGGGCCTACCCTGTATTCTCCATTGGCGTCGTTCGGCGAAGGAAACTCGTTCATACGGTCTATCCTGTCGGGTCGCCTCGAAGCTGTCGTACTGGTATCGGGCTCAGTAATGGTTCCCTGAGCCCGTACGTGGAATTCGATTGTCTAATTGGCGTGCTGGTTGCTAAGGGTTCTCCCGGTTCCTTGAGCGCTCCATACCCCCTGTACGTGGGCCTACCCTGTATTCTCCAATGGCGTCGTTCGGAGAAGGGAACTCGTTCATACGGTCTATCCTGCCGGGTCGCCTCGAAGCCGTCGTACTGGTATCATGCTCAGTAATGGTTCCCTGGGCCCGTACGTGGGATTCGATTGTCTAATTGGCGTGCTGGTTGCTAAGGGTTCTCCCAGTTCCTTGAGCGCTCCATACCCCCTGTATGTGGGCCTACCCTGTATTCTCCATTGGCGTCGCTTGGCGAAGGGGACTCGTTCATACGGTCTATCTTGCCGGGTCGCCTCGAAGCCGTCGTACTGGAATAAGGCTCAGTAATGGTTCCCTGAGCCCGTACGTGGGATTCGATTGTCTAATTGGCGTGCTGGTTGCTAAGGGTTCTCCCAGTTCCTTGAGCGCTCCATACCCCCTGTACGTGGGCCTACCCTGTATTCTCCATTGGCGTCGTTCGGCAAAGGGAACTCGTTCATACGGTCTATCCTGCCGGGTCGCCTCGAAGCCGTCGTACTGGTATAGGGCTCAGTAATGGTTCCCTGAGCCCGTACGTGGGATTCGATTGTCTAATTGGCGTGCTGGTTGCTAAGGGTTCTCCCAGTTCCTTGAGCGCTCCATACCCCCTGTACGTAGGCCTACCCTGTATTCTCCATTGGCGTCGTTCGGCGAAGGGAACTCGTTCATACGGTCTATCCTGCCGGGTCGCCTCGAAGCCGTCGTACTGGTATCGGGCTCAGTAATGGTTCCCTGAGCCCGTACGTGGGATTCGATTGTCTAATTGGCGTGCTGGTTGCTAAGGGTTCTCCCAGTTCCTTAAGCGCTCCGTACCCCCTGTACGTGGGCCTACCCTGTATTCTCCATTGGCGTCGTTCGGCGAAGGAAACTCGTTCATACGGTCTATCCTGTCGGGTCGCCTCGAAGCTGTCGTACTGGTATCGGGCTCAGTAATGGTTCCCTGAGCCCGTACGTGGAATTCGATTGTCTAATTGGCGTGCTGGTTGCTAAGGGTTCTCCCGGTTCCTTGAGCGCTCCATACCCCCTGTACGTGGGCCTACCCTGTATTCTCCAATGGCGTCGTTCGGAGAAGGGAACTCGTTCATACGGTCTATCCTGCCGGGTCGCCTCGAAGCCGTCGTACTGGTATCATGCTCAGTAATGGTTCCCTGGGCCCGTACGTGGGATTCGATTGTCTAATTGGCGTGCTGGTTGCTAAGGGTTCTCCCAGTTCCTTGAGCGCTCCATACCCCCTGTACGTGGGCCTGGCCTGTATTCTCCATTGGCGTCGTTCGGCGAAGGGAACTCCTTCATACGGTCTATCCTGCCGGGTCGCCTCGAAGCCGTCGTACTGGTATCGGGCTCGGTAATGGTTCCCTGAGCCCGTACGTGGGATTCGATTGTCTAATTGGCGTGCTGGTTGCTAAGGGTTCTCCCAGTTCCTTGAGCGCTCCATACCCCCTGTATGTGGGCCTACCCTGTATTCTCCATTGGCGTCGCTTGGCGAAGGGGACTCGTTCATACGGTCTATCCTGCCGGGTCGCCTCGAAGCCGTCGTACTGGAATAAGGCTCAGTAATGGTTCCCTGAGCCCGTACGTGGGATTCGATTGTCTAATTGGCGTGCTGGTTGCTAAGGGTTCTCCCGGTTCCTTGAGCGCTCCATACCCCCTGTACGTGGGCCTACCCTGTATTCTCCAATGGCGTCGTTCGGAGAAGGGAACTCGTTCATACGGTCTATCCTGCCGGGTCGCCTCGAAGCCGTCGTACTGGTATCATGCTCAGTAATGGTTCCCTGGGCCCGTACGTGGGATTCGATTGTCTAATTGGCGTGCTGGTTGCTAAGGGTTCTCCCAGTTCCTTGAGCGCTCCATACCCCCTGTACGTGGGCCTGGCCTGTATTCTCCATTGGCGTCGTTCGGCGAAGGGAACTCCTTCATACGGTCTATCCTGCCGGGTCGCCTCGAAGCCGTCGTACTGGTATCGGGCTCGGTAATGGTTCCCTGAGCCCGTACGTGGGATTCGATTGTCTAATTGGCGTGCTGGTTGCTAAGGGTTCTCCCAGTTCCTTGAGCGCTCCATACCCCCTGTATGTGGGCCTACCCTGTATTCTCCATTGGCGTCGCTTGGCGAAGGGGACTCGTTCATACGGTCTATCCTGCCGGGTCGCCTCGAAGCCGTCGTACTGGAATAAGGCTCAGTAATGGTTCCCTGAGCCCGTACGTGGGATTCGATTGTCTAATTGGCGTGCTGGTTGCTAAGGGTTCTCCCAGTTCCTTGAGCGCTCCATACCCCCTGTACGTGGGCCTACCCTGTATTCTCCATTGGCGTCGTTCGGCAAAGGGAACTCGTTCATACGGTCTATCCTGCCGGGTCGCCTCGAAGCCGTCGTACTGGTATCGGGCTCAGTAATGGTTCCCTGAGCCCGTACGTGGGATTCGATTGTCTAATTGGCGTGCTGGTTGCTAAGGGTTCTCCCAGTTCCTTGAGCGCTCCATACCCCCTGTACGTAGGCCTACCCTGTATTCTCCATTGGCGTCGTTCGGCGAAGGGAACTCGTTCATACGGTCTATCCTGCCGGGTCGCCTCGAAGCCGTCGTACTGGTATCGGGCCCAGTAATGGTTCCCTGAGCCCGTACGTGGGATTCGATTGTCTAATTGGCGTGCTGGTTGCTAAGGGTTCTCCCAGTTCCTTAAGCGCTCCGTACCCCCTGTACGTGGGCCTACCCTGTATTCTCCATTGGCGTCGTTCGGCGAAGGGAACTCGTTCATACGGTCTATCCTGCCGGGTCGCCTCGAAGCCGTCGTACTGGTATCGGGCTCGGTAATGCTTCCCTGAGCCCGTACGTGGGATTCGATTGTCTAATTGGCGTGCTGGTTGCTAAGGGTTCTCCCAGTTCCTTGAGCGCTCCATACCCCCTGTACGTGGGCCTACCCTGTATTCTCCATTGGCGTCGTTCGGCGAAGGGAACTCGTTAATTCGGTCTATCCTGCCGGGTCGCCTCGAAGCCGTCGTACTGGAATAATTTTCAGTAATGGTTCCCTGAGCCCGTACGTGGGATTCGATTGGCTAATTGGCGTGCTGGTTGCTAAGGGTTCTCCCAGTTCCTTGAGCGCTCCATACCCCCTGTACGTGGGCCTACCCTGTATTCTCCATTGGCGTCGTTCGGCGAAGGGAACTCGTTCATACGGTCTATCCTGCCGGGTCGCCTCGAAGCCGTCGTACTGGTATCGGGCTCAGTAATGGTTTCCTGAGCCCGTACGTGGGATTCGATTGTCTAATTGGCGTGCTGGTTGCTAAGGGTTCTCCCAGTTCCTTGAGCGCTCCATACCCCCTGTACGTGGGCCTACCCTGTATTCTCCATTGGCGTCGCTTGGCGAAGGGGACTCGTTCATACGGTCTATCCTGCCGGGTCGCCTCGAAGCCGTCGTACTGGAATAAGGCTCAGTAATGGTTCCCTGAGCCCGTACGTGGGATTCGATTGTCTAATTGGCGTGCTGGTTGCTAAGGGTTCTCCCAGTTCCTTGAGCGCTCCATACCCCCTGTACGTGGGCCTACCCTGTATTCTCCATTGGCGTCGTTCGGCGAAGGGAACTCGTTCATACGGTCTATCCTGTCGGGTCGCCTCGAAGCCGTCGTACTGGTATCGGGCTCAGTAATGGTTCCCTGAGCCCGTACGTGGGATTCGATTGTCTAATTGGCGTGCTGGTTGCTAAAGGTTCTCCCAGTTCCTTGAGCGCTCCATACCCCCTGTACGTTGGCCTACCCTGTATTCTCCATTGGCGTCGTTCGGCGAAGGGAACTCGTTCATACGGTCTATCCTGCCGGGTCGCCTCGAAGCCGTCGTACTGGTATCGGGCTCAGTAATGGTTCCCTGAGCCCGTACGTGGGATTCGATTGGCTAATTGGCGTGCTGGTTGCTAAGGGTTCTCCCAGTTCCTTGAGCGCTCCATACCCCCTGTACGTGGGCCTACCCTGTATTCTCCAATGGCGTCGTTCGGTGAAGGGAACTCGTTCATACGGTCTATCCTGCCGGATCGCCTCGAAGCCGTCGTACTGGTATCAGGCTCAGTAATGGTTCCCTGAGCCCGTACGTGGGATTCGATTGTCTAATTGGCGTGCTGGTTGCTAAGGGTTCTCCCAGTTCCTTGAGCGCTCTTACCCCCTGTACGTGGGCCTGCCCTGTATTCTCCATTGGCGTCGTTCGGCGAAGGAAACTCGTTCATACGGTCTATCCTGTCGGGTCGCCTCGAAGCTGTCGTACTGGTATCGGGCTCAGTAATGGTTCCCTGAGCCCGTACGTGGAATTCGATTGTCTAATTGGCGTGCTGGTTGCTAAGGGTTCTCCCAGTTCCTTGAGCGCTCCATACCCCCTGTACGTGGGCCTGGCCTGTATTCTCCATTGGCGTCGTTCGGCGAAGGGAACTCCTTCATACGGTCTATCCTGCCGGGTCGCCTCGAAGCCGTCGTACTGGTATCGGGCTCGGTAATGGTTCCCTGAGCCCGTACGTGGGATTCGATTGTCTAATTGGCGTGCTGGTTGCTAAGGGTTCTCCCAGTTCCTTGAGCGCTCCATACCCCCTGTATGTGGGCCTACCCTGTATTCTCCATTGGCGTCGCTTGGCGAAGGGGACTCGTTCATACGGTCTATCCTGCCGGGTCGCCTCGAAGCCGTCGTACTGGAATAAGGCTCAGTAATGGTTCCCTGAGCCCGTACGTGGGATTCGATTGTCTAATTGGCGTGCTGGTTGCTAAGGGTTCTCCCAGTTCCTTGAGCGCTCCATACCCCCTGTACGTGGGCCTACCCTGTATTCTCCATTGGCGTCGTTCGGCAAAGGGAACTCGTTCATACGGTCTATCCTGCCGGGTCGCCTCGAAGCCGTCGTACTGGTATCGGGCTCAGTAATGGTTCCCTGAGCCCGTACGTGGGATTCGATTGTCTAATTGGCGTGCTGGTTGCTAAGGGTTCTCCCAGTTCCTTGAGCGCTCCATACCCCCTGTACGTAGGCCTACCCTGTATTCTCCATTGGCGTCGTTCGGCGAAGGGAACTCGTTCATACGGTCTATCCTGCCGGGTCGCCTCGAAGCCGTCGTACTGGTATCGGGCCCAGTAATGGTTCCCTGAGCCCGTACGTGGGATTCGATTGTCTAATTGGCGTGCTGGTTGCTAAGGGTTCTCCCAGTTCCTTAAGCGCTCCGTACCCCCTGTACGTGGGCCTACCCTGTATTCTCCATTGGCGTCGTTCGGCGAAGGGAACTCGTTCATACGGTCTATCCTGCCGGGTCGCCTCGAAGCCGTCGTACTGGTATCGGGCTCGGTAATGCTTCCCTGAGCCCGTACGTGGGATTCGATTGTCTAATTGGCGTGCTGGTTGCTAAGGGTTCTCCCAGTTCCTTGAGCGCTCCATACCCCCTGTACGTGGGCCTACCCTGTATTCTCCATTGGCGTCGTTCGGCGAAGGGAACTCGTTAATTCGGTCTATCCTGCCGGGTCGCCTCGAAGCCGTCGTACTGGAATAAGGTTCAGTAATGGTTCCCTGAGCCCGTACGTGGGATTCGATTGGCTAATTGGCGTGCTGGTTGCTAAGGGTTCTCCCAGTTCCTTGAGCGCTCCATACCCCCTGTACGTGGGCCTACCCTGTATTCTCCATTGGCGTCGTTCGGCGAAGGGAACTCGTTCATACGGTCTATCCTGCCGGGTCGCCTCGAAGCCGTCGTACTGGTATCGGGCTCAGTAATGGTTTCCTGAGCCCGTACGTGGGATTCGATTGTCTAATTGGCGTGCTGGTTGCTAAGGGTTCTCCCAGTTCCTTGAGCGCTCCATACCCCCTGTACGTGGGCCTACCCTGTATTCTCCATTGGCGTCGTTCGGCGAAGGGAACTCGTTCATACGGTCTATCCTGCCGGGTCGCCTCGAAGCCGTCGTACTGGTATCGGGCTCGGTAATGGTTCCCTGAGCCCGTACGTGGGATTCGATTGTCTAATTGGCGTGCTGGTTGCTAAGGGTTCTCCCGGTTCCTTGAGCGCTCCATACCCCCTATACGTGGGCCTACCCTGTATTCTCCATTGGCGTCGTTCGGCGAAGGGAACTCGTTCATACGGTCTATCCTGTCGGGTCGCCTCGAAGCCGTCGTACTGGTATCGGGCTCAGTAATGGTTCCCTGAGCCCGTACGTGGGATTCGATTGTCTAATTGGCGTGCTGGTTGCTAAAGGTTCTCCCAGTTCCTTGAGCGCTCCATACCCCCTGTACGTTGGCCTACCCTGTATTCTCCATTGGCGTCGTTCGGCGAAGGGAACTCGTTCATACGGTCTATCCTGCCGGGTCGCCTCGAAGCCGTCGTACTGGTATCGGGCTCAGTAATGGTTCCCTGAGCCCGTACGTGGGATTCGATTGGCTAATTGGCGTGCTGGTTGCTAAGGGTTCTCCCAGTTCCTTGAGCGCTCCATACCCCCTGTACGTGGGCCTACCCTGTATTCTCCAATGGCGTCGTTCGGTGAAGGGAACTCGTTCATACGGTCTATCCTGCCGGATCGCCTCGAAGCCGTCGTACTGGTATCAGGCTCAGTAATGGTTCCCTGAGCCCGTACGTGGGATTCGATTGTCTAATTGGCGTGCTGGTTGCTAAGGGTTCTCCCAGTTCCTTGAGCGCTCTTACCCCCTGTACGTGGGCCTGCCCTGTATTCTCCATTGGCGTCGTTCGGCGAAGGAAACTCGTTCATACGGTCTATCCTGTCGGGTCGCCTCGAAGCTGTCGTACTGGTATCGGGCTCAGTAATGGTTCCCTGAGCCCGTACGTGGAATTCGATTGTCTAATTGGCGTGCTGGTTGCTAAGGGTTCTCTCGGTTCCTTGAGCGCTCCATACCCCCTGTACGTGGGCCTACCCTGTATTCTCCATTGGCGTCGTTCGGCGAAGGGAACTCGTTCATACGGTCTATCCTGCCGGGTCGCCTCGAAGCCGTCGTACTGGTATCGGGCTCAGTAATGGTTCCCTGAGCCCGTACGTGGGATTCGATTGTCTAATTGGTGTGCTGGTTGCTAAGGGTTCTCCCAGTTCCTTGAGCGCTCCATACCCCCTGTACGTGGGCCTACCCTGTATTCTCCATTGGCGTCGTTCGGCGAAGGGAACTCGTTCATACGGTCCATCCTGCCGGGTCGCCTCGAAGCCGTCGTACTGATATCGGGCTCAGTAATGGTTCCCTGAGCCCGTACGTGGGATTCGATTGTCTAATTGGCGTGCTGGTTGCTAAGGGTTCTCCCAGTTCCTTGAGCGCTCCATACCCCCTGTACGTGGGCCTACCCTTTATTTTCCATTGGCGTCGTTCGGCGAAGGGAACTCGTTCATACGGTCTTACCTGCCGGGTCGCCTCGAAGCCGTCGTACTGGTATCGGGCTCAGTAATGGTTCCCTGAGCCCGTACGTGGGATTCGATTGTCTAATTGGCGTGCTGGTTGCTAAGGGTTCTCCCATTTCCTTGAGCGCTCCATACCCCCTGTACGTAGGCCTACCCTGTATTCTCCATTGGCGTCGTTCGGCGAAGGGAACTCGTTCATACGGTCCATCCTGCCTGGTCGCCTCGAAGCCGTCGTACTGGTATCATGCTCAGTAATGGTTCCCTGGGCCCGTACGTGGGATTCGATTGTCTAATTGGCGTGCTGGTTGCTAAGGGTTCTCCCAGTTCCTTGAGCGCTCTTACCCCCTGTACGTGGGCCTACCCTGTATTCTCCATTGGCGTCGTTCGGCGAAGGAAACTCGTTCATACGGTCTATCCTGTCGGGTCGCCTCGAAGCTGTCGTACTGGTATCGGGCTCAGTAATGGTTCCCTGAGCCCGTACGTGGAATTCGATTGTCTAATTGGCGTGCTGGTTGCTAAGGGTTCTCCCGGTTCCTTGAGCGCTCCATACCCCCTGTACGTGGGCCTACCCTGTATTCTCCATTGGCGTCGTTCGGCGAAGGGAACTCGTTCATACGGTCTATCCTGCCGGGTCGCCTCGAAGCCGTCGTACTGGTATCATGCTCAGTAATGGTTCCCTGGGCCCGTACGTGGGATTCGATTGTCTAATTGGCGTACTGGTTGCTAAGGGTTCTCCCAGTTCCTTGAGCGCTCATACCCCCTGTACGTGGGCCTACCCTGTATTCTCCATTGGCGTCGTTCGGCGAAGGAAACTCGTTCATACGGTCTATCCTGTCGGGTCGCCTCGAAGCTGTCGTACTGGTATCGGGCTCAGTAATGGTTCCCTGAGCCCGTACGTGGAATTCGATTGTCTAATTGGCGTGCTGGTTGCTAAGGGTTCTCCCAGTTCCTTGAGCGCTCCATACCCCCTGTACGTGGGCCTGCCCTGTATTCTCCATTGGCGTCGTTCGGCGAAGGGAACTCCTTCATACGGTCTATCCTGCCGGGTCGCCTCGAAGCCGTCGTACTGGTATCGGGCTCGGTAATGGTTCCCTGAGCCCGTACGTGGGATTCGATTGTCTATTTGGCGTGCTGGTTGCTAAGGGTTCTCCCAGTTCCTTGAGCGCTCCATACCCCCTGTACGTGGGCCTACCCTGTATTCTCCATTGGCGTCGCTTGGCGAAGGGGACTCGTTCATACGGTCTATCCTGCCGGGTCGCCTCGAAGCCGTCGTACTGGAATAAGGCTCAGTAATGGTTCCCTGAGCCCGTACGTGGGATTCGATTGTCTAATTGGCGTGCTGGTTGCTAAGGGTTCTCCCAGTTCCTTGAGCGCTCCATACCCCCTGTACGTGGGCCTACCCTGTATTCTCCATTGGCGTCGTTCGGCAAAGGGAACTCGTTCATACGGTCTATCCTGCCGGGTCGCCTCGAAGCCGTCGTACTGGTATCGGGCTCAGTAATGGTTCCCTGAGCCCGTACGTGGGATTCGATTGTCTAATTGGCGTGCTGGTTGCTAAGGGTTCTCCCAGTTCCTTGAGCGCTCCATACCCCCTGTACGTAGGCCTACCCTGTATTCTCCATTGGGGTCGTTCGGCGAAGGGAACTCGTTCATACGGTCTATCCTGCCGGGTCGCCTCGAAGC
Organism: Cryptocephalus moraei; assembly: GCA_946251905.1. Classification (NCBI taxonomy): domain Eukaryota; kingdom Metazoa; phylum Arthropoda; class Insecta; order Coleoptera; family Chrysomelidae; genus Cryptocephalus; species Cryptocephalus moraei. The sequence goes on from OX276466.1 coordinate 17,021,275, forward strand.
CGTCGTACTGGTATCGGGCTCAGTAATGGTTCCCTGAGCCCGTACGTGGGATTCGATTGTCTAATTGGCGTGCTGGTTGCTAAGGGTTCTCCCAGTTCCTTGAGCGCTCATACCCCCTGTACGTGGGCCTACCCTGTATTCTCCATTGGCGTCGTTCGGCGAAGGAAACTCGTTCATACGGTCTATCCTGTCGGGTCGCCTCGAAGCTGTCGTACTGGTATCGGGCTCAGTAATGGTTCCCTGAGCCCGTACGTGGAATTCGATTGTCTAATTGGCGTGCTGGTTGCTAAGGGTTCTCCCAGTTCCTTGAGCGCTCCATACCCCCTGTACGTGGGCCTGCCCTGTATTCTCCATTGGCGTCGTTCGGCGAAGGGAACTCCTTCATACGGTCTATCCTGCCGGGTCGCCTCGAAGCCGTCGTACTGGTATCGGGCTCGGTAATGGTTCCCTGAGCCCGTACGTGGGATTCGATTGTCTATTTGGCGTGCTGGTTGCTAAGGGTTCTCCCAGTTCCTTGAGCGCTCCATACCCCCTGTACGTGGGCCTACCCTGTATTCTCCATTGGCGTCGCTTGGCGAAGGGGACTCGTTCATACGGTCTATCCTGCCGGGTCGCCTCGAAGCCGTCGTACTGGAATAAGGCTCAGTAATGGTTCCCTGAGCCCGTACGTGGGATTCGATTGTCTAATTGGCGTGCTGGTTGCTAAGGGTTCTCCCAGTTCCTTGAGCGCTCCATACCCCCTGTACGTGGGCCTACCCTGTATTCTCCATTGGCGTCGTTCGGCAAAGGGAACTCGTTCATACGGTCTATCCTGCCGGGTCGCCTCGAAGCCGTCGTACTGGTATCGGGCTCAGTAATGGTTCCCTGAGCCCGTACGTGGGATTCGATTGTCTAATTGGCGTGCTGGTTGCTAAGGGTTCTCCCATTTCCTTGAGCGCTCCATACCCCCTGTACGTAGGCCTACCCTGTATTCTCCATTGGCGTCGTTCGGCGAAGGGAACTCGTTCATACGGTCCATCCTGCCTGGTCGCCTCGAAGCCGTCGTACTGGTATCATGCTCAGTAATGGTTCCCTGGGCCCGTACGTGGGATTCGATTGTCTAATTGGCGTGCTGGTTGCTAAGGGTTCTCCCAGTTCCTTGAGCGCTCTTACCCCCTGTACGTGGGCCTACCCTGTATTCTCCATTGGCGTCGTTCGGCGAAGGAAACTCGTTCATACGGTCTATCCTGTCGGGTCGCCTCGAAGCTGTCGTACTGGTATCGGGCTCAGTAATGGTTCCCTGAGCCCGTACGTGGAATTCGATTGTCTAATTGGCGTGCTGGTTGCTAAGGGTTCTCCCGGTTCCTTGAGCGCTCCATACCCCCTGTACGTGGGCCTACCCTGTATTCTCCATTGGCGTCGTTCGGCGAAGGGAACTCGTTCATACGGTCTATCCTGCCGGGTCGCCTCGAAGCCGTCGTACTGGTATCATGCTCAGTAATGGTTCCCTGGGCCCGTACGTGGGATTCGATTGTCTAATTGGCGTACTGGTTGCTAAGGGTTCTCCCAGTTCCTTGAGCGCTCATACCCCCTGTACGTGGGCCTACCCTGTATTCTCCATTGGCGTCGTTCGGCGAAGGAAACTCGTTCATACGGTCTATCCTGTCGGGTCGCTTCGAAGCTGTCGTACTGGTATCGGGCTCAGTAATGGTTCCCTGAGCCCGTACGTGGAATTCGATTGTCTAATTGGCGTGCTGGTTGCTAAGGGTTCTCCCAGTTCCTTGAGCGCTCCATACCCCCTGTACGTGGGCCTGCCCTGTATTCTCCATTGGCGTCGTTCGGCGAAGGGAACTCCTTCATACGGTCTATCCTGCCGGGTCGCCTCGAAGCCGTCGTACTGGTATCGGGCTCGGTAATGGTTCCCTGAGCCCGTACGTGGGATTCGATTGTCTATTTGGCGTGCTGGTTGCTAAGGGTTCTCCCAGTTCCTTGAGCGCTCCATACCCCCTGTACGTGGGCCTACCCTGTATTCTCCATTGGCGTCGCTTGGCGAAGGGGACTCGTTCATACGGTCTATCCTGCCGGGTCGCCTCGAAGCCGTCGTACTGGAATAAGGCTCAGTAATGGTTCCCTGAGCCCGTACGTGGGATTCGATTGTCTAATTGGCGTGCTGGTTGCTAAGGGTTCTCCCAGTTCCTTGAGCGCTCCATACCCCCTGTACGTGGGCCTACCCTGTATTCTCCATTGGCGTCGTTCGGCAAAGGGAACTCGTTCATACGGTCTATCCTGCCGGGTCGCCTCGAAGCCGTCGTACTGGTATCGGGCTCAGTAATGGTTCCCTGAGCCCGTACGTGGGATTCGATTGTCTAATTGGCGTGCTGGTTGCTAAGGGTTCTCCCAGTTCCTTGAGCGCTCCATACCCCCTGTACGTAGGCCTACCCTGTATTCTCCATTGGGGTCGTTCGGCGAAGGGAACTCGTTCATACGGTCTATCCTGCCGGGTCGCCTCGAAGCCGTCGTACTGGTATCGGGCTCAGTAATGGTTCCCTGAGCCCGTACGTGGGATTCGATTGTCTAATTGGCGTGCTGGTTGCTAAGGGTTCTCCCAGTTCCTTAAGCGCTCCGTACCCCCTGTACGTGGGCCTACCCTGTATTCTCCATTGGCGTAATTCGGCGAAGGGAACTCGTTCATACGGTCTATCCTGCCGGGTCGCCTCGAAACCGTCGTACTGGTATCGGGCTCGGTAATGGTTCCCTGAGCCCGTACGTGGGATTCGATTGTCTAATTGGCGTGCTGGTTGCTAAGGGTTCTCCCAGTTCCTTGAGCGCTCCATACCCCCTGTACGTGGGCCTACCCTGTATTCTCCATTGGCGTCGTTCGGCGAAGGGAACTCGTTCATTCGGTCTATCCTGCCGGGTCGCCTCGAAGCCGTCGTACTGGAATAAGGTTCAGTAATGGTTTCCTGAGCCCGTACGTGGGATTCGATTGGCTAATTGGCGTGCTGGTTGCTAAGGGTTCTCCCAGTTCCTTGAGCGCTCCATACCCCCTGTACGTGGGCCTACCCTATATTCTCCATTGGCGTCGTTCGGCGAAGGGAACTCGTTCATACGGTCTATCCTGCCGGGTCGCCTCGAAGCCGTCGTACTGGTATCGGGCTCAGTAATGGTTCCCTGAGCCCGTACGTGGGATTCGATTGTCTAATTGGCGTGCTGGTTGCTAAGGGTTCTCCCAGTTCCTTGAGCGCTCCATACCCCCTGTACGTGGGCCTACCCTGTATTCTCCATTGGCGTCGTTCGGCGAAGGGAACTCGTTCATACGGTCTATCCTGCCGGGTCGCCTCGAAGCCGTCGTACTGGTATCGGGCTCAGTAATGGTTCCCTGAGCCCGTACGTTGGATTCGATTGTCTAATTGGCGTGCTGGTTGCTAAGGGTTCTCCCAGATCCTTGAGCACTCCATACCCCCTGTACGTGGGCCTACCCTGTATTCTCCATTGGCGTCGTTCGGCGAAGGGAACTCGTTCATACGGTCTATCCTGCGGGGTCGCCTCGAAGCCGTCGTACTGGTATCGGGCTCAGTAATGGTTCCCTGAGCCCGTACGTGGGATTCGATTGTCTAATTGGCGTGCTGGTTGCTAAGGGTTCTCCCAGTTCCTTGAGCGCTCCATACCCCCTGTACGTGGGCCTACCCTGTATTCTCCATTGGCGTCGTTCGGCGAAGGGAACTCGTTCATACGGTCTATCCTGCCGGGTCGCCTCGAAGCCGTCGTACTGGTATCGGGCTCAGTAATGGTTCCCTGAGCCCGTACGTGGGATTCAATTGTCTAATTGGCGTGCTGGTTGCTAAGGGTTCTCCCAGTTCCTTGAGCGCTCCATACCACCTGTACGTGGGCCTACCCTGTATTCTCCAATGGCGTCGTTCGGCGAAGGGAACTTGTTCATACGGTCTATCCTGCCGGGTCGCCTCGAAGCCGTCGTACTGGTATCATGCTCAGTAATGGTTCCCTGGGCCCGTACGTGGGATTCGATTGTCTAATTGGCGTGCTGGTTGCTAAGGGTTCTCCCAGTTCCTTGAGCGCTCTTACCCCCTGTACGTGGGCCTACCCTGTATTCTCCATTGGCGTCGTTCGGCGAAGGAAACTCGTTCATACGGTCTATCCTGTCGGGTCGCCTCGAAGCTGTCGTACTGGTATCGGGCTCAGTAATGGTTCCCTGAGCCCGTACGTGGAATTCGATTGTCTAATTGGCGTGCTGGTTGCTAAGGGTTCTCCCGGTTCCTTGAGCGCTCCATACCCCCTGTACGTGGGCCTACCCTGTATTCTCCATTGGCGTCGTTCGGCGAAGGGAACTCGTTCATACGGTCTATCCTGCCGGGTCGCCTCGAAGCCGTCGTACTGGTATCGGGCTCAGTAATGGTTCCCTGAACCCGTACGTGGGATTCGATTGTCTAATTGGCGTGCTGGTTGCTAAGGGTTCTCCCAGTTCCTTGAGCGCTCCATACCCTTTGTACGTGGGCCTACCCTGTATTCTCCATTGGCGTCGTTCGGCGAAGGGAACTCGTTCATACGGTCTATCCTGCCGGGTGGCCTCGAAGCCGTCGTACTGGTATCGGGCTCAGTAATGGTTCCCTGAGCCCGTACGTGGGATTCGATTGTATAATTGGCGTGCTGGTTGCTAAGGATTCTCCCAGTTCCTTGAGCGCTCCATACCCCCTGTACGTGCGCCTACCCTGTATTCTCCAATGGCGTCGTTCGGCGAAGGGAACTCGTTCATACGGTCTATCCTGCCGGGTCGCCTCGAAGCCGTCGTACTGGTATCGGGCTCAGTAATGGTTCCCTGGGCTCGTACGTGGGATTCGATTGTCTAATTGGCGTGCTGGTTGCTAAGGGTTCTCCTAGTTCCTTGAGCGCTCCATACCCCCTGTACGTGGGCCTGCCCTGTATTCTCCATTGGCGTCGTTCGGCGAAGGGAACTCCTTCATACGGTCTATCCTGCCGGGTCGCCTCGAAGCCGTCGTACTGGTATCGGGCTCGGTAATGGTTCCCTGAGCCCGTACGTGGGATTCGATTGTCTAATTGGCGTGCTGGTTGCTAAGGGTTCTCCCAGTTCCTTGAGCGCTCCATACCCCCTGTACGTGGGCCTACCCTGTATTCTCCATTGGCGTCGTTCGGCAAAGGGAGCTCGTTCATACGGTCTATCCTGCCGGGTCGCCTCGAAGCCGTCGTACTGGTATCGGGCTCAGTAATGGTTCCCTGAGCCCGTACGTGGGATTCGATTGTCTAATTGGCGTGCTGGTTGCTAAGGGTTCTTCCAGTTCCTTGAGCGCTCCATACCCCCTGTACGTGGGCCTACCCTGTATTCTCCATTGGCGTCGTTCGGCGAAGGGAACTCGTTCATACGGCAGGTCTATTCTGCCGGGTCGCCTCGAAGCCGTCGTACTGGTATCGGGCTCGGTAATGGTTCCCTGAGCCCGTACGTGGGATTCGATTGTCTAATTGGCGTGCTGGTTGCTAAGTGTTCTCCCAGTTCCTTGAGCGCTCCATACCCCCTGTACGTGGGCCTGCCCTGTATTCTCCATTGGCGTCGTTCGGCGAAGGGAACTCCTTCATACGGTCTATCCTGCCGGGTCGCCTCGAAGCCGTCGTACTGGTATCGGGCTCGGTAATGGTTCCCTGAGCCCGTACGTGGGATTCGATTGGCTAATTGGCGTGCTGGTTGCTAAGGGTTCTCCCAGTTCCTTGAGCGCTCCATACCCCCTGTACGTGGGCCTACCCTGTATTCTCCATTGGCGTCGTTCGGCGAAGGGAACTCGTTCATACGGTCTATCCTGCCGGGTCGCCTCGAAGCCGTCGTACTGGTATCGGGCTCAGTAATGGTTCCCTGAGCCCGTACGTGGGATTCGATTGTCTAATTGGCGTGCTGGTTGCTAAGGGTTCTCCCAGTTCCTTGAGCGCTCCATACCCCCTGTACGTGGGCCTACCCTATATTCTCCACTGGCGTCGTTCGGCGAAGGGAACTCGTTCATTCGGTCTATCCTGCCGGGTCGCCTCGAAGCCGTCGTACTGGAATAAGGTTCAGTAATGGTTTCCTGAGCCCGTACGTGGGATTCGATTGGCTAATTGGCGTGCTGGTTGCTAAGGGTTCTCCCAGTTCCTTGAGCGCTCCATACCCCCTGTACGTGGGCCTACCCTATATTCTCCATTGGCGTCGTTCGGCGAAGGGAACTCGTTCATACGGTCTATCCTGCCGGGTCGCCTCGAAGCCGTCGTACTGGTATCGGGCTCAGTAATGGTTCCCTGAGCCCGTACGTGGGATTCGATTGTCTAATTGGCGTGCTGGTTGCTAAGGGTTCTCCCAGTTCCTTGAGCGCTCCATACCCCCTGTACGTGGGCCTACCCTGTATTCTCCATTGGCGTCGTTCGGCGAAGGGAACTCGTTCATACGGTCTATCCTGCCGGGTCGCCTCGAAGCCGTCGTACTGGTATCGGGCTCAGTAATGGTTCCCTGAGCCCGTACGTTGGATTCGATTGTCTAATTGGCGTGCTGGTTGCTAAGGGTTCTCCCAGATCCTTGAGCACTCCATACCCCCTGTACGTGGGCCTACCCTGTATTCTCCATTGGCGTCGTTCGGCGAAGGGAACTCGTTCATACGGTCTATCCTGCCGGGTCGCCTCGAAGCCGTCGTACTGGTATCGGGCTCAGTAATGGTTCCCTGAGCCCGTACGTGGGATTCGATTGTCTAATTGGCGTGCTGGTTGCTAAGGGTTCTCCCAGTTCCTTGAGCGCTCCATACCCCCTGTTCGTGGGCCTACCCTGTATTCTCCATTGGCGTCGTTCGGCGAAGGGAACTCGTTCATACGGTCTATCCTGCCGGGTCGCCTCGAAGCCGTCGTACTGGTATCGGGCTCAGTAATGGTTCCCTGAGCCCGTACGTGGGATTCGATTGTCTAATTGGCGTGCTGGTTGCTAAGGGTTCTCCCAGTTCCTTGAGCGCTCCATACCCCCTGTACGTGGGCCTACCCTGTATTCTCCATTGGCGTCGTTCGGCGAAGGGAACTCGTTCATACGGTCTATCCTGCCGGGTCGCCTCGAAGCCGTCGTACTGGTATCGGGCTCAGTAATGGTTCCCTGAGCCCGTACGTGGGATTCGATTGTCTAATTGGCGTGCTGGTTGCTAAGGATTCTCCCAGTTCCTTGAGCGCTCCATACCCCCTGTACGTGGGCCTACCCTGTATTCTCCAATGGCGTCGTTCGGCGAAGGGAACTCGTTCATACGGTCTATCCTGCCGGGTCGCCTCGAAGCCGTCGTACTGGTATCATGCTCAGTAATGCTTCCCTGGGCCCGTACGTGGGATTCGATTGTCTAATTGGCGTGCTGGTTGCTAAGGGTTCTCCCAGTTCCTTGAGCGCTCTTACCCCCTGTACGTGGGCCTACCCTGTATTCTCCATTGGCGTCGTTCGGCGAAGGAAACTCGTTCATACGGTCTATCCTGTCGGGTCGCCTCGAAGCTGTCGTACTGGTATCGGGCTCAGTAATGGTTCCCTGAGCCCGTACGTGGAATTCGATTGTCTAATTGGCGTGCTGGTTGCTAAGGGTTCTCCCGGTTCCTTGAGCGCTCCATACCCCCTGTACGTGGGCCTACCCTGTATTCTCCATTGGCGTCGTTCGGCGAAGGGAACTCGTTCATACGGTCTATCCTGCCGGGTCGCCTCGAAGCCGTCGTACTGGTATCGGGCTCAGTAATGGTTCCCTGAGCCCGTACGTGGGATTCGATTGTCTAATTGGCGTGCTGGTTGCTAAGGGTTCTCCCAGTTCCTTGAGCGCTCCATACCCTTTGTACGTGGGCCTACCCTGTATTCTCCATTGGCGTCGTTCGGCGAAGGGAACTCGTTCATACGGTCTATCCTGCCGGGTGGCCTCGAAGCCGTCGTACTGGTATCGGGCTCAGTAATGGTTCCCTGAGCCCGTACGTGGGATTCGATTGTCTAATTGGCGTGCTGGTTGCTAAGGATTCTCCCAGTTCCTTGAGCGCTCCATACCCCCTGTACGTGGGCCTACCCTGTATTCTCCAATGGCGTCGTTCGGCGAAGGGAACTCGTTCATACGGTCTATCCTGCCGGGTCGCCTCGAAGCCGTCGTACTGGTATCGGGCTCAGTAATGGTTCCCTGGGCTCGTACGTGGGATTCGATTGTCTAATTGGCGTGCTGGTTGCTAAGGGTTCTCCCAGTTCCTTGAGCGCTCCATACCCCCTGTACGTGGGCCTGCCCTGTATTCTCCATTGGCGTCGTTCGGCGAAGGGAACTCCTTCATACGGTCTATCCTGCCGGGTCGCCTCGAAGCCGTCGTACTGGTATCGGGCTCGGTAATGGTTCCCTGAGCCCGTACGTGGGATTCGATTGTCTAATTGGCGTGCTGGTTGCTAAGGGTTCTCCCAGTTCCTTGAGCGCTCCATACCCCCTGTACGTGGGCCTACCCTGTATTCTCCATTGGCGTCGTTCGGCAAAGGGAGCTCGTTCATACGGTCTATCCTGTCGGGTCGCCTCGAAGCCGTCGTACTTTATCGGGCTCAGTAATGGTTCCCTGAGCCCGTACGTGGGATTCGATTGTCTAATTGGCGTGCTGGTTGCTAAGGGTTCTCCCAGTTCCTTGAGCGCTCCATACCCCCTGTACGTGGGCCTACCCTGTATTCTCCATTGGCGTCGTTCGGCGAAGGGAACTCGTTCATACGGTCCATCCTGCCGGGTCGCCTCGAAGCCGTCGTACTGGTATCGGGCTCAGTAATGGTTCCCTGAGCCCGTACGTGGGATTCGATTGTTTAATTGGCGTGCTGGTTGCTAAGGGTTCTCCCAGTTCCTTGAGCGCTCCATACCCCCTGTACGTGGGCCTACCCTGTATTTTCCATTGGCGTCGTTCGGCGAAGGGAACTCGTTCATACGGTCTTACCTGCCGGGTCGCCTCGAAGCCGTCGTACTGGTATCGGGCTCAGTAATGGTTCCCTGAGCCCGTACGTGGGATTCGATTGTCTAATTGGCGTGCTGGTTGCTAAGGGTTCTCCCATTTCCTTGAGCGCTCCATACCCCCTGTACGTAGGCCTACCTTGTATTCTCCATTGGCGTCGTTCGGCGAAGGGAACTCGTTCATACGGTCTATCCTGCCGGGTCGCCTCGAAGCCGTCGTACTGGTATCATGCTCAGTAATGGTTCCCTGGGCCCGTACGTGGGATTCGATTGTCTAATTGGCGTGCTGGTTGCTAAGGGTTCTCCCAGTTCCTTGAGCGCTCTTACCCCCTGTACGTGGGCCTACCCTGTATTCTCCATTGGCGTCGTTCGGCGAAGGAAACTCGTTCATACGGTCTATCCTGTCGGGTCGCCTCGAAGCTGTCGTACTGGTATCGGGCTCAGTAATGGTTCCCTGAGCCCGTACGTGGAATTCGATTGTCTAATTGGCGTGCTGGTTGCTAAGGGTTCTCCCGGTTCCTTGAGCGCTCCATACCCCCTGTACGTGGGCCTACCCTGTATTCTCCATTGGCGTCGTTCGGCGAAGGGAACTCGTTCATACGGTCTATCCTGCCGGGTCGCCTCGAAGCCGTCGTACTGGTATCGGGCTCAGTAATGGTTCCCTGAGCCCGTACGTGGGATTCGATTGTCTAATTGGCGTGCTGGTTGCTAAGGATTCTCCCAGTTCCTTGAGCGCTCCATACCCCCTGTACGTGGGCCTACCCTGTATTCTCCATTGGCGTCGTTCGGCGAAGGGAACTCGTTCATACGGTCTATCCTGCCGGGTCGCCTCGAAGCCGTCGTACTGGTATCGGGCTCAGTAATGGTTCCCTGGGCTCGTACTTGGGATTCGATTGTCTAATTGGCGTGCTGGTTGCTAAGGGTTCTCCCAGTTCCTTGAGCGCTCCATACCCCCTGTACGTGGGCCTGCCCTGTATTCTCCATTGGCGTCGTTCGGCGAAGGGAACTCCTTCATACGGTCTATCCTGCCGTGTCGCCTCGAAGCCGTCGTACTGATATCGGGCTCGGTAATGGTTCCCTGAGCCCGTACGTGGGATTCGATTGGCTAATTGGCGTGCTGGTTGCTAAGGGTTCTCCCAGTTCCTTGAGCGCTCCATACCCCCTCTACGTGGGCCTACCCTGTATTCTCCATTGGCGTCGTTCGGCGAAGGGAACTCGTTCATACGGTCTATCCTGCCGGGTCGCCTCGAAGCCGTCGTACTGGTATCGGGCTCAGTAATGGTTCCCTGACCCCGTACGTGGGATTCGATTGTCTAATTGGCGTGCTGGTTGCTAAGGGTTCTCCCAGTTCCTTGAGCGCTCCATACCCCCTGTACGTGGGCCTACCCTGTATTCTCCATTGGCGTCGTTCGGCGAAGGGAACTCGTTCATACAGTCCATCATGCCGGGTCGCCTCGAAGCCGTCGTACTGGTATCGGGCTTAGTAATGGTTCCCTGAGCCCGTACGTGGGATTCGATTGTCTAATTGGCGTGCTGGTTGCTAAGGGTTCTCCCAGTTCCTTGAGCGCTCCATACCCCCTGTACGTGGGCCTACCCTGTATTTTCCATTGGCGTCGTTCGGCGAAGGGAACTCGTTCATACGGTCTTACCTGCCGGGTCGCCTCGAAGCCGTCGTACTGGTATCGGGCTCAGTAATGGTTCCCTGAGCCCGTACGTGGGATTCGATTGTCTAATTGGCGTGCTGGTTGCTAAGGGTTCTCCCATTTCCTTGAGCGCTCCATACCCCCTGTACGTAGGCCTACCCTGTATTCTCCATTGGCGTCGTTCGGCGAAGGGAACTCGTTCATACGGTATATCCTGCCGGGTCGCCTCGAAGCCGTCGTACTGGTATCGGGCTCAGTAATGGTTCCCTGAGCCCGTACGTGGGATTCGATTGTCTAATTGGCGTGCTGGTTGCTAAGGGTTCTCCCAGTTCCTTGAGCGCTCCGTACCCCCTGTACGTGGGCCTACCCTGTATTCTCCATTGGCGTCGTTCGGCGAAGGGAACTCGTTCATACGGTCTATCCTGCCGGGTCGCCTCGAAGCCGTCGTACTGGTATCGGGCTCGGTAATGGTTCCCTGAGCCCGTACGTGGGATTCGATTGTCTAATTGGCGTGCTGGTTGCTAAGGGTTCTCCCAGTTCCTTGAGCGCTCCATACCCCCTGTACGTGGGCCTACCCTGTATTCTCCATTGGCGTCGTTCGGCGAAGGGAACTCGATCATTCGGTCTATCCTGCTGGGTCGCCTCGAAGCCGTCGTACTGGAATAAGGCTCAGTAATGGTTCCCTTAGCCCGTACGTGGGATTCGATTGGCTAATTGGCGTGCTGGTTGCTAAGGGTTCTCCCAGTTCCTTGAGCGCTCCATACCCCCTGTACGTGGGCCTACCCTGTATTCTCCATTGGCGTCGTTCGGCGAAGGGAACTCGTTCATACGGTCTATCCTGCCGGGTCGCCTCGAAGCCGTCGTACTGGTATCGGGCTCAGTAATGGTTCCCTGAGCCCGTACGTGGGATTCGATTGTCTAATTAGCGTGCTGGTTGCTAAGGGTTCTCCCAGTTCCTTGAGCGCTCCATACCCCCTGTACGTGGGCCTACCCTGTATTCTCCATTGGCGTCGTTCGGCGAAGGGAACTCGTTCATACGGTCTATCCTGCCGGGTCGCCTCGAAGCCGTCGTACTGGTATCGGGCTCAGTAATGGTTCCCTGAGCCCGTACGTGGGATTCGACTGTCTAATTGGCGTGCTGGTTGCTAAGGGTTCTCCCAGATCCTTGAGCACTCCATACCCCCTGTACGTGGGCCTACCCTGTATTCTCCATTGGCGTCGTTCGGCGAAGGGAACTCGTTCATTCGGTCTATCCTGCCGGGTCGCCTCGAAGCCGTCGTACTGGAATAAGGCTCAGTAATGGTTCCCTGAGCCCGTACGTGGGATTCGATTGGCTAATTGGCGTGCTGGTTGCTAAGGGTTCTCCCAGTTCCTTGAGCGCTCCATACCCCCTGTACGTGGGCCTACCCTGTATTCTCCATTGGCGTCGTTCGGCGAAGGGAACTCGTTCATACGGTCTATCCTGCCGGGTCGCCTCGAAGCCGTCGTACTGGTATCGGGCTCGGTAATGGTTCCCTGAGCCCGTACGTGGGATTCGATTGTCTAATTGGCGTGCTGGATGCTAAGGGTTCTCCCAGTTCCTTGAGCGCTCCATACCCCCTGTACGTGGGCCTACCCTGTATTCTCCATTGGCGTCGTTCGGCGAAGGGAACTCGTTCATTCGGTCTATCCTGCCGGGTCGCCTCGAAGCCGTCGTACTGGAATAAGGTTCAGTAATGGTTCCCTGAGCCCGTACGTGGGATTCGATTGGCTAATTGGCGTGCTGGTTGCTAAGGGTTCTCCCAGTTCCTTGAGCGCTCCATACCCCCTGTACGTGGGCCTACCCTATATTCTCCATTGGCGTCGTTCGGCGAAGGGAACTCGTTCATACGGTCTATCCTGCCGGGTCGCCTCGAAGCCGTCGTACTGGTATCGGGCTCGGTAATGGTTCCCTGAGCCCGTACGTGGGATTCGATTGGCTAATTGGCGTGCTGGTTGCTAAGGGTTCTCCCAGTTCCTTGAGCGCTCCATACCCCCTGTACGTGGGCCTACCCTGTATTCTCCATTGGCGTCGTTCGGCGAAGGGAACTCGTTCATACGGTCTATCCTGCCGGGTCGCCTCGAAGCCGTCGTACTGGTATCGGGCTCAGTAATGGTTCCCTGACCCCGTACGTGGGATTCGATTGTCTAATTGGCGTGCTGGTTGCTAAGGGTTCTCCCAGTTCCTTGAGCGCTCCATACCCCCTGTACGTGGGCCTATCCTGTATTCTCCATTGGCGTCGTTCGGCGAAGGGAACTCGTTCATACAGTCCATCCTGCCGGGTCGCCTCGAAGCCGTCGTACTGGTATCGGGCTTAGTAATGGTTCCCTGAGCCCGTACGTGGGATTCGATTGTCTAATTGGCGTGCTGGTTGCTAAGGGTTCTCCCAGTTCCTTGAGCGCTCCATACCCCCTGTACGTGGGCCTACCCTGTATTTTCCATTGGCGTCGTTCGGCGAAGGGAACTCGTTCATACGGTCTTACCTGCCGGGTCGCCTCGAAGCCGTCGTACTGGTATCGGGCTCAGTAATGGTTCCCTGAGCCCGTACGTGGGATTCGATTGTCTAATTGGCGTGCTGGTTGCTAAGGGTTCTCCCATTTCCTTGAGCGCTCCATACCCCCTGTACGTAGGCCTACCCTGTATTCTCCATTGGCGTCGTTCGGCGAAGGGAACTCGTTCATACGGTCTATCCTGCCGGGTCGCCTCGAAGCCGTCGTACTGGTATGGGGCTCAGTAATGGTTCCCTGAGCCCGTACGTGGGATTCGATTGTCTAATTGGCGTGCTGGTTGCTAAGGGTTCTCCCAGTTCCTTGAGCGCTCCGTACCCCCTGTACGTGGGCCTACCCTGTATTCTCCATTGGCGTCGTTCGGCGAAGGGAACTCGTTCATACGGTCTATCCTGCCGGGTCGCCTCGAAGCCGTCGTACTGGTATCGGGCTCGGTAATGGTTCCCTGAGCCCGTACGTGGGATTCGATTGTCTAATTGGCGTGCTGGTTGCTAAGGGTTCTCCCAGTTCCTTGAGCGCTCCATACCCCCTGTACGTGGGCCTACCCTGTATTCTCCATTGGCGTCGTTCGGCGAAGGGAACTCGTTCATTCGGTCTATCCTGCTGGGTCGCCTCGAAGCCGTCGTACTGGAATAAGGCTCAGTAATGGTTCCCTGAACCCGTACGTGGGATTCGATTGGCTAATTGGCGTGCTGGTTGCTAAGGGTTCTCCCAGTTCCTTGAGCGCTCCATACCCCCTGTACGTGGGCCTACCCTGTATTCTCCATTGGCGTCGTTCGGCGAAGGGAACTCGTTCATACGGTCTATCCTGCCGGGTCGCCTCGAAGCCGTCGTACTGGTATCGGGCTCAGTAATGGTTCCCTGAGCCCGTACGTGGGATTCGATTGTCTAATTAGCGTGCTGGTTGCTAAGGGTTCTTCCAGTTCCTTGAGCGCTCCATACCCCCTGTACGTGGGCCTACCCTGTATTCTCCATTGGCGTCGTTCGGCGAAGGGAACTCGTTCATACGGTCTATCCTGCCGGGTCGCCTCGAAGCCGTCGTACTGGTATCGGGCTCAGTAATGGTTCCCTGAGCCCGTACGTGGGATTCGATTGTCTAATTGGCGTGCTGGTTGCTAAGGGTTCTCCCAGATCCTTGAGCACTCCATACCCCCTGTACGTGGGCCTACCCTGTATTCTCCATTGGCGTCGTTCGGCGAAGGGAACTCGTTCATTCGGTCTATCCTGCCGGGTCGCCTCGAAGCCGTCGTACTGGAATAAGGCTCAGTAATGATTCCCTGAGCCCGTACGTGGGATTCGATTGGCTAATTGGCGTGCTGGTTGCTAAGGGTTCTCCCAGTTCCTTGAGCGCTCCATACCCCCTGTACGTGGGCCTACCCTGTATTCTCCATTGGCGTCGTTCGGCGAAGGGAACTCGTTCATACGGTCTATCCTGTCGGGTCGCCTCGAAGCCGTCGTACTGGTATCGGGCTCGGTAATGGTTCCCTGAGCCCGTACGTGGGATTCGATTGTCTAATTGGCGTGCTGGATGCTAAGGGTTCTCCCAGTTCCTTGAGCGCTCCATACCCCCTGTACGTGGGCCTACCCTGTATTCTCCATTGGCGTCGTTCGGCGAAGGGAACTCGTTCATTCGGTCTATCCTGCCGGGTCGCCTCGAAGCCGTCGTACTGGAATAAGGTTCAGTAATGGTTCCCTGAGCCCGTACGTGGGATTCGATTGGCTAATTGGCGTGCTGGTTGCTAAGGGTTCTCCCAGTCCCTTGAGCGCTCCATACCCCCTGTACGTGGGCCTACCCTATATTCTCCATTGGCGTCGTTCGGCGAAGGGAACTCGTTCATACGGTCTATCCTGCCGGGTCGCCTCGAAGCCGTCGTACTGGTATCGGGCTCAGTAATGGTTCCCTGAGCCCGTACGTGGGATTCGATTGTCTAATTGGCGTGCTGGTTGCTAAGGGTTCTCCCAGATCCTTGAGCACTCCATACCCCCTGTACGTGGGCCTACCCTGTATTCTCCATTGGCGTCGTTCGGCGAAGGGAACTCGTTCATACGGTCTATCCTGCCGGGTCGCCTCGAAGCCGTCGTACTGGTATCGGGCTCAGTAATGGTTCCCTGAGCCCGTACGTGGGATTCGATTGTCTAATTAGCGTGCTGGTTGCTAAGGGTTCTCCCAGTTCCTTGAGCGCTCCATACCCCCTGTACGTGGGCCTACCCTGTATTCTCCATTGGCGTCGTTCGGCGAAGGGAACTCGTTCATACGGTCTATCCTGCCGGGTCGCCTCGAAGCCGTCGTACTGGTATCGGGCTCAGTAATGGTTCCCTGAGCCCGTACGTGGGATTCGATTGTCTAATTGGCGTGCTGGTTGCTAAGGGTTCTCCCAGTTCCTTGAGCGCTCCATACCCCCTGTACGTGGGCCTACCCTGTATTCTCCATTGGCGTCGTTCGGCGAAGGGAACTCGTTCATTCGGTCTATCCTGCTGGGTCGCCTCGAAGCCGTCGTACTGGAATAAGGCTCAGTAATGGTTCCCTGAGCCCGTACGTGGGATTCGATTGGCTAATTGGCGTGCTGGTTGCTAAGGGTTCTCCCAGTTCCTTGAGCGCTCCATACCCCCTGTACGTGGGCCTACCCTGTATTCTCCATTGGCGTCGTTCGGCGAAGGGAACTCGTTCATACGGTCTATCCTGCCGGGTCGCCTCGAAGCCGTCGTACTGGTATCGGGCTCAGTAATGGTTCCCTGAGCCCGTACGTGGGATTCGATTGTCTAATTAGCGTGCTGGTTGCTAAGGGTTCTCCCAGTTCCTTGAGCGCTCCATACCCCCTGTACGTGGGCCTACCCTGTATTCTCCATTGGCGTCGTTCGGCGAAGGGAACTCGTTCATTCGGTCTATCCTGCCGGGTCGCCTCGAAGCCGTCGTACTGGAATAAGGCTCAGTAATGGTTCCCTGAGCCCGTACGTGGGATTCGATTGGCTAATTGGCGTGCTGGTTGCTAAGGGTTCTCCCAGTTCCTTGAGCGCTCCATACCCCCTGTACGTGGGCCTACCCTGTATTCTCCATTGGCGTCGTTCGGCGAAGGGAACTCGTTCATACGGTCTATCCTGCCGGGTCGCCTCGAAGCCGTCGTACTGGTATCGGGCTCGGTAATGGTTCCCTGAGCCCGTACGTGGGATTCGATTGTCTAATTGGCGTGCTGGATGCTAAGGGTTCTCCCAGTTCCTTGAGCGCTCCATACCCCCTGTACGTGGGCCTACCCTGTATTCTCCATTGGCGTCGTTCGGCGAAGGGAACTCGTTCATTCGGTCTATCCTGCCGGGTCGCCTCGAAGCCGTCGTACTGGAATAAGGTTCAGTAATGGTTCCCTGAGCCCGTACGTGGGATTCGATTGGCTAATTGGCGTGCTGGTTGCTAAGGGTTCTCCCAGTTCCTTGAGCGCTCCATACCCCCTGTACGTGGGCCTACCCTATATTCTCCATTGGCGTCGTTCGGCGAAGGGAACTCGTTCATACGGTCTATCCTGCCGGGTCGCCTCGAAGCCGTCGTACTGGTATCGGGCTCAGTAATGGTTCCCTGAGCCCGTACGTGGGATTCGATTGTCTAATTGGCGTGCTGGTTGCTAAGGGTTCTCCCAGTTCCTTGAGCGCTCCATACCCCCTGTACGTGGGCCTACCCTATATTCTCCATTGGCGTCGTTCGGCGAAGGGAACTCGTTCATACGGTCTATCCTGCCGGGTCGCCTCGAAGCCGTCGTACTGGTATCGGGCTCAGTAATGGTTCTCTGAGCCCGTACGTGGGATTCGATTGTCTAATTGGCGTGCTGGTTGCTAAGGGTTCTCCCAGTTCCTTGAGCGCTCCATACCCCCTGTACGTGGGCCTACCCTGTATTCTCCATTGGCGTCGTTCGGCGAAGGGAACTCGTTCATACGGTCTATCCTGCCGGGTCGCCTCGAAGCCGTCGTACTGGTATCGGGCTCAGTAATGGTTCCCTGAGCCCGTACGTTGGATTCGATTGTCTAATTGGCGTGCTGGTTGCTAAGGGTTCTCCCAGTTCCTTGAGCGCTCCATACCCCCTGTACGTGGGCCTACCCTGTATTCTCCATTGGCGTCGTTCGGCGAAGGGAACTCGTTGATACGGTCTATCCTGCCGGGTCGCCTCGAAGCCGTCGTACTGGTATCGGGCTCAGTAATGGTTCCCTGAGCCCGTACGTGGGATTCGATTGTCTAATTGGCGTGCTGGTTGCTAAGGATTCTCCCAGTTCCTTGAGCGCTCCATACCCCCTGTACGTGGGCCTACCCTGTATTCTCCAATGGCGTCGTTCGGCGAAGGGAACTCGTTCATACGGTCTATCCTGCCGGGTCGCCTCGAAGCCGTCGTACTGGTATCGGGCTCAGTAATGGTTCTCTGAGCCCGTACGTGGGATTCGATTGTCTAATTGGCGTGCTGGTTGCTAAGGGTTCTCCCAGTTCCTTGAGCGCTCCATACCCCCTGTACGTGGGCCTACCCTGTATTCTCCATTGGCGTCGTTCGGCGAAGGGAACTCGTTCATACGGTCTATCCTGCCGGGTCGCCTCGAAGCCGTCGTACTGGTATCGGGCTCAGTAATGGTTCCCTGAGCCCGTACGTTGGATTCGATTGTCTAATTGGCGTGCTGGTTGCTAAGGGTTCTCCCAGTTCCTTGAGCGCTCCATACCCCCTGTACGTGGGCCTACCCTGTATTCTCCATTGGCGTCGTTCGGCGAAGGGAACTCGTTCATACGGTCTATCCTGCCGGGTCGCCTCGAAGCCGTCGTACTGGTATCGGGCTCAGTAATGGTTCCCTGAGCCCGTACGTGGGATTCGATTGTCTAATTAGCGTGCTGGTTGCTAAGGGTTCTTCCAGTTCCTTGAGCGCTCCATACCCCCTGTACGTGGGCCTACCCTGTATTCTCCATTGGCGTCGTTCGGCGAAGGGAACTCGTTCATACGGTCTATCCTGCCGGGTCGCCTCGAAGCCGTCGTACTGGTATCGGGCTCAGTAATGGTTCCCTGAGCCCGTACGTGGGATTCGATTGTCTAATTGGCGTGCTGGTTGCTAAGGGTTCTCCCAGATCCTTGAGCACTCCATACCCCCTGTACGTGGGCCTACCCTGTATTCTCCATTGGCGTCGTTCGGCGAAGGGAACTCGTTCATTCGGTCTATCCTGCCGGGTCGCCTCGAAGCCGTCGTACTGGAATAAGGCTCAGTAATGATTCCCTGAGCCCGTACGTGGGATTCGATTGGCTAATTGGCGTGCTGGTTGCTAAGGGTTCTCCCAGTTCCTTGAGCGCTCCATACCCCCTGTCCCGGTATTCTCCATTGGCGTCGTTCGGCGAAGGGAACTCGTTCATACGGTCTATCCTGTCGGGTCGCCTCGAAGCCGTCGTACTGGTATCGGGCTCGGTAATGGTTCCCTGAGCCCGTACGTGGGATTCGATTGTCCAATTGGCGTGCTGGATGCTAAGGGTTCTCCCAGTTCCTTGAGCGCTCCATACCCCCTGTACGTGGGCCTACCCTGTATTCTCCATTGGCGTCGTTCGGCGAAGGGAACTCGTTCATTCGGTCTATCCTGCCGGGTCGCCTCGAAGCCGTCGTACTGGAATAAGGTTCAGTAATGGTTCCCTGAGCCCGTACGTGGGATTCGATTGGCTAATTGGCGTGCTGGTTGCTAAGGGTTCTCCCAGTCCCTTGAGCGCTCCATACCCCCTGTACGTGGGCCTACCCTATATTCTCCATTGGCGTCGTTCGGCGAAGGGAACTCGTTCATACGGTCTATCCTGCCGGGTCGCCTCGAAGCCGTCGTACTGGTATCGGGCTCAGTAATGGTTCCCTGAGCCCGTACGTGGGATTCGATTGTCTAATTGGCGTGCTGGTTGCTAAGGGTTCTCCCAGATCCTTGAGCACTCCATACCCCCTGTACGTGGGCCTACCCTGTATTCTCCATTGGCGTCGTTCGGCGAAGGGAACTCGTTCATACGGTCTATCCTGCCGGGTCGCCTCGAAGCCGTCGTACTGGTATCGGGCTCAGTAATGGTTCCCTGAGCCCGTACGTGGGATTCGATTGTCTAATTAGCGTGCTGGTTGCTAAGGGTTCTCCCAGTTCCTTGAGCGCTCCATACCCCCTGTACGTGGGCCTACCCTGTATTCTCCATTGGCGTCGTTCGGCGAAGGGAACTCGTTCATACGGTCTATCCTGCCGGGTCGCCTCGAAGCCGTCGTACTGGTATCGGGCTCAGTAATGGTTCCCTGAGCCCGTACGTGGGATTCGATTGTCTAATTGGCGTGCTGGTTGCTAAGGGTTCTCCCAGTTCCTTGAGCGCTCCATACCCCCTGTACGTGGGCCTACCCTGTATTCTCCATTGGCGTCGTTCGGCGAAGGGAACTCGTTCATTCGGTCTATCCTGCTGGGTCGCCTCGAAGCCGTCGTACTGGAATAAGGCTCAGTAATGGTTCCCTGAGCCCGTACGTGGGATTCGATTGGCTAATTGGCGTGCTGGTTGCTAAGGGTTCTCCCAGTTCCTTGAGCGCTCCATACCCCCTGTACGTGGGCCTACCCTGTATTCTCCATTGGCGTCGTTCGGCGAAGGGAACTCGTTCATACGGTCTATCCTGCCGGGTCGCCTCGAAGCCGTCGTACTGGTATCGGGCTCAGTAATGGTTCCCTGAGCCCGTACGTGGGATTCGATTGTCTAATTAGCGTGCTGGTTGCTAAGGGTTCTCCCAGTTCCTTGAGCGCTCCATACCCCCTGTACGTGGGCCTACCCTGTATTCTCCATTGGCGTCGTTCGGCGAAGGGAACTCGTTCATACGGTCTATCCTGCCGGGTCGCCTCGAAGCCGTCGTACTGGTATCGGGCTCAGTAATGGTTCCCTGAGCCCGTACGTGGGATTCGATTGTCTAATTGGCGTGCTGGTTGCTAAGGGTTCTCCCAGATCCTTGAGCACTCCATACCCCCTGTACGTGGGCCTACCCTGTATTCTCCATTGGCGTCGTTCGGCGAAGGGAACTCGTTCATTCGGTCTATCCTGCCGGGTCGCCTCGAAGCCGTCGTACTGGAATAAGGCTCAGTAATGATTCCCTGAGCCCGTACGTGGGATTCGATTGGCTAATTGGCGTGCTGGTTGCTAAGGGTTCTCCCAGTTCCTTGAGCGCTCCATACCCCCTGTACGTGGGCCTACCCTGTATTCTCCATTGGCGTCGTTCGGCGAAGGGAACTCGTTCATACGGTCTATCCTGTCGGGTCGCCTCGAAGCCGTCGTACTGGTATCGGGCTCGGTAATGATTCCCTGAGCCCGTACGTGGGATTCGATTGGCTAATTGGCGTGCTGGTTGCTAAGGGTTCTCCCAGATCCTTGAGCACTCCATACCCCCTGTACGTGGGCCTACCCTGTATTCTCCATTGGCGTCGTTCGGCGAAGGGAACTCGTTCATTCGGTCTATCCTGCCGGGTCGCCTCGAAGCCGTCGTACTGGAATAAGGCTCAGTAATGGTTCCCTGAGCCCGTACGTGGGATTCGATTGGCTAATTGGCGTGCTGGTTGCTAAGGGTTCTCCCAGTTCCTTGAGCGCTCCATACCCCCTGTACGTGGGCCTACCCTGTATTCTCCATTGGCGTCGTTCGGCGAAGGGAACTCGTTCATACGGTCTATCCTGCCGGGTCGCCTCGAAGCCGTCGTACTGGTATCGGGCTCGGTAATGGTTCCCTGAGCCCGTACGTGGGATTCGATTGTCTAATTGGCGTGCTGGATGCTAAGGGTTCTCCCAGTTCCTTGAGCGCTCCATACCCCCTGTACGTGGGCCTACCCTGTATTCTCCATTGGCGTCGTTCGGCGAAGGGAACTCGTTCATTCGGTCTATCCTGCCGGGTCGCCTCGAAGCCGTCGTACTGGAATAAGGTTCAGTAATGGTTCCCTGAGCCCGTACGTGGGATTCGATTGGCTAATTGGCGTGCTGGTTGCTAAGGGTTCTCCCAGTTCCTTGAGCGCTCCATACCCCCTGTACGTGGGCCTACCCTGTATTCTCCATTGGCGTCGTTCGGCGAAGGGAACTCGTTCATACGGTCTATCCTGCCGGGTCGCCTCGAAGCCGTCGTACTGGTATCGGGCTCAGTAATGGTTCCCTGAGCCCGTACGTGGGATTCGATTGTCTAATTGGCGTGCTGGTTGCTAAGGGTTCTCCCAGTTCCTTGAGCGCTCCATACCCCCTGTACGTGGGCCTACCCTGTATTCTCCATTGGCGTCGTTCGGCGAAGGGAACTCGTTCATTCGGTCTATCCTGCTGGGTCGCCTCGAAGCCGTCGTACTGGAATAAGGCTCAGTAATGGTTCCCTGAGCCCGTACGTGGGATTCGATTGGCTAATTGGCGTGCTGGTTTCTAAGGGTTCTCCCAGTTCCTTGAGCGCTCCATACCCCCTGTACGTGGGCCTACCCTGTATTCTCCATTGGCGTCGTTCGGCGAAGGGAACTCGTTCATACGGTCTATCCTGCCGGGTCGCCTCGAAGCCGTCGTACTGGTATCGGGCTCAGTAATGGTTCCCTGAGCCCGTACGTGGGATTCGATTGTCTAATTAGCGTGCTGGTTGCTAAGGGTTCTCCCAGTTCCTTGAGCGCTCCATACCCCCTGTACGTGGGCCTACCCTGTATTCTCCATTGGCGTCGTTCGGCGAAGGGAACTCGTTCATACGGTCTATCCTGCCGGGTCGCCTCGAAGCCGTCGTACTGGTATCGGGCTCAGTAATGGTTCCCTGAGCCCGTACGTGGGATTCGATTGTCTAATTGGCGTGCTGGTTGCTAAGGGTTCTCCCAGATCCTTGAGCACTCCATACCCCCTGTACGTGGGCCTACCCTGTATTCTCCATTGGCGTCGTTCGGCGAAGGGAACTCGTTCATTCGGTCTATCCTGCCGGGTCGCCTCGAAGCCGTCGTACTGGAATAAGGCTCAGTAATGATTCCCTGAGCCCGTACGTGGGATTCGATTGGCTAATTGGCGTGCTGGTTGCTAAGGGTTCTCCCAGTTCCTTGAGCGCTCCATACCCCCTGTACGTGGGCCTACCCTGTATTCTCCATTGGCGTCGTTCGGCGAAGGGAACTCGTTCATACGGTCTATCCTGTCGGGTCGCCTCGAAGCCGTCGTACTGGTATCGGGCTCGGTAATGATTCCCTGAGCCCGTACGTGGGATTCGATTGGCTAATTGGCGTGCTGGTTGCTAAGGGTTCTCCCAGATCCTTGAGCACTCCATACCCCCTGTACGTGGGCCTACCCTGTATTCTCCATTGGCGTCGTTCGGCGAAGGGAACTCGTTCATTCGGTCTATCCTGCCGGGTCGCCTCGAAGCCGTCGTACTGGAATAAGGCTCAGTAATGGTTCCCTGAGCCCGTACGTGGGATTCGATTGGCTAATTGGCGTGCTGGTTGCTAAGGGTTCTCCCAGTTCCTTGAGCGCTCCATACCCCCTGTACGTGGGCCTACCCTGTATTCTCCATTGGCGTCGTTCGGCGAAGGGAACTCGTTCATACGGTCTATCCTGCCGGGTCGCCTCGAAGCCGTCGTACTGGTATCGGGCTCGGTAATGGTTCCCTGAGCCCGTACGTGGGATTCGATTGTCTAATTGGCGTGCTGGATGCTAAGGGTTCTCCCAGTTCCTTGAGCGCTCCATACCCCCTGTACGTGGGCCTACCCTGTATTCTCCATTGGCGTCGTTCGGCGAAGGGAACTCGTTCATTCGGTCTATCCTGCCGGGTCGCCTCGAAGCCGTCGTACTGGAATAAGGTTCAGTAATGGTTCCCTGAGCCCGTACGTGGGATTCGATTGGCTAATTGGCGTGCTGGTTGCTAAGGGTTCTCCCAGTTCCTTGAGCGCTCCATACCCCCTGTACGTGGGCCTACCCTATATTCTCCATTGGCGTCGTTCGGCGAAGGGAACTCGTTCATACGGTCTATCCTGCCGGGTCGCCTCGAAGCCGTCGTACTGGTATCGGGCTCAGTAATGGTTCCCTGAGCCCGTACGTGGGATTCGATTGTCTAATTGGCGTGCTGGTTGCTAAGGGTTCTCCCAGTTCCTTGAGCGCTCCATACCCCCTGTACGTGGGCCTACCCTATATTCTCCATTGGCGTCGTTCGGCGAAGGGAACTCGTTCATACGGTCTATCCTGCCGGGTCGCCTCGAAGCCGTCGTACTGGTATCGGGCTCAGTAATGGTTCTCTGAGCCCGTACGTGGGATTCGATTGTCTAATTGGCGTGCTGGTTGCTAAGGGTTCTCCCAGTTCCTTGAGCGCTCCATACCCCCTGTACGTGGGCCTACCCTGTATTCTCCATTGGCGTCGTTCGGCGAAGGGAACTCGTTCATACGGTCTATCCTGCCGGGTCGCCTCGAAGCCGTCGTACTGGTATCGGGCTCAGTAATGGTTCCCTGAGCCCGTACGTTGGATTCGATTGTCTAATTGGCGTGCTGGTTGCTAAGGGTTCTCCCAGTTCCTTGAGCGCTCCATACCCCCTGTACGTGGGCCTACCCTGTATTCTCCATTGGCGTCGTTCGGCGAAGGGAACTCGTTGATACGGTCTATCCTGCCGGGTCGCCTCGAAGCCGTCGTACTGGTATCGGGCTCAGTAATGGTTCCCTGAGCCCGTACGTGGGATTCGATTGTCTAATTGGCGTGCTGGTTGCTAAGGATTCTCCCAGTTCCTTGAGCGCTCCATACCCCCTGTACGTGGGCCTACCCTGTATTCTCCAATGGCGTCGTTCGGCGAAGGGAACTCGTTCATACGGTCTATCCTGCCGGGTCGCCTCGAAGCCGTCGTACTGGTATCATGCTCAGTAATGGTTCCCTGGGCCCGTACGTGGGATTCGATTGTCTAATTGGCGTGCTGGTTGCTAAGGGTTCTCCCAGTTCCTTGAGCGCTCTTACCCCCTGTACTTGGGCCTACCCTGTATTCTCCATTGGCGTCGTTCGGCGAAGGAAACTCGTTCTTACGGTCTATCCTGTCGGGTCGCCTCGAAGCTGTCGTACTGGTATCGGGCTCAGTAATGGTTCCCTGAGCCCGTACGTGGAATTCGATTGTCTAATTGGCGTGCTGGTTGCTAAGGGTTCTCCCGGTTCCTTGAGCGCTCCATACCCCCTGTACGTGGGCCTACCCTGTATTCTCCATTGGCGTCGTTCGGCGAAGGGAACTCGTTCATACGGTCTATCCTGCCGGGTCGCCTCGAAGCCGTCGTACTGGTATTGGGCTCAGTAATGGTTCCCTGAGCCCGTACGTGGGATTCGATTGTCTAATTGGCGTGCTGGTTGCTAAGGGTTCTCCCAGTTCCTTGAGCGCTCCATACCCTTTGTACGTGGGCCTACCCTGTATTCTCCATTGACGTCGTTCGGCGAAGGGAACTCGTTCATACGGTCTATCCTGCCGGGTGGCCTCGAAGCCGTCGTACTGGTATCGGGCTCAGTAATGGTTCCCTGAGCCCGTACGTGGGATTCGATTGTCTAATTGGCGTGCTGGTTGCTAAGGATTCTCCCAGTTCCTTGAGCGCTCCATACCCCCTGTACGTGGGCCTACCCTGTATTCTCCAATGGCGTCGTTCGGCGAAGGGAACTCGTTCATACGGTCTATCATGCCGGGTCGCCTCGAAGCCGTCGTACTGGTATCGGGCTCAGTAATGGTTCCCTGGGCTCGTACGTGGGATTCGATTGTCTAATTGGCGTGCTGGTTGCTAAGGGTTCTCCCAGTTCCTTGAGCGCTCCATACCCCCTGTACGTGGGCCTGCCCTGTATTCTCCATTGGCGTCGTTCGGCGAAGGGAACTCCTTCATACGGTCTATCCTGCCGGGTCGCCTCGAAGCCGTCGTACTGGTATCGGGCTCGGTAATGGTTCCCTGAGCCCGTACGTGGGATTCGATTGTCTAATTGGCGTGCTGGTTGCTAAGGGTTCTCCCAGTTCCTTGAGCGCTCCATACCCCCTGTACGTGGGCCTACCCTGTATTCTCCATTGGCGTCGTTCGGCAAAGGGAGCTCGTTCATACGGTCTATCCTGACGGGTCGCCTCGAAGCCGTCGTACTGGTATCGGGCTCAGTAATGGTTCCCTGAGCCCGTACGTGGGATTCGATTGTCTAATTGGCGTGCTGGTTGCTAAGGGTTCTCCCAGTTCCTTGAGCGCTCCATACCCCCTGTACGTGGGCCTACCCTGTATTCTCCATTGGCGTCGTTCGGCGAAGGGAACTCGTTCATACGGTCCATCCTGCCGGGTCGCCTCGAAGCCGTCGTACTGGTATCGGGCTCAGTAATGGTTCCCTGAGCCCGTACGTGGGATTCGATTGTCTAATTGGCGTGCTGGTTGCTAAGGGTTCTCCCAGTTCCTTGAGCGCTCCATACCCCCTGTACGTGGGCCTACCCTGTATTTTCCATTGGCGTCGTTCGGCGAAGGGAACTCGTTCATACGGTCTTACCTGCCGGGTCGCCTCGAAGCCGTCGTACTGGTATCGGGCTCAGTAATGGTTCCCTGAGCCCGTACGTGGGATTCGATTGTCTAATTGGCGTGCTGGTTGCTAAGGGTTCTCCCATTTCCTTGAGCGCTCCATACCCCCTGTACGTAGGCCTACCCTGTATTCTCCATTGGCGTCGTTCGGCGAAGGGAACTCGTTCATACGGTCCATCCTGCCTGGTCGCCTCGAAGCCGTCGTACTGGTATCATGCTCAGTAATGGTTCCCTGGGCCCGTACGTGGGATTCGATTGTCTAATTGGCGTGCTGGTTGCTAAGGGTTCTCCCAGTTCCTTGAGCGCTCTTACCCCCTGTACGTGGGCCTACCCTGTATTCTCCATTGGCGTCGTTCGGCGAAGGAAACTCGTTCATACGGTCTATCCTGTCGGGTCGCCTCGAAGCTGTCGTACTGGTATCGGGCTCAGTAATGGTTCCCTGAGCCCGTACGTGGAATTCGATTGTCTAATTGGCGTGCTGGTTGCTAAGGGTTCTCCCGGTTCCTTGAGCGCTCCATACCCCCTGTACGTGGGCCTACCCTGTATTCTCCATTGGCGTCGTTCGGCGAAGGGAACTCGTTCATACGGTCTATCCTGCCGGGTCGCCTCGAAGCCGTCGTACTGGTATCGGGCTCAGTAATGGTTCCCTGAGCCCGTACGTGGGATTCGATTGTCTAATTGGCGTGCTGGTTGCTAAGGGTTCTCCCAGTTCCTTGAGCGCTCCATACCCCCTGTACGTGGGCCTACCCTGTATTCTCCATTGGCGTCGTTCGGCGAAGGGAACTCGTTCATACGGTCTATCCTGCCGGGTCGCCTCGAAGCCGTCGTACTGGTATCGGGCTCAGTAATGGTTCCCTGAGCCCGTACGTGGGATTCGATTGTCTAATTGGCGTGCTGGTTGCTAACGATTCTCCCAGTTCCTTGAGCGCTCCATACCTCCTGTACGTGGGCCTACCCTGTATTCTCCAATGGCGTCGTTCGGCGAAGGGAACTCGTTCATACGGTCTATCCTGCCGGGTCGCCTCGAAGCCGTCGTACTGGTATCATGCTCAGTAATGGTTCCCTGGGCCCGTACGTGGGATTCGATTGTCTAATTGGCGTACTGGTTGCTAAGGGTTCTCCCAGTTCCTTGAGCGCTCATACCCCCTGTACGTGGGCCTACCCTGTATTCTCCATTGGCGTCGTTCGGCGAAGGAAACTCGTTCATACGGTCTATCCTGTCGGGTCGCCTCGAAGCTGTCGTACTGGTATCGGGCTCAGTAATGGTTCCCTGAGCCCGTACGTGGAATTCGATTGTCTAATTGGCGTGCTGGTTGCTAAGGGTTCTCCCAGTTCCTTGAGCGCTCCATACCCCCTGTACGTGGGCCTGCCCTGTATTCTCCATTGGCGTCGTTCGGCGAAGGGAACTCCTTCATACGGTCTATCCTGCCGGGTCGCCTCGAAGCCGTCGTACTGGTATCGGGCTCGGTAATGGTTCCCTGAGCCCGTACGTGGGATTCGATTGTCTAATTGGCGTGCTGGTTGCTAAGGGTTCTCCCAGTTCCTTGAGCGCTCCATACCCCCTGTACGTGGGCCTACCCTGTATTCTCCATTGG
This sequence comes from Cryptocephalus moraei, assembly GCA_946251905.1. Classification (NCBI taxonomy): domain Eukaryota; kingdom Metazoa; phylum Arthropoda; class Insecta; order Coleoptera; family Chrysomelidae; genus Cryptocephalus; species Cryptocephalus moraei. The sequence goes on from OX276466.1 coordinate 17,048,448, forward strand.
CGTCGCTTGGCGAAGGGGACTCGTTCATACGGTCTATCCTACCGGGTCGCCTCGAAGCCGTCGTACTGGAATAAGGCTCAGTAATGGTTCCCTGAGCCCGTACGTGGGATTCGATTGTCTAATTGGCGTGCTGGTTGCTAAGGGTTCTCCCAGTTCCTTGAGTGCTCCATACCCCCTGTACGTGGGCCTACCCTGTATTCTCCATTGGCGTCGTTCGGCAAAGGGAACTCGTTCATACGGTCTATCCTGCCGGGTCGCCTCGAAGCCGTCGTACTGGTATCGGGCTCAGTAATGGTTCCCTGAGCCCGTACGTGGGATTCGATTGTCTAATTGGCGTGCTGGTTGCTAGGGGTTCTCCCAGTTCCTTGAGCGCTCCATACCCCCTGTACGTAGGCCTACCCTGTATTCTCCATTGGCGTCGTTCGGCGAAGGGAACTCGTTCATACGGTCTATCCTGCCGGGTCGCCTCGAAGCCGTCGTACTGGTATCGGGCTCAGTAATGGTTCCCTGAGCCCGTACGTGGGATTCGATTGTCTAATTGGCGTGCTGGTTGCTAAGGGTTCTCCCAGTTCCTTAAGCGCTCCGTACCCCCTGTACGTGGGCCTACCCTGTATTCTCCATTGGCGTCGTTCGGCGAAGGGAACTCGTTCATACGGTCTATCCTGCCGGGTCGCCTCGAAGCCGTCGTACTGGTATCGGGCTCGGTAATGGTTCCCTGAGCCCGTACGTGGGATTCGATTGTCTAATTGGCGTGCTGGTTGCTAAGGATTCTCCCAGTTCCTTGAGCGCTCCATACCCCCTGTACGTGGGCCTACCCTGTATTCTCCAATGGCGTCGTTCGGCGAAGGGAACTCGTTCATACGGTCTATCCTGCCGGGTCGCCTCGAAGCCGTCGTACTGGTATCATGCTCAGTAATGGTTCCCTGGGCCCGTACGTGGGATTCGATTGTCTAATTGGCGTGCTGGTTGCTAAGGGTTCTCCCAGTTCCTTGAGCGCTCATACCCCCTGTACGTGGGCCTACCCTGTATTCTCCATTGGCGTCGTTCGGCGAAGGAAACTCGTTCATACGGTCTATCCTGTCGGGTCGCCTCGAAGCTGTCGTACTGGTATCGGGCTCAGTAATGGTTCCCTGAGCCCGTACGTGGAATTCGATTGTCTAATTGGCGTGCTGGTTGCTAAGGGTTCTCCCAGTTCCTTGAGCGCTCCATACCCCCTGTACGTGGGCCTGCCCTGTATTCTCCATTGGCGTCGTTCGGCGAAGGGAACTCCTTCATACGGTCTATCCTGCCGGGTCGCCTCGAAGCCGTCGTACTGGTATCGGGCTCGGTAATGGTTCCCTGAGCCCGTACGTGGGATTCGATTGTCTAATTGGCGTGCTGGTTGCTAAGGGTTCTCCCAGTTCCTTGAGCGCTCCATACCCCCTGTACGTGGGCCTACCCTGTATTCTCCATTGGCGTCGTTCGGCGAAGGGAACTCGTTCATTCGGTCTATCCTGCCGGGTCGCCTCGAAGCCGTCGTACTGGAATAAGGTTCAGTAATGGTTCCCTGAGACCGTACGTTGGATTCGATTGTCTAATTGGCGTGCTGGTTGCTAAGGGTTCTCCCAGATCCTTGAGCACTCCATACCCCCTGTACGTGGGCCTACCCTGTATTCTCCATTGGCGTCGTTCGGCGAAGGGAACTCGTTCATACGGTCTATCCTGCCGGGTCGCCTCGAAGCCGTCGTACTGGTATCGGGCTCAGTAATGGTTCCCTGAGCCCGTACGTGGGATTCGATTGTCTAATTGGCGTGCTGGTTGCTAAGGGTTCTCCCAGTTCCTTGAGCGCTCCATACCCCCTGTACGTGGGCCTACCCTGTATTCTCCATTGGCGTCGTTCGGCGAAGGGAACTCGTTGATACGGTCTATCCTGCCGGGTCGCCTCGAAGCCGTCGTACTGGTATCGGGCTCAGTAATGGTTCCCTGAGCCCGTACGTGGGATTCGATTGTCTAATTGGCGTGCTGGTTGCTAAGGATTCTCCCAGTTCCTTGAGCGCTCCATACCCCCTGTACGTGGGCCTACCCTGTATTCTCCAATGGCGTCGTTCGGCGAAGGGAACTCGTTCATACGGTCTATCCTGCCGGGTCGCCTCGAAGCCGTCGTACTGGTATCATGCTCAGTAATGGTTCCCTGGGCCCGTACGTGGGATTCGATTGTCTAATTGGCGTGCTGGTTGCTAAGGGTTCTCCCAGTTCCTTGAGCGCTCTTACCCCCTGTACTTGGGCCTACCCTGTATTCTCCATTGGCGTCGTTCGGCGAAGGAAACTCGTTCTTACGGTCTATCCTGTCGGGTCGCCTCGAAGCTGTCGTACTGGTATCGGGCTCAGTAATGGTTCCCTGAGCCCGTACGTGGAATTCGATTGTCTAATTGGCGTGCTGGTTGCTAAGGGTTCTCCCGGTTCCTTGAGCGCTCCATACCCCCTGTACGTGGGCCTACCCTGTATTCTCCATTGGCGTCGTTCGGCGAAGGGAACTCGTTCATACGGTCTATCCTGCCGGGTCGCCTCGAAGCCGTCGTACTGGTATCGGGCTCAGTAATGGTTCCCTGAGCCCGTACGTGGGATTCGATTGTCTAATTGGCGTGCTGGTTGCTAAGGGTTCTCCCAGTTCCTTGAGCGCTCCATACCCTTTGTACGTGGGCCTACCCTGTATTCTCCATTGACGTCGTTCGGCGAAGGGAACTCGTTCATACGGTCTATCCTGCCGGGTGGCCTCGAAGCCGTCGTACTGGTATCGGGCTCAGTAATGGTTCCCTGAGCCCGTACGTGGGATTCGATTGTCTAATTGGCGTGCTGGTTGCTAAGGATTCTCCCAGTTCCTTGAGCGCTCCATACCCCCTGTACGTGGGCCTACCCTGTATTCTCCAATGGCGTCGTTCGGCGAAGGGAACTCGTTCATACGGTCTATCATGCCGGGTCGCCTCGAAGCCGTCGTACTGGTATCGGGCTCAGTAATGGTTCCCTGGGCTCGTACGTGGGATTCGATTGTCTAATTGGCGTGCTGGTTGCTAAGGGTTCTCCCAGTTCCTTGAGCGCTCCATACCCCCTGTACGTGGGCCTGCCCTGTATTCTCCATTGGCGTCGTTCGGCGAAGGGAACTCCTTCATACGGTCTATCCTGCCGGGTCGCCTCGAAGCCGTCGTACTGGTATCGGGCTCGGTAATGGTTCCCTGAGCCCGTACGTGGGATTCGATTGTCTAATTGGCGTGCTGGTTGCTAAGGGTTCTCCCAGTTCCTTGAGCGCTCCATACCCCCTGTACGTGGGCCTACCCTGTATTCTCCATTGGCGTCGTTCGGCAAAGGGAACTCCTTCATACGGTCTATCCTGCCGGGTCGCCTCGAAGCCGTCGTACTGGTATCGGGCTCGGTAATGGTTCCCTGAGCCCGTACGTGGGATTCGATTGTCTAATTGGCGTGCTGGTTGCTAAGGGTTCTCCCAGTTCCTTGAGCGCTCCATACCCCCTGTACGTGGGCCTACCCTGTATTCTCCATTGGCGTCGTTCGGCAAAGGGAACTCGTTCATACGGTCCATCCTGCCGGGTCGCCTCGAAGCCGTCGTACTGGTATCGGGCTCAGTAATGGTTCCCTGAGCCCGTACGTGGGATTCGATTGTCTAATTGGCGTGCTGGTTGCTAAGGGTTCTCCCAGTTCCTTGAGCGCTCCATACCCCCTGTACGTGGGCCTACCCTGTATTCTCCATTGGCGTCGTTCGGCGAAGGGAACTCGTTGATACGGTCTATCCTGCCGGGTCGCCTCGAAGCCGTCGTACTGGTATCGGGCTCAGTAATGGTTCCCTGAGCCCGTACGTGGGATTCGATTGTCTAATTGGCGTGCTGGTTGCTAAGGATTCTCCCAGTTCCTTGAGCGCTCCATACCCCCTGTACGTGGGCCTACCCTGTATTCTCCAATGGCGTCGTTCGGCGAAGGGAACTCGTTCATACGGTCTATCCTGCCGGGTCGCCTCGAAGCCGTCGTACTGGTATCATGCTCAGTAATGGTTCCCTGGGCCCGTACGTGGGATTCGATTGTCTAATTGGCGTGCTGGTTGCTAAGGGTTCTCCCAGTTCCTTGAGCGCTCTTACCCCCTGTACTTGGGCCTACCCTGTATTCTCCATTGGCGTCGTTCGGCGAAGGAAACTCGTTCTTACGGTCTATCCTGTCGGGTCGCCTCGAAGCTGTCGTACTGGTATCGGGCTCAGTAATGGTTCCCTGAGCCCGTACGTGGAATTCGATTGTCTAATTGGCGTGCTGGTTGCTAAGGGTTCTCCCGGTTCCTTGAGCGCTCCATACCCCCTGTACGTGGGCCTACCCTGTATTCTCCATTGGCGTCGTTCGGCGAAGGGAACTCGTTCATACGGTCTATCCTGCCGGGTCGCCTCGAAGCCGTCGTACTGGTATCGGGCTCAGTAATGGTTCCCTGAGCCCGTACGTGGGATTCGATTGTCTAATTGGCGTGCTGGTTGCTAAGGGTTCTCCCAGTTCCTTGAGCGCTCCATACCCTTTGTACGTGGGCCTACCCTGTATTCTCCATTGACGTCGTTCGGCGAAGGGAACTCGTTCATACGGTCTATCCTGCCGGGTGGCCTCGAAGCCGTCGTACTGGTATCGGGCTCAGTAATGGTTCCCTGAGCCCGTACGTGGGATTCGATTGTCTAATTGGCGTGCTGGTTGCTAAGGATTCTCCCAGTTCCTTGAGCGCTCCATACCCCCTGTACGTGGGCCTACCCTGTATTCTCCAATGGCGTCGTTCGGCGAAGGGAACTCGTTCATACGGTCTATCATGCCGGGTCGCCTCGAAGCCGTCGTACTGGTATCGGGCTCAGTAATGGTTCCCTGGGCTCGTACGTGGGATTCGATTGTCTAATTGGCGTGCTGGTTGCTAAGGGTTCTCCCAGTTCCTTGAGCGCTCCATACCCCCTGTACGTGGGCCTGCCCTGTATTCTCCATTGGCGTCGTTCGGCGAAGGGAACTCCTTCATACGGTCTATCCTGCCGGGTCGCCTCGAAGCCGTCGTACTGGTATCGGGCTCGGTAATGGTTCCCTGAGCCCGTACGTGGGATTCGATTGTCTAATTGGCGTGCTGGTTGCTAAGGGTTCTCCCAGTTCCTTGAGCGCTCCATACCCCCTGTACGTGGGCCTACCCTGTATTCTCCATTGGCGTCGTTCGGCAAAGGGAACTCCTTCATACGGTCTATCCTGCCGGGTCGCCTCGAAGCCGTCGTACTGGTATCGGGCTCGGTAATGGTTCCCTGAGCCCGTACGTGGGATTCGATTGTCTAATTGGCGTGCTGGTTGCTAAGGGTTCTCCCAGTTCCTTGAGCGCTCCATACCCCCTGTACGTGGGCCTACCCTGTATTCTCCATTGGCGTCGTTCGGCGAAGGGAACTCGTTCATACGGTCCATCCTGCCGGGTCGCCTCGAAGCCGTCGTACTGGTATCGGGCTCAGTAATGGTTCCCTGAGCCCGTACGTGGGATTCGATTGTCTAATTGGCGTGCTGGTTGCTAAGGGTTCTCCCAGTTCCTTGAGCGCTCCATACCCCCTGTACGTGGGCCTACCCTGTATTTTCCATTGGCGTCGTTCGGCGAAGGGAACTCGTTCATACGGTCTTACCTGCCGGGTCGCCTCGAAGCCGTCGTACTGGTATCGGGCTCAGTAATGGTTCCCTGAGCCCGTACGTGGGATTCGATTGTCTAATTGGCGTGCTGGTTGCTAAGGGTTCTCCCATTTCCTTGAGCGCTCCATACCCCCTGTACGTAGGCCTACCCTGTATTCTCCATTGGCGTCGTTCGGCGAAGGGAACTCGTTCATACGGTCCATCCTGCCTGGTCGCCTCGAAGCCGTCGTACTGGTATCATGCTCAGTAATGGTTCCCTGGGCCCGTACGTGGGATTCGATTGTCTAATTGGCGTGCTGGTTGCTAAGGGTTCTCCCAGTTCCTTGAGCGCTCTTACCCCCTGTACGTGGGCCTACCCTGTATTCTCCATTGGCGTCGTTCGGCGAAGGAAACTCGTTCATACGGTCTATCCTGTCGGGTCGCCTCGAAGCTGTCGTACTGGTATCGGGCTCAGTAATGGTTCCCTGAGCCCGTACGTGGAATTCGATTGTCTAATTGGCGTGCTGGTTGCTAAGGGTTCTCCCGGTTCCTTGAGCGCTCCATACCCCCTGTACGTGGGCCTACCCTGTATTCTCCATTGGCGTCGTTCGGCGAAGGGAACTCGTTCATACGGTCTATCCTGCCGGGTCGCCTCGAAGCCGTCGTACTGGTATCGGGCTCAGTAATGGTTCCCTGAGCCCGTACGTGGGATTCGATTGTCTAATTGGCGTGCTGGTTGCTAAGGGTTCTCCCAGTTCCTTGAGCGCTCCATACCCCCTGTACGTGGGCCTACCCTGTATTCTCCATTGGCGTCGTTCGGCGAAGGGAACTCGTTCATACGGTCTATCCTGCCGGGTCGCCTCGAAGCCGTCGTACTGGTATCGGGCTCAGTAATGGTTCCCTGAGCCCGTACGTGGGATTCGATTGTCTAATTGGCGTGCTGGTTGCTAACGATTCTCCCAGTTCCTTGAGCGCTCCATACCTCCTGTACGTGGGCCTACCCTGTATTCTCCAATGGCGTCGTTCGGCGAAGGGAACTCGTTCATACGGTCTATCCTGCCGGGTCGCCTCGAAGCCGTCGTACTGGTATCATGCTCAGTAATGGTTCCCTGGGCCCGTACGTGGGATTCGATTGTCTAATTGGCGTACTGGTTGCTAAGGGTTCTCCCAGTTCCTTGAGCGCTCATACCCCCTGTACGTGGGCCTACCCTGTATTCTCCATTGGCGTCGTTCGGCGAAGGAAACTCGTTCATACGGTCTATCCTGTCGGGTCGCCTCGAAGCTGTCGTACTGGTATCGGGCTCAGTAATGGTTCCCTGAGCCCGTACGTGGAATTCGATTGTCTAATTGGCGTGCTGGTTGCTAAGGGTTCTCCCAGTTCCTTGAGCGCTCCATACCCCCTGTACGTGGGCCTGCCCTGTATTCTCCATTGGCGTCGTTCGGCGAAGGGAACTCCTTCATAGGGTCTATCCTGCCGGGTCGCCTCGAAGCCGTCGTACTGGTATCGGGCTCGGTAATGGTTCCCTGAGCCCGTACGTGGGATTCGATTGTCTAATTGGCGTGCTGGTTGCTAAGGGTTCTCCCAGTTCCTTGAGCGCTCCATACCCCCTGTACGTGGGCCTACCCTGTATTCTCCATTGGCGTCGCTTGGCGAAGGGGACTCGTTCATACGGTCTATCCTACCGGGTCGCCTCGAAGCCGTCGTACTGGAATAAGGCTCAGTAATGGTTCCCTGAGCCCGTACGTGGGATTCGATTGTCTAATTGGCGTGCTGGTTGCTAAGGGTTCTCCCAGTTCCCTGAGTGCTCCATACCCCCTGTACGTGGGCCTACCCTGTATTCTCCATTGGCGTCGTTCGGCAAAGGGAACTCGTTCATACGGTCTATCCTGCCGGGTCGCCTCGAAGCCGTCGTACTGGTATCGGGCTCAGTAATGGTTCCCTGAGCCCGTACGTGGGATTCGATTGTCTAATTGGCGTGCTGGTTGCTAGGGGTTCTCCCAGTTCCTTGAGCGCTCCATACCCCCTGTACGTAGGCCTACCCTGTATTCTCCATTGGCGTCGTTCGGCGAAGGGAACTCGTTCATACGGTCTATCCTGCCGGGTCGCCTCGAAGCCGTCGTACTGGAATAAGGTTCAGTAATGGTTCCCTGAGACCGTACGTTGGATTCGATTGTCTAATTGGCGTGCTGGTTGCTAAGGGTTCTCCCAGTTCCTTGAGCACTCCATACCCCCTGTACGTGGGCCTACCCTGTATTCTCCATTGGCGTCGTTCGGCGAAGGGAACTCGTTCATACGGTCTATCCTGCCGGGTCGCCTCGAAGCCGTCGTACTGGTATCGGGCTCAGTAATGGTTCCCTGAGCCCGTACGTGGGATTCGATTGTCTAATTGGCGTGCTGGTTGCTAAGGGTTCTCCCAGTTCCTTGAGCGCTCCATACCCCCTGTACGTGGGCCTACCCTGTATTCTCCATTGGCGTCGTTCGGCGAAGGGAACTCGTTCATACGGTCTATCCTGCCGGGTCGCCTCGAAGCCGTCGTACAGGAATAAGGCTCAGTAATGGTTCCCTGAGCCCGTACGTGGGATTCGATTGTCTAATTGGCGTGCTGGTTGCTAAGGGTTCTCCCAGTTCCTTGAGCGCTCCATACCCCCTGTACGTGGGCCTACCCTGTATTCTCCATTGGCGTCGTTCGGCGAAGGGAACTCGTTCATACGGTCTATCCTGCCGGGTCGCCTCGAAGCCGTCGTACTGGTATCGGGCTCAGTAATGGTTCCCTGAGCCCGTACGTGGGATTCGATTGTCTAATTGGCGTGCTGGTTGCTAAGGATTCTCCCAGTTCCTTGAGCGCTCCATACCCCCTGTACGTGGGCCTACCCTGTATTCTCCAATGGCGTCGTTCGGCGAAGGGAACTCGTTCATACGGTCTATCCTGCCGGGTCGCCTCGAAGCCGTCGTACTGGTATCATGCTCAGTAATGGTTCCCTGGGCCCGTACGTGGGATTCGATTGTCTAATTGGCGTGCTGGTTGCTAAGGGTTCTCCCAGTTCCTTGAGCGCTCTTACCCCCTGTACGTGGGCCTACCCTGTATTCTCCATTGGCGTCGTTCGGCGAAGGAAACTCGTTCATACGGTCTATCCTGTCGGGTCGCCTCGAAGCTGTCGTACTGGTATCGGGCTCAGTAATGGTTCCCTGAGCCCGTACGTGGAATTCGATTGTCTAATTGGCGTGCTGGTTGCTAAGGGTTCTCCCGGTTCCTTGAGCGCTCCATACCCCCTGTACGTGGGCCTACCCTGTATTCTCCATTGGCGTCGTTCGGCGAAGGGAACTCGTTCATACGGTCTATCCTGCCGGGTCGCCTCGAAGCCGTCGTACTGGTATCGGGCTCAGTAATGGTTCCCTGAGCCCGTACGTTTGATTCGATTGTCTAATTGGCGTGCTGGTTGCTAAGGGTTCTCCCAGTTCCTTGAGCGCTCCATACCCTTTGTACGTGGGCCTACCCTGTATTCTCCATTGGCGTCGTTCGGCGAAGGGAACTCGTTCATACGGTCTATCCTGCCGGGTGGCCTCGAAGCCGTCGTACTGGTATCGGGCTCAGTAATGGTTCCCTGAGCCCGTACGTGGGATTCGATTGTCTAATTGGCGTGCTGGTTGCTAAGGATTCTCCCAGTTCCTTGAGCGCTCCATACCCCCTGTACGTGGGCCTACCCTGTATTCTCCAATGGCGTCGTTCGGCGAAGGGAACTCGTTCATACGGTCTATCCTGCCGGGTCGCCTCGAAGCCGTCGTACTGGTATCGGGCTCAGTAATGGTTCCCTGAGCCCGTACGTGGGATTCGATTGTCTAATTGGCGTGCTGGTTGCTAAGGGTTCTCCCAGTTCCTTGAGCGCTCCATACCCCCTGTACGTGGGCCTACCCTATATTCTCCATTGGCGTCGTTCGGCGAAGGGAACTCGTTCATACGGTCTATCCTGCCGGGTCGCCTCGAAGCCGTCGTACTGGTATCGGGCTCAGTAATGGTTCCCTGAGCCCGTACGTGGGATTCGATTGTCTAATTGGCGTGCTGGTTGCTAAGGGTTCTCCCAGTTCCTTGAGCGCTCCATACCCCCTGTACGTGGGCCTACCCTGTATTCTCCATTGGCGTCGTTCGGCGAAGGGAACTCGTTCATACGGTCTATCCTGCCGGGTCGCCTCGAAGCCGTCGTACTGGTATCGGGCTCAGTAATGGTTCCCTGAGCCCGTACGTTGAATTCGATTGTCTAATTGGCGTGCTGGTTGCTAAGGGTTCTCCCAGATCCTTGAGCACTCCATACCCCCTGTACGTGGGCCTACCCTGTATTCTCCATTGGCGTCGTTCGGCGAAGGGAACTCGTTCATACGGTCTATCCTGCCGGGTGGCCTCGAAGCCGTCGTACTGGTATCGGGCTCAGTAATGGTTCCCTGAGCCCGTACGTGGGATTCGATTGTCTAATTGGCGTGCTGGTTGCTAAGGGTTCTTCCAGTTCCTTGAGCGCTCCATACCCCCTGTACGTGGGCCTACCCTGTATTCTCCATTGGCGTCGTTCGGCGAAGGGAACTCGTTCATACGGTCTATCCTGCCGGGTCGCCTCGAAGCCGTCGTACTGGTATCGGGCTCAGTAATGGTTCCCTGAGCCCGTACGTGGGATTCGATTGTCTAATTGGCGTGCTGGTTGCTAAGGGTTCTCCCAGTTCCTTGAGCGCTCCATACCCCCTGTACGTGGGCCTACCCTGTATTCTCCATTGGCGTCGTTCGGCGAAGGGAACTCGTTCATACGGTCTATCCTGCCGGGTCGCCTCGAAGCCGTCGTACTGGTATCGGGCTCAGTAATGGTTCCCTGAGCCCGTACGTGGGATTCGATTGTCTAATTGGCGTGCTGGTTGCTAAGGATTCTCCCAGTTCCTTGAGCGCTCCATACCCCCTGTACGTGGGCCTACCCTGTATTCTCCAATGGCGTCGTTCGGCGAAGGGAACTCGTTCATACGGTCTATCCTGCCGGGTCGCCTCGAAGCCGTCGTACTGGTATCATGCTCAGTAATGGTTCCCTGGGCCCGTACGTGGGATTCGATTGTCTAATTGGCGTGCTGGTTGCTAAGGGTTCTCCCAGTTCCTTGAGCGCTCTTACCCCCTGTACTTGGGCCTACCCTGTATTCTCCATTGGCGTCGTTCGGCGAAGGAAACTCGTTCTTACGGTCTATCCTGTCGGGTCGCCTCGAAGCTGTCGTACTGGTATCGGGCTCAGTAATGGTTCCCTGAGCCCGTACGTGGAATTCGATTGTCTAATTGGCGTGCTGGTTGCTAAGGGTTCTCCCGGTTCCTTGAGCGCTCCATACCCCCTGTACGTGGGCCTACCCTGTATTCTCCATTGGCGTCGTTCGGCGAAGGGAACTCGTTCATACGGTCTATCCTGCCAGGTCGCCTCGAAGCCGTCGTACTGGTATCGGGCTCAGTAATGGTTCCCTGAGCCCGTACGTGGGATTCGATTGTCTAATTGGCGTGCTGGTTGCTAAGAGTTCTCCCAGTTCCTTGAGCGCTCCATACCCTTTGTACGTGGGCCTACCCTGTATTCTCCATTGGCGTCGTTCGGCGAAGGGAACTCGTTCATACGGTCTATCCTGCCGGGTGGCCTCGAAGCCGTCGTACTGGTATCGGGCTCAGTAATGGTTCCCTGAACCCGTACGTGGGATTCGATTGTCTAATTGCCGTGCTGGTTGCTAAGGATTCTCCCAGTTCCTTGAGCGCTCCATACCCCCTGTACGTGGGCCTACCCTGTATTCTCCAATGGCGTCGTTCGGCGAAGGGAACTCGTTCATACGGTCTATCCTGCCGGGTCGCCTCGAAGCCGTCGTACTGGTATCGGGCTCAGTAATGGTTCCCTGGGCTCGTACGTGGGATTCGATTGTCTAATTGGCGTGCTGGTTGCTAAGGGTTCTCCCAGTTCCTTGAGCGCTCCATACCCCCTGTACGTGGGCCTGCCCTGTATTCTCCATTGGCGTCGTTCGGCGAAGGGAACTCCTTCATACGGTCTATCCTGCCGGGTCGCCTCGAAGCCGTCGTACTGGTATCGGGCTCGGTAATGGTTCCCTGAGCCCGTACGTGGGATTCGATTGTCTAATTGGCGTGCTGGTTGCTAAGGGTTCTCCCAGTTCCTTGAGCGCTCCATACCCCCTGTACGTGGGCCTACCCTGTATTCTCCATTGGCGTCGTTCGGCAAAGGGAGCTCGTTCATACGGTCTATCCTGCCGGGTCGCCTCGAAGCCGTCGTACTGGTATCGGGCTCAGTAATGGTTCCCTGAGCCCGTACGTGGGATTCGATTGTCTAATTGGCGTGCTGGTTGCTAAGGGTTCTCCCAGTTCCTTAAGCGCTCCGTACCCCCTGTACGTGGGCCTACCCTGTATTCTCCATTGGCGTCGTTCGGCGAAGGGAACTCGTTCATACGGTCTATCCTGCCGGGTCGCCTCGAAGCCGTCGTACTGGTATCGGGCTCGGTAATGGTTCCCTGAGCCCGTACGTGGGATTCGATTGTCTAATTGGCGTGCTGGTTGCTAAGGATTCTCCCAGTTCCTTGAGCGCTCCATACCCCCTGTACGTGGGCCTACCCTGTATTCTCCAATGGCGTCGTTCGGCGACGGGAACTCGTTCATACGGTCTATCCTGCCGGGTCGCCTCGAAGCCGTCGTACTGGTATCATGCTCAGTAATGGTTCCCTGGGCCCGTACGTGGGATTCGATTGTCTAATTGGCGTGCTGGTTGCTAAGGGTTCTCCCAGTTCCTTGAGCGCTCATACCCCCTGTACGTGGGCCTACCCTGTATTCTCCATTGGCGTCGTTCGGCGAAGGAAACTCGTTCATACGGTCTATCCTGTCGGGTCGCCTCGAAGCTGTCGTACTGGTATCGGGCTCAGTAATGGTTCCCTGAGCCCGTACGTGGAATTCGATTGTCTAATTGGCGTGCTGGTTGCTAAGGGTTCTCCCAGTTCCTTGAGCGCTCCATACCCCCTGTACGTGGGCCTGCCCTGTATTCTCCATTGGCGTCGTTCGGCGAAGGGAACTCCTTCATACGGTCTATCCTGCCGGGTCGCCTCGAAGCCGTCGTACTGGAATAATGCTCAGTAATGGTTCCCTGAGCCCGTACGTGGGATTCGATTGTCTAATTGGCGTGCTGGTTGCTAAGGGTTCTCCCAATTCCTTGAGCGCTCCATACCCCCTGTACGTGGGCCTACCCTGTATTCTCCATTGGCGTCGTTCGGCAAAGGGAACTCGTTCATACGGTCTATCGTGCCGGGTCGCCTCGAAGCCGTCGTACTGGTATCGGGCTCAGTAATGGTTCCCTGAGCCCGTACGTGGGATTCGATTGTCTAATTGGCGTGCTGGTTGCTAAGGGTTCTCCCAGTTCCTTGAGCGCTCCATACCCCCTGTACGTAGGCCTACCCTGTATTCTCCATTGGCGTCGTTCGGCGAAGGGAACTCGTTCATACGGTCTATCCTGCCGGGTCGCCTCGAAGCCGTCGTACTGGTATCGGGCTCAGTAATGGTTCCCTGACCCCGTACGTGGGATTCGATTGTCTAATTGGCGTGCTGGTTGCTAAGGGTTCTCCCAGTTCCTTGAGCGCTCCATACCCCCTGTACGTGGGCCTACCCTGTATTCTCCATTGGCGTCGTTCGGCGAAGGGAACTCGTTCATACGGTCTATCCTGCCGGGTCGCCTCGAAGCCGTCGTACTGGTATCGGGCTCAGTAATGGTTCCCTGAGCCCGTACGTTGAATTCGATTGTCTAATTGGCGTGCTGGTTGCTAAGGGTTCTCCCAGATCCTTGAGCACTCCATACCCCCTGTACGTGGGCCTACCCTGTATTCTCCATTGGCGTCGTTCGGCGAAGGGAACTCGTTCATACGGTCTATCCTGCCGGGTGGCCTCGAAGCCGTCGTACTGGTATCGGGCTCAGTAATGGTTCCCTGAGCCCGTACGTGGGATTCGATTGTCTAATTGGCGTGCTGGTTGCTAAGGGTTCTCCCAGTTCCTTGAGCGCTCCATACCCCCTGTACGTGGGCCTACCCTGTATTCTCCATTGGCGTCGTTCGGCGAAGGGAACTCGTTCATACGGTCTATCCTGCCGGGTCGCCTCGAAGCCGTCGTACTGGTATCGGGCTCAGTAATGGTTCCCTGAGCCCGTACGTGGGATTCGATTGTCTAATTGGCGTGCTGGTTGCTAAGGGTTCTCCCAGTTCCTTGAGCGCTCCATACCCCCTGTACGTGGGCCTACCCTGTATTCTCCATTGGCGTCGTTCGGCGAAGGGAACTCGTTCATACGGTCTATCCTGCCGGGTCGCCTCGAAGCCGTCGTACTGGTATCGGGCTCAGTAATGGTTCCCTGAGCCCGTACGTGGGATTCGATTGTCTAATTGGCGTGCTGGTTGCTAAGGATTCTCCCAGTTCCTTGAGCGCTCCATACCCCCTGTACGTGGGCCTACCCTGTATTCTCCAATGGCGTCGTTCGGCGAAGGGAACTCGTTCATACGGTCTATCCTGCCGGGTCGCCTCGAAGCCGTCGTACTGGTATCATGCTCAGTAATGGTTCCCTGGGCCCGTACGTGGGATTCGATTGTCTAATTGGCGTGCTGGTTGCTAAGGGTTCTCCCAGTTCCTTGAGCGCTCTTACCCCCTGTACTTGGGCCTACCCTGTATTCTCCATTGGCGTCGTTCGGCGAAGGAAACTCGTTCTTACGGTCTATCCTGTCGGGTCGCCTCGAAGCTGTCGTACTGGTATCGGGCTCAGTAATGGTTCCCTGAGCCCGTACGTGGAATTCGATTGTCTAATTGGCGTGCTGGTTGCTAAGGGTTCTCCCGGTTCCTTGAGCGCTCCATACCCCCGTACGTGGGCCTACCCTGTATTCTCCATTGGCGTCGTTCGGCGAAGGGAACTCGTTCATACGGTCTATCCTGCCAGGTCGCCTCGAAGCCGTCGTACTGGTATCGGGCTCAGTAATGGTTCCCTGAGCCCGTACGTGGGATTCGATTGTCTAATTGGCGTGCTGGTTGCTAAGAGTTCTCCCAGTTCCATGAGCGCTCCATACCCTTTGTACGTGGGCCTACCCTGTATTCTCCATTGGCGTCGTTCGGCGAAGGGAACTCGTTCATACGGTCTATCCTGCCGGGTGGCCTCGAAGCCGTCGTACTGGTATCGGGCTCAGTAATGGTTCCCTGAACCCGTACGTGGGATTCGATTGTCTAATTGCCGTGCTGGTTGCTAAGGATTCTCCCAGTTCCTTGAGCGCTCCATACCCCCTGTACGTGGGCCTACCCTGTATTCTCCAATGGCGTCGTTCGGCGAAGGGAACTCGTTCATACGGTCTATCCTGCCGGGTCGCCTCGAAGCCGTCGTACTGGTATCGGGCTCAGTAATGGTTCCCTGGGCTCGTACGTGGGATTCGATTGTCTAATTGGCGTGCTGGTTGCTAAGGGTTCTCCCAGTTCCTTGAGCGCTCCATACCCCCTGTACGTGGGCCTGCCCTGTATTCTCCATTGGCGTCGTTCGGCGAAGGGAACTCCTTCATACGGTCTATCCTGCCGGGTCGCCTCGAAGCCGTCGTACTGGTATCGGGCTCGGTAATGGTTCCCTGAGCCCGTACGTGGGATTCGATTGTCTAATTGGCGTGCTGGTTGCTAAGGGTTCTCCCAGTTCCTTGAGCGCTCCATACCCCCTGTACGTGGGCCTACCCTGTATTCTCCATTGGCGTCGTTCGGCAAAGGGAGCTCGTTCATACGGTCTATCCTGCCGGGTCGCCTCGAAGCCGTCGTACTGGTATCGGGCTCAGTAATGGTTCCCTGAGCCCGTACGTGGGATTCGATTGTCTAATTGGCGTGCTGGTTGCTAAGGGTTCTCCCAGTTCCTTAAGCGCTCCGTACCCCCTGTACGTGGGCCTACCCTGTATTCTCCATTGGCGTCGTTCGGCGAAGGGAACTCGTTCATACGGTCTATCCTGCCGGGTCGCCTCGAAGCCGTCGTACTGGTATCGGGCTCGGTAATGGTTCCCTGAGCCCGTACGTGGGATTCGATTGTCTAATTGGCGTGCTGGTTGCTAAGGATTCTCCCAGTTCCTTGAGCGCTCCATACCCCCTGTACGTGGGCCTACCCTGTATTCTCCAATGGCGTCGTTCGGCGAAGGGAACTCGTTCATACGGTCTATCCTGCCGGGTCGCCTCGAAGCCGTCGTACTGGTATCATGCTCAGTAATGGTTCCCTGGGCCCGTACGTGGGATTCGATTGTCTAATTGGCGTGCTGGTTGCTAAGGGTTCTCCCAGTTCCTTGAGCGCTCATACCCCCTGTACGTGGGCCTACCCTGTATTCTCCATTGGCGTCGTTCGGCGAAGGAAACTCGTTCATACGGTCTATCCTGTCGGGTCGCCTCGAAGCTGTCGTACTGGTATCGGGCTCAGTAATGGTTCCCTGAGCCCGTACGTGGAATTCGATTGTCTAATTGGCGTGCTGGTTGCTAAGGGTTCTCCCAGTTCCTTGAGCGCTCCATACCCCCTGTACGTGGGCCTGCCCTGTATTCTCCATTGGCGTCGTTCGGCGAAGGGAACTCCTTCATACGGTCTATCCTGCCGGGTCGCCTCGAAGCCGTCGTACTGGTATCGGGCTCGGTAATGGTTCCCTGAGCCCGTACGTGGGATTCGATTGTCTAATTGGCGTGCTGGTTGCTAAGGGTTCTCCCAGTTCCTTGAGCGCTCCATACCCCCTGTACGTGGGCCTACCCTGTATTCTCCATTGGCGTCGCTTGGCGAAGGGGACTCGTTCATACGGTCTATCCTGCCGGGTCGCCTCGAAGCCGTCGTACTGGAATAATGCTCAGTAATGGTTCCCTGAGCCCGTACGTGGGATTCGATTGTCTAATTGGCGTGCTGGTTGCTAAGGGTTCTCCCAATTCCTTGAGCGCTCCATACCCCCTGTACGTGGGCCTACCCTGTATTCTCCATTGGCGTCGTTCGGCAAAGGGAACTCGTTCATACGGTCTATCGTGCCGGGTCGCCTCGAAGCCGTCGTACTGGTATCGGGCTCAGTAATGGTTCCCTGAGCCCGTACGTGGGATTCGATTGTCTAATTGGCGTGCTGGTTGCTAAGGGTTCTCCCAGTTCCTTGAGCGCTCCATACCCCCTGTACGTAGGCCTACCCTGTATTCTCCATTGGCGTCGTTCGGCGAAGGGAACTCGTTCATACGGTCTATCCTGCCGGGTCGCCTCGAAGCCGTCGTACTGGTATCGGGCTCAGTAATGGTTCCCTGACCCCGTACGTGGGATTCGATTGTCTAATTGGCGTGCTGGTTGCTAAGAGTTCTCCCAGTTCCTTGAGCGCTCCATACCCCCTGTACGTGGGCCTGCCCTGTATTCTCCATTGGCGTCGTTCGGCGAAGGGAACTCCTTCATACGGTCTATCCTGCCGGGTCGCCTCGAAGCCGTCGTACTGGTATCGGGCTCGGTAATGGTTCCCTGAGCCCGTACGTGGGATTCGATTGGCTAATTGGCGTGCTGGTTGCTAAGGGTTCTCCCAGTTCCTTGAGCGCTCCATACCCCCTGTACGTGGGCCTACCCTGTATTCTCCATTGGCGTCGTTCGGCGAAGGGAACTCGTTCATACAGTCCATCCTGCCGGGTCGCCTCGAAGCCGTCGTACTGGTATCGGGCTTAGTAATGGTTCCCTGAGCCCGTACGTGGGATTCGATTGTCTAATTGGCGTGCTGGTTGCTAAGGGTTCTCCCAGTTCCTTGAGCGCTCCATACCCCCTGTACGTGGGCCTACCCTGTATTTTCCATTGGCGTCGTTCGGCGAAGGGAACTCGTTCATACGGTCTTACCTGCCGGGTCGCCTCGAAGCCGTCGTACTGGTATCGGGCTCAGTAATGGTTCCCTGAGCCCGTACGTGGGATTCGATTGTCTAATTGGCGTGCTGGTTGCTAAGGGTTCTCCCATTTCCTTGAGCGCTCCATACCCCCTGTACGTAGGCCTACCCTGTATTCTCCATTGGCGTCGTTCGGCGAAGGGAACTCGTTCATACGGTCTATCCTGCCGGGTCGCCTCGAAGCCGTCGTACTGGTATCGGGCTCAGTAATGGTTCCCTGAGCCCGTACGTGGGATTCGATTGTCTAATTGGCGTGCTGGTTGCTAAGGGTTCTCCCAGTTCCTTGAGCGCTCCGTACCCCCTGTACGTGGGCCTACCCTGTATTCTCCATTGGCGTCGTTCGGCGAAGGGAACTCGTTCATACGGTCTATCCTGCCGGGTCGCCTCGAAGCCGTCGTACTGGTATCGGGCTCGGTAATGGTTCCCTGAGCCCGTACGTGGGATTCGATTGTCTAATTGGCGTGCTGGTTGCTAAGGGTTCTCCCAGTTCCTTGAGCGCTCCATACCCCCTGTACGTGGGCCTACCCTGTATTCTCCATTGGCGTCGTTCGGCGAAGGGAACTCGTTCATTCGGTCTATCCTGCTGGGTCGCCTCGAAGCCGTCGTACTGGAATAAGGCTCAGTAATGGTTCCCTGAGCCCGTACGTGGGATTCGATTGGCTAATTGGCGTGCTGGTTGCTAAGGGTTCTCCCAGTTCCTTGAGCGCTCCATACCCCCTGTACGTGGGCCTACCCTGTATTTTCCATTGGCGTCGTTCGGCGAAGGGAACTCGTTCATACGGTCTTACCTGCCGGGTCGCCTCGAAGCCGTCGTACTGGTATCGGGCTCAGTAATGGTTCCCTGAGCCCGTACGTGGGATTCGATTGTCTAATTGGCGTGCTGGTTGCTAAGGGTTCTCCCATTTCCTTGAGCGCTCCATACCCCCTGTACGTAGGCCTACCCTGTATTCTCCATTGGCGTCGTTCGGCGAAGGGAACTCGTTCATACGGTCTATCCTGCCGGGTCGCCTCGAAGCCGTCGTACTGGTATCGGGCTCAGTAATGGTTCCCTGAGCCCGTACGTGGGATTCGATTGTCTAATTGGCGTGCTGGTTGCTAAGGGTTCTCCCAGTTCCTTGAGCGCTCCGTACCCCCTGTACGTGGGCCTACCCTGTATTCTCCATTGGCGTCGTTCGGCGAAGGGAACTCGTTCATACGGTCTATCCTGCCGGGTCGCCTCGAAGCCGTCGTACTGGTATCGGGCTCGGTAATGGTTCCCTGAGCCCGTACGTGGGATTCGATTGTCTAATTGGCGTGCTGGTTGCTAAGGGTTCTCCCAGTTCCTTGAGCGCTCCATACCCCCTGTACGTGGGCCTACCCTGTATTCTCCATTGGCGTCGTTCGGCGAAGGGAACTCGTTCATTCGGTCTATCCTGCTGGGTCGCCTCGAAGCCGTCGTACTGGAATAAGGCTCAGTAATGGTTCCCTGAGCCCGTACGTGGGATTCGATTGGCTAATTGGCGTGCTGGTTGCTAAGGGTTCTCCCAGTTCCTTGAGCGCTCCATACCCCCTGTACGTGGGCCTACCCTGTATTCTCCATTGGCGTCGTTCGGCGAAGGGAACTCGTTCATACGGTCTATCCTGCCGGGTCGCCTCGAAGCCGTCGTACTGGTATCGGGCTCAGTAATGGTTCCTTGAGCCCGTACGTGGGATTCGATTGTCTAATTAGCGTGCTGGTTGCTAAGGGTTCTCCCAGTTCCTTGAGCGCTCCATACCCCCTGTACGTGGGCCTACCCTGTATTCTCCATTGGCGTCGTTCGGCGAAGGGAACTCGTTCATACGGTCTATCCTGCCGGGTCGCCTCGAAGCCGTCGTACTGGTATCGGGCTCAGTAATGGTTCCCTGAGCCCGTACGTGGGATTTGATTGTCTAATTGGCGTGCTGGTTGCTAAGGGTTCTCCCAGATCCTTGAGCACTCCATACCCCCTGTACGTGGGCCTACCCTGTATTCTCCATTGGCGTCGTTCGGCGAAGGGAACTCGTTCATTCGGTCTATCCTGCCGGGTCGCCTCGAAGCCGTCGTACTGGAATAAGGCTCAGTAATGGTTCCCTGAGCCCGTACGTGGGATTCGATTGGCTAATTGGCGTGCTGGTTGCTAAGGGTTCTCCCAGTTCCTTGAGCGCTCCATACCCCCTGTACGTGGGCCTACCCTGTATTCTCCATTGGCGTCGTTCGGCGAAGGGAACTCGTTCATACGGTCTATCCTGCCGGGTCGCCTCGAAGCCGTCGTACTGGTATCGGGCTCGGTAATGGTTCCCTGAGCCCGTACGTGGGATTCGATTGTCTAATTGGCGTGCTGGATGCTAAGGGTTCTCCCAGTTCCTTGAGCGCTCCATACCCCCTGTACGTGGGCCTACCCTGTATTCTCCATTGGCGTCGTTCGGCGAAGGGAACTCGTTCATTCGGTCTATCCTGCCGGGTCGCCTCGAAGCCGTCGTACTGGTATCGGGCTCAGTAATGGTTCCCTGACCCCGTACGTGGGATTCGATTGTCTGATTGGCGTGCTGGTTGCTAAGGGTTCTCCCAGTTCCTTGAGCGCTCCATACCCCCTGTACGTGGGCCTACCCTGTATTCTCCATTGGCGTCGTTCGGCGAAGGGAACTCGTTCATACAGTCCATCCTGCCGGGTCGCCTCGAAGCCGTCGTACTGGTATCGGGCTTAGTAATGGTTCCCTGAGCCCGTACGTGGGATTCGATTGTCTAATTGGCGTGCTGGTTGCTAAGGGTTCTCCCAGTTCCTTGAGCGCTCCATACCCCCTGTACGTGGGCCTACCCTGTATTTTCCATTGGCGTCGTTCGGCGAAGGGAACTTGTTCATACGGTCTTACCTGCCGGGTCGCCTCGAAGCCGTCGTACTGGTATCGGGCTCAGTAATGGTTCCCTGAGCCCGTACGTGGGATTCGATTGTCTAATTGGCGTGCTGGTTGCTAAGGGTTCTCCCATTTCCTTGAGCGCTCCATACCCCCTGTACGTAGGCCTACCCTGTATTCTCCATTGGCGTCGTTCGGCGAAGGGAACTCGTTCATACGGTCTATCCTGCCGGGTCGCCTCGAAGCCGTCGTACTGGTATCGGGCTCAGTAATGGTTCCCTGAGCCCGTACGTGGGATTCGATTGTCTAATTGGCGTGCTGGTTGCTAAGGGTTCTCCCAGTTCCTTGAGCGCTCCGTACCCCCTGTACGTGGGCCTACCCTGTATTCTCCATTGGCGTCGTTCGGCGAAGGGAACTCGTTCATACGGTCTATCCTGCCGGGTCGCCTCGAAGCCGTCGTACTGGTATCGGGCTCGGTAATGGTTCCCTGAGCCCGTACGTGGGATTCGATTGTCTAATTGGCGTGCTGGTTGCTAAGGGTTCTCCCAGTTCCTTGAGCGCTCCATACCCCCTGTACGTGGGCCTACACTGTATTCTCCATTGGCGTCGTTCGGCGAAGGGAACTCGTTCATTCGGTCTATCCTGCTGGGTCGCCTCGAAGCCGTCGTACTGGTATCGGGCTCAGTAATGGTTCCCTGAGCCCGTACGTGGGATTCGATTGGCTAATTGGCGTGCTGGTTGCTAAGGGTTCTCCCAGTTCCTTGAGCGCTCCATACCCCCTGTACGTGGGCCTGCCCT
This sequence comes from Cryptocephalus moraei, assembly GCA_946251905.1. Taxonomy (NCBI): domain Eukaryota; kingdom Metazoa; phylum Arthropoda; class Insecta; order Coleoptera; family Chrysomelidae; genus Cryptocephalus; species Cryptocephalus moraei. Next base: position 17,069,639 of record OX276466.1, read on the forward strand.
GTATTCTCCATTGGCGTCGTTCGGCGAAGGGAACTCCTTCATACGGTCTATCCTGCCGGGTCGCCTCGAAGCCGTCGTACTGGTATCGGGCTCGGTAATGGTTCCCTGAGCCCGTACGTGGGATTCGATTGGCTAATTGGCGTGCTGGTTGCTAAGGGTTCTCCCAGTTCCTTGAGCGCTCCATACCCCCTGTACGTGGGCCTACCCTGTATTTTCCATTGGCGTCGTTCGGCGAAGGGAACTCGTTCATACGGTCTATCCTGCCGGGTCGCCTCGAAGCCGTCGTACTGGTATCGGGCTCAGTAATGGTTCCCTGACCCCGTACGTGGGATTCGATTGTCTAATTGGCGTGCTGGTTGCTAAGGGTTCTCCCAGTTCCTTGAGCGCTCCATACCCCCTGTACGTGGGCCTACCCTGTATTCTCCATTGGCGTCGTTCGGCGAAGGGAACTCGTTCATACAGTCCATCCTGCCGGGTCGCCTCGAAGCCGTCGTACTGGTATCGGGCTTAGTAATGGTTCCCTGAGCCCGTACGTGGGATTCGATTGTCTAATTGGCGTGCTGGTTGCTAAGGGTTCTCCCAGTTCCTTGAGCGCTCCATACCCCCTGTACGTGGGCCTACCCTGTATTTTCCATTGGCGTCGTTCGGCGAAGGGAACTCGTTCATACGGTCTTACCTGCCGGGTCGCCTCGAAGCCGTCGTACTGGTATCGGGCTCAGTAATGGTTCCCTGAGCCCGTACGTGGGATTCGATTGTCTAATTGGCGTGCTGGTTGCTAAGGGTTCTCCCATTTCCTTGAGCGCTCCATACCCCCTGTACGTAGGCCTACCCTGTATTCTCCATTGGCGTCGTTCGGCGAAGGGAACTCGTTCATACGGTCTATCCTGCCGGGTCGCCTCGAAGCCGTCGTACTGGTATCGGGCTCAGTAATGGTTCCCTGAGCCCGTACGTGGGATTCGATTGTCTAATTGGCGTGCTGGTTGCTAAGGGTTCTCCCAGTTCCTTGAGCGCTCCGTACCCCCTGTACGTGGGCCTACCCTGTATTCTCCATTGGCGTCGTTCGGCGAAGGTAACTCGTTCATACGGTCTATCCTGCCGGGTCGCCTCGAAGCCGTCGTACTGGTATCGGGCTCGGTAATGGTTCCCTGAGCCCGTACGTGGGATTCGATTGTCTAATTGGCGTGCTGGTTGCTAAGGGTTCTCCCAGTTCCTTGAGCGCTCCATACCCCCTGTACGTGGGCCTACCCTGTATTCTCCATTGGCGTCGTTCGGCGAAGGGAACTCGTTCATTCGGTCTATCCTGCTGGGTCGCCTCGAAGCCGTCGTACTGGAATAAGGCTCAGTAATGGTTCCCTGAGCCCGTACGTGGGATTCGATTGGCTAATTGGCGTGCTGGTTGCTAAGGGTTCTCCCAGTTCCTTGAGCGCTCCATACCCCCTGTACGTGGGCCTACCCTGTATTCTCCATTGGCGTCGTTCGGCGAAGGGAACTCGTTCATACGGTCTATCCTGCCGGGTCGCCTCGAAGCCGTCGTACTGGTATCGGGCTCAGTAATGGTTCCCTGAGCCCGTACGTGGGATTCGATTGTCTAATTAGCGTGCTGGTTGCTAAGGGTTCTCCCAGTTCCTTGAGCGCTCCATAACCCCTGTACGTGGGCCTACCCTGTATTCTCCATTGGCGTCGTTCGGCGAAGGGAACTCGTTCATACGGTCTATCCTGCCGGGTCGCCTCGAAGCCGTCGTACTGGTATCGGGCTCAGTAATGGTTCCCTGAGCCCGTACGTGGGATTCGATTGTCTAATTGGCGTGCTGGTTGCTAAGGGTTCTCCCAGATCCTTGAGCACTCCATACCCCCTGTACGTGGGCCTACCCTGTATTCTCCATTGGCGTCGTTCGGCGAAGGGAACTCGTTCATTCGGTCTATCCTGCCGGGTCGCCTCGAAGCCGTCGTACTGGAATAAGGCTCAGTAATGGTTCCCTGAGCCCGTACGTGGGATTCGATTGGCTAATTGGCGTGCTGGTTGCTAAGGGTTCTCCCAGTTCCTTGAGCGCTCCATACCCCCTGTACGTGGGCCTACCCTGTATTCTCCATTGGCGTCGTTCGGCGAAGGGAACTCGTTCATACGGTCTATCCTGCCGGGTCGCCTCGAAGCCGTCGTACTGGTATCGGGCTCGGTAATGGTTCCCTGAGCCCGTACGTGGGATTCGATTGTCTAATTGGCGTGCTGGATGCTAAGGGTTCTCCCAGTTCCTTGAGCGCTCCATACCCCCTGTACGTGGGCCTACCCTGTATTCTCCATTGGCGTCGTTCGGCGAAGGGAACTCGTTCATTCGGTCTATCCTGCCGGGTCGCCTCGAAGCCGTCGTACTGGAATAAGGTTCAGTAATGGTTCCCTGAGCCCGTACGTGGGATTCGATTGGCTAATTGGCGGGCTGGTTGCTAAGGGTTCTCCCAGTTCCTTGAGCGCTCCATACCCCCTGTACGTGGGCCTACCCTATATTCTCCATTGGCGTCGTTCGGCGAAGGGAACTCGTTCATACGGTCTATCCTGCCGGGTCGCCTCGAAGCCGTCGTACTGGTATCGGGCTCGGTAATGGTTCCCTGAGCCCGTACGTGGGATTCGATTGGCTAATTGGCGTGCTGGTTGCTAAGGGTTCTCCCAGTTCCTTGAGCGCTCCATACCCCCTGTACGTGGGCCTACCCTGTATTCTCCATTGGCGTCGTTCGGCGAAGGGAACTCGTTCATACGGTCTATCCTGCCGGGTCGCCTCGAAGCCGTCGTACTGGTATCGGGCTCAGTAATGGTTCCCTGACCCCGTACGTGGGATTCGATTGTCTAATTGGCGTGCTGGTTGCTAAGGGTTCTCCCAGTTCCTTGAGCGCTCCATACCCCCTGTACGTGGGCCTACCCTGTATTCTCCATTGGCGTCGTTCGGCGAAGGGAACTCGTTCATACAGTCCATCCTGCCGGGTCGCCTCGAAGCCGTCGTACTGGTATCGGGCTTAGTAATGGTTCCCTGAGCCCGTACGTGGGATTCGATTGTCTAATTGGCGTGCTGGTTGCTAAGGGTTCTCCCAGTTCCTTGAGCGCTCCATACCCCCTGTACGTGGGCCTACCCTGTATTTTCCATTGGCGTCGTTCGGCGAAGGGAACTCGTTCATACGGTCTTACCTGCCGGGTCGCCTCGAAGCCGTCGTACTGGTATCGGGCTCAGTAATGGTTCCCTGAGCCCGTACGTGGGATTCGATTGTCTAATTGGCGTGCTGGTTGCTAAGGGTTCTCCCAGTTCCTTGAGCGCTCCATACCCCCTGTACGTGGGCCTACCCTGTATTCTCCATTGGCGTCGTTCGGCGAAGGGAACTCGTTCATACAGTCCATCCTGCCGGGTCGCCTCGAAGCCGTCGTACTGGTATCGGGCTTAGTAATGGTTCCCTGAGCCCGTACGTGGGATTCGATTGTCTAATTGGCGTGCTGGTTGCTAAGGGTTCTCCCAGTTCCTTGAGCGCTCCATACCCCCTGTACGTGGGCCTACCCTGTATTTTCCATTGGCGTCGTTCGGCGAAGGGAACTCGTTCATACGGTCTTACCTGCCGGGTCGCCTCGAAGCCGTCGTACTGGTATCGGGCTCAGTAATGGTTCCCTGAGCCCGTACGTGGGATTCGATTGTCTAATTGGCGTGCTGGTTGCTAAGGGTTCTCCCATTTCCTTGAGCGCTCCATACCCCCTGTACGTAGGCCTACCCTGTATTCTCCATTGGCGTCGTTCGGCGAAGGGAACTCGTTCATACGGTCTATCCTGCCGGGTCGCCTCGAAGCCGTCGTACTGGTATCGGGCTCAGTAATGGTTCCCTGAGCCCGTACGTGGGATTCGATTGTCTAATTGGCGTGCTGGTTGCTAAGGGTTCTCCCAGTTCCTTGAGCGCTCCGTACCCCCTGTACGTGGGCCTACCCTGTATTCTCCATTGGCGTCGTTCGGCGAAGGTAACTCGTTCATACGGTCTATCCTGCCGGGTCGCCTCGAAGCCGTCGTACTGGTATCGGGCTCGGTAATGGTTCCCTGAGCCCGTACGTGGGATTCGATTGTCTAATTGGCGTGCTGGTTGCTAAGGGTTCTCCCAGTTCCTTGAGCGCTCCATACCCCCTGTACGTGGGCCTACCCTGTATTCTCCATTGGCGTCGTTCGGCGAAGGGAACTCGTTCATTCGGTCTATCCTGCTGGGTCGCCTCGAAGCCGTCGTACTGGAATAAGGCTCAGTAATGGTTCCCTGAGCCCGTACGTGGGATTCGATTGGCTAATTGGCGTGCTGGTTGCTAAGGGTTCTCCCAGTTCCTTGAGCGCTCCATACCCCCTGTACGTGGGCCTACCCTGTATTCTCCATTGGCGTCGTTCGGCGAAGGGAACTCGTTCATACGGTCTATCCTGCCGGGTCGCCTCGAAGCCGTCGTACTGGTATCGGGCTCAGTAATGGTTCCCTGAGCCCGTACGTGGGATTCGATTGTCTAATTAGCGTGCTGGTTGCTAAGGGTTCTCCCAGTTCCTTGAGCGCTCCATACCCCCTGTACGTGGGCCTACCCTGTATTCTCCATTGGCGTCGTTCGGCGAAGGGAACTCGTTCATACGGTCTATCCTGCCGGGTCGCCTCGAAGCCGTCGTACTGGTATCGGGCTCAGTAATGGTTCCCTGAGCCCGTACGTGGGATTCGATTGTCTAATTGGCGTGCTGGTTGCTAAGGGTTCTCCCAGATCCTTGAGCACTCCATACCCCCTGTACGTGGGCCTACCCTGTATTCTCCATTGGCGTCGTTCGGCGAAGGGAACTCGTTCATTCGGTCTATCCTGCCGGGTCGCCTCGAAGCCGTCGTACTGGAATAAGGCTCAGTAATGGTTCCCTGAGCCCGTACGTGGGATTCGATTGGCTAATTGGCGTGCTGGTTGCTAAGGGTTCTCCCAGTTCCTTGAGCGCTCCATACCCCCTGTACGTGGGCCTACCCTGTATTCTCCATTGGCGTCGTTCGGCGAAGGGAACTCGTTCATACGGTCTATCCTGCCGGGTCGCCTCGAAGCCGTCGTACTGGTATCGGGCTCGGTAATGGTTCCCTGAGCCCGTACGTGGGATTCGATTGTCTAATTGGCGTGCTGGATGCTAAGGGTTCTCCCAGTTCCTTGAGCGCTCCATACCCCCTGTACGTGGGCCTACCCTGTATTCTCCATTGGCGTCGTTCGGCGAAGGGAACTCGTTCATTCGGTCTATCCTGCCGGGTCGCCTCGAAGCCGTCGTACTGGAATAAGGTTCAGTAATGGTTCCCTGAGCCCGTACGTGGGATTCGATTGGCTAATTGGCGTGCTGGTTGCTAAGGGTTCTCCCAGTTCCTTGAGCGCTCCATACCCCCTGTACGTGGGCCTACCCTATATTCTCCATTGGCGTCGTTCGGCGAAGGGAACTCGTTCATACGGTCTATCCTGCCGGGTCGCCTCGAAGCCGTCGTACTGGTATCGGGCTCGGTAATGGTTCCCTGAGCCCGTACGTGGGATTCGATTGGCTAATTGGCGTGCTGGTTGCTAAGGGTTCTCCCAGTTCCTTGAGCGCTCCATACCCCCTGTACGTGGGCCTACCCTGTATTCTCCATTGGCGTCGTTCGGCGAAGGGAACTCGTTCATACGGTCTATCCTGCCGGGTCGCCTCGAAGCCGTCGTACTGGTATCGGGCTCAGTAATGGTTCCCTGACCCCGTACGTGGGATTCGATTGTCTAATTGGCGTGCTGGTTGCTAAGGATTCTCCCAGTTCCTTGAGCGCTCCATACCCCCTGTACGTGGGCCTACCCTGTATTCTCCATTGGCGTCGTTCGGCGAAGGGAACTCGTTCATACAGTCCATCCTGCCGGGTCGCCTCGAAGCCGTCGTACTGGTATCGGGCTTAGTAATGGTTCCCTGAGCCCGTACGTGGGATTCGATTGTCTAATTGGCGTGCTGGTTGCTAAGGGTTCTCCCAGTTCCTTGAGCGCTCCATACCCCCTGTACGTGGGCCTACCCTGTATTTTCCATTGGCGTCGTTCGGCGAAGGGAACTCGTTCATACGGTCTTACCTGCCGGGTCGCCTCGAAGCCGTCGTACTGGTATCGGGCTCAGTAATGGTTCCCTGAGCCCGTACGTGGGATTCGATTGTCTAATTGGCGTGCTGGTTGCTAAGGGTTCTCCCATTTCCTTGAGCGCTCCATACCCCCTGTACGTAGGCCTACCCTGTATTCTCCATTGGCGTCGTTCGGCGAAGGGAACTCGTTCATACGGTCTATCCTGCCGGGTCGCCTCGAAGCCGTCGTACTGGTATCGGGCTCAGTAATGGTTCCCTGAGCCCGTACGTGGGATTCGATTGTCTAATTGGCGTGCTGGTTGCTAAGGGTTCTCCCAGTTCCTTGAGCGCTCCGTACCCCCTGTACGTGGGCCTACCCTGTATTCTCCATTGGCGTCGTTCGGCGAAGGGAACTCGTTCATACGGTCTATCCTGCCGGGTCGCCTCGAAGCCGTCGTACTGGTATCGGGCTCGGTAATGGTTCCCTGAGCCCGTACGTGGGATTCGATTGTCTAATTGGCGTGCTGGTTGCTAAGGGTTCTCCCAGTTCCTTGAGCGCTCCATACCCCCTGTACGTGGGCCTACCCTGTATTCTCCATTGGCGTCGTTCGGCGAAGGGAACTCGTTCATTCGGTCTATCCTGCTGGGTCGCCTCGAAGCCGTCGTACTGGAATAAGGCTCAGTAATGGTTCCCTGAGCCCGTACGTGGGATTCCATTGGCTAATTGGCGTGCTGGTTGCTAAGGGTTCTCCCAGTTCCTTGAGCGCTCCATACCCCCTGTACGTGGGCCTACCCTGTATTCTCCATTGGCGTCTTTCGGCGAAGGGAACTCGTTCATACGGTCTATCCTGCCGGGTCGCCTCGAAGCCGTCGTACTGGTATCGGGCTCAGTAATGGTTCCCTGAGCCCGTACGTGGGATTCGATTGTCTAATTAGCGTGCTGGTTGCTAAGGGTTCTCCCAGTTCCTTGAGCGCTCCATACCCCCTGTACGTGGGCCTACCCTGGATTCTCCATTGGCGTCGTTCGGCGAAGGGAACTCGTTCATACGGTCTATCCTGCCGGGTCGCCTCGAAGCCGTCGTACTGGTATCGGGCTCAGTAATGGTTCCCTGAGCCCGTACGTGGGATTCGATTGTCTAATTGGCGTGCTGGTTGCTAAGGGTTCTCCCAGATCCTTGAGCACTCCATACCCCCTGTACGTGGGCTTACCCTGTATTCTCCATTGGCGTCGTTCGGCGAAGGGAACTCGTTCATTCGGTCTATCCTGCCGGGTCGCCTCGAAGCCGTCGTACTGGAATAAGGCTCAGTAATGGTTCCCTGAGCCCGTACGTGGGATTCGATTGGCTAATTGGCGTGCTGGTTGCAAAGGGTTCTCCCAGTTCCTTGAGCGCTCCATACCCCCTGTACGTGGGCCTACCCTGTATTCTCCATTGGCGTCGTTCGGCGAAGGGAACTCGTTCATACGGTCTATCCTGCCGGTTCGCCTCGAAGCCGTCGTACTGGTATCGGGCTCAGTAATGGTTCCCTGAGCCCGTACGTGGGATTCGATTGTCTAATTGGCGTGCTGGTTGCTAAGGGTTCTCCCAGTTCCTTGAGCGCTCCATACCCCCTGTACGTGGGCCTACCCTGTATTCTCCATTGGCGTCGTTCGGCGAAGGGAACTCGTTCATACGGTCTATCCTGCCGGGTCGCCTCGAAGCCGTCGTACTGGTATCGGGCTCAGTAATGGTTCCCTGAGCCCGTACGTGGGATTCGATTGTCTAATTGGCGTGCTGGTTGCTAAGGGTTCTCCCAGATCCTTGAGCACTCCATACCCCCTGTACGTGGGCTTACCCTGTATTCTCCATTGGCGTCGTTCGGCGAAGGGAACTCGTTCATTCGGTCTATCCTGCCGGGTCGCCTCGAAGCCGTTGTACTGGAATAAGGCTCAGTAATGGTTCCCTGAGCCCGTACGTGGGATTCGATTGGCTAATTGGCGTGCTGGTTGCTAAGGGTTCTCCCAGTTCCTTGAGCGCTCCATACCCCCTGTACGTGGGCCTACCCTGTATTCTCCATTGGCGTCGTTCGGCGAAGGGAACTCGTTCATACGGTCTATCCTGCCGGTTCGCCTCGAAGCCGTCGTACTGGTATCGGGCTCAGTAATGGTTCCCTGAGCCCGTACGTGGGATTCGATTGTCTAATTGGCGTGCTGGTTGCTAAGGGTTCTCCCAGTTCCTTGAGCGCTCCATAACCCCTGTACGTGGGCCTACCCTGTATTCTCCATTGGCGTCGTTCGGCAAAGGGAACTCGTTCATACGGTCTATCCTGCCGGGTCGCCTCGAAGCCGTCGTACTGGTATCGGGCTCAGTAATGGTTCCCTGAGCCCGTACGTGGGATTCGATTGTCTAATTGGCGTGCTGGTTGCTAAGGGTTCTCCCAGTTCCTTGAGCGCTCCGTACCCCCTGTACGTAGGCCTACCCTGTATTCTCCATTGGCGTCGTTCGGCGAAGGGAACTCGTTCATACGGTCTATCCTGCCGGGTCGCCTCGAAGCCGTCGTACTGGTATCGGGCTCAGTAATGGTTCCCTGAGCCCGTACGTGGGATTCGATTGTCTAATTGGCGTGCTGGTTGCTAAGGGTTCTCCCAGTTCCTTAAGCGCTCCGTACCCCCTGTACGTGGGCCTACCCTGTATTCTCCATTGGCGTCGTTCGGCGAAGGGAACTCGTTCATACGGTCTATCCTGCCGGGTCGCCTCGAAGCCGTCGTACTGGTATCGGGCTCGGTAATGGTTCCCTGAGCCCGTACGTGGGATTCGATTGTCTAATTGGCGTGCTGGTTGCTAAGGATTCTCCCAGTTCCTTGAGCGCTCCATACCCCCTGTACGTGGGCCTACCCTGTATTCTCCAATGGCGTCGTTCGGCGAAGGGAACTCGTTCATACGGTCTATCCTGCCGGGTCGCCTCGAAGCCGTCGTACTGGTATCATGCTCAGTAATGGTTCCCTGGGCCCGTACGTGGGATTCGATTGTCTAATTGGCGTGCTGGTTGCTAAGGGTTCTCCCAGTTCCTTGAGCGCTCATACCCCCTGTACGTGGGCCTACCCTGTATTCTCCATTGGCGTCGTTCGGCGAAGGAAACTCGTTCATACGGTCTATCCTGTCGGGTCGCCTCGAAGCTGTCGTACTGGTATCGGGCTCAGTAATGGTTCCCTGAGCCCGTACGTGGAATTCGATTGTCTAATTGGCGTGCTGGTTGCTAAGGGTTCTCCCAGTTCCTTGAGCGCTCCATACCCCCTGTACGTGGGCCTGCCCTGTATTCTCCATTGGCGTCGTTCGGCGAAGGGAACTCGTTCATACGGTCTATCCTGCCGGGTCGCCTCGAAGCCGTCGTACTGGTATCGGGCTCGGTAATGGTTCCCTGAGCCCGTACGTGGGATTCGATTGTCTAATTGGCGTGCTGGATGCTAAGGGTTCTCCCAGTTCCTTGAGCGCTCCATACCCCCTGTACGTGGGCCTACCCTGTATTCTCCATTGGCGTCGTTCGGCGAAGGGAACTCGTTCATTCGGTCTATCCTGCCGGGTCGCCTCGAAGCCGTCGTACTGGAATAAGGTTCAGTAATGGTTCCCTGAGCCCGTACGTGGGATTCGATTGGCTAATTGGCGTGCTGGTTGCTAAGGGTTCTCCCAGTTCCTTGAGCGCTCCATACCCCCTGTACGTTGGCCTACCCTGTATTCTCCATTGGCGTCGTTCGGCGAAGGGAACTCGTTCATTCGGTCTATCCTGCCGGGTCGCCTCGAAGCCGTCGTACTGGAATAAGGTTCAGTAATGGTTCCCTGAGCCCGTACGTGGGATTCGATTGGCTAATTGGCGTGCTGGTTGCTAAGGGTTCTCCCAGTTCCTTGAGCGCTCCATACCCCCTGTACGTGGGCCTACCCTATATTCTCCATTGGCGTCGTTCGGCGAAGGGAACTCGTTCATACGGTCTATCCTGCCGGGTCGCCTCGAAGCCGTCGTACTGGTATCGGGCTCGGTAATGGTTCCCTGAGCCCGTACGTGGGATTCGATTGGCTAATTGGCGTGCTGATTGCTAAGGGTTCTCCCAGTTCCTTGAGCGCTCCATACCCCCTGTACGTGGGCCTACCCTGTATTCTCCATTGGCGTCGTTCGGCGAAGGGAACTCGTTCATACGGTCTATCCTCCGGGTCGCCTCGAAGCCGTCGTACTGGTATCGGGCTCAGTAATTGTTCCCTGACCCCGTACGTGGGATTCGATTGTCTAATTGGCGTGCTGGTTGCTAAGGGTTCTCCCAGTTCCTTGAGCGCTCCATACCCCCTGTACGTGGGCCTACCCTGTATTCTCCATTGGCGTCGTTCGGCGAAGGGAACTCGTTCATACAGTCCATCCTGCCGGGTCGCCTCGAAGCCGTCGTACTGGTATCGGGCTTAGTAATGGTTCCCTGAGCCCGTACGTGGGATTCGATTGTCTAATTGGCGTGCTGGTTGCTAAGGGTTCTCCCAGTTCCTTGAGCGCTCCATAACCCCTGTACGTGGGCCTACCCTGTATTCTCCGTTGGCGTCGTTCGGCAAAGGGAACTCGTTCATACGGTCTATCCTGCCGGGTCGCCTCGAAGCCGTCGTACTGGTATCGGGCTCAGTAATGGTTCCCTAAGCCCGTACGTGGGATTCGATTGTCTAATTGGCGTGCTGGTTGCTAAGGGTTCTCCCAGTTCCTTGAGCGCTCCATACCCCCTGTACGTAGGCCTACCCTGTATTCTCCATTGGCGTCGTTCGGCGAAGGGAACTCGTTCATACGGTCTATCCTGCCGGGTCGCCTCGAAGCCGTCGTACTGGTATCGGGCTCAGTAATGGTTCCCTGAGCCCGTACGTGGGATTCGATTGTCTAATTGGCGTGCTGGTTGCTAAGGGTTCTCCCAGTTCCTTAAGCGCTCCGTACCCCCTGTACGTGGGCCTACCCTGTATTCTCCATTGGCGTCGTTCGGCGAAGGGAACTCGTTCATACGGTCTATCCTGCCGGGTCGCCTCGAAGCCGTCGTACTGGTATCGGGCTCGGTAATGGTTCCCTGAGCCCGTACGTGGGATTCGATTGTCTAATTGGCGTGCTGGTTGCTAAGGGTTCTCCCAGTTCCTTGAGCGCTCCATACCCCCTGTACGTGGGCCTACCCTGTATTCTCCATTGGCGTCGTTCGGCGAAGGGAACTCGTTCATTCGGTCTATCCTGCTGGGTCGCCTCGAAGCCGTCGTACTGGAATAAGGCTCAGTAATGGTTCCCTGAGCCCGTACGTGGGATTCGATTGGCTAATTGGCGTGCTGGTTGCTAAGGGTTCTCCCAGTTCCTTGAGCGCTCCATACCCCCTGTACGTGGGCCTACCCTGTATTCTCCATTGGCGTCGTTCGGCGAAGGGAACTCGTTCATACGGTCTATCCTGCCGGGTCGCCTCGAAGCCGTCGTACTGGTATCGGGCTCAGTAATGGTTCCCTGAGCCCGTACGTGGGATTCGATTGTCTAATTAGCGTGCTGGTTGCTAAGGGTTCTCTCAGTTCCTTGAGCGCTCCATACCCCCTGTACGTGGGCCTACCCTGTATTCTCCATTGGCGTCGTTCGGCGAAGGGAACTCGTTCATACGGTCTATCCTGCCGGGTCGCCTCGAAGCCGTCGTACTGGTATCGGGCTCAGTAATGGTTCCCTGAGCCCGTACGTGGGATTCGATTGTCTAATTGGCGTGCTGGTTGCTAAGGGTTCTCCCAGATCCTTGAGCACTCCATACCCCCTGTACGTGGGCTTACCCTGTATTCTCCATTGGCGTCGTTCGGCGAAGGGAACTCGTTCATTCGGTCTATCCTGCCGGGTCGCCTCGAAGCCGTCGTACTGGAATAAGGCTCAGTAATGGTTCCCTGAGCCCGTACGTGGGATTCGATTGGCTAATTGGCGTGCTGGTTGCAAAGGGTTCTCCCAGTTCCTTGAGCGCTCCATACCCCCTGTACGTGGGCCTACCCTGTATTCTCCATTGGCGTCGTTCGGCGAAGGGAACTCGTTCATACGGTCTATCCTGCCGGTTCGCCTCGAAGCCGTCGTAATGGTATCGGGCTCAGTAATGGTTCCCTGAGCCCGTACGTGGGATTCGATTGTCTAATTGGCGTGCTGGTTGCTAAGGGTTCTCCCAGTTCCTTGAGCGCTCCATACCCCCTGTACGTGGGCCTACCCTGTATTCTCCATTGGCGTCGTTCGGCGAAGGGAACTCGTTCATACGGTCTATCCTGCCGGGTCGCCTCGAAGCCGTCGTACTGGTATCGGGCTCAGTAATGGTTCCCTGAGCCCGTACGTGGGATTCGATTGTCTAATTGGCGTGCTGGTTGCTAAGGGTTCTCCCAGATCCTTGAGCACTCCATACCCCCTGTACGTGGGCTTACCCTGTATTCTCCATTGGCGTCGTTCGGCGAAGGGAACTCGTTCATTCGGTCTATCCTGCCGGGTCGCCTCGAAGCCGTTGTACTGGAATAAGGCTCAGTAATGGTTCCCTGAGCCCGTACGTGGGATTCGATTGGCTAATTGGCGTGCTGGTTGCTAAGGGTTCTCCCAGTTCCTTGAGCGCTCCATACCCCCTGTACGTGGGCCTACCCTGTATTCTCCATTGGCGTCGTTCGGCGAAGGGAACTCGTTCATACGGTCTATCCTGCCGGTTCGCCTCGAAGCCGTCGTACTGGTATCGGGCTCAGTAATGGTTCCCTGAGCCCGTACGTGGGATTCGATTGTCTAATTGGCGTGCTGGTTGCTAAGGGTTCTCCCAGTTCCTTGAGCGCTCCATAACCCCTGTACGTGGGCCTACCCTGTATTCTCCATTGGCGTCGTTCGGCAAAGGGAACTCGTTCATACGGTCTATCCTGCCGGGTCGCCTCGAAGCCTTCGTACTGGTATCGGGCTCAGTAATGGTTCCCTGAGCCCGTACGTGGGATTCGATTGTCTAATTGGCGTGCTGGTTGCTAAGGGTTCTCCCAGTTCCTTGAGCGCTCCATACCCCCTGTACGTAGGCCTACCCTGTATTCTCCATTGGCGTCGTTCGGCGAAGGGAACTCGTTCATACGGTCTATCCTGCCGGGTCGCCTCGAAGCCGTCGTACTGGTATCGGGCTCAGTAATGGTTCCCTGAGCCCGTACGTGGGATTCGATTGTCTAATTGGCGTGCTGGTTGCTAAGGGTTCTCCCAGTTCCTTAAGCGCTCCGTACCCCCTGTACGTGGGCCTACCCTGTATTCTCCATTGGCGTCGTTCGGCGAAGGGAACTCGTTCATACGGTCTATCCTGCCGGGTCGCCTCGAAGCCGTCGTACTGGTATCGGGCTCGGTAATGGTTCCCTGAGCCCGTACGTGGGATTCGATTGTCTAATTGGCGTGCTGGTTGCTAAGGATTCTCCCAGTTCCTTGAGCGCTCCATACCCCCTGTACGTGGGCCTACCCTGTATTCTCCAATGGCGTCGTTCGGCGAAGGGAACTCGTTCATACGGTCTATCCTGCCGGGTCGCCTCGAAGCCGTCGTACTGGTATCATGCTCAGTAATGGTTCCCTGGGCCCGTACGTGGGATTCGATTGTCTAATTGTTGTGCTGGTTGCTAAGGGTTCTCCCAGTTCCTTGAGCGCTCATACCCCCTGTACGTGGGCCTACCCTGTATTCTCCATTGGCGTCGTTCGGCGAAGGAAACTCGTTCATACGGTCTATCCTGTCGGGTCGCCTCGAAGCTGTCGTACTGGTATCGGGCTCAGTAATGGTTCCCTGAGCCCGTACGTGGAATTCGATTGTCTAATTGGCGTGCTGGTTGCTAAGGGTTCTCCCAGTTCCTTGAGCGCTCCATACCCCCTGTACGTGGGCCTGCCCTGTATTCTCCATTGGCGTCGTTCGGCGAAGGGAACTCGTTCATACGGTCTATCCTGCCGGGTCGCCTCGAAGCCGTCGTACTGGTATCGGGCTCGGTAATGGTTCCCTGAGCCCGTACGTGGGATTCGATTGTCTAATTGGCGTGCTGGATGCTAAGGGTTCTCCCAGTTCCTTGAGCGCTCCATACCCCCTGTACGTGGGCCTACCCTGTATTCTCCATTGGCGTCGTTCGGCGAAGGGAACTCGTTCATTCGGTCTATCCTGCCGGGTCGCCTCGAAGCCGTCGTACTGGAATAAGGTTCAGTAATGGTTCCCTGAGCCCGTACGTGGGATTCGATTGGCTAATTGGCGTGCTGGTTGCTAAGGGTTCTCCCAGTTCCTTGAGCGCTCCATACCCCCTGTACGTGGGCCTACCCTATATTCTCCATTGGCGTCGTTCGGCGAAGGGAACTCGTTCATACGGTCTATCCTGCCGGGTCGCCTCGAAGCCGTCGTACTGGTATCGGGCTCGGTAATGGTTCCCTGAGCCCGTACGTGGGATTCGATTGGCTAATTGGCGTGCTGGTTGCTAAGGGTTCTCCCAGTTCCTTGAGCGCTCCATACCCCCTGTACGTGGGCCTACCCTGTATTCTCCATTGGCGTCGTTCGGCGAAGGGAACTCGTTCATACGGTCTATCCTGCCGGGTCGCCTCGAAGCCGTCGTACTGGTATCGGGCTCAGTAATGGTTCCCTGAGCCCGTACGTGGGATTCGATTGTCTAATTGGCGTGCTGGTTGCTAAGGGTTCTCCCAGATCCTTGAGCACTCCATACCCCCTGTACGTGGGCTTACCCTGTATTCTCCATTGGCGTCGTTCGGCGAAGGGAACTCGTTCATTCGGTCTATCCTGCCGGGTCGCCTCGAAGCCGTCGTACTGGAATAAGGCTCAGTAATGGTTCCCTGAGCCCGTACGTGGGATTCGATTGGCTAATTGGCGTGCTGGTTGCTAAGGGTTCTCCCAGTTCCTTGAGCGCTCCATACCCCCTGTACGTGGGCCTACCCTGTATTCTCCATTGGCGTCGTTCGGCGAAGGGAACTCGTTCATACGGTCTATCCTGCCGGTTCGCCTCGAAGCCGTCGTACTGGTATCGGGCTCAGTAATGGTTCCCTGAGCCCGTACGTGGGATTCGATTGTCTAATTGGCGTGCTGGTTGCTAAGGGTTCTCCCAGTTCCTTGAGCGCTCCATAACCCCTGTACGTGGGCCTACCCTGTATTCTCCATTGGCGTCGTTCGGCAAAGGGAACTCGTTCATACGGTCTATCCTGCCGGGTCGCCTCGAAGCCGTCGTACTGGTATCGGGCTCAGTAATGGTTCCCTGAGCCCGTACGTGGGATTCGATTGTCTAATTGGCGTGCTGGTTGCTAAGGGTTCTCCCAGTTCCTTGAGCGCTCCATACCCCCTGTACGTAGGCCTACCCTGTATTCTCCATTGGCGTCGTTCGGCGAAGGGAACTCGTTCATACGGTCTATCCTGCCGGGTCGCCTCGAAGCCGTCGTACTGGTATCGGGCTCAGTAATGGTTCCCTGAGCCCGTACGTGGGATTCGATTGTCTAATTGGCGTGCTGGTTGCTAAGGGTTCTCCCAGTTCCTTAAGCGCTCCGTACCCCCTGTACGTGGGCCTACCCTGTATTCTCCATTGGCGTCGTTCGGCGAAGGGAACTCGTTCATACGGTCTATCCTGCCGGGTCGCCTCGAAGCCGTCGTACTGGTATCGGGCTCGGTAATGGTTCCCTGAGCCCGTACGTGGGATTCGATTGTCTAATTGGCGTGCTGGTTGCTAAGGATTCTCCCAGTTCCTTGAGCGCTCCATACCCCCTGTACGTGGGCCTACCCTGTATTCTCCAATGGCGTCGTTCGGCGAAGGGAACTCGTTCATACGGTCTATCCTGCCGGGTCGCCTCGAAGCCGTCGTACTGGTATCATGCTCAGTAATGGTTCCCTGGGCCCGTACGTGGGATTCGATTGTCTAATTGGCGTGCTGGTTGCTAAGGGTTCTCCCAGTTCCTTGAGCGCTCATACCCCCTGTACGTGGGCCTACCCTGTATTCTCCATTGGCGTCGTTCGGCGAAGGAAACTCGTTCATACGGTCTATCCTGTCGGGTCGCCTCGAAGCTGTCGTACTGGTATCGGGCTCAGTAATGGTTCCCTGAGCCCGTACGTGGAATTCGATTGTCTAATTGGCGTGCTGGTTGCTAAGGGTTCTCCCAGTTCCTTGAGCGCTCCATACCCCCTGTACGTGGGCCTGCCCTGTATTCTCCATTGGCGTCGTTCGGCGAAGGGAACTCGTTCATACGGTCTATCCTGCCGGGTCGCCTCGAAGCCGTCGTACTGGTATCGGGCTCGGTAATGGTTCCCTGAGCCCGTACGTGGGATTCGATTGTCTAATTGGCGTGCTGGATGCTAAGGGTTCTCCCAGTTCCTTGAGCGCTCCATACCCCCTGTACGTGGGCCTACCCTGTATTCTCCATTGGCGTCGTTCGGCGAAGGGAACTCGTTCATTCGGTCTATCCTGCCGGGTCGCCTCGAAGCCGTCGTACTGGAATAAGGTTCAGTAATGGTTCCCTGAGCCCGTACGTGGGATTCGATTGGCTAATTGGCGTGCTGGTTGCTAAGGGTTCTCCCAGTTCCTTGAGCGCTCCATACCCCCTGTACGTGGGCCTACCCTATATTCTCCATTGGCGTCGTTCGGCGAAGGGAACTCGTTCATACGGTCTATCCTGCCGGGTCGCCTCGAAGCCGTCGTACTGGTATCGGGCTCGGTAATGGTTCCCTGAGCCCGTACGTGGGATTCGATTGGCTAATTGGCGTGCTGGTTGCTAAGGGTTCTCCCAGTTCCTTGAGCGCTCCATACCCCCTGTACGTGGGCCTACCCTGTATTCTCCATTGGCGTCGTTCGGCGAAGGGAACTCGTTCATACGGTCTATCCTGCCGGGTCGCCTCGAAGCCGTCGTACTGGTATCGGGCTCAGTAATGGTTCCCTGAGCCCGTACGTGGGATTCGATTGTCTAATTGGCGTGCTGGTTGCTAAGGGTTCTCCCAGATCCTTGAGCACTCCATACCCCCTGTACGTGGGCTTACCCTGTATTCTCCATTGGCGTCGTTCGGCGAAGGGAACTCGTTCATTCGGTCTATCCTGCCGGGTCGCCTCGAAGCCGTCGTACTGGAATAAGGCTCAGTAATGGTTCCCTGAGCCCGTACGTGGGATTCGATTGGCTAATTGGCGTGCTGGTTGCTAAGGGTTCTCCCAGTTCCTTGAGCGCTCCATACCCCCTGTACGTGGGCCTACCCTGTATTCTCCATTGGCGTCGTTCGGCGAAGGGAACTCGTTCATACGGTCTATCCTGCCGGTTCGCCTCGAAGCCGTCGTACTGGTATCGGGCTCAGTAATGGTTCCCTGAGCCCGTACGTGGGATTCGATTGTCTAATTGGCGTGCTGGTTGCTAAGGGTTCTCCCAGTTCCTTGAGCGCTCCATAACCCCTGTACGTGGGCCTACCCTGTATTCTCCATTGGCGTCGTTCGGCAAAGGGAACTCGTTCATACGGTCTATCCTGCCGGGTCGCCTCGAAGCCGTCGTACTGGTATCGGGCTCAGTAATGGTTCCCTGAGCCCGTACGTGGGATTCGATTGTCTAATTGGCGTGCTGGTTGCTAAGGGTTCTCCCAGTTCCTTGAGCGCTCCATACCCCCTGTACGTAGGCCTACCCTGTATTCTCCATTGGCGTCGTTCGGCGAAGGGAACTCGTTCATACGGTCTATCCTGCCGGGTCGCCTCGAAGCCGTCGTACTGGTATCGGGCTCAGTAATGGTTCCCTGAGCCCGTACGTGGGATTCGATTGTCTAATTGGCGTGCTGGTTGCTAAGGGTTCTCCCAGTTCCTTAAGCGCTCCGTACCCCCTGTACGTGGGCCTACCCTGTATTCTCCATTGGCGTCGTTCGGCGAAGGGAACTCGTTCATACGGTCTATCCTGCCGGGTCGCCTCGAAGCCGTCGTACTGGTATCGGGCTCGGTAATGGTTCCCTGAGCCCGTACGTGGGATTCGATTGTCTAATTGGCGTGCTGGTTGCTAAGGATTCTCCCAGTTCCTTGAGCGCTCCATACCCCCTGTACGTGGGCCTACCCTGTATTCTCCAATGGCGTCGTTCGGCGAAGGGAACTCGTTCATACGGTCTATCCTGCCGGGTCGCCTCGAAGCCGTCGTACTGGTATCATGCTCAGTAATGGTTCCCTGGGCCCGTACGTGGGATTCGATTGTCTAATTGGCGTGCTGGTTGCTAAGGGTTCTCCCAGTTCCTTGAGCGCTCATACCCCCTGTACGTGGGCCTACCCTGTATTCTCCATTGGCGTCGTTCGGCGAAGGAGACTCGTTCATACGGTCTATCCTGTCGGGTCGCCTCGAAGCTGTCGTACTGGTATCGGGCTCAGTAATGGTTCCCTGAGCCCGTACGTGGAATTCGATTGTCTAATTGGCGTGCTGGTTGCTAAGGGTTCTCCCAGTTCCTTGAGCGCTCCATACCCCCTGTACGTGGGCCTGCCCTGTATTCTCCATTGGCGTCGTTCGGCGAAGGGAACTCGTTCATACGGTCTATCCTGCCGGGTCGCCTCGAAGCCGTCGTACTGGTATCGGGCTCGGTAATGGTTCCCTGAGCCCGTACGTGGAATTCGATTGTCTAATTGGCGTGCTGGTTGCTAAGGGTTCTCCCAGTTCCTTGAGCGCTCCATACCCCCTGTACGTGGGCCTACCCTGTATTCTCCATTGGCGTCGTTCGGCGAAGGGAACTCGTTCATTCGGTCTATCCTGCCGGGTCGCCTCGAAGCCGTCGTACTGGAATAAGGTTCAGTAATGGTTCCCTGAGCCCGTACGTGGGATTCGATTGGCTAATTGGCGTGCTGGTTGCTAAGGGTTCTCCCAGTTCCTTGAGCGCTCCATACCCCCTGTACGTGGGCCTACCCTATATTCTCCATTGGCGTCGTTCGGCGAAGGGAACTCGTTCATACGGTCTATCCTGCCGGGTCGCCTCGAAGCCGTCGTACTGGTATCGGGCTCAGTAATGGTTCCCTGACCCCGTACGTGGGATTCGATTGTCTAATTGGCGTGCTGGTTGCTAAGGGTTCTCCCAGTTCCTTGAGCGCTCCATACCCCCTGTACGTGGGCCTACCCTGTATTCTCCATTGGCGTCGTTCGGCGAAGGGAACTCGTTCATACAGTCCATCCTGCCGGGTCGCCTCGAAGCCGTCGTACTGGTATCGGGCTTAGTAATGGTTCCCTGAGCCCGTACGTGGGATTCGATTGTCTAATTGGCGTGCTGGTTGCTAAGGGTTCTCCCAGTTCCTTGAGCGCTCCATACCCCCTGTACGTGGGCCTACCCTGTATTTTCCATTGGCGTCGTTCGTCGAAGGGAACTCGTTCATACGGTCTTACCTGCCGGGTCGCCTCGAAGCCGTCGTACTGGTATCGGGCTCAGTAATGGTTCCCTGAGCCCGTACGTGGGATTCGATTGTCTAATTGGCGTGCTGGTTGCTAAGGGTTCTCCCATTTCCTTGAGCGCTCCATACCCCCTGTACGTAGGCCTACCCTGTATTCTCCATTGGCGTCGTTCGGCGAAGGGAACTCGTTCATACGGTCTATCCTGCCGGGTCGCCTCGAAGCCGTCGTACTGTTATCGGGCTCAGTAATGGTTCCCTGAGCCCGTACGTGGGATTCGATTGTCTAATTGGCGTGCTGGTTGCTAAGGGTTCTCCCAGTTCCTTGAGCGCTCCGTACCCCCTGTACGTGGGCCTACCCTGTATTCTCCATTGGCGTCGTTCGGCGAAGGGAACTCGTTCATACGGTCTATCCTGCCGGGTCGCCTCGAAGCCGTCGTACTGGTATCGGGCTCGGTAATGGTTCCCTGAGCCCGTACGTGGGATTCGATTGTCTAATTGGCGTGCTGGTTGCTAAGGGTTCTCCCAGTTCCTTGAGCGCTCCATACCCCCTGTACGTGGGCCTACCCTGTATTCTCCATTGGCGTCGTTCGGCGAAGGGAACTCGTTCATTCGGTCTATCCTGCTGGGTCGCCTCGAAGCCGTCGTACTGGAATAAGGCTCAGTAATGGTTCCCTGAGCCCGTACGTGGGATTCGATTGGCTAATTGGCGTGCTGGTTGCTAAGGGTTCTCCCAGTTCCTTGAGCGCTCCATACCCCCTGTACGTGGGCCTACCCTGTATTCTCCATTGGCGTCGTTCGGCGAAGGGAACTCGTTCATACGGTCTATCCTGCCGGGTCGCCTCGAAGCCGTCGTACTGGTATCGGGCTCAGTAATGGTTCCCTGAGCCCGTACGTGGGATTCGATTGTCTAATTAGCGTGCTGGTTGCTAAGGGTTCTCCCAGTTCCTTGAGCGCTCCATACCCCCTGTACGTGGGCCTACCCTGTATTCTCCATTGGCGTCGTTCGGCGAAGGGAACTCGTTCATACGGTCTATCCTGCCGGGTCGCCTCGAAGCCGTCGTACTGGTATCGGGCTCAGTAATGGTTCCCTGAGCCCGTACGTGGGATTCGATTGTCTAATTGGCGTGCTGGTTGCTAAGGGTTCTCCCAGTTCCTTGAGCGCTCCATACCCCCTGTACGTAGGCCTACCCTGTATTCTCCATTGGCGTCGTTCGGCGAAGGGAACTCGTTCATACCGTCTATCCTGCCGGGTCGCCTCGAAGCCGTCGTACTGGTATCGGGCTCAGTAATGGTTCCCTGAGCCCGTACGTGGGATTCGATTGTCTAATTGGCGTGCTGGTTGCTAAGGGTTCTCCCAGTTCCTTAAGCGCTCCGTACCCCCTGTACGTGGGCCTACCCTGTATTCTCCATTGGCGTCGTTCGGCGAAGGGAACTCGTTCATACGGTCTATCCTGCCGGGTCGCCTCGAAGCCGTCGTACTGGTATCGGGCTCGGTAATGGTTCCCTGAGCCCGTACGTGGGATTCGATTGTCTAATTGGCGTGCTGGTTGCTAAGGATTCTCCCAGTTCCTTGAGCGCTCCATACCCCCTGTACGTGGGCCTACCCTGTATTCTCCAATGGCGTCGTTCGGCGAAGGGAACTCGTTCATACGGTCTATCCTGCCGGGTCGCCTCGAAGCCGTCGTACTGGTATCATGCTCAGTAATGGTTCCCTGGGCCCGTACGTGGGATTCGATTGTCTAATTGGCGTGCTGGTTGCTAAGGGTTCTCCCAGTTCCTTGAGCGCTCCATACCCCCTGTACGTGGGCCTGCCCTGTATTCTCCATTGGCGTCGTTCGGCGAAGGGAACTCCTTCATACGGTCTATCCTGCCGGGTCGCCTCGAAGCCGTCGTACTGGTATGGGGCTCGGTAATTGTTCCCTGAGCCCGTACGTGGGATTCGATTGTCTAATTGGCGTGCTGGTTGCTAAGGGTTCTCCCAGTTCCTTGAGCGCTCCATACCCCCTGTACGTGGGCCTACCCTGTATTCTCCATTGGCGTCGCTTGGCGAAGGGGACTCGTTCATACGGTCTATCCTGCCGGGTCGCCTCGAAGTCGTCGTACTGGAATAAGGCTCAGTAATGGTTCCCTGAGCCCGTACGTGGGATTCGATTGTCTAATTGGCGTGCTGGTTGCTAAAGGTTCTCCCAGTTCCTTGAGCGCTCCATACCCCCTGTACGTGGGCCTACCCTGTATTCTCCATTGGCGTCGTTCGGCAAAGGGAACTCGTTCATACGGTCTATCCTGCCGGGTCGCCTCGAAGCCGTCGTACTGGTATCGGGCTCAGTAATGGTTCCCTGAGCCCGTACGTGGGATTCGATTGTCTAATTGGCGTGCTGGTTGCTAAGGGTTCTCCCAGTTCCTTGAGCGCTCCATACCCCCTGTACGTAGGCCTACCCTGTATTCTCCATTGGCGTCGTTCGGCGAAGGGAACTCGTTCATACGGCAGGTCTATCCTGCCGGGTCGCCTCGAAGCCGTCGTACTGGTATCGGGCTCAGTAATGGTTCCCTGAGCCCGTACGTGGGATTCGATTGTCTAATTGGCGTGCTGGTTGCTAAGGGTTCTCCCAGTTCCTTGAGCGCTCTTACCCCCTGTACGTGGGCCTACCCTGTATTCTCCATTGGCGTCGTTCGGCGAAGGAAACTCGTTCATACGGTCTATCCTGTCGGGTCGCCTCGAAGCCGTCGTACTGGTATCGGGCTCAGTAATGGTTCCCTGAGCCCGTACGTGGAATTCGATTGTGTAATTGGCGTGCTGGTTGCTAAGGGTTCTCCCGGTTCCTTGAGCGCTCCATACCCCCTGTACGTGGGCCTACCCTGTATTCTCCATTGGCGTCGTTCGGCGAAGGGAACTCGTTCATACGGCAGGTCTATTCTGCCGGGTCGCCTCGAAGCCGTCGTACTGGTATCGGGCTCAGTAATGGTTCCCTGAGCCCGTACGTGGGATTCGATTGTCTAATTGGCGTGCTGGTTGCTAAGGGTTCTCCCAGTTCCTTAAGCGCTCCGTACCCCCTGTACGTGGGCCTACCCTGTATTCTCCATTGGCGTCGTTCGGCAAAGGGAACTCGTTCATACGGTCTATCCTGCCGGGTCGCCTCGAAGCCGTCGTACTGGTATCGGGCTCAGTAATGGTTCCCTGAGCCCGTACGTGGGATTCGATTGTCTAATTGGCGTGCTGGTTGCTAAGGGTTCTCCCAGTTCCTTGAGCGCTCCATACCCCCTGTACGTAGGCCTACCCTGTATTCTCCATTGGCGTCGTTCGGCGAAGGGAACTCGTTCATACGGTCTATCCTGCCGGGTCGCCTCGAAGCCGTCGTACTGGTATCGGGCTCAGTAATGGTTCCCTGAGCCCGTACGTGGGATTCGATTGTCTAATTGGCGTGCTGGTTGCTAAGGGTTCTCCCAGTTCCTTAAGCGCTCCGTACCCCCTGTACGTGGGCCTACCCTGTATTCTCCATTGGCGTCGTTCGGCGAAGGGAACTCGTTCATACGGTCTATCCTGCCGGGTCGCCTCGAAGCCGTCGTACTGGTATCGGGCTCGGTAATGGTTCCCTGAGCCCGTACGTGGGATTCGATTGTCTAATTGGCGTGCTGGTTGCTAAGGATTCTCCCAGTTCCTTGAGCGCTCCATACCCCCTGTACGTGGGCCTACCCTGTATTCTCCAATGGCGTCGTTCGTCGAAGGGAACTCGTTCATACGGTCTATCCTGCCGGGTCGCCTCGAAGCCGTCGTACTGGTATCATGCTCAGTAATGGTTCCCTGGGCCCGTACGTGGGATTCGATTGTCTAATTGGCGTGCTGGTTGCTAAGGGTTCTCCCAGTTCCTTGAGCGCTCATACCCCCTGTACGTGGGCCTACCCTGTATTCTCCATTGGCGTCGTTCGGCGAAGGAAACTCGTTCATACGGTCTATCCTGTCGGGTCGCCTCGAAGCTGTCGTACTGGTATCGGGCTCAGTAATGGTTCCCTGAGCCCGTACGTGGAATTCGATTGTCTAATTGGCGTGCTGGTTGCTAAGGGTTCTCCCAGTTCCTTGAGCGCTCCATACCCCCTGTACGTGGGCCTGCCCTGTATTCTCCATTGGCGTCGTTCGGCGAAGGGAACTCGTTCATACGGTCTATCCTGCCGGGTCGCCTCGAAGCCGTCGTACTGGTATCGGGCTCGGTAATGGTTCCCTGAGCCCGTACGTGGGATTCGATTGTCTAATTGGCGTGCTGGATGCTAAGGGTTCTCCCAGTTCCTTGAGCGCTCCATACCCCCTGTACGTGGGCCTACCCTGTATTCTCCATTGGCGTCGTTCGGCGAAGGGAACTCGTTCATTCGGTCTATCCTGCCGGGTCGCCTCGAAGCCGTCGTACTGGAATAAGGTTCAGTAATGGTTCCCTGAGCCCGTACGTGGGATTCGATTGGCTAATTGGCGTGCTGGTTGCTAAGGGTTCTCCCAGTTCCTTGAGCGCTCCATACCCCCTGTACGTGGGCCTACCCTATATTCTCCATTGGCGTCGTTCGGCGAAGGGAACTCGTTCATACGGTCTATCCTGCCGGGTCGCCTCGAAGCCGTCGTACTGGTATCGGGCTCGGTAATGGTTCCCTGAGCCCGTACGTGGGATTCGATTGGCTAATTGGCGTGCTGGTTGCTAAGGGTTCTCCCAGTTCCTTGAGCGCTCCATACCCCCTGTACGTGGGCCTACCCTGTATTCTCCATTGGCGTCGTTCGGCGAAGGGAACTCGTTCATACGGTCTATCCTGCCGGGTCGCCTCGAAGCCGTCGTACTGGTATCGGGCTCAGTAATGGTTCCCTGAGCCCGTACGTGGGATTCGATTGTCTAATTGGCGTGCTGGTTGCTAAGGGTTCTCCCAGATCCTTGAGCACTCCATACCCCCTGTACGTGGGCTTACCCTGTATTCTCCATTGGCGTCGTTCGGCGAAGGGAACTCGTTCATTCGGTCTATCCTGCCGGGTCGCCTCGAAGCCGTCGTACTGGAATAAGGCTCAGTAATGGTTCCCTGAGCCCGTACGTGGGATTCGATTGGCTAATTGGCGTGCTGGTTGCTAAGGGTTCTCCCAGTTCCTTGAGCGCTCCATACCCCCTGTACGTGGGCCTACCCTGTATTCTCCATTGGCGTCGTTCGGCGAAGGGAACTCGTTCATACGGTCTATCCTGCCGGTTCGCCTCGAAGCCGTCGTACTGGTATCGGGCTCAGTAATGGTTCCCTGAGCCCGTACGTGGGATTCGATTGTCTAATTGGCGTGCTGGTTGCTAAGGGTTCTCCCAGTTCCTTGAGCGCTCCATAACCCCTGTACGTGGGCCTACCCTGTATTCTCCATTGGCGTCGTTCGGCAAAGGGAACTCGTTCATACGATCTATCCTGCCGGGTCGCCTCGAAGCCGTCGTACTGGTATCGGGCTCAGTAATGGTTCCCTGAGCCCGTACGTGGGATTCGATTGTCTAATTGGCGTGCTGGTTGCTAAGGGTTCTCCCAGTTCCTTGAGCGCTCCATACCCCCTGTACGTAGGCCTACCCTGTATTCTCCATTGGCGTCGTTCGGCGAAGGGAACTCGTTCATACGGTCTATCCTGCCGGGTCGCCTCGAAGCCGTCGTACTGGTATCGGGCTCAGTAATGGTTCCCTGAGCCCGTACGTGGGATTCGATTGTCTAATTGGCGTGCTGGTTGCTAAGGGTTCTCCCAGTTCCTTAAGCGCTCCGTACCCCCTGTACGTGGGCCTACCCTGTATTCTCCATTGGCGTCGTTCGGCGAAGGGAACTCGTTCATACGGTCTATCCTGCCGGGTCGCCTCGAAGCCGTCGTACTGGTATCGGGCTCGGTAATGGTTCCCTGAGCCCGTACGTGGGATTCGATTGTCTAATTGGCGTGCTGGTTGCTAAGGATTCTCCCAGTTCCTTGAGCGCTCCATACCCCCTGTACGTGGGCCTACCCTGTATTCTCCAATGGCGTCGTTCGGCGAAGGGAACTCGTTCATACGGTCTATCCTGCCGGGTCGCCTCGAAGCCGTCGTACTGGTATCATGCTCAGTAATGGTTCCCTGGGCCCGTACGTGGGATTCGATTGTCTAATTGGCGTGCTGGTTGCTAAGGGTTCTCCCAGTTCCTTGAGCGCTCATACCCCCTGTACGTGGGCCTACCCTGTATTCTCCATTGGCGTCGTTCGGCGAAGGAAACTCGTTCATACGGTCTATCCTGTCGGGTCGCCTCGAAGCTGTCGTACTGGTATCGGGCTCAGTAATGGTTCCCTGAGCCCGTACGTGGAATTCGATTGTCTAATTGGCGTGCTGGTTGCTAAGGGTTCTCCCAGTTCCTTGAGCGCTCCATACCCCCTGTACGTGGGCCTGCCCTGTATTCTCCATTGGCGTCGTTCGGCGAAGGGAACTCGTTCATACGGTCTATCCTGCCGGGTCGCCTCGAAGCCGTCGTACTGGTATCGGGCTCGGTAATGGTTCCCTGAGCCCGTACGTGGAATTCGATTGTCTAATTGGCGTGCTGGTTGCTAAGGGTTCTCCCAGTTCCTTGAGCGCTCCATACCCCCTGTACGTGGGCCTACCCTGTATTCTCCATTGGCGTCGTTCGGCGAAGGGAACTCGTTCATTCGGTCTATCCTGCCGGGTCGCCTCGAAGCCGTCGTACTGGAATAAGGTTCAGTAATGGTTCCCTGAGCCCGTACGTGGGATTCGATTGGCTAATTGGCGTGCTGGTTGCTAAGGGTTCTCCCAGTTCCTTGAGCGCTCCATACCCCCTGTACGTGGGCCTACCCTATATTCTCCATTGGCGTCGTTCGGCGAAGGGAACTCGTTCATACGGTCTATCCTGCCGGGTCGCCTCGAAGCCGTCGTACTGGTATCGGGCTCAGTAATGGTTCCCTGACCCCGTACGTGGGATTCGATTGTCTAATTGGCGTGCTGGTTGCTAAGGGTTCTCCCAGTTCCTTGAGCGCTCCATACCCCCTGTACGTGGGCCTACCCTGTATTCTCCATTGGCGTCGTTCGGCGAAGGGAACTCGTTCATACAGTCCATCCTGCCGGGTCGCCTCGAAGCCGTCGTACTGGTATCGGGCTTAGTAATGGTTCCCTGAGCCCGTACGTGGGATTCGATTGTCTAATTGGCGTGCTGGTTGCTAAGGGTTCTCCCAGTTCCTTGAGCGCTCCATACCCCCTGTACGTGGGCCTACCCTGTATTTTCCATTGGCGTCGTTCGTCGAAGGGAACTCGTTCATACGGTCTTACCTGCCGGGTCGCCTCGAAGCCGTCGTACTGGTATCGGGCTCAGTAATGGTTCCCTGAGCCCGTACGTGGGATTCGATTGTCTAATTGGCGTGCTGGTTGCTAAGGGTTCTCCCATTTCCTTGAGCGCTCCATACCCCCTGTACGTAGGCCTACCCTGTATTCTCCATTGGCGTCGTTCGGCGAAGGGAACTCGTTCATACGGTCTATCCTGCCGGGTCGCCTCGAAGCCGTCGTACTGTTATCGGGCTCAGTAATGGTTCCCTGAGCCCGTACGTGGGATTCGATTGTCTAATTGGCGTGCTGGTTGCTAAGGGTTCTCCCAGTTCCTTGAGCGCTCCGTACCCCCTGTACGTGGGCCTACCCTGTATTCTCCATTGGCGTCGTTCGGCGAAGGGAACTCGTTCATACGGTCTATCCTGCCGGGTCGCCTCGAAGCCGTCGTACTGGTATCGGGCTCGGTAATGGTTCCCTGAGCCCGTACGTGGGATTCGATTGTCTAATTGGCGTGCTGGTTGCTAAGGGTTCTCCCAGTTCCTTGAGCGCTCCATACCCCCTGTACGTGGGCCTACCCTGTATTCTCCATTGGCGTCGTTCGGCGAAGGGAACTCGTTCATTCGGTCTATCCTGCTGGGTCGCCTCGAAGCCGTCGTACTGGAATAAGGCTCAGTAATGGTTCCCTGAGCCCGTACGTGGGATTCGATTGGCTAATTGGCGTGCTGGTTGCTAAGGGTTCTCCCAGTTCCTTGAGCGCTCCATACCCCCTGTACGTGGGCCTACCCTGTATTCTCCATTGGCGTCGTTCGGCGAAGGGAACTCGTTCATACGGTCTATCCTGCCGGGTCGCCTCGAAGCCGTCGTACTGGTATCGGGCTCAGTAATGGTTCCCTGAGCCCGTACGTGGGATTCGATTGTCTAATTAGCGTGCTGGTTGCTAAGGGTTCTCCCAGTTCCTTGAGCGCTCCATACCCCCTGTACGTGGGCCTACCCTGTATTCTCCATTGGCGTCGTTCGGCGAAGGGAACTCGTTCATACGGTCTATCCTGCCGGGTCGCCTCGAAGCCGTCGTACTGGTATCGGGCTCAGTAATGGTTCCCTGAGCCCGTACGTGGGATTCGATTGTCTAATTGGCGTGCTGGTTGCTAAGGGTTCTCCCAGTTCCTTGAGCGCTCCATACCCCCTGTACGTAGGCCTACCCTGTATTCTCCATTGGCGTCGTTCGGCGAAGGGAACTCGTTCATACCGTCTATCCTGCCGGGTCGCCTCGAAGCCGTCGTACTGGTATCGGGCTCAGTAATGGTTCCCTGAGCCCGTACGTGGGATTCGATTGTCTAATTGGCGTGCTGGTTGCTAAGGGTTCTCCCAGTTCCTTAAGCGCTCCGTACCCCCTGTACGTGGGCCTACCCTGTATTCTCCATTGGCGTCGTTCGGCGAAGGGAACTCGTTCATACGGTCTATCCTGCCGGGTCGCCTCGAAGCCGTCGTACTGGTATCGGGCTCGGTAATGGTTCCCTGAGCCCGTACGTGGGATTCGATTGTCTAATTGGCGTGCTGGTTGCTAAGGATTCTCCCAGTTCCTTGAGCGCTCCATACCCCCTGTACGTGGGCCTACCCTGTATTCTCCAATGGCGTCGTTCGGCGAAGGGAACTCGTTCATACGGTCTATCCTGCCGGGTCGCCTCGAAGCCGTCGTACTGGTATCATGCTCAGTAATGGTTCACTGGGCCCGTACGTGGGATTCGATTGTCTAATTGGCGTGCTGGTTGCTAAGGGTTCTCCCAGTTCCTTGAGCGCTCCATACCCCCTGTACGTGGGCCTGCCCTGTATTCTCCATTGGCGTCGTTCGGCGAAGGGAACTCCTTCATACGGTCTATCCTGCCGGGTCGCCTCGAAGCCGTCGTACTGGTATGGGGCTCGGTAATTGTTCCCTGAGCCCGTACGTGGGATTCGATTGTCTAATTGGCGTGCTGGTTGCTAAGGGTTCTCCCAGTTCCTTGAGCGCTCCATACCCCCTGTACGTGGGCCTACCCTGTATTCTCCATTGGCGTCGCTTGGCGAAGGGGACTCGTTCATACGGTCTATCCTGCCGGGTCGCCTCGAAGTCGTCGTACTGGAATAAGGCTCAGTAATGGTTCCCTGAGCCCGTACGTGGGATTCGATTGTCTAATTGGCGTGCTGGTTGCTAAAGGTTCTCCCAGTTCCTTGAGCGCTCCATACCCCCTGTACGTGGGCCTACCCTGTATTCTCCATTGGCGTCGTTCGGCAAAGGGAACTCGTTCATACGGTCTATCCTGCCGGGTCGCCTCGAAGCCGTCGTACTGGTATCGGGCTCAGTAATGGTTCCCTGAGCCCGTACGTGGGATTCGATTGTCTAATTGGCGTGCTGGTTGCTAAGGGTTCTCCCAGTTCCTTGAGCGCTCCATACCCCCTGTACGTAGGCCTACCCTGTATTCTCCATTGGCGTCGTTCGGCGAAGGGAACTCGTTCATACGGTCTATCCTGCCGGGTCGCCTCGAAGCCGTCGTACTGGTATCGGGCTCAGTAATGGTTCCCTGAGCCCGTACGTGGGATTCGATTGTCTAATTGGCGTGCTGGTTGCTAAGGGTTCTCCCAGTTCCTTAAGCGCTCCGTACCCCCTGTACGTGGGCCTACCCTGTATTCTCCATTGGCGTCGTTCGGCGAAGGGAACTCGTTCATACGGCAGGTCTATCCTGCCGGGTCGCCTCGAAGCCGTCGTACTGGTATCGGGCTCAGTAATGGTTCCCTGAGCCCGTACGTGGGATTCGATTGTCTAATTGGCGTGCTGGTTGCTAAGGGTTCTCCCAGTTCCTTGAGCGCTCTTACCCCCTGTACGTGGGCCTACCCTGTATTCTCCATTGGCGTCGTTCGGCGAAGGAAACTCGTTCATACGGTCTATCCTGTCGGGTCGCCTCGAAGCCGTCGTACTGGTATCGGGCTCAGTAATGGTTCCCTGAGCCCGTACGTGGAATTCGATTGTGTAATTGGCGTGCTGGTTGCTAAGGGTTCTCCCGGTTCCTTGAGCGCTCCATACCCCCTGTACGTGGGCCTACCCTGTATTCTCCATTGGCGTCGTTCGGCGAAGGGAACTCGTTCATACGGCAGGTCTATTCTGCCGGGTCGCCTCGAAGCCGTCGTACTGGTATCGGGCTCAGTAATGGTTCCCTGAGCCCGTACGTGGGATTCGATTTTCTAATTGGCGTGCTGGTTGCTAAGGGTTCTCCCAGTTCCTTGAGCGCTCCATACCCCCTGTACGTGGGCCTACCCTGTATTCTCCATTGGCGTCGTTCGGCAAAGGGAACTCGTTCATACGGTCTATCCTGCCGGGTCGCCTCGAAGCCGTCGTACTGGTATCGGGCTCAGTAATGGTTCCCTGAGCCCGTACGTGGGATTCGATTGTCTAATTGGCGTGCTGGTTGCTAAGGGTTCTCCCAGTTCCTTGAGCGCTCCATACCCCCTGTACGTAGGCCTACCCTGTATTCTCCATTGGCGTCGTTCGGCGAAGGGAACTCGTTCATACGGTCTATCCTGCCGGGTCGCCTCGAAGCCGTCGTACTGGTATCGGGATCAGTAATGGTTCCCTGAGCCCGTACGTGGGATTCGATTGTCTAATTGGCGTGCTGGTTGCTAAGGGTTCTCCCAGTTCCTTAAGCGCTCCGTACCCCCTGTACGTGGGCCTACCCTGTATTCTCCATTGGCGTCGTTCGGCGAAGGGAACTCGTTCATACGGTCTATCCTGCCGGGTCGCCTCGAAGCCGTCGTACTGGTATCGGGCTCGGTAATGGTTCCCTGAGCCCGTACGTGGGATTCGATTGTCTAATTGGCGTGCTGGTTGCTAAGGATTCTCCCAGTTCCTTGAGCGCTCCATACCCCCTGTACGTGGGCCTACCCTGTATTCTCCAATGGCGTCGTTCGGCGAAGGGAACTCGTTCATACGGTCTATCCTGCCGGGTCGCCTCGAAGCCGTCGTACTGGTATCATGCTCAGTAATGGTTCCCTGGGCCCGTACGTGGGATTCGATTGTCTAATTGGCGTGCTGGTTGCTAAGGGTTCTCCCAGTTCCTTGAGCGCTCATACCCCCTGTACGTGGGCCTACCCTGTATTCTCCATTGGCGTCGTTCGGCGAAGGAAACTCGTTCATACGGTCTATCCTGTCGGGTCGCCTCGAAGCTGTCGTACTGGTATCGGGCTCAGTAATGGTTCCCTGAGCCCGTACGTGGAATTCGATTGTCTAATTGGCGTGCTGGTTGCTAAGGGTTCTCCCAGTTCCTTGAGCGCTCCATACCCCCTGTACGTGGGCCTGCCCTGTATTCTCCATTGGCGTCGTTCGGCGAAGGGAACTCCTTCATACGGTCTATCCTGCCGGGTCGCCTCGAAGCCGTCGTACTGGTATCGGGCTCGGTAATGGTTCCCTGAGCCCGTACGTGGGATTCGATTGTCTAATTGGCGTGCTGGTTGCTAAGGGTTCTCCCAGTTCCTTGAGCGCTCCATACCCCCTGTACGTGGGCCTACCCTGTATTCTCCATTGGCGTCGCTTGGCGAAGGGGACTCGTTCATACGGTCTATCCTGCCGGGTCGCCTCGAAGCCGTCGTACTGGAATAATGCTCAGTAATGGTTCCCTGAGCCCGTACGTGGGATTCGATTGTCTAATTGGCGTGCTGGTTGCTAAGGGTTCTCCCAGTTCCTTGAGCGCTCCATACCCCCTGTACGTGGGCCTACCCTGTATTCTCCATTGGCGTCGTTCGGCAAAGGGAACTCGTTCATACGGTCTATCGTGCCGGGTCGCCTCGAAGCCGTCGTACTGGTATCGGGCTCAGTAATGGTTCCCTGAGCCCGTACGTGGGATTCGATTGTCTAATTGGCGTGCTGGTTGCTAAGGGTTCTCCCAGTTCCTTGAGCGCTCCATACCCCCTGTACGTAGGCCTACCCTGTATTCTCCATTGGCGTCGTTCGGCGAAGGGAACTCGTTCATACGGTCTATCCTGCCGGGTCGCCTCGAAGCCGTCGTACTGGTATCGGGCTCAGTAATGGTTCCCTGACCCCGTACGTGGGATTCGATTGTCTAATTGGCGTGCTGGTTGCTAAGGGTTCTCCCAGTTCCTTGAGCGCTCCATACCCCCTGTACGTGGGCCTGCCCTGTATTCTCCATTGGCGTCGTTCGGCGAAGGGAACTCCTTCATACGGTCTATCCTGCCGGGTCGCCTCGAAGCCGTCGTACTGGTATCGGGCTCGGTAATGGTTCCCTGAGCCCGTACGTGGGATTCGATTGGCTAATTGGCGTGCTGGTTGCTAAGGGTTCTCCCAGTTCCTTGAGCGCTCCATACCCCCTGTACGTGGGCCTACCCTGTATTCTCCATTGGCGTCGTTCGGCGAAGGGAACTCGTTCATACGGTCTATCCTGCCGGGTCGCCTCGAAGCCGTCGTACTGGTATCGGGCTCAGTAATGGTTCCCTGACCCCGTACGTGGGATTCGATTGTCTAATTGGCGTGCTGGTTGCTAAGGGTTCTCCCAGTTCCTTGAGCGCTCCGTACCCCCTGTACGTGGGCCTACCCTGTATTCTCCATTGGCGTCGTTCGGCGAAGGGAACTCGTTCATACGGTCTATCCTGCCGGGTCGCCTCGAAGCCGTCGTACTGGTATCGGGCTCGGTAATGGTTCCCTGAGCCCGTACGTGGGATTCGATTGTCTAATTGGCGTGCTGGTTGCTAAGGGTTCTCCCAGTTCCTTGAGCGCTCCATACCCCCTGTACGTGGGCCTACCCTGTATTCTCCATTGGCGTCGTTCGGCGAAGGGAACTCGTTCATTCGGTCTATCCTGCTGGGTCGCCTCGAAGCCGTCGTACTGGAATAAGGCTCAGTAATGGTTCCCTGAGCCCGTACGTGGGATTCGATTGGCTAATTGGCGTGCTGGTTGCTAAGGGTTCTCCCAGTTCCTTGAGCGCTCCATACCCCCTGTACGTAGGCCTACCCTGTATTCTCCATTGGCGTCGTTCGGCGAAGGGAACTCGTTCATACGGTCTATCCTGCCGGGTCGCCTCGAAGCCGTCGTACTGGTATCGGGCTCAGTAATGGTTCCCTGAGCCCGTACGTGGGATTCGATTGTCTAATTGGCGTGCTGGTTGCTAAGGGTTCTCCCAGTTCCTTAAGCGCTCCGTACCCCCTGTACGTGGGCCTACCCTGTATTCTCCATTGGCGTCGTTCGGCGAAGGGAACTCGTTCATACGGTCTATCCTGCCGGGTCGCCTCGAAGCCGTCGTACTGGTATCGGGCTCGGTAATGGTTCCCTGAGCCCGTACGTGGGATTCGATTGTCTAATTGGCGTGCTGGTTGCTAAGGATTCTCCCAGTTCCTTGAGCGCTCCATACCCCCTGTACGTGGGCCTACCCTGTATTCTCCAATGGCGTCGTTCGGCGAAGGGAACTCGTTCATACGGTCTATCCTGCCGGGTCGCCTCGAAGCCGTCGTACTGGTATCATGCTCAGTAATGGTTCCCTGGGCCCGTACGTGGGATTCGATTGTCTAATTGGCGTGCTGGTTGCTAAGGGTTCTCCCAGTTCCTTGAGCGCTCCATACCCCCTGTACGTGGGCCTGCCCTGTATTCTCCATTGGCGTCGTTCGGCGAAGGGAACTCCTTCATACGGTCTATCCTGCCGGGTCGCCTCGAAGCCGTCGTACTGGTATGGGGCTCGGTAATGGTTCCCTGAGCCCGTACGTGGGATTCGATTGTCTAATTGGCGTGCTGGTTGCTAAGGGTTCTCCCAGTTCCTTGAGCGCTCCATACCCCCTGTACGTGGGCCTACCCTGTATTCTCCATTGGCGTCGCTTGGCGAAGGGGACTCGTTCATACGGTCTATCCTGCCGGGTCGCCTCGAAGTCGTCGTACTGGAATAAGGCTCAGTAATGGTTCCCTGAGCCCGTACGTGGGATTCGATTGTCTAATTGGCGTGCTGGTTGCTAAAGGTTCTCCCAGTTCCTTGAGCGCTCCATACCCCCTGTACGTGGGCCTACCCTGTATTCTCCATTGGCGTCGTTCGGCAAAGGGAACTCGTTCATACGGTCTATCCTGCCGGGTCGCCTCGAAGCCGTCGTACTGGTATCGGGCTCAGTAATGGTTCCCTGAGCCCGTACGTGGGATTCGATTGTCTAATTGGCGTGCTGGTTGCTAAGGGTTCTCCCAGTTCCTTGAGCGCTCCATACCCCCTGTACGTAGGCCTACCCTGTATTCTCCATTGGCGTCGTTCGGCGAAGGGAACTCGTTCATACGGTCTATCCTGCCGGGTCGCCTCGAAGCCGTCGTACTGGTATCGGGCTCAGTAATGGTTCCCTGAGCCCGTACGTGGGATTCGATTGTCTAATTGGCGTGCTGGTTGCTAAGGGTTCTCCCAGTTCCTTAAGCGCTCCGTACCCCCTGTACGTGGGCCTACCCTGTATTCTCCATTGGCGTCGTTCGGCGAAGGGAACTCGTTCATACGGCAGGTCTATCCTGCCGGGTCGCCTCGAAGCCGTCGTACTGGTATCGGGCTCAGTAATGGTTCCCTGAGCCCGTACGTGGGATTCGATTGTCTAATTGGCGTGCTGGTTGCTAAGGGTTCTCCCAGTTCCTTGAGCGCTCTTACCCCCTGTACGTGGGCCTACCCTGTATTCTCCATTGGCGTCGTTCGGCGAAGGAAACTCGTTCATACGGTCTATCCTGTCGGGTCGCCTCGAAGCCGTCGTACTGGTATCGGGCTCAGTAATGGTTCCCTGAGCCCGTACGTGGAATTCGATTGTGTAATTGGCGTGCTGGTTGCTAAGGGTTCTCCCGGTTCCTTGAGCGCTCCATACCCCCTGTACGTGGGCCTACCCTGTATTCTCCATTGGCGTCGTTCGGCGAAGGGAACTCGTTCATACGGCAGGTCTATTCTGCCGGGTCGCCTCGAAGCCGTCGTACTGGTATCGGGCTCAGTAATGGTTCCCTGAGCCCGTACGTGGGATTCGATTGTCTAATTGGCGTGCTGGTTGCTAAGGGTTCTCCCAGTTCCTTGAGCGCTCCATACCCCCTGTACGTGGGCCTACCCTGTATTCTCCATTGGCGTCGTTCGGCAAAGGGAACTCGTTCATACGGTCTATCCTGCCGGGTCGCCTCGAAGCCGTCGTACTGGTATCGGGCTCAGTAATGGTTCCCTGAGCCCGTACGTGGGATTCGATTGTCTAATTGGCGTGCTGGTTGCTAAGGGTTCTCCCAGTTCCTTGAGCGCTCCATACCCCCTGTACGTAGGCCTACCCTGTATTCTCCATTGGCGTCGTTCGGCGAAGGGAACTCGTTCATACGGTCTATCCTGCCGGGTCGCCTCGAAGCCGTCGTACTGGTATCGGGATCAGTAATGGTTCCCTGAGCCCGTACGTGGGATTCGATTGTCTAATTGGCGTGCTGGTTGCTAAGGGTTCTCCCAGTTCCTTAAGCGCTCCGTACCCCCTGTACGTGGGCCTACCCTGTATTCTCCATTGGCGTCGTTCGGCGAAGGGAACTCGTTCATACGGTCTATCCTGCCGGGTCGCCTCGAAGCCGTCGTACTGGTATCGGGCTCGGTAATGGTTCCCTGAGCCCGTACGTGGGATTCGATTGTCTAATTGGCGTGCTGGTTGCTAAGGATTCTCCCAGTTCCTTGAGCGCTCCATACCCCCTGTACGTGGGCCTACCCTGTATTCTCCAATGGCGTCGTTCGGCGAAGGGAACTCGTTCATACGGTCTATCCTGCCGGGTCGCCTCGAAGCCGTCGTACTGGTATCATGCTCAGTAATGGTTCCCTGGGCCCGTACGTGGGATTCGATTGTCTAATTGGCGTGCTGGTTGCTAAGGGTTCTCCCAGTTCCTTGAGCGCTCATACCCCCTGTACGTGGGCCTACCCTGTATTCTCCATTGGCGTCGTTCGGCGAAGGAAACTCGTTCATACGGTCTATCCTGTCGGGTCGCCTCGAAGCTGTCGTACTGGTATCGGGCTCAGTAATGGTTCCCTGAGCCCGTACGTGGAATTCGATTGTCTAATTGGCGTGCTGGTTGCTAAGGGTTCTCCCAGTTCCTTGAGCGCTCCATACCCCCTGTACGTGGGCCTGCCCTGTATTCTCCATTGGCGTCGTTCGGCGAAGGGAACTCCTTCATACGGTCTATCCTGCCGGGTCGCCTCGAAGCCGTCGTACTGGTATCGGGCTCGGTAATGGTTCCCTGAGCCCGTACGTGGGATTCGATTGTCTAATTGGCGTGCTGGTTGCTAAGGGTTCTCCCAGTTCCTTGAGCGCTCCATACCCCCTGTACGTGGGCCTACCCTGTATTCTCCATTGGCGTCGCTTGGCGAAGGGGACTCGTTCATACGGTCTATCCTGCCGGGTCGCCTCGAAGCCGTCGTACTGGAATAATGCTCAGTAATGGTTCCCTGAGCCCGTACGTGGGATTCGATTGTCTAATTGGCGTGCTGGTTGCTAAGGGTTCTCCCAGTTCCTTGAGCGCTCCATACCCCCTGTACGTGGGCCTACCCTGTATTCTCCATTGGCGTCGTTCGGCAAAGGGAACTCGTTCATACGGTCTATCGTGCCGGGTCGCCTCGAAGCCGTCGTACTGGTATCGGGCTCAGTAATGGTTCCCTGAGCCCGTACGTGGGATTCGATTGTCTAATTGGCGTGCTGGTTGCTAAGGGTTCTCCCAGTTCCTTGAGCGCTCCATACCCCCTGTACGTAGGCCTACCCTGTATTCTCCATTGGCGTCGTTCGGCGAAGGGAACTCGTTCATACGGTCTATCCTGCCGGGTCGCCTCGAAGCCGTCGTACTGGTATCGGGCTCAGTAATGGTTCCCTGACCCCGTACGTGGGATTCGATTGTCTAATTGGCGTGCTGGTTGCTAAGGGTTCTCCCAGTTCCTTGAGCGCTCCATACCCCCTGTACGTGGGCCTGCCCTGTATTCTCCATTGGCGTCGTTCGGCGAAGGGAACTCCTTCATACGGTCTATCCTGCCGGGTCGCCTCGAAGCCGTCGTACTGGTATCGGGCTCGGTAATGGTTCCCTGAGCCCGTACGTGGGATTCGATTGGCTAATTGGCGTGCTGGTTGCTAAGGGTTCTCCCAGTTCCTTGAGCGCTCCATACCCCCTGTACGTGGGCCTACCCTGTATTCTCCATTGGCGTCGTTCGGCGAAGGGAACTCGTTCATACGGTCTATCCTGCCGGGTCGCCTCGAAGCCGTCGTACTGGTATCGGGCTCAGTAATGGTTCCCTGACCCCGTACGTGGGATTCGATTGTCTAATTGGCGTGCTGGTTGCTAAGGGTTCTCCCAGTTCCTTGAGCGCTCCATACCCCCTGTACGTGGGCCTACCCTGTATTCTCCATTGGCGTCGTTCGGCGAAGGGAACTCGTTCATACAGTCCATCCTGCCGGGTCGCCTCGAAGCCGTCGTACTGGTATCGGGCTTAGTAATGGTTCCCTGAGCCCGTACGTCGGATTCGATTGTCTAATTGGCGTGCTGGTTGCTAAGGGTTCTCCCAGTTCCTTGAGCGCTCCATACCCCCTGTACGTGGGCCTACCCTGTATTTTCCATTGGCGTCGTTCGGCGAAGGGAACTCGTTCATACGGTCTTACCTGCCGGGTCGCCTCGAAGCCGTCGTACTGGTATCGGGCTCAGTAATGGTTCCCTGAGCCCGTACGTGGGATTCGATTGTCTAATTGGCGTGCTGGTTGCTAAGGGTTCTCCCATTTCCTTGAGCGCTCCATACCCCCTGTACGTAGGCCTACCCTGTATTCTCCATTGGCGTCGTTCGGCGAAGGGAACTCGTTCATACGGTCTATCCTGCCGGGTCGCCTCGAAGCCGTCGTACTGGTATCGGGCTCAGTAATGGTTCCCTGAGCCCGTACGTGGGATTCGATTGTCTAATTGGCGTGCTGGTTGCTAAGGGTTCTCCCAGTTCCTTGAGCGCTCCGTACCCCCTGTACGTGGGCCTACCCTGTATTCTCCATTGGCGTCGTTCGGCGAAGGGAACTCGTTCATACGGTCTATCCTGCCGGGTCGCCTCGAAGCCGTCGTACTGGTATCGGGCTCGGTAATGGTTCCCTGAGCCCGTACGTGGGATTCGATTGTCTAATTGGCGTGCTGGTTGCTAAGGGTTCTCCCAGTTCCTTGAGCGCTCCATACCCCCTGTACGTGGGCCTACCCTGTATTCTCCATTGGCGTCGTTCGGCGAAGGGAACTCGTTCATTCGGTCTATCCTGCTGGGTCGCCTCGAAGCCGTCGTACTGGAATAAGGCTCAGTAATGGTTCCCTGAGCCCGTACGTGGGATTCGATTGGCTAATTGGCGTGCTGGTTGCTAAGGGTTCTCCCAGTTCCTTGAGCGCTCCATACCCCCTGTACGTGGGCCTACCCTGTATTCTCCATTGGCGTCGTTCGGCGAAGGGAACTCGTTCATACGGTCTATCCTGCCGGGTCGCCTCGAAGCCGTCGTACTGGTATCGGGCTCAGTAATGGTTCCCTGAGCCCGTACGTGGGATTCGATTGTCTAATTAGCGTGCTGGTTGCTAAGGGTTCTCCCAGTTCCTTGAGCGCTCCATACCCCCTGTACGTGGGCCTACCCTGTATTCTCCATTGGCGTCGTTCGGCGAAGGGAACTCGTTCATACGGTCTATCCTGCCGGGTCGCCTCGAAGCCGTCGTACTGGTATCGGGCTCAGTAATGGTTCCCTGAGCCCGTACGTGGGATTCGATTGTCTAATTGGCGTGCTGGTTGCTAAGGGTTCTCCCAGATCCTTGAGCACTCCATACCCCCTGTACGTGGGCCTACCCTGTATTCTCCATTAGCGTCGTTCGGCGAAGGGAACTCGTTCATTCGGTCTATCCTGCCGGGTCGCCTCGAAGCCGTCGTACTGGAATAAGGCTCAGTAATGGTTCCCTGAGCCCGTACGTGGGATTCGATTGGCTAATTGGCGTGCTGGTTGCTAAGGGTTCTCCCAGTTCCTTGAGCGCTCCATACCCCCTGTACGTGGGCCTACCCTGTATTCTCCATTGGCGTCGTTCGGCGAAGGGAACTCGTTCATACGGTCTATCCTGCCAGGTCGCCTCGAAGCCGTCGTACTGGTATCGGGCTCGGTAATGGTTCCCTGAGCCCGTACGTGGGATTCGATTGTCTAATTGGCGTGCTGGATGCTAAGGGTTCTCCCAGTTCCTTGAGCGCTCCATACCCCCTGTACGTGGGCCTACCCTGTATTCTCCATTGGCGTCGTTCGGCGAAGGGAACTCGTTCATTCGGTCTATCCTGCCGGGTCGCCTCGAAGCCGTCGTACTGGAATAAGGTTCAGTAATGGTTCCCTGAGCCCGTACGTGGGATTCGATTGGCTAATTGGCGTGCTGGTTGCTAAGGGTTCTCCCAGTTCCTTGAGCGCTCCATACCCCCTGTACGTGGGCCTACCCTATATTCTCCATTGGCGTCGTTCGGCGAAGGGAACTCGTTCATACGGTCTATCCTGCCGGGTCGCCTCGAAGCCGTCGTACTGGTATCGGGCTCGGT
This sequence comes from Cryptocephalus moraei, assembly GCA_946251905.1. Classification (NCBI taxonomy): domain Eukaryota; kingdom Metazoa; phylum Arthropoda; class Insecta; order Coleoptera; family Chrysomelidae; genus Cryptocephalus; species Cryptocephalus moraei. The sequence goes on from OX276466.1 coordinate 17,108,851, forward strand.
AATGGTTCCCTGAGCCCGTACGTGGGATTCGATTGGCTAATTGGCGTGCTGGTTGCTAAGGGTTCTCCCAGTTCCTTGAGCGCTCCATACCCCCTGTACGTGGGCCTACCCTGTATTCTCCATTGGCGTCGTTCGGCGAAGGGAACTCGTTCATACGGTCTATCCTGCCGGGTCGCCTCGAAGCCGTCGTACTGGTATCGGGCTCAGTAATGGTTCCCTGACCCCGTACGTGGGATTCGATTGTCTAATTGGCGTGCTGGTTGCTAAGGGTTCTCCCAGTTCCTTGAGCGCTCCATACCCCCTGTACGTGGGCCTACCCTGTATTCTCCATTGGCGTCGTTCGGCGAAGGGAACTCGTTCATACAGTCCATCCTGCCGGGTCGCCTCGAAGCCGTCGTACTGGTATCGGGCTTAGTAATGGTTCCCTGAGCCCGTACGTGGGATTCGATTGTCTAATTGGCGTGCTGGTTGCTAAGGGTTCTCCCAGTTCCTTGAGCGCTCCATACCCCCTGTACGTGGGCCTACCCTGTATTTTCCATTGGCGTCGTTCGGCGAAGGGAACTCGTTCATACGGTCTTACTTGCCGGGTCGCCTCGAAGCCGTCGTACTGGTATCGGGCTCAGTAATGGTTCCCTGAGCCCGTACGTGGGATTCGATTGTCTAATTGGCGTGCTGGTTGCTAAGGGTTCTCCCATTTCCTTGAGCGCTCCATACCCCCTGTACGTAGGCCTACCCTGTATTCTCCATTGGCGTCGTTCGGCGAAGTTAACTTGTTCATACGGTCTATCCTGCCGGGTCGCCTCGAAGCCGTCGTACTGGTATCGGGCTCAGTAATGGTTCCCTGAGCCCGTACTTGGGATTCGATTGTCTAATTGGCGTGCTGGTTGCTAAGGGTTCTCCCAGTTCCTTGAGCGCTCCGTACCCCCTGTACGTGGGCCTACCCTGTATTCTCCATTGGCGTCGTTCGGCGAAGGGAACTCGTTCATACGGTCTATCCTGCCGGGTCGCCTCGAAGCCGTCGTACTGGTATCGGGCTCGGTAATGGTTCCCTGAGCCCGTACGTGGGATTCGATTGTCTAATTGGCGTGCTGGTTGCTAAGGGTTCTCCCAGTTCCTTGAGCGCTCCATACCCCCTGTACGTGGGCCTACCCTGTATTCTCCATTGGCGTCGTTCGGCGAAGGGAACTCGTTCATTCGGTCTATCCTGCTGGGTCGCCTCGAAGCCGTCGTACGGGAATAAGGCTCAGTAATGGTTCCCTGAGCCCGTACGTGGGATTCGATTGGCTAATTGGCGTGCTGGTTGCTAAGGGTTCTCCCAGTTCCTTGAGCGCTCCATACCCCCTGTACGTGGGCCTACCCTGTATTTTCCATTGGCGTCGTTCGGCGAAGGGAACTCGTTCATACGGTCTTACCTGCCGGGTCGCCTCGAAGCCGTCGTACTGGTATCGGGCTCAGTAATGGTTCCCTGAGCCCGTACGTGGGATTCGATTGTCTAATTGGCGTGCTGGTTGCTAAGGGTTCTCCCATTTCCTTGAGCGCTCCATACCCCCTGTACGTGGGCCTACCCTGTATTTTCCATTGGCGTCGTTCGGCGAAGGGAACTCGTTCATACGGTCTTACCTGCCGGGTCGCCTCGAAGCCGTCGTACTGGTATCGGGCTCAGTAATGGTTCCCTGAGCCCGTACGTGGGATTCGATTGTCTAATTGGCGTGCTGGTTGCTAAGGGTTCTCCCATTTCCTTGAGCGCTCCATACCCCCTGTACGTAGGCCTACCCTGTATTCTCCATTGGCGTCGTTCGGCGAAGGGAACTCGTTCATACGGTCTATCCTGCCGGGTCGCCTCGAAGCCGTCGTACTGGTATCGGGCTCAGTAATGGTTCCCTGAGCCCGTACGTGGGATTCGATTGTCTAATTGGCGTGCTGGTTGCTAAGGGTTCTCCCAGTTCCTTGAGCGCTCCGTACCCCCTGTACGTGGGCCTACCCTGTATTCTCCATTGGCGTCGTTCGGCGAAGGGAACTCGTTCATACGGTCTATCCTGCCGGGTCGCCTCGAAGCCGTCGTACTGGTATCGGGCTCGGTAATGGTTCCCTGAGCCCGTACGTGGGATTCGATTGTCTAATTGGCGTGCTGGTTGCTAAGGGTTCTCCCAGTTCCTTGAGCGCTCCATACCCCCTGTACGTGGGCCTACCCTGTATTCTCCATTGGCGTCGTTCGGCGAAGGGAACTCGTTCATTCGGTCTATCCTGCTGGGTCGCCTCGAAGCCGTCGTACTGGAATAAGGCTCAGTAATGGTTCCCTGAGCCCGTACGTGGGATTCGATTGGCTAATTGGCGTGCTGGTTGCTAAGGGTTCTCCCAGTTCCTTGAGCGCTCCATACCCCCTGTACGTGGGCCTACCCTGTATTCTCCATTGGCGTCGTTCGGCGAAGGGAACTCGTTCATACGGTCTATCCTGCCGGGTCGCCTCGAAGCCGTCGTACTGGTATCGGGCTCAGTAATGGTTCCCTGAGCCCGTACGTGGGATTCGATTGTCTAATTAGCGTGCTGGTTGCTAAGGGTTCTCCCAGTTCCTTGAGCGCTCCATACCCCCTGTACGTGGGCCTACCCTGTATTCTCCATTGGCGTCGTTCGGCGAAGGGAACTCGTTCATACGGTCTATCCTGCCGGGTCGCCTCGAAGCCGTCGTACTGGTATCGGGCTCAGTAATGGTTCCCTGAGCCCGTACGTGGGATTCGATTGTCTAATTGGCGTGCTGGTTGCTAAGGGTTCTCCCAGATCCTTGAGCACTCCATACCCCCTGTACGTGGGCCTACCCTGTATTCTCCATTGGCGTCGTTCGGCGAAGGGAACTCGTTCATTCGGTCTATCCTGCCGGGTCGCCTCGAAGCCGTCGTACTGGAATAAGGCTCAGTAATGGTTCCCTGAGCCCGTACGTGGGATTCGATTGGCTAATTGGCGTGCTGGTTGCTAAGGGTTCTCCCAGTTCCTTGAGCGCTCCATACCCCCTGTACGTGGGCCTACCCTGTATTCTCCATTGGCGTCGTTCGGCGAAGGGAACTCGTTCATACGGTCTATCCTGCCAGGTCGCCTCGAAGCCGTCGTACTGGTATCGGGCTCGGTAATGGTTCCCTGAGCCCGTACGTGGGATTCGATTGTCTAATTGGCGTGCTGGATGCTAAGGGTTCTCCCAGTTCCTTGAGCGCTCCATACCCCCTGTACGTGGGCCTACCCTGTATTCTCCATTGGCGTCGTTCGGCGAAGGGAACTCGTTCATTCGGTCTATCCTGCCGGGTCGCCTCGAAGCCGTCGTACTGGAATAAGGTTCAGTAATGGTTCCCTGAGCCCGTACGTGGGATTCGATTGGCTAATTGGCGTGCTGGTTGCTAAGGGTTCTCCCAGTTCCTTGAGCGCTCCATACCCCCTGTACGTGGGCCTACCCTATATTCTCCATTGGCGTCGTTCGGCGAAGGGAACTCGTTCATACGGTCTATCCTGCCGGGTCGCCTCGAAGCCGTCGTACTGGTATCGGGCTCGGTAATGGTTCCCTGAGCCCGTACGTGGGATTCGATTGGCTAATTGGCGTGCTGGTTGCTAAGGGTTCTCCCAGTTCCTTGAGCGCTCCATACCCCCTGTACGTGGGCCTACCCTGTATTCTCCATTGGCGTCGTTCGGCGAAGGGAACTCGTTCATACGGTCTATCCTGCCGGGTCGCCTCGAAGCCGTCGTACTGGTATCGGGCTCAGTAATGGTTCCCTGACCCCGTACGTGGGATTCGATTGTCTAATTGGCGTGCTGGTTGCTAAGGGTTCTCCCAGTTCCTTGAGCGCTCCATACCCCCTGTACGTGGGCCTACCCTGTATTCTCCATTGGCGTCGTTCGGCGAAGGGAACTCGTTCATACAGTCCATCCTGCCGGGTCGCCTCGAAGCCGTCGTACTGGTATCGGGCTTAGTAATGGTTCCCTGAGCCCGTACGTGGGATTCGATTGTCTAATTGGCGTGCTGGTTGCTAAGGGTTCTCCCAGTTCCTTGAGCGCTCCATACCCCCTGTACGTGGGCCTACCCTGTATTTTCCATTGGCGTCGTTCGGCGAAGGGAACTCGTTCATACGGTCTTACTTGCCGGGTCGCCTCGAAGCCGTCGTACTGGTATCGGGCTCAGTAATGGTTCCCTGAGCCCGTACGTGGGATTCGATTGTCTAATTGGCGTGCTGGTTGCTAAGGGTTCTCCCATTTCCTTGAGCGCTCCATACCCCCTGTACGTAGGCCTACCCTGTATTCTCCATTGGCGTCGTTCGGCGAAGTTAACTTGTTCATACGGTCTATCCTGCCGGGTCGCCTCGAAGCCGTCGTACTGGTATCGGGCTCAGTAATGGTTCCCTGAGCCCGTACTTGGGATTCGATTGTCTAATTGGCGTGCTGGTTGCTAAGGGTTCTCCCAGTTCCTTGAGCGCTCCGTACCCCCTGTACGTGGGCCTACCCTGTATTCTCCATTGGCGTCGTTCGGCGAAGGGAACTCGTTCATACGGTCTATCCTGCCGGGTCGCCTCGAAGCCGTCGTACTGGTATCGGGCTCGGTAATGGTTCCCTGAGCCCGTACGTGGGATTCGATTGTCTAATTGGCGTGCTGGTTGCTAAGGGTTCTCCCAGTTCCTTGAGCGCTCCATACCCCCTGTACGTGGGCCTACCCTGTATTCTCCATTGGCGTCGTTCGGCGAAGGGAACTCGTTCATTCGGTCTATCCTGCTGGGTCGCCTCGAAGCCGTCGTACGGGAATAAGGCTCAGTAATGGTTCCCTGAGCCCGTACGTGGGATTCGATTGGCTAATTGGCGTGCTGGTTGCTAAGGGTTCTCCCAGTTCCTTGAGCGCTCCATACCCCCTGTACGTGGGCCTACCCTGTATTCTCCATTGGCGTCGTTCGGCGAAGGGAACTCGTTCATACGGTCTATCCTGCCGGGTCGCCTCGAAGCCGTCGTACTGGTATCGGGCTCAGTAATGGTTCCCTGAGCCCGTACGTGGGATTCGATTCTCTAATTAGCGTGCTGGTTGCTAAGGGTTCTCTCAGTTCCTTGAGCGCTCCATACCCCCTGTACGTGGGCCTACCCTGTATTCTCCATTGGCGTCGTTCGGCGAAGGGAACTCGTTCATACGGTCTATCCTGCCGGGTCGCCTCGAAGCCGTCGTACTGGTATCGGGCTCAGTAATGGTTCCCTGAGCCCGTACGTGGGATTCGATTGTCTAATTGGCGTGCTGGTTGCTAAGGGTTCTCCCAGATCCTTGAGCACTCCATACCCCCTGTACGTGGGCCTACCCTGTATTCTCTATTGGCGTCGTTCGGCGAAGGGAACTCGTTCATTCGGTCTATCCTGCCGGGTCGCCTCGAAGCCGTCGTACTGGAATAAGGCTCAGTAATGGTTCCCTGAGCCCGTACGTGGGATTCGATTGGCTAATTGGCGTGCTGGTTGCTAAGGGTTCTCCCAGTTCCTTGAGCGCTCCATACCCCCTGTACGTGGGCCTACCCTGTATTCTCCATTGGCGTCGTTCGGCGAAGGGAACTCGTTCATACGGTCTATCCTGCCGGGTCGCCTCGAAGCCGTCGTACTGGTATCGGGCTCAGTAATGGTTCCCTGAGCCCGTACGTGGGATTCGATTGTCTAATTGGCGTGCTGGTTGCTAAGGGTTCTCCCAGTTCCTTGAGCGCTCCATACCCCCTGTACGTGGGCCTACCCTGTATTCTCCATTGGCGTCGTTCGGCAAAGGGAACTCGTTCATACGGTCTATCCTGCCGGGTCGCCTCGAAGCCGTCGTACTGGTATCGGGCTCAGTAATGGTTCCCTGAGCCCGTACGTGGGATTCGATTGTCTAATTGGCGTGCTGGTTGCTAAGGGTTCTCCCAGTTCCTTGAGCGCTCCATACCCCCTGTACGTAGGCCTACCCTGTATTCTCCATTGGCGTCGTTCGGCGAAGGGAACTCGTTCATACGGTCTATCCTGCCGGGTCGCCTCGAAGCCGTCGTACTGGTATCGGGCTCAGTAATGGTTCCCTGAGCCCGTACGTGGGATTCGATTGTCTAATTGGCGTGCTGGTTGCTAAGGGTTCTCCCAGTTCCTTAAGCGCTCCGTACCCCCTGTACGTGGGCCTACCCTGTATTCTCCATTGGCGTCGTTCGGCGAAGGGAACTCGTTCATACGGTCTATCCTGCCGGGTCGCCTCGAAGCCGTCGTACTGGTATCGGGCTCGGTAATGGTTCCCTGAGCCCGTACGTGGGATTCGATTGTCTAATTGGCGTGCTGGTTGCTAAGGATTCTCCCAGTTCCTTGAGCGCTCCATACCCCCTGTACGTGGGCCTACCCTGTATTCTCCAATGGCGTCGTTCGGCGAAGGGAACTCGTTCATACGGTCTATCCTGCCGGGTCGCCTCGAAGCCGTCGTACTGGTATCATGCTCAGTAATGGTTCCCTGGGCCCGTACGTGGGATTCGATTGTCTAATTGGCGTGCTGGTTGCTAAGGGTTCTCCCAGTTCCTTGAGCGCTCATACCCCCTGTACGTGGGCCTACCCTGTATTCTCCATTGGCGTCGTTCGGCGAAGGAAACTCGTTCATACGGTCTATCCTGTCGGGTCGCCTCGAAGCTGTCGTACTGGTATCGGGCTCAGTAATGGTTCCCTGAGCCCGTACGTGGAATTCGATTGTCTAATTGGCGTGCTGGTTGCTAAGGGTTCTCCCAGTTCCTTGAGCGCTCCATACCCCCTGTACGTGGGCCTGCCCTGTATTCTCCATTGGCGTCGTTCGGCGAAGGGAACTCGTTCATACGGTCTATCCTGCCGGGTCGCCTCGAAGCCGTCGTACTGGTATCGGGCTCGGTAATGGTTCCCTGAGCCCGTACGTGGGATTCGATTGTCTAATTGGCGTGCTGGATGCTAAGGGTTCTCCCAGTTCCTTGAGCGCTCCATACCCCCTGTACGTGGGCCTACCCTGTATTCTCCATTGGCGTCGTTCGGCGAAGGGAACTCGTTCATTCGGTCTATCCTGCCGGGTCGCCTCGAAGCCGTCGTACTGGAATAAGGTTCAGTAATGGTTCCCTGAGCCCGTACGTGGGATTCGATTGGCTAATTGGCGTGCTGGTTGCTAAGGGTTCTCCCAGTTCCTTGAGCGCTCCATACCCCCTGTACGTGGGCCTACCCTATATTCTCCATTGGCGTCGTTCGGCGAAGGGAACTCGTTCATACGGTCTATCCTGCCGGGTCGCCTCGAAGCCGTCGTACTGGTATCGGGCTCGGTAATGGTTCCCTGAGCCCGTACGTGGGATTCGATTGGCTAATTGGCGTGCTGGTTGCTAAGGGTTCTCCCAGTTCCTTGAGCGCTCCATACCCCCTGTACGTGGGCCTACCCTGTATTCTCCATTGGCGTCGTTCGGCGAAGGGAACTCGTTCATACGGTCTATCCTGCCGGGTCGCCTCGAAGCCGTCGTACTGGTATCGGGCTCAGTAATGGTTCCCTGACCCCGTACGTGGGATTCGATTGTCTAATTGGCGTGCTGGTTGCTAAGGGTTCTCCCAGTTCCTTGAGCGCTCCATACCCCCTGTACGTGGGCCTACCCTGTATTCTCCATTGGCGTCGTTCGGCGAAGGGAACTCGTTCATACAGTCCATCCTGCCGGGTCGCCTCGAAGCCGTCGTACTGGTATCGGGCTTAGTAATGGTTCCCTGAGCCCGTACGTGGGATTCGATTGTCTAATTGGCGTGCTGGTTGCTAAGGGTTCTCCCAGTTCCTTGAGCGCTCCATACCCCCTGTACGTGGGCCTATCCTGTATTTTCCATTGGCGTCGTTCGGCGAAGGGAACTCGTTCATACGGTCTTACCTGCCGGGTCGCCTCGAAGCCGTCGTACTGGTATCGGGCTCAGTAATGGTTCCCTGAGCCCGTACGTGGGATTCGATTGTCTAATTGGCGTGCTGGTTGCTAAGGGTTCTCCCATTTCCTTGAGCGCTCCATACCCCCTGTACGTAGGCCTACCCTGTATTCTCCATTGGCGTCGTTCGGCGAAGGGAACTCGTTCATACGGTCTATCCTGCCGGGTCGCCTCGAAGCCGTCGTACTGTTATCGGGCTCAGTAATGGTTCCCTGAGCCCGTACGTGGGATTCGATTGTCTAATAGGCGTGCTGGTTGCTAAGGGTTCTCCCAGTTCCTTGAGCGCTCCGTACCCCCTGTACGTGGGCCTACCCTGTATTCTCCATTGGCGTCGTTCGGCGAAGGGAACTCGTTCATACGGTCTATCCTGCCGGGTCGCCTCGAAGCCGTCGTACTGGTATCGGGCTCGGTAATGGTTCCCTGAGCCCGTACGTGGGATTCGATTGTCTAATTGGCGTGCTGGTTGCTAAGGGTTCTCCCAGTTCCTTGAGCGCTCCATACCCCCTGTACGTGGGCCTACCCTGTATTCTCCATTGGCGTCGTTCGGCGAAGGGAACTCGTTCATACGGTCTATCCTGCCGGGTCGCCTCGAAGCCGTCGTACTGGTATCGGGCTCAGTAATGGTTCCCTGAGCCCGTACGTGGGATTCGATTGTCTAATTAGCGTGCTGGTTGCTAAGGGTTCTCCCAGTTCCTTGAGCGCTCCATACCCCCTGTACGTGGGCCTACCCTGTATTCTCCATTGGCGTCGTTCGGCGAAGGGAACTCGTTCATACGGTCTATCCTGCCGGGTCGCCTCGAAGCCGTCGTACTGGTATCGGGCTCAGTAATGGTTCCCTGAGCCCGTACGTGGGATTCGATTGGCTAATTGGCGTGCTGGATGCTAAGGGTTCTCCCAGTTCCTTGAGCGCTCCATACCCCCTGTACGTGGGCCTACCCTGTATTCTCCATTGGCGTCGTTCGGCGAAGGGAACTCGTTCATACGGTCTATCCTGCCGGGTCGCCTCGAAGCCGTCGTACTGGTATCGGGCTCAGTAATGGTTCCCTGAGCCCGTACGTGGGATTCGATTGTCTAATTAGCGTGCTGGTTGCTAAGGGTTCTCCCAGTTCCTTGAGCGCTCCATACCCCCTGTACGTGGGCCTACCCTGTATTCTCCATTGGCGTCGTTCGGCGAAGGGAACTCGTTCATACGGTCTATCCTGCCGGGTCGCCTCGAAGCCGTCGTACTGGTATCGGGCTCAGTAATGGTTCCCTGAGCCCGTACGTGGGATTCGATTGTCTAATTGGCGTGCTGGTTGCTAAGTGTTCTCCCAGATCCTTGAGCACTCCATACCCCCTGTACGTGGGCCTACCCTGTATTCTCCATTGGCGTCGTTCGGCGAAGGGAACTCGTTCATTCGGTCTATCCTGCCGGGTCGCCTCGAAGCCGTCGTACTGGAATAAGGCTCAGTAATGGTTCCCTGAGCCCGTACGTGGGATTCGATTGGCTAATTGGCGTGCTGGTTGCTAAGGGTTCTCCCAGTTCCTTGAGCGCTCCATACCCCCTGTACGTGGGCCTACCCTGTATTCTCCATTGGCGTCGTTCGGCGAAGGGAACTCGTTCATACGGTCTATCCTGCCGGGTCGCCTCGAAGCCGTCGTACTGGTATCGGGCTCAGTAATGGTTCCCTGAGCCCGTACGTGGGATTCGATTGTCTAATTGGCGTGCTGGTTGCTAAGGGTTCTCCCAGTTCCTTGAGCGCTCCATACCCCCTGTACGTGGGCCTACCCTGTATTCTCCATTGGCGTCGTTCGGCAAAGGGAACTCGTTCATACGGTCTATCCTGCCGGGTCGCCTCGAAGCCGTCGTACTGGTATCGGGCTCAGTAATGGTTCCCTGAGCCCGTACGTGGGATTCGATTGTCTAATTGGCGTGCTGGTTGCTAAGGGTTCTCCCAGTTCCTTGAGCGCTCCATACCCCCTGTACGTAGGCCTACCCTGTATTCTCCATTGGCGTCGTTCGGCGAAGGGAACTCGTTCATACGGTCTATCCTGCCGGGTCGCCTCGAAGCCGTCGTACTGGTATCGGGCTCAGTAATGGTTCCCTGAGCCCGTACGTGGGATTCGATTGTCTAATTGGCGTGCTGGTTGCTAAGGGTTCTCCCAGTTCCTTAAGCGCTCCGTACCCCCTGTACGTGGGCCTACCCTGTATTCTCCATTGGCGTCGTTCGGCGAAGGGAACTCGTTCATACGGTCTATCCTGCCGGGTCGCCTCGAAGCCGTCGTACTGGTATCGGGCTCGGTAATGGTTCCCTGAGCCCGTACGTGGGATTCGATTGTCTAATTGGCGTGCTGGTTGCTAAGGATTCTCCCAGTTCCTTGAGCGCTCCATACCCCCTGTACGTGGGCCTACCCTGTATTCTCCAATGGCGTCGTTCGGCGAAGGGAACTCGTTCATACGGTCTATCCTGCCGGGTCGCCTCGAAGCCGTCGTACTGGTATCATGCTCAGTAATGGTTCCCTGGGCCCGTACGTGGGATTCGATTGTCTAATTGGCGTGCTGGTTGCTAAGGGTTCTCCCAGTTCCTTGAGCGCTCATACCCCCTGTACGTGGGCCTACCCTGTATTCTCCATTGGCGTCGTTCGGCGAAGGAAACTCGTTCATACGGTCTATCCTGTCGGGTCGCCTCGAAGCTGTCGTACTGGTATCGGGCTCAGTAATGGTTCCCTGAGCCCGTACGTGGAATTCGATTGTCTAATTGGCGTGCTGGTTGCTAAGGGTTCTCCCAGTTCCTTGAGCGCTCCATACCCCCTGTACGTGGGCCTGCCCTGTATTCTCCATTGGCGTCGTTCGGCGAAGGGAACTCCTTCATACGGTCTATCCTGCCGGGTCGCCTCGAAGCCGTCGTACTGGTATCGGGCTCGGTAATGGTTCCCTGAGCCCGTACGTGGGATTCGATTGTCTAATTGGCGTGCTGGTTGCTAAGGGTTCTCCCAGTTCCTTGAGCGCTCCATACCCCCTGTACGTGGGCCTACCCTGTATTCTCCATTGGCGTCGCTTGGTGAAGGGGACTCGTTCATACGGTCTATCCTGCCGGGTCGCCTCGAAGCCGTCGTACTGGAATAAGGCTCAGTAATGGTTCCCTGAGCCCGTACGTGGGATTCGATTGTCTAATTGGCGTGCTGGTTGCTAAGGGTTCTCCCAGTTCCTTGAGCGCTCCATACCCCCTGTACGTGGGCCTACCCTGTATTCTCCATTGGCGTCGTTCGGCAAAGGGAACTCGTTCATACGGTCTATCGTGCCGGGTCGCCTCGAAGCCGTCGTACTGGTATCGGGCTCAGTAATGGTTCCCTGAGCCCGTACGTGGGATTCGATTGTCTAATTGGCGTGCTGGTTGCTAAGGGTTCTCCCAGTTCCTTGAGCGCTCCATACCCCCTGTACGTAGGCCTACCCTGTATTCTCCATTGGCGTCGTTCGGCGAAGGGAACTCGTTCATACGGTCTATCCTGCCGGGTCGCCTCGAAGCCGTCGTACTGGTATCGGGCTCAGTAATGGTTCCCTGACCCCGTACGTGGGATTCGATTGTCTAATTGGCGTGCTGGTTGCTAAGGGTTCTCCCAGTTCCTTGAGCGCTCCATACCCCCTGTACGTGGGCCTGCCCTGTATTCTCCATTGGCGTCGTTCGGCGAAGGGAACTCCTTCATACGGTCTATCCTGCCGGGTCGCCTCGAAGCCGTCGTACTGGTATCGGGCTCGGTAATGGTTCCCTGAGCCCGTACGTGGGATTCGATTGGCTAATTGGCGTGCTGGTTGCTAAGGGTTCTCCCAGTTCCTTGAGCGCTCCATACCCCCTGTACGTGGGCCTACCCTGTATTCTCCATTGGCGTCGTTCGGCGAAGGGAACTCGTTCATACGGTCTATCGTGCCGGGTCGCCTCGAAGCCGTCGTACTGGTATCGGGCTCAGTAATGGTTCCCTGACCCCGTACGTGGGATTCGATTGTCTAATTGGCGTGCTGGTTGCTAAGGGTTCTCCCAGTTCCTTGAGCGCTCCATACCCCCTGTACGTGGGCCTACCCTGTATTCTCCATTGGCGTCGTTCGGCGAAGGGAACTCGTTCATACAGTCCATCCTGCCGGGTCGCCTCGAAGCCGTCGTACTGGTATCGGGCTTAGTAATGGTTCCCTGAGCCCGTACGTGGGATTCGATTGTCTAATTGGCGTGCTGGTTGCTAAGGGTTCTCCCAGTTCCTTGAGCGCTCCATACCCCCTGTACGTGGGCCTACCCTGTATTTTCCATTGGCGTCGTTCGGCGAAGGGAACTCGTTCATACGGTCTTACCTGCCGGGTCGCCTCGAAGCCGTCGTACTGGTATCGGGCTCAGTAATGGTTCCCTGAGCCCGTACGTGGGATTCGATTGTCTAATTGGCGTGCTGGTTGCTAAGGGTTCTCCCATTTCCTTGAGCGCTCCATACCCCCTGTACGTAGGCCTACCCTGTATTCTCCATTGGCGTCGTTCGGCGAAGGGAACTCGTTCATACGGTCTATCCTGCCGGGTCGCCTCGAAGCCGTCGTACTGGTATCGGGCTCAGTAATGGTTCCCTGAGCCCGTACGTGGGATTCGATTGTCTAATTGGCGTGCTGGTTGCTAAGGGTTCTCCCAGTTCCTTGAGCGCTCCGTACCCCCTGTACGTGGGCCTACCCTGTATTCTCCATTGGCGTCGTTCGGCGAAGGGAACTCGTTCATACGGTCTATCCTGCCGGGTCGCCTCGAAGCCGTCGTACTGGTATCGGGCTCGGTAATGGTTCCCTGAGCCCGTACGTGGGATTCGATTGTCTAATTGGCGTGCTGGTTGCTAAGGGTTCTCCCAGTTCCTTGAGCGCTCCATACCCCCTGTACGTGGGCCTACCCTGTATTCTCCATTGGCGTCGTTCGGCGAAGGGAACTCGTTCATTCGGTCTATCCTGCTGGGTCGCCTCGAAGCCGTCGTACTGGAATAAGTCTCAGTAATGGTTCCCTGAGCCCGTACGTGGGATTCGATTGGCTAATTGGCGTGCTGGTTGCTAAGGGTTCTCCCAGTTCCTTGAGCGCTCCATACCCCCTGTACGTGGGCCTACCCTGTATTCTCCATTGGCGTCGTTCGGCGAAGGGAACTCGTTCATACGGTCTATCCTGCCGGGTCGCCTCGAAGCCGTCGTACTGGTATCGGGCTCAGTAATGGTTCCCTGAGCCCGTACGTGGGATTCGATTGTCTAATTAGCGTGCTGGTTGCTAAGGGTTCTCCCAGTTCCTTGAGCGCTCCATACCCCCTGTACGTGGGCCTACCCTGTATTCTCCATTGGCGTCGTTCGGCGAAGGGAACTCGTTCATACGGTCTATCCTGCCGGGTCGCCTCGAAGCCGTCGTACTGGTATCGGGCTCAGTAATGGTTCCCTGAGCCCGTACGTGGGATTCGATTGTCTTATTGGCGTGCTGGTTGCTAAGGGTTCTCCCAGATCCTTGAGCACTCCATACCCCCTGTACGTGGGCCTACCCTGTATTCTCCATTGGCGTCGTTCGGCGAAGGGAACTCGTTCATTCGGTCTATCCTGCCGGGTCGCCTCGAAGCCGTCGTACTGGAATAAGGCTCAGTAATGGTTCCCTGAGCCCGTACGTGGGATTCGATTGGCTAATTGGCGTGCTGGTTGCTAAGGGTTCTCCCAGTTCCTTGAGCGCTCCATACCCCCTGTACGTGGGCCTACCCTGTATTCTCCATTGGCGTCGTTCGGCGAAGGGAACTCGTTCATACGGTCTATCCTGCCGGGTCGCCTCGAAGCCGTCGTACTGGTATCGGGCTCGGTAATGGTTCCCTGAGCCCGTACGTGGGATTCGATTGTCTAATTGGCGTGCTGGATGCTAAGGGTTCTCCCAGTTCCTTGAGCGCTCCATACCCCCTGTACGTGGGCCTACCCTGTATTCTCCATTGGCGTCGTTCGGCGAAGGGAACTCGTTCATTCGGTCTATCCTGCCGGGTCGCCTCGAAGCCGTCGTACTGGAATAAGGTTCAGTAATGGTTCCCTGAGCCCGTACGTGGGATTCGATTGGCTAATTGGCGTGCTGGTTGCTAAGGGTTCTCCCAGTTCCTTGAGCGCTCCATACCCCCTGTACGTGGGCCTACCCTATATTCTCCATTGGCGTCGTTCGGCGAAGGGAACTCGTTCATACGGTCTATCCTGCCGGGTCGCCTCGAAGCCGTCGTACTGGTATCGGGCTCGGTAATGGTTCCCTGAGCCCGTACGTGGGATTCGATTGGCTAATTGGCGTGCTGGTTGCTAAGGGTTCTCCCAGTTCCTTGAGCGCTCCATACCCCCTGTACGTGGGCCTACCCTGTATTCTCCATTGGCGTCGTTCGGCGAAGGGAACTCGTTCATACGGTCTATCCTGCCGGGTCGCCTCGAAGCCGTCGTTCTGGTATCGGGCTCGGTAATGGTTCCCTGAGCCCGTACGTGGGATTCAATTGTCTAATTGGCGTGCTGGTTGCTAAGGGTTCTCCCAGTTCCTTGAGCGCTCCATACCCCCTGTACGTGGGCCTACCCTGTATTCTCCATTGGCGTCGTTCGGCGAAGGGAACTCGTTCATTCGGTCTATCCTGCTGGGTCGCCTCGAAGCCGTCGTACTGGAATAAGGCTCAGTAATGGTTCCCTGAGCCCGTACGTGGGATTCGATTGGCTAATTGGCGTGCTGGTTGCTAAGGGTTCTCCCAGTTCCTTGAGCGCTCCATACCCCCTGTACGTGGGCCTACCCTGTATTCTCCATTGGCGTCGTTCGGCGAAGGGAACTCGTTCATACGGTCTATCCTGCCGGGTCGCCTTGAAGCCGTCGTACTGGTATCGGGCTCAGTAATGGTTCCCTGAGCCCGTACGTGGGATTCGATTGTCTAATTAGCGTGCTGGTTGCTAAGGGTTCTCCCAGTTCCTTGAGCGCTCCATACCCCCTGTACGTGGGCCTACCCTGTATTCTCCATTGGCGTCGTTCGGCGAAGGGAACTCGTTCATACGGTCTATCCTGCCGGGTCGCCTCGAAGCCGTCGTACTGGTATCGGGCTCAGTAATGGTTCCCTGAGCCCGTACGTGGGATTCGATTGTCTAATTGGCGTGCTGGTTACTAAGGGTTCTCCCAGATCCTTGAGCACTCCATACCCCCTGTACGTGGGCCTACCCTGTATTCTCCATTGGCGTCGTTCGGCGAAGGGAACTCGTTCATTCGGTCTATCCTGCCGGGTCGCCTCGAAGCCGTCGTACTGGAATAAGGCTCAGTAATGGTTCCCTGAGCCCGTACGTGGGATTCGATTGGCTAATTGGCGTGCTGGTTGCTAAGGGTTCTCCCAGTTCCTTGAGCGCTCCATACCCCCTGTACGTGGGCCTACCCTATATTCTCCATTGGCGTCGTTCGGCGAAGGGAACTCGTTCATACGGTCTATCCTGCCGGGTCGCCTCGAAGCCGTCGTACTGGTATCGGGCTCAGTAATGGTTCCCTGAGCCCGTACGTGGGATTCGATTGTCTAATTGGCGTGCTGGTTGCTAAGGGTTCTCCCAGTTCCTTGAGCGCTCCATACCCCCTGTACGTGGGCCTACCCTATATTCTCCATTGGCGTCGTTCGGCGAAGGGAACTCGTTCATACGGTCTATCCTGCCGGGTCGCCTCGAAGCCGTCGTACTGGTATCGGGCTCAGTAATGGTTCCCTGAGCCCGTACGTGGGATTCGATTGTCTAATTGGCGTGCTGGTTGCTAAGGGTTCTCCCAGTTCCTTGAGCGCTCCATACCCCCTGTACGTGGGCCTACCCTGTATTCTCCATTGGCGTCGTTCGGCGAAGGGAACTCGTTCATACGGTCTATCCTGCCGGGTCGCCTCGAAGCCGTCGTACTGGTATCGGGCTCAGTAATGGTTCCCTGAGCCCGTACGTTGGATTCGATTGTCTAATTGGCGTGCTGGTTGCTAAGGGTTCTCCCAGTTCCTTGAGCGCTCCATACCCCCTGTACGTGGGCCTACCCTGTATTCTCCATTGGCGTCGTTCGGCGAAGGGAACTCGTTCATACGGTCTATCCTGCCGGGTCGCCTCGAAGCCGTCGTACTGGTAT
This sequence comes from Cryptocephalus moraei, assembly GCA_946251905.1. NCBI lineage: Eukaryota > Metazoa > Arthropoda > Insecta > Coleoptera > Chrysomelidae > Cryptocephalus > Cryptocephalus moraei. The sequence continues at coordinate 17,124,855 of OX276466.1, forward strand.
CGGGCTCAGTAATGGTTCCCTGAGCCCGTACGTGGGATTCGATTGTCTAATTGGCGTGCTGGTTGCTAAGGATTCTCCCAGTTCCTTGAGCGCTCCATACCCCCTGTACGTGGGCCTACCCTGTATTCTCCAATGGCGTCGTTCGGCGAAGGGAACTCGTTCATACGGTCTATCCTGCCGGGTCGCCTCGAAGCCGTCGTACTGGTATCATGCTCAGTAATGGTTCCCTGGGCCCGTACGTGGGATTCGATTGTCTAATTGGCGTGCTGGTTGCTAAGGGTTCTCCCAGTTCCTTGAGCGCTTTTACCCCCTGTACTTGGGCCTACCCTGTATTCTCCATTGGCGTCGTTCGGCGAAGGAAACTCGTTCTTACGGTCTATCCTGTCGGGTCGCCTCGAAGCTGTCGTACTGGTATCGGGCTCAGTAATGGTTCCCTGAGCCCGTACGTGGAATTCGATTGTCTAATTGGCGTGCTGGTTGCTAAGGGTTCTCCCGGTTCCTTGAGCGCTCCATACCCCCTGTACGTGGGCCTACCCTGTATTCTCCATTGGCGTCGTTCGGCGAAGGGAACTCGTTCATACGGTCTATCCTGCCGGGTCGCCTCGAAGCCGTCGTACTGGTATCGGGCTCAGTAATGGTTCCCTGAGCCCGTACGTGGGATTCGATTGTCTAATTGGCGTGCTGGTTGCTAAGGGTTCTCCCAGTTCCTTGAGCGCTCCATACCCTTTGTACGTGGGCCTACCCTGTATTCTCCATTGGCGTCGTTCGGCGAAGGGAACTCGTTCATACGGTCTATCCTGCCGGGTGGCCTCGAAGCCGTCGTACTGGTATCGGGCTCAGTAATGGTTCCCTGAGCCCGTACGTGGGATTCGATTGTCTAATTGGCGTGCTGGTTGCTAAGGATTCTCCCAGTTCCTTGAGCGCTCCATACCCCCTGTACGTGGGCCTACCCTGTATTCTCCAATGGCGTCGTTCGGCGAAGGGAACTCGTTCATACGGTCTATCCTGCCGGGTCGCCTCGAAGCCGTCGTACTGGTATCGGGCTCAGTAATGGTTCCCTGGGCTCGTACGTGGGATTCGATTGTCTAATTGGCGTGCTGGTTGCTAAGGGTTCTCCCAGTTCCTTGAGCGCTCCATACCCCCTGTACGTGGGCCTGCCCTGTATTCTCCATTGGCGTCGTTCGGCGAAGGGAACTCCTTCATACGGTCTATCCTGCCGGGTCGCCTCGAAGCCGTCGTACTGGTATCGGGCTCGGTAATGGTTCCCTGAGCCCGTACGTGGGATTCGATTGTCTAATTGGCGTGCTGGTTGCTAAGGGTTCTCCCAGTTCCTTGAGCGCTCCATACCCCCTGTACGTGGGCCTACCCTGTATTCTCCATTGGCGTCGTTCGGCAAAGGGAGCTCGTTCATACGGTCTATCCTGACGGGTCGCCTCGAAGCCGTCGTACTGGTATCGGGCTCAGTAATGGTTCCCTGAGCCCGTACGTGGGATTCGATTGTCTAATTGGCGTGCTGGTTGCTAAGGGTTCTCCCAGTTCCTTGAGCGCTCCATACCCCCTGTACGTGGGCCTACCCTGTATTCTCCATTGGCGTCGTTCGGCGAAGGGAACTCGTTCATACGGTCCATCCTGCCGGGTCGCCTCGAAGCCGTCGTACTGATATCGGGCTCAGTAATGGTTCCCTGAGCCCGTACGTGGGATTCGATTGTCTAATTGGCGTGCTGGTTGCTAAGGGTTCTCCCAGTTCCTTGAGCGCTCCATACCCCCTGTACGTGGGCCTACCCTGTATTTTCCATTGGCGTCGTTCGGCGAAGGGAACTCGTTCATACGGTCTTACCTGCCGGGTCGCCTCGAAGCCGTCGTACTGGTATCGGGCTCAGTAATGGTTCCCTGAGCCCGTACGTGGGATTCGATTGTCTAATTGGCGTGCTGGTTGCTAAGGGTTCTCCCATTTCCTTGAGCGCTCCATACCCCCTGTACGTAGGCCTACCCTGTATTCTCCATTGGCGTCGTTCGGCGAAGGGAACTCGTTCATACGGTCCATCCTGCCTGGTCGCCTCGAAGCCGTCGTACTGGTATCATGCTCAGTAATGGTTCCCTGGGCCCGTACGTGGGATTCGATTGTCTAATTGGCGTGCTGGTTGCTAAGGGTTCTCCCAGTTCCTTGAGCGCTCTTACCCCCTGTACGTGGGCCTACCCTGTATTCTCCATTGGCGTCGTTCGGCGAAGGAAACTCGTTCATACGGTCTATCCTGTCGGGTCGCCTCGAAGCTGTCGTACTGGTATCGGGCTCAGTAATGGTTCCCTGAGCCCGTACGTGGAATTCGATTGTCTAATTGGCGTGCTGGTTGCTAAGGGTTCTCCCGGTTCCTTGAGCGCTCCATACCCCCTGTACGTGGGCCTACCCTGTATTCTCCATTGGCGTCGTTCGGCGAAGGGAACTCGTTCATACGGTCTATCCTGCCGGGTCGCCTCGAAGCCGTCGTACTGGTATCGGGCTCAGTAATGGTTCCCTGAGCCCGTACGTGGGATTCGATTGTCTAATTGGCGTGCTGGTTGCTAAGGGTTCTCCCAGTTCCTTGAGCGCTCCATACCCCCTGTACGTGGGCCTACCCTGTATTCTCCATTGGCGTCGTTCGGCGAAGGGAACTCGTTCATACGGTCTATCCTGCCGGGTCGCCTCGAAGCCGTATTACTGGTATCGGGCTCAGTAATGGTTCCCTGAGCCCGTACGTGGGATTCGATTGTCTAATTGGCGTGCTGGTTGCTAAAGATTCTCCCAGTTCCTTGAGCGCTCCATACCTCCTGTACGTGGGCCTACCCTGTATTCTCCAATGGCGTCGTTCGGCGAAGGGAACTCGTTCATACGGTCTATCCTGCCGGGTCGCCTCGAAGCCGTCGTACTGGTATCGGGCTCGGTAATGGTTCCCTGAGCCCGTACGTGGGATTCGATTGTCTAATTGGCGTGCTGGTTGCTAAGGGTTCTCCCAGTTCCTTGAGCGCTCCATACCCCCTGTACGTGGGCCTACACTGTATTCTCCATTGGCGTCGTTCGGCAAAGGGAGCTCGTTCATACGGTCTATCCTGACGGGTCGCCTCGAAGCCGTCGTACTGGTATCGGGCACAGTAATGGTTCCCTGAGCCCGTACGTGGGATTCGATTGTCTAATTGGCGTGCTGGTTGCTAAGGGTTCTCCCAGTTCCTTGAGCGCTCCATACCCCCTGTACGTGGGCCTACCCTGTATTCTCCATTGGCGTCGTTCGGCGAAGGGAACTCGTTCATACGGTCCATCCTGCCGGGTCGCCTCGAAGCCGTCGTACTGATATCGGGCTCAGTAATGGTTCCCTGAGCCCGTACGTGGGATTCGATTGTCTAATTGGCGTGCTGGTTGCTAAGGGTTCTCCCAGTTCCTTGAGCGCTCCATACCCCCTGTACGTGGGCCTACCCTGTATTTTCCATTGGCGTCGTTCGGCGAAGGGAACTCGTTCATACGGTCTTACCTGCCGGGTCGCCTCGAAGCCGTCGTACTGGTATCGGGCTCAGTAATGGTTCCCTGAGCCCGTACGTGGGATTCGATTGTCTAATTGGCGTGCTGGTTGCTAAGGGTTCTCCCATTTCCTTGAGCGCTCCATACCCCCTGTACGTAGGCCTACCCTGTATTCTCCATTGGCGTCGTTCGGCGAAGGGAACTCGTTCATACGGTCCATCCTGCCTGGTCGCCTCGAAGCCGTCGTACTGGTATCATGCTCAGTAATGGTTCCCTGGGCCCGTACGTGGGATTCGATTGTCTAATTGGCGTGCTGGTTGCTAAGGGTTCTCCCAGTTCCTTGAGCGCTCTTACCCCCTGTACGTGGGCCTACCCTGTATTCTCCATTGGCGTCGTTCGGCGAAGGAAACTCGTTCATACGGTCTATCCTGTCGGGTCGCCTCGAAGCTGTCGTACTGGTATCGGGCTCAGTAATGGTTCCCTGAGCCCGTACGTGGAATTCGATTGTCTAATTGGCGTGCTGGTTGCTAAGGGTTCTCCCGGTTCCTTGAGCGCTCCATACCCCCTGTACGTGGGCCTACCCTGTATTCTCCATTGGCGTCGTTCGGCGAAGGGAACTCGTTCATACGGTCTATCCTGCCGGGTCGCCTCGAAGCCGTCGTACTGGTATCGGGCTCAGTAATGGTTCCCTGAGCCCGTACGTGGGATTCGATTGTCTAATTGGCGTGCTGGTTGCTAAGGGTTCTCCCAGTTCCTTGAGCGCTCCATACCCCCTGTACGTGGGCCTACCCTGTATTCTCCATTGGCGTCGTTCGGCGAAGGGAACTCGTTCATACGGTCTATCCTGCCGGGTCGCCTCGAAGCCGTATTACTGGTATCGGGCTCAGTAATGGTTCCCTGAGCCCGTACGTGGGATTCGATTGTCTAATTGGCGTGCTGGTTGCTAAAGATTCTCCCAGTTCCTTGAGCGCTCCATACCTCCTGTACGTGGGCCTACCCTGTATTCTCCAATGGCGTCGTTCGGCGAAGGGAACTCGTTCATACGGTCTATCCTGCCGGGTCGCCTCGAAGCCGTCGTACTGGTATCATGCTCAGTAATGGTTCCCTGAGCCCGTACGTGGAATTCGATTGTCTAATTGGCGTGCTGGTTGCTAAGGGTTCTCCCAGTTCCTTGAGCGCTCCATACCCCCTGTACGTGGGCCTGCCCTGTATTCTCCATTGGCGTCGTTCGGCGAAGGGAACTCGTTCATACGGTCTATCCTGCCGGGTCGCCTCGAAGCCGTCGTACTGGAATAAGGCTCAGTAATGGTTCCCTGAGCCCGTACGTGGGATTCGATTGTCTAATTGGCGTGCTGGTTGCTAAGGGTTCTCCCAGTTCCTTGAGCGCTCCATACCCCCTGTACGTGGGCCTACCCTGTATTCTCCATTGGCGTCGTTCGGCAAAGGGAACTCGTTCATACGGTCTATCCTGCCGGGTCGCCTCGAAGCCGTCGTACTGGTATCGGGCTCAGTAATGGTTCCCTGAGCCCGTACGTGGGATTCGATTGTCTAATTGGCGTGCTGGTTGCTAGGGGTTCTCCCAGTTCCTTGAGCGCTCCATACCCCCTGTACGTAGGCCTACCCTGTATTCTCCATTGGCGTCGTTCGGCGAAGGGAACTCGTTCATACGGTCTATCCTGCCGGGTCGCCTCGAAGCCGTCGTACTGGTATCGGGCTCAGTAATGGTTCCCTGAGCCCGTACGTGGGATTCGATTGTCTAATTGGCGTGCTGGTTGCTAAGGGTTCTCCCAGTTCCTTAAGCGCTCCGTACCCCCTGTACGTGGGCCTACCCTGTATTCTCCATTGGCGTCGTTCGGCGAAGGGGACTCGTTCATACGGTCTATCCTGCCGGGTCGCCTCGAAGCCGTCGTACTGGAATAAGGCTCAGTAATGGTTCCCTGAGCCCGTACGTGGGATTCGATTGTCTAATTGGCGTGCTGGTTACTAAGGGTTCTCCCAGATCCTTGAGCACTCCATACCCCCTGTACGTGGGCCTACCCTGTATTCTCCATTGGCGTCGTTCGGCGAAGGGAACTCGTTCATTCGGTCTATCCTGCCGGGTCGCCTCGAAGCCGTCGTACTGGAATAAGGCTCAGTAATGGTTCCCTGAGCCCGTACGTGGGATTCGATTGGCTAATTGGCGTGCTGGTTGCTAAGGGTTCTCCCAGTTCCTTGAGCGCTCCATACCCCCTGTACGTGGGCCTACCCTGTATTCTCCATTGGCGTCGTTCGGCGAAGGGAACTCGTTCATACGGCCTATCCTGCCGGGTCGCCTCGAAGCCGTCGTACTGGTATCGGGCTCGGTAATGGTTCCCTGAGCCCGTACGTGGGATTCGATTGTCTAATTGGCGTGCTGGATGCTAAGGGTTCTCCCAGTTCCTTGAGCGCTCCATACCCCCTGTACGTGGGCCTACCCTGTATTCTCCATTGGCGTCGTTCGGCGAAGGGAACTCGTTCATTCGGTCTATCCTGTCGGGTCGCCTCGAAGCCGTCGTACTGGAATAAGGTTCAGTAATGGTTCCCTGAGCCCGTACGTGGGATTCGATTGGCTAATTGGCGTGCTGGTTGCTAAGGGTTCTCCCAGTTCCTTGAGCGCTCCATACCCCCTGTACGTGGGCCTACCCTATATTCTCCATTGGCGTCGTTCGGCGAAGGGAACTCGTTCATACGGTCTATCCTGCCGGGTCGCCTCGAAGCCGTCGTACTGGTATCGGGCTCAGTAATGTTTCCCTGAGCCCGTACGTGGGATTCGATTGTCTAATTGGCGTGCTGGTTGCTAAGGGTTCTCCCAGTTCCTTGAGCGCTCCATACCCCCTGTACGTGGGCCTACCCTATATTCTCCATTGGCGTCGTTCGGCGAAGGGAACTCGTTCATACGGTCTATCCTGCCGGGTCGCCTCGAAGCCGTCGTACTGGTATCGGGCTCAGTAATGGTTCCCTGAGCCCGTACGTGGGATTCGATTGTCTAATTGGCGTGCTGGTTGCTAAGGGTTCTCCCAGTTCCTTGAGCGCTCCATACCCCCTGTACGTGGGCCTACCCTGTATTCTCCATTGGCGTCGTTCGGCGAAGGGAACTCGTTCATACGGTCTATTCTGCCGGGTCGCCTCGAAGCCGTCGTACTGGTATCGGGCTCAGTAATGGTTCCCTGAGCCCGTACGTTGGATTCGATTGTCTAATTGGCGTGCTGGTTGCTAAGGGTTCTCCCAGTTCCTTGAGCGCTCCATACCCCCTGTACGTGGGCCTACCCTGTATTCTCCATTGGCGTCGTTCGGCGAAGGGAACTCGTTCATACGGTCTATCCTGCCGGGTCGCCTCGAAGCCGTCGTACTGGTATCGGGCTCAGTAATGGTTCCCTGAGCCCGTACGTGGGATTCGATTGTCTAATTGGCGTGCTGGTTGCTAAGGATTCTCCCAGTTCCTTGAGCGCTCCATACCCCCTGTACGTGGGCCTACCCTGTATTCTCCAATGGCGTCGTTCGGCGAAGGGAACTCGTTCATACGGTCTATCCTGCCGGGTCGCCTCGAAGCCGTCGTACTGGTATCATGCTCAGTAATGGTTCCCTGGGCCCGTACGTGGGATTCGATTGTCTAATTGGCGTGCTGGTTGCTAAGGGTTCTCCCAGTTCCTTGAGCGCTTTTACCCCCTGTACTTGGGCCTACCCTGTATTCTCCATTGGCGTCGTTCGGCGAAGGAAACTCGTTCTTACGGTCTATCCTGTCGGGTCGCCTCGAAGCTGTCGTACTGGTATCGGGCTCAGTAATGGTTCCCTGAGCCCGTACGTGGAATTCGATTGTCTAATTGGCGTGCTGGTTGCTAAGGGTTCTCCCGGTTCCTTGAGCGCTCCATACCCCCTGTACGTGGGCCTACCCTGTATTCTCCATTGGCGTCGTTCGGCGAAGGGAACTCGTTCATACGGTCTATCCTGCCGGGTCGCCTCGAAGCCGTCGTACTGGTATCGGGCTCAGTAATGGTTCCCTGAGCCCGTACGTGGGATTCGATTGTCTAATTGGCGTGCTGGTTGCTAAGGGTTCTCCCAGTTCCTTGAGCGCTCCATACCCTTTGTACGTGGGCCTACCCTGTATTCTCCATTGGCGTCGTTCGGCGAAGGGAACTCGTTCATACGGTCTATCCTGCCGGGTGGCCTCGAAGCCGTCGTACTGGTATCGGGCTCAGTAATGGTTCCCTGAGCCCGTACGTGGGATTCGATTGTCTAATTGGCGTGCTGGTTGCTAAGGATTCTCCCAGTTCCTTGAGCGCTCCATACCCCCTGTACGTGGGCCTACCCTGTATTCTCCAATGGCGTCGTTCGGCGAAGGGAACTCGTTCATACGGTCTATCCTGCCGGGTCGCCTCGAAGCCGTCGTACTGGTATCGGGCTCAGTAATGGTTCCCTGGGCTCGTACGTGGGATTCGATTGTCTAATTGGCGTGCTGGTTGCTAAGGGTTCTCCCAGTTCCTTGAGCGCTCCATACCCCCTGTACGTGGGCCTGCCCTGTATTCTCCATTGGCGTCGTTCGGCGAAGGGAACTCCTTCATACGGTCTATCCTGCCGGGTCGCCTCGAAGCCGTCGTACTGGTATCGGGCTCGGTAATGGTTCCCTGAGCCCGTACGTGGGATTCGATTGTCTAATTGGCGTGCTGGTTGCTAAGGGTTCTCCCAGTTCCTTGAGCGCTCCATACCCCCTGTACGTGGGCCTACCCTGTATTCTCCATTGGCGTCGTTCGGCAAAGGGAGCTCGTTCATACGGTCTATCCTGACGGGTCGCCTCGAAGCCGTCGTACTGGTATCGGGCTCAGTAATGGTTCCCTGAGCCCGTACGTGGGATTCGATTGTCTAATTGGCGTGCTGGTTGCTAAGGGTTCTCCCAGTTCCTTGAGCGCTCCATACCCCCTGTACGTGGGCCTACCCTGTATTCTCCATTGGCGTCGTTCGGCGAAGGGAACTCGTTCATACGGTCCATCCTGCCGGGTCGCCTCGAAGCCGTCGTACTGATATCGGGCTCAGTAATGGTTCCCTGAGCCCGTACGTGGGATTCGATTGTCTAATTGGCGTGCTGGTTGCTAAGGGTTCTCCCAGTTCCTTGAGCGCTCCATACCCCCTGTACGTGGGCCTACCCTGTATTTTCCATTGGCGTCGTTCGGCGAAGGGAACTCGTTCATACGGTCTTACCTGCCGGGTCGCCTCGAAGCCGTCGTACTGGTATCGGGCTCAGTAATGGTTCCCTGAGCCCGTACGTGGGATTCGATTGTCTAATTGGCGTGCTGGTTGCTAAGGGTTCTCCCATTTCCTTGAGCGCTCCATACCCCCTGTACGTAGGCCTACCCTGTATTCTCCATTGGCGTCGTTCGGCGAAGGGAACTCGTTCATACGGTCCATCCTGCCTGGTCGCCTCGAAGCCGTCGTACTGGTATCATGCTCAGTAATGGTTCCCTGGGCCCGTACGTGGGATTCGATTGTCTAATTGGCGTGCTGGTTGCTAAGGGTTCTCCCAGTTCCTTGAGCGCTCTTACCCCCTGTACGTGGGCCTACCCTGTATTCTCCATTGGCGTCGTTCGGCGAAGGAAACTCGTTCATACGGTCTATCCTGTCGGGTCGCCTCGAAGCTGTCGTAATGGTATCGGGCTCAGTAATGGTTCCCTGAGCCCGTACGTGGAATTCGATTGTCTAATTGGCGTGCTGGTTGCTAAGGGTTCTCCCGGTTCCTTGAGCGCTCCATACCCCCTGTACGTGGGCCTACCCTGTATTCTCCATTGGCGTCGTTCGGCGAAGGGAACTCGTTCATACGGTCTATCCTGCCGGGTCGCCTCGAAGCCGTCGTACTGGTATCGGGCTCAGTAATGGTTCCCTGAGCCCGTACGTGGGATTCGATTGTCTAATTGGCGTGCTGGTTGCTAAGGGTTCTCCCAGTTCCTTGAGCGCTCCATACCCCCTGTACGTGGGCCTACCCTGTATTTTCCATTGGCGTCGTTCGGCGAAGGGAACTCGTTCATACGGTCTATCCTGCCGGGTCGCCTCGAAGCCGTCGTACTGGTATCATGCTCAGTAATGGTTCCCTGGGCCCGTACGTGGGATTCGATTGTCTAATTGGCGTACTGGTTGCTAAGGGTTCTCCCAGTTCCTTGAGCGCTCCATACCTCCTGTACGTGGGCCTACCCTGTATTCTCCAATGGCGTCGTTCGGCGAAGGGAACTCGTTCATACGGTCTATCCTGCCGGGTCGCCTCGAAGCCGTCGTACTGGTATCATGCTCAGTAATGGTTCCCTGGGCCCGTACGTGGGATTCGATTGTCTAATTGGCGTACTGGTTGCTAAGGGTTCTCCCAGTTCCTTGAGCGCTCATACCCCCTGTACGTGGGCCTACCCTGTATTCTCCATTGGCGTCGTTCGGCGAAGGAAACTCGTTCATACGGTCTATCCTGTCGGGTCGCCTCGAAGCTGTCGTACTGGTATCGGGCTCAGTAATGGTTCCCTGAGCCCGTACGTGGAATTCGATTGTCTAATTGGTGTGCTGGTTGCTAAGGGTTCTCCCAGTTCCTTGAGCGCTCCATACCCCCTGTACGTGGGCCTGCCCTGTATTCTCCATTGGCGTCGTTCGGCGAAGGGAACTCCTTCATACGGTCTATCCTGCCGGGTCGCCTCGAAGCCGTCGTACTGGTATCGGGCTCGGTAATGGTTCCCTGAGCCCGTACGTGGGATTCGATTGTCTAATTGGCGTGCTGGTTGCTAAGGGTTCTCCCAGTTCCTTGAGCGCTCCATACCCCCTGTACGTGGGCCTACCCTGTATTCTCCATTGGCGTCGCTTGGCGAAGGGGACTCGTTCATACGGTCTATCCTGCCGGGTCGCCTCGAAGCCGTCGTACTGGAATAAGGCTCAGTAATGGTTCCCTGAGCCCGTACGTGGGATTCGATTGTCTAATTGGCGTGCTGGTTGCTAAGGGTTCTCCCAGTTCCTTGAGCGCTCCATACCCCCTGTACGTGGGCCTACCCTGTATTCTCCATTGGCGTCGTTCGGCAAAGGGAACTCGTTCATACGGTCTATCCTGCCGGGTCGCCTCGAAGCCGTCGTACTGGTATCGGGCTCAGTAATGGTTCCCTGAGTCCGTACGTGGGATTCGATTGTCTAATTGGCGTGCTGGTTGCTAGGGGTTCTCCCAGTTCCTTGAGCGCTCCATACCCCCTGTACGTAGGCCTACCCTGTATTCTCCATTGGCGTCGTTCGGCGAAGGGAACTCGTTCATACGGTCTATCCTGCCGGGTCGCCTCGAAGCCGTCGTACTGGTATCGGGCTCAGTAATGGTTCCCTGAGCCCGTACGTGGGATTCGATTGTCTAATTGGCGTGCTGGTTGCTAAGGGTTCTCCCAGTTCCTTGAGCGCTCCATACCCCCTGTACGTGGGCCTACTCTGTATTCTCCAATGGCGTCGTTCGGCGAAGGGAACTCGTTCATACGGTCTATCCTGCCGGGTCGCCTCGAAGCCGTCGTACTGGTATCGGGCTCAGTAATGGTTCCCTGAGCCCGTACGTGGAATTCGATTGTCTAATTGGCGTGCTGGTTGCTAAGGGTTCTCCCGGTTCCTTGAGCGCTCCATACCCCCTGTACGTGGGCCTACCCTGTATTCTCCATTGGCGTCGTTCGGCGAAGGGAACTCGTTCATTCGGTCTATCCTGCCGGGTCGCCTCGAAGCCGTCGTACAGGAATAAGGCTCAGTAATGGTTCCCTGAGCCCGTACGTGGGATTCGATTGGCTAATTGGCGTGCTGGTTGCTAAGGGTTCTCCCAGTTCCTTGAGCGCTCCATACCCCCTGTACGTGGGCCTACCCTGTATTCTCCATTGGCGTCGTTCGGCGAAGGGAACTCGTTCATACGGTCTATCCTGCCGGGTCGCCTCGAAGCCGTCGTACTGGTATCGGGCTCAGTAATGGTTCCCTGAGCACGTACGTTGGATTCGATTGTCTAATTGGCGTGCTGGTTGCTAAGGGTGCTCCCAGATCCTTGAGCACTCCATACCCCCTGTACGTGGGCCTACCCTGTATTCTCCATTGGCGTCGTTCGGCGAAGGGAACTCGTTCATTCGGTCTATCCTGCCGGGTCGCCTCGAAGCCGTCGTACAGGAATAAGGCTCAGTAATGGTTCCCTGAGCCCGTACGTGGGATTCGATTGGCTAATTGGCGTGCTGGTTGCTAAGGGTTCTCCCAGTTCCTTGAGCGCTCCATACCCCCTGTACGTGGGCCTACCCTGTATTCTCCATTGGCGTCGTTCGGCGAAGGGAACTCGTTCATACGGTCTATCCTGCCGGGTCGCCTCGAAACCGTCGTACTGGTATCGCGCTCAGTAATGGTTCCCTGAGCCCGTACGTGGGATTCGATTGTCTAATTGGCGTGCTGGTTGCTAAGGGTTCTCCCAGTTCCTTGAGCGCTCCATACCCCCTGTACGTGGGCCTACCCTGTATTCTCCATTGGCGTCGTTCGGCGAAGGGAACTCGTTCATACGGTCTATCCTGCCGGGTCGCCTCGAAGCCGTCGTACTGTTATCGGGCTCAGTAATGGTTCCCTGAGCCCGTATGTGGGATTCGATTGGCTAATTGGCGTGCTGGTTGCTAAGGGTTCTCCCAGTTCCTTGAGCGCTCCATACCCCCTGTACGTGGGCCTACCCTGTATTCTCCATTGGCGTCGTTCGGCGAAGGGAACTCGTTCATTCGGTCTATCCTGCTGGGTCGCCTCGAAGCCGTCGTACTGGAATAAGTCTCAGTAATGGTTCCCTGAGCCCGTACGTGGGATTCGATTGGCTAATTGGCGTGCTGGTTGCTAAGGGTTCTCCCAGTTCCTTGAGCGCTCCATACCCCCTGTACGTGGGCCTACCCTGTATTCTCCATTGGCGTCGTTCGGCGAAGGGAACTCGTTCATACGGTCTATCCTGCCGGGTCGCCTCGAAGCCGTCGTACTGGTATCGGGCTCAGTAATGGTTCCCTGAGCCCGTACGTGGGATTCGATTGTCTAATTAGCGTGCTGGTTGCTAAGGGTTCTCCCAGTTCCTTGAGCGCTCCATACCCCCTGTACGTGGGCCTACCCTGTATTCTCCATTGGCGTCGTTCGGCGAAGGGAACTCGTTCATACGGTCTATCCTGCCGGGTCGCCTCGAAGCCGTCGTACTGGTATCGGGCTCAGTAATGGTTCCCTGAGCCCGTACGTGGGATTCGATTGTCTTATTGGCGTGCTGGTTGCTAAGGGTTCTCCCAGATCCTTGAGCACTCCATACCCCCTGTACGTGGGCCTACCCTGTATTCTCCATTGGCGTCGTTCGGCGAAGGGAACTCGTTCATTCGGTCTATCCTGCCGGGTCGCCTCGAAGCCGTCGTACTGGAATAAGGCTCAGTAATGGTTCCCTGAGCCCGTACGTGGGATTCGATTGGCTAATTGGCGTGCTGGTTGCTAAGGGTTCTCCCAGTTCCTTGAGCGCTCCATACCCCCTGTACGTGGGCCTACCCTGTATTCTCCATTGGCGTCGTTCGGCGAAGGGAACTCGTTCATACGGTCTATCCTGCCGGGTCGCCTCGAAGCCGTCGTACTGGTATCGGGCTCGGTAATGGTTCCCTGAGCCCGTACGTGGGATTCGATTGTCTAATTAGCGTGCTGGATGCTAAGGGTTCTCCCAGTTCCTTGAGCGCTCCATACCCCCTGTACGTGGGCCTACCCTGTATTCTCCATTGGCGTCGTTCGGCGAAGGGAACTCGTTCATTCGGTCTATCCTGCCGGGTCGCCTCGAAGCCGTCGTACTGGAATAAGGTTCAGTAATGGTTCCCTGAGCCCGTACGTGGGATTCGATTGGCTAATTGGCGTGCTGGTTGCTAAGGGTTCTCCCAGTTCCTTGAGCGCTCCATACCCCCTGTACGTGGGCCTACCCTATATTCTCCATTGGCGTCGTTCGGCGAAGGGAACTCGTTCATACGGTCTATCCTGCCGGGTCGCCTCGAAGCCGTCGTACTGGTATCGGGCTCGGTAATGGTTCCCTGAGCCCGTACGTGGGATTCGATTGGCTAATTGGCGTGCTGGTTGCTAAGGGTTCTCCCAGTTCCTTGAGCGCTCCATACCCCCTGTACGTGGGCCTACCCTGTATTCTCCATCGGCGTCGTTCGGCGAAGGGAACTCGTTCATACGGTCTATCCTGCCGGGTCGCCTCGAAGCCGTCGTTCTGGTATCGGGCTCGGTAATGGTTCCCTGAGCCCGTACGTGGGATTCAATTGTCTAATTGGCGTGCTGGTTGCTAAGGGTTCTCCCAGTTCCTTGAGCGCTCCATACCCCCTGTACGTGGGCCTACCCTGTATTCTCCATTGGCGTCGTTCGGCGAAGGGAACTCGTTCATTCGGTCTATCCTGCTGGGTCGCCTCGAAGCCGTCGTACTGGAATAAGGCTCAGTAATGGTTCCCTGAGCCCGTACGTGGGATTCGATTGGCTAATTGGCGTGCTGGTTGCTAAGGGTTCTCCCAGTTCCTTGAGCGCTCCATACCCCCTGTACGTGGGCCTACCCTGTATTCTCCATTGGCGTCGTTCGGCGAAGGGAACTCGTTCATACGGTCTATCCTGCCGGGTCGCCTTGAAGCCGTCGTACTGGTATCGGGCTCAGTAATGGTTCCCTGAGCCCGTACGTGGGATTCGATTGTCTAATTAGCGTGCTGGTTGCTAAGGGTTCTCCCAGTTCCTTGAGCGCTCCATACCCCCTGTACGTGGGCCTACCCTGTATTCTCCATTGGCGTCGTTCGGCGAAGGGAACTCGTTCATACGGTCTATCCTGCCGGGTCGCCTCGAAGCCGTCGTACTGGTATCGGGCTCAGTAATGGTTCCCTGAGCCCGTACGTGGGATTCGATTGTCTAATTGGCGTGCTGGTTACTAAGGGTTCTCCCAGATCCTTGAGCACTCCATACCCCCTGTACGTGGGCCTACCCTGTATTCTCCATTGGCGTCGTTCGGCGAAGGGAACTCGTTCATTCGGTCTATCCTGCCGGGTCGCCTCGAAGCCGTCGTACTGGAATAAGGCTCAGTAATGGTTCCCTGAGCCCGTACGTGGGATTCGATTGGCTAATTGGCGTGCTGGTTGCTAAGGGTTCTCCCAGTTCCTTGAGCGCTCCATACCCCCTGTACGTGGGCCTACCCTATATTCTCCATTGGCGTCGTTCGGCGAAGGGAACTCGTTCATACGGTCTATCCTGCCGGGTCGCCTCGAAGCCGTCGTACTGGTATCGGGCTCAGTAATGGTTCCCTGAGCCCGTACGTGGGATTCGATTGTCTAATTGGCGTGCTGGTTGCTAAGGGTTCTCCCAGTTCCTTGAGCGCTCCATACCCCCTGTACGTGGGCCTACCCTATATTCTCCATTGGCGTCGTTCGGCGAAGGGAACTCGTTCATACGGTCTATCCTGCCGGGTCGCCTCGAAGCCGTCGTACTGGTATCGGGCTCAGTAATGGTTCCCTGAGCCCGTACGTGGGATTCGATTGTCTAATTGGCGTGCTGGTTGCTAAGGGTTCTCCCAGTTCCTTGAGCGCTCCATACCCCCTGTACGTGGGCCTACCCTGTATTCTCCATTGGCGTCGTTCGGCGAAGGGAACTCGTTCATACGGTCTATCCTGCCGGGTCGCCTCGAAGCCGTCGTACTGGTATCGGGCTCAGTAATGGTTCCCTGAGCCCGTACGTTGGATTCGATTGTCTAATTGGCGTGCTGGTTGCTAAGGGTTCTCCCAGTTCCTTGAGCGCTCCATACCCCCTGTACGTGGGCCTACCCTGTATTCTCCATTGGCGTCGTTCGGCGAAGGGAACTCGTTCATACGGTCTATCCTGCCGGGTCGCCTCGAAGCCGTCGTACTGGTATCGGGCTCAGTAATGGTTCCCTGAGCCCGTACGTGGGATTCGATTGTCTAATTGGCGTGCTGGTTGCTAAGGATTCTCCCAGTTCCTTGAGCGCTCCATACCCCCTGTACGTGGGCCTACCCTGTATTCTCCAATGGCGTCGTTCGGCGAAGGGAACTCGTTCATACGGTCTATCCTGCCGGGTCGCCTCGAAGCCGTCGTACTGGTATCATGCTCAGTAATGGTTCCCTGGGCCCGTACGTGGGATTCGATTGTCTAATTGGCGTGCTGGTTGCTAAGGGTTCTCCCAGTTCCTTGAGCGCTTTTACCCCCTGTACTTGGGCCTACCCTGTATTCTCCATTGGCGTCGTTCGGCGAAGGAAACTCGTTCTTACGGTCTATCCTGTCGGGTCGCCTCGAAGCTGTCGTACTGGTATCGGGCTCAGTAATGGTTCCCTGAGCCCGTACGTGGAATTCGATTGTCTAATTGGCGTGCTGGTTGCTAAGGGTTCTCCCGGTTCCTTGAGCGCTCCATACCCCCTGTACGTGGGCCTACCCTGTATTCTCCATTGGCGTCGTTCGGCGAAGGGAACTCGTTCATACGGTCTATCCTGCCGGGTCGCCTCGAAGCCGTCGTACTGGTATCGGGCTCAGTAATGGTTCCCTGAGCCCGTACGTGGGATTCGATTGTCTAATTGGCGTGCTGGTTGCTAAGGGTTCTCCCAGTTCCTTGAGCGCTCCATACCCTTTGTACGTGGGCCTACCCTGTATTCTCCATTGGCGTCGTTCGGCGAAGGGAACTCGTTCATACGGTCTATCCTGCCGGGTGGCCTCGAAGCCGTCGTACTGGTATCGGGCTCAGTAATGGTTCCCTGAGCCCGTACGTGGGATTCGATTGTCTAATTGGCGTGCTGGTTGCTAAGGATTCTCCCAGTTCCTTGAGCGCTCCATACCCCCTGTACGTGGGCCTACCCTGTATTCTCCAATGGCGTCGTTCGGCGAAGGGAACTCGTTCATACGGTCTATCCTGCCGGGTCGCCTCGAAGCCGTCGTACTGGTATCGGGCTCAGTAATGGTTCCCTGGGCTCGTACGTGGGATTCGATTGTCTAATTGGCGTGCTGGTTGCTAAGGGTTCTCCCAGTTCCTTGAGCGCTCCATACCCCCTGTACGTGGGCCTGCCCTGTATTCTCCATTGGCGTCGTTCGGCGAAGGGAACTCCTTCATACGGTCTATCCTGCCGGGTCGCCTCGAAGCCGTCGTACTGGTATCGGGCTCGGTAATGGTTCCCTGAGCCCGTACGTGGGATTCGATTGTCTAATTGGCGTGCTGGTTGCTAAGGGTTCTCCCAGTTCCTTGAGCGCTCCATACCCCCTGTACGTGGGCCTACCCTGTATTCTCCATTGGCGTCGTTCGGCAAAGGGAGCTCGTTCATACGGTCTATCCTGACGGGTCGCCTCGAAGCCGTCGTACTGGTATCGGGCTCAGTAATGGTTCCCTGAGCCCGTACGTGGGATTCGATTGTCTAATTGGCGTGCTGGTTGCTAAGGGTTCTCCCAGTTCCTTGAGCGCTCCATACCCCCTGTACGTGGGCCTACCCTGTATTCTCCATTGGCGTCGTTCGGCGAAGGGAACTCGTTCATACGGTCCATCCTGCCGGGTCGCCTCGAAGCCGTCGTACTGATATCGGGCTCAGTAATGGTTCCCTGAGCCCGTACGTGGGATTCGATTGTCTAATTGGCGTGCTGGTTGCTAAGGGTTCTCCCAGTTCCTTGAGCGCTCCATACCCCCTGTACGTGGGCCTACCCTGTATTTTCCATTGGCGTCGTTCGGCGAAGGGAACTCGTTCATACGGTCTTACCTGCCGGGTCGCCTCGAAGCCGTCGTACTGGTATCGGGCTCAGTAATGGTTCCCTGAGCCCGTACGTGGGATTCGATTGTCTAATTGGCGTGCTGGTTGCTAAGGGTTCTCCCATTTCCTTGAGCGCTCCATACCCCCTGTACGTAGGCCTACCCTGTATTCTCCATTGGCGTCGTTCGGCGAAGGGAACTCGTTCATACGGTCCATCCTGCCTGGTCGCCTCGAAGCCGTCGTACTGGTATCATGCTCAGTAATGGTTCCCTGGGCCCGTACGTGGGATTCGATTGTCTAATTGGCGTGCTGGTTGCTAAGGGTTCTCCCAGTTCCTTGAGCGCTCTTACCCCCTGTACGTGGGCCTACCCTGTATTCTCCATTGGCGTCGTTCGGCGAAGGAAACTCGTTCATACGGTCTATCCTGTCGGGTCGCCTCGAAGCTGTCGTACTGGTATCGGGCTCAGTAATGGTTCCCTGAGCCCGTACGTGGAATTCGATTGTCTAATTGGCGTGCTGGTTGCTAAGGGTTCTCCCGGTTCCTTGAGCGCTCCATACCCCCTGTACGTGGGCCTACCCTGTATTCTCCATTGGCGTCGTTCGGCGAAGGGAACTCGTTCATACGGTCTATCCTGCCGGGTCGCCTCGAAGCCGTCGTACTGGTATCGGGCTCAGTAATGGTTCCCTGAGCCCGTACGTGGGATTCGATTGTCTAATTGGCGTGCTGGTTGCTAAGGGTTCTCCCAGTTCCTTGAGCGCTCCATACCCCCTGTACGTGGGCCTACCCTGTATTCTCCATTGGCGTCGTTCGGCGAAGGGAACTCGTTCATACGGTCTATCCTGCCGGGTCGCCTCGAAGCCGTATTACTGGTATCGGGCTCAGTAATGGTTCCCTGAGCCCGTACGTGGGATTCGATTGTCTAATTGGCGTGCTGGTTGCTAAAGATTCTCCCAGTTCCTTGAGCGCTCCATACCTCCTGTACGTGGGCCTACCCTGTATTCTCCAATGGCGTCGTTCGGCGAAGGGAACTCGTTCATACGGTCTATCCTGCCGGGTCGCCTCGAAGCCGTCGTACTGGTATCGGGCTCGGTAATGGTTCCCTGAGCCCGTACGTGGGATTCGATTGTCTAATTGGCGTGCTGGTTGCTAAGGGTTCTCCCAGTTCCTTGAGCGCTCCATACCCCCTGTACGTGGGCCTACACTGTATTCTCCATTGGCGTCGTTCGGCAAAGGGAGCTCGTTCATACGGTCTATCCTGACGGGTCGCCTCGAAGCCGTCGTACTGGTATCGGGCTCAGTAATGGTTCCCTGAGCCCGTACGTGGGATTCGATTGTCTAATTGGCGTGCTGGTTGCTAAGGGTTCTCCCAGTTCCTTGAGCGCTCCATACCCCCTGTACGTGGGCCTACCCTGTATTCTCCATTGGCGTCGTTCGGCGAAGGGAACTCGTTCATACGGTCCATCCTGCCGGGTCGCCTCGAAGCCGTCGTACTGATATCGGGCTCAGTAATGGTTCCCTGAGCCCGTACGTGGGATTCGATTGTCTAATTGGCGTGCTGGTTGCTAAGGGTTCTCCCAGTTCCTTGAGCGCTCCATACCCCCTGTACGTGGGCCTACCCTGTATTTTCCATTGGCGTCGTTCGGCGAAGGGAACTCGTTCATACGGTCTTACCTGCCGGGTCGCCTCGAAGCCGTCGTACTGGTATCGGGCTCAGTAATGGTTCCCTGAGCCCGTACGTGGGATTCGATTGTCTAATTGGCGTGCTGGTTGCTAAGGGTTCTCCCATTTCCTTGAGCGCTCCATACCCCCTGTACGTAGGCCTACCCTGTATTCTCCATTGGCGTCGTTCGGCGAAGGGAACTCGTTCATACGGTCCATCCTGCCTGGTCGCCTCGAAGCCGTCGTACTGGTATCATGCTCAGTAATGGTTCCCTGGGCCCGTACGTGGGATTCGATTGTCTAATTGGCGTGCTGGTTGCTAAGGGTTCTCCCAGTTCCTTGAGCGCTCTTACCCCCTGTACGTGGGCCTACCCTGTATTCTCCATTGGCGTCGTTCGGCGAAGGAAACTCGTTCATACGGTCTATCCTGTCGGGTCGCCTCGAAGCTGTCGTACTGGTATCGGGCTCAGTAATGGTTCCCTGAGCCCGTACGTGGAATTCGATTGTCTAATTGGCGTGCTGGTTGCTAAGGGTTCTCCCGGTTCCTTGAGCGCTCCATACCCCCTGTACGTGGGCCTACCCTGTATTCTCCATTGGCGTCGTTCGGCGAAGGGAACTCGTTCATACGGTCTATCCTGCCGGGTCGCCTCGAAGCCGTCGTACTGGTATCGGGCTCAGTAATGGTTCCCTGAGCCCGTACGTGGGATTCGATTGTCTAATTGGCGTGCTGGTTGCTAAGGGTTCTCCCAGTTCCTTGAGCGCTCCATACCCCCTGTACGTGGGCCTACCCTGTATTCTCCATTGGCGTCGTTCGGCGAAGGGAACTCGTTCATACGGTCTATCCTGCCGGGTCGCCTCGAAGCCGTATTACTGGTATCGGGCTCAGTAATGGTTCCCTGAGCCCGTACGTGGGATTCGATTGTCTAATTGGCGTGCTGGTTGCTAAAGATTCTCCCAGTTCCTTGAGCGCTCCATACCTCCTGTACGTGGGCCTACCCTGTATTCTCCAATGGCGTCGTTCGGCGAAGGGAACTCGTTCATACGGTCTATCCTGCCGGGTCGCCTCGAAGCCGTCGTACTGGTATCATGCTCAGTAATGGTTCCCTGAGCCCGTACGTGGAATTCGATTGTCTAATTGGCGTGCTGGTTGCTAAGGGTTCTCCCAGTTCCTTGAGCGCTCCATACCCCCTGTACGTGGGCCTGCCCTGTATTCTCCATTGGCGTCGTTCGGCGAAGGGAACTCGTTCATACGGTCTATCCTGCCGGGTCGCCTCGAAGCCGTCGTACTGGAATAAGGCTCAGTAATGGTTCCCTGAGCCCGTACGTGGGATTCGATTGTCTAATTGGCGTGCTGGTTGCTAAGGGTTCTCCCAGTTCCTTGAGCGCTCCATACCCCCTGTACGTGGGCCTACCCTGTATTCTCCATTGGCGTCGTTCGGCAAAGGGAACTCGTTCATACGGTCTATCCTGCCGGGTCGCCTCGAAGCCGTCGTACTGGTATCGGGCTCAGTAATGGTTCCCTGAGCCCGTACGTGGGATTCGATTGTCTAATTGGCGTGCTGGTTGCTAGGGGTTCTCCCAGTTCCTTGAGCGCTCCATACCCCCTGTACGTAGGCCTACCCTGTATTCTCCATTGGCGTCGTTCGGCGAAGGGAACTCGTTCATACGGTCTATCCTGCCGGGTCGCCTCGAAGCCGTCGTACTGGTATCGGGCTCAGTAATGGTTCCCTGAGCCCGTACGTGGGATTCGATTGTCTAATTGGCGTGCTGGTTGCTAAGGGTTCTCCCAGTTCCTTAAGCGCTCCGTACCCCCTGTACGTGGGCCTACCCTGTATTCTCCATTGGCGTCGTTCGGCGAAGGGGACTCGTTCATACGGTCTATCCTGCCGGGTCGCCTCGAAGCCGTCGTACTGGAATAAGGCTCAGTAATGGTTCCCTGAGCCCGTACGTGGGATTCGATTGTCTAATTGGCGTGCTGGTTACTAAGGGTTCTCCCAGATCCTTGAGCACTCCATACCCCCTGTACGTGGGCCTACCCTGTATTCTCCATTGGCGTCGTTCGGCGAAGGGAACTCGTTCATTCGGTCTATCCTGCCGGGTCGCCTCGAAGCCGTCGTACTGGAATAAGGCTCAGTAATGGTTCCCTGAGCCCGTACGTGGGATTCGATTGGCTAATTGGCGTGCTGGTTGCTAAGGGTTCTCCCAGTTCCTTGAGCGCTCCATACCCCCTGTACGTGGGCCTACCCTGTATTCTCCATTGGCGTCGTTCGGCGAAGGGAACTCGTTCATACGGCCTATCCTGCCGGGTCGCCTCGAAGCCGTCGTACTGGTATCGGGCTCGGTAATGGTTCCCTGAGCCCGTACGTGGGATTCGATTGTCTAATTGGCGTGCTGGATGCTAAGGGTTCTCCCAGTTCCTTGAGCGCTCCATACCCCCTGTACGTGGGCCTACCCTGTATTCTCCATTGGCGTCGTTCGGCGAAGGGAACTCGTTCATTCGGTCTATCCTGTCGGGTCGCCTCGAAGCCGTCGTACTGGAATAAGGTTCAGTAATGGTTCCCTGAGCCCGTACGTGGGATTCGATTGGCTAATTGGCGTGCTGGTTGCTAAGGGTTCTCCCAGTTCCTTGAGCGCTCCATACCCCCTGTACGTGGGCCTACCCTATATTCTCCATTGGCGTCGTTCGGCGAAGGGAACTCGTTCATACGGTCTATCCTGCCGGGTCGCCTCGAAGCCGTCGTACTGGTATCGGGCTCAGTAATGTTTCCCTGAGCCCGTACGTGGGATTCGATTGTCTAATTGGCGTGCTGGTTGCTAAGGGTTCTCCCAGTTCCTTGAGCGCTCCATACCCCCTGTACGTGGGCCTACCCTATATTCTCCATTGGCGTCGTTCGGCGAAGGGAACTCGTTCATACGGTCTATCCTGCCGGGTCGCCTCGAAGCCGTCGTACTGGTATCGGGCTCAGTAATGGTTCCCTGAGCCCGTACGTGGGATTCGATTGTCTAATTGGCGTGCTGGTTGCTAAGGGTTCTCCCAGTTCCTTGAGCGCTCCATACCCCCTGTACGTGGGCCTACCCTGTATTCTCCATTGGCGTCGTTCGGCGAAGGGAACTCGTTCATACGGTCTATTCTGCCGGGTCGCCTCGAAGCCGTCGTACTGGTATCGGGCTCAGTAATGGTTCCCTGAGCCCGTACGTTGGATTCGATTGTCTAATTGGCGTGCTGGTTGCTAAGGGTTCTCCCAGTTCCTTGAGCGCTCCATACCCCCTGTACGTGGGCCTACCCTGTATTCTCCATTGGCGTCGTTCGGCGAAGGGAACTCGTTCATACGGTCTATCCTGCCGGGTCGCCTCGAAGCCGTCGTACTGGTATCGGGCTCAGTAATGGTTCCCTGAGCCCGTACGTGGGATTCGATTGTCTAATTGGCGTGCTGGTTGCTAAGGATTCTCCCAGTTCCTTGAGCGCTCCATACCCCCTGTACGTGGGCCTACCCTGTATTCTCCAATGGCGTCGTTCGGCGAAGGGAACTCGTTCATACGGTCTATCCTGCCGGGTCGCCTCGAAGCCGTCGTACTGGTATCATGCTCAGTAATGGTTCCCTGGGCCCGTACGTGGGATTCGATTGTCTAATTGGCGTGCTGGTTGCTAAGGGTTCTCCCAGTTCCTTGAGCGCTTTTACCCCCTGTACTTGGGCCTACCCTGTATTCTCCATTGGCGTCGTTCGGCGAAGGAAACTCGTTCTTACGGTCTATCCTGTCGGGTCGCCTCGAAGCTGTCGTACTGGTATCGGGCTCAGTAATGGTTCCCTGAGCCCGTACGTGGAATTCGATTGTCTAATTGGCGTGCTGGTTGCTAAGGGTTCTCCCGGTTCCTTGAGCGCTCCATACCCCCTGTACGTGGGCCTACCCTGTATTCTCCATTGGCGTCGTTCGGCGAAGGGAACTCGTTCATACGGTCTATCCTGCCGGGTCGCCTCGAAGCCGTCGTACTGGTATCGGGCTCAGTAATGGTTCCCTGAGCCCGTACGTGGGATTCGATTGTCTAATTGGCGTGCTGGTTGCTAAGGGTTCTCCCAGTTCCTTGAGCGCTCCATACCCTTTGTACGTGGGCCTACCCTGTATTCTCCATTGGCGTCGTTCGGCGAAGGGAACTCGTTCATACGGTCTATCCTGCCGGGTGGCCTCGAAGCCGTCGTACTGGTATCGGGCTCAGTAATGGTTCCCTGAGCCCGTACGTGGGATTCGATTGTCTAATTGGCGTGCTGGTTGCTAAGGATTCTCCCAGTTCCTTGAGCGCTCCATACCCCCTGTACGTGGGCCTACCCTGTATTCTCCAATGGCGTCGTTCGGCGAAGGGAACTCGTTCATACGGTCTATCCTGCCGGGTCGCCTCGAAGCCGTCGTACTGGTATCGGGCTCAGTAATGGTTCCCTGGGCTCGTACGTGGGATTCGATTGTCTAATTGGCGTGCTGGTTGCTAAGGGTTCTCCCAGTTCCTTGAGCGCTCCATACCCCCTGTACGTGGGCCTGCCCTGTATTCTCCATTGGCGTCGTTCGGCGAAGGGAACTCCTTCATACGGTCTATCCTGCCGGGTCGCCTCGAAGCCGTCGTACTGGTATCGGGCTCGGTAATGGTTCCCTGAGCCCGTACGTGGGATTCGATTGTCTAATTGGCGTGCTGGTTGCTAAGGGTTCTCCCAGTTCCTTGAGCGCTCCATACCCCCTGTACGTGGGCCTACCCTGTATTCTCCATTGGCGTCGTTCGGCAAAGGGAGCTCGTTCATACGGTCTATCCTGACGGGTCGCCTCGAAGCCGTCGTACTGGTATCGGGCTCAGTAATGGTTCCCTGAGCCCGTACGTGGGATTCGATTGTCTAATTGGCGTGCTGGTTGCTAAGGGTTCTCCCAGTTCCTTGAGCGCTCCATACCCCCTGTACGTGGGCCTACCCTGTATTCTCCATTGGCGTCGTTCGGCGAAGGGAACTCGTTCATACGGTCCATCCTGCCGGGTCGCCTCGAAGCCGTCGTACTGATATCGGGCTCAGTAATGGTTCCCTGAGCCCGTACGTGGGATTCGATTGTCTAATTGGCGTGCTGGTTGCTAAGGGTTCTCCCAGTTCCTTGAGCGCTCCATACCCCCTGTACGTGGGCCTACCCTGTATTTTCCATTGGCGTCGTTCGGCGAAGGGAACTCGTTCATACGGTCTTACCTGCCGGGTCGCCTCGAAGCCGTCGTACTGGTATCGGGCTCAGTAATGGTTCCCTGAGCCCGTACGTGGGATTCGATTGTCTAATTGGCGTGCTGGTTGCTAAGGGTTCTCCCATTTCCTTGAGCGCTCCATACCCCCTGTACGTAGGCCTACCCTGTATTCTCCATTGGCGTCGTTCGGCGAAGGGAACTCGTTCATACGGTCCATCCTGCCTGGTCGCCTCGAAGCCGTCGTACTGGTATCATGCTCAGTAATGGTTCCCTGGGCCCGTACGTGGGATTCGATTGTCTAATTGGCGTGCTGGTTGCTAAGGGTTCTCCCAGTTCCTTGAGCGCTCTTACCCCCTGTACGTGGGCCTACCCTGTATTCTCCATTGGCGTCGTTCGGCGAAGGAAACTCGTTCATACGGTCTATCCTGTCGGGTCGCCTCGAAGCTGTCGTAATGGTATCGGGCTCAGTAATGGTTCCCTGAGCCCGTACGTGGAATTCGATTGTCTAATTGGCGTGCTGGTTGCTAAGGGTTCTCCCGGTTCCTTGAGCGCTCCATACCCCCTGTACGTGGGCCTACCCTGTATTCTCCATTGGCGTCGTTCGGCGAAGGGAACTCGTTCATACGGTCTATCCTGCCGGGTCGCCTCGAAGCCGTCGTACTGGTATCGGGCTCAGTAATGGTTCCCTGAGCCCGTACGTGGGATTCGATTGTCTAATTGGCGTGCTGGTTGCTAAGGGTTCTCCCAGTTCCTTGAGCGCTCCATACCCCCTGTACGTGGGCCTACCCTGTATTTTCCATTGGCGTCGTTCGGCGAAGGGAACTCGTTCATACGGTCTATCCTGCCGGGTCGCCTCGAAGCCGTCGTACTGGTATCATGCTCAGTAATGGTTCCCTGGGCCCGTACGTGGGATTCGATTGTCTAATTGGCGTACTGGTTGCTAAGGGTTCTCCCAGTTCCTTGAGCGCTCCATACCTCCTGTACGTGGGCCTACCCTGTATTCTCCAATGGCGTCGTTCGGCGAAGGGAACTCGTTCATACGGTCTATCCTGCCGGGTCGCCTCGAAGCCGTCGTACTGGTATCATGCTCAGTAATGGTTCCCTGGGCCCGTACGTGGGATTCGATTGTCTAATTGGCGTACTGGTTGCTAAGGGTTCTCCCAGTTCCTTGAGCGCTCATACCCCCTGTACGTGGGCCTACCCTGTATTCTCCATTGGCGTCGTTCGGCGAAGGAAACTCGTTCATACGGTCTATCCTGTCGGGTCGCCTCGAAGCTGTCGTACTGGTATCGGGCTCAGTAATGGTTCCCTGAGCCCGTACGTGGAATTCGATTGTCTAATTGGTGTGCTGGTTGCTAAGGGTTCTCCCAGTTCCTTGAGCGCTCCATACCCCCTGTACGTGGGCCTGCCCTGTATTCTCCATTGGCGTCGTTCGGCGAAGGGAACTCCTTCATACGGTCTATCCTGCCGGGTCGCCTCGAAGCCGTCGTACTGGTATCGGGCTCGGTAATGGTTCCCTGAGCCCGTACGTGGGATTCGATTGTCTAATTGGCGTGCTGGTTGCTAAGGGTTCTCCCAGTTCCTTGAGCGCTCCATACCCCCTGTACGTGGGCCTACCCTGTATTCTCCATTGGCGTCGCTTGGCGAAGGGGACTCGTTCATACGGTCTATCCTGCCGGGTCGCCTCGAAGCCGTCGTACTGGAATAAGGCTCAGTAATGGTTCCCTGAGCCCGTACGTGGGATTCGATTGTCTAATTGGCGTGCTGGTTGCTAAGGGTTCTCCCAGTTCCTTGAGCGCTCCATACCCCCTGTACGTGGGCCTACCCTGTATTCTCCATTGGCGTCGTTCGGCAAAGGGAACTCGTTCATACGGTCTATCCTGCCGGGTCGCCTCGAAGCCGTCGTACTGGTATCGGGCTCAGTAATGGTTCCCTGAGTCCGTACGTGGGATTCGATTGTCTAATTGGCGTGCTGGTTGCTAGGGGTTCTCCCAGTTCCTTGAGCGCTCCATACCCCCTGTACGTAGGCCTACCCTGTATTCTCCATTGGCGTCGTTCGGCGAAGGGAACTCGTTCATACGGTCTATCCTGCCGGGTCGCCTCGAAGCCGTCGTACTGGTATCGGGCTCAGTAATGGTTCCCTGAGCCCGTACGTGGGATTCGATTGTCTAATTGGCGTGCTGGTTGCTAAGGGTTCTCCCAGTTCCTTGAGCGCTCCATACCCCCTGTACGTGGGCCTACTCTGTATTCTCCAATGGCGTCGTTCGGCGAAGGGAACTCGTTCATACGGTCTATCCTGCCGGGTCGCCTCGAAGCCGTCGTACTGGTATCGGGCTCAGTAATGGTTCCCTGAGCCCGTACGTGGAATTCGATTGTCTAATTGGCGTGCTGGTTGCTAAGGGTTCTCCCGGTTCCTTGAGCGCTCCATACCCCCTGTACGTGGGCCTACCCTGTATTCTCCATTGGCGTCGTTCGGCGAAGGGAACTCGTTCATTCGGTCTATCCTGCCGGGTCGCCTCGAAGCCGTCGTACAGGAATAAGGCTCAGTAATGGTTCCCTGAGCCCGTACGTGGGATTCGATTGGCTAATTGGCGTGCTGGTTGCTAAGGGTTCTCCCAGTTCCTTGAGCGCTCCATACCCCCTGTACGTGGGCCTACCCTGTATTCTCCATTGGCGTCGTTCGGCGAAGGGAACTCGTTCATACGGTCTATCCTGCCGGGTCGCCTCGAAGCCGTCGTACTGGTATCGGGCTCAGTAATGGTTCCCTGAGCACGTACGTTGGATTCGATTGTCTAATTGGCGTGCTGGTTGCTAAGGGTGCTCCCAGATCCTTGAGCACTCCATACCCCCTGTACGTGGGCCTACCCTGTATTCTCCATTGGCGTCGTTCGGCGAAGGGAACTCGTTCATTCGGTCTATCCTGCCGGGTCGCCTCGAAGCCGTCGTACAGGAATAAGGCTCAGTAATGGTTCCCTGAGCCCGTACGTGGGATTCGATTGGCTAATTGGCGTGCTGGTTGCTAAGGGTTCTCCCAGTTCCTTGAGCGCTCCATACCCCCTGTACGTGGGCCTACCCTGTATTCTCCATTGGCGTCGTTCGGCGAAGGGAACTCGTTCATACGGTCTATCCTGCCGGGTCGCCTCGAAACCGTCGTACTGGTATCGCGCTCAGTAATGGTTCCCTGAGCCCGTACGTGGGATTCGATTGTCTAATTGGCGTGCTGGTTGCTAAGGGTTCTCCCAGTTCCTTGAGCGCTCCATACCCCCTGTACGTGGGCCTACCCTGTATTCTCCATTGGCGTCGTTCGGCGAAGGGAACTCGTTCATACGGTCTATCCTGCCGGGTCGCCTCGAAGCCGTCGTACTGTTATCGGGCTCAGTAATGGTTCCCTGAGCCCGTATGTGGGATTCGATTGGCTAATTGGCGTGCTGGTTGCTAAGGGTTCTCCCAGTTCCTTGAGCGCTCCATACCCCCTGTACGTGGGCCTACCCTGTATTCTCCATTGGCGTCGTTCGGCGAAGGGAACTCGTTCATACGGTCTATCCTGCCGGGTCGCCTCGAAGCCGTCGTACTGGTATCGGGCTCGGTAATGGTTCCCTGAGCCCGTACGTGGGATTCGATTGTCTAATTGGCGTGCTGGTTGCTAAGGGTTCTCCCAGTTCTTTGAGCGCTCCATACCCCCTGTACATGGGCCTACCCTGTATTCTCCATTGGCGTCGTTCGGCGAAGGGAACTCGTTCATTCGGTCTATCCTGCCGGGTCGCCTCGAAGCCGTCGTACTGGTATCATGCTCAGTAATGGTTCCCTGGGCCCGTACGTGGGATTCGATTGTCTAATTGGCGTGCTGGTTGCTAAGGGTTCTCCCAGTTCCTTGAGCGCTCATACCCCCTGTACGTGGGCCTACCCTGTATTCTCCATTGGCGTCGTTCGGCGAAGGAAACTCGTTCATACGGTCTATCCTGTCGGCTCGCCTCGAAGCTGTCGTACTGGTATCGGGCTCAGTAATGGTTCCCTGAGCCCGTACGTGGAATTCGATTGTCTAATTGGCGTGCTGGTTGCTAAGGGTTCTCCCAGTTCCTTGAGCGCTCCATACCCCCTGTACGTGGGCCTGCCCTGTATTCTCCATTGGCGTCGTTCGGCGAAGGGAACTCCTTCATACGGTCTATCCTGCCGGGTCGCCTCGAAGCCGTCGTACTGGCATCGGGCTCGGTAATGGTTCCCTGAGCCCGTACGTGGGATTCGATTGTCTAATTGGCGTGCTGGTTGCTAAGGGTTCTCCCAGTTCCTTGAGCGCTCCATACCCCCTGTACGTGGGCCTACCCTGTATTCTCCATTGGCGTCGTTCGGCGAAGGGAACTCGTTCATTCGGTCTATCCTGCCGGGTCGCCTCGAAGCCGTCGTACTGGAATAAGGTTCAGTAATGGTTCCCTGAGCCCGTACGTTGGATTCGATTGTCTAATTGGCGTGCTGGTTGCTAAGGGTTCTCCCAGATCCTTGAGCACTCCATACCCCCTGTACGTGGGCCTACCCTGTATTCTCCATTGGCGTCGTTCGGCGAAGGGAACTCGTTCATACGGTCTATCCTGCCGGGTCGCCTCGAAGCCGTCGTACTGGTATCGGGCTCAGTAATGGTTCCCTGAGCCCGTACGTGGGATTCGATTGTCTAATTGGCGTGCTGGTTGCTAAGGGTTCTCCCAGTTCCTTGAGCGCTCCATACCCCCTGTACGTGGGCCTACCCTGTATTCTCCATTGGCGTCGTTCGGCGAAGGGAACTCGTTCATACGGTCTATCCTGCCGGGTCGCCTCGAAGCCGTCGTACAGGAATAAGGCTCAGTAATGGTTCCCTGAGCCCGTACGTGGGATTCGATTGTCTAATTGTCGTGCTGGTTGCTAAGGGTTCTCCCAGTTCCTTGAGCGCTCCATACCCCCTGTACGTGGGCCTACCCTGTATTCTCCATTGGCGTCGTTCGGCGAAGGGAACTCGTTCATACGGTCTATCCTGCCGGGTCGCCTCGAAGCCGTCGTACTGGTATCGGGCTCAGTAATGGTTCCCTGAGCCCGTACGTGGGATTCGATTGTCTAATTGGCGTGCTGGTTGCTAAGGATTCTCCCAGTTCCTTGAGCGCTCCATACCCCCTGTACGTGGGCCTACCCTGTATTCTCCAATGGCGTCGTTCGGCGAAGGGAACTCGTTCATACGGTCTATCCTGCCGGGTCGCCTCGAAGCCGTCGTACTGGTATCATGCTCAGTAATGGTTCCCTGGGCCCGTACGTGGGATTCGATTGTCTAATTGGCGTGCTGGTTGCTAAGGGTTCTCCCAGTTCCTTGAGCGCTCTTACCCCCTGTACGAGGGCCTACCCTGTATTCTCCATTGGCGTCGTTCGGCGAAGGAAACTCGTTCATACGGTCTATCCTGTCGGGTCGCCTCGAAGCTGTCGTACTGGTATCGGGCTCAGTAATGGTTCCCTGAGCCCGTACGTGGAATTCGATTGTCTAATTGGCGTGCTGGTTGCTAAGGGTTCTCCCGGTTCCTTGAGCGCTCCATACCCCCTGTACGTGGGCCTACCCTGTATTCTCCATTGGCGTCGTTCGGCGAAGGGAACTCGTTCATACGGTCTATCCTGCCGGGTCGCCTCGAAGCCGTCGTACTGGTATCGGGCTCAGTAATGGTTCCCTGAGCCCGTACGTTTGATTCGATTGTCTAATTGGCGTGCTGGTTGCTAAGGGTTCTCCCAGTCCCTTGAGCGCTCCATACCCTTTGTACGTGGGCCTACCCTGTATTCTCCATTGGCGTCGTTCGGCGAAGGGAACTCGTTCATACGGTCTATCCTGCCGGGTGGCCTCGAAGCCGTCGTACTGGTATCGGGCTCAGTAATGGTTCCCTGAGCCCGTACGTGGGATTCGATTGTCTAATTGGCGTGCTGGTTGCTAAGGATTCTCCCAGTTCCTTGAGCGCTCCATACCCCCTGTACGTGGGCCTACCCTGTATTCTCCAATGGCGTCGTTCGGCGAAGGGAACTCGTTCATACGGTCTATCCTGCCGGGTCGCCTCGAAGCCGTCGTACTGGTATCGGGCTCAGTAATGGTTCCCTGAGCCCGTACGTGGGATTCGATTGTCTAATTGGCGTGCTGGTTGCTAAGGGTTCTCCCAGTTCCTTGAGCGCTCCATACCCCCTGTACGTGGGCCTACCCTATATTCTCCATTGGCGTCGTTCGGCGAAGGGAACTCGTTCATACGGTCTATCCTGCCGGGTCGCCTCGAAGCCGTCGTACTGGTATCGGGCTCAGTAATGGTTCCCTGAGCCCGTACGTGGGATTCGATTGTCTAATTGGCGTGCTGGTTGCTAAGGGTTCTCCCAGTTCCTTGAGCGCTCCATACCCCCTGTACGTGGGCCTACCCTGTATTCTCCATTGGCGTCGTTCGGCGAAGGGAACTCGTTCATACGGTCTATCCTGCCGGGTCGCCTCGAAGCCGTCGTACTGGTATCGGGCTCAGTAATGGTTCCCTGAGCCCGTACGTGGGATTCGATTGTCTAATTGGCGTGCTGGTTGCTAAAGATTCTCCCAGTTCCTTGAGCGCTCCATACCTCCTGTACGTGGGCCTACCCTGTATTCTCCAATGGCGTCGTTCGGCGAAGGGAACTCGTTCATACGGTCTATCCTGCCGGGTCGCCTCGAAGCCGTCGTACTGGTATCATGCTCAGTAATGGTTCCCTGGGCCCGTACGTGGGATTCGATTGTCTAATTGGCGTACTGGTTGCTAAGGGTTCTCCCAGTTCCTTGAGCGCTCATACCCCCTGTACGTGGGCCTACCCTGTATTCTCCATTGGCGTCGTTCGGCGAAGGAAACTCGTTCATACGGTCTATCCTGTCGGGTCGCCTCGAAGCTGTCGTACTGGTATCGGGCTCAGTAATGGTTACCTGAGCCCGTACGTGGAATTCGATTGTCTAATTGGCGTGCTGGTTGCTAAGGGTTCTCCCAGTTCCTTGAGCGCTCCATACCCCCTGTACGTGGGCCTGCCCTGTATTCTCCATTGGCGTCGTTCGGCGAAGGGAACTCCTTCATACGGTCTATCCTGCCGGGTCGCCTCGAAGCCGTCGTACTGGTATCGGGCTCGGTAATGGTTCCCTGAGCCCGTACGTGGGATTCGATTGTCTAATTGGCGTGCTGGTTGCTAAGGGTTCTCCCAGTTCCTTGAGCGCTCCATACCCCCTGTACGTGGGCCTACCCTGTATTCTCCATTGGCGTCGCTTGGCGAAGGGGACTCGTTCATACGGTCTATCCTGCCGGGTCGCCTCGAAGCCGTCGTACTGGAATAAGGCTCAGTAATGGTTCCCTGAGCCCGTACGTGGGATTCGATTGTCTAATTGGCGTGCTGGTTGCTAAGGGTTCTCCCAGTTCCTTGAGCGCTCCATACCCCCTGTACGTGGGCCTACCCTGTATTCTCCATTGGCGTCGTTCGGCAAAGGGAACTCGTTCATACGGTCTATCCTGCCGGGTCGCCTCGAAGCCGTCGTACTGGTATCGGGCTCAGTAATGGTTCCCTGAGCCCGTACGTGGGATTCGATTGTCTAATTGGCGTGCTGGTTGCTAGGGGTTCTCCCAGTTCCTTGAGCGCTCCATACCCCCTGTACGTAGGCCTACCCTGTATTCTCCATTGGCGTCGTTCGGCGAAGGGAACTCGTTCATACGGTCTATCCTGCCGGGTCGCCTCGAAGCCGTCGTACTGGTATCGGGCTCAGTAATGGTTCCCTGAGCCCGTACGTGGGATTCGATTGTCTAATTGGCGTGCTGGTTGCTAAGGGTTCTCCCAGTTCCTTAAGCGCTCCGTACCCCCTGTACGTGGGCCTACCCTGTATTCTCCATTGGCGTCGTTCGGCGAAGGGAACTCGTTCATACGGTCTATCCTGCCGGGTCGCCTCGAAGCCGTCGTACTGGTATCGGGCTCGGTAATGGTTCCCTGAGCCCGTACGTGGGATTCGATTGTCTAATTGGCGTGCTGGTTGCTAAGGATTCTCCCAGTTCCTTGAGCGCTCCATACCCCCTGTACGTGGGCCTACCCTGTATTCTCCAATGGCGTCGTTCGGCGAAGGGAACTCGTTCATACGGTCTATCCTGCCGGGTCGCCTCGAAGCCGTCGTACTGGTATCATGCTCAGTAATGGTTCCCTGGGCCCGTACGTGGGATTCGATTGTCTAATTGGCGTGCTGGTTGCTAAGGGTTCTCCCAGTTCCTTGAGCGCTCATACCCCCTGTACGTGGGCCTACCCTGTATTCTCCATTGGCGTCGTTCGGCGAAGGAAACTCGTTCATACGGTCTATCCTGTCGGGTCGCCTCGAAGCTGTCGTACTGGTATCGGGCTCAGTAATGGTTCCCTGAGCCCGTACGTGGAATTCGATTGTCTAATTGGCGTGCTGGTTGCTAAGGGTTCTCCCAGTTCCTTGAGGGCTCCATACCCCCTGTACGTGGGCCTGCCCTGTATTCTCCATTGGCGTCGTTCGGCGAAGGGAACTCCTTCATACGGTCTATCCTGCCGGGTCGCCTCGAAGCCGTCGTACTGGTATCGGGCTCGGTAATGGTTCCCTGAGCCCGTACGTGGGATTCGATTGTCTAATTGGCGTGCTGGTTGCTAAGGGTTCTCCCAGTTCCTTGAGCGCTCCATACCCCCTGTACGTGGGCCTACCCTGTATTCTCCATTGGCGTCGTTCGGCGAAGGGAACTCGTTCATTCGGTCTATCCTGCCGGGTCGCCTCGAAGCCGTCGTACTGGAATAAGGTTCAGTAATGGTTCCCTGAGCCCGTACGTTGGATTCGATTGTCTAATTGGCGTGCTGGTTGCTAAGGGTTCTCCCAGATCCTTGAGCACTCCATACCCCCTGTACGTGGGCCTACCCTGTATTCTCCATTGGCGTCGTTCGGCGAAGGGAACTCGTTCATACGGTCTATCCTGCCGGGTCGCCTCGAAGCCGTCGTACTGGTATCGGGCTCAGTAATGGTTCCCTGAGCCCGTACGTGGGATTCGATTGTCTAATTGGCGTGCTGGTTGCTAAGGGTTCTCCCAGTTCCTTGAGCGCTCCATACCCCCTGTACGTGGGCCTACCCTGTATTCTCCATTGGCGTCGTTCGGCGAAGGGAACTCGTTCATACGGTCTATCCTGCCGGGTCGCCTCGAAGCCGTCGTACAGGAATAAGGCTCAGTAATGGTTCCCTGAGCCCGTACGTGGGATTCGATTGTCTAATTGTCGTGCTGGTTGCTAAGGGTTCTCCCAGTTCCTTGAGCGCTCCATACCCCCTGTACGTGGGCCTACCCTGTATTCTCCATTGGCGTCGTTCGGCGAAGGGAACTCGTTCATACGGTCTATCCTGCCGGGTCGCCTCGAAGCCGTCGTACTGGTATCGGGCTCAGTAATGGTTCCCTGAGCCCGTACGTGGGATTCGATTGTCTAATTGGCGTGCTGGTTGCTAAGGATTCTCCCAGTTCCTTGAGCGCTCCATACCCCCTGTACGTGGGCCTACCCTGTATTCTCCAATGGCGTCGTTCGGCGAAGGGAACTCGTTCATACGGTCTATCCTGCCGGGTCGCCTCGAAGCCGTCGTACTGGTATCATGCTCAGTAATGGTTCCCTGGGCCCGTACGTGGGATTCGATTGTCTAATTGGCGTGCTGGTTGCTAAGGGTTCTCCCAGTTCCTTGAGCGCTCTTACCCCCTGTACGTGGGCCTACCCTGTATTCTCCATTGGCGTCGTTCGGCGAAGGAAACTCGTTCATACGGTCTATCCTGTCGGGTCGCCTCGAAGCTGTCGTACTGGTATCGGGCTCAGTAATGGTTCCCTGAGCCCGTACGTGGAATTCGATTGTCTAATTGGCGTGCTGGTTGCTAAGGGTTCTCCCGGTTCCTTGAGCGCTCCATACCCCCTGTACGTGGGCCTACCCTGTATTCTCCATTGGCGTCGTTCGGCGAAGGGAACTCGTTCATACGGTCTATCCTGCCGGGTCGCCTCGAAGCCGTCGTACTGGTATCGGGCTCAGTAATGGTTCCCTGAGCCCGTACGTTTGATTCGATTGTCTAATTGGCGTGCTGGTTGCTAAGGGTTCTCCCAGTCCCTTGAGCGCTCCATACCCTTTGTACGTGGGCCTACCCTGTATTCTCCATTGGCGTCGTTCGGCGAAGGGAACTCGTTCATACGGTCTATCCTGCCGGGTGGCCTCGAAGCCGTCGTACTGGTATCGGGCTCAGTAATGGTTCCCTGAGCCCGTACGTGGGATTCGATTGTCTAATTGGCGTGCTGGTTGCTAAGGATTCTCCCAGTTCCTTGAGCGCTCCATACCCCCTGTACGTGGGCCTACCCTGTATTCTCCAATGGCGTCGTTCGGCGAAGGGAACTCGTTCATACGGTCTATCCTGCCGGGTCGCCTCGAAGCCGTCGTACTGGTATCGGGCTCAGTAATGGTTCCCTGAGCCCGTACGTGGGATTCGATTGTCTAATTGGCGTGCTGGTTGCTAAGGGTTCTCCCAGTTCCTTGAGCGCTCCATACCCCCTGTACGTGGGCCTACCCTATATTCTCCATTGGCGTCGTTCGGCGAAGGGATCTCGTTCATACGGTCTATCCTGCCGGGTCGCCTCGAAGCCGTCGTACTGGTATCGGGCTCAGTAATGGTTCCCTGAGCCCGTACGTGGGATTCGATTGTCTAATTGGCGTGCTGGTTGCTAAGGGTTCTCCCAGTTCCTTGAGCGCTCCATACCCCCTGTACGTGGGCCTACCCTGTATTCTCCATTGGCGTCGTTCGGCGAAGGGAACTCGTTCATACGGTCTATCCTGCCGGGTCGCCTCGAAGCCGTCGTACTGGTATCGGGCTCAGTAATGGTTCCCTGAGCCCGTACGTTGAATTCGATTGTCTAATTGGCGTGCTGGTTGCTAAGGGTTCTCCCAGATCCTTGAGCACTCCATACCCCCTGTACGTGGGCCTACCCTGTATTCTCCATTGGCGTCGTTCGGCGAAGGGAACTCGTTCATACGGTCTATCCTGCCGGGTGGCCTCGAAGCCGTCGTACTGGTATCGGGCTCAGTAATGGTTCCCTGAGCCCGTACGTGGGATTCGATTGTCTAATTGGCGTGCTGGTTGCTAAGGGTTCTCCCAGTTCCTTGAGCGCTCCATACCCCCTGTACGTGGGCCTACCCTGTATTCTCCATTGGCGTCGTTCGGCGAAGGGAACTCGTTCATACGGTCTATCCTGCCGGGTCGCCTCGAAGCCGTCGTACTGGTATCGGGCTCAGTAATGGTTCCCTGAGCCCGTACGTGGGATTCGATTGTCTATTTGGCGTGCTGGTTGCTAAGGGTTCTCCCAGTTCCTTGAGCGCTCCATACCCCCTGTACGTGGGCCTACCCTGTATTCTCCATTGGCGTCGTTCGGCGAAGGGAACTCGTTCATACGGTCTATCCTGCCGGGTCGCCTCGAAGCCGTCGTACTGGTATCGGGCTCAGTAATGGTTCCCTGAGCCCGTACGTGGGATTCGATTGTCTAATTGGCGTGCTGGTTGCTAAGGATTCTCCCAGTTCCTTGAGCGCTCCATACCCCCTGTACGTGGGCCTACCCTGTATTCTCCAATGGCGTCGTTCGGCGAAGGGAACTCGTTCATACGGTCTATCCTGCCGGGTCGCCTCGAAGCCGTCGTACTGGTATCATGCTCAGTAATGGTTCCCTGGGCCCGTACGTGGGATTCGATTGTCTAATTGGCGTGCTGGTTGCTAAGGGTTCTCCCAGTTCCTTGAGCGCTCTTACCCCCTGTACTTGGGCCTACCCTGTATTCTCCATTGGCGTCGTTCGGCGAAGGAAACTCGTTCTTACGGTCTATCCTGTCGGGTCGCCTCGAAGCTGTCGTACTGGTATCGGGCTCAGTAATGGTTCCCTGAGCCCGTACGTGGAATTCGATTGTCTAATTGGCGTGCTGGTTGCTAAGGGTTCTCCCGGTTCCTTGAGCGCTCCATACCCCCTGTACGTGGGCCTACCCTGTATTCTCCATTGGCGTCGTTCGGCGAAGGGAACTCGTTCATACGGTCTATCCTGCCGGGTCGCCTCGAAGCCGTCGTACTGGTATCGGGCTCAGTAATGGTTCCCTGAGCCCGTACGTGGGATTCGATTGTCTAATTGCCGTGCTGGTTGCTAAGGATTCTCCCAGTTCCTTGAGCGCTCCATACCCCCTGTACGTGGGCCTACCCTGTATTCTCCAATGGCGTCGTTCGGCGAAGGGAACTCGTTCATACGGTCTATCCTGCCGGGTCGCCTCGAAGCCGTCGTACTGGTATCGGGCTCAGTAATGGTTCCCTGGGCTCGTACGTGGGATTCGATTGTCTAATTGGCGTGCTGGTTGCTAAGGGTTCTCCCAGTTCCTTGAGCGCTCCATACCCCCTGTACGTGGGCCTGCCCTGTATTCTCCATTGGCGTCGTTCGGCGAAGGGAACTCCTTCATACGGTCTATCCTGCCGGGTCGCCTCGAAGCCGTCGTACTGGTATCGGGCTCGGTAATGGTTCCCTGAGCCCGTACGTGGGATTCGATTGTCTAATTGGCGTGCTGGTTGCTAAGGGTTCTCCCAGTTCCTTGAGCGCTCCATACCCCCTGTACGTGGGCCTACCCTGTATTCTCCATTGGCGTCGTTCGGCAAAGGGAGCTCGTTCATACGGTCTATCCTGCCGGGTCGCCTCGAAGCCGTCGTACTGGTATCGGGCTCAGTAATGGTTCCCTGAGCCCGTACGTGGGATTCGATTGTCTAATTGGCGTGCTGGTTGCTAAGGGTTCTCCCAGTTCCTTGAGCGCTCCATACCCCCTGTACGTGGGCCTACCCTGTATTTTCCATTGGCGTCGTTCGGCGAAGGGAACTCGTTCATACGGTCTTACCTGCCGGGTCGCCTCGAAGCCGTCGTACTGGTATCGGGCTCAGTAATGGTTCCCTGAGCCCGTACGTGGGATTCGATTGTCTAATTGGCGTGCTGGTTGCTAAGGGTTCTCCCATTTCCTTGAGCGCTCCATACCCCCTGTACGTAGGCCTACCCTGTATTCTCCATTGGCGTCGTTCGGCGAAGGGAACTCGTTCATACGGTCTATCCTGCCTGGTCGCCTCGAAGCCGTCGTACTGGTATCATGCTCAGAAATGGTTCGCTGGGCCCGTACGTGGGATTCGATTGTCTAATTGGCGTGCTGGTTGCTAAGGGTTCTCCCAGTTCCTTGAGCGCTCTTACCCCCTGTACGTGGGCCTACCCTGTATTCTCCATTGGCGTCGTTCGGCGAAGGAAACTCGTTCATACGGTCTATCCTGTCGGGTCGCCTCGAAGCTGTCGTACTGGTATCGGGCTCAGTAATGGTTCCCTGAGCCCGTACGTGGAATTCGATTGTCTAATTGGCGTGCTGGTTGCTAAGGGTTCTCCCGGTTCCTTGAGCGCTCCATACCCCCTGTACGTGGGCCTACCCTGTATTCTCCATTGGCATCGTTCGGCGAAGGGAACTCGTTCATACGGTCTATCCTGCCGGGTCGCCTCGAAGCCGTCGTACTGGTATCGGGCTCAGTAATGGTTCCCTGAGCCCGTACGTGGGATTCGATTGTCTAATTGGCGTGCTGGTTGCTAAGGGTTCTCCCAGTTCCTTGAGCGCTCCATACCCCCTGTACGTGGGCCTACCCTGTATTCTCCATTGGCGTCGTTCGGCGAAGGGAACTCGTTCATACGGTCTATCCTGCCGGGTCGCCTCGAAGCCGTCGTACTGGTATCGGGCTCAGTAATGGTTCCCTGAGCCCGTACGTGGGATTCGATTGTCTAATTGGCGTGCTGGTTGCTAAGGATTCTCCCAGTTCCTTGAGCGCTCCATACCCCCTGTACGTGGGCCTACCCTGTATTCTCCAATGGCGTCGTTCGGCGAAGGGAACTCGTTCATACGGTCTATCCTGCCGGGTCGCCTCGAAGCCGTCGTAC
Organism: Cryptocephalus moraei; assembly: GCA_946251905.1. Lineage (NCBI taxonomy): Eukaryota > Metazoa > Arthropoda > Insecta > Coleoptera > Chrysomelidae > Cryptocephalus > Cryptocephalus moraei. The sequence goes on from OX276466.1 coordinate 17,162,894, forward strand.
TGGTATCGGGCTCAGTAATGGTTCCCTGAGCCCGTACGTTTGATTCGATTGTCTAATTGGCGTGCTGGTTGCTAAGGGTTCTCCCAGTTCCTTGAGCGCTCCATACCCTTTGTACGTGGGCCTACCCTGTATTCTCCATTGGCGTCGTTCGGCGAAGGGAACTCGTTCATACGGTCTATCCTGCCGGGTGGCCTCGAAGCCGTCGTACTGGTATCGGGCTCAGTAATGGTTCCCTGAGCCCGTACGTGGGATTCGATTGTCTAATTGGCGTGCTGGTTGCTAAGGATTCTCCCAGTTCCTTGAGCGCTCTTACCCCCTGTACGTGGGCCTACCCTGTATTCTCCATTGGCGTCGTTCGGCGAAGGAAACTCGTTCATACGGTCTATCCTGTCGGGTCGCCTCGAAGCTGTCGTACTGGTATCGGGCTCAGTAATGGTTCCCTGAGCCCGTACGTGGAATTCGATTGTCTAATTGGCGTGCTGGTTGCTAAGGGTTCTCCCGGTTCCTTGAGCGCTCCATACCCCCTGTACGTGGGCCTACCCTGTATTCTCCATTGGCGTCGTTCGGCGAAGGGAACTCGTTCATACGGTCTATCCTGCCGGGTCGCCTCGAAGCCGTCGTACTGGTATCGGGCTCAGTAATGGTTCCCTGAGCCCGTACGTTTGATTCGATTGTCTAATTGGCGTGCTGGTTGCTAAGGGTTCTCCCAGTTCCTTGAGCGCTCTTACCCCCTGTACTTGGGCCTACCCTGTATTCTCCATTGGCGTCGTTCGGCGAAGGAAACTCGTTCTTACGGTCTATCCTGTCGGGTCGCCTCGAAGCTGTCGTACTGGTATCGGGCTCAGTAATGGTTCCCTGAGCCCGTACGTGGAATTCGATTGTCTAATTGGCGTGCTGGTTGCTAAGGGTTCTCCCGGTTCCTTGAGCGCTCCATACCCCCTGTACGTGGGCCTACCCTGTATTCTCCATTGGCGTCGTTCGGCGAAGGGAACTCGTTCATACGGTCTATCCTGCCGGGTCGCCTCGAAGCCGTCGTACTGGTATCGGGCTCAGTAATGGTTCCCTGAGCCCGTACGTGGGATTCGATTGTCTAATTGGCGTGCTGGTTGCTAAGAGTTCTCCCAGTTCCTTGAGCGCTCCATACCCTTTGTACGTGGGCCTACCCTGTATTCTCCATTGGCGTCGTTCGGCGAAGGGAACTCGTTCATACGGTCTATCCTGCCGGGTGGCCTCGAAGCCGTCGTACTGGTATCGGGCTCAGTAATGGTTCCCTGAACCCGTACGTGGGATTCGATTGTCTAATTGCCGTGCTGGTTGCTAAGGATTCTCCCAGTTCCTTGAGCGCTCCATACCCCCTGTACGTGGGCCTACCCTGTATTCTCCAATGGCGTCGTTCGGCGAAGGGAACTCGTTCATACGGTCTATCCTGCCGGGTCGCCTCGAAGCCATCGTACTGGTATCGGGCTCAGTAATGGTTCCCTGGGCTCGTACGTGGGATTCGATTGTCTAATTGGCGTGCTGGTTGCTAAGGGTTCTCCCAGTTCCTTGAGCGCTCCATACCCCCTGTACGTGGGCCTGCCCTGTATTCTCCATTGGCGTCGTTCGGCGAAGGGAACTCCTTCATACGGTCTATCCTGCCGGGTCGCCTCGAAGCCGTCGTACTGGTATCGGGCTCGGTAATGGTTCCCTGAGCCCGTACGTGGGATTCGATTGTCTAATTGGCGTGCTGGTTGCTAAGGGTTCTCCCAGTTCCTTGAGCGCTCCATACCCCCTGTACGTGGGCCTACCCTGTATTCTCCATTGGCGTCGTTCGGCAAAGGGAGCTCGTTCATACGGTCTATCCTGCCGGGTCGCCTCGAAGCCGTCGTACTGGTATCGGGCTCAGTAATGGTTCCCTGAGCCCGTACGTGGGATTCGATTGTCTAATTGGCGTGCTGGTTGCTAAGGGTTCTCCCAGTTCCTTGAGCGCTCCATACCCCCTGTACGTGGGCCTACCCTGTATTTTCCATTGGCGTCGTTCGGCGAAGGGAACTCGTTCATACGGTCTTACCTGCCGGGTCGCCTCGAAGCCGTCGTACTGGTATCGGGCTCAGTAATGGTTCCCTGAGCCCGTACGTGGGATTCGATTGTCTAATTGGCGTGCTGGTTGCTAAGGGTTCTCCCATTTCCTTGAGCGCTCCATACCCCCTGTACGTAGGCCTACCCTGTATTCTCCATTGGCGTCGTTCGGCGAAGGGAACTCGTTCATACGGTCTATCCTGCCTGGTCGCCTCGAAGCCGTCGTACTGGTATCATGCTCAGAAATGGTTCGCTGGGCCCGTACGTGGGATTCGATTGTCTAATTGGCGTGCTGGTTGCTAAGGGTTCTCCCAGTTCCTTGAGCGCTCTTACCCCCTGTACGTGGGCCTACCCTGTATTCTCCATTGGCGTCGTTCGGCGAAGGAAACTCGTTCATACGGTCTATCCTGTCGGGTCGCCTCGAAGCTGTCGTACTGGTATCGGGCTCAGTAATGGTTCCCTGAGCCCGTACGTGGAATTCGATTGTCTAATTGGCGTGCTGGTTGCTAAGGGTTCTCCCGGTTCCTTGAGCGCTCCATACCCCCTGTACGTGGGCCTACCCTGTATTCTCCATTGGCATCGTTCGGCGAAGGGAACTCGTTCATACGGTCTATCCTGCCGGGTCGCCTCGAAGCCGTCGTACTGGTATCGGGCTCAGTAATGGTTCCCTGAGCCCGTACGTGGGATTCGATTGTCTAATTGGCGTGCTGGTTGCTAAGGGTTCTCCCAGTTCCTTGAGCGCTCCATACCCCCTGTACGTGGGCCTACCCTGTATTCTCCATTGGCGTCGTTCGGCGAAGGGAACTCGTTCATACGGTCTATCCTGCCGGGTCGCCTCGAAGCCGTCGTACTGGTATCGGGCTCAGTAATGGTTCCCTGAGCCCGTACGTGGGATTCGATTGTCTAATTGGCGTGCTGGTTGCTAAGGATTCTCCCAGTTCCTTGAGCGCTCCATACCCCCTGTACGTGGGCCTACCCTGTATTCTCCAATGGCGTCGTTCGGCGAAGGGAACTCGTTCATACGGTCTATCCTGCCGGGTCGCCTCGAAGCCGTCGTACTGGTATCGGGCTCAGTAATGGTTCCCTGAGCCCGTACGTTTGATTCGATTGTCTAATTGGCGTGCTGGTTGCTAAGGGTTCTCCCAGTTCCTTGAGCGCTCCATACCCTTTGTACGTGGGCCTACCCTGTATTCTCCATTGGCGTCGTTCGGCGAAGGGAACTCGTTCATACGGTCTATCCTGCCGGGTGGCCTCGAAGCCGTCGTACTGGTATCGGGCTCAGTAATGGTTCCCTGAGCCCGTACGTGGGATTCGATTGTCTAATTGGCGTGCTGGTTGCTAAGGATTCTCCCAGTTCCTTGAGCGCTCTTACCCCCTGTACGTGGGCCTACCCTGTATTCTCCATTGGCGTCGTTCGGCGAAGGAAACTCGTTCATACGGTCTATCCTGTCGGGTCGCCTCGAAGCTGTCGTACTGGTATCGGGCTCAGTAATGGTTCCCTGAGCCCGTACGTGGAATTCGATTGTCTAATTGGCGTGCTGGTTGCTAAGGGTTCTCCCAGTTCCTTGAGCGCTCCATACCCTTTGTACGTGGGCCTACCCTGTATTCTCCATTGGCGTCGTTCGGCGAAGGGAACTCGTTCATACGGTCTATCCTGCCGGGTGGCCTCGAAGCCGTCGTACTGGTATCGGGCTCAGTAATGGTTCCCTGAGCCCGTACGTGGGATTCGATTGTCTAATTGGCGTGCTGGTTGCTAAGGATTCTCCCAGTTCCTTGAGCGCTCCATACCCCCTGTACGTGGGCCTACCCTGTATTCTCCAATGGCGTCGTTCGGCGAAGGGAACTCGTTCATACGGTCTATCCTGCCGGGTCGCCTCGAAGCCGTCGTACTGGTATCGGGCTCAGTAATGGTTCCCTGAGCCCGTACGTGGGATTCGATTGTCTAATTGGCGTGCTGGTTGCTAAGGGTTCTCCCAGTTCCTTGAGCGCTCCATACCCCCTGTACGTGGGCCTACCCTATATTCTCCATTGGCGTCGTTCGGCGAAGGGAACTCGTTCATACGGTCTATCCTGCCGGGTCGCCTCGAAGCCGTCGTACTGGTATCGGGCTCAGTAATGGTTCCCTGAGCCCGTACGTGGGATTCGATTGTCTAATTGGCGTGCTGGTTGCTAAGGGTTCTCCCAGTTCCTTGAGCGCTCCATACCCCCTGTACGTGGGCCTACCCTGTATTCTCCATTGGCGTCGTTCGGCGAAGGGAACTCGTTCATACGGTCTATCCTGCCGGGTGGCCTCGAAGCCGTCGTACTGGTATCGGGCTCAGTAATGGTTCCCTGAACCCGTACGTGGGATTCGATTGTCTAATTGCCGTGCTGGTTGCTAAGGATTCTCCCAGTTCCTTGAGCGCTCCATACCCCCTGTACGTGGGCCTACCCTGTATTCTCCAATGGCGTCGTTCGGCGAAGGGAACTCGTTCATACGGTCTATCCTGCCGGGTCGCCTCGAAGCCGTCGTACTGGTATCGGGCTCAGTAATGGTTCCCTGGGCTCGTACGTGGGATTCGATTGTCTAATTGGCGTGCTGGTTGCTAAGGGTTCTCCCAGTTCCTTGAGCGCTCCATACCCCCTGTACGTGGGCCTGCCCTGTATTCTCCATTGGCGTCGTTCGGCGAAGGGAACTCCTTCATACGGTCTATCCTGCCGGGTCGCCTCGAAGCCGTCGTACTGGTATCGGGCTCGGTAATGGTTCCCTGAGCCCGTACGTGGGATTCGATTGTCTAATTGGCGTGCTGGTTGCTAAGGGTTCTCCCAGTTCCTTGAGCGCTCCATACCCCCTGTACGTGGGCCTACCCTGTATTCTCCATTGGCGTCGTTCGGCAAAGGGAGCTCGTTCATACGGTCTATCCTGCCGGGTCGCCTCGAAGCCGTCGTACTGGTATCGGGCTCAGTAATGGTTCCCTGAGCCCGTACGTGGGATTCGATTGTCTAATTGGCGTGCTGGTTGCTAAGGGTTCTCCCAGTTCCTTGAGCGCTCCATACCCCCTGTACGTGGGCCTACCCTGTATTTTCCATTGGCGTCGTTCGGCGAAGGGAACTCGTTCATACGGTCTTACCTGCCGGGTCGCCTCGAAGCCGTCGTACTGGTATCGGGCTCAGTAATGGTTCCCTGAGCCCGTACGTGGGATTCGATTGTCTAATTGGCGTGCTGGTTGCTAAGGGTTCTCCCATTTCCTTGAGCGCTCCATACCCCCTGTACGTAGGCCTACCCTGTATTCTCCATTGGCGTCGTTCGGCGAAGGGAACTCGTTCATACGGTCTATCCTGCCTGGTCGCCTCGAAGCCGTCGTACTGGTATCATGCTCAGAAATGGTTCGCTGGGCCCGTACGTGGGATTCGATTGTCTAATTGGCGTGCTGGTTGCTAAGGGTTCTCCCAGTTCCTTGAGCGCTCTTACCCCCTGTACGTGGGCCTACCCTGTATTCTCCATTGGCGTCGTTCGGCGAAGGAAACTCGTTCATACGGTCTATCCTGTCGGGTCGCCTCGAAGCTGTCGTACTGGTATCGGGCTCAGTAATGGTTCCCTGAGCCCGTACGTGGAATTCGATTGTCTAATTGGCGTGCTGGTTGCTAAGGGTTCTCCCGGTTCCTTGAGCGCTCCATACCCCCTGTACGTGGGCCTACCCTGTATTCTCCATTGGCATCGTTCGGCGAAGGGAACTCGTTCATACGGTCTATCCTGCCGGGTCGCCTCGAAGCCGTCGTACTGGTATCGGGCTCAGTAATGGTTCCCTGAGCCCGTACGTGGGATTCGATTGTCTAATTGGCGTGCTGGTTGCTAAGGGTTCTCCCAGTTCCTTGAGCGCTCCATACCCCCTGTACGTGGGCCTACCCTGTATTCTCCATTGGCGTCGTTCGGCGAAGGGAACTCGTTCATACGGTCTATCCTGCCGGGTCGCCTCGAAGCCGTCGTACTGGTATCGGGCTCAGTAATGGTTCCCTGAGCCCGTACGTGGGATTCGATTGTCTAATTGGCGTGCTGGTTGCTAAGGATTCTCCCAGTTCCTTGAGCGCTCCATACCCCCTGTACGTGGGCCTACCCTGTATTCTCCAATGGCGTCGTTCGGCGAAGGGAACTCGTTCATACGGTCTATCCTGCCGGGTCGCCTCGAAGCCGTCGTACTGGTATCGGGCTCAGTAATGGTTCCCTGAGCCCGTACGTTTGATTCGATTGTCTAATTGGCGTGCTGGTTGCTAAGGGTTCTCCCAGTTCCTTGAGCGCTCCATACCCTTTGTACGTGGGCCTACCCTGTATTCTCCATTGGCGTCGTTCGGCGAAGGGAACTCGTTCATACGGTCTATCCTGCCGGGTGGCCTCGAAGCCGTCGTACTGGTATCGGGCTCAGTAATGGTTCCCTGAGCCCGTACGTGGGATTCGATTGTCTAATTGGCGTGCTGGTTGCTAAGGATTCTCCCAGTTCCTTGAGCGCTCTTACCCCCTGTACGTGGGCCTACCCTGTATTCTCCATTGGCGTCGTTCGGCGAAGGAAACTCGTTCATACGGTCTATCCTGTCGGGTCGCCTCGAAGCTGTCGTACTGGTATCGGGCTCAGTAATGGTTCCCTGAGCCCGTACGTGGAATTCGATTGTCTAATTGGCGTGCTGGTTGCTAAGGGTTCTCCCAGTTCCTTGAGCGCTCCATACCCTTTGTACGTGGGCCTACCCTGTATTCTCCATTGGCGTCGTTCGGCGAAGGGAACTCGTTCATACGGTCTATCCTGCCGGGTGGCCTCGAAGCCGTCGTACTGGTATCGGGCTCAGTAATGGTTCCCTGAGCCCGTACGTGGGATTCGATTGTCTAATTGGCGTGCTGGTTGCTAAGGATTCTCCCAGTTCCTTGAGCGCTCCATACCCCCTGTACGTGGGCCTACCCTGTATTCTCCAATGGCGTCGTTCGGCGAAGGGAACTCGTTCATACGGTCTATCCTGCCGGGTCGCCTCGAAGCCGTCGTACTGGTATCGGGCTCAGTAATGGTTCCCTGAGCCCGTACGTGGGATTCGATTGTCTAATTGGCGTGCTGGTTGCTAAGGGTTCTCCCAGTTCCTTGAGCGCTCCATACCCCCTGTACGTGGGCCTACCCTATATTCTCCATTGGCGTCGTTCGGCGAAGGGAACTCGTTCATACGGTCTATCCTGCCGGGTCGCCTCGAAGCCGTCGTACTGGTATCGGGCTCAGTAATGGTTCCCTGAGCCCGTACGTGGGATTCGATTGTCTAATTGGCGTGCTGGTTGCAAAGGGTTCTCCCAGTTCCTTGAGCGCTCCATACCCCCTGTACTTGGGCCTACCCTGTATTCTCCATTGGCGTCGTTCGGCGAAAGGAACTCGTTCATACGGTCTATCCTGCCGGGTGGCCTCGAAGCCGTCGTACTGGTATCGGGCTCAGTAATGGTTCCCTGAGCCCGTACGTGGGATTCGATTGTCTAATTGGCGTGCTGGTTGCTAAGGGTTCTCCCAGTTCCTTGAGCGCTCCATACCCCCTGTACGTGGGCCTACCCTGTATTCTCCATTGGCGTCGTTCGGCGAAGGGAACTCGTTCATACGGTCTATCCTGCCGGGTCGCCTCGAAGCCGTCGTACTGGTATCGGGCTCAGTAATGGTTCCCTGAGCCCGTACGTGGGATTCGATTGTCTAATTGGCGTGCTGGTTGCTAAGGATTCTCCCAGTTCCTTGAGCGCTCCATACCCCCTGTACGTGGGCCTACCCTGTATTCTCCAATGGCGTCGTTCGGCGAAGGGAACTCGTTCATACGGTCTATCCTGCCGGGTCGCCTCGAAGCCGTCGTACTGGTATCATGCTCAGTAATGGTTCCCTGGGCCCGTACGTGGGATTCGATTGTCTAATTGGCGTGCTGGTTGCTAAGGGTTCTCCCAGTTCCTTGAGCGCTCTTACCCCCTGTACTTGGGCCTACCCTGTATTCTCCATTGGCGTCGTTCGGCGAAGGAAACTCGTTCTTACGGTCTATCCTGTCGGGTCGCCTCGAAGCTGTCGTACTGGTATCGGGCTCAGTAATGGTTCCCTGAGCCCGTACGTGGAATTCGATTGTCTAATTGGCGTGCTGGTTGCTAAGGGTTCTCCCGGTTCCTTGAGCGCTCCATACCCCCTGTACGTGGGCCTACCCTGTATTCTCCATTGGCGTCGTTCGGCGAAGGGAACTCGTTCATACGGTCTATCCTGCCGGGTCGCCTCGAAGCCGTCGTACTGGTATCGGGCTCAGTAATGGTTCCCTGAGCCCGTACGTGGGATTCGATTGTCTAATTGGCGTGCTGGTTGCTAAGAGTTCTCCCAGTTCCTTGAGCGCTCCATACCCTTTGTACGTGGGCCTACCCTGTATTCTCCATTGGCGTCGTTCGGCGAAGGGAACTCGTTCATACGGTCTATCCTGCCGGGTGGCCTCGAAGCCGTCGTACTGGTATCGGGCTCAGTAATGGTTCCCTGAACCCGTACGTGGGATTCGATTGTCTAATTGCCGTGCTGGTTGCTAAGGATTCTCCCAGTTCCTCGAGCGCTCCATACCCCCTGTACGTGGGCCTACCCTGTATTCTCCAATGGCGTCTTTCGGCGAAAGGAACTCGTTCATACGGTCTATCCTGCCGGGTCGCCTCGAAGCCGTCGTACTGGTATCGGGCTCAGTAATGGTTCCCTGGGCTCGTACGTGGGATTCGATTGTCTAATTGGCGTGCTGGTTGCTAAGGGTTCTCCCAGTTCCTTGAGCGCTCCATACCCCCTGTACGTGGGCCTGCCCTGTATTCTCCATTGGCGTCGTTCGGCGAAGGGAACTCCTTCATACGGTCTATCCTGCCGGGTCGCCTCGAAGCCGTCGTACTGGTATCGGGCTCGGTAATGGTTCCCTGAGCCCGTACGTGGGATTCGATTGTCTAATTGGCGTGCTGGTTGCTAAGGGTTCTCCCAGTTCCTTGAGCGCTCCATACCCCCTGTACGTGGGCCTACCCTGTATTCTCCATTGGCGTCGTTCGGCAAAGGGAGCTCGTTCATACGGTCTATCCTGCCGGGTCGCCTCGAAGCCGTCGTACTGGTATCGGGCTCAGTAATGGTTCCCTGAGCCCGTACGTGGGATTCGATTGTCTAATTGGCGTGCTGGTTGCTAAGGGTTCTCCCAGTTCCTTGAGCGCTCCATACCCCCTGTACGTGGGCCTACCCTGTATTTTCCATTGGCGTCGTTCGGCGAAGGGAACTCGTTCATACGGTCTTACCTGCCGGGTCGCCTCGAAGCCGTCGTACTGGTATCGGGCTCAGTAATGGTTCCCTGAGCCCGTACGTGGGATTCGATTGTCTAATTGGCGTGCTGGTTGCTAAGGGTTCTCCCATTTCCTTGAGCGCTCCATACCCCCTGTACGTAGGCCTACCCTGTATTCTCCATTGGCGTCGTTCGGCGAAGGGAACTCGTTCATACGGTCTATCCTGCCTGGTCGCCTCGAAGCCGTCGTACTGGTATCATGCTCAGTAATGGTTCCCTGGGCCCGTACGTGGGATTCGATTGTCTAATTGGCGTGCTGGTTGCTAAGGGTTCTCCCAGTTCCTTGAGCGCTCTTACCCCCTGTACGTGGGCCTACCCTGTATTCTCCATTGGCGTCGTTCGGCGAAGGAAACTCGTTCATACGGTCTATCCTGTCGGGTCGCCTCGAAGCTGTCGTACTGGTATCGGGCTCAGTAATGGTTCCCTGAGCCCGTACGTGGAATTCGATTGTCTAATTGGCGTGCTGGTTGCTAAGGGTTCTCCCGGTTCCTTGAGCGCTCCATACCCCCTGTACGTGGGCCTACCCTGTATTCTCCATTGGCATCGTTCGGCGAAGGGAACTCGTTCATACGGTCTATCCTGCCGGGTCGCCTCGAAGCCGTCGTACTGGTATCGGGCTCAGTAATGGTTCCCTGAGCCCGTACGTGGGATTCGATTGTCTAATTGGCGTGCTGGTTGCTAAGGGTTCTCCCAGTTCCTTGAGCGCTCCATACCCCCTGTACGTGGGCCTACCCTGTATTCTCCATTGGCGTCGTTCGGCGAAGGGAACTCGTTCATACGGTCTATCCTGCCGGGTCGCCTCGAAGCCGTCGTACTGGTATCGGGCTCAGTAATGGTTCCCTGAGCCCGTACGTGGGATTCGATTGTCTAATTGGCGTGCTGATTGCTAAGGATTCTCCCAGTTCCTTGAGCGCTCCATACCCCCTGTACGTGGGCCTACCCTGTATTCTCCAATGGCGTCGTTCGGCGAAGGGAACTCGTTCATACGGTCTATCCTGCCGGGTCGCCTCGAAGCCGTCGTACTGGTATCATGCTCAGTAATGGTTCCCTGGGCCCGTACGTGGGATTCGATTGTCTAATTGGCGTGCTGGTTGCTAAGGGTTCTCCCAGTTCCTTGAGCGCTCTTACCCCCTGTACGTGGGCCTACCCTGTATTCTCCATTGGCGTCGTTCGGCGAAGGAAACTCGTTCATACGGTCTATCCTGTCGGGTCGCCTCGAAGCTGTCGTACTGGTATCGGGCTCAGTAATGGTTCCCTGAGCCCGTACGTGGGATTCGATTGTCTAATTGGCGTGCTGGTTGCTAAGGATTCTCCCAGTTCCTTGAGCGCTCCATACCCTTTGTACGTGGGCCTACCCTGTATTCTCCATTGGCGTCGTTCGGCGAAGGGAACTCGTTCATACGGTCTATCCTGCCGGGTGGCCTCGAAGCCGTCGTACTGGTATCGGGCTCAGTAATGGTTCCCTGAGCCCGTACGTGGGATTCGATTGTCTAATTGGCGTGCTGGTTGCTAAGGATTCTCCCAGTTCCTTGAGCGCTCCATACCCCCTGTACGTGGGCCTACCCTGTATTCTCCAATGGCGTCGTTCGGCGAAGGGAACTCGTTCATACGGTCTATCCTGCCGGGTCGCCTCGAAGCCGTCGTACTGGTATCGGGCTCAGTAATGGTTCCCTGAGCCCGTACGTGGGATTCGATTGTCTAATTGGCGTGCTGGTTGCTAAGGGTTCTCCCAGTTCCTTGAGCGCTCCATACCCCCTGTACGTGGGCCTACCCTATATTCTCCATTGGCGTCGTTCGGCGAAGGGAACTCGTTCATACGGTCTATCCTGCCGGGTCGCCTCGAAGCCGTCGTACTGGTATCGGGCTCAGTAATGGTTCCCTGAGCCCGTACGTGGGATTCGATTGTCTAATTGGCGTGCTGGTTGCTAAGGGTTCTCCCAGTTCCTTGAGCGCTCCATACCCCCTGTACGTGGGCCTACCCTGTATTCTCCATTGGCGTCGTTCGGCGAAGGGAACTCGTTCATACGGTCTATCCTGCCGGGTCGCCTCGAAGCCGTCGTACTGGTATCGGGCTCAGTAATGGTTCCCTGAGCCCGTACGTTGAATTCGATTGTCTAATTGGCGTGCTGGTTGCTAAGGGTTCTCCCAGATCCTTGAGCACTCCATACCCCCTGTACGTGGGCCTACCCTGTATTCTCCATTGGCGTCGTTCGGCGAAGGGAACTCGTTCATACGGTCTATCCTGCCGGGTGGCCTCGAAGCCGTCGTACTGGTATCGGGCTCAGTAATGGTTCCCTGAGCCCGTACGTGGGATTCGATTGTCTAATTGGCGTGCTGGTTGCTAAGGGTTCTCCCAGTTCCTTGAGCGCTCCATACCCCCTGTACGTGGGCCTACCCTGTATTCTCCATTGGCGTCGTTCGGCGAAGGGAACTCGTTCATACGGTCTATCCTGCCGGGTCGCCTCGAAGCCGTCGTACTGGTATCGGGCTCAGTAATGGTTCCCTGAGCCCGTACGTGGGATTCGATTGTCTAATTGGCGTGCTGGTTGCTAAGGGTTCTCCCAGTTCCTTGAGCGCTCCATATCCCCTGTACGTGGGCCTACCCTGTATTCTCCATTGGCGTCGTTCGGCGAAGGGAACTCGTTCATACGGTCTATCCTGCCGGGTCGCCTCGAAGCCGTCGTACTGGTATCGGGCTCAGTAATGGTTCCCTGAGCCCGTACGTGGGATTCGATTGTCTAATTGGCGTGCTGGTTGCTAAGGATTCTCCCAGTTCCTTGAGCGCTCCATACCCCCTGTACGTGGGCCTACCCTGTATTCTCCAATGGCGTCGTTCGGCGAAGGGAACTCGTTCATACGGTCTATCCTGCCGGGTCGCCTCGAAGCCGTCGTACTGGTATCATGCTCAGTAATGGTTCCCTGGGCCCGTACGTGGGATTCGATTGTCTAATTGGCGTGCTGGTTGCTAAGGGTTCTCCCAGTTCCTTGAGCGCTCTTACCCCCTGTACTTGGGCCTACCCTGTATTCTCCATTGGCGTCGTTCGGCGAAGGAAACTCGTTCTTACGGTCTATCCTGTCGGGTCGCCTCGAAACTGTCGTACTGGTATCGGGCTCAGTAATGGTTCCCTGAGCCCGTACGTGGAATTCGATTGTCTAATTGGCGTGCTGGTTGCTAAGGGTTCTCCCGGTTCCTTGAGCGCTCCATACCCCCTGTACGTGGGCCTACCCTGTATTCTCCATTGGCGTCGTTCGGCGAAGGGAACTCGTTCATACGGTCTATCCTGCCGGGTCGCCTCGAAGCCGTCGTACTGGTATCGGGCTCAGTAATGGTTCCCTGAGCCCGTACGTGGGATTCGATTGTCTAATTGGCGTGCTGGTTGCTAAGAGTTCTCCCAGTTCCTTGAGCGCTCCATACCCTTTGTACGTGGGCCTACCCTGTATTCTCCATTGGCGTCGTTCGGCGAAGGGAACTCGTTCATACGGTCTATCCTGCCGGGTGGCCTCGAAGCCGTCGTACTGGTATCGGGCTCAGTAATGGTTCCCTGAGCCCGTACGTGGGATTCGATTGTCTAATTGGCGTGCTGGTTGCTAAGGGTTCTCCCAGTTCCTTGAGCGCTCCATACCCCCTGTACGTGGGCCTACCCTGTATTCTCCATTGGCGTCGTTCGGCGAAGGGAACTCGTTCATACGGTCTATCCTGCCGGGTCGCCTCGAAGCCGTCGTACTGGTATCGGGCTCAGTAATGGTTCCCTGAGCCCGTACGTGGGATTCGATTGTCTAATTGGCGTGCTGGTTGCTAAGGGTTCTCCCAGTTCCTTGAGCGCTCCATACCCCCTGTACGTGGGCCTACCCTGTATTCTCCATTGGCGTCGTTCGGCGAAGGGAACTCGTTCATACGGTCTATCCTGCCGGGTCGCCTCGAAGCCGTCGTACTGGTATCGGGCTCAGTAATGGTTCCCTGAGCCCGTACGTGGGATTCGATTGTCTAATTGGCGTGCTGGTTGCTAAGGATTCTCCCAGTTCCTTGAGCGCTCCATACCCCCTGTACGTGGGCCTACCCTGTATTCTCCAATGGCGTCGTTCGGCGAAGGGAACTCGTTCATACGGTCTATCCTGCCGGGTCGCCTCGAAGCCGTCGTACTGGTATCATGCTCAGTAATGGTTCCCTGGGCCCGTACGTGGGATTCGATTGTCTAATTGGCGTGCTGGTTGCTAAGGGTTCTCCCAGTTCCTTGAGCGCTCTTACCCCCTGTACTTGGGCCTACCCTGTATTCTCCATTGGCGTCGTTCGGCGAAGGAAACTCGTTCTTACGGTCTATCCTGTCGGGTCGCCTCGAAGCTGTCGTACTGGTATCGGGCTCAGTAATGGTTCCCTGAGCCCGTACGTGGAATTCGATTGTCTAATTGGCGTGCTGGTTGCTAAGGGTTCTCCCGGTTCCTTGAGCGCTCCATACCCCCTGTACGTGGGCCTACCCTGTATTCTCCATTGGCGTCGTTCGGCGAAGGGAACTCGTTCATACGGTCTATCCTGCCGGGTCGCCTCGAAGCCGTCGTACTGGTATCGGGCTCAGTAATGGTTCCCTGAGCCCGTACGTGGGATTCGATTGTCTAATTGGCGTGCTGGTTGCTAAGAGTTCTCCCAGTTCCTTGAGCGCTCCATACCCTTTGTACGTGGGCCTACCCTGTATTCTCCATTGGCGTCGTTCGGCGAAGGGAACTCGTTCATACGGTCTATCCTGCCGGGTGGCCTCGAAGCCGTCGTACTGGTATCGGGCTCAGTAATGGTTCCCTGAACCCGTACGTGGGATTCGATTGTCTAATTGCCGTGCTGGTTGCTAAGGATTCTCCCAGTTCCTTGAGCGCTCCATACCCCCTGTACGTGGGCCTACCCTGTATTCTCCAATGGCGTCGTTCGGCGAAGGGAACTCGTTCATACGGTCTATCCTGCCGGGTCGCCTCGAAGCCGTCGTACTGGTATCGGGCTCAGTAATGGTTCCCTGGGCTCGTACGTGGGATTCGATTGTCTAATTGGCGTGCTGGTTGCTAAGGGTTCTCCCAGTTCCTTGAGCGCTCCATACCCCCTGTACGTGGGCCTGCCCTGTATTCTCCATTGGCGTCGTTCGGCGAAGGGAACTCCTTCATACGGTCTATCCTGCCGGGTCGCCTCGAAGCCGTCGTACTGGTATCGGGCTCAGTAATGGTTCCCTGAGCCCGTACGTGGGATTCGATTGTCTAATTGGCGTGCTGGTTGCTAAGGGTTCTCCCAGTTCCTTGAGCGCTCCATACCCCCTGTACGTGGGCCTACCCTGTATTTTCCATTGGCGTCGTTCGGCGAAGGGAACTCGTTCATACGGTCTTACCTGCCGGGTCGCCTCGAAGCCGTCGTACTGGTATCGGGCTCAGTAATGGTTCCCTGAGCCCGTACGTGGGATTCGATTGTCTAATTGGCGTGCTGGTTGCTAAGGGTTCTCCCATTTCCTTGAGCGCTCCATACCCCCTGTACGTAGGCCTACCCTGTATTCTCCATTGGCGTCGTTCGGCGAAGGGAACTCGTTCATACGGTCTATCCTGCCTGGTCGCCTCGAAGCCGTCGTACTGGTATCATGCTCAGTAATGGTTCCCTGGGCCCGTACGTGGGATTCGATTGTCTAATTGGCGTGCTGGTTGCTAAGGGTTCTCCCAGTTCCTTGAGCGCTCTTACCCCCTGTACGTGGGCCTACCCTGTATTCTCCATTGGCGTCGTTCGGCGAAGGAAACTCGTTCATACGGTCTATCCTGTCGGGTCGCCTCGAAGCTGTCGTACTGGTATCGGGCTCAGTAATGGTTCCCTGAGCCCGTACGTGGAATTCGATTGTCTAATTGGCGTGCTGGTTGCTAAGGGTTCTCCCGGTTCCTTGAGCGCTCCATACCCCCTGTACGTGGGCCTACCCTGTATTCTCCATTGGCATCGTTCGGCGAAGGGAACTCGTTCATACGGTCTATCCTGCCGGGTCGCCTCGAAGCCGTCGTACTGGTATCGGGCTCAGTAATGGTTCCCTGAGCCCGTACGTGGGATTCGATTGTCTAATTGGCGTGCTGGTTGCTAAGGGTTCTCCCAGTTCCTTGAGCGCTCCATACCCCCTGTACGTGGGCCTACCCTGTATTCTCCATTGGCGTCGTTCGGCGAAGGGAACTCGTTCATACGGTCTATCCTGCCGGGTCGCCTCGAAGCCGTCGTACTGGTATCGGGCTCAGTAATGGTTCCCTGAGCCCGTACGTGGGATTCGATTGTCTAATTGGCGTGCTGGTTGCTAAGGATTCTCCCAGTTCCTTGAGCGCTCCATACCCCCTGTACGTGGGCCTACCCTGTATTCTCCAATGGCGTCGTTCGGCGAAGGGAACTCGTTCATACGGTCTATCCTGCCGGGTCGCCTCGAAGCCGTCGTACTAGTATCATGCTCAGTAATGGTTCCCTGGGCCCGTACGTGGGATTCGATTGTCTAATTGGCGTGCTGGTTGCTAAGGGTTCTCCCAGTTCCTTGAGCGCTCTTACCCCCTGTACGTGGGCCTACCCTGTATTCTCCATTGGCGTCGTTCGGCGAAGGAAACTCGTTCATACGGTCTATCCTGTCGGGTCGCCTCGAAGCTGTCGTACTGGTATCGGGCTCAGTAATGGTTCCCTGAGCCCGTACGTGGGATTCGATTGTCTAATTGGCGTGCTGGTTGCTAAGGGTTCTCCCAGTTCCTTGAGCGCTCCATACCCCCTGTACGTGGGCCTACCCTGTATTCTCCATTGGCGTCGTTCGGCGAAGGGAACTCGTTCATACGGTCTATCCTGCCGGGTCGCCTCGAAGCCGTCGTACTGGTATCGGGCTCAGTAATGGTTCCCTGAGCCCGTACGTGGGATTCGATTGTCTAATTGGCGTGCTGGTTGCTAAGGATTCTCCCAGTTCCTTGAGCGCTCCATACCCCCTGTACGTGGGCCTACCCTGTATTCTCCATTGGCGTCGTTCGGCGAAGGGAACTCGTTCATACGGTCTATCCTGCCGGGTCGCCTCGAAGCCGTCGTACTGGTATCGGGCTCAGTAATGGTTCCCTGAGCCCGTACGTTTGATTCGATTGTCTAATTGGCGTGCTGGTTGCTAAGGGTTCTCCCAGTTCCTTGAGCGCTCCATACCCTTTGTACGTGGGCCTACCCTGTATTCTCCATTGGCGTCGTTCGGCGAAGGGAACTCGTTCATACGGTCTATCCTGCCGGGTGGCCTCGAAGCCGTCGTACTGGTATCGGGCTCAGTAATGGTTCCCTGAGCCCGTACGTGGGATTCGATTGTCTAATTGGCGTGCTGGTTGCTAAGGATTCTCCCAGTTCCTTGAGCGCTCCATACCCCCTGTACGTGGGCCTACCCTGTATTCTCCAATGGCGTCGTTCGGCGAAGGGAACTCGTTCATACGGTCTATCCTGCCGGGTCGCCTCGAAGCCGTCGTACTGGTATCGGGCTCAGTAATGGTTCCCTGAGCCCGTACGTGGGATTCGATTGTCTAATTGGCGTGCTGGTTGCTAAGGGTTCTCCCAGTTCCTTGAGCGCTCCATACCCCCTGTACGTGGGCCTACCCTATATTCTCCATTGGCGTCGTTCGGCGAAGGGAACTCGTTCATACGGTCTATCCTGCCGGGTCGCCTCGAAGCCGTCGTACTGGTATCGGGCTCAGTAATGGTTCCCTGAGTCCGTACGTGGGATTCGATTGTCTAATTGGCGTGCTGGTTGCTAAGGGTTCTCCCAGTTCCTTGAGCGCTCCATACCCCCTGTACGTGGGCCTACCCTGTATTCTCCATTGGCGTCGTTCGGCGAAGGGAACTCGTTCATACGGTCTATCCTGCCGGGTCGCCTCGAAGCCGTCGTACTGGTATCGGGCTCAGTAATGGTTCCCTGAGCCCGTACGTTGAATTCGATTGTCTAATTGGCGTGCTGGTTGCTAAGGGTTCTCCCAGATCCTTGAGCACTCCATACCCCCTGTACGTGGGCCTACCCTGTATTCTCCATTGGCGTCATTCGGCGAAGGGAACTCGTTCATACGGTCTATCCTGCCGGGTGGCCTCGAAGCCGTCGTACTGGTATCGGGCTCAGTAATGGTTCCCTGAGCCCGTACGTGGGATTCGATTGTCTAATTGGCGTGCTGGTTGCTAAGGGTTCTCCCAGTTCCTTGAGCGCTCCATACCCCCTGTACGTGGGCCTACCCTGTATTCTCCATTGGCGTCGTTCGGCGAAGGGAACTCGTTCATACGGTCTATCCTGCCGGGTCGCCTCGAAGCCGTCGTACTGGTATCGGGCTCAGTAATGGTTCCCTGAGCCCGTACGTGGGATTCGATTGTCTAATTGGCGTGCTGGTTGCTAAGGGTTCTCCCAGTTCCTTGAGCGCTCCATACCCCCTGTACGTGGGCCTACCCTGTATTCTCCATTGGCGTCGTTCGGCGAAGGGAACTCGTTCATACGGTCTATCCTGCCGGGTCGCCTCGAAGCCGTCGTACTGGTATCGGGCTCAGTAATGGTTCCCTGAGCCCGTACGTGGGATTCGATTGTCTAATTGGCGTGCTGGTTGCTAAGGATTCTCCCAGTTCCTTGAGCGCTCCATACCCCCTGTACGTGGGCCTACCCTGTATTCTCCAATGGCGTCGTTCGGCGAAGGGAACTCGTTCATACGGTCTATCCTGCCGGGTCGCCTCGAAGCCGTCGTACTGGTATCATGCTCAGTAATGGTTCCCTGGGCCCGTACGTGGGATTCGATTGTCTAATTGGCGTGCTGGTTGCTAAGGGTTCTCCCAGTTCCTTGAGCGCTCTTACCCCCTGTACTTGGGCCTACCCTGTATTCTCCATTGGCGTCGTTCGGCGAAGGAAACTCGTTCTTACGGTCTATCCTGTCGGGTCGCCTCGAAGCTGTCGTACTGGTATCGGGCTCAGTAATGGTTCCCTGAGCCCGTACGTGGAATTCGATTGTCTAATTGGCGTGCTGGTTGCTAAGGGTTCTCCCGGTTCCTTGAGCGCTCCATACCCCCTGTACGTGGGCCTACCCTGTATTCTCCATTGGCGTCGTTCGGCGAAGGGAACTCGTTCATACGGTCTATCCTGCCGGGTCGCCTCGAAGCCGTCGTACTGGTATCGGGCTCAGTAATGGTTCCCTGAGCCCGTACGTGGGATTCGATTGTCTAATTGGCGTGCTGGTTGCTAAGAGTTCTCCCAGTTCCTTGAGCGCTCCATACCCTTTGTACGTGGGCCTACCCTGTATTCTCCATTGGCGTCGTTCGGCGAAGGGAACTCGTTCATACGGTCTATCCTGCCGGGTGGCCTCGAAGCCGTCGTACTGGTATCGGGCTCAGTAATGGTTCCCTGAACCCGTACGTGGGATTCGATTGTCTAATTGCCGTGCTGGTTGCTAAGGATTCTCCCAGTTCCTTGAGCGCTCCATACCCCCTGTACGTGGGCCTACCCTGTATTCTCCAATGGCGTCGTTCGGCGAAGGGAACTCGTTCATACGGTCTATCCTGCCGGGTCGCCTCGAAGCCGTCGTACTGGTATCGGGCTCAGTAATGGTTCCCTGGGCTCGTACGTGGGATTCGATTGTCTAATTGGCGTGCTGGTTGCTAAGGGTTCTCCCAGTTCCTTGAGCGCTCCATACCCCCTGTACGTGGGCCTGCCCTGTATTCTCCATTGGCGTCGTTCGGCGAAGGGAACTCCTTCATACGGTCTATCCTGCCGGGTCGCCTCGAAGCCGTCGTACTGGTATCGGGCTCGGTAATGGTTCCCTGAACCCGTACGTGGGATTCGATTGTCTAATTGGCGTGCTGGTTGCTAAGGGTTCTCCCAGTTCCTTGAGCGCTCCATACCCCCTGTACGTGGGCCTACCCTGTATTCTCCATTGGCGTCGTTCGGCAAAGGGAGCTCGTTCATACGGTCTATCCTGCCGGGTCGCCTCGAAGCCGTCGTACTGGTATCGGGCTCAGTAATGGTTCCCTGAGCCCGTACGTGGGATTCGATTGTCTAATTGGCGTGCTGGTTGCTAAGGGTTCTCCCAGTTCCTTGAGCGCTCCATACCCCCTGTACGTGGGCCTACCCTGTATTTTCCATTGGCGTCGTTCGGCGAAGGGAACTCGTTCATACGGTCTTACCTGCCGGGTCGCCTCGAAGCCGTCGTACTGGTATCGGGCTCAGTAATGGTTCCCTGAGCCCGTACGTGGGATTCGATTGTCTAATTGGCGTGCTGGTTGCTAAGGGTTCTCCCATTTCCTTGAGCGCTCCATACCCCCTGTACGTAGGCCTACCCTGTATTCTCCATTGGCGTCGTTCGGCGAAGGGAACTCGTTCATACGGTCTATCCTGCCTGGTCGCCTCGAAGCCGTCGTACTGGTATCATGCTCAGTAATGGTTCCCTGGGCCCGTACGTGGGATTCGATTGTCTAATTGGCGTGCTGGTTGCTAAGGGTTCTCCCAGTTCCTTGAGCGCTCTTACCCCCTGTACGTGGGCCTACCCTGTATTCTCCATTGGCGTCGTTCGGCGAAGGAAACTCGTTCATACGGTCTATCCTGTCGGGTCGCCTCGAAGCTGTCGTACTGGTATCGGGCTCAGTAATGGTTCCCTGAGCCCGTACGTGGAATTCGATTGTCTAATTGGCGTGCTGGTTGCTAAGGGTTCTCCCGGTTCCTTGAGCGCTCCATACCCCCTGTACGTGGGCCTACCCTGTATTCTCCATTGGCATCGTTCGGCGAAGGGAACTCGTTCATACGGTCTATCCTGCCGGGTCGCCTCGAAGCCGTCGTACTGGTATCGGGCTCAGTAATGGTTCCCTGAGCCCGTACGTGGGATTCGATTGTCTAATTGGCGTGCTGGTTGCTAAGGGTTCTCCCAGTTCCTTGAGCGCTCCATACCCCCTGTACGTGGGCCTACCCTGTATTCTCCATTGGCGTCGTTCGGCGAAGGGAACTCGTTCATACGGTCTATCCTGCCGGGTCGCCTCGAAGCCGTCGTACTGGTATCGGGCTCAGTAATGGTTCCCTGAGCCCGTACGTGGGATTCGATTGTCTAATTGGCGTGCTGGTTGCTAAGGATTCTCCCAGTTCCTTGAGCGCTCCATACCCCCTGTACGTGGGCCTACCCTGTATTCTCCAATGGCGTCGTTCGGCGAAGGGAACTCGTTCATACGGTCTATCCTGCCGGGTCGCCTCGAAGCCGTCGTACTGGTATCATGCTCAGTAATGGTTCCCTGGGCCCGTACGTGGGATTCGATTGTCTAATTGGCGTGCTGGTTGCTAAGGGTTCTCCCAGTTCCTTGAGCGCTCATACCCCCTGTACGTGGGCCTACCCTGTATTCTCCATTGGCGTCGTTCGGCGAAGGAAACTCGTTCATACGGTCTATCCTGTCGGGTCGCCTCGAAGCTGTCGTACTGGTATCGGGCTCAGTAATGGTTCCCTGAGCCCGTACGTGGAATTCGATTGTCTAATTGGCGTGCTGGTTGCTAAGGGTTCTCCCAGTTCCTTGAGCGCTCCATACCCCCTGTACGTGGGCCTACCCTGTATTCTCCATTGGCGTCGCTTGGCGAAGGGGACTCGTTCATACGGTCTATCCTGCCGGGTCGCCTCGAAGCCGTCGTACTGGAATAAGGCTCAGTAATGGTTCCCTGAGCCCGTACGTGGGATTCGATTGTCTAATTGGCGTGCTGGTTGCTAAGGGTTCTCCCAGTTCCTTGAGCGCTCCATACCCCCTGTACGTGGGCCTACCCTGTATTCTCCATTGGCGTCGTTCGGCAAAGGGAACTCGTTCATACGGTCTATCCTGCCGGGTCGCCTCGAAGCCGTCGTACTGGTATCGGGCTCAGTAATGGTTCCCTGAGCCCGTACGTGGGATTCGATTGTCTAATTGGCGTGCTGGTTGCTAAGGGTTCTCCCAGTTCCTTGAGCGCTCCATACCCCCTGTACGTAGGCCTACCCTGTATTCTCCATTGGCGTCGTTCGGCGAAGGGAACTCGTTCATACGGTCTATCCTGCCGGGTCGCCTCGAAGCCGTCGTACTGGTATCGGGCTCAGTAATGGTTCCCTGAGCCCGTACGTGGGATTCGATTGTCTAATTGGCGTGCTGGTTGCTAAGGGTTCTCCCAGTTCCTTAAGCGCTCCGTACCCCCTGTACGTGGGCCTGCCCTGTATTCTCCATTGGCGTCGTTCGGCGAAGGGAACTCCTTCATACGGTCTATCCTGCCGGGTCGCCTCGAAGCCGTCGTACTGGTATCGGGCTCGGTAATGGTTCCCTGAACCCGTACGTGGGATTCGATTGTCTAATTGGCGTGCTGGTTGCTAAGGGTTCTCCCAGTTCCTTGAGCGCTCCATACCCCCTGTACGTGGGCCTACCCTGTATTCTCCATTGGCGTCGTTCGGCAAAGGGAGCTCGTTCATACTGTCTATCCTGCCGGGTCGCCTCGAAGCCGTCGTACTGGTATCGGGCTCAGTAATGGTTCCCTGAGCCCGTACGTGGGATTCGATTGTCTAATTGGCGTGCTGGTTGCTAAGGGTTCTCCCAGTTCCTTGAGCGCTCCATACCCCCTGTACGTGGGCCTACCCTGTATTTTCCATTGGCGTCGTTCGGCGAAGGGAACTCGTTCATACGGTCTTACCTGCCGGGTCGCCTCGAAGCCGTCGTACTGGTATCGGGCTCAGTAATGGTTCCCTGAGCCCGTACGTGGGATTCGATTGTCTAATTGGCGTGCTGGTTGCTAAGGGTTCTCCCATTTCCTTGAGCGCTCCATACCCCCTGTACGTAGGCCTACCCTGTATTCTCCATTGGCGTCGTTCGGCGAAGGGAACTCGTTCATACGGTCTATCCTGCCTGGTCGCCTCGAAGCCGTCGTACTGGTATCATGCTCAGTAATGGTTCCCTGGGCCCGTACGTGGGATTCGATTGTCTAATTGGCGTGCTGGTTGCTAAGGGTTCTCCCATTTCCTTGAGCGCTCCATACCCCCTGTACGTAGGCCTACCCTGTATTCTCCATTGGCGTCGTTCGGCGAAGGGAACTCGTTCATACGGTCTATCCTGCCTGGTCGCCTCGAAGCCGTCGTACTGGTATCATGCTCAGTAATGGTTCCCTGGGCCCGTACGTGGGATTCGATTGTCTAATTGGCGTGCTTGTTGCTAAGGGTTCTCCCAGTTCCTTGAGCGCTCCATACCCCCTGTACGTGGGCCTACCCTGTATTCTCCATTGGCGTCGTTCGGCGAAGGGAACTCGTTCATACGGTCTATCCTGCCGGGTCGCCTCGAAGCCGTCGTACTGGTATCGGGCTCAGTAATGGTTCCCTGAGCCCGTACGTGGGATTCGATTGTCTAATTGGCGTGCTGGTTGCTAAGGATTCTCCCAGTTCCTTGAGCGCTCCATACCACCTGTACGTGGGCCTACCCTGTATTCTCCAATGGCGTCGTTCGGCGAAGGGAACTCGTTCATACGGTCTATCCTGCCGGGTCGCCTCGAAGCCGTCGTACTGGTATCATGCTCAGTAATGGTTCCCTGGGCCCGTACGTGGGATTCGATTGTCTAATTGGCGTGCTGGTTGCTAAGGGTTCTCCCAGTTCCTTGAGCGCTCATACCCCCTGTACGTGGGCCTACCCTGTATTCTCCATTGGCGTCGTTCGGCGAAGGAAACTCGTTCATACGGTCTATCCTGTCGGGTCGCCTCGAAGCTGTCGTACTGGTATCGGGCTCAGTAATGGTTCCCTGAGCCCGTACGTGGAATTCGATTGTCTAATTGGCGTGCTGGTTGCTAAGGGTTCTCCCAGTTCCTTGAGCGCTCCATACCCCCTGTACGTGGGCCTGCCCTGTATTCTCCATTGGCGTCGTTCGGCGAAGGGAACTCCTTCATACGGTCTATCCTGCCGGGTCGCCTCGAAGCCGTCGTACTGGTATCGGGCTCGGTAATGGTTCCCTGAGCCCGTACGTGGGATTCGATTGTCTAATTGGCGTGCTGGTTGCTAAGGGTTCTCCCAGTTCCTTGAGCGCTCCATACCCCCTGTACGTGGGCCTACCCTGTATTCTCCATTGGCGTCGCTTGGCGAAGGGGACTCGTTCATACGGTCTATCCTGCCGGGTCGCCTCGAAGCCGTCGTACTGGAATAAGGCTCAGTAATGGTTCCCTGAGCCCGTACGTGGGATTCGATTGTCTAATTGGCGTGCTGGTTGCTAAGGGTTCTCCCAGTTCCTTGAGCGCTCCATACCCCCTGTACGTGGGCCTACCCTGTATTCTCCATTGGCGTCGTTCGGCAAAGGGAACTCGTTCATACGGTCTATCCTGCCGGGTCGCCTCGAAGCCGTCGTACTGGTATCGGGCTCAGTAATGGTTCCCTGAGCCCGTACGTGGGATTCGATTGTCTAATTGGCGTGCTGGTTGCTAAGGGTTCTCCCAGTTCCTTGAGCGCTCCATACCCCCTGTACGTAGGCCTACCCTGTATTCTCCATTGGCGTCGTTCGGCGAAGGGAACTCGTTCATACGGTCTATCCTGCCGGGTCGCCTCGAAGCCGTCGTACTGGTATCGGGCTCAGTAATGGTTCCCTGAGCCCGTACGTGGGATTCGATTGTCTAATTGGCGTGCTGGTTGCTAAGGGTTCTCCCAGTTCCTTAAGCGCTCCGTACCCCCTGTACGTGGGCCTACCCTGTATTCTCCATTGGCGTCGTTCGGCGAAGGGAACTCGTTCATACGGTCTATCCTGCCAAGTCGCCTCGAAGCCGTCGTACTGGTATCGGGCTCGGTAATGGTTCCCTGAGCCCGTACGTGGGATTCGATTGTCTAATTGGCGTGCTGGTTGCTAAGGATTCTCCCAGTTCCTTGAGCGCTCCATACCCCCTGTACGTGGGCCTACCCTGTATTCTCCAATGGCGTCGTTCGGCGAAGGGAACTCGTTCATACGGTCTATCCTGCCGGGTCGCCTCGAAGCCGTCGTACTGGTATCATGCTCAGTAATGGTTCCCTGGGCCCATACGTGGGATTCGATTGTCTAATTGGCGTGCTGGTTGCTAAGGGTTCTCCCAGTTCCTTGAGCGCTCATACCCCCTGTACGTGGGCCTACCCTGTATTCTCCATTGGCGTCGTTCGGCGAAGGAAACTCGTTCATACGGTCTATCCTGTCGGGTCGCCTCGAAGCTGTCGTACTGGTATCGGGCTCAGTAATGGTTCCCTGAGCCCGTACGTGGAATTCGATTGTCTAATTGGCGTGCTGGTTGCTAAGGGTTCTCCCAGTTCCTTGAGCGCTCCATACCCCCTGTACGTGGGCCTGCCCTGTATTCTCCATTGGCGTCGTTCGGCGAAGGGAACTCCTTCATACGGTCTATCCTGCCGGGTCGCCTCGAAGCCGTCGTACTGGTATCGGGCTCGGTAATGGTTCCCTGAGCCCGTACGTGGGATTCGATTGTCTAATTGGCGTGCTGGTTGCTAAGGGTTCTCCCAGTTCCTTGAGCGCTCCATACCCCCTGTACGTGGGCCTACCCTGTATTCTCCATTGGCGTCGCTTGGCGAAGGGGACTCGTTCATACGGTCTATCCTGCCGGGTCGCCTCGAAGCCGTCGTACTGGAATAAGGCTCAGTAATGGTTCCCTGAGCCCGTACGTGGGATTCGATTGTCTAATTGGCGTGCTGGTTGCTAAAGGTTCTCCCAGTTCCTTGAGCGCTCCATACCCCCTGTACGTGGGCCTACCCTGTATTCTCCATTGGCGTCGTTCGGCAAAGGGAACTCGTTCATACGGTCTATCCTGCCGGGTCGCCTCGAAGCCGTCGTACTGGTATCGGGCTCAGTAATGGTTGCCTGAGCCCGTACGTGGGATTCGATTGTCTAATTGGCGTGCTGGTTGCTAAGGGTTCTCCCAGTTCCTTGAGCGCTCCATACCCCCTGTACGTAGGCCTACCCTGTATTCTCCATTGGCGTCGTTCGGCGAAGGGAACTCGTTCATACGGTCTATCCTGCCGGGTCGCCTCGAAGCCGTCGTACTGGTATCGGGCTCAGTAATGGTTCCCTGAGCCCGTACGTGGGATTCGATTGTCTAATTGGCGTGCTGGTTGCTAAGGGTTCTCCCAGTTCCTTAAGCGCTCCGTACCCCCTGTACGTGGGCCTACCCTGTATTCTCCATTGGCGTCGTTCGGCGAAGGGAACTCGTTCATACGGCAGGTCTATCCTGCCGGGTCGCCTCGAAGCCGTCGTACTGGTATCGGGCTCAGTAATGGTTCCCTGAGCCCGTACGTGGGATTCGATTGTCTAATTGGCGTGCTGGTTGCTAAGGGTTCTCCCAGTTCCTTGAGCGCTCTTACCCCCTGTACGTGGGCCTACCCTGTATTCTCCATTGGCGTCGTTCGGCGAAGGAAACTCGTTCATACGGTCTATCCTGTCGGGTTGCCTCGAAGCCGTCGTACTGGTATCGGGCTCAGTAATGGTTCCCTGAGCCCGTACGTGGAATTCGATTGTGTAATTGGCGTGCTGGTTGCTAAGGGTTCTCCCGGTTCCTTGAGCGCTCCATACCCCCTGTACGTGGGCCTACCCTGTATTCTCCATTGGCGTCGTTCGGCGAAGGGAACTCGTTCATACGGCAGGTCTATTCTGCCGGGTCGCCTCGAAGCCGTCGTACTGGTATCGGGCTCAGTAATGGTTCCCTGAGCCCGTACGTGGGATTCGATTGTCTAATTGGCGTGCTGGTTGCTAAGGGTTCTCCCAGTTCCTTGAGCGCTCCATACCCCCTGTACGTGGGCCTACCCTGTATTCTCCATTGGCGTCGTTCGGCAAAGGGAACTCGTTCATACGGTCTATCCTGCCGGGTCGCCTCGAAGCCGTCGTACTGGTATCGGGCTCAGTAATGGTTCCCTGAGCCCGTACGTGGGATTCGATTGTCTAATTGGCGTGCTGGTTGCTAAGGGTTCTCCCAGTTCCTTGAGCGCTCCATACCCCCTGTACGTAGGCCTACCCTGTATTCTCCATTGGCGTCGTTCGGCGAAGGGTACTCGTTCATACGGTCTATCCTGCCGGGTCGCCTCGAAGCCGTCGTACTGGTATCGGGCTCAGTAATGGCTCCCTGAGCCCGTACGTGGGATTCGATTGTCTAATTGGCGTGCTGGTTGCTAAGGGTTCTCCCAGTTCCTTAAGCGCTCCGTACCCCCTGTACGTGGGCCTACCCTGTATTCTCCATTGGCGTCGTTCGGCGAAGGGAACTCGTTCATACGGTCTATCCTGCCGGGTCGCCTCGAAGCCGTCGTACTGGTATCGGGCTCGGTAATGGTTCCCTGAGCCCGTACGTGGGATTCGATTGTCTAATTGGCGTGCTGGTTGCTAAGGATTCTCCCAGTTCCTTGAGCGCTCCATACCCCCTGTACGTGGGCCTACCCTGTATTCTCCAATGGCGTCGTTCGGCGAAGGGAACTCGTTCATACAGTCTATCCTGCCGGGTCGCCTCGAAGCCGTCGTACTGGTATCATGCTCAGTAATGGTTCCCTGGGCCCGTACGTGGGATTCGATTGTCTAATTGGCGTGCTGGTTGCTAAGGGTTCTCCCAGTTCCTTGAGCGCTCATACCCCCTGTACGTGGGCCTACCCTGTATTCTCCATTGGCGTCGTTCGGCGAAGGAAACTCGTTCATACGGTCTATCCTGTCGGGTCGCCTCGAAGCTGTCGTACTGGTATCGGGCTCAGTAATGGTTCCCTGAGCCCGTACGTGGAATTCGATTGTCTAATTGGCGTGCTGGTTGCTAAGGGTTCTCCCAGTTCCTTGAGCGCTCCATACCCCCTGTACGTGGGCCTGCCCTGTATTCTCCATTGGCGTCGTTCGGCGAAGGGAACTCCTTCATACGGTCTATCCTGCCGGGTCGCCTCGAAGCCGTCGTACTGGTATCGGGCTCGGTAATGGTTCCCTGAGCCCGTACGTGGGATTCGATTGTCTAATTGGCGTGCTGGTTGCTAAGGGTTCTCCCAGTTCCTTGAGCGCTCCATACCCCCTGTACGTGGGCCTACCCTGTATTCTCCATTGGCGTCGCTTGGCGAAGGGGACTCGTTCATACGGTCTATCCTGCCGGGTCGCCTCGAAGCCGTCGTACTGGAATAAGGCTCAGTAATGGTTCCCTGAGCCCGTACGTGGGATTCGATTGTCTAATTGGCGTGCTGGTTGCTAAGGGTTCTCCCAGTTCCTTGAGCGCTCCATACCCCCTGTACGTGGGCCTACCCTGTATTCTCCATTGGCGTCGTTCGGCAAAGGGAACTCGTTCATACGGTCTATCGTGCCGGGTCGCCTCGAAGCCGTCGTACTGGTATCGGGCTCAGTAATGGTTCCCTGAGCCCGTACGTGGGATTCGATTGTCTAATTGGCGTGCTGGTTGCTAAGGGTTCTCCCAGTTCCTTGAGCGCTCCATACCCCCTGTACGTAGGCCTACCCTGTATTCTCCATTGGCGTCGTTCGGCGAAGGGAACTCGTTCATACGGTCTATCCTGCCGGGTCGCCTCGAAGCCGTCGTACTGGTATCGGGCTCAGTAATGGTTCCCTGAGCCCGTACGTGGGATTCGATTGTCTAATTGGCGTGCTGGTTGCTAAGGGTTCTCCCAGTTCCTTAAGCGCTCCTTTACCCTGTACGTGGGCCTACCCTGTATTCTCCATTGGCGTCGTTCGGCGAAGGGAACTCGTTTATACGGCAGGTCTATCCTGCCGGGTCGCCTCGAAGCCGTCGTACTGGTATCGGGCTCAGTAATGGTTCCCTGAGCCCGTACGTGGGATTCGATTGTCTAATTGGCGTGCTGGTTGCTAAGGGTTCTCCCAGTTCCTTGAGCGCTCCATACCCCCTGTACGTGGGCCTACCCTGTATTCTCCATTGGCGTCGTTCGGCGAAGGGAACTCGTTCATACGGTCTATCCTGCCGGGTCGCCTCGAAGCCGTCGTACTGGTATCGGGCTCAGTAATGGTTCCCTGAGCCCGTACGTTGGATTCGATTGTCTAATTGGCGTGCTGGTTGCTAAGGGTGCTCCCAGATCCTTGAGCACTCCATACCCCCTGTACGTGGGCCTACCCTGTATTCTCCATTGGCGTCGTTCGGCGAAGGGAACTCGTTCATTCGGTCTATCCTGCCGGGTCGCCTCGAAGCCGTCGTACTGGAATAAGGCTCAGTAATGGTTCCCTGAGCCCGTACGTTGGATTCGATTGGCTAATTGGCGTGCTGGTTGCTAAGGGTTCTCCCAGTTCCTTGAGCGCTCCATACCCCCTGTACGTGGGCCTACCCTGTATTCTCCATTGGCGTCGTTCGGCGAAAGGAACTCGTTCATACGGTCTATCCTGCCGGGTCGCCTCGAAGCCGACGTACTGGTATCGGGCTCAGGAATGGTTCCCTGAGCCCGTACGTGGGATTCGATTGTCTAATTGGCGTGCTGGTTGCTAAGGGTTCTCCCAGTTCCTTGAGCGCTCCATACCCCCTGTACGTGGGCCTACCCTGTATTCTCCATTGGCGTCGTTCGGCGAAGGGAACTCGTTCATGCGGTCCATCCTGCCGGGTCGCCTCGAAGCCGTCGTACTGGTATCGGGCTCAGTAATGGTTCCCTGAGCCCGTACGTGGGATTCGATTGTCTAATTGGCGTGCTGGTTGCTAATGGTTCTCCCAGTTCCTTGAGCGCTCCGTACCCCCTGTACGTGGGCCTACCCTGTATTCTCCATTGGCGTCGTTCGGCGAAGGGAACTCGTTCATACGGTCTATCCTGCCGGGTCGCCTCGAAGCCGTCGTACTGGTATCGGGCTCGGTAATGGTTCCCTGAGCCCGTACGTGGGATTCGATTGTCTAATTGGCGTGCTGGTTGCTAAGGGTTCTCCCAGTTCTTTGAGCGCTCCATACCCCCTGTACATGGGCCTACCCTGTATTCTCCATTGGCGTCGTTCGGCGAAGGGAACTCGTTCATTCGGTCTATCCTGCCGGGTCGCCTCGAAGCCGTCGTACTGGAATAAGGCTCAGTAATGGTTCCCTGAGCCCGTACGTGGGATTCGATTGGCTAATTGGCGTGCTGGTTGCTAAGGGTTCTCCCAGTTCCTTGAGCGCTCCATACTCCCTGTACGTGGGCCTACCCTGTATTCTCCATTGGCGTCGTTCGGCGAAGGGAACTCGTTCATACGGTCTATCCTGCCGGGTCGCCTCGAAGCCGTCGTACTGGTATCGGGCTCAGTAATGGTTCCCTGAGCCCGTACGTGGGATTCGATTGTCTAATTGGCGTGCTGGTTGCTAAGGGTTCTCCCAGTTCCTTGAGCGCTCCATACCCCCTGTACGTGGGCCTACCCTGTATTCTCCATTGGCGTCGTTCGGCGAAGGGAACTCGTTCATTCGGTCTATCCTGCCGGGTCGCCTCGAAGCCGTCGTACAGGAATAAGGCTCAGTAATGGTTCCCTGAGCCCGTACGTGGGATTCGATTGGCTAATTGGCGTGCTGGTTGCTAAGGGTTCTCCCAGTTCCTTGAGCGCTCCATACCCCCTGTACGTGGGCCTACCCTGTATTCTCCATTGGCGTCGTTCGGCGAAGGGAACTCGTTCATACGGTCTATCCTGCCGGGTCGCCTCGAATCCGTCGTACTGGTATCGGGCTCAGTAATGGTTCCCTGAGCCCGTACGTGGGATTCGATTGTCTAATTGGCGTGCTGGTTGCTAAGGGTTCTCCCAGTTCCTTGAGCGCTCCATACCCCCTGTACGTGGGCCTACCCTGTATTCTCCATTGGCGTCGTTCGGCGAAGGGAACTCGTTCATACGGTCTATCCTGCCGGGTCGCCTCGAAGCCGTCGTACTGGTATCGGGCTCAGTAATGGTTCCCTGAGCCCGTACGTGGGATTCGATTGGCTAATTGGCGTGCTGGTTGCTAAGGGTTCTCCCAGTTCCTTGAGCGCTCCATACCCCCTGTACGTGGGCCTACCCTGTATTCTCCATTGGCGTCGTTCGACGAAGGGAACTCGTTCATACGGTCTATCCTGCCGGGTCGCCTCGAAGCCGTCGTACTGGTATCAGGCTCAGTAATGGTTCCCTGAGCCCGTACGTGGGATTCGATTGTCTAATTGGCGTGCTGGTTGCTAAGGACTCTCTCAGTTCCTTGAGCGCTCCATACCCCCTGTACGTGGGCCTACCCTGTATTCTCCAATGGCGTCGTTCGGCGAAGGGAACTCGTTCATACGGTCTATCCCGCCGGGTCGCCTCGAAGCCGTCGTACTGGTATCATGCTCAGTAATGGTTCCCTGAGCCCGTACGTGGGATTCGATTGTCTAATTGGCGTGCTGGTTGCTAAGGGTTCTCCCAGTTCCTTGAGCGCTCCATACCCCCTGTACGTGGGCCTACCCTGTATTCTCCATTGGCGTCGTTCGGCGAAGGGAACTCGTTCATACGGTCTATCCTGCCGGGTCGCCTCGAAGCCGTCGTACTGGTATCGGGCTCAGTAATGGTTCCCTGAGCCCGTACGTGGGATTCGATTGTCTAATTGGCGTGCTGGTTGCTAAGGGTTCTCCCAGTTCCTTGAGCGCTCCATACCCCCTGTACGTGGGCCTACCCTGTATTCTCCATTGGCGTCGTTCGGCGAAGGGAACTCGTTCATACGGTCTATCCTGCCGGGTGGCCTCGAAGCCGTCGTACTGGTATCGGGCTCAGTAATGGTTCCCTGAGCCCGTACGTGGGATTCGATTGTCTAATTGGCGTGCTGGTTGCTAAGGGTTCTCCCAGTTCCTTGAGCGCTCCATACTTCCTGTACGTGGGCCTACCCTGTATTCTCCATTGGCGTCGTTCGGCGAAGGGAACTCGTTCATACGGTCTATCCTGCCGGGTCGCCTCGAAGCCGTCGAACTGGTATCGGGCTCAGTAATGGTTCCCTGAGCCCGTACGTGGGATTCGATTGTCTAATTGGCGTGCTGGTTGCTAAGGGTTCTCCCAGTTCCTTGAGCGCTCCGTACCCCCTGTACGTGGGCCTACCCTGTATTCTCCATTGGCGTCGTTCGGCGAAGGGAACTCGTTCATACTGTCTATCCTGCCGGGTCGCCTCGAAGCCGTCGTACTGGTATCGGGCTCGGTAATGGTTCCCTGAGCCCGTACGTGGGATTCGATTGTCTAATTGGCGTGCTGGTTGCTAAGGGTTCTCCCAGTTCCTTGAGCGCTGCATACCCCCTGTACGTGGACCTACCCTGTATTCTCCATTGGTGTCGTTCGGCGAAGGGAACTCGTTCATTCGGTTTATCCTGCCGGGTCGCCTCGAAGCCGTCGTACTGGAATAAGGCTCAGTAATGGTTCCCTGAGCCCGTACGTTGGATTCGATTGGCTAATTGGCGTGCTGGTTGCTAAGGGTTCTCCCAGTTCCTTGAGCGCTCCATACCCCCTGTACGTGGGCCTACCCTGTATTCTCCATTGGCGTCGTTCGGCGAAGGGAACTCGTTCATACGGTCTATCCTGCCGGGTCGCCTCGAAGCCGACGTACTGGTATCGGGCTCAGGAATGGTTCCCTGTGCCCGTACGTGGGATTCGATTGTCTAATTGGCGTGCTGGTTGCTAAGGGTTCTCCCAGTTCCTTGAGCGCTCCATACCCCCTGTACGTGGGCCTACCCTGTATTCTCCATTGGCGTCGTTCGGCGAAGGGAACTCGTTCATGCGGTCCATCCTGCCGGGTCGCCTCGAAGCCGTCGTACTGGTATCGGGCTCAGTAATGGTTCCCTGAGCCCGTACGTGGGATTCGATTGTCTAATTGGCGTGCTGGTTGCTAAGGGTTCTCCCAGTTCCTTGAGCGCTCCGTACCCCCTGTACGTGGGCCTACCCTGTATTCTCCATTGGCGTCGTTCGGCGAAGGGAACTCGTTCATACGGTCTATCCTGCCGGGTCGCCTCGAAGCCGTCGTACTGGTATCGGGCTCGGTAATGGTTCCCTGAGCCCGTACGTGGGATTCGATTGTCTAATTGGCGTGCTGGTTGCTAAGGGTTCTCCCAGTTCTTTGAGCGCTCCATACCCCCTGTACATGGGCCTACCCTGTATTCTCCATTGGCGTCGTTCGGCGAAGGGAACTCGTTCATTCGGTCTATCCTGCCGGGTCGCCTCAAAGCCGTCGTACTGGAATAAGGCTCAGTAATGGTTCCCTGAGCCCGTACGTGGGATTCGATTGGCTAATTGGCGTGCTGGTTGCTAAGGGTTCTCCCAGTTCCTTGAGCGCTCCATACCCCCTGTACGTGGGCCTACCCTGTATTCTCCATTGGCGTCGTTCGGCGAAGGGAACTCGTTCATACGGTCTATCCTGCCGGGTCGCCTCGAAGCCGTCGTACTGGTATCGGGCTCAGTAATGGTTCCCTGAGCCCGTACGTGGGATTCGATTGTCTAATTGGCGTGCTGGTTGCTAAGGGTTCTCCCAGTTCCTTGAGCGCTCCATACCCCCTGTACGTGGGCCTACCCTGTATTCTCCATTGGCGTCGTTCGGCGAAGGGAACTCGTTCATACGGTCTATCCTGCCGGGTCGCCTCGAAGCCGTCGTACTGGTATCGGGCTCGGTAATGGTTCCCTGTGCCCGTACGTGGGATTCGATTGTCTAATTGGCGTGCTGGTTGCTAAGGGTTCTCCCAGTTCTTTGAGCGCTCCATACCCCCTGTACATGGGCCTACCCTGTATTCTCCATTGGCGTCGTTCGGCGAAGGGAACTCGTTCATTCGGTCTATCCTGCCGGGTCGCCTCGAAGCCGTCGTACTGGAATAAGGCTCAGTAATGGTTCCCTGAGCCCGTACGTGGGATTCGATTGGCTAATTGGCGTGCTGGTTGCTAAGGGTTCTCCCAGTCCTTGAGCGCTCCATACCCCCTGTACGTGGGCCTACCCTGTATTCTCCATTGGCGTCGTTCGGCGAAGGGAACTCGTTCATACGGTCTATCCTGCCGGGTCGCCTCGAAGCCGTCGTACTGGTATCGGGCTCAGTAATGGTTCCCTGAGCCCGTACGTGGGATTCGATTGTCTAATTGGCGTGCTGGTTGCTAAGGGTTCTCCCAGTTCCTTGAGCGCTCCATACCCCCTGTACGTGGGCCTACCCTGTATTCTCCATTGGCGTCGTTCGGCGAAGGGAACTCGTTCATACGGTCTATCCAGCCGGGTCGCCTCGAAGCCGTCGTACTGGTATCGGGCTCGGTAATGGTTCCCTGTGCCCGTACGTGGGATTCGATTGTCTAATTGGCGTGCTGGTTGCTAAGGGTTCTCCCAGTTCTTTGAGCGCTCCATACCCCCTGTACGTGGGCCTACCCTGTATTCTCCATTGGCGTCGTTCGGCGAAGGGAACTCGTTCATTCGGTCTATCCTGCCGGGTCGCCTCGAAGCCGTCGTACAGGAATAAGGCTCAGTAATGGTTCCCTGAGCCCGTACGTGGGATTCGATTGGCTAATTGGCGTGCTGGTTGCTAAGGGTTCTCCCAGTTCCTTGAGCGCTCCATACCCCCTGTACGTGGGCCTACCCTGTATTCTCCATTGGCGTCGTTCGGCGAAGGGAACTCGTTCATACGGTCTATCCTGCCGGGTCGCCTCGAAGCCGTCGTACTGGTATCGGGCTCAGTAATGGTTCCCTGAGCCCGTACGTGGGATTCGATTGTCTAATTGGCGTGCTGGTTGCTAAGGGTTCTCCCAGTTACTTGAGCGCTCCATACCACCTGTACGTGGGCCTACCCTGTATTCTCCATTGGCGTCGTTCGGCGAAGGGAACTCGTTCATACGGTCTATCTTGCCGGGTCGCCTCGAAGCCGTCGTACTGGTATCGGGCTCAGTAATGGTTCCCTGAGCCCGTACGTGGGATTCGATTGTCTAATTGGCGTGCTGGTTGCTAAGGGTTCTCCCAGTTCCTTAAGCGCTCCATACCCCCTGTACGTGGGCCTACCCTGTATTCTCCATTGGCGTCGTTCGGCGAAGGGAACTCGTTCATACGGTCTATCCTGCCGGGTCGCCTCGAAGCCGTCGTACTGTTATCGGGCTCAGTAATGGTTCCCTGAGCCCGTACGTGGGATTCGATTGTCTAATTGGCGTGCTGGTTGCTAAGGGTTCTCCCAGTTCCTTGAGCGCTCCATACCCCCTGTACGTGGGCCTACCCTGTATTCTCCATTGGCGTCGTTCGGCGAAGGGAACTCGTTCATACGGTCTATCCTGCCGGGTGGCCTCGAAGCCGTCGTACTGGTATCGGGCTCAGTAATGGTTCCCTGAGCCCGTACGTGGGATTCGATTGTCTAATTGGCGTGCTGGTTGCTAAGGGTTCTCCCAGATCCTTGAGCACTCCATACCCCCTGTACGTGGGCCTACCCTGTATTCTCCATTGGCGTCGTTCGGCGAAGGGAACTCGTTCATACGGTCTATCCTGCCGGGTCGCCTCGAAGCCGTCGTACTGGTATCGGGGTCAGTAATGGTTCCCTGAGCCCGTAAGTGGAATTCGATTGTCTAATTGGCGTGCTGGTTGCTAAGGGTTCTCCCAGTTCCTTGAGCGCTCCATACGCCCTATACGTGGGCCTCCCCAGTATTCTCCATTGGCGTCGTTCGGCGAAGGGAACTCGTTCATACGGTCTATCCTGCCGTGTCGCCTCGAAGCCGTCGTACTGGTATCGGGCTCAGTAATGGTTCCCTGAGCCCGTACGTGGGATTCGATTGTCTAACTGGCGTGCTGGTTGCTAAGGGTTCTCCCAGTTCCTTGAGCGCTCCATACCCCCTGTACGTGGGCCTACCCTGTATTCTCCATTGGCGTCGTTCGGCGAAGGGAACTCGTTCATACGGTTTATCCTGTCGGGTCGCCTCGAAGCCGTCGTACTGGAATCGGGCTCAGTAATGGTTCCCTGAGCCCGTACGTGGGATTCGATTGTCTAATTGGCGTGCTGGTTGCTAAGGGTTCTCCCAGTTCCTTGAGCGCTCCATACCCCCTGTACGTGGGCCTACCCTGTATTCTCCATTGGCGTCGTTCGACGAAGGGAACTCGTTCATACGGTCTATCCTGCCGGGTCGCCTCGAAGCCGTCGTACTGGTATCAGGCTCAGTAATGGTTCCCTGAGCCCGTACGTGGGATTCGATTGTCTAATTGGCGTGCTGGTTGCTAAGGATTCTCCCAGTTCCTTGAGCGCTCCATACCCCCTGTACGTGGGCCTACCCTGTATTCTCCAATGGCGTCGTTCGGCGAAGGGAACTCGTTCATACGGTCTATCCCGCCGGGTCGCCTCGAAGCCGTCGTACTGGTATCATGCTCAGTAATGGTTCCCTGAGCCCGTACGTGGGATTCGATTGTCTAATTGGCGTGCTGGTTGCTAAGGGTTCTCCCAGTTCCTTGAGCGCTCCATACCCCCTGTACGTGGGCCTACCCTGTATTCTCCATTGGCGTCGTTCGGCGAAGGGAACTCGTTCATACGGTCGATCCTGCCGGGTCGCCTCGAAGCCGTCGTACTGGTATCGGGCTCAGTAATGGTTCCCTGAGCCCGTACGTGGGATTCGATTGTCTAATTGGCGTGCTGGTTGCTAAGGGTTCTCCCAGTTCCTTGAGCGCTCCATACCCCCTGTACGTGGGCCTACCCTGTATTCTCCATTGGCGTCGTTCGGCGAAGGGAACTCGTTCATACGGTCTATCCTGCCGGGTGGCCTCGAAGCCGTCGTACTGGTATCGGGCTCAGTAATGGTTCCCTGAGCCCGTACGTGGGATTCGATTGTCTAATTGGCGTGCTGGTTGCTAAGGGTTCTCCCAGATCCTTGAGCACTCCATACCCCCTGTACGTGGGCCTACCCTGTATTCTCCATTGGCGTCGTTCGGCGAAGGGAACTCGTTCATACGGTCTATCCTGCCGGGTCGCCTCGAAGCCGTCGTACTGGTATCGGGGTCAGTAATGGTTCCCTGAGCCCGTAAGTGGAATTCGATTGTCTAATTGGCGTGCTGGTTGCTAAGGGTTCTCCCAGTTCCTTGAGCGCTCCATACGCCCTGTACGTGGGCCTCCCCAGTATTCTCCATTGGCGTCGTTCGGCGAAGGGAACTCGTTCATACGGTCTATCCTGCCGTGTCGCCTCGAAGCCGTCGTACTGGTATCGGGCTCAGTAATGGTTCCCTGAGCCCGTACGTGGGATTCGATTGTCTAATTGGCGTGCTGGTTGCTAAGGGTTCTCCCAGATCCTTGAGCACTCCATACCCCCTGTACGTGGGCCTACCCTGTATTCTCCATTGGCGTCGTCCGGCGAAGGGAACTCGTTCATACGGTCTATCCTGCCGGGTCGCCTCGAAGCCGTCGTACTGGTATCGGGGTCAGTAATGGTTCCCTGAGCCCGTAAGTGGAATTCGATTGTCTAATTGGCGTGCTGGTTGCTAAGGGTTCTCCCAGTTCCTTGAGCGCTCCATACGCCCTGTACGTGGGCCTCCCCAGTATTCTCCATTGGCGTCGTTCGGCGAAGGGAACTCGTTCATACGGTCTATCCTGCCGGGTCGCCTCGAAGCCGTCGTACTGGAATCGGGCTCAGTAATGGTTCCCTGAGCCCGTACGTGGGATTCGATGGTCTAATTGGCGTGCTGGTTGCTAAGGGTTCTCCCAGTTCCTTGAGCGCTCCATACCCCCTGTACGTGGGCCTACCCTGTATTCTCCATTGGCGTCGTTCGGCGAAGGGAACTCGTTCATACGGTCTATCCTGCCGGGTCGCCTCGAAGCCGTCGTACTGGTATCGGGCTCAGTAATGGTTCCCTGAGCCCGTACGTGGGATTCGATTGTCTAATTGGCGTGCTGGTTGCTAAGAGTTCTCCCAGTTCCTTGAGCGCTCCATACCTCCTGTACGTGGGCCTACCCTGTATTCTCCATTGGCGTCGTTCGGCGAAGGGAACTCGTTCATACGGTCTATCCTGCCGGGTCGCCTCGAAGCCGTCGTACTGGTATCGGGCTCAGTAATGGTTCCCTGAGCCCGTACGTGGGATTCGATTGTCTAATTGGCGTGCTGGTTGCTAAGGGTTCTCCCAGTTCCTTGTGCGCTCCGTACCCCCTGTACGTGGGCCTACCCTGTATTCTCCATTGGCGTCGTTCGGCGAAGGGAACTCGTTCATACTGTCTATCCTGCCGGGTCGCCTAGAAGCCGTCGTACTGGTATCGGGCTCGGTAATGGTTCCCTGAGCCCGTACGTGGGATTCGATTGTCTAATTGGCGTGCTGGTTGCTAAGGGTTCTCCCAGTTCCTTGAGCGCTGCATACCCCCTGTACGTGGGCCTACCCTGTATTCTCCATTGGTGTCGTTCGGCGAAGGGAACTCGTTCATTCGGTCTATCCTGCCGGGTCGCCTCGAAGCCGTCGTACTGGAATAAGGCTCATTAATGGTTCCCTGAGCCCGTACGTTGGATTCGATTGGCTAATTGGCGTGCTGGTTGCTAAGGGTTCTCCCAGTTCCTTGAGCGCTCCATACCCCCTGTACGTGGGCCTACCCTGTATTCTCCATTGGCGTCGTTCGGCGAAGGGAACTCGTTCATACGGTCTATCCTGCCGGGTCGCCTCGAAGCCGACGTACTGGTATCGGGCTCAGGAATGGTTCCCTGAGCCCGTACGTGGGATTCGATTGTCTAATTGGCGTGCTGGTTGCTAAGGGTTCTCCCAGTTCCTTGAGCGCTCCATACCCCCTGTACGTGGGCCTACCCTGTATTCTCCATTGGCGTCGTTCGGCGAAGGGAACTCGTTCATGCGGTCCATCCTGCCGGGTCGCCTCGAAGCCGTCGTACTGGTATCGGGCTCAGTAATGGTTCCCTGAGCCCGTACGTGGGATTCGATTGTCTAATTGGCGTGCTGTTTGCTAAGGGTTCTCCCAGTTCCTTGAGCGCTCCGTACCCCCTGTACGTGGGCCTACCCTGTATTCTCCATTGGCGTCGTTCGGCGAAGGGAACTCGTTCATACGGTCTATCCTGCCGGGTCGCCTCGAAGCCGTCGTACTGGTATCGGGCTCGGTAATGGTTCCCTGAGCCCGTACGTGGGATTCGATTGTCTAATTGGCGTGCTGGTTGCTAAGGGTTCTCCCAGTTCTTTGAGCGCTCCTTACCCCCTGTACATGGGCCTACCCTGTATTCTCCATTGGCGTCGTTCGGCGAAGGGAACTCGTTCATTCGGTCTATCCTGCCGGGTCGCCTCGAAGCCGTCGTACTGGAATAAGGCTCAGTAATGGTTCCCTGAGCCCGTACGTGGGATTCGATTGGCTAATTGGCGTGCTGGTTGCTAAGGGTTCTCCCAGTTCCTTGAGCGCTCCATACCCCCTGTACGTGGGCCTACCCTGTATTCTCCATTGGCGTCGTTCGGCGAAGGGAACTCGTTCATACGGTCTATCCTGCCGGGTCGCCTCGAAGCCGTCGTACTGGTATCGGGCTCAGTAATGGTTCCCTGAGCCCGTACGTGGGATTCGATTGTCTAATTGGCGTGCTGGTTGTTAAGGGTTCTCCCAGTTCCTTGAGCGCTCCATACCCCCTGTACGTGGGCCTACCCTGTATTCTCCATTGGCGTCGTTCGGCGAAGGGAACTCGTTCATACGGTCTATCCTGCCGGGTCGCCTCGAAGCCGTCGTACTGGTATCGGGCTCGGTAATGGTTCCCTGTGCCCGTACGTGGGATTCGATTGTCTAATTGGCGTGCTGGTTGCTAAGGGTTCTCCCAGTTCTTTGAGCGCTCCATACCCCCTGTACATGGGCCTACCCTGTATTCTCCATTGGCGTCGTTCGGCGAAGGGAACTCGTTCATTCGGTCTATCCTGCCGGGTCGCCTCGAAGCCGTCGTACTGGAATAAGGCTCAGTAATGGTTCCCTGAGCCCGTACGTGGGATTCGATTGTCTAATTGGCGTGCTGGTTGCTAAGGGTTCTCCCAGTTCCTTGAGCGCTCCATACCTCCTGCACGTGGGCCTACCCTGTATTCTCCATTGGCGTCGTTCGGCGAAGGGAACTCGTTCATACGGTCTATCCTGCCGGGTCGCCTCGAAGCCGTCGTACTGGTATCGGGCTCAGTAATGGTTCCCTGAGCCCGTACGTGGGATTCGATTGTCTAATTGGCGTGCTGGTTGCTAAGGGTTCTCCCAGTTCCTTGAGCGCTCCATACCCCCTGTACGTGGGCCTACCCTGTATTCTCCATTGGCGTCGTTCGGCGAAGGGAACTCGTTCATACGGTCTATCCTGCCGGGTCGCCTCGAAGCCGTCGTACTGGTATCGGGCTCGGTAATGGTTCCCTGTGCCCGTACGTGGGATTCGATTGTCTAATTGGCGTGCTGGTTGCTAAGGGTTCTCCCAGTTCTTTGAGCGCTCCATACCCCCTGTACGTGGGCCTACCCTGTATTCTCCATTGGCGTCGTTCGGCGAAGGGAACTCGTTCATTCGGTCTATCCTGCCGGGTCGCCTCGAAGCCGTCGTACTGGAATAAGGCTCAGTAATGGTTCCCTGAGCCCGTACGTGGGATTCGATTGGCTAATTGGCGTGCTGGTTGCTAAGGGTTCTCCCAGGTCCTTGAGCGCTCCATACCCCCTGTACGTGGGCCTACCCTGTATTCTCCATTGGCGTCGTTCGGCGAAGGGAACTCGTTCATACGGTCTATCCTGCCGGGTCGCCTCGAAGCCGTCGTACTGGTATCGGGCTCAGTAATGGTTCCCTGAGCCCGTACGTGGGATTCGATTGTCTAATTGGCGTGCTGGTTGCTAAGGGTTCTCCCAGTTCCTTGAGCGCTCCATACCCCCTGTACGTGGGCCTACCCTGTATTCTCCATTGGCGTCGTTCGGCGAAGGGAACTCGTTCATACGGTCTATCCTGCCGGGTCGCCTCGAAGCCGTCGTACTGGTATCGGGCTCGGTAATGGTTCCCTGTGCCCGTACGTGGGATTCGATTGTCTAATTGGCGTGCTGGTTGCTAAGGGTTCTCCCAGTTCTTTGAGCGCTCCATACCCCCTGTACGTGGGCCTACCCTGTATTCTCCATTGGCGTCGTTCGGCGAAGGGAACTCGTTCATTCGGTCTATCCTGCCGGATCGCCTCGAAGCCGTCGTACAGGAATAAGGCTCAGTAATGGTTCCCTGAGCCCGTACGTGGGATTCGATTGGCTAATTGGCGTGCTGGTTGCTAAGGGTTCTCCCAGTTCCTTGAGCGCTCCATACCCCCTGTACGTGGGCCTACCCTGTATTCTCCATTGGCGTCGTTCGGCGAAGGGAACTCGTTCATACGGTCTATCCTGCCGGGTCGCCTCGAAGCCGTCGTACTGGTATCGGGCTCAGTAATGGTTCCCTGAGCGCGTACGTGGGATTCGATTGTCTAATTGGCGTGCTGGTTGCTAAGGGTTCTCCCAGTTCCTTGAGCGCTCCATACCCCCTGTACGTGGGCCTACCCTGTATTCTCCATTGGCGTCGTTCGGCGAAGGGAACTCGTTCATATGGTCTATCCTGCCGGGTCGCCTCGAAGCCGTCGTACTGGTATCGGGCTCAGTAATGGTTCCCTGAGCCCGTACGTGGGATTCGATTGGCTAATTGGCGTGCTGGTTGCTAAGGGTTCTCCCAGTTCCTTGAGCGCTCCATACCCCCTGTACGTGGGCCTACCCTGTATTCTCCATTGGCGTCGTTCGACGAAGGGAACTCGTTCATACGGTCTATCCTGCCGGGTCGCCTCGAACCCGTCGTACTGGTATCAGGCTCAGTAATGGTTCCCTGAGCCCGTACGTGGGATTCGATTGTCTAATTGGCGTGCTGGTTGCTAAGCATTCTCCCAGTTCCTTGAGCGCTCCATACCCCCTGTACGTGGGCCTACCCTGTATTCTCCAATGGCGTCGTTCGGCGAAGGGAACTCGTTCATACGGTCTATCCTGCCGGGTCGCCTCGAAGCCGTCGTACTGGTATCATGCTCAGTAATGGTTCCCTGGGCCCGTACGTGGGATTCGATTGTCTAATTGGCGTGCTGGTTGCTAAGGGTTCTCCCAGTTCCTTGAGCGCTCTTACCCCCTGTACGTGGGCCTACCCTGTATTCTCCATTGGCGTCGTTCGGCGAAGGAAACTCGTTCATACGGTCTATCCTGTCGGGTCGCCTCGAAGCCGTCGTACTGGTATCGGACTCAGTAATGGTTCCCTGAGCCCGTACGTGGAATTCGATTGTCTAATTGGCGTGCTGGTTGCTAAGGGTTCTCCCGGTTCCTTGAGCGCTCCATACTCCCTGTACGTGGGCCTACCCTGTATTCTCCATTGGCGTCGTTCGGCGAAGGGAACTCGTTCATTCGGTCTATCCTGCCGGGTCGCCTCGAAGCCGTCGTACAGGAATAAGGCTCAGTAATGGTTCCCTGAGCCCGTACGTGGGATTCGATTGGCTAATTGGCGTGCTGGTTGCTAAGGGTTCTCCCAGTTCCTTGAGCGCTCCATACCCCCTGTACGTGGGCCTACCCTGTATTCTCCATTGGCGTCGTTCGGCGAAGGGAACTCGTTCATACGGTCTATCCTGCCGGGTCGCCTCGAAGCCGTCGTACTGGTATCGGGCTCAGTAATGGTTCCCTGAGCCCGTACGTTGGATTCGATTGTCTAATTGGCGTGCTGGTTGCTAAGGGTGCTCCCAGATCCTTGAGCACTCCATACCCCCTGTACGTGGGCCTACCCTGTATTCTCCATTGGCGTCGTTCGGCGAAGGGAACTCGTTCATTCGGTCTATCCTGCCGGGTCGCCTCGAAGCCGTCGTACTGGAATAAGGCTCAGTAATGGTTCCCTGAGCCCGTACGTTGGATTCGATTGGCTAATTGGCGTGCTGGTTGCTAAGGATTCTCCCAGTTCCTTGAGCGCTCCATACCCCCTGTACGTGGGCCTACCCTGTATTCTCCATTGGCGTCGTTCGGCGAAGGGAACTCGTTCATACGGTCTATCCTGCCGGGTCGCCTCGAAGCCGACGTACTGGTATCGGGCTCAGGAATGGTTCCCTGAGCCCGTACGTGGGATTCGATTGTCTAATTGGCGTGCTGGTTGCTAAGGGTTCTCCCAGTTCCTTGAGCGCTCCATACCCCCTGTACGTGGCCCTACCCTGTATTCTCCATTGGCGTCGTTCGGCGAAGGGAACTCGTTCATGCGGTCCATCCTACCGGGTCGCCTCGAAGCCGTCGTACTGGTATCGGGCTCAGTAATGGTTCCCTGAGCCCGTACGTGGGATTCGATTGTCTAATTGGCGTGCTGGTTGCTAAGGGTTCTCCCAGTTCTTTGAGCGCTCCATACCCCCTGTACATGGGCCTACCCTGTATTCTCCATTGGCGTCGTTCGGCGAAGGGAACTCGTTCATTCGGTCTATCCTGCCGGGTCGCCTCGAAG
This sequence comes from Cryptocephalus moraei, assembly GCA_946251905.1. NCBI lineage: Eukaryota > Metazoa > Arthropoda > Insecta > Coleoptera > Chrysomelidae > Cryptocephalus > Cryptocephalus moraei. Next base: position 17,205,514 of record OX276466.1, read on the forward strand.
CCGTCGTACTGGTATCGGGCTCGGTAATGGTTCCCTGAGCCCGTACGTGGGATTCGATTGTCTAATTGGCGTGCTGGTTGCTAAGGGTTCTCCCAGTTCTTTGAGCGCTCCATACCCCCTGTACATGGGCCTACCCTCTATTCTCCATTGGCGTCGTTCGGCGAAGGGAACTCGTTCATTCGGTCTATCCTGCCGGGTCGCCTCGAAGCCGTCGTACTGGAATAAGCCTCAGTAATGGTTCCCTGAGCCCGTACGTGGGATTCGATTGGCTAATTGGCGTGCTGGTTGCTAAGGGTTCTCCCAGGTCCTTGAGCGCTCCATACCCCCTGTACGTGGGCCTACCCTGTATTCTCCATTGGCGTCGTTCGGCGAAGGGAACTCGTTCATACGGTCTATCCTGCCGGGTCGCCTCGAAGCCGTCGTACTGGTATCGGGCTCAGTAATGGTTCCCTGAGCCCGTACGTGGGATTCGATTGTCTAATTGGCGTGCTGGTTGCTAAGGGTTCTCCCAGTTCCTTGAGCGCTCCATACCCCCTGTACGTGGGCCTACCCTGTATTCTCCATTGGCGTCGTTCGGCGAAGGGAACTCGTTCATACGGTCTATCCTGCCGGGTCGCCTCGAAGCCGTCGTACTGGTATCGGGCTCGGTAATGGTTCCCTGTGCCCGTACGTGGGATTCGATTGTCTAATTGGCGTGCTGGTTGCTAAGGGTTCTCCCAGTTCTTTGAGCGCTCCATACCCCCTGTACGTGGGCCTACCCTGTATTCTCCATTGGCGTCGTTCGGCGAAGGGAACTCGTTCATTCGGTCTATCCTGCCGGGTCGCCTCGAAGCCGTCGTACAGGAATAAGGCTCAGTAATGGTTCCCTGAGCCCGTACGTGGGATTCGATTGGCTAATTGGCGTGCTGGTTGCTAAGGGTTTTCCCAGTTCCTTGAGCGCTCCATACCCCCTGTACGTGGGCCTACCCTGTATTCTCCATTGGCGTCGTTCGGCGAAGGGAACTCGTTCATACGGTCTATCCTGCCGGGTCGCCTCGAAGCCGTCGTACTGGTATCGCGCTCAGTAATGGTTCCCTGAGCCCGTACGTGGGATTCGATTGTCTAATTGGCGTGCTGGTTGCTAAGGGTTCTCCCAGTTCCTTGAGCGCTCCATACCCCCTGTACGTGGGCCTACCCTGTATTTTCCATTGGCGTCGTTCGGCGAAGGGAACTCGTTCATACGGTCTAACCTGCCGGGTCGCCTCGAAGCCGTCGTACTGGTATCGGGGTCAGTAATGGTTCCCTGAGCCCGTAAGTGGAATTCGATTGTCTAATTGGCGTGCTGGTTGCTAAGGGTTCTCCCAGTTCCTTGAGCGCTCCATACGCCCTGTACGTGGGCCTCCCCAGTATTCTCCATTGGCGTCGTTCGGCGAAGGGAACTCGTTCATACGGTCTATCCTGCCGTGTCGCCTCGAAGCCGTCGTACTGGTATCGGGCTCAGTAATGGTTCCCTGAGCCCGTACGTGGGATTCGATTGTCTAATTGGCGTGCTGGTTGCTAAGGGTTCTCCCAGTTCCTTGAGCGCTCCATACCCCCTGTACGTGGGCCTACCCTGTATTCTCCATTGGCGTCGTTCGGCGAAGGGAACTCGTTCATACGGTCTATCCTGCCGGGTCGCCTCGAAGCCGTCGTACTGGAATCGGGCTCAGTAATGGTTCCCTGAGCCCGTACGTGGGATTCGATTGTCTAATTGGCGTGCTGGTTGCTAAGGGTTCTCCCAGTTCCTTGAGCGCTCCATACCCCCTGTACGTGGGCCTACCCTGTATTCTCCATTGGCGTCGTTCGGCGAAGGGAACTCGTTCATACGGTCTATCCTGCCGGGTCGCCTCGAAGCCGTCGTACTGGTATCGGGCTCAGTAATGGTTCCCTGAGCCCGTACGTGGGATTCGATTGTCTAATTGGCGTGCTGGTTGCTAAGGGTTCTCCCAGTTCCTTGAGCGCTCCATACCTCCTGTACGTGGGCCTACCCTGTATTCTCCATTGGCGTCGTTCGGCGAAGGGAACTCGTTCATACGGTCTATCCTGCCGGGTCGCCTCGAAGCCGTCGTACTGGTATCGGGCTCAGTAATGGTTCCCTGAGCCCGTACGTGGGATTCGATTGTCTAATTGGCGTGCTGGTTGCTAAGGGTTCTCCCAGTTCCTTGAGCGCTCCGTACCCCCTGTACGTGGTCCTACCCTGTATTCTCCATTGGCGTCGTTCGGCGAAGGGAACTCGTTCATACTGTCTATCCTGCCGGGTCGCCTCGAAGCCGTCGTACTGGTATCGGGCTCGGTAATTGTTCCCTGAGCCCGTACGTGGGATTCGATTGTCTAATTGGCGTGCTGGTTGCTAAGGGTTCTCCCAGTTCCTTGAGCGCTGCATACCCCCTGTACGTGGGCCTACCCTGTATTCTCCATTGGTGTCGTTCGGCGAAGGGAACTCGTTCATTCGGTCTATCCTGCCGGGTCGCCTCGAAGCCGTCGTACTGGAATAAAGCTCAGTAATGGTTCCCTGAGCCCGTACGTTGGATTCGATTGGCTAATTTGCGTGCTGGTTGCTAAGGGTTCTCCCAGTTCCTTGAGCGCTCCATACCCCCTGTACGTGGGCCTACCCTGTATTCTCCATTGGCGTCGTTCGGCGAAGGGAACTCATTCATACGGTCTATCCTGCCGGGTCGCCTCGAAGCCGACGTACTGGTATCGGGCTCAGTAATGGTTCCCTGAGCCCGTACGTGGGATTCGATTGTCTAATTGGCGTGCTGGTTGCTAAGGGTTCTCCCAGTTCCTTGAGCGCTCCGTACCCCCTGTACGTGGTCCTACCCTGTATTCTCCATTGGCGTCGTTCGGCGAAGGGAACTCGTTCATACTGTCTATCCTGCCGGGTCGCCTCGAAGCCGTCGTACTGGTATCGGGCTCGGTAATGGTTCCCTGAGCCCGTACGTGGGATTCGATTGTCTAATTGGCGTGCTGGTTGCTAAGGGTTCTCCCAGTTCCTTGAGCGCTGCATACCCCCTGTACGTGGGCCTACCCTGTATTCTCCATTGGTGTCGTTCGGCGAAGGGAACTCGTTCATTCGGTCTATCCTGCCGGGTCGCCTCGAAGCCGTCGTACTGGAATAAGGCTCAGTAATGGTTCCCTGAGCCCGTACGTTGGATTCGATTGGCTAATTTGCGTGCTGGTTGCTAAGGGTTCTCCCAGTTCCTTGAGCGCTCCATACCCCCTGTACGTGGGCCTACCCTGTATTCTCCATTGGCGTCGTTCGGCGAAGGGAACTCGTTCATACGGTCTATCCTGCCGGGTCGCCTCGAAGCCGACGTACTGGTATCGGGCTCAGGAATGGTTCCCTGAGCCCGTACGTGGGATTCGATTGTCTAATTGGCGTGCTGGTTGCTAAGGGTTCTCCCAGTTCCTTGAGCGCTCCATACCCCCAGTACGTGGGCCTACCCTGTATTCTCCATTGGCGTCGTTCGGCGAAGGGAACTCGTTCATGCGGTCCATCCTGCCGGGTCGCCTCGAAGCCGTCGTACTGGTATCGGGCTCAGTAATGGTTCCCTGAGCCCGTACGTGGGATTCGATTGTCTAATTGGCGTGCTGGTTGCTAAGGGTTCTCCCAGTTCCTTGAGCGCTCCGTACCCCCTGTACGTGGGCCTACCCTGTATTCTCCATTGGCGTCGTTCGGCGAAGGGAACTCGTTCATACGGTCTATCCTGCCGGGTCGCCTCGAAGCCGTCGTACTGGTATCGGGCTCGGTAATGGTTCCCTGAGCCCGTACGTGGGATTCGATTGTCTAATTGGCGTGCTGGTTGCTAAGGGTTCTCCCAGTTCTTTGAGCGCTCCATACCCCCTGTACATGGGCCTACCCTGTATTCTCCATTGGCGTCGTTCGGCGAAGGGAACTCGTTCATTCGGTCTATCCTGCCGGGTCGCCTCGAAGCCGTCGTACTGGAATAAGGCTCAGTAATGGTTCCCTGAGCCCGTACGTGGGATTCGATTGGCTAATTGGCGTGCTGGTTGCTAAGGGTTCTCCCAGTTCCTTGAGCGCTCCATACCCCCTGTACGTGGGCCTACCCTGTATTCTCCATTGGCGTCGTTCGGCGAAGGGAACTCGTTCATACGGTCTATCCTGCCGGGTCGCCTCGAAGCCGTCGTACTGGTATCGGGCTCAGTAATGGTTCCCTGAGCCCGTACGTGGGATTCGATTGTCTAATTGGCGTGCTGGTTGCTAAGGGTTCTCCCAGTTCCTTGAGCGCTCCATACCCCCTGTACGTGGGCCTACCCTGTATTCTCCATTGGCGTCGTTCGGCGAAGGGAACTCGTTCATACGGTCTATCCTGCCGGGTCGCATCGAAGCCGTCGTACTTTTATCGGGCTCGGTAATGGTTCCCTGTGCCCGTACGTGGGATTCGATTGTCTAATTGGCGTGCTGGTTGCTAAGGGTTCTCCCAGTTCTTTGAGCGCTCCATACCCCCTGTACGTGGGCCTACCCTGTATTCTCCATTGGCGTCGTTCGGCGAAGGGAACTCGTTCATTCGGTCTATCCTGCCGGGTCGCCTCGAAGCCGTCGTACAGGAATAAGGCTCAGTAATGGTTCCCTGAGCCCGTACGTGGGATTCGATTGGCTAATTGGCGTGCTGGTTGCTAAGGGTTCTCCCAGTTCCTTGAGCGCTCCATACCCCCTGTACGTGGGCCTACCCTGTATTCTCCATTGGCGTCGTTCGGCGAAGGGCACTCGTTCATACGGTCTATCCTGCCGGGTCGCCTCGAAGCCGTCGTACTGGTATCGGGCTCAGTAATGGTTCCCTGAGCCCGTACGTGGGATTCGATTGTCTAATTGGCGTGCTGGTTGCTAAGGGTTCTCCCAGTTCCTTGAGCGCTCCATACCCCCTGTACGTGGGCCTACCCTGTATTCTCCATTGGCGTCGTTCGGCGAAGGGAACTCGTTCATACGGTCTATCCTGCCGGGTCGCCTCGAAGCCGTCGTACTGGTATCGGGCTCAGTAATGGTTCCCTGAGCCCGTACGTGGGATTCGATTGGCTAATTTGCGTGCTGGTTGCTAAGGGTTCTCCCAGTTCCTTGAGCGCTCCATACCCCCTGTACGTGGGCCTACCCTGTATTCTCCATTGGCGTCGTTCGACGAAGGGAACTCGTTCATACGGTCTATCCTGCCGGGTCGCCTCGAAGCCGTCGTACTGGTATCAGGCTCAGTAATGGTTCCCTGAGCCCGTACGTGGGATTCGATTGTCTAATTGGCGTGCTGGTTGCTAAGGATTCTCCCAGTTCCTTGAGCGCTCCATACCCCCTGTACGTGGGCCTACCCTGTATTCTCCAATGGCGTCGTTCGGCGAAGGGAACTCGTTCATACGGTCTATCCTGCCGGGTCGCCTCGAAGCCGTCGTACTGGTATCATGCTCAGTAATGGTTCCCTGGGCCCGTACGTGGGATTCGATTGTCTAATTGGCGTGCTGGTTGCTAAGGGTTCTCCCAGTTCCTTGAGCGCTCTTACCCCCTGTACGTGGGCCTACCCTGTATTCTCCATTGGCGTCGTTCGGCGAAGGAAACTCGTTCATACGGTCTATCCTGCCGGGTCGCCTCGAAGCCGTCGTACAGGAATAAGGCTCAGTAATGGTTCCCTGAGCCCGTACGTGGAATTCGATTGTCTAATTGGCGTGCTGGTTGCTAAGGGTTCTCCCAGTTCCTTGAGCGCTCCATACCCCCTGTACGTGGGCCTACCCTGTATTCTCCATTGGCGTCGTTCGGCGAAGGGAACTCGTTCATACGGTCTATCCTGCCGGGTCGCCTCGAAGCCGTCGTACTGGTATCGGGCTCAGTAATGGTTCCCTGAGCCCGTACGTTGGATTCGATTGTCTAATTGGCGTGCTGGTTGCTAAGGGTGCTCCCAGATCCTTGAGCACTCCATACCCCCTGTACGTGGGCCTACCCTGTATTCTCCATTGGCGTCGTTCGGCGAAGGGAACTCGTTCATTCGGTCTATCCTGCCGGGTCGCCTCGAAGCCGTCGTACTGGAATAAGGCTCAGTAATGGTTCCCTGAGCCCGTACGTTGGATTCGATTGGCTAATTGGCGTGCTGGTTGCTAAGGATTCTCCCAGTTCCTTGAGCGCTCCATACCCCCTGTACGTGGGCCTACCCTGTATTCTCCATTGGCGTCGTTCGGCGAAGGGAACTCGTTCATTCGGTCTATCCTGCCGGGTCGCCTCGAAGCCGTCGTACTGGAATAAGGCTCAGTAATGGTTCCCTGAGCCCGTACGTTGGATTCGATTCGCTAATTGGCGTGCTGGTTGCTAAGGATTCTCCCAGTTCCTTGAGCGCTCCATACCCCCTGTACGTGGGCCTACCCTGTATTCTCCATTGGCGTCGTTCGGCGAAGGGAACTCGTTCATGCGGTCCATCCTGCCGGGTCGCCTCGAAGCCGTCGTACTGGTATCGGGCTCAGTAATGGTTCCCTGAGCCCGTACGTGGGATTCGATTGTCTAATTGGCGTGCTGGTTGCTAAGGGTTCTCCCAGTTCCTTGAGCGCTCCGTACCCCCTGTACGTGGGCCTACCCTTTATTCTCCATTGGCGTCGTTCGGCGAAGGGAACTCGTTCATACGGTCTATCCTGCCGGGTCGCCTCGAAGCCGTCGTACTGGTATCGGGCTCGGTAATGGTTCCCTGAGCCCGTACGTGGGATTCGATTGTCTAATTGGCGTGCTGGTTGCTAAGGGTTCTCCCAGTTCTTTGAGCGCTCCATACCCCCTGTACATGGGCCTACCCTGTATTCTCCATTGGCGTCGTTCGGCGAAGGGAACTCGTTCATTCGGTCTATCCTGCCGGGTCGCCTCGAAGCCGTCGTACTGGAATAAGGCTCAGTAATGGTTCCCTGAGCCCGTACGTGGGATTCGATTTGCTAATTGGCGTGCTGGTTGCTAAGGGTTCTCCCAGGTCCTTGAGTGCTCCATACCCCCTGTACGTGGGCCTACCCTGTATTCTCCATTGGCGTCGTTCGGCGAAGGGAACTCGTTCATACGGTCTATCCTGCCGGGTCGCCTCGAAGCCGTCGTACTGGTATCGGGCTCAGTAATGGTTCCCTGAGCCCGTACGTGGGATTCGATTGTCTAATTGGCGTGCTGGTTGCTAAGGGTTCTCCCAGTTCCTTGAGCGCTCCATACCCCCTGTACGTGGGCCTACCCTGTATTCTCCATTGGCGTCGTTCGGCGAAGGGAACTCGTTCATACGGTCTATCCTGCCGGGTCGCCTCGAAGCCGTCGTACTGGTATCGGGCTCGGTAATGGTTCCCTGTGCCCGTACGTGGGATTCGATTGTCTAATTGGCGTGCTGGTTGCTAAGGGTTCTCCCAGTTCTTTGAGCGCTCCATACCCCCTGTACGTGGGCCTACCCTGTATTCTCCATTGGCGTCGTTCGGCGAAGGGAACTCGTTCATTCGGTCTATCCTGCCGGGTCGCCTCGAAGCCGTCGTACAGGAATAAGGCTCAGTAATGGTTCCCTGAGCCCGTACGTGGGATTCGATTGGCTAATTGGCGTGCTGGTTGCTAAGGGTTCTCCCAGTTCCTTGAGCGCTCCATACCCCCTGTACGTGGGCCTACCCTGTATTCTCCATTGGCGTCGTTCGGCGAAGGGAACTCGTTCATACGGTCTATCCTGCCGGGTCGCCTCGAAGCCGTCGTACTGGTATCGCGCTCAGTAATGGTTCCCTGAGCCCGTACGTGGGATTCGATTGTCTAATTGGCGTGCTGGTTGCTAAGGGTTCTCCCAGTTCCTTGAGCGCTCCATACCCCCTGTACGTGGGCCTACCCTGTATTCTCCATTGGCGTCGTTCGGCGAAGGGAACTCGTTCATACGGTCTATCCTGCCGGGTCGCCTCGAAGCCGTCGTACTGGTATCGGGGTCAGTAATGGTTCCCTGAGCCCGTAAGTGGAATTCGATTGTCTAATTGGCGTGCTGGTTGCTAAGGGTTCTCCCAGTTCCTTGAGCGCTCCATACGCCCTGTACGTGGGCCTCCCCAGTATTCTCCATTGGCGTCGTTCGGCGAAGGGAACTCGTTCATACGGTCTATCCTGCCGTGTCGCCTCGAAGCCGTCGTACTGGTATCGGGCTCAGTAATGGTTCCCTGAGCCCGTACGTGGGATTCGATTGTCTAACTGGCGTGCTGGTTGCTAAGGGTTCTCCCAGTTCCTTGAGCGCTCCATACCCCCTGTACGTGGGCCTACCCTGTATTCTCCATTGGCGTCGTTCGACGAAGGGAACTCGTTCATACGGTCTATCCTGCCGGGTCGCCTCGAAGCCGTCGTACTGGTATCAGGCTCAGTAATGGTTCCCTGAGCCCGTACGTGGGATTCGATTGTCTAATTGGCGTGCTGGTTGCTAAGGATACTCCCAGTTCCTTGAGCGCTCCATACCCCCTGTACGTGGGCCTACCCTGTATTCTCCAATGGCGTCGTTCGGCGAAGGGAACTCGTTCATACGGTCTATCCCGCCGGGTCGCCTCGAAGCCGTCGTACTGGTATCATGCTCAGTAATGGTTCCCTGAGCCCGTACGTGGGATTCGATTGTCTAATTGGCGTGCTGGTTGCTAAGGGTTCTCCCAGTTCCTTGAGCGCTCCATACCCCCTGTACGTGGGCCTACCCTGTATTCTCCATTGGCGTCGTTCGGCGAAGGGAACTCGTTCATACGGTCTATCCTGCCGGGTCGCCTCGAAGCCGTCGTACTGGTATCGGGCTCAGTAATGGTTCCCTGAGCCCGTACATGGGATTCGATTGTCTAATTGGCGTGCTGGTTGCTAAGGGTTCTCCCAGTTCCTTGAGCGCTCCATACCCCCTGTACGTGGGCCTACCCTGTATTCTCCATTGGCGTCGTTCGGCGAAGGGAACTCGTTCATACGGTCTATCCTGCCGGGTGGCCTCGAAGCCGTCGTACTGGTATCGGGCTCAGTAATGGTTCCCTGAGCCCGTACGTGGGATTCGATTGTCTAATTGGCGTGCTGGTTGCTAAGGGTTCTCCCAGATCCTTGAGCACTCCATACCCCCTGTACGTGGGCCTACCCTGTATTCTCCATTGGCGTCGTTCGGCGAAGGGAATTCGTTCATACGGTCTATCCTGCCGGGTCGCCTCGAAGCCGTCGTACTGGTATCGGGGTCAGTAATGGTTCCCTGAGCCCGTAAGTGGAATTCGATTGTCTAATTGGCGTGCTGGTTGCTAAGGGTTCTCCCAGTTCCTTGAGCGCTCCATACGCCCTGTACGTGGGCCTCCCCAGTATTCTCCATTGGCGTCGTTCGGCGAAGGGAACTCGTTCATACGGTCTATCCTGCCGTGTCGCCTCGAAGCCGTCGTACTGGTATCGGGCTCAGTAATGGTTCCCTGAGCCCGTACGTGGGATTCGATTGTCTAATTGGCGTGCTGGTTGCTAAGGGTTCTCCCAGTTCCTTGAGCGCTCCGTACCCCCTGTACGTGGGCCTACCCTGTATTCTCCATTGGCGTCGTTCGGCGAAGGGAACTCGTTCATACTGTCTATCCTGCCGGGTCGCCTCGAAGCCGTCGTACTGGTATCGGGCTCAGTAATGGTTCCCTGAGCCCGTACGTGGGATTCGATTGTCTAATTGGCGTGCTGGTTGCTAAGGGTTCTCCCAGTTCCTTGAGCGCTCCGTACCCCCTGTACGTGGGCCTACCCTGTATTCTCCATTGGCGTCGTTCGGCGAAGGGAACTCGTTCATACTGTCTATCTTGCCGGGTCGCCTCGAAGCCGTCGTACTGGTATCGGGCTCGGTAATGGTTCCCTGAGCCCGTACGTGGGATTCGATTGTCTAATTGGCGTGCTGGTTGCTAAGGGTTCTCCCAGTTCCTTGAGCGCTGCATACCCCCTGTACGTGGGCCTACCCTGTATTCTCCATTGGTGTCGTTCGGCGAAGGGAACTCGTTCATTCGGTCTATCCTGCCGGGTCGCCTCGAAGCCGTCGTACTGGAATAAGGCTCAGTAATGGTTCCCTGAGCCCGTACGTTGGATTCGATTGGCTAATTGGCGTGCTGGTTGCTAAGGGTTCTCCCAGTTCCTTGACCGCTCCATACCCCCTGTACGTGGGCCTACCCTGTATTCTCCATTGGCGTCGTTCGGCGAAGGGAACTCGTTCATACGGTCTATCCTGCCGGGTCGCCTCGAAGCCGACGTACTGGTATCGGGCTCAGGAATGGTTCCCTGAGCCCGTACGTGGGATTCGATTGTCTAATTGGCGTGCTGGTTGCTAAGGGTTCTCCCAGTTCCTTGAGCGCTCCATACCCCCTGTACGTGGGCCTACCCTGTATTCTCCATTGGCGTCGTTCGGCGAAGGGAACTCGTTCATGCGGTCCATCCTGCCGGGTCGCCTCGAAGCCGTCGTACTGGTATCGGGCTCAGTAATGGTTCCCTGAGCCCGTACGTGGGATTCGATTGTCTAATTGGCGTGCTGGTTGCTAAGGGTTCTCCCAGTTCCTTGAGCGCTCCGTACCCCCTGTACGTGGGCCTACCCTGTATTCTCCATTGGCGTCGTTCGGCGAAGGGAACTCGTTCATACGGTCTATCCTGCCGGGTCGCCTCGAAGCCGTCGTACTGGTATCGGGCTCGGTAATGGTTCCCTGAGCCCGTACGTGGGATTCGATTGTCTAATTGGCGTGCTGGTTGCTAAGGGTTCTCCCAGTTCTTTGAGCGCTCCATACCCCCTGTACATGGGCCTACCCTGTATTCTCCATTGGCGTCGTTCGGCGAAGGGAACTCGTTCATACGGTCTATCCTGCCGGGTCGCCTCGAAGCCGTCGTACTGTTATCGGGCTCAGTAATGGTTCCCTGAGCCCGTACGTGGGATTCGATTGTCTAATTGGCGTGCTGGTTGCTAAGGGTTCTCCCAGTTCCTTGAGCGCTCCATACCCCCTGTACGTGGGCCTACCCTGTATTCTCCATTGGCGTCGTTCGGCGAAGGGAACTCGTTCATACGGTCTATCCTGCCGGGTGGCCTCGAAGCCGTCGTACTGGTATCGGGCTCAGTAATGGTTCCCTGAGCCCGTACGTGGGATTCGATTGTCTAATTGGCGTGCTGGTTGCTAAGGGTTCTCCCAGATCCTTGAGCACTCCATACCCCCTGTACGTGGGCCTACCCTGTATTCTCCATTGGCGTCGTTCGGCGAAGGGAACTCGTTCATACGGTCTATCCTGCCGGGTCGCCTCGAAGCCGTCGTACTGGTATCGGGGTCAGTAATGGTTCCCTGAGCCCGTAAGTGGAATTCGATTGTCTAATTGGCGTGCTGGTTGCTAAGGGTTCTCCCAGTTCCTTGAGCGCTCCATACGCCCTGTACGTGGGCCTCCCCAGTATTCTCCATTGGCGTCGTTCGGCGAAGGGAACTCGTTCATACGGTCTATCCTGCCGTGTCGCCTCGAAGCCGTCGTACTGGTATCGGGCTCAGTAATGGTTCCCTGAGCCCGTACGTGGGATTCGATTGTCTAATTGGCGTGCTGGTTGCTAAGGGTTCTCCCAGTTCCTTGAGCGCTCCATACCCCCTGTACGTGGGCCTACCCTGTATTCTCCATTGGCGTCGTTCGGCGAAGGGAACTCGTTCATACGGTCTATCCTGCCGGGTCGCATCGAAGCCGTCGTACTTTTATCGGGCTCGGTAATGGTTCCCTGTGCCCGTACGTGGGATTCGATTGTCTAATTGGCGTGCTGGTTGCTAAGGGTTCTCCCAGTTCTTTGAGCGCTCCATACCCCCTGTACGTGGGCCTACCCTGTATTCTCCATTGGCGTCGTTCGGCGAAGGGAACTCGTTCATTCGGTCTATCCTGCCGGGTCGCCTCGAAGCCGTCGTACTGGAATAAGGCTCAGTAATGGTTCCCTGAGCCCGTACGTGGGATTCGATTGTCTAATTGGCGTGCTGGTTGCTAAGGGTTCTCCCAGTTCCTTGAGCGCTCCGTACCCCCTGTACGTGGGCCTACCCTGTATTCTACATTGGCGTCGTTCGGCGAAGGGAACTCGTTCATACGGTCTATCCTGCCGGGTCGCCTCGAAGCCGTCGTACTGGTATCGGGCTCGGTAATGGTTCCCTGAGCCCGTACGTGGGATTCGATTGTCTAATTGGCGTGCTGGTTGCTAAGGGTTCTCCCAGTTCTTTGAGCGCTCCATACCCCCTGTACATGGGCCTACCCTGTATTCTCCATTGGCGTCGTTCGGCGAAGGGAACTCGTTCATTCGGTCTATCCTGCCGGGTCGCCTCGAAGCCGTCGTACTGGAATAAGGCTCAGTAATGGTTCCCTGAGCCCGTACGTGGGATTCGATTGGCTAATTGGCGTGCTGGTTGCTAAGGGTTCTCCCAGTTCCTTGAGCGCTCCATACCCCCTGTACGTGGGCCTACCCTGTATTCTCCATTGGCGTCGTTCGGCGAAGGGAACTCGTTCATACGGTCTATCCTGCCGGGTCGCCTCGAAGCCGTCGTACTGGTATCGGGCTCAGTAATGGTTCCCTGAGCCCGTACGTGGGATTCGATTGTCTAATTGGCGTGCTGGTTGCTAAGGGTTCTCCCAGTTCCTTGAGCGCTCCATACCCCATGTACGTGGGCCTACCCTGTATTCTCCATTGGCGTCGTTCGGCGAAGGGAACTCGTTCATACGGTCTATCCTGCCGGGTCGCATCGAAGCCGTCGTACTTTTATCGGGCTCGGTAATGGTTCCCTGTGCCCGTACGTGGGATTCGATTGTCTAATTGGCGTGCTGGTTGCTAAGGGTTCTCCCAGTTCTTTGAGCGCTCCATACCCCCTGTACGTGGGCCTACCCTGTATTCTCCATTGGCGTCGTTCGGCGAAGGGAACTCGTTCATTCGGTCTATCCTGCCGGGTCGCCTCGAAGCCGTCGTACTGGTATCGGGCTCAGTAATGGTTCCCTGAGCCCGTACGTGGGATTCGATTGTCTAATTGGCGTGCTGGTTGCTAAGGGTTCTCCCAGTTCCTTGAGCGCTCCATACCCCCTGTACGTGGGCCTACCCTGTATTCTCCATTGGCGTCGTTCGGCGAAGGGAACTCGTTCATACGGTCTATCCTGCCGGGTCGCATCGAAGCCGTCGTACTTTTATCGGGCTCGGTAATGGTTCCCTGTGCCCGTACGTGGGATTCGATTGTCTAATTGGCGTGCTGGTTGCTAAGGGTTCTCCCAGTTCTTTGAGCGCTCCATACCCCCTGTACGTGGGCCTACCCTGTATTCTCCATTGGCGTCGTTCGGCGAAGGGAACTCGTTCATTCGGTCTATCCTGCCGGGTCGCCTCGAAGCCGTCGTACTGGAATAAGGCTCAGTAATGGTTCCCTGAGCCCGTACGTGGGATTCGATTGTCTAATTGGCGTGCTGGTTGCTAAGGGTTCTCCCAGTTCCTTGAGCGCTCCGTACCCCCTGTACGTGGGCCTACCCTGTATTCTACATTGGCGTCGTTCGGCGAAGGGAACTCGTTCATACGGTCTATCCTGCCGGGTCGCCTCGAAGCCGTCGTACTGGTATCGGGCTCGGTAATGGTTCCCTGAGCCCGTACGTGGGATTCGATTGTCTAATTGGCGTGCTGGTTGCTAAGGGTTCTCCCAGTTCTTTGAGCGCTCCATACCCCCTGTACATGGGCCTACCCTGTATTCTCCATTGGCGTCGTTCGGCGAAGGGAACTCGTTCATTCGGTCTATCCTGCCGGGTCGCCTCGAAGCCGTCGTACTGGAATAAGGCTCAGTAATGGTTCCCTGAGCCCGTACGTGGGATTCGATTGGCTAATTGGCGTGCTGGTTGCTAAGGGTTCTCCCAGTTCCTTGAGCGCTCCATACCCCCTGTACGTGGGCCTACCCTGTATTCTCCATTGGCGTCGTTCGGCGAAGGGAACTCGTTCATACGGTCTATCCTGCCGGGTCGCCTCGAAGCCGTCGTACTGGTATCGGGCTCAGTAATGGTTCCCTGAGCCCGTACGTGGGATTCGATTGTCTAATTGGCGTGCTGGTTGCTAAGGGTTCTCCCAGTTCCTTGAGCGCTCCATACCCCATGTACGTGGGCCTACCCTGTATTCTCCATTGGCGTCGTTCGGCGAAGGGAACTCGTTCATACGGTCTATCCTGCCGGGTCGCATCGAAGCCGTCGTACTTTTATCGGGCTCGGTAATGGTTCCCTGTGCCCGTACGTGGGATTCGATTGTCTAATTGGCGTGCTGGTTGCTAAGGGTTCTCCCAGTTCTTTGAGCGCTCCATACCCCCTGTACGTGGGCCTACCCTGTATTCTCCATTGGCGTCGTTCGGCGAAGGGAACTCGTTCATTCGGTCTATCCTGCCGGGTCGCCTCGAAGCCGTCGTACTGGAATAAGGCTCAGTAATGGTTCCCTGAGCCCGTACGTGGGATTCGATTGTCTAATTGGCGTGCTGGTTGCTAAGGGTTCTCCCAGATCCTTGAGCACTCCATACCCCCTGTACGTGGGCCTACCCTGTATTCTCCATTGGCGTCGTTCGGCGAAGGGAACTCGTTCATACGGTCTATCCTGCCGGGTCGCCTCGAAGCCGTCGTACTGGTATCGGGGTCAGTAATGGTTCCCTGAGCCCGTAAGTGGAATTCGATTGTCTAATTGGCGTGCTGGTTGCTAAGGGTTCTCCCAGTTCCTTGAGCGCTCCATACGCCCTGTACGTGGGCCTCCCCAGTATTCTCCATTGGCGTCGTTCGGCGAAGGGAACTCGTTCATACGGTCTATCCTGCCGTGTCGCCTCGAAGCCGTCGTACTGGTATCGGGCTCAGTAATGGTTCCCTGAGCCCGTACGTGGGATTCGATTGTCTTATTGGCGTGCTGGTTGCTAAGGGTTCTCCCAGTTCCTTGAGCGCTCCATACCCCCTGTACGTGGGCCTACCCTGTATTCTCCATTGGCGTCGTTCGGCGAAGGGAACTCGTTCATACGGTCTATCCTGCCGGGTCGCCTCGAAGCCGTCGTACTGGAATCGGGCTCAGTAATGGTTCCCTGAGCCCGTACGTGGGATTCGATTGTCTAATTGGCGTGCTGGTTGCTAAGGGTTCTCCCAGTTCCTTGAGCGCTCCATACCCCCTGTACGTGGGCCTACCCTGTATTCTCCATTGGCGTCGTTCGGCGAAGGGAACTCGTTCATACGGTCTATCCTGCCGGGTCGCCTCGAAGCCGTCGTACTGGTATCGGGCTCAGTAATGGTTCCCTGAGCCCGTACGTGGGATTCGATTGTCTAATTGGCGTGCTGGTTGCTAAGGGTTCTCCCAGTTCCTTGAGCGCTCCATACCTCCTGTACGTGGGCCTACCCTGTATTCTCCATTGGCGTCGTTCGGCGAAGGGAACTCGTTCATACGGTCTATCCTGCCGGGTCGCCTCGAAGCCGTCGTACTGGTATCGGGCTCAGTAATGGTTCCCTGAGCCCGTACGTGGGATTCGATTGTCTAATTGGCGTGCTGGTTGCTAAGGGTTCTCCCAGTTCCTTGAGCGCTCCGTACCCCCTGTACGTGGGCCTACCCTGTATTCTCCATTGGCGTCGTTCGGCGAAGGGAAATCGTTCATACTGTCTATCCTGCCGGGTCGCCTCGAAGCCGTCGTACTGGTATCGGGCTCGGTAATGGTTCCCTGAGCCCGTACGTGGGATTCGATTGTCTAATTGGCGTGCTGGTTGCTAAGGGTTCTCCCAGTTCCTTGAGCGCTGCATACCCCCTGTACGTGGGCCTACCCTGTATTCTCCATTGGTGTCGTTCGGCGAAGGGAACTCGTTCATTCGGTCTATCCTGCCGGGTCGCCTCAAAGCCGTCGTACTGGAATAAGGCTCAGTAATGGTTCCCTGAGCCCGTACGTTGGATTCGATTGGCTAATTGGCGTGCTGGTTGCTAAGGGTTCTCCCAGTTCCTTGAGCGCTCCATACCCCCTGTACGTGGGCCTACCCTGTATTCTCCATTGGCGTCGTTCGGCGAAGGGAACTCGTTCATACGGTCTATCCTGCCGGGTCGCCTCGAAGCCGACGTACTGGTATCGGGCTCAGGAATGGTTCCCTGAGCCCGTACGTGGGATTCGATTGTCTAATTGGCGTGCTGGTTGCTAAGGGTTCTCCCAGTTCCTTGAGCGCTCCATACCCCCTGTACGTGGGCCTACCCTGTATTCTCCATTGGCGTCGTTCGGCGAAGGGAACTCGTTCATGCGGTCCATCCTGCCGGGTAGCCTCGAAGCCGTCGTACTGGTATCGGGCTCAGTAATGGTTCCCTGAGCCCGTACGTGGGATTCGATTGTCTAATTGGCGTGCTGGTTGCTAAGGGTTCTCCCAGTTCCTTGAGCGCTCCGTACCCCCTGTACGTGGGCCTACCCTGTATTCTCCATTGGCGTCGTTCGGCGAAGGGAACTCGTTCATACGGTCTATCCTGCCGGGTCGCCTCGAAGCCGTCGTACTGGTATCGGGCTCGGTAATGGTTCCCTGAGCCCGTACGTGGGATTCGATTGTCTAATTGGCGTGCTGGTTGCTAAGGGTTCTCCCAGTTCTTTGAGCGCTCCATACCCCCTGTACATGGGCCTACCCTGTATTCTCCATTGGCGTCGTTCGGCGAAGGGAACTCGTTCATACGGTCTATCCTGCCGGGTCGCCTCGAAGCCGTCGTACTGTTATCGGGCTCAGTAATGGTTCCCTGAGCCCGTACGTGGGATTCGATTGTCTAATTGGCGTGCTGGTTGCTAAGGGTTCTCCCAGTTCCTTGAGCGCTCCATACCCCCTGTACGTGGGCCTACCCTGTATTCTCCATTGGCGTCGTTCGGCGAAGGGAACTCGTTCATACGGTCTATCCTGCCGGGTCGCCTCGAAGCCGTCGTACTGGTATCGGGGTCAGTAATGGTTCCCTGAGCCCGTAAGTGGAATTCGATTGTCTAATTGGCGTGCTGGTTGCTAAGGGTTCTCCCAGTTCCTTGAGCGCTCCATACGCCCTGTACGTGGGCCTCCCCAGTATTCTCCATTGGCGTCGTTCGGCGAAGGGAACTCGTTCATACGGTCTATCCTGCCGTGTCGCCTCGAAGCCGTCGTACTGGTATCGGGCTCAGTAATGGTTCCCTGAGCCCGTACGTGGGATTCGATTGTCTTATTGGCGTGCTGGTTGCTAAGGGTTCTCCCAGTTCCTTGAGCGCTCCATACCCCCTGTACGTGGGCCTACCCTGTATTCTCCATTGGCGTCGTTCGGCGAAGGGAACTCGTTCATACGGTCTACCCTGCCGGGTCGCCTCGAAGCCGTCGTACTGGAATCGGGCTCAGTAATGGTTCCCTGAGCCCGTACGTGGGATTCGATTGTCTAATTGGCGTGCTGGTTGCTAAGGGTTCTCCCAGTTCCTTGAGCGCTCCATACCCCCTGTACGTGGGCCTACCCTGTATTCTCCATTGGCGTCGTTCGGCGAAGGGAACTCGTTCATACTGTCTATCCTGCCGGGTCGCCTCGAAGCCGTCGTACTGGTATCGGGCTCGGTAATGGTTCCCTGAGCCCGTACGTGGGATTCGATTGTCTAATTGGCGTGCTGGTTGCTAAGGGTTCTCCCAGTTCCTTGAGCGCTGCATACCCCCTGTACGTGGGCCTACCCTGTATTCTCCATTGGTGTCGTTCGGCGAAGGGAACTCGTTCATTCGGTCTATCCTGCCGGGTCGCCTCTAAGCCGTCGTACTGGAATAAGGCTCAGTAATGGTTCCCTGAGCCCGTACGTTGGATTCGATTGGCTAATTGACGTGCTGGTTGCTAAGGGTTCTCCCAGTTCCTTGAGCGCTCCATACCCCCTGTACGTGGGCCTACCCTGTATTCTCCATTGGCATCGTTCGGCGAAGGGAACTCGTTCATACGGTCTATCCTGCCGGGTCGCCTCGAAGCCGACGTACTGGTATCGGGCTCAGGAATGGTTCCCTGAGCCCGTACGTGGGATTGGATTGTCTAATTGGCGTGCTGGTTGCTAAGGGTTCTCCCAGTTCCTTGAGCGCTCCATACCCCCTGTACGTGGGCCTACCCTGTATTCTCCATTGGCGTCGTTCGGCGAAGGGAACTCGTTCATGCGGTCCTTCCTGCCGGGTCGCTTCGAAGCCGTCGTACTGGTATCGGGCTCAGTAATGGTTCCCTGAGCCCGTACGTGGGATTCGATTTTCTAATTGGCGTGCTGGTTGCTAAGGGTTCTCCCAGTTCCTTGAGCGCTCCGTACCCCCTGTACGTGGGCCTACCCTGTATTCTCCATTGGCGTCGTTCGGCGAAGGGAACTCGTTCATACGGTCTATCCTGCCGGGGCGCCTCGAAGCCGTCGTACTGGTATCGGGCTCGGTAATGGTTCCCTGAGCCCGTACGTGGGATTCGATTGTCTAATTGGCGTGCTGGTTGCTAAGGGTTCTCCCAGTTCTTTGAGCGCTCCATACCCCCTGTACATGGGCCTACCCTGTATTCTCCATTGGCGTCGTTCGGCGAAGGGAACTCGTTCATTCGGTCTATCCTGCCGGGTCGCCTCGAAGCCGTCGTACTGGAATAAGGCTCAGTAATGGTTCCCTGAGCCCGTACGTGGGATTCGATTGGCTAATTGGCGTGCTGGTTGCTAAGGGTTCTCCCAGTTCCTTGAGCGCTCCATACCCCCTGTACGTGGGCCTACCCTGTATTCTCCATTGGCGTCGTTCGGCGAAGGGAACTCGTTCATACGGTCTATCCTGCCGGGTCGCCTCGAAGCCGTCGTACTGGTATCGGGCTCAGTAATGGTTCCCTGAGCCCGTACGTGGGATTCGATTGTCTAATTGGCGTGCTGGTTGCTAAGGGTTCTCCCAGTTCCTTGAGCGCTCCATACCCCCTGTACGTGGGCCTACCCTGTATTCTCCATTGGCGTCGTTCGGCGAAGGGAACTCGTTCATACGGTCTATCCTGCCGGGTCGCCTCGAAGCCGTCGTACTGGTATCGGGCTCAGTAATGGTTCCCTGAGCCCGTACGTGGGATTCGATTGTCTTATTGGCGTGCTGGTTGCTATGGGTTCTCCCAGTTCCTTGAGCGCTCCATACCCCCTGTACGTGGGCCTACCCTGTATTCTCCATTGGCGTCGTTCGGCGAAGGGAACTCGTTCATACGGTCTATCCTGCCGGGTCGCCTCGAAGCCGTCGTACTGGTATCGGGGTCAGTAATTGTTCCCTGAGCCCGTAAGTGGAATTCGATTGTCTAATTGGCGTGCTGGTTGCTAAGGCTTCTCCCAGTTCCTTGAGCGCTCCATACGCCCTGTACGTGGGCCTCCCCAGTATTCTCCATTGGCGTCGTTCGGCGAAGGGAACTCGTTCATACGGTCTATCCTGCCGTGTCGCCTCGAAGCCGTCGTACTGGTATCGGGCTCAGTAATGGTTCCCTGAGCCCGTACGTGGGATTCGATTGTCTTATTGGCGTGCTGGTTGCTAAGGGTTCTCCCAGTTCCTTGAGCGCTCCATACCCCCTGTACGTGGGCCTACCCTGTATTCTCCATTGGCGTCGTTCGGCGAAGGGAACTCGTTCATACGGTCTATCCTGCCGGGTCGCCTCGAAGCCGTCGTACTGGAATCGGGCTCAGTAATGGTTCCCTGAGCCCGTACGTGGGATTCGATTGTCTAATTGGCGTGCTGGTTGCTAAGGGTTCTCCCAGTTCCTTGAGCTCTCCATACCCCCTGTACGTGGGCCTACCCTGTATTCTCCATTGGCGTCGTTCGGCGAAGGGAACTCGTTCATACGGTCTATCCTGCCGGGTCGCCTCGAAGCCGTCGTACTGGTATCGGGCTCAGGAATGGTTCCCTGAGCCCGTACGTGGGATTCGATTGTCTAATTGGCGTGCTGGTTGCTAAGGGTTCTCCCAGTTCCTTGAGCGCTCCATACCTCCTGTACGTGGGCCTACCCTGTATTCTCCATTGGCGTCGTTCGGCGAAGGGAACTCGTTCATACGGTCTATCCTGCCGGGTCGCCTCGAAGCCGTCGTACTGGTATCGGGCTCAGTAATGGTTCCCTGAGCCCGTACGTGGGATTCGATTGTCTAATTGGCGTGCTGGTTGCTAAGGGTTCTCCCAGTCCCTTGAGCGCTCCGTACCCCCTGTACGTGGGCCTACCCTGTATTCTCCATTGGCGTCGTTCGGCGAAGGGAACTCGTTCATACTGTCTATCCTGCCGGGTCGCCTCGAAGCCGTCGTACTGGTATCGGGCTCGGTAATGGTTCCCTGAGCCCGTACGTGGGATTCGATTGTCTAATTGGCGTGCTGGTTGCTAAGGGTTCTCCCAGTTCCTTGAGCGCTGCATACCCCCTGTACGTGGGCCTACCCTGTATTCTCCATTGGTGTCGTTCGGCGAAGGGAACTCGTTCATTCGGTCTATCCTGCCGGGTCGCCTCGAAGCCGTCGTACTGGAATAAGGCTCAGTAATGGTTCCCTGAGCCCGTACGTTGGATTCGATTGGCTAATTGGCGTGCTGGTTGCTAAGGGTTCTCCCAGTTCCTTGAGCGCTCCATACCCCCTGTACGTGGGCCTACCCTGTATTCTCCATTGGCGTCGTTCGGCGAAGGGAACTCGTTCATACGGTCTATCCTGCCGGGTCGCCTCGAAGCCGACGTACTAGTATCGGGCTCAGGAATGGTTCCCTGAGCCCGTACGTGGGATTGGATTGTCTAATTGGCGTGCTGGTTGCTAAGGGTTCTCCCAGTTCCTTGAGCGCTCCATACCCCCTGTACGTGGGCCTACCCTGTATTCTCCATTGGCGTCGTTCGGCGAAGGGAACTCGTTCATGCGGTCCTTCCTGCCGGGTCGCTTCGAAGCCGTCGTACTGGTATCGGGCTCAGTAATGGTTCCCTGAGCCCGTACGTGGGATTCGATTTTCTAATTGGCGTGCTGGTTGCTAAGGGTTCTCCCAGTTCCTTGAGCGCTCCGTACCCCCTGTACGTGGGCCTACCCTGTATTCTCCATTGGCGTCGTTCGGCGAAGGGAACTCGTTCATACGGTCTATCCTGCCGGGGCGCCTCGAAGCCGTCGTACTGGTATCGGGCTCGGTAATGGTTCCCTGAGCCCGTACGTGGGATTCGATTGTCTAATTGGCGTGCTGGTTGCTAAGGGTTCTCCCAGTTCTTTGAGCGCTCCATACCCCCTGTACATGGGCCTACCCTGTATTCTCCATTGGCGTCGTTCGGCGAAGGGAACTCGTTCATTCGGTCTATCCTGCCGGGTCGCCTCGAAGCCGTCGTACTGGAATAAGGCTCAGTAATGGTTCCCTGAGCCCGTACGTGGGATTCGATTGGCTAATTGGCGTGCTGGTTGCTAAGGGTTCTCCCAGTTCCTTGAGCGCTCCATACCCCCTGTACGTGGGCCTACCCTGTATTCTCCATTGGCGTCGTTCGGCGAAGGGAACTCGTTCATACGGTCTATCCTGCCGGGTCGCCTCGAAGCCGTCGTACTGGTATCGGGCTCAGTAATGGTTCCCTGAGCCCGTACGTGGGATTCGATTGTCTAATTGGCGTGCTGGTTGCTAAGGGTTCTCCCAGTTCCTTGAGCGCTCCATACCCCCTGTACGTGGGCCTACCCTGTATTCTCCATTGGCGTCGTTCGGCGAAGGGAACTCGTTCATACGGTCTATCCTGCCGGGTCGCCTCGAAGCCGTCGTACTGGTATCGGGCTCAGTAATGGTTCCCTGAGCCCGTACGTGGGATTCGATTGTCTTATTGGCGTGCTGGTTGCTATGGGTTCTCCCAGTTCCTTGAGCGCTCCATACCCCCTGTACGTGGGCCTACCCTGTATTCTCCATTGGCGTCGTTCGGCGAAGGGAACTCGTTCATACGGTCTATCCTGCCGGGTCGCCTCGAAGCCGTCGTACTGGTATCGGGGTCAGTAATTGTTCCCTGAGCCCGTAAGTGGAATTCGATTGTCTAATTGGCGTGCTGGTTGCTAAGGCTTCTCCCAGTTCCTTGAGCGCTCCATACGCCCTGTACGTGGGCCTCCCCAGTATTCTCCATTGGCGTCGTTCGGCGAAGGGAACTCGTTCATACGGTCTATCCTGCCGTGTCGCCTCGAAGCCGTCGTACTGGTATCGGGCTCAGTAATGGTTCCCTGAGCCCGTACGTGGGATTCGATTGTCTTATTGGCGTGCTGGTTGCTAAGGGTTCTCCCAGTTCCTTGAGCGCTCCATACCCCCTGTACGTGGGCCTACCCTGTATTCTCCATTGGCGTCGTTCGGCGAAGGGAACTCGTTCATACGGTCTATCCTGCCGGGTCGCCTCGAAGCCGTCGTACTGGAATCGGGCTCAGTAATGGTTCCCTGAGCCCGTACGTGGGATTCGATTGTCTAATTGGCGTGCTGGTTGCTAAGGGTTCTCCCAGTTCCTTGAGCTCTCCATACCCCCTGTACGTGGGCCTACCCTGTATTCTCCATTGGCGTCGTTCGGCGAAGGGAACTCGTTCATACGGTCTATCCTGCCGGGTCGCCTCGAAGCCGTCGTACTGGTATCGGGCTCAGGAATGGTTCCCTGAGCCCGTACGTGGGATTCGATTGTCTAATTGGCGTGCTGGTTGCTAAGGGTTCTCCCAGTTCCTTGAGCGCTCCATACCTCCTGTACGTGGGCCTACCCTGTATTCTCCATTGGCGTCGTTCGGCGAAGGGAACTCGTTCATACGGTCTATCCTGCCGGGTCGCCTCGAAGCCGTCGTACTGGTATCGGGCTCAGTAATGGTTCCCTGAGCCCGTACGTGGGATTCGATTGTCTAATTGGCGTGCTGGTTGCTAAGGGTTCTCCCAGTCCCTTGAGCGCTCCGTACCCCCTGTACGTGGGCCTACCCTGTATTCTCCATTGGCGTCGTTCGGCGAAGGGAACTCGTTCATACTGTCTATCCTGCCGGGTCGCCTCGAAGCCGTCGTACTGGTATCGGGCTCGGTAATGGTTCCCTGAGCCCGTACGTGGGATTCGATTGTCTAATTGGCGTGCTGGTTGCTAAGGGTTCTCCCAGTTCCTTGAGCGCTGCATACCCCCTGTACGTGGGCCTACCCTGTATTCTCCATTGGTGTCGTTCGGCGAAGGGAACTCGTTCATTCGGTCTATCCTGCCGGGTCGCCTCGAAGCCGTCGTACTGGAATAAGGCTCAGTAATGGTTCCCTGAGCCCGTACGTTGGATTCGATTGGCTAATTGGCGTGCTGGTTGCTAAGGGTTCTCCCAGTTCCTTGAGCGCTCCATACCCCCTGTACGTGGGCCTACCCTGTATTCTCCATTGGCGTCGTTCGGCGAAGGGAACTCGTTCATACGGTCTATCCTGCCGGGTCGCCTCGAAGCCGACGTACTAGTATCGGGTTCAGGAATGGTTCCCTGAGCCCGTACGTGGGATTCGATTGTCTAATTGGCGTGCTGGTTGCTAAGGGTTCTCCCAGTTCCTTGAGCGCTCCATACCCCCTGTACGTAGGCCTACCCTGTATTCTCCATTGGCGTCGTTCGGCGAAGGGAACTCGTTCATGCGGTCCATCCTGCCGGGTCGCCTCGAAGCCGTCGTACTGGTATCGGGCTCAGTAATGGTTCCCTGAGCCCGTACGTGGGATTCGATTGTCTAATTGGCGTGCTGGTTGCTAAGGGTTCTCCCAGTTCCTTGAGCGCTCCGTACCCCCTGTACGTGGGCCTACCCTGTATTCTCCATTGGCGTCGTTCGGCGAAGGGAACTCGTTCATACGGTCTATCCTGCCGGGTCGCCTCGAAGCCGTCGTACTGGTATCGGGCTCGGTAATGGTTCCCTGAGCCCGTACGTGGGATTCGATTGTCTAATTGGCGTGCTGGTTGCTAAGGGTTCTCCCAGTTCTTTGAGCGCTCCATACCCCCTGTACATGGGCCTACCCTGTATTCTCCATTGGCGTCGTTCGGCGAAGGGAACTCGTTCATTCGGTCTATCCTGCCGGGTCGCCTCGAAGCCGTCGTACTGGAATAAGGCTCAGTAATGGTTCCCTGAGCCCGTACGTGGGATTCGATTGGCTAATTGGCGTGTTGGTTGCTAAGGGTTCTCCCAGTTCCTTGAGCGCTCCATACCCCCTGTACGTGAGCCTACCCTGTATTCTCCATTGGCGTCGTTCGGCGAAGGGAACTCGTTCATACGGTCTATCCTGCCGGGTCGCCTCGAAGCCGTCGTACTGGTATCGGGCTCAGTAATGGTTCCCTGAGCCCGTACGTGGGATTCGATTGTCTAATTGGCGTGCTGGTTGCTAAGGGTTCTCCCAGTTCCTTGAGCGCTCCATACCCCTTTACGTGGGCCTACCCTGTATTCTCCATTGGCGTCGTTCGGCGAAGGGAACTCGTTCATACGGTCTATCCTGCCGGGTCGCATCGAAGCCGTCGTACTTTTATCGGGCTCGGTAATGGTTCCCTGTGCCCGTACGTGGGATTCGATTGTCTAATTGGCGTGCTGGTTGCTAAGGGTTCTCCCAGTTCTTTGAGCGCTCCATACCCCCTGTACGTGGGCCTACCCTGTATTCTCCATTGGTGTCGTTCGGCGAAGGGAACTCGTTCATTCGGTCTATCCTGCCGGGTCGCCTCGAAGCCGTCGTACAGGAATAAGGCTCAGTAATGGTTCCCTGAGCCCGTACGTGGGATTCAATTGGCTAATTGGCGTGCTGGTTGCTAAGGGTTCTCCCAGTTCCTTGAGCGCTCCATACCCCCTGTACGTGGGCCTACCCTGTATTCTCCATTGGCGTCGTTCGGCGAAGGGAACTCGTTCATACGGTCTATCCTGCCGGGTCGCCTCGAAGCCGTCGTACTGGTATCGGGCTCAGTAATGGTTCCCTGAGCGCGTACGTGGGATTCGATTGTCTAATTGGCGTGCTGGTTGCTAAGGGTTCTCCCAGTTCCTTGAGCGCTCCATACCCCCTGTACGTGGGCCTACCCTGTATTCTCCATTGGCGTCGTTCGGCGAAGGGAACTCGTTCATACGGTCTATCCTGCCGGGTCGCCTCGAAGCCGTCGTACTGGTATCGGGCTCAGTAATGGTTCCCTGAGCCCGTACGTGGGATTCGATTGGCTAATTGGCGTGCTGGTTGCTAAGGGTTCTCCCAGTTCCTTGAGCGCTCCATACCCCCTGTACGTGGGCCTACCCTGTATTCTCCAATGGCGTCGTTCGGCGAAGGGAACTCGTTCATACGGTCTATCCTGCCGGGTCGCCTCGAAGCCGTCGTACTGGTATCATGCTCAGTAATGGTTCCCTGGGCCCGTACGTGGGATTCGATTGTCTAATTGGCGTGCTGGTTGCTAAGGGTTCTCCCAGTTCCTTGAGCGCTCTTACCCCCTGTACGTGGGCCTACCCTGTATTCTCCAATGGCGTCGTTCGGCGAAGGAAACTCGTTCATACGGTCTATCCTGTCGGGTCGCCTCGAAGCCGTCGTACTGGTATCGGGCTCAGTAATGGTTCCCTGAGCCCGTACGTGGAATTCGATTGTCTAATTGGCGTGCTTTTTGCTAAGGGTTCTCCCGGTTCCTTGAGCGCTCCATACCCCCTGTACGTGGGCCTACCCTGTATTCTCCATTGGCGTCGTTCGGCGAAGGGAACTCGTTCATTCGGTCTATCCTGCCGGGTCGCCTCGAAGCCGTCGTACAGGAATAAGGCTCAGTAATGGTTCCCTGAGCCCGTACGTGGGATTCGATTGGCTAATTGGCGTGCTGGTTGCTAAGGGTTCTCCCAGTTCCTTGAGCGCTCCATACCCCCTGTACGTGGGCCTACCCTGTATTCTCCATTGGCGTCGTTCGGCGAAGGGAACTCGTTCATACGGTCTATCCTGCCGGGTCGCCTCGAAGCCGTCGTACTGGTATCGGGCTCAGTAATGGTTCCCTGAGCCCGTACGTTGGATTCGATTGTCTAATTGGCGTGCTGGTTGCTAAGGGTGCTCCCAGATCCTTGAGCACTCCATACCCCCTGTACGTGGGCCTACCCTGTATTCTCCATTGGCGTCGTTCGGCGAAGGGAACTCGTTCATTCGGTCTATCCTGCCGGGTCGCCTCGAAGCCGTCGTACTGGAATAAGGCTCAGTAATGGTTCCCTGAGCCCGTACGTGGGATTCGATTGGCTAATTGGCGTGTTGGTTGCTAAGGGTTCTCCCAGTTCCTTGAGCGCTCCATACCCCCTGTACGTGAGCCTACCCTGTATTCTCCATTGGCGTCGTTCGGCGAAGGGAACTCGTTCATACGGTCTATCCTGCCGGGTCGCCTCGAAGCCGTCGTACTGTTATCGGGCTCAGTAATGGTTCCCTGAGCCCGTACGTGGGATTCGATTGTCTAATTGGCGTGCTGGTTGCTAAGGGTTCTCCCAGTTCCTTGAGCGCTCCATACCCCTTTACGTGGGCCTACCCTGTATTCTCCATTGGCGTCGTTCGGCGAAGGGAACTCGTTCATACGGTCTATCCTGCCGGGTCGCATCGAAGCCGTCGTACTTTTATCGGGCTCGGTAATGGTTCCCTGTGCCCGTACGTGGGATTCGATTGTCTAATTGGCGTGCTGGTTGCTAAGGGTTCTCCCAGTTCTTTGAGCGCTCCATACCCCCTGTACGTGGGCCTACCCTGTATTCTCCATTGGCGTCGTTCGGCGAAGGGAACTCGTTCATTCGGTCTATCCTGCCGGGTCGCCTCGAAGCCGTCGTACAGGAATAAGGCTCAGTAATGGTTCCCTGAGCCCGTACGTGGGATTCGATTGGCTAATTGGCGTGCTGGTTGCTAAGGGTTCTCCCAGTTCCTTGAGCGCTCCATACCCCCTGTACGTGGGCCTACCCTGTATTCTCCATTGGCGTCGTTCGGCGAAGGGAACTCGTTCATACGGTCTATCCTGCCGGGTCGCCTCGAAGCCGTCGTACTGGTATCGGGCTCAGTAATGGTTCCCTGAGCGCGTACGTGGGATTCGATTGTCTAATTGGCGTGCTGGTTGCTAAGGGTTCTCCCAGTTCCTTGAGCGCTCCATACCCCCTGTACGTGGGCCTACCCTGTATTCTCCATTGGCGTCGTTCGGCGAAGGGAACTCGTTCATACGGTCTATCCTGCCGGGTCGCCTCGAAGCCGTCGTACTGGTATCGGGCTCAGTAATGGTTCCCTGAGCCCGTACGTGGGATTCGATTGGCTAATTGGCGTGCTGGTTGCTAAGGGTTCTCCCAGTTCCTTGAGCGCTCCATACCCCCTGTACGTGGGCCTACCCTGTATTCTCCAATGGCGTCGTTCGGCGAAGGGAACTCGTTCATACGGTCTATCCTGCCGGGTCGCCTCGAAGCCGTCGTACTGGTATCATGCTCAGTAATGGTTCCCTGGGCCCGTACGTGGGATTCGATTGTCTAATTGGCGTGCTGGTTGCTAAGGGTTCTCCCAGTTCCTTGAGCGCTCTTACCCCCTGTACGTGGGCCTACCCTGTATTCTCCATTGGCGTCGTTCGGCGAAGGAAACTCGTTCATACGGTCTATCCTGTCGGGTCGCCTCGAAGCCGTCGTACTGGTATCGGGCTCAGTAATGGTTCCCTGAGCCCGTACGTGGAATTCGATTGTCTAATTGGCGTGCTTTTTGCTAAGGGTTCTCCCGGTTCCTTGAGCGCTCCATACCCCCTGTACGTGGGCCTACCCTGTATTCTCCATTGGCGTCGTTCGGCGAAGGGAACTCGTTCATTCGGTCTATCCTGCCGGGTCGCCTCGAAGCCGTCGTACAGGAATAAGGCTCAGTAATGGTTCCCTGAGCCCGTACGTGGGATTCGATTGGCTAATTGGCGTGCTGGTTGCTAAGGGTTCTCCCAGTTCCTTGAGCGCTCCATACCCCCTGTACGTGGGCCTACCCTGTATTCTCCATTGGCGTCGTTCGGCGAAGGGAACTCGTTCATACGGTCTATCCTGCCGGGTCGCCTCGAAGCCGTCGTACTGGTATCGGGCTCAGTAATGGTTCCCTGAGCCCGTACGTTGGATTCGATTGTCTAATTGGCGTGCTGGTTGCTAAGGGTGCTCCCAGATCCTTGAGCACTCCATACCCCCTGTACGTGGGCCTACCCTGTATTCTCCATTGGCGTCGTTCGGCGAAGGGAACTCGTTCATTCGGTCTATCCTGCCGGGTCGCCTCGAAGCCGTCGTATTGGAATAAGGCTCAGTAATGGTTCCCTGAGCCCGTACGTTGGATTCGATTGGCTAATTGGCGTGCTGGTTGCTAAGGATTCTCCCAGTTCCTTGAGCGCTCCATACCCCCTGTACGTGGGCCTACCCTGTATTCTCCATTGGCGTCGTTCGGCGAAGGGAACTCGTTCATACGGTCTATCCTGCCGGGTCGCCTCTAAGCCGACGTACTGGTATCGGGCTCAGGAATGGTTCCCTGAGCCCGTACGTGGGATTCGATTGTCTAATTGGCGTGCTGGTTGCTAAGGGTTCTCCCAGTTCCTTGAGCGCTCCATACCCCCTGTACGTGGCCCTACCCTGTATTCTCCATTGGCGTCGTTCGGCGAAGGGAACTCGTTCATGCGGTCCATCCTGCCGGGTCGCCTCGAAGCCGTCGTACTGGTATCGGGCTCAGTAATGGTTCCCTGAGCCCGTACGTGGGATTCGATTGTCTAATTGGCGTGCTGGTTGCTAAGGGTTCTCCCAGTTCTTTGAGCGCTCCATACCCCCTGTACATGGGCCTACCCTGTATTCTCCATTGGCGTCGTTCGGCGAAGGGAACTCGTTCATTCGGTCTATCCTGCCGGGTCGCCTCGAAGCCGTCGTACTGGAATAAGGCTCAGTAATGGTTCCCTGAGCCCGTACGTGGGATTCGATTGGCTAATTGGCGTGCTGGTTGCTAAGGGTTCTCCCAGGTCCTTGAGCGCTCCGTACCCCCTGTACGTGGGCCTACCCTGTATTCTCCATTGGCGTCGTTCGGCGAAGGGAACTCGTTCATACGGTCTATCCTGCCGGGTCGCCTCGAAGCCGTCGTACTGGTATCGGGCTCAGTAATGGTTCCCTGAGCCCGTACGTGGGATTCGATTGTCTAATTGGCGTGCTGGTTGCTAAGGGTTCTCCCAGTTCCTTGAGCGCTCCATACCCCCTGTACGTGGGCCTACCCTGTATTCTCCATTGGCGTCGTTCGGCGAAGGGAACTCGTTCATACGGTCTATCCTGCCGGGTCGCCTCGAAGCCGTCGTACTGGTATCGGGCTCGGTAATGGTTCCCTGTGCCCGTACGTGGGATTCGATTGTCTAATTGGCGTGCTGGTTGCTAAGGGTTCTCCCAGTTCTTTGAGCGCTCCATACCCCCTGTACGTGGGCCTACCCTGTATTCTCCATTGGCGTCGTTCGGCGAAGGGAACTCGTTCATTCGGTCTATCCTGCCGGGTCGCCTCGAAGCCGTCGTACAGGAATAAGGCTCAGTAATGGTTCCCTGAGCCCGTACGTGGGATTCGATTGGCTAATTGGCGTGCTGGTTGCTAAGGGTTCTCCCAGTTCCTTGAGCGCTCCATACCCCCTGTACGTGGGCCTACCCTGTATTCTCCATTGGCGTCGTTCGGCGAAGGGAACTCGTTCATACGGTCTATCCTGCCGGGTCGCCTCGAAGCCGTCGTACTGGTATCGCGCTCAGTAATGGTTCCCTGAGCCCGTACGTGGGATTCGATTGTCTAATTGGCGTGCTGGTTGCTAAGGGTTCTCCCAGTTCCTTGAGCGCTCCATACCCCCTGTACGTGGGCCTACCCTGTATTTTCCATTGGCGTCGTTCGGCGAAGGGAACTCGTTCATACGGTCTATCCTGCCGGGTCGCCTCGAAGCCGTCGTACTGTTATCGGGCTCAGTAATGGTTCCCTGAGCCCGTACGTGGGATTCGATTGGCTAATTAGCGTGCTGGTTGCTAAGGGTTCTCCCAGTTCCTTGAGCGCTCCATACCCCCTGTACGTGGGCCTACCCTGTATTCTCCATTGGCGTCGTTCGACGAAGGGAACTCGTTCATACGGTCTATCCTGTCGGGTCGCCTCGAAGCCGTCGTACTGGTATCAGGCTCAGTAATGGTTCCCTGAGCCCGCACGTGGGATTCGATTGTCTAATTGGCGTGCTGGTTGCTAAGGATTCTCCCAGTTCCTTGAGCGCTCCATACCCCCTGTACGTGGGCCTACCCTGTATTCTCCAATGGCGTCGTTCGGCGAAGGGAACTCGTTCATACGGTCTATCCTGCCGGGTCGCCTCGAAGCCGTCGTACTGGTATCATGCTCAGTAATGGTTCCCTGGGCCCGTACGTGGGATTCGATTGTCTAATTGGCGTGCTGGTTGCTAAGGGTTCTCCCAGTTCCTTGAGCGCTCCATACCCCCTGTACGTGGGCCTACCCTGTATTCTCCATTGGCGTCGTTCGGCGAAGGGAACTCGTTCATACGGCAGGTCTATCCTGCCGGGTCGCCTCGAAGCCGTCGTACTGGTATCGGGCTCAGTAATGGTTCCCTGAGCCCGTACGTGGGATTCGATTGTCTAATTGGCGTGCTGGTTGCTAAGGGTTCTCCCAGTTCCTTGAGCGCTCCATACCCCCTGTACGTGGGCCTACCCTGTATTCTCCATTGGCGTCGTTCGGCGAAGGGAACTCGTTCATACGGTCTATCCTGCCGGGTCGCCTCGAAGCCGTCGTACTGGTATTGGGCTCAGTAATGGTTCCCTGAGCCCGTACGTTGGATTCGATTGTCTAATTGGCGTGCTGGTTGCTAAGGGTGCTCCCAGATCCTTGAGCACTCCATACCCCCTGTACGTGGGCCTACCCTGTATTCTCCATTGGCGTCGTTCGGCGAAGGGAACTCGTTCATTCGGTCTATCCTGCCGGGTCGCCTCGAAGCCGTCGTACTGGAATAAGGCTCAGTAATGGTTCCCTGAGCCCGTACGTTGGATTCGATTGGCTAATTGGCGTGCTGGTTGCTAAGGG
Organism: Cryptocephalus moraei; assembly: GCA_946251905.1. Classification (NCBI taxonomy): domain Eukaryota; kingdom Metazoa; phylum Arthropoda; class Insecta; order Coleoptera; family Chrysomelidae; genus Cryptocephalus; species Cryptocephalus moraei. The sequence continues at coordinate 17,236,384 of OX276466.1, forward strand.
TTCTCCCAGTTCCTTGAGCGCTCCATACCCCCTGTACGTGGGCCTACCCTGTATTCTCCATTGGCGTCGTTCGGCGAAGGGAACTCGTTCATACGGTCTATCCTGCCGGGTCGCCTCGAACCGACGTACTGGTATCGGGCTCAGGAATGGTTCCCTGAGCCCGTACGTGGGATTCGATTGTCTAATTGGCGTGCTGGTTGCTAAGGGTTCTCCCAGTTCCTTGAGCGCTCCATACCCCCTGTACGTGGGCCTACCCTGTATTCTCCATTGGCGTCGTTCGGCGAAGGGAACTCGTTCATGCGGTCCATCCTGCCGGGTCGCCTCGAAGCCGTCGTACTGGTATCGGGCTCAGTAATGGTTCCCTGAGCCCGTACGTGGGATTCGATTGTCTAATTGGCGTGCTGGTTGCTAAGGGTTCTCCCAGTTCCTTGAGCGCTCCGTACCCCCTGTACGTGGGCCTACCCTGTATTCTCCATTGGCGTCTTTCGGCGAAGGGAACTCGTTCATACGGTCTATCATGCCGGGTCGCCTCGAAGCCGTCGTACTGGTATCGGGCTCGGTAATGGTTCCCTGAGCCCGTACGTGGGATTCGATTGTCTAATTGGCGTGCTGGTTGCTAAGGGTTCTCCCAGTTCTTTGAGCGCTCCATACCCCCTGTACATGGGCCTACCCTGTATTCTCCATTGGCGTCGTTCGGCGAAGGGAACTCGTTCATTCGGTCTATCCTGCCGGGTCGCCTCGAAGCCGTCGTACTGGTATCGGGCTCGGTAATGGTTCCCTGAGCCCGTACGTGGGATTCGATTGTCTAATTGGCGTGCTGGTTGCTAAGGGTTCTCCCAGTTCCTTGAGCGCTCCATACCCCCTGTACGTGGGCCTACCCTGTATTCTCCATTGGCGTCGTTCGGCGAAGGGAACTCGTTCATGCGGTCCATCCTGCCGGGTCGCCTCGAAGCCGTCGTACTGGTATCGGGCTCAGTAATGGTTCCCTGAGCCCGTACGTGGGATTCGATTGTCTAATTGGCGTGCTGGTTGCTAAGGGTTCTCCCAGTTCCTTGAGCGCTCCGTACCCCCTGTACGTGGGCCTACCCTGTATTCTCCATTGGCGTCGTTCGGCGAAGGGAACTCGTTCATACGGTCTATCCTGCCGGGTCGCCTCGAAGCCGTCGTACTGGTATCGGGCTCGGTAATGGTTCCCTGAGCCCGTACGTGGGATTCGATTGTCTAATTGGCGTGCTGGTTGCTAAGGGTTCTCCCAGTTCTTTGAGCGCTCCATACCCCCTGTACATGGGCCTACCCTGTATTCTCCATTGGCGTCGTTCGGCGAAGGGAACTCGTTCATTCGGTCTATCCTGCCGGGTCGCCTCGAAGCCGTCGTACTGGAATATGGCTCAGTAATGGTTCCCTGAGCCCGTACGTGGGATTCGATTGTCTAATTGGCGTGCTGGTTGCTAAGGGTTCTCCCAGTTCTTTGAGCGCTCCATACCCCCTGTACGTGGGCCTACCCTGTATTCTCCATTGGCGTCGTTCGGCGAAGGGAACTCGTTCATTCGGTCTATCCTGCCGGGTCGCCTCGAAGCCGTCGTACAGGAATAAGGCTCAGTAATGGTTCCCTGAGCCCGTACGTGGGATTCGATTGGCTAATTGGCGTGTTGGTTGCTAAGGGTTCTCCCAGTTCCTTGAGCGCTCCATACCCCCTGTACATGGGCCTACCCTGTATTCTCCATTGGCGTCGTTCGGCGAAGGGAACTCGTTCATACGGTCTATCCTGCCGGGTCGCCTCGAAGCCGTCGTACTGGTATCGGGCTCAGTAATGGTTCCCTGAGCCCGTACGTGGGATTCGATTGTCTAATTGGCGTGCTGGTTGCTAAGGGTTCTCCCAGTTACTTGAGCGCTCCATACCACCTGTACCAGGGCCTACCCTGTATTCTCCATTGGCGTCGTTCGGCGAAGGGAACTCGTTCATGCGGTCTATCTTGCCGGGTCGCCTCGAAGCCGTCGTACTGGTATCGGGCTCAGTAATGGTTCCCTGAGCCCGTACGTGGGATTCGAATGCCTAATTGGCGTGCTGGTTGCTAAGGGTTCTCCCAGTTCCTTGAGCGCTCCATACCCCCTGTAAGTGGGCCTACCCTGTATTCTCCATTGGCGTCGTTCGGCGAAGGGAACTCGTTCATACGGTCTATCCTGCCGGGTCGTCTCGAAGCCGTCGTACTGTTATCGGGCTCAGTAATGGTTCCCTGAGCCCGTACGTGGGATTCGATTGTCTAATTGGCGTGCTGGTTGCTAAGGGTTCTCCCAGATCCTTGAGCACTCCATACCCCATGTACGTGGGCCTACCCTGTATTCTCCATTGGCGTCGTTCGGCGAAGGGAACTCGTTCATACGGTCTATCCTGCCGGGTCGCCTCGAAGCCGTCGTACTGGTATCGGGGTCAGTAATGGTTCCCTGAGCCCGTAAGTGGAATTCGATTGTCTAATTGGCGTGCTGGTTGCTAAGGGTTCTCCCAGTTCCTTGAGCGCTCCATAAGCCCTGTACGTGGGCCTCCCCAGTATTCTCCATTGGCGTCGTTCGGCGAAGGGAACTCGTTCATACGGTCTATCCTGCCGTGTCGCCTCGAAGCCGTCGTACTGGTATCGGGCTCAGTAATGGTTCCCTGAGCCCGTACGTGGGATTCGATTGTCTAATTGGCGTGCTGGTTGCTAAGGGTTCTCCCAGTTCCTTGAGCGCTCCATACCCCCTGTACGTGGGCCTACCCTGTATTCTCCATTGGCGTCGTTCGGCGAAGGGAACTCGTTCATACGGTCTATCCTGCCGGGTCGCCTCGAAGCCGTCGTACTGGAATCGGGCTCAGTAATGGTTCCCTGAGCCCGTACGTGGGATTCGATTGTCTAATTGGCGTGCTGGTTGCTAAGGGTTCTCCCAGTTCCTTGAGCGCTCCATACCCCCTGTACGTGGGCCTACCCTGTATTCTCCATTGGCGTCGTTCGGCGAAGGGAACTCGTTCATACGGTCTATCCTGCCGGGTCGCCTCGAAGCCGTCGTACTGGTATCGGGCTCAGTAATAGTTCCCTGAGCCCGTACGTGGGATTCGATTGTCTAATTGGCGTGCTGGTTGCTAAGGGTTCTCCCAGTTCCTTGAGCGCTCCATACCTCCTGTACGTGGGCCTACCCTGTATTCTCCATTGGCGTCGTTCGGCGAAGGGAACTCGTTCATACGGTCTATCCTGCCGGGTCGCCTCGAAGCCGTCGTACTGGAATCGGGCTCAGTAATGGTTCCCTGAGCCCGTACGTGGGATTCGATTGTCTAATTGGCGTGCTGGTTGCTAAGGGTTCTCCCAGTTCCTTGAGCGCTCCGTACCCCCTGTACGTGGTCCTACCCTGTATTCTCCATTGGCGTCGTTCGGCGAAGGGAACTCGTTCATACTGTCTATCCTGCCGGGTCGCCTCGAAGCCGTCGTACTGGTATCGGGCTCGGTAATGGTTCCCTGAGCCCGTACGTGGGATTCGATTGTCTAATTGGCGTGCTGGTTGCTAAGGGTTCTCCCAGTTCCTTGAGCGCTGCATACCCCCTGTACGTGGGCCTACCCTGTATTCTCCATTGGTGTCGTTCGGCGAAGGGAACTCGTTCATTCGGTCTATCCTGCCGGGTCGCCTCGAAGCCGTCGTACTGGAATAAGGCTCAGTAATGGTTCCCTGAGCCCGTACGTTGGATTCGATTGGCTAATTGGCGTGCTGGTTGCTAAGGGTTCTCCCAGTTCCTTGAGCGCTCCATACCCCCTGTACGTGGGCCTACCCTGTATTCTCCATTGGCGTCGTTCGGCGAAGGGAACTCGTTCATACGGTCTATCCTGCCGGGTCGCCTCGAAGCCGACGTACTGGTATCGGGCTCAGGAATGGTTCCCTGAGCCCGTACGTGGGATTCGATTGTCTAATTGGCGTGCTGGTTGCTAAGGGTTCTCCCAGTTCCTTGAGCGCTCCATACCCCCTGTACGTGGGCCTACCCTGTATTCTCCATTGGCGTCGTTCGGCGAAGGGAACTCGTTCATGCGGTCCATCCTGCCGGGTCGCCTCGAAGCCGTCGTACTGGTATCGGGCTCAGTAATGGTTCCCTGAGCCCGTACGTGGGATTCGATTGTCTAATTGGCGTGCTGGTTGCTAAGGGTTCTCCCAGTTCCTTGAGCGCTCCATAAGCCCTGTACGTGGGCCTCCCCAGTATTCTCCATTGGCGTCGTTCGGCGAAGGGAACTCGTTCATACGGTCTATCCTGCCGTGTCGCCTCGAAGCCGTCGTACTGGTATCGGGCTCTGTAATGGTTCCCTGAGCCCGTACGTGGGATTCGATTGTCTAATTGGCGTGCTGGTTGCTAAGGGTTCTCCCAGTTCCTTGAGCGCTCCATACCCCCTGTACGTGGGCCTACCCTGTATTCTCCATTGGCGTCGTTCGGCGAAGGGAACTCGTTCATACGGTCTATCCTGCCGGGTCGCCTCGAAGCCGTCGTACTGGAATCGGGCTCAGTAATGGTTCCCTGAGCCCGTACGTGGGATTCGATTGTCTAATTGGCGTGCTGGTTGCTAAGGGTTCTCCCAGTTCCTTGAGCGCTCCATACCCCCTGTACGTGGGCCTACCCTGTATTCTCCATTGGCGTCGTTCGGCGAAGGGAACTCGTTCATACGGTCTATCCTGCCGGGTCGCCTCGAAGCCGTCGTACTGGTATCGGGCTCAGTAATAGTTCCCTGAGCCCGTACGTGGGATTCGATTGTCTAATTGGCGTGCTGGTTGCTAAGGGTTCTCCCAGTTCCTTGAGCGCTCCATACCTCCTGTACGTGGGCCTACCCTGTATTCTCCATTGGCGTCGTTCGGCGAAGGGAACTCGTTCATACGGTCTATCCTGCCGGGTCGCCTCGAAGCCGTCGTACTGGAATCGGGCTCAGTAATGGTTCCCTGAGCCCGTACGTGGGATTCGATTGTCTAATTGGCGTGCTGGTTGCTAAGGGTTCTCCCAGTTCCTTGAGCGCTCCGTACCCCCTGTACGTGGTCCTACCCTGTATTCTCCATTGGCGTCGTTCGGCGAAGGGAACTCGTTCATACTGTCTATCCTGCCGGGTCGCCTCGAAGCCGTCGTACTGGTATCGGGCTCGGTAATGGTTCCCTGAGCCCGTACGTGGGATTCGATTGTCTAATTGGCGTGCTGGTTGCTAAGGGTTCTCCCAGTTCCTTGAGCGCTGCATACCCCCTGTACGTGGGCCTACCCTGTATTCTCCATTGGTGTCGTTCGGCGAAGGGAACTCGTTCATTCGGTCTATCCTGCCGGGTCGCCTCGAAGCCGTCGTACTGGAATAAGGCTCAGTAATGGTTCCCTGAGCCCGTACGTTGGATTCGATTGGCTAATTGGCGTGCTGGTTGCTAAGGGTTCTCCCAGTTCCTTGAGCGCTCCATACCCCCTGTACGTGGGCCTACCCTGTATTCTCCATTGGCGTCGTTCGGCGAAGGGAACTCGTTCATACGGTCTATCCTGCCGGGTCGCCTCGAAGCCGACGTACTGGTATCGGGCTCAGGAATGGTTCCCTGAGCCCGTACGTGGGATTCGATTGTCTAATTGGCGTGCTGGTTGCTAAGGGTTCTCCCAGTTCCTTGAGCGCTCCATACCCCCTGTACGTGGGCCTACCCTGTATTCTCCATTGGCGTCGTTCGGCGAAGGGAACTCGTTCATGCGGTCCATCCTGCCGGGTCGCCTCGAAGCCGTCGTACTGGTATCGGGCTCAGTAATGGTTCCCTGAGCCCGTACGTGGGATTCGATTGTCTAATTGGCGTGCTGGTTGCTAAGGGTTCTCCCAGTTCCTTGAGCGCTCCGTACCCCCTGTACGTGGGCCTACCCTGTATTCTCCATTGACGTCGTTCGGCGAAGGGAACTCGTTCATACGGTCTATCCTGCCGGGCCGCCTCGAAGCCGTCGTACTGGTATCGGGCTCGGTAATTGTTCCCTGAGCCCGTACGTGGGATTCGATTGTCTAATTGGCGTGCTGGTTGCTAAGGGTTCTCCCAGTTCTTTGAGCGCTCCATACCCCCTGTACATGGGCCTACCCTGTATTCTCCATTGGCGTCGTTCGGCGAAGGGAACTCTTTCATTCGGTCTATCCTGCCGGGTCGCCTCGAAGCCGTCGTACTGGAATAAGGCTCAGTAATGGTTCCCTGAGCCCGTACGTGGGATTCGATTGGCTAATTGGCGTGCTGGTTGCTAAGGGTTCTCCCAGTTCCTTGAGCGCTCCATACCCCCTGTACGTGGGCCTACCCTGTATTCTCCATTGGCGTCGTTCGGCGAAGGGAACTCGTTCATACGGTCTATCCTGCCGGGTCGCCTCGAAGCCGTCGTACTGGTATCGGGCTCAGTAATGGTTCCCTGAGCCCGTACGTGGGATTCGATTGTCTAATTGGCGTGCTGGTTGCTAAGGGTTCTCCCAGTTCCTTGAGCGCTCCATACCCCCTGTACGTGGGCCTACCCTGTATTCTCCATTGGCGTCGTTCGGCGAAGGGAACTCGTTCATACGGTCTATCCTGCCGGGTCGCATCGAAGCCGTCGTACTTTTATCGGGCTCGGTAATGGTTCCCTGTGCCCGTACGTGGGATTCGATTGTCTAATTGGCGTGCTGGTTGCTAAGGGTTCTCCCAGTTCTTTGAGCGCTCCATACCCCCTGTACGTGGGCCTACCCTGTATTCTCCATTGGCGTCGTTCGGCGAAGGGAACTCGTTCATTCGGTCTATCCTGCCGGGTCGCCTCGAAGCCGTCGTACAGGAATAAGGCTCAGTAATGGTTCCCTGAGCCCGTACGTGGGATTCGATTGGCTAATTGGCGTGCTGGTTGCTAAGGGTTCTCCCAGTTCCTTGAGCGCTCCATACCCCCTGTACGTGGGCCTACCCTGTATTCTCCATTGGCGTCGTTCGGCGAAGGGAACTCGTTCATACGGTCTATCCTGCCGGGTCGCCTCGAAGCCGTCGTACTGGTATCGGGCTCAGTAATGGTTCCCTGAGCCCGTACGTGGGATTCGATTGTCTAATTGGCGTGCTGGTTGCTAAGGGTTCTCCCAGTTCCTTGAGCGCTCCATACCCCCTGTACGTGGGCCTACCCTGTATTCTCCATTGGCGTCGTTCGGCGAAGGGAACTCGTTCATACGGTCTATCCTGCCGGGTCGCCTCGAAGCCGTCGTACTGGTATCGGGCTCAGTAATGGTTCCCTGAGCCCGTACGTGGGATTCGATTGGCTAATTTGCGTGCTGGTTGCTAAGGGTTCTCCCAGTTCCTTGAGCGCTCCATACCCCCTGTACGTGGGCCTACCCTGTATTCTCCATTGGCGTCGTTCGACGAAGGGAACTCGTTCATACGGTCTATCCTGCCGGGTCGCCTCGAAGCCGTCGTACTGGTATCAGGCTCAGTAATGGTTCCCTGAGCCCGTACGTGGGATTCGATTGTCTAATTGGCGTGCTGGTTGCTAAGGATTCTCCCAGTTCCTTGAGCGCTCCATACCCCCTGTACGTGGGCCTACCCTGTATTCTCCAATGGCGTCGTTCGGCGAAGGGAACTCGTTTATACGGTCTATCCTGCCGGGTCGCCTCGAAGCCGTCGTACTGGTATCATGCTCAGTAATGGTTCCCTGGGCCCGTACGTGGGATTCGATTGTCTAATTGGCGTGCTGGTTGCTAAGGGTTCTCCCAGTTCCTTGAGCGCTCTTACCCCCTGTACGTGGGCCTACCCTGTATTCTCCATTGGCGTCGTTCGGCGAAGGAAACTCGTTCATACGGTCTATCCTGTCGGGTCGCCTCGAAGCCGTCGTACTGGTATCGGGCTCAGTAATGTTTCCCTGAGCCCGTACGTGGAATTCGATTGTCTAATTGGCGTGCTGGTTGCTAAGGGTTCTCCCGGTTCCTTGAGCGCTCCATACCCCCTGTACGTGGGCCTACCCTGTATTCTCCATTGGCGTCGTTCGGCGAAGGGAACTCGTTCATTCGGTCTATCCTGCCGGGTCGCCTCGAAGCCGTCGTACAGGAATAAGGCTCAGTAATGGTTCCCTGAGCCCGTACGTGGGATTCGATTGGCTAATTGGCGTGCTGGTTGCTAAGGGTTCTCCCAGTTCCTTGAGCGCTCCATACCCCCTGTACGTGGGCCTACCCTGTATTCTCCATTGGCGTCGTTCGGCGAAGGGAACTCGTTCATACGGTCTATCCTGCCGGGTCGCCTCGAAGCCGTCGTACTGGTATCGGGCTCAGTAATGGTTCCCTGAGCCCGTACGTTGGATTCGATTGTCTAATTGGCGTGCTGGTTGCTAAGGGTGCTCCCAGATCCTTGAGCACTCCATACCCCCTGTACGTGGGCCTACCCTGTATTCTCCATTGGCGTCGTTCGGCGAAGGGAACTCGTTCATTCGGTCTATCCTGCCGGGTCGCCTCGAAGCCGTCGTACTGGAATAAGGCTCAGTAATGGTTCCCTGAGCCCGTACGTTGGATTCGATTGGCTAATTGGCGTGCTGGTTGCTAAGGATTCTCCCAGTTCCTTGAGCGCTCCATACCCCCTGTACGTGGGCCTACCCTGTATTCTCCATTGGCGTCGTTCGGCGAAGGGAACTCGTTCATACGGTCTATCCTGCCGGGTCGCCTCGAAGCCGTCGTACTGGTATCGGGCTCAGGAATGGTTCCCTGAGCCCGTACGTGGGATTCGATTGTCTAATTGGCGTGCTGGTTGCTAAGGGTTCTCCCAGTTCCTTGAGCGCTCCATACCCCCTGTACGTGGGCCTACCCTGTATTCTCCATTGGCGTCGTTCGGCGAAGGGAACTCGTTCATGCGGTCCATCCTGCCGGGTCGCCTCGAAGCCGTCGTACTGGTATCGGGCTCAGTAATGGTTCCCTGAGCCCGTACGTGGGATTCGATTGTCTAATTGGCGTGCTGGTTGCTAAGGGTTCTCCCAGTTCCTTGAGCGCTCCGTACCCCCTGTACGTGGGCCTACCCTTTATTCTCCATTGGCGTCGTTCGGCGAAGGGAACTCGTTCATACGGTCTATCCTGCCGGGTCGCCTCGAAGCCGTCGTACTGGTATCGGGCTCGGTAATGGTTCCCTGAGCCCGTACGTGGGATTCGATTGTCTAATTGGCGTGCTGGTTGCTAAGGGTTCTCCCAGTTCTTTGAGCGCTCCATACCCCCTGTACATGGGCCTACCCTGTATTCTCCATTGGCGTCGTTCGGCGAAGGGAACTCGTTCATTCGGTCTATCCTGCCGGGTCGCCTCGAAGCCGTCGTACTGGAATAAGGCTCAGTAATGGTTCCCTGAGCCCGTACGTGGGATTCGATTGGCTAATTGGCGTGCTGGTTGCTAAGGGTTCTCCCAGGTCCTTGAGCGCTCCATACCCCCTGTACGTGGGCCTACCCTGTATTCTCCATTGGCGTCGTTCGGCGAAGGAAACTCGTTCATACGGTCTATCCTGCCGGGTCGCCTCGAAGCCGTCGTACTGGTATCGGGCTCAGTAATGGTTCCCTGAGCCCGTACGTGGGATTCGATTGTCTAATTGGCGTGCTGGTTGCTAAGGGTTCTCCCAGTTCCTTGAGCGCTCCATACCCCCTGTACGTGGGCCTACCCTGTATTCTCCATTGGCGTCGTTCGGCGAAGGGAACTCGTTCATACGGTCTATCCTGCCGGGTCGCCTCGAAGCCGTCGTACTGGTATCGGGCTCGGTAATGGTTCCCTGTGCCCGTACGTGGGATTCGATTGTCTAATTGGCGTGCTGGTTGCTAAGGGTTCTCCCAGTTCTTTGAGCGCTCCATACCCCCTGTACGTGGGCCTACCCTGTATTCTCCATTGGCGTCGTTCGGCGAAGGGAACTCGTTCATTCGGTCTATCCTGCCGGGTCGCCTCGAAGCCGTCGTACAGGAATAAGGCTCAGTAATGGTTCCCTGAGCCCGTACGTGGGATTCGATTGGCTAATTGGCGTGCTGGTTGCTAAGGGTTCTCCCAGTTCCTTGAGCGCTCCATACCCCCTGTACGTGGGCCTACCCTGTATTCTCCATTGGCGTCGTTCGGCGAAGGGAACTCGTTCATACGGTCTATCCTGCCGGGTCGCCTCGAAGCCGTCGTACTGGTATCGCGCTCAGTAATGGTTCCCTGAGCCCGTACGTGGGATTCGATTGTCTAATTGGCGTGCTGGTTGCTAAGGGTTCTCCCAGTTCCTTGAGCGCTCCATACCCCCTGTACGTGGGCCTACCCTGTATTCTCCATTGGCGTCGTTCGGCGAAGGGAACTCGTTCATACGGTCTATCCTGCCGGGTCGCCTCGAAGCCGTCGTACTGTTATCGGGCTCAGTAATGGTTCCCTGAGCCCGTACGTGGGATTCGATTGGCTAATTGGCGTGCTGGTTGCTAAGGGTTCTCCCAGTTCCTTGAGCGCTCCATACCCCCTGTACGTGGGCCTACCCTGTATTCTCCATTGGCGTCGTTCGGCGAAGGGAACTCGTTCATACGGTCTATCCTGCCGGGTCGCCTCGAAGCCGTCGTACTGGTATCGGGCTCGGTAATGGTTCCCTGAGCCCGTACGTGGGATTCGATTGTCTAATTGGCGTGCTGGTTGCTAAGGGTTCTCCCAGTTCTTTGAGCGCTCCATACCCCCTGTACATGGGCCTACCCTGTATTCTCCATTGGCGTCGTTCGGCGAAGGGAACTCGTTCATTCGGTCTATCCTGCCGGGTCGCCTCGAAGCCGTCGTACTGGAATAAGGCTCAGTAATGGTTCCCTGAGCCCGTACGTGGGATTCGATTGGCTAATTGGCGTGCTGGTTGCTAAGGGTTCTCCCAGTTCCTTGAGCGCTCCATACCCCCTGTACGTGGGCCTACCCTGTATTCTCCATTGGCGTCGTTCGGCGAAGGGAACTCGTTCATACGGTCTATCCTTCCGGGTCGCCTCGAAGCCGTCGTACTGGTATCGGGCTCAGTAATGGTTCCCTGAGCCCGTACGTGGGATTCGATTGTCTAATTGGCGTGCTGGTTGCTAAGGGTTCTCCCAGTTCCTTGAGCGCTCCATACCCCCTGTACGTGGGCCTACCCTGTATTCTCCATTGGCGTCGTTCGGCGAAGGGAACTCGTTCATACGGTCTATCCTGCCGGGTCGCATCGAAGCCGTCGTACTTTTATCGGGCTCGGTAATGGTTCCCTGTGCCCGTACGTGGGATTCGATTGTCTAATTGGCGTGCTGGTTGCTAAGGGTTCTCCCAGTTCTTTGAGCGCTCCATACCCCCTGTACGTGGGCCTACCCTGTATTCTCCATTGGCGTCGTTCAGCGAAGGGAACTCGTTCATTCGGTCTATCCTGCCGGGTCGCCTCGAAGCCGTCGTACAGGAATAAGGCTCAGTAATGGTTCCCTGAGCCCGTACGTGGGATTCGATTGGCTAATTGGCGTGCTGGTTGCTAAGGGTTCTCCCAGTTCCTTGAGCGCTCCATACCCCCTGTACGTGGGCCTACCCTGTATTCTCCATTGGCGTCGTTCGGCGAAGGGAACTCGTTCATACGGTCTATCCTGCCGGGTCGCCTCGAAGCCGTCGTACTGGTATCGGGCTCAGTAATGGTTCCCTGAGCCCGTACGTGGGATTCGATTGTCTAATTGGCGTGCTGGTTGCTAAGGGTTCTCCCAGTTCCTTGAGCGCTCCATACCCCCTGTACGTGGGCCTACCCTGTATTCTCCATTGGCGTCGTTCGGCGAAGGGAACTCGTTCATACGGTCTATCCTGCCGGGTCGCCTCGAAGCCGTCGTACTGGTATCGGGCTCAGTAATGGTTCCCTGAGCCCGTACGTGGGATTCGATTGGCTAATTGGCGTGCTGGTTGCTAAGGGTTCTCCCAGTTCCTTGAGCGCTCCATACCCCCTGTACGTGGGCCTACCCTGTATTCTCCATTGGCGTCGTTCGACGAAGGGAACTCGTTCATACGGTCTATCCTGCCGGGTCGCCTCGAAGCCGTCGTACTGGTATCAGGCTCAGTAATGGTTCCCTGAGCCCGTACGTGGGATTCGATTGTCTAATTGGCGTGCTGGTTGCTAAGGATTCTCCCAGTTCCTTGAGCGCTCCATACCCCCTGTACGTGGGCCTACCCTGTATTCTCCAATGGCGTCGTTCGGCGAAGGGAACTCGTTCATACGGTCTATCCTGCCGGGTCGCCTCGAAGCCGTCGTACTGGTATCATGCTCAGTAATGGTTCCCTGGGCCCGTACGTGGGATTCGATTGTCTAATTGGCGTGCTGGTTTCTAAGGGTTCTCCCAGTTCCTTGAGCGCTCTTACCCCCTGTACGTGGGCCTACCCTGTATTCTCCATTGGCGTCGTTCGGCGAAGGGAACTCGTTCATACGGTCTATCCTGCCGGGTCGCCTCGAAGCCGTCGTACTGGTATCGGGCTCAGTAATGGTTCCCTGAGCCCGTACGTGGGATTCGATTGTCTAATTGGCGTGCTGGTTGCTAAGGGTTCTCCCAGTTCCTTGAGCGCTCCATACCCCCTGTACGTGGGCCTACCCTGTATTCTCCATTGGCGTCGTTCGGCGAAGGGAACTCGTTCATACGGTCTATCCTGCCGGGTCGCATCGAAGCCGTCGTACTTTTATCGGGCTCGGTAATGGTTCCCTGTGCCCGTACGTGGGATTCGATTGACTAATTGGCGTGCTGGTTGCTAAGGGTTCTCCCAGTTCTTTGAGCGCTCCATACCCCCTGTACGTGGGCCTACCCTGTATTCTCCATTGGCGTCGTTCGGCGAAGGGAACTCGTTCATTCCGTCTATCCTGCCGGGTCGCCTCGAAGCCGTCGTACAGGAATAAGGCTCAGTAATGGTTCCCTGAGCCCGTACGTGGGATTCGATTGGCTAATTGGCGTGCTGGTTGCTAAGGGTTCTCCCAGTTCCTTGAGCGCTCCATACCCCCTGTACGTGGGCCTACCCTGTATTCTCCATTGGCGTCGTTCGGCGAAGGGAACTCGTTCATACGGTCTATCCTGCCGGGTCGCCTCGAAGCCGTCGTACTGGTATCGGGCTCAGTAATGGTTCCCTGAGCCCGTACGTGGGATTCGATTGTCTAATTGGCGTGCTGGTTGCTAAGGGTTCTCCCAGTTCCTTGAGCGCTCCATACCCCCTGTACGTGGGCCTACCCTGTATTCTCCATTGGCGTCGTTCGGCGAAGGGAACTCGTTCATTCGGTCTATCCTGCCGGGTCGCCTCGAAGCCGTCGTACAGGAATAAGGCTCAGTAATGGTTCCCTGAGCCCGTACGTGGGATTCGATTGGCTAATTGGCGTGCTGGTTGCTAAGGGTTCTCCCAGTTCCTTGAGCGCTCCATACCCCCTGTACGTGGGCCTACCCTGTATTCTCCATTGGCGTCGTTCGGCGAAGGGAACTCGTTCATACGGTCTATCCTGCCGGGTCGCCTCGAAGCCGTCGTACTGGTATCGGGCTCAGTAATGGTTCCCTGAGCCCGTACGTTGGATTCGATTGTCTAATTGGCGTGCTGGTTGCTAAGGGTGCTCCCAGATCCTTGAGCACTCCATACCCCCTGTACGTGGGCCTACCCTGTATTCTCCATTGGCGTCGTTCGGCGAAGGGAACTCGTTCATTCGGTCTATCCTGCCGGGTCGCCTCGAAGCCGTCGTACTGGAATAAGGCACAGTAATGGTTCCCTGAGCCCGTACGTTGGATTCGATTGGATAATTGGCGTGCTGGTTGCTAAGGATTCTCCCAGTTCCTTGAGCGCTCCATACCCCCTGTACGTGGGCCTACCCTGTATTCTCCATTGGCGTCGTTCGGCGAAGGGAACTCGTTCATACGGTCTATCCTGCCGGGTCGCCTCGAAGCCGTCGTACTGGTATCGGGCTCAGGAATGGTTCCCTGAGCCCGTACGTGGGATTCGATTGTCTAATTGGCGTGCTGGTTGCTAAGGGTTCTCCCAGTTCCTTGAGCGCTCCATACCCCCTGTACGTGGGCCTACCCTGTATTCTCCATTGGCGTCGTTCGGCGAAGGGAACTCGTTCATGCGGTCCATCCTGCCGGGTCGCCTCGAAGCCGTCGTACTGGTATCGGGCTCAGTAATGGTTCCCTGAGCCCGTACGTGGGATTCGATTGTCTAATTGGCGTGCTGGTTGCTAAGGGTTCTCCCAGTTCCTTGAGCGCTCCGTACCCCCTGTACGTGGGCCTACCCTTTATTCTCCATTGGCGTCGTTCGGCGAAGGGAACTCGTTCATACGGTCTATCCTGCCGGGTCGCCTCGAAGCCGTCGTACTGGTATCGGGCTCGGTAATGGTTCCCTGAGCCCGTACGTGGGATTCGATTGTCTAATTGGCGTGCTGGTTGCTAAGGGTTCTCCCAGTTCTTTGAGCGCTCCATACCCCCTGTACATGGGCCTACCCTGTATTCTCCATTGGCGTCGTTCGGCGAAGGGAACTCGTTCATTCGGTCTATCCTGCCGGGTCGCCTCGAAGCCGTCGTACTGGAATAAGGCTCAGTAATGGTTCCCTGAGCCCGTACGTGGGATTCGATTGTCTAATTGGCGTGCTGGTTGCTAAGGATTCTCCCAGTTCCTTGAGCGCTCCATACCCCCTGTACGTGGGCCTACCCTGTATTCTCCAATGGCGTCGTTCGGCGAAGGGAACTCGTTCATACGGTCTATCCTGCCGGGTCGCCTCGAAGCCGTCGTACTGGTATCATGCTCAGTAATGGTTCCCTGGGCCCGTACGTGGGATTCGATTGTCTAATTGGCGTGCTGGTTTCTAAGGGTTCTCCCAGTTCCTTGAGCGCTCTTACCCCCTGTACGTGGGCCTACCCTGTATTCTCCATTGGCGTCGTTCGGCGAAGGGAACTCGTTCATACGGTCTATCCTGCCGGGTCGCCTCGAAGCCGTCGTACTGGTATCGGGCTCAGTAATGGTTCCCTGAGCCCGTACGTGGGATTCGATTGTCTAATTGGCGTGCTGGTTGCTAAGGGTTCTCCCAGTTCCTTGAGCGCTCCATACCCCCTGTACGTGGGCCTACCCTGTATTCTCCATTGGCGTCGTTCGGCGAAGGGAACTCGTTCATACGGTCTATCCTGCCGGGTCGCATCGAAGCCGTCGTACTTTTATCGGGCTCGGTAATGGTTCCCTGTGCCCGTACGTGGGATTCGATTGTCTAATTGGCGTGCTGGTTGCTAAGGGTTCTCCCAGTTCTTTGAGCGCTCCATACCCCCTGTACGTGGGCCTACCCTGTATTCTCCATTGGCGTCGTTCGGCGAAGGGAACTCGTTCATTCCGTCTATCCTGCCGGGTCGCCTCGAAGCCGTCGTACAGGAATAAGGCTCAGTAATGGTTCCCTGAGCCCGTACGTGGGATTCGATTGGCTAATTGGCGTGCTGGTTGCTAAGGGTTCTCCCAGTTCCTTGAGCGCTCCATACCCCCTGTACGTGGGCCTACCCTGTATTCTCCATTGGCGTCGTTCGGCGAAGGGAACTCGTTCATACGGTCTATCCTGCCGGGTCGCCTCGAAGCCGTCGTACTGGTATCGGGCTCAGTAATGGTTCCCTGAGCCCGTACGTGGGATTCGATTGTCTAATTGGCGTGCTGGTTGCTAAGGGTTCTCCCAGTTCCTTGAGCGCTCCATACCCCCTGTACGTGGGCCTACCCTGTATTCTCCATTGGCGTCGTTCGGCGAAGGGAACTCGTTCATTCGGTCTATCCTGCCGGGTCGCCTCGAAGCCGTCGTACAGGAATAAGGCTCAGTAATGGTTCCCTGAGCCCGTACGTGGGATTCGATTGGCTAATTGGCGTGCTGGTTGCTAAGGGTTCTCCCAGTTCCTTGAGCGCTCCATACCCCCTGTACGTGGGCCTACCCTGTATTCTCCATTGGCGTCGTTCGGCGAAGGGAACTCGTTCATACGGTCTATCCTGCCGGGTCGCCTCGAAGCCGTCGTACTGGTATCGGGCTCAGTAATGGTTCCCTGAGCCCGTACGTTGGATTCGATTGTCTAATTGGCGTGCTGGTTGCTAAGGGTGCTCCCAGATCCTTGAGCACTCCATACCCCCTGTACGTGGGCCTACCCTGTATTCTCCATTGGCGTCGTTCGGCGAAGGGAACTCGTTCATTCGGTCTATCCTGCCGGGTCGCCTCGAAGCCGTCGTACTGGAATAAGGCACAGTAATGGTTCCCTGAGCCCGTACGTTGGATTCGATTGGATAATTGGCGTGCTGGTTGCTAAGGATTCTCCCAGTTCCTTGAGCGCTCCATACCCCCTGTACGTGGGCCTACCCTGTATTCTCCATTGGCGTCGTTCGGCGAAGGGAACTCGTTCATACGGTCTATCCTGCCGGGTCGCCTCGAAGCCGTCGTACTGGTATCGGGCTCAGGAATGGTTCCCTGAGCCCGTACGTGGGATTCGATTGTCTAATTGGCGTGCTGGTTGCTAAGGGTTCTCCCAGTTCCTTGAGCGCTCCATACCCCCTGTACGTGGGCCTACCCTGTATTCTCCATTGGCGTCGTTCGGCGAAGGGAACTCGTTCATGCGGTCCATCCTGCCGGGTCGCCTCGAAGCCGTCGTACTGGTATCGGGCTCAGTAATGGTTCCCTGAGCCCGTACGTGGGATTCGATTGTCTAATTGGCGTGCTGGTTGCTAAGGGTTCTCCCAGTTCCTTGAGCGCTCCGTACCCCCTGTACGTGGGCCTACCCTTTATTCTCCATTGGCGTCGTTCGGCGAAGGGAACTCGTTCATACGGTCTATCCTGCCGGGTCGCCTCGAAGCCGTCGTACTGGTATCGGGCTCGGTAATGGTTCCCTGAGCCCGTACGTGGGATTCGATTGTCTAATTGGCGTGCTGGTTGCTAAGGGTTCTCCCAGTTCTTTGAGCGCTCCATACCCCCTGTACATGGGCCTACCCTGTATTCTCCATTGGCGTCGTTCGGCGAAGGGAACTCGTTCATTCGGTCTATCCTGCCGGGTCGCCTCGAAGCCGTCGTACTGGAATAAGGCTCAGTAATGGTTCCCTGAGCCCGTACGTGGGATTCGATTGGCTAATTGGCGTGCTGGTTGCTAAGGGTTCTCCCAGGTCCTTGAGCGCTCCATACCCCCTGTACGTGGGCCTACCCTGTATTCTCCATTGGCGTCGTTCGGCGAAGGGAACTCGTTCATACGGTCTATCCTGCCGGGTCGCCTCGAAGCCGTCGTACTGGTATCGGGCTCAGTAATGGTTCCCTGAGCCCGTACGTGGGATTCGATTGTCTAATTGGCGTGCTGGTTGCTAAGGGTTCTCCCAGTTCCTTGAGCGCTCCATACCCCCTGTACGTGGGCCTACCCTGTATTCTCCATTGGCGTCGTTCGGCGAAGGGAACTCGTTCATACGGTCTATCCTGCCGGGTCGCCTCGAAGCCGTCGTACTGGTATCGGGCTCGGTAATGGTTCCCTGTGCCCGTACGTGGGATTCGATTGTCTAATTGGCGTGCTGGTTGCTAAGGGTTCTCCCAGTTCTTTGAGCGCTCCATACCCCCTGTACGTGGGCCTACCCTGTATTCTCCATTGGCGTCGTTCGGCGAAGGGAACTCGTTCATTCGGTCTATCCTGCCGGGTCGCCTCGAAGCCGTCGTACAGGAATAAGGCTCAGTAATGGTTCCCTGAGCCCGTACGTGGGATTCGATTGGCTAATTGGCGTGCTGGTTGCTAAGGGTTCTCCCAGTTCCTTGAGCGCTCCATACCCCCTGTACGTGGGCCTACCCTGTATTCTCCATTAGCGTCGTTCGGCGAAGGGAACTCGTTCATACGGTCTATCCTGCCGGGTCGCCTCGAAGCCGTCGTACTGGTATCGCGCTCAGTAATGGTTCCCTGAGCCCGTACGTGGGATTCGATTGTCTAATTGGCGTGCTGGTTGCTAAGGGTTCTCCCAGTTCCTTGAGCGCTCCATACCCCCTGTACGTGGGCCTACCCTGTATTCTCCATTGGCGTCGTTCGGCGAAGGGAACTCGTTCATACGGTCTATCCTGCCGGGTCGCCTCGAAGCCGTCGTACTGTTATCGGGCTCAGTAATGGTTCCCTGAGCCCGTACGTGGGATTCGATTGTCTAATTGGCGTGCTGGTTGCTAAGGGTTCTCCCAGTTCTTTGAGCGCTCCATACCCCCTGTACATGGGCCTACCCTGTATTCTCCATTGGCGTCGTTCGGCGAAGGGAACTCGTTCATTCGGTCTATCCTGCCGGGTCGCCTCGAAGCCGTCGTACTGGAATAAGGCTCAGTAATGGTTCCCTGAGCCCGTACGTGGGATTCGATTGGCTAATTGGCGTGCTGGTTGCTAAGGGTTCTCCCAGGTCCTTGAGCGCTCCATACCCCCTGTACGTGGGCCTACCCTGTATTCTCCATTGGCGTCGTTCGGCGAAGGGAACTCGTTCATACGGTCTATCCTGCCGGGTCGCCTCGAAGCCGTCGTACTGGTATCGGGCTCAGTAATGGTTCCCTGAGCCCGTACGTGGGATTCGATTGTCTAATTGGCGTGCTGGTTGCTAAGGGTTCTCCCAGTTCCTTGAGCGCTCCATACCCCCTGTACGTGGGCCTACCCTGTATTCTCCATTGGCGTCGTTCGGCGAAGGGAACTCGTTCATACGGTCTATCCTGCCGGGTCGCCTCGAAGCCGTCGTACTGGTATCGGGCTCGGTAATGGTTCCCTGTGCCCGTACGTGGGATTCGATTGTCTAATTGGCGTGCTGGTTGCTAAGGGTTCTCCCAGTTCTTTGAGCGCTCCATACCCCCTGTACGTGGGCCTACCCTGTATTCTCCATTGGCGTCGTTCGGCGAAGGGAACTCGTTCATTCGGTCTATCCTGCCGGGTCGCCTCGAAGCCGTCGTACAGGAATAAGGCTCAGTAATGGTTCCCTGAGCCCGTACGTGGGATTCGATTGGCTAATTGGCGTGCTGGTTGCTAAGGGTTCTCCCAGTTCCTTGAGCGCTCCATACCCCCTGTACGTGGGCCTACCCTGTATTCTCCATTGGCGTCGTTCGGCGAAGGGAACTCGTTCATACGGTCTATCCTGCCGGGTCGCCTCGAAGCCGTCGTACTGGTATCGCGCTCAGTAATGGTTCCCTGAGCCCGTACGTGGGATTCGATTGTCTAATTGGCGTGCTGGTTGCTAAGGGTTCTCCCAGTTCCTTGAGCGCTCCATACCCCCTGTACGTGGGCCTACCCTGTATTCTCCATTGGCGTCGTTCGGCGAAGGGAACTCGTTCATACGGTCTATCCTGCCGGGTCGCCTCGAAGCCGTCGTACTGTTATCGGGCTCAGTAATGGTTCCCTGAGCCCGTACGTGGGATTCGATTGGCTAATTGGCGTGCTGGTTGCTAAGGGTTCTCCCAGTTCCTTGAGCGCTCCATACCCCCTGTACGTGGGCCTACCCTGTATTCTCCATTGGCGTCGTTCGGCGAAGGGAACTCGTTCATACGGTCTATCCTGCCGGGTCGCCTCGAAGCCGTCGTACTGGTATCGGGCTCGGTAATGGTTCCCTGAGCCCGTACGTGGGATTCGATTGTCTAATTGGCGTGCTGGTTGCTAAGGGTTCTCCCAGTTCTTTGAGCGCTCCATACCCCCTGTACATGGGCCTACCCTGTATTCTCCATTGGCGTCGTTCGGCGAAGGGAACTCGTTCATTCGGTCTATCCTGCCGGGTCGCCTCGAAGCCGTCGTACTGGAATAAGGCTCAGTAATGGTTCCCTGAGCCCGTACGTGGGATTCGATTGGCTAATTGGCGTGCTGGTTGCTAAGGGTTCTCCCAGTTCCTTGAGCGCTCCATACCCCCTGTACGTGGGCCTACCCTGTATTCTCCATTGGCGTCGTTCGGCGAAGGGAACTCGTTCATACGGTCTATCCTGCCGGGTCGCCTCGAAGCCGTCGTACTGGTATCGGGCTCAGTAATGGTTCCCTGAGCCCGTACGTGGGATTCGATTGTCTAATTGGCGTGCTGGTTGCTAAGGGTTCTCCCAGTTCCTTGAGCGCTCCATACCCCCTGTACGTGGGCCTACCCTGTATTCTCCATTGGCGTCGTTCGGCGAAGGGAACTCGTTCATACGGTCTATCCTGCCGGGTCGCATCGAAGCCGTCGTACTTTTATCGGGCTCGGTAATGGTTCCCTGTGCCCGTACGTGGGATTCGATTGTCTAATTGGCGTGCTGGTTGCTAAGGGTTCTCCCAGTTCTTTGAGCGCTCCATATCCCCTGTACGTGGGCCTACCCTGTATTCTCCATTGGCGTCGTTCAGCGAAGGGAACTCGTTCATTCGGTCTATCCTGCCGGGTCGCCTCGAAGCCGTCGTACAGGAATAAGGCTCAGTAATGGTTCCCTGAGCCCGTACGTGGGATTCGATTGGCTAATTGGCGTGCTGGTTGCTAAGGGTTCTCCCAGTTCCTTGAGCGCTCCATACCCCCTGTACGTGGGCCTACCCTGTATTCTCCATTGGCGTCGTTCGGCGAAGGGAACTCGTTCATACGGTCTATCCTGCCGGGTCGCCTCGAAGCCGTCGTACTGGTATCGGGCTCAGTAATGGTTCCCTGAGCCCGTACGTGGGATTCGATTGTCTAATTGGCGTGCTGGTTGCTAAGGGTTCTCCCAGTTCCTTGAGCGCTCCATACCCCCTGTACGTGGGCCTACCCTGTATTCTCCATTGGCGTCGTTCGGCGAAGGGAACTCGTTCATACGGTCTATCCTGCCGGGTCGCCTCGAAGCCGTCGTACTGGTATCGGGCTCAGTAATGGTTCCCTGAGCCCGTACGTGGGATTCGATTGGCTAATTGGCGTGCTGGTTGCTAAGGGTTCTCCCAGTTCCTTGAGCGCTCCATACCCCCTGTACGTGGGCCTACCCTGTATTCTCCATTGGCGTCGTTCGACGAAGGGAACTCGTTCATACGGTCTATCCTGCCGGGTCGCCTCGAAGCCGTCGTACTGGTATCAGGCTCAGTAATGGTTCCCTGAGCCCGTACGTGGGATTCGATTGTCTAATTGGCGTGCTGGTTGCTAAGGATTCTCCCAGTTCCTTGAGCGCTCCATACCCCCTGTACGTGGGCCTACCCTGTATTCTCCAATGGCGTCGTTCGGCGAAGGGAACTCGTTCATACGGTCTATCCTGCCGGGTCGCCTCGAAGCCGTCGTACTGGTATCATGCTCAGTAATGGTTCCCTGGGCCCGTACGTGGGATTCGATTGTCTAATTGGCGTGCTGGTTTCTAAGGGTTCTCCCAGTTCCTTGAGCGCTCTTACCCCCTGTACGTGGGCCTACCATGTATTCTCCATTGGCGTCGTTCGGCGAAGGGAACTCGTTCATACGGTCTATCCTGCCGGGTCGCCTCGAAGCCGTCGTACTGGTATCGGGCTCAGTAATGGTTCCCTGAGCCCGTACGTGGGATTCGATTGTCTAATTGGCGTGCTGGTTGCTAAGGGTTCTCCCAGTTCCTTGAGCGCTCCATACCCCCTGTACGTGGGCCTACCCTGTATTCTCCATTGGCGTCGTTCGGCGAAGGGAACTCGTTCATACGGTCTATCCTGCCGGGTCGCATCGAAGCCGTCGTACTTTTATCGGGCTCGGTAATGGTTCCCTGTGCCCGTACGTGGGATTCGATTGTCTAATTGGCGTGCTGGTTGCTAAGGGTTCTCCCAGTTCTTTGAGCGCTCCATACCCCCTGTACGTGGGCCTACCCTGTATTCTCCATTGGCGTCGTTCGGCGAAGGGAACTCGTTCATTCCGTCTATCCTGCCGGGTCGCCTCGAAGCCGTCGTACAGGAATAAGGCTCAGTAATGGTTCCCTGAGCCCGTACGTGGGATTCGATTGGCTAATTGTCGTGCTGGTTGCTAAGGGTTCTCCCAGTTCCTTGAGCGCTCCATACCCCCTGTACGTGGGCCTACCCTGTATTCTCCATTGGCGTCGTTCGGCGAAGGGAACTCGTTCATACGGTCTATCCTGCCGGGTCGCCTCGAAGCCGTCGTACTGGTATCGGGCTCAGTAATGGTTCCCTGAGCCCGTACGTGGGATTCGATTGTCTAATTGGCGTGCTAGTTGCTAAGGGTTCTCCCAGTTCCTTGAGCGCTCCATACCCCCTGTACGTGGGCCTACCCTGTATTCTCCATTGGCGTCGTTCGGCGAAGGGAACTCGTTCATACGGTCTATCCTGCCGGGTCGCCTCGAAGCCGTCGTACTGGTATCGGGCTCAGTAATGGTTCCCTGAGCCCGTACGTGGGATTCGATTGGCTAATTGGCGTGCTGGTTGCTAAGGGTTCTCCCAGTTCCTTGAGCGCTCCATACCCCCTGTACGTGGGCCTACCCTGTATTCTCCATTGGCGTCGTTCGACGAAGGGAACTCGTTCATACGGTCTATCCTGCCGGGTCGCCTCGAAGCCGTCGTACTGGTATCAGGCTCAGTAATGGTTCCCTGAGCCCGTACGTGGGATTCGATTGTCTAATTGGCGTGCTGGTTGCTAAGGATTCTCCCAGTTCCTTGAGCGCTCCATACCCCCTGTACGTGGGCCTACCCTGTATTCTCCAATGGCGTCGTTCGGCGAAGGGAACTCGTTCATACGGTCTATCCTGCCGGGTCGCCTCGAAGCCGTCGTACTGGTATCATGCTCAGTAATGGTTCCCTGGGCCCGTACGTGGGATTCGATTGTCTAATTGGCGTGCTGGTTGCAAAGGGTTCTCCCAGTTCCTTGAGCGCTCTTACCCCCTGTACGTGGGCCTACCCTGTATTCTCCATTGGCGTCGTTCGGCGAAGGAAACTCGTTCATACGGTCTATCCTGTCGGGTCGCCTCGAAGCCGTCGTACTGGTATCGGGCTCAGTAATGGTTCCCTGAGCCCGTACGTGGGATTCGATTGTCTAATTGGCGTGCTGGTTGCTAAGGGTTCTCCCGGTTCCTTGAGCGCTCCATACCCCCTGTACGTGGGCCTACCCTGTATTCTCCATTGGCGTCGTTCGGCGAAGGGAACTCGTTCATTCGGTCTATCCTGCCGGGTCGCCTCGAAGCCGTCGTACAGGAATAAGGCTCAGTAATGGTTCCCTGAGCCCGTACGTGGGATTCGATTGGCTAATTGGCGTGCTGGTTGCTAAGGGTTCTCCCAGTTCCTTGAGCGCTCCATACCCCCTGTACGTGGGCCTACCCTGTATTCTCCATTGGCGTCGTTCGGCGAAGGGAACTCGTTCATACGGTCTATCCTGCCGGGTCGCCTCGAAGCCGTCGTACTGGTATCGGGCTCAGTAATGGTTCCCTGAGCCCGTACGTTGGATTCGATTGTCTAATTGGCGTGCTGGTTGCTAAGGGTGCTCCCAGATCCTTGAGCACTCCATACCCCCTGTACGTGGGCCTACCCTGTATTCTCCATTGGCGTCGTTCGGCGAAGGGAACTCGTTCATTCGGTCTATCCTGCCGGGTCGCCTCGAAGCCGTCGTACTGGAATAAGGCTCAGTAATGGTTCCCTGAGCCCGTACGTTGGATTCGATTGGCTAATTGGCGTGCTGGTTGCTAAGGATTCTCCCAGTTCCTTGAGCGCTCCATACCCCCTGTACGTGGGCCTACCCTGTATCCTCCATTGGCGTCGTTCGGCGGAGGGAACTCGTTCATACGGTCTATCCTGCCGGGTCGCCTCGAAGCCGACGTACTGGTATCGGGCTCAGGAATGGTTCCCTGAGCCCGTACGTGGGATTCGATTGTCTAATTGGCGTGCTGGTTGCTAAGGGTTCTCCCAGTTCCTTGAGCGCTCCGTACCCCCTGTACGTGGGCCTACCCTTTATTCTCCATTGGCGTCGTTCGGCGAAGGGAACTCGTTCATACGGTCTATCCTGCCGGGTCGCCTCGAAGCCGTCGTACTGGTATCGGGCTCGGTAATGGTTCCCTGAGCCCGTACGTGGGATTCGATTGGCTAATTGGCGTGCTGGTTGCTAAGGGTTCTCCCAGTTCCTTGAGCGCTCCATACCCCCTGTACGTGGGCCTACCCTGTATTCTCCATTGGCGTCGTTCGGCGAAGGGAACTCGTTCATACGGTCTATCCTGCCGGGTCGCCTCGAAGCCGTCGTACTGGTATCGGGCTCAGTAATGGTTCCCTGAGCCCGTACGTGGGATTCGATTGTCTAATTGGCGTGCTGGTTGCTAAGGGTTCTCCCAGTTCCTTGAGCGCTCCATACCCCCTGTACGTGGGCCTACCCTGTATTCTCCATTGGCGTCGTTCGGCGAAGGGAACTCGTTCATACGGTCTATCCTGCCGGGTCGCCTCGAAGCCGTCGTACTGGTATCGGGCTCAGTAATGGTTCCCTGAGCCCGTACGTGGGATTCGATTGGCTAATTGGCGTGCTGGTTGCTAAGGGTTCTCCCAGTTCCTTGAGCGCTCCATACCCCCTGTACGTGGGCCTACCCTGTATTCTCCATTGGCGTCGTTCGACGAAGGGAACTCGTTCATACGGTCTATCCTGCCGGGTCGCCTCGAAGCCGTCGTACTGGTATCAGGCTCAGTAATGGTTCCCTGAGCCCGTACGTGGGATTCGATTGTCTAATTGGCGTGCTGGTTGCTAAGGATTCTCCCAGTTCCTTGAGCGCTCCATACCCCCTGTACGTGGGCCTACCCTGTATTCTCCAATGGCGTCGTTCGGCGAAGGGAACTCGTTCATACGGTCTATCCTGCCGGGTCGCCTCGAAGCCGTCGTACTGGTATCATGCTCAGTAATGGTTCCCTGGGCCCGTACGTGGGATTCGATTGTCTAATTGGCGTGCTGGTTGCTAAGGGTTCTCCCGGTTCCTTGAGCGCTCCATACCCCCTGTACGTGGGCCTACCCTGTATTCTCCATTGGCGTCGTTCGGCGAAGGGAACTCGTTCATTCGGTCTATCCTGCCGGGTCGCCTCGAAGCCGTCGTACAGGAATAAGGCTCAGTAATGGTTCCCTGAGCCCGTACGTGGGATTCGATTGGCTAATTGGCGTGCTGGTTGCTAAGGGTTCTCCCAGTTCCTTGAGCGCTCCATACCCCCTGTACGTGGGCCTACCCTGTATTCTCCATTGGCGTCGTTCGGCGAAGGGAACTCGTTCATACGGTCTATCCTGCCGGGTCGCCTCGAAGCCGTCGTACTGGTATCGGGCTCAGTAATGGTTCCCTGAGCCCGTACGTTGGATTCGATTGTCTAATTGGCGTGCTGGTTGCTAAGGGTGCTCCCAGATCCTTGAGCACTCCATACCCCCTGTACGTGGGCCTACCCTGTATTCTCCATTGGCGTCGTTCGGCGAAGGGAACTCGTTCATTCGGTCTATCCTGCCGGGTCGCCTCGAAGCCGTCGTACTGGAATAAGGCTCAGTAATGGTTCCCTGAGCCCGTACGTTGGATTCGATTGGCTAATTGGCGTGCTGGTTGCTAAGGATTCTCCCAGTTCCTTGAGCGCTCCATACCCCCTGTACGTGGGCCTACCCTGTATCCTCCATTGGCGTCGTTCGGCGGAGGGAACTCGTTCATACGGTCTATCCTGCCGGGTCGCCTCGAAGCCGACGTACTGGTATCGGGCTCAGGAATGGTTCCCTGAGCCCGTACGTGGGATTCGATTGTCTAATTGGCGTGCTGGTTGCTAAGGGTTCTCCCAGTTCCTTGAGCGCTCCATACCCCCTGTACGTGGGCCTACCCTGTATTCTCCATTGGCGTCGTTCGGCGAAGGGAACTCGTTCATGCGGTCCATCCTGCTGGGTCGCCTCGAAGCCGTCGTACTGGTATCGGGCTCAGTAATGGTTCCCTGAGCCCGTACGTGGGATTCGATTGTCTAATTGGCGTGCTAGTTGCTAAGGGTTCTCCCAGTTCCTTGAGCGCTCCATACCCCCTGTACGTGGGCCTACCCTGTATTCTCCATTGGCGTCGTTCGGCGAAGGGAACTCGTTCATACGGTCTATCCTGCCGGGTCGCCTCGAAGCCGTCGTACTGGTATCGGGCTCAGTAATGGTTCCCTGAGCTCGTACGTGGGATTCGATTGGCTAATTGGCGTGCTGGTTGCTAAGGGTTCTCCCAGTTCCTTGAGCGCTCCATACCCCCTGTACGTGGGCCTACCCTGTATTCTCCATTGGCGTCGTTCGACGAAGGGAACTCGTTCATACGGTCTATCCTGCCGGGTCGCCTCGAAGCCGTCGTACTGGTATCAGGCTCAGTAATGGTTCCCTGAGCCCGTACGTGGGATTCGATTGTCTAATTGGCGTGCTGGTTGCTAAGGATTCTCCCAGTTCCTTGAGCGCTCCATACCCCCTGTACGTGGGCCTACCCTGTATTCTCCAATGGCGTCGTTCGGCGAAGGGAACTCGTTCATACGGTCTATCCTGCCGGGTCGCCTCGAAGCCGTCGTACTGGTATCATGCTCAGTAATGGTTCCCTGGGCCCGTACGTGGGATTCGATTGTCTAATTGGCGTGCTGGTTGCAAAGGGTTCTCCCAGTTCCTTGAGCGCTCTTACCCCCTGTACGTGGGCCTACCCTGTATTCTCCATTGGCGTCGTTCGGCGAAGGAAACTCGTTCATACGGTCTATCCTGTCGGGTCGCCTCGAAGCCGTCGTACTGGTATCGGGCTCAGTAATGGTTCCCTGAGCCCGTACGTGGGATTCGATTGTCTAATTGGCGTGCTGGTTGCTAAGGGTTCTCCCGGTTCCTTGAGCGCTCCATACCCCCTGTACGTGGGCCTACCCTGTATTCTCCATTGGCGTCGTTCGGCGAAGGGAACTCGTTCATTCGGTCTATCCTGCCGGGTCGCCTCGAAGCCGTCGTACAGGAATAAGGCTCAGTAATGGTTCCCTGAGCCCGTACGTGGGATTCGATTGGCTAATTGGCGTGCTGGTTGCTAAGGGTTCTCCCAGTTCCTTGAGCGCTCCATACCCCCTGTACGTGGGCCTACCCTGTATTCTCCATTGGCGTCGTTCGGCGAAGGGAACTCGTTCATACGGTCTATCCTGCCGGGTCGCCTCGAAGCCGTCGTACTGGTATCGGGCTCAGTAATGGTTCCCTGAGCCCGTACGTTGGATTCGATTGTCTAATTGGCGTGCTGGTTGCTAAGGGTGCTCCCAGATCCTTGAGCACTCCATACCCCCTGTACGTGGGCCTACCCTGTATTCTCCATTGGCGTCGTTCGGCGAAGGGAACTCGTTCATTCGGTCTATCCTGCCGGGTCGCCTCGAAGCCGTCGTACTGGAATAAGGCTCAGTAATGGTTCCCTGAGCCCGTACGTTGGATTCGATTGGCTAATTGGCGTGCTGGTTGCTAAGGATTCTCCCAGTTCCTTGAGCGCTCCATACCCCCTGTACGTGGGCCTACCCTGTATCCTCCATTGGCGTCGTTCGGCGGAGGGAACTCGTTCATACGGTCTATCCTGCCGGGTCGCCTCGAAGCCGACGTACTGGTATCGGGCTCAGGAATGGTTCCCTGAGCCCGTACGTGGGATTCGATTGTCTAATTGGCGTGCTGGTTGCTAAGGGTTCTCCCAGTTCCTTGAGCGCTCCGTACCCCCTGTACGTGGGCCTACCCTTTATTCTCCATTGGCGTCGTTCGGCGAAGGGAACTCGTTCATACGGTCTATCCTGCCGGGTCGCCTCGAAGCCGTCGTACTGGTATCGGGCTCGGTAATGGTTCCCTGAGCCCGTACGTGGGATTCGATTGGCTAATTGGCGTGCTGGTTGCTAAGGGTTCTCCCAGTTCCTTGAGCGCTCCATACCCCCTGTACGTGGGCCTACCCTGTATTCTCCATTGGCGTCGTTCGGCGAAGGGAACTCGTTCATACGGTCTATCCTGCCGGGTCGCCTCGAAGCCGTCGTACTGGTATCGGGCTCAGTAATGGTTCCCTGAGCCCGTACGTGGGATTCGATTGTCTAATTGGCGTGCTGGTTGCTAAGGGTTCTCCCAGTTCCTTGAGCGCTCCATACCCCCTGTACGTGGGCCTACCCTGTATTCTCCATTGGCGTCGTTCGGCGAAGGGAACTCGTTCATACGGTCTATCCTGCCGGGTCGCCTCGAAGCCGTCGTACTGGTATCGGGCTCAGTAATGGTTCCCTGAGCCCGTACGTGGGATTCGATTGGCTAATTGGCGTGCTGGTTGCTAAGGGTTCTCCCAGTTCCTTGAGCGCTCCATACCCCCTGTACGTGGGCCTACCCTGTATTCTCCATTGGCGTCGTTCGACGAAGGGAACTCGTTCATACGGTCTATCCTGCCGGGTCGCCTCGAAGCCGTCGTACTGGTATCAGGCTCAGTAATGGTTCCCTGAGCCCGTACGTGGGATTCGATTGTCTAATTGGCGTGCTGGTTGCTAAGGATTCTCCCAGTTCCTTGAGCGCTCCATACCCCCTGTACGTGGGCCTACCCTGTATTCTCCAATGGCGTCGTTCGGCGAAGGGAACTCGTTCATACGGTCTATCCTGCCGGGTCGCCTCGAAGCCGTCGTACTGGTATCATGCTCAGTAATGGTTCCCTGGGCCCGTACGTGGGATTCGATTGTCTAATTGGCGTGCTGGTTGCTAAGGGTTCTCCCGGTTCCTTGAGCGCTCCATACCCCCTGTACGTGGGCCTACCCTGTATTCTCCATTGGCGTCGTTCGGCGAAGGGAACTCGTTCATTCGGTCTATCCTGCCGGGTCGCCTCGAAGCCGTCGTACAGGAATAAGGCTCAGTAATGGTTCCCTGAGCCCGTACGTGGGATTCGATTGGCTAATTGGCGTGCTGGTTGCTAAGGGTTCTCCCAGTTCCTTGAGCGCTCCATACCCCCTGTACGTGGGCCTACCCTGTATTCTCCATTGGCGTCGTTCGGCGAAGGGAACTCGTTCATACGGTCTATCCTGCCGGGTCGCCTCGAAGCCGTCGTACTGGTATCGGGCTCAGTAATGGTTCCCTGAGCCCGTACGTTGGATTCGATTGTCTAATTGGCGTGCTGGTTGCTAAGGGTGCTCCCAGATCCTTGAGCACTCCATACCCCCTGTACGTGGGCCTACCCTGTATTCTCCATTGGCGTCGTTCGGCGAAGGGAACTCGTTCATTCGGTCTATCCTGCCGGGTCGCCTCGAAGCCGTCGTACTGGAATAAGGCTCAGTAATGGTTCCCTGAGCCCGTACGTTGGATTCGATTGGCTAATTGGCGTGCTGGTTGCTAAGGATTCTCCCAGTTCCTTGAGCGCTCCATACCCCCTGTACGTGGGCCTACCCTGTATCCTCCATTGGCGTCGTTCGGCGGAGGGAACTCGTTCATACGGTCTATCCTGCCGGGTCGCCTCGAAGCCGACGTACTGGTATCGGGCTCAGGAATGGTTCCCTGAGCCCGTACGTGGGATTCGATTGTCTAATTGGCGTGCTGGTTGCTAAGGGTTCTCCCAGTTCCTTGAGCGCTCCATACCCCCTGTACGTGGGCCTACCCTGTATTCTCCATTGGCGTCGTTCGGCGAAGGGAACTCGTTCATGCGGTCCATCCTGCTGGGTCGCCTCGAAGCCGTCGTACTGGTATCGGGCTCAGTAATGGTTCCCTGAGCCCGTACGTGGGATTCGATTGTCTAATTGGCGTGCTGGTTGCTAAGGGTTCTCCCAGTTCCTTGAGCGCTCCGTACCCCCTGTACGTGGGCCTACCCTTTATTCTCCATTGGCGTCGTTCGGCGAAGGGAACTCGTTCATACGGTCTATCCTGCCGGGTCGCCTCGAAGCCGTCGTACTGGTATCGGGCTCGGTAATGGTTCCCTGAGCCCGTACGTGGGATTCGATTGGCTAATTGGCGTGCTGGTTGCTAAGGGTTCTTCCAGTTCCTTGAGCGCTCCATACCCCCTGTACGTGGGCCTACCCTGTATTCTCCATTGGCGTCGTTCGGCGAAGGGAACTCGTTTATACGGTCTATCCTGCCGGGTCGCCTCGAAGCCGTCGTACTGGTATCGGGCTCAGTAATGGTTCCCTGAGCCCGTACGTGGGATTCGATTGTCTAATTGGCGTGCTGGTTGCTAAGGGTTCTCCCAGTTCCTTGAGCGCTCCATACCCCCTGTACGTGGGCCTACCCTGTATTCTCCATTGGCGTCGTTCGGCGAAGGGAACTCGTTCATACGGTCTATCCTGCCGGGTCGCCTCGAAGCCGTCGTACTGGTATCGGGCTCAGTAATGGTTCCCTGAGCCCGTACGTGGGATTCGATTGGCTAATTGGCGTGCTGGTTGCTAAGGGTTCTCCCAGTTCCTTGAGCGCTCCATACCCCCTGTACGTGGGCCTACCCTGTATTCTACATTGGCGTCGTTCGACGAAGGGAACTCGTTCATACGGTCTATCCTGCCGGGTCGCCTCGAAGCCGTCGTACTGGTATCAGGCTCAGTAATGGTTCCCTGAGCCCGTACGTGGGATTCGATTGTCTAATTGGCGTGCTGGTTGCTAAGGATTCTCCCAGTTCCTTGAGCGCTCCATACCCCCTGTACGTGGGCCTACCCTGTATTCTCCAATGGCGTCGTTCGGCGAAGGGAACTCGTTCATACGGTCTATCCTGCCGGGTCGCCTCGAAGCCGTCGTACTGGTATCATGCTCAGTAATGGTTCCCTGGGCCCGTACGTGGGATTCGATTGTCTAATTGGCGTGCTGGTTTCTAAGGGTTCTCCCAGTTCCTTGAGCGCTCTTACCCCCTGTACGTGGGCCTACCATGTATTCTCCATTGGCGTCGTTCGGCGAAGGGAACTCGTTCATACGGTCTATCCTGCCGGGTCGCCTCGAAGCCGTCGTACTGGTATCGGGCTCAGTAATGGTTCCCTGAGCCCGTACGTGGGATTCGATTGTCTAATTGGCGTGCTGGTTGATAAGGGTTCTCCCAGTTCCTTGAGCGCTCCATACCCCCTGTACGTGGGCCTACCCTGTATTCTCCATTGGCGTCGTTCGGCGAAGGGAACTCGTTCATACGGTCTATCCTGCCGGGTCGCATCGAAGCCGTCGTACTTTTATCGGGCTCGGTAATGGTTCCCTGTGCCCGTACGTGGGATTCGATTGTCTAATTGGCGTGCTGGTTGCTAAGGGTTCTCCCAGTTCTTTGAGCGCTCCATACCCCCTGTACGTGGGCCTACCCTGTATTCTCCATTGGCGTCGTTCGGCGAAGGGAACTCGTTCATTCCGTCTATCCTGCCGGGTCGCCTCGAAGCCGTCGTACAGGAATAAGGCTCAGTAATGGTTCCCTGAGCCCGTACGTGGGATTCGATTGGCTAATTGGCGTGCTGGTTGCTAAGGGTTCTCCCAGTTCCTTGAGCGCTCCATACCCCCTGTACGTGGGCCTACCCTGTATTCTCCATTGGCGTCGTTCGGCGAAGGGAACTCGTTCATACGGTCTATCCTGCCGGGTCGCCTCGAAGCCGTCGTACTGGTATCGGGCTCAGTAATGGTTCCCTGAGCCCGTACGTGGGATTCGATTGTCTAATTGGCGTGCTGGTTGCTAAGGGTTCTCCCAGTTCCTTGAGCGCTCCATACCCCCTGTACGTGGGCCTACCCTGTATTCTCCATTGGCGTCGTTCGGCGAAGGGAACTCGTTCATACGGTCTATCCTGCCGGGTCGCCTCGAAGCCGTCGTACTGGTATCGGGCTCAGTAATGGTTCCCTGAGCCCGTACGTGGGATTCGATTGGCTAATTGGCGTGCTGGTTGCTAAGGGTTCTCCTAGTTCCTTGAGCGCTCCATACCCCCTGTACGTGGGCCTACCCTGTATTCTCCATTGGCGTCGTTCGACGAAGGGAACTCGTTCATACGGTCTATCCTGCCGGGTCGCCTCGAAGCCGTCGTACTGGTATCAGGCTCAGTAATGGTTCCCTGAGCCCGTACGTGGGATTCGATTGTCTAATTGGCGTGCTGGTTGCTAAGGATTCTCCCAGTTCCTTGAGCGCTCCATACCCCCTGTACGTGGGCCTACCCTGTATTCTCCAATGGCGTCGTTCGGCGAAGGGAACTCGTTCATACGGTCTATCCTGCCGGGTCGCCTCGAAGCCGTCGTACTGGTATCATGCTCAGTAATGGTTCCCTGGGCCCGTACGTGGGATTCGATTGTCTAATTGGCGTGCTGGTTGCAAAGGGTTCTCCCAGTTCCTTGAGCGCTCTTACCCCCTGTACGTGGGCCTACCCTGTATTCTCCATTGGCGTCGTTCGGCGAAGGAAACTCGTTCATACGGTCTATCCTGTCGGGTCGCCTCGAAGCCGTCGTACTGGTATCGGGCTCAGTAATGGTTCCCTGAGCCCGTACGTGGAATTCGATTGTCTAATTGGCGTGCTGGTTGCTAAGGGTTCTCCCGGTTCCTTGAGCGCTCCATACCCCCTGTACGTGGGCCTACCCTGTATTCTCCATTGGCGTCGTTCGGCGAAGGGAACTCGTTCATTCGGTCTATCCTGCCGGGTCGCCTCGAAGCCATCGTACAGGAATAAGGCTCAGTAATGGTTCCCTGAGCCCGTACGTGGGATTCGATTGGCTAATTGGCGTGCTGGTTGCTAAGGGTTCTCCCAGTTCCTTGAGCGCTCCATACCCCCTGTACGTGGGCCTACCCTGTATTCTCCATTGGCGTCGTTCGGCGAAGGGAACTCGTTCATACGGTCTATCCTGCCGGGTCGCCTCGAAGCCGTCGTACTGGTATCGGGCTCAGTAATGGTTCCCTGAGCCCGTACGTTGGATTCGATTGTCTAATTGGCGTGCTGGTTGCTAAGGGTGCTCCCAGATCCTTGAGCACTCCATACCCCCTGTACGTGGGCCTACCCTGTATTCTCCATTGGCGTCGTTCGGCGAAGGGAACTCGTTCATTCGGTCTATCCTGCCGGGTCGCCTCGAAGCCGTCGTACTGGAATAAGGCTCAGTAATGGTTCCCTGAGCCCGTACGTTGGATTCGATTGGCTAATTGGCGTGCTGGTTGCTAAGGATTCTCCCAGTTCCTTGAGCGCTCCATACCCCCTGTACGTGGGCCTACCCTGTATCCTCCATTGGCGTCGTTCGGCGGAGGGAACTCGTTCATACGGTCTATCCTGCCGGGTCGCCTCGAAGCCGACGTACTGGTATCGGGCTCAGGAATGGTTCCCTGAGCCCGTACGTGGGATTCGATTGTCTAATTGGCGTGCTGGTTGCTAAGGGTTCTCCCAGTTCCTTGAGCGCTCCATACCCCCTGTACGTGGGCCTACCCTGTATTCTCCATTGGCGTCGTTCGGCGAAGGGAACTCGTTCATTCGGTCTATCCTGCCGGGTCGCCTCGAAGCCGTCGTACTGGTATCGGGCTCAGTAATGGTTCCCTGAGCCCGTACGTGGGATTCGATTGTCTAATTGGCGTGCTGGTTGCTAAGGGTTCTCCCAGTTCCTTGAGCGCTCCGTACCCCCTGTACGTGGGCCTACCCTTTATTCTCCATTGGCGTCGTTCGGCGAAGGGAACTCGTTCATACGGTCTATCCTGCCGGGTCGCCTCGAAGCCGTCGTACTGGTATCGGGCTCGGTAATGGTTCCCTGAGCCCGTACGTGGGATTCGATTGTCTAATTGGCGTGCTGGTTGCTAAGGGTTCTCCCAGTTCTTTGAGCGCTCCATACCCCCTGTACATGGGCCTACCCTGTATTCTCCATTGGCGTCGTTCGGCGAAGGGAACTCGTTCATTCGGTCTATCCTGCCGGGTCGCCTCGAAGCCGTCGTACTGGAATAAGGCTCAGTAATGGTTCCCTGAGCCCGTACGTGGGATTCGATTGGCTAATTGGCGTGCTGGTTGCTAAGGGTTCTCCCAGGTCCTTGAGCGCTCCATACCCCCTGTACGTGGGCCTACCCTGTATTCTCCATTGGCGTCGTTCGGCGAAGGGAACTCGTTCATACGGTCTATCCTGCCGGGTCGCCTCGAAGCCGTCGTACTGGTATCGGGCTCAGTAATGGTTCCCTGAGCCCGTACGTGGGATTCGATTGTCTAATTGGCGTGCTGGTTGCTAAGGGTTCTCCCAGTTCCTTGAGCGCTCCATACCCCCTGTACGTGGGCCTACCCTGTATTCTCCATTGGCGTCGTTCGGCGAAGGGAACTCGTTCATGCGGTCCATCCTGCTGGGTCGCCTCGAAGCCGTCGTACTGGTATCGGGCTCAGTAATGGTTCCCTGAGCCCGTACGTGGGATTCGATTGTCTAATTGGCGTGCTGGTTGCTAAGGGTTCTCCCAGTTCCTTGAGCGCTCCGTACCCCCTGTACGTGGGCCTACCCTTTATTCTCCATTGGCGTCGTTCGGCGAAGGGAACTCGTTCATACGGTCTATCCTGCCGGGTCGCCTCGAAGCCGTCGTACTGGTATCGGGCTCGGTAATGGTTCCCTGAGCCCGTACGTGGGATTCGATTGTCTAATTGGCGTGCTGGTTGCTAAGGGTTCTCCCAGTTCTTTGAGAGCTCCATACCCCCTGTACATGGGCCTACCCTGTATTCTCCATTGGCGTCGTTCGGCGAAGGGAACTCGTTCATTCGGTCTATCCTGCCGGGTCGCCTCGAAGCCGTCGTACTGGAATAAGGCTCAGTAATGGTTCCCTGAGCCCGTACGTGGGATTCGATTGGCTAATTGGCGTGCTGGTTGCTAAGGGTTCTCCCAGGTCCTTGAGCGCTCCATACCCCCTGTACGTGGGCCTACCCTGTATTCTCCATTGGCGTCGTTCGGCGAAGGGAACTCGTTCATACGGTCTATCCTGCCGGGTCGCCTCGAAGCCGTCGTACTGGTATCGGGCTCAGTAATGGTTCCCTGAGCCCGTACGTGGGATTCGATTGTCTAATTGGCGTGCTGGTTGCTAAGGGTTCTCCCAGTTCCTTGAGCGCTCCATACCCCCTGTACGTGGGCCTACCCTGTATTCTCCATTGGCGTCGTTCGGCGAAGGGAACTCGTTCATACGGTCTATCCTGCCGGGTCGCCTCGAAGCCGTCGTACTGGTATCGGGCTCAGTAATGGTTCCCTGAGCCCGTACGTGGGATTCGATTGGCTAATTGGCGTGCTGGTTGCTAAGGGTTCTCCTAGTTCCTTGAGCGCTCCATACCCCCTGTACGTGGGCCTACCCTGTATTCTCCATTGGCGTCGTTCGACGAAGGGAACTCGTTCATACGGTCTATCCTGCCGGGTCGCCTCGAAGCCGTCGTACTGGTATCAGGCTCAGTAATGGTTCCCTGAGCCCGTACGTGGGATTCGATTGTCTAATTGGCGTGCTGGTTGCTAAGGATTCTCCCAGTTCCTTGAGCGCTCCATACCCCCTGTACGTGGGCCTACCCTGTATTCTCCAATGGCGTCGTTCGGCGAAGGGAACTCGTTCATACGGTCTATCCTGCCGGGTCGCCTCGAAGCCGTCGTACTGGTATCATGCTCAGTAATGGTTCCCTGGGCCCGTACGTGGGATTCGATTGTCTAATTGGCGTGCTGGTTGCAAAGGGTTCTCCCAGTTCCTTGAGCGCTCTTACCCCCTGTACGTGGGCCTACCCTGTATTCTCCATTGGCGTCGTTCGGCGAAGGAAACTCGTTCATACGGTCTATCCTGTCGGGTCGCCTCGAAGCCGTCGTACTGGTATCGGGCTCAGTAATGGTTCCCTGAGCCCGTACGTGGAATTCGATTGTCTAATTGGCGTGCTGGTTGCTAAGGGTTCTCCCGGTTCCTTGAGCGCTCCATACCCCCTGTACGTGGGCCTACCCTGTATTCTCCATTGGCGTCGTTCGGCGAAGGGAACTCGTTCATTCGGTCTATCCTGCCGGGTCGCCTCGAAGCCGTCGTACAGGAATAAGGCTCAGTAATGGTTCCCTGAGCCCGTACGTGGGATTCGATTGGCTAATTGGCGTGCTGGTTGCTAAGGGTTCTTCCAGTTCCTTGAGCGCTCCATACCCCCTGTACGTGGGCCTACCCTGTATTCTCCATTGGCGTCGTTCGGCGAAGGGAACTCGTTCATACGGTCTATCCTGCCGGGTCGCCTCGAAGCCGTCGTACTGGTATCGGGCTCAGTAATGGTTCCCTGAGCCCGTACGTTGGATTCGATTGTCTAATTGGCGTGCTGGTTGCTAAGGGTGCTCCCAGATCCTTGAGCACTCCATACCCCCTGTACGTGGGCCTACCCTGTATTCTCCATTGGCGTCGTTCGGCGAAGGGAACTCGTTCATTCGGTCTATCCTGCCGGGTCGCCTCGAAGCCGTCGTACTGGAATAAGGCTCAGTAATGGTTCCCTGAGCCCGTACGTTGGATTCGATTGGCTAATTGGCGTGCTGGTTGCTAAGGATTCTCCCAGTTCCTTGAGCGCTCCATACCCCCTGTACGTGGGCCTACCCTGTATCCTCCATTGGCGTCGTTCGGCGGAGGGAACTCGTTCATACGGTCTATCCTGCCGGGTCGCCTCGAAGCCGACGTACTGGTATCGGGCTCAGGAATGGTTCCCTGAGCCCGTACGTGGGATTCGATTGTCTAATTGGCGTGCTGGTTGCTAAGGGTTCTCCCAGTTCCTTGAGCGCTCCATACCCCCTGTACGTGGGCCTACCCTGTATTCTCCATTGGCGTCGTTCGGCGAAGGGAACTCGTTCATGCGGTCCATCCTGCTGGGTCGCCTCGAAGCCGTCGTACTGGTATCGGGCTCAGTAATGGTTCCCTGAGCCCGTACGTGGGATTCGATTGTCTAATTGGCGTGCTGGTTGCTAAGGGTTCTCCCAGTTCCTTGAGCGCTCCGTACCCCCTGTACGTGGGCCTACTCTTTATTCTCCATTGGCGTCGTTCGGCGAAGGGAACTCGTTCATACGGTCTATCCTGCCGGGTCGCCTCGAAGCCGTCGTACTGGTATCGGGCTCGGTAATGGTTCCCTGAGCCCGTACGTGGGATTCGATTGTCTAATTGGCGTGCTGGTTGCTAAGGGTTCTCCCAGTTCTTTGAGCGCTCCATACCCCCTGTACATGGGCCTACCCTGTATTCTCCATTGGCGTCGTTCGGCGAAGGGAACTCGTTCATTCGGTCTATCCTGCCGGGTCGCCTCGAAGCCGTCGTACTGGAATAAGGCTCAGTAATGGTTCCCTGAGCCCGTACGTGGGATTCGATTGGCTAATTGGCGTGCTGGTTGCTAAGGGTTCTCCCAGGTCCTTGAGCGCTCCATACCCCCTGTACGTGGGCCTACCCTGTATTCTCCATTGGCGTCGTTCGGCGAAGGGAACTCGTTCATACGGTCTATCCTGCCGGGTCGCCTCGAAGCCGTCGTACTGGTATCGGGCTCAGTAATGGTTCCCTGAGCCCGTACGTGGGATTCGATTGTCTAATTGGCGTGCTGGTTGCTAAGGGTTCTCCCAGTTCCTTGAGCGCTCCATACCCCCTGTACGTGGGCCTACCCTGTATTCTCCATTGGCGTCGTTCGGCGAAGGGAACTCGTTCATACGGTCTATCCTGCCGGGTCGCCTCGAAGCCGTCGTACTGGTATCGGGCTCGGTAATGGTTCCCTGTGCCCGTACGTGGGATTCGATTGTCTAATTGGCGTGCTGGTTGCTAAGGGTTCTCCCAGTTCCTTGAGCGCTCTTACCCCCTGTACGTGGGCCTACCCTGTATTCTCCATTGGCGTCGTTCGGCGAAGGAAACTCGTTCATACGGTCTATCCTGTCGGGTCGCCTCGAAGCCGTCGTACTGGTATCGGGCTCAGTAATGGTTCCCTGAGCCCGTACGTGGAATTCGATTGTCTAATTGGCGTGCTGGTTGCTAAGGGTTCTCCCGGTTCCTTGAGCGCTCCATACCCCCTATACGTGGGCCTACCCTGTATTCTCCATTGGCGTCGTTCGGCGAAGGGAACTCGTTCATTCGGTCTATCCTGCCGGGTCGCCTCGAAGCCGTCGTACAGGAATAAGGCTCAGTAATGGTTCCCTGAGCCCGTACGTGGGATTCGATTGGCTAATTGGCGTGCTGGTTGCTAAGGGTTCTCCCAGTTCCTTGAGCGCTCCATACCCCCTGTACGTGGGCCTACCCTGTATTCTCCATTGGCGTCGTTCGGCGAAGGGAACTCGTTCATACGGTCTATCCTGCCGGGTCGCCTCGAAGCCGTCGTACTGGTATCGGGCTCAGTAATGGTTCCCTGAGCCCGTACGTTGGATTCGATTGTCTAATTGGCGTGCTGGTTGCTAAGGGTGCTCCCAGATCCTTGAGCACTCCATACCCCCTGTACGTGGGCCTACCCTGTATTCTCCATTGGCGTCGTTCGGCGAAGGGAACTCGTTCATTCGGTCTATCCTGCCGGGTCGCCTCGAAGCCGTCGTACTGGAATAAGGCTCAGTAATGGTTCCCTGAGCCCGTACGTTGGATTCGATTGGCTAATTGGCGTGCTGGTTGCTAAGGATTCTCCCAGTTCCTTGAGCGCTCCATACCCCCTGTACGTGGGCCTACCCTGTATTCTCCATTGGCGTCGTTCGGCGAAGGGAACTCGTTCATACGGTCTATCCTGCCGGGTCGCCTCGAAGCCGACGTACTGGTATCGGGCTCAGGAATGGTTCCCTGAGCCCGTACGTGGGATTCGATTGTCTAATTGGCGTGCTGGTTGCTAAGGGTTCTCCCAGTTCCTTGAGCGCTCCATACCCCCTGTACGTGGGCCTACCCTGTATTCTCCATTGGCGTCGTTCGGCGAAGGGAACTCGTTCATGCGGTCCATCCTGCCGGGTCGCCTCGAAGCCGTCGTACTGGTATCGGGCTCAGTAATGGTTCCCTGAGCCCGTACGTGGGATTCGATTGTCTAATTGGCGTGCTGGTTGCTAAGGGTTCTCCCAGTTCCTTGAGCGCTCCGTACCCCCTGTACGTGGGCCTACCCTTTATTCTCCATTGGCGTCGTTCGGCGAAGGGAACTCGTTCATACGGTCTATCCTGCCGGGTCGCCTCGAAGCCGTCGTACTGGTATCGGGCTCGGTAATGGTTCCCTGAGCCCGTACGTGGGATTCGATTGTCTAATTGGCGTGCTGGTTGCTAAGGGTTCTCCCAGTTCTTTGAGCGCTCCATACCCCCTGTACATGGGCCTACCCTGTATTCTCCATTGGCGTCGTTCGGCGAAGGGAACTCGTTCATTCGGTCTATCCTGCCGGGTCGCCTCGAAGCCGTCGTACTGGAATAAGGCTCAGTAATGGTTCCCTGAGCCCGTACGTGGGATTCGATTGGCTAATTGGCGTGCTGGTTGCTAAGGGTTCTCCCAGGTCCTTGAGCGCTCCATACCCCCTGTACGTGGGCCTACCCTGTATTCTCCATTGGCGTCGTTCGGCGAAGGGAACTCGTTCATACGGTCTATCCTGCCGGGTCGCCTCGAAGCCGTCGTACTGGTATCGGGCTCAGTAATGGTTCCCTGAGCCCGTACGTGGGATTCGATTGTCTAATTGGCGTGCTGGTTGCTAAGGGTTCTCCCAGTTCCTTGAGCGCTCCATACCCCCTGTACGTGGGCCTACCCTGTATTCTCCATTGGCGTCGTTCGGCGAAGGGAACTCGTTCATACGGTCTATCCTGCCGGGTCGCCTCGAAGCCGTCGTACTGGTATCGGGCTCGGTAATGGTTCCCTGTGCCCGTTACTTGGGATTCGATTGTCTAATTGGCGTGCTGGTTGCTAAGGGTTCTCCCAGTTCTTTGAGCGCTCCATACTCCCTGTACGTGGGCCTACCCTGTATTCTCCATTGGCGTCGTTCGGCGAAGGGAACTCGTTCATTCGGTCTATCCTGCCGGGTCGCCTCGAAGCCGTCGTACAGGAATAAGGCTCAGTAATGGTTCCCTGAGCCCGTACGTGGGATTCGATTGGCTAATTGGCGTGCTGGTTGCTAAGGGTTCTCCCAGTTCCTTGAGCGCTCCATACCCCCTGTACGTGGGCCTACCCTGTATTCTCCATTGGCGTCGTTCGGCGAAGGGAACTCGTTCATACGGTCTATCCTGCCGGGTCGCCTCGAAGCCGTCGTACTGGTATCGCGCTCAGTAATGGTTCCCTGAGCCCGTACGTGGGATTCGATTGTCTAATTGGCGTGCTGGTTGCTAAGGGTTCTCCCAGTTCCTTGAGCGCTCCATACCCCCTGTACGTGGGCCTACCCTGTATTCTCCATTGGCGTCGTTCGGCGAAGGGATCTCGTTCATACGGTCTATCCTGCCGGGTCGCCTCGAAGCCGTCGTACTGGTATCGGGCTCGGTAATGGTTCCCTGAGCCCGTACGTGGGATTCGATTGTCTAATTGGCGTGCTGGTTGCTAAGGGTTCTCCCAGTTCTTTGAGCGCTCCATACCCCCTGTACATGGGCCTACCCTGTATTCTCCATTGGCGTCGTTCGGCGAAGGGAACTCGTTCATTCGGTCTATCCTGCCGGGTCGCCTCGAAGCCGTCGTACTGGAATAAGGCTCAGTAATGGTTCCCTGAGCCCGTACGTGGGATTCGATTGGCTAATTGGCGTGCTGGTTGCTAAGGGTTCTCCCAGTTCCTTGAGCGCTCCATACCCCCTGTACGTGGGCCTACCCTGTATTCTCCATTGGCGTCGTTCGGCGAAGGGAACTCGTTCATACGGTCTATCCTGCCGGGTCGCCTCGAAGCCGTCGTACTGGTATCGGGCTCAGTATTGGTTCCCTGAGCCCGTACGTGGGATTCGATTGTCTAATTGGCGTGCTGGTTGCTAAGGGTTCTCCCAGTTCCTTGAGCGCTCCATACCCCCTGTACGTGGGCCTACCCTGTATTCTCCATTGGCGTCGTTCGGCGAAGGGAACTCGTTCATACGGTCTATCCTGCCGGGTCGCATCGAAGCCGTCGTACTTTTATCGGGCTCGGTAATGGTTCCCTGTGCCCGTACGTGGGATTCGATTGTCTAATTGGCGTGCTGGTTGCTAAGGGTTCTCCCAGTTCTTTGAGCGCTCCATACCCCCTGTACGTGGGCCTACCCTGTATTCTCCATTGGCGTCGTTCGGCGAAGGGAACTCGTTCATTCGGTCTATCCTGCCGGGTCGCCTCGAAGCCGTCGTACAGGAATAAGGCTCAGTAATGGTTCCCTGAGCCCGTACGTGGGATTCGATTGGCTAATTGGCGTGCTGGTTGCTAAGGGTTCTCCCAGTTCCTTGAGCGCTCCATACCCCCTGTACGTGGGCCTACCCTGTATTCTCCATTGGCGTCGTTCGGCGAAGGGAACTCGTTCATACGGTCTATCCTGCCGGGTCGCCTCGAAGCCGTCGTACTGGTATCGGGCTCAGTAATGGTTCCCTGAGCCCGTACGTGGGATTCGATTGTCTAATTGGCGTGCTAGTTACTAAGGGTTCTCCCAGTTCCTTGAGCGCTCCATACCCCCTGTACGTGGGCCTACCCTGTATTCTCCATTGGCGTCGTTCGGCGAAGGGAACGCGTTCATGCGGTCCATCCTGCTGGGTCGCCTCGAAGCCGTCGTACTGGTATCGGGCTCAGTAATGGTTCCCTGAGCCCGTACGTGGGATTCGATTATCTAATTGGCGTGCTGGTTGCTAAGGGTTCTCCCAGTTCCTTGAGCGCTCCGTACCCCCTGTACGTGGGCCTACCCTTTATTCTCCATTGGCGTCGTTCGGCGAAGGGAACTCGTTCATACGGTCTATCCTGCCGGGTCGCCTCGAAGCCGTCGTACTGGTATCGGGCTCGGTAATGGTTCCCTGAGCCCGTACGTGGGATTCGATTGTCTAATTGGCGTGCTGGTTGCTAAGGGTTCTCCCAGTTCTTTGAGAGCTCCATACCCCCTGTACATGGGCCTACCCTGTATTCTCCATTGGCGTCGTTCGGCGAAGGGAACTCGTTCATTCGGTCTATCCTGCCGGGTCGCCTCGAAGCCGTCGTACTGGAATAAGGCTCAGTAATGGTTCCCTGAGCCCGTACGTGGGATTCGATTGGCTAATTGGCGTGCTGGTTGCTAAGGGTTCTCCCAGGTCCTTGAGCGCTCCATACCCCCTGTACGTGGGCCTACCCTGTATTCTCCATTGGCGTCGTTCGGCGAAGGGAACTCGTTCATACGGTCTATCCTGCCGGGTCGCCTCGAAGCCGTCGTACTGGTATCGGGCTCAGTAATGGTTCCCTGAGCCCGTACGTGGGATTCGATTGTCTAATTGGCGTGCTGGTTGCTAAGGGTTCTCCCAGTTCCTTGAGCGCTCCATACCCCCTGTACGTGGGCCTACCCTGTATTCTCCATTGGCGTCGTTCGGCGAAGGGAACTCGTTCATACGGTCTATCCTGCCGGGTCGCCTCGAAGCCGTCGTACTGGTATCGGGCTCAGTAATGGTTCCCTGAGCCCGTACGTGGGATTCGATTGGCTAATTGGCGTGCTGGTTGCTAAGGGTTCTCCTAGTTCCTTGAGCGCTCCATACCCCCTGTACGTGGGCCTACCATGTATTCTCCATTGGCGTCGTTCGACGAAGGGAACTCGTTCATACGGTCTATCCTGCCGGGTCGCCTCGAAGCCGTCGTACTGGTATCAGGCTCAGTAATGGTTCCCTGAGCCCGTACGTGGGATTCGATTGTCTAATTGGCGTGCTGGTTGCTAAGGATTCTCCCAGTTCCTTGAGCGCTCCATACCCCCTGTACGTGGGCCTACCCTGTATTCTCCAATGGCGTCGTTCGGCGAAGGGAACTCGTTCATACGGTCTATCCTGCCGGGTCGCCTCGAAGCCGTCGTACTGGTATCATGCTCAGTAATGGTTCCCTGGGCCCGTACGTGGGATTCGATTGTCTAATTGGCGTGCTGGTTGCAAAGGGTTCTCCCAGTTCCTTGAGCGCTCTTACCCCCTGTACGTGGGCCTACCCTGTATTCTCCATTGGCGTCGTTCGGCGAAGGAAACTCATTCATACGGTCTATCCTGTCGGGTCGCCTCGAAGCCGTCGTACTGGTATCGGGCTCAGTAATGGTTCCCTGAGCCCGTACGTGGAATTCGATTGTCTAATTGGCGTGCTGGTTGCTAAGGGTTCTCCCGGTTCCTTGAGCGCTCCATACCCCCTGTACGTGGGCCTACCCTGTATTCTCCATTGGCGTCGTTCGGCGAAGGGAACTCGTTCATTCGGTCTATCCTGCCGGGTCGCCTCGAAGCCGTCGTACAGGAATAAGGCTCAGTAATGGTTCCCTGAGCCCGTACGTGGGATTCGATTGGCTAATTGGCGTGCTGGTTGCTAAGGGTTCTCCCAGTTCCTTGAGCGCTCCATACCCCCTGTACGTGGGCCTACCCTGTATTCTCCATTGGCGTCGTTCGGCGAAGGGAACTCGTTCATACGGTCTATCCTGCCAGGTCGCCTCGAAGCCGTCGTACTGGTATCGGGCTCAGTAATGGTTCCCTGAGCCCGTACGTTGGATTCGATTGTCTAATTGGCGTGCTAGTTGCTAAGGGTGCTCCCAGATCCTTGAGCACTCCATACCCCCTGTACGTGGGCCTACCCTGTATTCTCCATTGGCGTCGTTCGGCGAAGGGAACTCGTTCATTCGGTCTATCCTGCCGGGTCGCCTCGAAGCCGTCGTACTGGAATAAGGCTCAGTAATGGTTCCCTGAGCCCGTACGTTGGATTCGATTGGCTAATTGGCGTGCTGGTTGCTAAGGATTCTCCCAGTTCCTTGAGCGCTCCATACCCCCTGTACGTGAGCCTACCCTGTATCCTCCATTGGCGTCGTTCGGCGGAGGGAACTCGTTCATACGGTCTATCCTGCCGGGTCGCCTCGAAGCCGACGTACTGGTATCGGGCTCAGGAATGGTTCCCTGAGCCCGTACGTGGGATTCGATTGTCTAATTGGCGTGCTGGTTGCTAAGGGTTCTCCCAGTTCCTTGAGCGCTCCATACCCCCTGTACGTGGGCCTACCCTGTATTCTCCATTGGCGTCGTTCGGCGAAGGGAACTCGTTCATGCGGTCCATCCTGCTGGGTCGCCTCGAAGCCGTCGTACTGGTATCGGGCTCAGTAATGGTTCCCTGAGCCCGTACGTGGGATTCGATTGTCTAATTGGCGTGCTGGTTGCTAAGGGTTCTCCCAGTTCCTTGAGCGCTCCGTACCCCCTGTACGTGGGCCTACCCTTTATTCTCCATTGGCGTCGTTCGGCGAAGGGAACTCGTTCATACGGTCTATCCTGCCGGGTCGCCTCGAAGCCGTCGTACTGGTATCGGGCTCGGTAATGGTTC
The DNA here is from genome assembly GCA_946251905.1 of Cryptocephalus moraei. NCBI lineage: Eukaryota > Metazoa > Arthropoda > Insecta > Coleoptera > Chrysomelidae > Cryptocephalus > Cryptocephalus moraei. The sequence continues at coordinate 17,280,415 of OX276466.1, forward strand.
CCTGAGCCCGTACGTGGGATTCGATTGTCTAATTGGCGTGCTGGTTGCTAAGGGTTCTCCCAGTTCTTTGAGCGCTCCATACCCCCTGTACATGGGCCTACCCTGTATTCTCCATTGGCGTCGTTCGGCGAAGGGAACTCGTTCATTCGGTCTATCCTGCCGGGTCGCCTCGAAGCCGTCGTACTGGAATAAGGCTCAGTAATGGTTCCCTGAGCCCGTACGTGGGATTCGATTGGCTAATTGGCGTGCTGGTTGCTAAGGGTTCTCCCAGGTCCTTGAGCGCTCCATACCCCCTGTACGTGGGCCTACCCTGTATTCTCCATTGGCGTCGTTCGGCGAAGGGAACTCGTTCATACGGTCTATCCTGCCGGGTCGCCTCGAAGCCGTCGTACTGGTATCGGGCTCAGTAATGGTTCCCTGAGCCCGTACGTGGGATTCGATTGTCTAATTGGCGTGCTGGTTGCTAAGGGTTCTCCCAGTTCCTTGAGCGCTCCATACCCCCTGTACGTGGGCCTACCCTGTATTCTCCATTGGCGTCGTTCGGCGAAGGGAACTCGTTCATACGGTCTATCCTGCCGGGTCGCCTCGAAGCCGTCGTACTGGTATCGGGCTCGGTAATGGTTCCCTGTGCCCGTACGTGGGATTCGATTGTCTAATTGGCGTGCTGGTTGCTAAGGGTTCTCCCAGTTCCTTGAGCGCTCTTACCCCCTGTACGTGGGCCTACCCTGTATTCTCCATTGGCGTCGTTCGGCGAAGGAAACTCGTTCATACGGTCTATCCTGTCGGGTCGCCTCGAAGCCGTCGTACTGGTATCGGGCTCAGTAATGGTTCCCTGAGCCCGTACGTGGAATTCGATTGTCTAATTGGCGTGCTGGTTGCTAAGGGTTCTCCCGGTTCCTTGAGCGCTCCATACCCCCTATACGTGGGCCTACCCTGTATTCTCCATTGGCGTCGTTCGGCGAAGGGAACTCGTTCATTCGGTCTATCCTGCCGGGTCGCCTCGAAGCCGTCGTACAGGAATAAGGCTCAGTAATGGTTTCCTGAGCCCGTACGTGGGATTCGATTGGCTAATTGGCGTGCTGGTTGCTAAGGGTTCTCCCAGTTCCTTGAGCGCTCCATACCCCCTGTACGTGGGCCTACCCTGTATTCTCCATTGGCGTCGTTCGGCGAAGGGAACTCGTTCATACGGTCTATCCTGCCGGGTCGCCTCGAAGCCGTCGTACTGGTATCGGGCTCAGTAATGGTTCCCTGAGCCCGTACGTTGGATTCGATTGTCTAATTGGCGTGCTGGTTGCTAAGGGTGCTCCCAGATCCTTGAGCACTCCATACCCCCTGTACGTGGGCCTACCCTGTATTCTCCATTGGCGTCGTTCGGCGAAGGGAACTCGTTCATTCGGTCTATCCTGCCGGGTCGCCTCGAAGCCGTCGTACTGGAATAAGGCTCAGTAATGGTTCCCTGAGCCCGTACGTTGGATTCGATTGGCTAATTGGCGTGCTGGTTGCTAAGGATTCTCCCAGTTCCTTGAGCGCTCCATACCCCCTGTACGTGGGCCTACCCTGTATTCTCCATTGGCGTCGTTCGGCGAAGGGAACTCGTTCATACGGTCTATCCTGCCGGGTCGCCTCGAAGCCGACGTACTGGTATCGGGCTCAGGAATGGTTCCCTGAGCCCGTACGTGGGATTCGATTGTCTAATTGGCGTGCTGGTTGCTAAGGGTTCTCCCAGTTCCTTGAGCGCTCCATACCCCCTGTACGTGGGCCTACCCTGTATTCTCCATTGGCGTCGTTCGGCGAAGGGAACTCGTTCATGCGGTCCATCCTGCCGGGTCGCCTCGAAGCCGTCGTACTGGTATCGGGCTCAGTAATGGTTCCCTGAGCCCGTACGTGGGATTCGATTGTCTAATTGGCGTGCTGGTTGCTAAGGGTTCTCCCAGTTCCTTGAGCGCTCCGTACCCCCTGTACGTGGGCCTACCCTTTATTCTCCATTGGCGTCGTTCGGCGAAGGGAACTCGTTCATACGGTCTATCCTGCCGGGTCGCCTCGAAGCCGTCGTACTGGTATCGGGCTCGGTAATGGTTCCCTGAGCCCGTACGTGGGATTCGATTGTCTAATTGGCGTGCTGGTTGCTAAGGGTTCTCCCAGTTCTTTGAGCGCTCCATACCCCCTGTACATGGGCCTACCCTGTATTCTCCATTGGCGTCGTTCGGCGAAGGGAACTCGTTCATTCGGTCTATCCTGCCGGGTCGCCTCGAAGCCGTCGTACTGGAATAAGGCTCAGTAATGGTTCCCTGAGCCCGTACGTGGGATTCGATTGGCTAATTGGCGTGCTGGTTGCTAAGGGTTCTCCCAGGTCCTTGAGCGCTCCATACCCCCTGTACGTGGGCCTACCCTGTATTCTCCATTGGCGTCGTTCGGCGAAGGGAACTCGTTCATACGGTCTATCCTGCCGGGTCGCCTCGAAGCCGTCGTACTGGTATCGGGCTCAGTAATGGTTCCCTGAGCCCGTACGTGGGATTCGATTGTCTAATTGGCGTGCTGGTTGCTAAGGGTTCTCCCAGTTCCTTGAGCGCTCCATACCCCCTGTACGTGGGCCTACCCTGTATTCTCCATTGGCGTCGTTCGGCGAAGGGAACTCGTTCATACGGTCTATCCTGCCGGGTCGCCTCGAAGCCGTCGTACTGGTATCGGGCTCGGTAATGGTTCCCTGTGCCCGTACGTGGGATTCGATTGTCTAATTGACGTGCTGGTTGCTAAGGGTTCTCCCAGTTCTTTGAGCGCTCCATACTCCCTGTACGTGGGCCTACCCTGTATTCTCCATTGGCGTCGTTCGGCGAAGGGAACTCGTTCATTCGGTCTATCCTGCCGGGTCGCCTCGAAGCCGTCGTACAGGAATAAGGCTCAGTAATGGTTCCCTGAGCCCGTACGTGGGATTCGATTGGCTAATTGGCGTGCTGGTTGCTAAGGGTTCTCCCAGTTCCTTGAGCGCTCCATACCCCCTGTACGTGGGCCTACCCTGTATTCTCCATTGGCGTCGTTCGGCGAAGGGAACTCGTTCATACGGTCTATCCTGCCGGGTCGCCTCGAAGCCGTCGTACTGGTATCGCGCTCAGTAATGGTTCCCTGAGCCCGTACGTGGGATTCGATTGTCTAATTGGCGTGCTGGTTGCTAAGGGTTCTCCCAGTTCCTTGAGCGCTCCATACCACCTGTACGTGGGCCTACCCTGTATTCTCCATTGGCGTCGTTCGGCGAAGGGATCTCGTTCATACGGTCTATCCTGCCGGGTCGCCTCGAAGCCGTCGTACTGTTATCGGGCTCAGTAATGGTTCCCTGAGCCCGTACGTGGGATTCGATTGGCTAATTGGCGTGCTGGTTGCTAAGGGTTCTCCCAGTTCCTTGAGCGCTCCATACCCCCTGTACGTGGGCCTACCCTGTATTCTCCATTGGCGTCGTTCGGCGAAGGGAACTCGTTCATACGGTCTATCCTGCCGGGTCGCCTCGAAGCCGTCGTACTGGTATCGGGCTCGGTAATGGTTCCCTGAGCCCGTACGTGGGATTCGATTGTCTAATTGGCGTGCTGGTTGCTAAGGGTTCTCCCAGTTCTTTGAGCGCTCCATACCCCCTGTACATGGGCCTACCCTGTATTCTCCATTGGCGTCGTTCGGCGAAGGGAACTCGTTCATTCGGTCTATCCTGCCGGGTCGCCTCGAAGCCGTCGTACTGGAATAAGGCTCAGTAATGGTTCCCTGAGCCCGTACGTGGGATTCGATTGGCTAATTGGCGTGCTGGTTGCTAAGGGTTCTCCCAGTTCCTTGAGCGCTCCATACCCCCTGTACGTGGGCCTACCCTGTATTCTCCATTGGCGTCGTTCGGCGAAGGGAACTCGTTCATACGGTCTATCCTGCCGGGTCGCCTCGAAGCCGTCGTACTGGTATCGGGCTCAGTATTGGTTCCCTGAGCCCGTACGTGGGATTCGATTGTCTAATTGGCGTGCTGGTTGCTAAGGGTTCTCCCAGTTCCTTGAGCGCTCCATACCCCCTGTACGTGGGCCTACCCTGTATTCTCCATTGGCGTCGTTCGGCGAAGGGAACTCGTTCATACGGTCTATCCTGCCGGGTCGCATCGAAGCCGTCGTACTTTTATCGGGCTCGGTAATGGTTCCCTGTGCCCGTACGTGGGATTCGATTGTCTAATTGGCGTGCTGGTTGCTAAGGGTTCTCCCAGTTCTTTGAGCGCTCCATACCCCCTGTACGTGGGCCTACCCTGTATTCTCCATTGGCGTCGTTCGGCGAAGGGAACTCGTTCATTCGGTCTATCCTGCCGGGTCGCCTCGAAGCCGTCGTACAGGAATAAGGCTCAGTAATGGTTCCCTGAGCCCGTACGTGGGATTCGATTGGCTAATTGGCGTGCTGGTTGCTAAGGGTTCTCCCAGTTCCTTGAGCGCTCCATACCCCCTGTACGTGGGCCTACCCTGTATTCTCCATTGGCGTCGTTCGGCGAAGGGAACTCGTTCATACGGTCTATCCTGCCGGGTCGCCTCGAAGCCGTCGTACTGGTATCGGGCTCAGTAATGGTTCCCTGAGCCCGTACGTGGGATTCGATTGTCTAATTGGCGTGCTGGTTGCTAAGGGTTCTCCCAGTTCCTTGAGCGCTCCATACCCCCTGTACGTGGGCCTACCCTGTATTCTCCATTGGCGTCGTTCGGCGAAGGGAACTCGTTCATACGGTCTATCCTGCCGGGTCGCCTCGAAGCCGTCGTACTGGTATCGGGCTCAGTAATGGTTCCCTGAGCCCGTACGTGGGATTCGATTGGCTAATTGGCGTGCTGGTTGCTAAGGGTTCTCCCAGTTCCTTGAGCTCTCCATACCCCCTGTACGTGGGCCTACCCTGTATTCTCCATTGGCGTCGTTCGACGAAGGGAACTCGTTCATACGGTCTATCCTGCCGGGTCGCCTCGAAGCCGTCGTACTGGTATCAGGCTCAGTAATGGTTCCCTGAGCCCGTACGTGGGATTCGATTGTCTAATTGGCGTGCTGGTTGCTAAGGATTCTCCCAGTTCCTTGAGCGCTCCATACCCCCTGTACGTGGGCCTACCCTGTATTCTCCAATGGCGTCGTTCGGCGAAGGGAACTCGTTCATACGGTCTATCCTGCCGGGTCGCCTCGAAGCCGTCGTACTGGTATCATGCTCAGTAATGGTTCCCTGGGCCCGTACGTGGGATTAGATTGTCTAATTGGCGTGCTGGTTGCTAAGGGTTCTCCCAGTTCCTTGAGCGCTCTTACCCCCTGTACGTGGGCCTATCCTGTATTCTCCATTGGCGTCGTTCGGCGAAGGGAACTCGTTCATACGGTCTATCCTGCCGGGTCGCCTCGAAGCCGTCGTACTGGTATCGGGCTCAGTAATGGTTCCCTGAGCCCGTACGTGGGATTCGATTGTCTAATTGGCGTGCTGGTTGCTAAGGGTTCTCCCAGTTCCTTGAGCGCTCCATACCCCCTGTACGTGGGCCTACCCTGTATTCTCCATTGGCGTCGTTCGGCGAAGGGAACTCGTTCATACGGTCTATCCTGCCGGGTCGCATCGAAGCCGTCGTACTTTTATCGGGCTCGGTAATGGTTCCCTGTGCCCGTACGTGGGATTCGATTGTCTAATTGGCGTGCTGGTTGCTAAGGGTTCTCCCAGTTCTTTGAGCGCTCCATACCCCCTGTACGTGGGCCTACCCTGTATTCTCCATTGGCGTCGTTCGGCGAAGGGAACTCGTTCATTCGGTCTATCCTGCCGGGTCGCCTCGAAGCCGTCGTACAGGAATAAGGCTCAGTAATGGTTCCCTGAGCCCGTACGTGGGATTCGATTGGCTAATTGGCGTGCTGGTTGCTAAGGGTTCTCCCAGTTCCTTGAGCGCTCCATACCCCCTGTACGTGGGCCTACCCTGTATTCTCCATTGGCGTCGTTCGGCGAAGGGAACTCGTTCATACGGTCTATCCTGCCGGGTCGCCTCGAAGCCGTCGTACTGGTATCGGGCTCAGTAATGGTTCCCTGAGCCCGTACGTGGGATTCGATTGTCTAATTGGCGTGCTGGTTGCTAAGGGTTCTCCCAGTTCCTTGAGCGCTCCATACCCCCTGTACGTGGGCCTACCCTGTATTCTCCATTGGCGTCGTTCGGCGAAGGGAACTCGTTCATACGGTCTATCCTGCCGGGTCGCCTCGAAGCCGTCGTACTGGTATCGGGCTCAGTAATGGTTCCCTGAGCCCGTACGTGGGATTCGATTGGCTAATTGGCGTGCTGGTTGCTAAGGGTTCTCCCAGTTCCTTGAGCGCTCCATACCCCCTGTACGTGGGCCTACCCTGTATTCTCCATTGGCGTCGTTCGACGAAGGGAACTCGTTCATACGGTCTATCCTGCCGGGTCGCCTCGAAGCCGTCGTACTGGTATCAGGCTCAGTAATGGTTCCCTGAGCCCGTACGTGGGATTCGATTGTCTAATTGGCGTGCTGGTTGCTAAGGATTCTCCCAGTTCCTTGAGCGCTCCATACCCCCTGTACGTGGGCCTACCCTGTATTCTCCAATGGCGTCGTTCGGCGAAGGGAACTCGTTCATACGGTCTATCCTGCCGGGTCGCCTCGAAGCCGTCGTACTGGTATCATGCTCAGTAATGGTTCCCTGGGCCCGTACGTGGGATTCGATTGTCTAATTGGCGTGCTGGTTGCAAAGGGTTCTCCCAGTTCCTTGAGCGCTCTTACCCCCTGTACGTGGGCCTACCCTGTATTCTCCATTGGCGTCGTTCGGCGAAGGAAACTCGTTCATACGGTCTATCCTGTCGGGTCGCCTCGAAGCCGTCGTACTGGTATCGGGCTCAGTAATGGTTCCCTGAGCCCGTACGTGGAATTCGATTGTCTAATTGGCGTGCTGGTTGCTAAAGGTTCTCCCGGTTCCTTGAGCGCTCCATACCCCCTGTACGTGGGCCTACCCTGTATTCTCCATTGGCGTCGTTCGGCGAAGGGAACTCGTTCATTCGGTCTATCCTGCCGGGTCGCCTCGAAGCCGTCGTACAGGAATAAGGCTCAGTAATGGTTCCCTGAGCCCGTACGTGGGATTCGATTGGCTAATTGGCGTGCTGGTTGCTAAGGGTTCTCCCAGTTCCTTGAGCGCTCCATACCCCCTGTACGTGGGCCTACCCTGTATTCTCCATTGGCGTCGTTCGGCGAAGGGAACTCGTTCATACGGTCTATCCTGCCGGGTCGCCTCGAAGCCGTCGTACTGGTATCGGGCTCAGTAATGGTTCCCTGAGCCCGTACGTTGGATTCGATTGTCTAATTGGCGTGCTGGTTGCTAAGGGTGCTCCCAGATCCTTGAGCACTCCATACCCCCTGTACGTGGGCCTACCCTGTATTCTCCATTGGCGTCGTTCGGCGAAGGGAACTCGTTCATTCGGTCTATCCTGCCGGGTCGCCTCGAAGCCGTCGTACAGGAATAAGGCTCAGTAATGGTTCCCTGAGCCCGTACGTGGGATTCGATTGGCTAATTGGCGTGCTGGTTGCTAAGGGTTCTCCCAGTTCCTTGAGCGCTCCATACCCCCTGTACGTGGGCCTACCCTGTATTCTCCATTGGCGTCGTTCGGCGAAGGGAACTCGTTCATACGGTCTATCCTGCCGGGTCGCCTCGAAGCCGTCGTACTGGTATCGCGCTCAGTAATGGTTCCCTGAGCCCGTACGTGGGATTCGATTGTCTAATTGGCGTGCTGGTTGCTAAGGGTTCTCCCAGTTCCTTGAGCGCTCCATACCCCCTGTACGTGGGCCTACCCTGTATTCTCCATTGGCGTCGTTCGGCGAAGGGAACTCGTTCATACGGTCTATCCTGCCGGGTCGCCTCGAAGCCGTCGTACTGTTATCGGGCTCAGTAATGGTTCCCTGAGCCCGTACGTGGGATTCGATTGGCTAATTGGCGTCCTGGTTGCTAAGGGTTCTCCCAGTTCCTTGAGCGCTCCATACCCCCTGTACGTGGGCCTACCCTGTATTCTCCATTGGCGTCGTTCGGCGAAGGGAACTCGTTCATACGGTCTATCCTGCCGGGTCGCCTCGAAGCCGTCGTACTGGTATCGGGCTCGGTAATGGTTCCCTGAGCCCGTACGTGGGATTCGATTGTCTAATTGGCGTGCTGGTTGCTAAGGGTTCTCCCAGTTCTTTGAGCGCTCCATACCCCCTGTACATGGGCCTACCCTGTATTCTCCATTGGCGTCGTTCGGCGAAGGGAACTCGTTCATTCGGTCTATCCTGCCGGGTCGCCTCGAAGCCGTCGTACTGGAATAAGGCTCAGTAATGGTTCCCTGAGCCCGTACGTGGGATTCGATTGGCTAATTGGCGTGCTGGTTGCTAAGGGTTCTCCCAGTTCCTTGAGCGCTCCATACCCCCTGTACGTGGGCCTACCCTGTATTCTCCATTGGCGTCGTTTGGCGAAGGGAACTCGTTCATACGGTCTATCCTGCCGGGTCGCCTCGAAGCCGTCGTACTGGTATCGGGCTCAGTAATGGTTCCCTGAGCCCGTACTTGGGATTCGATTGTCTAATTGGCGTGCTGGTTGCTAAGGGTTCTCCCAGTTCCTTGAGCGCTCCATACCCCCTGTACGTGGGCCTACCCTGTATTCTCCATTGGCGTCGTTCGGCGAAGGGAACTCGTTCATACGGTCTATCCTGCCGGGTCGCATCGAAGCCGTCGTACTTTTATCGGGCTCGGTAATGGTTCCCTGTGCCCGTACGTGGGATTCGATTGTCTAATTGGCGTGCTGGTTGCTAAGGGTTCTCCCAGTTCTTTGAGCGCTCCATACCCCCTGTACGTGGGCCTACCCTGTATTCTCCATTGGCGTCGTTCAGCGAAGGGAACTCGTTCATTCGGTCTATCCTGCCGGGTCGCCTCGAAGCCGTCGTACAGGAATAAGGCTCAGTAATGGTTCCCTGAGCCCGTACGTGGGATTCGATTGGCTAATTGGCGTGCTGGTTGCTAAGGGTTCTCCCAGTTCCTTGAGCGCTCCATACCCCCTGTACGTGGGCCTACCCTGTATTCTCCATTGGCGTCGTTCGGCGAAGGGAACTCGTTCATACGGTCTATCCTGCCGGGTCGCCTCGACGCCGTCGTACTGGTATCGGGCTCAGTAATGGTTCCCTGAGCCCGTACGTGGGATTCGATTGTCTAATTGGCGTGCTGGTTGCTAAGGGTTCTCCCAGTTCCTTGAGCGCTCAATACCCCCTGTACGTGGGCCTACCCTGTATTCTCCATTGGCGTCGTTCGGCGAAGGGAACTCGTTCATACGGTCTATCCTGCCGGGTCGCCTCGAAGCCGTCGTACTGGTATCGGGCTCAGTAATGGTTCCCTGAGCCCGTACGTGGGATTCGATTGGCTAATTGGCGTGCTGGTTGCTAAGGGTTCTCCCAGTTCCTTGAGCGCTCCATACCCCCTGTACGTGGGCCTACCCTGTATTCTCCAATGGCGTCGTTCGGCGAAGGGAACTCGTTCATACGGTCTATCCTGCCGGGTCGCCTCGAAGCCGTCGTACTGGTATCGGGCTCAGTAATGGTTCCCTGAGCCCGTACGTGGGATTCGATTGTCTAATTGGCGTGCTGGTTGCTAAGGATTCTCCCAGTTCCTTGAGCGCTCCATACCCCCTGTACGTGGGCCTACCCTGTATTCTCCAATGGCGTCGTTCGGCGAAGGGAACTCGTTCATACGGTCTATCCTGCCGGGTCGCCTCGAAGCCGTCGTACTGGTATCATGCTCAGTAATGGTTCCCTGGGCCCGTACGTGGGATTCGATTGTCTAATTGGCGTGCTGGTTTCTAAGGGTTCTCCCAGTTCCTTGAGCGCTCTTACCCCCTGTACGTGGGCCTACCCTGTATTCTCCATTGGCGTCGTTCGGCGAAGGGAACTCGTTCATACGGTCTATCCTGCCGGGTCGCCTCGAAGCCGTCGTACTGGTATCGGGCTCAGTAATGGTTCCCTGAGCCCGTACGTGGGATTCGATTGTCTAATTGGCGTGCTGGTTGCTAAGGGTTCTCCCAGTTCCTTGAGCGCTCCATACCCCCTGTACGTGGGCCTACCCTGTATTCTCCATTGGCGTCGTTCGGCGAAGGGAACTCGTTCATACGGTCTATCCTGCCGGGTCGCATCGAAGCCGTCGTACTTTTATCGGGCTCGGTAATGGTTCCCTGTGCCCGTACGTGGGATTCGATTGTCTAATTGGCGTGCTGGTTGCTAAGGGTTCTCCCAGTTCTTTGAGCGCTCCATACCCCCTGTACGTGGGCCTACCCTGTATTCTCCATTGGCGTCGTTCGGCGAAGGGAACTCGTTCATTCCGTCTATCCTGCCGGGTCGCCTCGAAGCCGTCGTACAGGAATAAGGCTCAGTAATGGTTCCCTGAGCCCGTACGTGGGATTCGATTGGCTAATTGGCGTGCTGGTTGCTAAGGGTTCTCCCAGTTCCTTGAGCGCTCCATACCCCCTGTACGTGGGCCTACCCTGTATTCTCCATTGGCGTCGTTCGGCGAAGGGAACTCGTTCATACGGTCTATCCTGCCGGGTCGCCTCGAAGCCGTCGTACTGGTATCGGGCTCAGTAATGGTTCCCTGAGCCCGTACGTGGGATTCGATTGTCTAATTGGCGTGCTGGTTGCTAAGGGTTCTCCCAGTTCCTTGAGCGCTCCATACCCCCTGTACGTGGGCCTACCCTGTATTCTCCATTGGCGTCGTTCGGCGAAGGGAACTCGTTCATACGGTCTATCCTGCCGGGACGCCTCGAAGCCGTCGTACTGGTATCGGGCTCAGTAATGGTTCCCTGAGCCCGTACGTGGGATTCGATTGGCTAATTGGCGTGCTGGTTGCTAAGGGTTCTCCCAGTTCCTTGAGCGCTCCATACCCCCTGTACGTGGGCCTACCCTGTATTCTCCATTGGCGTCGTTCGACGAAGGGAACTCGTTCATACGGTCTATCCTGCCGGGTCGCCTCGAAGCCGTCGTACTGGTATCATGCTCAGTAATGGTTCCCTGGGCCCGTACGTGGGATTCGATTGTCTAATTGGCGTGCTGGTTGCAAAGGGTTCTCCCAGTTCCTTGAGCGCTCTTACCCCCTGTACGTGGGCCTACCCTGTATTCTCCATTGGCGTCGTTCGGCGAAGGAAACTCGTTCATACGGTCTATCCTGCCGGGTCGCCTCGAAGCCGTCGTACTGGTATCAGGCTCAGTAATGGTTCCCTGAGCCCGTACGTGGGATTCGATTGTCTAATTGGCGTGCTGGTTGCTAAGGATTCTCCCAGTTCCTTGAGCGCTCCATACCCCCTGTACGTGGGCCTACTCTGTATTCTCCAATGGCGTCGTTCGGCGAAGGGAACTCGTTCATACGGTCTATCCTGCCGGGTCGCCTCGAAGCCGTCGTACTGGTATCGGGCTCAGTAATGGTTCCCTGAGCCCGTACGTGGAATTCGATTGTCTAATTGGCGTGCTGGTTGCTAAGGGTTCTCCCGGTTCCTTGAGCGCTCCATACCCCCTGTACGTGGGCCTACCCTGTATTCTCCATTGGCGTCGTTCGGCGAAGGGAACTCGTTCATTCGGTCTATCCTGCCGGGTCGCCTCGAAGCCGTCGTACAGGAATAAGGCTCAGTAATGGTTCCCTGAGCCCGTACGTGGGATTCGATTGGCTAATTGGCGTGCTGGTTGCTAAGGGTTCTCCCAGTTCCTTGAGCGCTCCATACCCCCTGTACGTGGGCCTACCCTGTATTCTCCATTGGCGTCGTTCGGCGAAGGGAACTCGTTCATACGGTCTATCCTGCCGGGTCGCCTCGAAGCCGTCGTACTGGTATCGGGCTCAGTAATGGTTCCCTGAGCCCGTACGTTGGATTCGATTGTCTAATTGGCGTGCTGGTTGCTAAGGGTGCTCCCAGATCCTTGAGCACTCCATACCCCCTGTACGTGGGCCTACCCTGTATTCTCCATTGGCGTCGTTCGGCGAAGGGAACTCGTTCATTCGGTCTATCCTGCCGGGTCGCCTCGAAGCCGTCGTACAGGAATAAGGCTCAGTAATGGTTCCCTGAGCCCGTACGTGGGATTCGATTGGCTAATTGGCGTGCTGGTTGCTAAGGGTTCTCCCAGTTCCTTGAGCGCTCCATACCCCCTGTACGTGGGCCTACCCTGTATTCTCCATTGGCGTCGTTCGGCGAAGGGAACTCGTTCATACGGTCTATCCTGCCGGGTCGCCTCGAAACCGTCGTACTGGTATCGCGCTCAGTAATGGTTCCCTGAGCCCGTACGTGGGATTCGATTGTCTAATTGGCGTGCTGGTTGCTAAGGGTTCTCCCAGTTCCTTGAGCGCTCCATACCCCCTGTACGTGGGCCTACCCTGTATTCTCCATTGGCGTCGTTCGGCGAAGGGAACTCGTTCATACGGTCTATCCTGCCGGGTCGCCTCGAAGCCGTCGTACTGTTATCGGGCTCAGTAATGGTTCCCTGAGCCCGTACGTGGGATTCGATTGGCTAATTGGCGTGCTGGTTGCTAAGGGTTCTCCCAGTTCCTTGAGCGCTCCATACCCCCTGTACGTGGGCCTACCCTGTATTCTCCATTGGCGTCGTTCGGCGAAGGGAACTCGTTCATACGGTCTATCCTGCCGGGTCGCCTCGAAGCCGTCGTACTGGTATCGGGCTCGGTAATGGTTCCCTGAGCCCGTACGTGGGATTCGATTGTCTAATTGGCGTGCTGGTTGCTAAGGGTTCTCCCAGTTCTTTGAGCGCTCCATACCCCCTGTACATGGGCCTACCCTGTATTCTCCATTGGCGTCGTTCGGCGAAGGGAACTCGTTCATTCGGTCTATCCTGCCGGGTCGCCTCGAAGCCGTCGTACTGGAATAAGGCTCAGTAATGGTTCCCTGAGCCCGTACGTGGGATTCGATTGGCTAATTGGCGTGCTGGTTGCTAAGGGTTCTCCCAGTTCCTTGAGCGCTCCATACCCCCTGTACGTGGGCCTACCCTGTATTCTCCATTGGCGTCGTTCGGCGAAGGGAACTCGTTCATACGGTCTATCCTGCCGGGTCGCCTCGAAGCCGTCGTACTGGTATCGGGCTCAGTAATGGTTCCCTGAGCCCGTACGTGGGATTCGATTGTCTAATTGGCGTGCTGGTTGCTAAGGGTTCTCCCAGTTCCTTGAGCGCTCCATACCCCCTGTACGTGGGCCTACCCTGTATTCTCCATTGGCGTCGTTCGGCGAAGGGAACTCGTTCATACGGTCTATCCTGCCGGGTCGCATCGAAGCCGTCGTACTTTTATCGGGCTCGGTAATGGTTCCCTGTGCCCGTACGTGGGATTCGATTGTCTAATTGGCGTGCTGGTTGCTAAGGGTTCTCCCAGTTCTTTGAGCGCTCCATACCCCCTGTACGTGGGCCTACCCTGTATTCTCCATTGGCGTCGTTCAGCGAAGGGAACTCGTTCATTCGGTCTATCCTGCCGGGTCGCCTCGAAGCCGTCGTACAGGAATAAGGCTCAGTAATGGTTCCCTGAGCCCGTACGTGGGATTCGATTGGCTAATTGGCGTGCTGTTTGCTAAGGGTTCTCCCAGTTCCTTGAGCGCTCCATACCCCCTGTACGTGGGCCTACCCTGTATTCTCCATTGGCGTCGTTCGGCGAAGGGAACTCGTTCATACGGTCTATCCTGCCGGGTCGCCTCGAAGCCGTCGTACTGGTATCGGGCTCAGTAATGGTTCCCTGAGCCCGTACGTGGGATTCGATTGTCTAATTGGCGTGCTGGTTGCTAAGGGTTCTCCCAGTTCCTTGAGCGCTCAATACCCCCTGTACGTGGGCCTACCCTGTATTCTCCATTGGCGTCGTTCGGCGAAGGGAACTCGTTCATACGGTCTATCCTGCCGGGTCGCCTCGAAGCCGTCGTACTGGTATCGGGCTCAGTAATGGTTCCCTGAGCCCGTACGTGGGATTCGATTGGCTAATTGGCGTGCTGGTTGCTAAGGGTTCTCCCAGTTCCTTGAGCGCTCCATACCCCCTGTACGTGGGCCTACCCTGTATTCTCCATTGGCGTCGTTCGACGAAGGGAACTCGTTCATACGGTCTATCCTGCCGGGTCGCCTCGAAGCTGTCGTACTGGTATCAGGCTCAGTAATGGTTCCCTGAGCCCGTACGTGGGATTCGATTGTCTAATTGGCGTGCTGGTTGTTAAGGATTCTCCCAGTTCCTTGAGCGCTCCATACCCCCTGTACGTGGGCCTACCCTGTATTCTCCAATGGCGTCGTTCGGCGAAGGGAACTCGTTCATACGGTCTATCCTGCCGGGTCGCCTCGAAGCCGTCGTACTGGTATCATGCTCAGTAATGGTTCCCTGGGCCCGTACGTGGGATTCGATTGTCTAATTGGCGTGCTGGTTTCTAAGGGTTCTCCCAGTTCCTTGAGCGCTCTTACCCCCTGTACGTGGGCCTACCCTGTATTCTCCATTGGCGTCGTTCGGCGAAGGGAACTCGTTCATACGGTCTATCCTGCCGGGTCGCCTCGAAGCCGTCGTACTGGTATCGGGCTCAGTAATGGTTCCCTGAGCCCGTACGTGGGATTCGATTGTCTAATTGGCGTGCTGGTTGCTAAGGGTTCTCCCAGTTCCTTGAGCGCTCCATACCCCCTGTACGTGGGCCTACCCTGTATTCTCCATTGGCGTCGTTCGGCGAAGGGAACTCGTTCATACGGTCTATCCTGCCGGGTCGCATCGAAGCCGTCGTACTTTTATCGGGCTCGGTAATGGTTCCCTGTGCCCGTACGTGGGATTCGATTGTCTAATTGGCGTGCTGGTTGCTAAGGGTTCTCCCAGTTCTTTGAGCGCTCCATACCCCCTGTACGTGGGCCTACCCTGTATTCTCCATTGGCGTCGTTCGGCGAAGGGAACTCGTTCATTCCGTCTATCCTGCCGGGTCGCCTCGAAGCCGTCGTACAGGAATAAGGCTCAGTAATGGTTCCCTGAGCCCGTACGTGGGATTCGATTGGCTAATTGGCGTGCTGGTTGCTAAGGGTTCTCCCAGTTCCTTGAGCGCTCCATACCCCCTGTACGTGGGCCTACCCTGTATTCTCCATTGGCGTCGTTCGGCGAAGGGAACTCGTTCATACGGTCTATCCTGCCGGGACGCCTCGAAGCCGTCGTACTGGTATCGGGCTCAGTAATGGTTCCCTGAGCCCGTACGTGGGATTCGATTGTCTAATTGGCGTGCTGGTTGCAAAGGGTTCTCCCAGTTCCTTGAGCGCTCTTACCCCCTGTACGTGGGCCTACCCTGTATTCTCCATTGGCGTCGTTCGGCGAAGGAAACTCGTTCATACGGTCTATCCTGTCGGGTCGCCTCGAAGCCGTCGTACTGGTATCGGGCTCAGTAATGGTTCCCTGAGCCCGTACGTGGAATTCGATTGTCTAATTGGCGTGCTGGTTGCTAAGGGTTCTCCCGGTTCCTTGAGCGCTCCATACCCCCTGTACGTGGGCCTACCCTGTATTCTCCATTGGCGTCGTTCGGCGAAGGGAACTCGTTCATTCGGTCTATCCTGCCGGGTCGCCTCGAAGCCGTCGTACAGGAATAAGGCTCAGTAATGGTTCCCTGAGCCCGTACGTGGGATTCGATTGGCTAATTGGCGTGCTGGTTGCTAAGGGTTCTCTCAGTTCCTTGAGCGCTCCATACCCCCTGTACGTGGGCCTACCCTGTATTCTCCATTGGCGTCGTTCGGCGAAGGGAACTCGTTCATACGGTCTATCCTGCCGGGTCGCCTCGAAGCCGTCGTACTGGTATCGGGCTCAGTAATGGTTCCCTGAGCCCGTACGTTGGATTCGATTGTCTAATTGGCGTGCTGGTTGCTAAGGGTGCTCCCAGATCCTTGAGCACTCCATACCCCCTGTACGTGGGCCTACCCTGTATTCTCCATTGGCGTCGTTCGGCGAAGGGAACTCGTTCATTCGGTCTATCCTGCCGGGTCGCCTCGAAGCCGTCGTACTGGAATAAGGCTCAGTAATGGTTCCCAGAGCCCGTACGTTGGATTCGATTGGCTAATTGGCGTGCTGGTTGCTAAGGATTCTCCCAGTTCCTTGAGCGCTCCATACCCCCTGTACGTGGGCCTACCCTGTATCCTCCATTGGCGTCGTTCGGCGGAGGGAACTCGTTCATACGGTCTATCCTGCCGGGTCGCCTCGAAGCCGACGTACTGGTATCGGGCTCAGGAATGGTTCCCTGAGCCCGTACGTGGGATTCGATTGTCTAATTGGCGTGCTGGTTGCTAAGGGTTCTCCCAGTTCCTTGAGCGCTCCATACCCCCTGTACGTGGGCCTACCCTGTATTCTCCATTGGCGTCGTTCGGCGAAGGGAACTCGTTCATGCGGTCCATCCTGCTGGGTCGCCTCGAAGCCGTCGTACTGGTATCGGGCTCAGTAATGGTTCCCTGAGCCCGTACGTGGGATTCGATTGTCTAATTGGCGTGCTGGTTGCTAAGGGTTCTCCCAGTTCCTTGAGCGCTCCGTACCCCCTGTACGTGGGCCTACCCTTTATTCTCCATTGGCGTCGTTCGGCGAAGGGAACTCGTTCATACGGTCTATCCTGCCGGGTCGCCTCGAAGCCGTCGTACTGGTATCGGGCTCGGTAATGGTTCCCTGAGCCCGTACGTGGGATTCGATTGTCTAATTGGCGTGCTGGTTGCTAAGGGTTCTCCCAGTTCTTTGAGCGCTCCATACCCCCTGTACATGGGCCTACCCTGTATTCTCCATTGGCGTCGTTCGGCGAAGGGAACTCGTTCATTCGGTCTATCCTGCCGGGTCGCCTCGAAGCCGTCGTACTGGAATAAGGCTCAGTAATGGTTCCCTGAGCCCGTACGTGGGATTCGATTGGCTAATTGGCGTGCTGGTTGCTAAGGGTTCTCCCAGGTCCTTGAGCGCTCCATACCCCTGTACGTGGGCCTACCCTGTATTCTCCATTGGCGTCGTTCGGCGAAGGGAACTCGTTCATACGGTCTATCCTGCCGGGTCGCCTCGAAGCCGTCGTACTGGTATCGGGCTCAGTAATGGTTCCCTGAGCCCGTACGTGGGATTCGATTGTCTAATTGGCGTGCTGGTTGCAAAGGGTTCTCCCAGTTCCTTGAGCGCTCTTACCCCCTGTACGTGGGCCTACCCTGTATTCTCCATTGGCGTCGTTCGGCGAAGGAAACTCGTTCATACGGTCTATCCTGTCGGGTCGCCTCGAAGCCGTCGTACTGGTATCGGGCTCAGTAATGGTTCCCTGAGCCCGTACGTGGAATTCGATTGTCTAATTGGCGTGCTGGTTGCTAAGGGTTCTCCCGGTTCCTTGAGCGCTCCATACCCCCTGTACGTGGGCCTACCCTGTATTCTCCATTGGCGTCGTTCGGCGAAGGGAACTCGTTCATTCGGTCTATCCTGCCGGGTCGCCTCGAAGCCGTCGTACAGGAATAAGGCTCAGTAATGGTTCCCTGAGCCCGTACGTGGGATTCGATTGGCTAATTGGCGTGCTGGTTGCTAAGGGTTCTCCCAGTTCCTTGAGCGCTCCATACCCCCTGTACGTGGGCCTACCCTGTATTCTCCATTGGCGTCGTTCGGCGAAGGGAACTCGTTCATACGGTCTATCCTGCCGGGTCGCCTCGAAGCCGTCGTACTGGTATCGGGCTCAGTAATGGTTCCCTGAGCCCGTACGTTGGATTCGATTGTCTAATTGGCGTGCTGGTTGCTAAGGGTGCTCCCAGATCCTTGAGCACTCCATACCCCCTGTACGTGGGCCTACCCTGTATTCTCCATTGGCGTCGTTCGGCGAAGGGAACTCGTTCATTCGGTCTATCCTGCCGGGTCGCCTCGAAGCCGTCGTACTGGAATAAGGCTCAGTAATTGTTCCCTGAGCCCGTACGTTGGATTCGATTGGCTAATTGGCGTGCTGGTTGCTAAGGATTCTCCCAGTTCCTTGAGCGCTCCATACCCCCTGTACGTGGGCCTACCCTGTATCCTCCATTGGCGTCGTTCGGCGGAGGGAACTCGTTCATACGGTCTATCCTGCCGGGTCGCCTCGAAGCCGTCGTACTGGTATCGGGCTCAGTAATGGTTCCCTGAGCCCGTACGTGGAATTCGATTGTCTAATTGGCGTGCTGGTTGCTAAGGGTTCTCCCGGTTCCTTGAGCGCTCCATACCCCCTGTACGTGGGCCTACCCTGTATTCTCCATTGGCGTCGTTCGGCGAAGGGAACTCGTTCATTCGGTCTATCCTGCCGGGTCGCCTCGAAGCCGTCGTACAGGAATAAGGCTCAGTAATGGTTCCCTGAGCCCGTACGTGGGATTCGATTGGCTAAGTGGCGTGCTGGTTGCTAAGGGTTCTCCCAGTTCCTTGAGCGCTCCATACCCCCTGTACGTGGGCCTACCCTGTATTCTCCATTGGCGTCGTTCGGCGAAGGGAACTCGTTCATACGGTCTATCCTGCCGGGTCGCCTCGAAGCCGTCGTACTGGAATCGGGCTCAGTAATGGTTCCCTGAGCCCGTACGTTGGATTCGATTGTCTAATTGGCGTGCTGGTTGCTAAGGGTGCTCCCAGATCCTTGAGCACTCCATACCCCCTGTACGTGGGCCTACCCTGTATTCTCCATTGGCGTCGTTCGGCGAAGGGAACTCGTTCATTCGGTCTATCCTGCCGGGTCGCCTCGAAGCCGTCGTACAGGAATAAGGCTCAGTAATGGTTCCCTGAGCCCGTACGTGGGATTCGATTGGCTAATTGGCGTGCTGGTTGCTAAGGGTTCTCCCAGTTCCTTGAGCGCTCCATACCCCCTGTACGTGGGCCTACCCTGTATTCTCCATTGGCGTCGTTCGGCGAAGGGAACTCGTTCATACGGTCTATCCTGCCGGGTCGCCTCGAAACCGTCGTACTGGTATCGCGCTCAGTAATGGTTCCCTGAGCCCGTACGTGGGATTCGATTGTCTAATTGGCGTGCTGGTTGCTAAGGGTTCTCCCAGTTCCTTGAGCGCTCCATACCCCCTGTACGTGGGCCTACCCTGTATTCTCCATTGGCGTCGTTCGGCGAAGGGAACTCGTTCATACGGTCTATCCTGCCGGGTCGCCTCGAAGCCGTCGTACTGTTATCGGGCTCAGTAATGGTTCCCTGAGCCCGTACGTGGGATTCGATTGGCTAATTGGCGTGCTGGTTGCTAAGGGTTCTCCCAGTTCCTTGAGCGCTCCATACCCCCTGTACGTGGGCCTACCCTGTATTCTCCATTGGCGTCGTTCGGCGAAGGGAACTCGTTCATACGGTCTATCCTGCCGGGTCGCCTCGAAGCCGTCGTACTGGTATCGGGCTCGGTAATGGTTCCCTGAGCCCGTACGTGGGATTCGATTGTCTAATTGGCGTGCTGGTTGCTAAGGGTTCTCCCAGTTCTTTGAGCGCTCCATACCCCCTGTACATGGGCCTACCCTGTATTCTCCATTGGCGTCGTTCGGCGAAGGGAACTCGTTCATTCGGTCTATCCTGCCGGGTCGCCTCGAAGCCGTCGTACTGGAATAAGGCTCAGTAATGGTTCCCTGAGCCCGTACGTGGGATTCGATTGGCTAATTGGCGTGCTGGTTGCTAAGGGTTCTCCCAGTTCCTTGAGCGCTCCATACCCCCTGTACGTGGGCCTACCCTGTATTCTCCATTGGCGTCGTTCGGCGAAGGGAACTCGTTCATACGGTCTATCCTGCCGGGTCGCCTCGAAGCCGTCGTACTGGTATCGGGCTCAGTAATGGTTCCCTGAGCCCGTACGTGGGATTCGATTGTCTAATTGGCGTGCTGGTTGCTAAGGGTTCTCCCAGTTCCTTGAGCGCTCCATACCCCCTGTACGTGGGCCTACCCTGTATTCTCCATTGGCGTCGTTCGGCGAAGGGAACTCGTTCATACGGTCTATCCTGCCGGGTCGCATCGAAGCCGTCGTACTTTTATCGGGCTCGGTAATGGTTCCCTGTGCCCGTACGTGGGATTCGATTGTCTAATTGGCGTGCTGGTTGCTAAGGGTTCTCCCAGTTCTTTGAGCGCTCCATACCCCCTGTACGTGGGCCTACCCTGTATTCTCCATTGGCGTCGTTCAGCGAAGGGAACTCGTTCATTCGGTCTATCCTGCCGGGTCGCCTCGAAGCCGTCGTACAGGAATAAGGCTCAGTAATGGTTCCCTGAGCCCGTACGTGGGATTCGATTGGCTAATTGGCGTGCTGTTTGCTAAGGGTTCTCCCAGTTCCTTGAGCGCTCCATACCCCCTGTACGTGGGCCTACCCTGTATTCTCCATTGGCGTCGTTCGGCGAAGGGAACTCGTTCATACGGTCTATCCTGCCGGGTCGCCTCGAAGCCGTCGTACTGGTATCGGGCTCAGTAATGGTTCCCTGAGCCCGTACGTGGGATTCGATTGTCTAATTGGCGTGCTGGTTGCTAAGGGTTCTCCCAGTTCCTTGAGCGCTCAATACCCCCTGTACGTGGGCCTACCCTGTATTCTCCATTGGCGTCGTTCGGCGAAGGGAACTCGTTCATACGGTCTATCCTGCCGGGTCGCCTCGAAGCCGTCGTACTGGTATCGGGCTCAGTAATGGTTCCCTGAGCCCGTACGTGGGATTCGATTGGCTAATTGGCGTGCTGGTTGCTAAGGGTTCTCCCAGTTCCTTGAGCGCTCCATACCCCCTGTACGTGGGCCTACCCTGTATTCTCCATTGGCGTCGTTCGACGAAGGGAACTCGTTCATACGGTCTATCCTGCCGGGTCGCCTCGAAGCTGTCGTACTGGTATCAGGCTCAGTAATGGTTCCCTGAGCCCGTACGTGGGATTCGATTGTCTAATTGGCGTGCTGGTTGTTAAGGATTCTCCCAGTTCCTTGAGCGCTCCATACCCCCTGTACGTGGGCCTACCCTGTATTCTCCAATGGCGTCGTTCGGCGAAGGGAACTCGTTCATACGGTCTATCCTGCCGGGTCGCCTCGAAGCCGTCGTACTGGTATCATGCTCAGTAATGGTTCCCTGGGCCCGTACGTGGGATTCGATTGTCTAATTGGCGTGCTGGTTTCTAAGGGTTCTCCCAGTTCCTTGAGCGCTCTTACCCCCTGTACGTGGGCCTACCCTGTATTCTCCATTGGCGTCGTTCGGCGAAGGGAACTCGTTCATACGGTCTATCCTGCCGGGTCGCCTCGAAGCCGTCGTACTGGTATCGGGCTCAGTAATGGTTCCCTGAGCCCGTACGTGGGATTCGATTGTCTAATTGGCGTGCTGGTTGCTAAGGGTTCTCCCAGTTCCTTGAGCGCTCCATACCCCCTGTACGTGGGCCTACCCTGTATTCTCCATTGGCGTCGTTCGGCGAAGGGAACTCGTTCATACGGTCTATCCTGCCGGGTCGCATCGAAGCCGTCGTACTTTTATCGGGCTCGGTAATGGTTCCCTGTGCCCGTACGTGGGATTCGATTGTCTAATTGGCGTGCTGGTTGCTAAGGGTTCTCCCAGTTCTTTGAGCGCTCCATACCCCCTGTACGTGGGCCTACCCTGTATTCTCCATTGGCGTCGTTCGGCGAAGGGAACTCGTTCATTCCGTCTATCCTGCCGGGTCGCCTCGAAGCCGTCGTACAGGAATAAGGCTCAGTAATGGTTCCCTGAGCCCGTACGTGGGATTCGATTGGCTAATTGGCGTGCTGGTTGCTAAGGGTTCTCCCAGTTCCTTGAGCGCTCCATACCCCCTGTACGTGGGCCTACCCTGTATTCTCCATTGGCGTCGTTCGGCGAAGGGAACTCGTTCATACGGTCTATCCTGCCGGGTCGCCTCGAAGCCGTCGTACTGGTATCGGGCTCAGTAATGGTTCCCTGAGCCCGTACGTGGGATTCGATTGTCTAATTGGCGTGCTGGTTGCTAAGGGTTCTCCCAGTTCCTTGAGCGCTCCATACCCCCTGTACGTGGGCCTACCCTGTATTCTCCATTGGCGTCGTTCGGCGAAGGGAACTCGTTCATACGGTCTATCCTGCCGGGACGCCTCGAAGCCGTCGTACTGGTATCGGGCTCAGTAATGGTTCCCTGAGCCCGTACGTGGGATTCGATTGTCTAATTGGCGTGCTGGTTGCAAAGGGTTCTCCCAGTTCCTTGAGCGCTCTTACCCCCTGTACGTGGGCCTACCCTGTATTCTCCATTGGCGTCGTTCGGCGAAGGAAACTCGTTCATACGGTCTATCCTGTCGGGTCGCCTCGAATCCGTCGTACTGGTATCGGGCTCAGTAATGGTTCCCTGAGCCCGTACGTGGAATTCGATTGTCTAATTGGCGTGCTGGTTGCTAAGGGTTCTCCCGGTTCCTTGAGCGCTCCATACCCCCTGTACGTGGGCCTACCCTGTATTCTCCATTGGCGTCGTTCGGCGAAGGGAACTCGTTCATTCGGTCTATCCTGCCGGGTCGCCTCGAAGCCGTCGTACAGGAATAAGGCTCAGTAATGGTTCCCTGAGCCCGTACGTGGGATTCGATTGGCTAATTGGCGTGCTGGTTGCTAAGGGTTCTCTCAGTTCCTTGAGCGCTCCATACCCCCTGTACGTGGGCCTACCCTGTATTCTCCATTGGCGTCGTTCGGCGAAGGGAACTCGTTCATACGGTCTATCCTGCCGGGTCGCCTCGAAGCCGTCGTACTGGTATCGGGCTCAGTAATGGTTCCCTGAGCCCGTACGTTGGATTCGATTGTCTAATTGGCGTGCTGGTTGCTAAGGGTGCTCCCAGATCCTTGAGCACTCCATACCCCCTGTACGTGGGCCTACCCTGTATTCTCCATTGGCGTCGTTCGGCGAAGGGAACTCGTTCATTCGGTCTATCCTGCCGGGTCGCCTCGAAGCCGTCGTACTGGAATAAGGCTCAGTAATGGTTCCCAGAGCCCGTACGTTGGATTCGATTGGCTAATTGGCGTGCTGGTTGCTAAGGATTCTCCCAGTTCCTTGAGCGCTCCATACCCCCTGTACGTGGGCCTACCCTGTATCCTCCATTGGCGTCGTTCGGCGGAGGGAACTCGTTCATACGGTCTATCCTGCCGGGTCGCCTCGAAGCCGACGTACTGGTATCGGGCTCAGGAATGGTTCCCTGAGCCCGTACGTGGGATTCGATTGTCTAATTGGCGTGCTGGTTGCTAAGGGTTCTCCCAGTTCCTTGAGCGCTCCATACCCCCTGTACGTGGGCCTACCCTGTATTCTCCATTGGCGTCGTTCGGCGAAGGGAACTCGTTCATGCGGTCCATCCTGCTGGGTCGCCTCGAAGCCGTCGTACTGGTATCGGGCTCAGTAATGGTTCCCTGAGCCCGTACGTGGGATTCGATTGTCTAATTGGCGTGCTGGTTGCTAAGGGTTCTCCCAGTTCCTTGAGCGCTCCGTACCCCCTGTACGTGGGCCTACCCTTTATTCTCCATTGGCGTCGTTCGGCGAAGGGAACTCGTTCATACGGTCTATCCTGCCGGGTCGCCTCGAAGCCGTCGTACTGGTATCGGGCTCGGTAATGGTTCCCTGAGCCCGTACGTGGGATTCGATTGTCTAATTGGCGTGCTGGTTGCTAAGAGTTCTCCCAGTTCTTTGAGCGCTCCATACCCCCTGTACATGGGCCTACCCTGTATTCTCCATTGGCGTCGTTCGGCGAAGGGAACTCGTTCATTCGGTCTATCCTGCCGGGTCGCCTCGAAGCCGTCGTACTGGAATAAGGCTCAGTAATGGTTCCCTGAGCCCGTACGTGGGATTCGATTGGCTAATTGGCGTGCTGGTTGCTAAGGGTTCTCCCAGGTCCTTGAGCGCTCCATACCCCTGTACGTGGGCCTACCCTGTATTCTCCATTGGCGTCGTTCGGCGAAGGGAACTCGTTCATACGGTCTATCCTGCCGGGTCGCCTCGAAGCCGTCGTACTGGTATCGGGCTCAGTAATGGTTCCCTGAGCCCGTACGTGGGATTCGATTGTCTAATTGGCGTGCTGGTTGCAAAGGGTTCTCCCAGTTCCTTGAGCGCTCTTACCCCCTGTACGTGGGCCTACCCTGTATTCTCCATTGGCGTCGTTCGGCGAAGGAAACTCGTTCATACGGTCTATCCTGTCGGGTCGCCTCGAAGCCGTCGTACTGGTATCGGGCTCAGTAATTGTTCCCTGAGCCCGTACGTGGAATTCGATTGTCTAATTGGCGTGCTGGTTGCTAAGGGTTCTCCCGGTTCCTTGAGCGCTCCATACCCCCTGTACGTGGGCCTACCCTGTATTCTCCATTGGCGTCGTTCGGCGAAGGGAACTCGTTCATTCGGTCTATCCTGCCGGGTCGCCTCGAAGCCGTCGTACAGGAATAAGGCTCAGTAATGGTTCCCTGAGCCCGTACGTGGGATTCGATTGGCTAATTGGCGTGCTGGTTGCTAAGGGTTCTCCCAGTTCCTTGAGCGCTCCATACCCCCTGTACGTGGGCCTACCCTGTATTCTCCATTGGCGTCGTTCGGCGAAGGGAACTCGTTCATACGGTCTATCCTGCCGGGTCGCCTCGAAGCCGTCGTACTGGTATCGGGCTCAGTAATGGTTCCCTGAGCCCGTACGTTGGATTCGATTGTCTAATTGGCGTGCTGGTTGCTAAGGGTGCTCCCAGATCCTTGAGCACTCCATACCCCCTGTACGTGGGCCTACCCTGTATTCTCCATTGGCGTCGTTCGGCGAAGGGAACTCGTTCATTCGGTCTATCCTGCCGGGTCGCCTCGAAGCCGTCGTACTGGAATAAGGCTCAGTAATGGTTCCCTGAGCCCGTACGTTGGATTCGATTGGCTAATTGGCGTGCTGGTTGCTAAGGATTCTCCCAGTTCCTTGAGCGCTCCATACCCCCTGTACGTGGGCCTACCCTGTATCCTCCATTGGCGTCGTTCGGCGGAGGGAACTCGTTCATACGGTCTATCCTGCCGGGTCGCCTCGAAGCCGACGTACTGGTATCGGGCTCAGGAATGGTTCCCTGAGCACGTACGTGGGATTCGATTGTCTAATTGGCGTGCTGGTTGCTAAGGGTTCTCCCAGTTCCTTGAGCGCTCCATACCCCCTGTACGTGGGCCTACCCTGTATTCTCCATTGGCGTCGTTCGGCGAAGGGAACTCGTTCATGCGGTCCATCCTGCTGGGTCGCCTCGAAGCCGTCGTACTGGTATCGGGCTCAGTAATGGTTCCCTGAGCCCGTACGTGGGATTCGATTGTCTAATTGGCGTGCTGGTTGCTAAGGGTTCTCCCAGTTCCTTGAGCGCTCCGTACCCCCTGTACGTGGGCCTACCCTTTATTCTCCATTGGCGTCGTTCGGCGAAGGGAACTCGTTCATACGGTCTATCCTGCCGGGTCGCCTCGAAGCCGTCGTACTGGTATCGGGCTCGGTAATGGTTCCCTGAGCCCGTACGTGGGATTCGATTGTCTAATTGGCGTGCTGGTTGCTAAGGGTTCTCCCAGTTCTTTGAGCGCTCCATACCCCCTGTACATGGGCCTACCCTGTATTCTCCATTGGCGTCGTTCGGCGAAGGGAACTCGTTCATTCTATCTATCCTGCCGGGTCGCCTCGAAGCCGTCGTACTGGAATAAGGCTCAGTAATGGTTCCCTGAGCCCGTACGTGGGATTCGATTGGCTAATTGGCGTGCTGGTTGCTAAGGGTTCTCCCAGGTCCTTGAGCGCTCCATACCCCCTGTACGTGGGCCTACCCTGTATTCTCCATTGGCGTCGTTCGGCGAAGGGAACTCGTTCATACGGTCTATCCTGCCGGGTCGCCTCGAAGCCGTCGTACTGGTATCGGGCTCAGTAATGGTTCCCTGAGCCCGTACGTGGGATTCGATTGTCTAATTGGCGTGCTGGTTGCTAAGGGTTCTCCCAGTTCCTTGAGCGCTCCATACCCCCTGTACGTGGGCCTACCCTGTATTCTCCATTGGCGTCGTTCGGCGAAGGGAACTCGTTCATACGGTCTATCCTGCCGGGTCGCCTCGAAGCCGTCGTACTGGTATCGGGCTCGGTAATGGTTCCCTGTGCCCGTACGTGGGATTCGATTGTCTAATTGGCGTGCTGGTTGCTAAGGGTTCTCCCAGTTCCTTGAGCGCTCTTACCCCCTGTACGTGGGCCTACCCTGTATTCTCCATTGGCGTCGTTCGGCGAAGGAAACTCGTTCATACGGTCTATCCTGTCGGGTCGCCTCGAAGCCGTCGTACTGGTATCGGGCTCAGTAATGGTTCCCTGAGCCCGTACGTGGAATTCGATTGTCTAATTGGCGTGCTGGTTGCTAAGGGTTCTCCCGGTTCCTTGAGCGCTCCATACCCCCTATACGTGGGCCTACCCTGTATTCTCCATTGGCGTCGTTCGGCGAAGGGAACTCGTTCATTCGGTCTATCCTGCCGGGTCGCCTCGAAGCCGTCGTACAGGAATAAGGCTCAGTAATGGTTTCCTGAGCCCGTACGTGGGATTCGATTGGCTAATTGGCGTGCTGGTTGCTAAGGGTTCTCCCAGTTCCTTGAGCGCTCCATACCCCCTGTACGTGGGCCTACCCTGTATTCTCCATTGGCGTCGTTCGGCGAAGGGAACTCGTTCATACGGTCTATCCTGCCGGGTCGCCTCGAAGCCGTCGTACTGGTATCGGGCTCAGTAATGGTTCCCTGAGCCCGTACGTTGGATTCGATTGTCTAATTGGCGTGCTGGTTGCTAAGGGTGCTCCCAGATCCTTGAGCACTCCATACCCCCTGTACGTGGGCCTACCCTGTATTCTCCATTGGCGTCGTTCGGCGAAGGGAACTCGTTCATTCGGTCTATCCTGCCGGGTCGCCTCGAAGCCGTCGTACTGGAATAAGGCTCAGTAATGGTTCCCTGAGCCCGTACGTTGGATTCGATTGGCTAATTGGCGTGCTGGTTGCTAAGGATTCTCCCAGTTCCTTGAGCGCTCCATACCCCCTGTACGTGGGCCTACCCTGTATTCTCCATTGGCGTCGTTCGGCGAAGGGAACTCGTTCATACGGTCTATCCTGCCGGGTCGCCTCGAAGCCGACGTACTGGTATCGGGCTCAGGAATGGTTCCCTGAGCCCGTACGTGGGATTCGATTGTCTAATTGGCGTGCTGGTTGCTAAGGGTTCTCCCAGTTCCTTGAGCGCTCCATACCCCCTGTACGTGGGCCTACGCTGTATTCTCCATTGGCGTCGTTCGGCGAAGGGAACTCGTTCATGCGGTCCATCCTGCCGGGTCGCCTCGAAGCCGTCGTACTGGTATCGGGCTCAGTAATGGTTCCCTGAGCCCGTACGTGGGATTCGATTGTCTAATTGGCGTGCTGGTTGCTAAGGGTTCTCCCAGTTCCTTGAGCGCTCCGTACCCCCTGTACGTGGGCCTACCCTTTATTCTCCATTGGCGTCGTTCGGCGAAGGGAACTCGTTCATACGGTCTATCCTGCCGGGTCGCCTCGAAGCCGTCGTACTGGTATCGGGCTCGGTAATGGTTCCCTGAGCCCGTACGTGGGATTCGATTGTCTAATTGGCGTGCTGGTTGCTAAGGGTTCTCCCAGTCCTTTGAGCGCTCCATACCCCCTGTACATGGGCCTACCTTGTATTCTCCATTGGCGTCGTTCGGCGAAGGGAACTCGTTCATTCGGTCTATCCTGCCGGGTCGCCTCGAAGCCGTCGTACTGGAATAAGGCTCAGTAATGGTTCCCTGAGCCCGTACGTGGGATTCGATTGGCTAATTGGCGTGCTGGTTGCTAAGGGTTCTCCCAGGTCCTTGAGCGCTCCATACCCCCTGTACGTGGGCCTACCCTGTATTCTCCATTGGCGTCGTTCGGCGAAGGGAACTCGTTCATACGGTCTATCCTGCCGGGTCGCCTCGAAGCCGTCGTACTGGTATCGGGCTCAGTAATGGTTCCCTGAGCCCGTACGTGGGATTCGATTGTCTAATTGGCGTGCTGGTTGCTAAGGGTTCTCCCAGTTCCTTGAGCGCTCCATACCCCCTGTACGTGGGCCTACCCTGTATTCTCCATTGGCGTCGTTCGGCGAAGGGAACTCGTTCATACGGTCTATCCTGCCGGGTCGCCTCGAAGCCGTCGTACTGGTATCGGGCTCGGTAATGGTTCCCTGTGCCCGTACGTGGGATTCGATTGTCTAATTGACGTGCTGGTTGCTAAGGGTTCTCCCAGTTCTTTGAGCGCTCCATACTCCCTGTACGTGGGCCTACCCTGTATTCTCCATTGGCGTCGTTCGGCGAAGGGAACTCGTTCATTCGGTCTATCCTGCCGGGTCGCCTCGAAGCCGTCGTACAGGAATAAGGCTCAGTAATGGTTCCCTGAGCCCGTACGTGGGATTCGATTGGCTAATTGGCGTGCTGGTTGCTAAGGGTTCTCCCAGTTCCTTGAGCGCTCCATACCCCCTGTACGTGGGCCTACCCTGTATTCTCCATTGGCGTCGTTCGGCGAAGGGAACTCGTTCATACGGTCTATCCTGCCGGGTCGCCTCGAAGCCGTCGTACTGGTATCGCGCTCAGTAATGGTTCCCTGAGCCCGTACGTGGGATTCGATTGTCTAATTGGCGTGCTGGTTGCTAAGGGTTCTCCCAGTTCCTTGAGCGCTCCATACCACCTGTACGTGGGCCTACCCTGTATTCTCCATTGGCGTCGTTCGGCGAAGGGATCTCGTTCATACGGTCTATCCTGCCGGGTCGCCTCGAAGCCGTCGTACTGTTATCGGGCTCAGTAATGGTTCCCTGAGCCCGTACGTGGGATTCGATTGGCTAATTGGCGTGCTGGTTGCTAAGGGTTCTCCCAGTTCCTTGAGCGCTCCATACCCCCTGTACGTGGGCCTACCCTGTATTCTCCATTGGCGTCGTTCGGCGAAGGGAACTCGTTCATACGGTCTATCCTGCCGGGTCGCCTCGAAGCCGTCGTACTGGTATCGGGCTCGGTAATGGTTCCCTGAGCCCGTACGTGGGATTCGATTGTCTAATTGGCGTGCTGGTTGCTAAGGGTTCTCCCAGTTCTTTGAGCGCTCCATACCCCCTGTACATGGGCCTACCCTGTATTCTCCATTGGCGTCGTTCGGCGAAGGGAACTCGTTCATTCGGTCTATCCTGCCGGGTCGCCTCGAAGCCGTCGTACTGGAATAAGGCTCAGTAATGGTTCCCTGAGCCCGTACGTGGGATTCGATTGGCTAATTGGCGTGCTGGTTGCTAAGGGTTCTCCCAGTTCCTTGAGCGCTCCATACCCCCTGTACGTGGGCCTACCCTGTATTCTCCATTGGCGTCGTTCGGCGAAGGGAACTCGTTCATACGGTCTATCCTGCCGGGTCGCCTCGAAGCCGTCGTACTGGTATCGGGCTCAGTATTGGTTCCCTGAGCCCGTACGTGGGATTCGATTGTCTAATTGGCGTGCTGGTTGCTAAGGGTTCTCCCAGTTCCTTGAGCGCTCCATACCCCCTGTACGTGGGCCTACCCTGTATTCTCCATTGGCGTCGTTCGGCGAAGGGAACTCGTTCATACGGTCTATCCTGCCGGGTCGCATCGAAGCCGTCGTACTTTTATCGGGCTCGGTAATGGTTCCCTGTGCCCGTACGTGGGATTCGATTGTCTAATTGGCGTGCTGGTTGCTAAGGGTTCTCCCAGTTCTTTGAGCGCTCCATACCCCCTGTACGTGGGCCTACCCTGTATTCTCCATTGGCGTCGTTCGGCGAAGGGAACTCGTTCATTCGGTCTATCCTGCCGGGTCGCCTCGAAGCCGTCGTACAGGAATAAGGCTCAGTAATGGTTCCCTGAGCCCGTACGTGGGATTCGATTGGCTAATTGGCGTGCTGGTTGCTAAGGGTTCTCCCAGTTCCTTGAGCGCTCCATACCCCCTGTACGTGGGCCTACCCTGTATTCTCCATTGGCGTCGTTCGGCGAAGGGAACTCGTTCATACGGTCTATCCTGCCGGGTCGCCTCGAAGCCGTCGTACTGGTATCGGGCTCAGTAATGGTTCCCTGAGCCCGTACGTGGGATTCGATTGTCTAATTGGCGTGCTGGTTGCTAAGGGTTCTCCCAGTTCCTTGAGCGCTCCATACCCCCTGTACGTGGGCCTACCCTGTATTCTCCATTGGCGTCGTTCGGCGAAGGGAACTCGTTCATACGGTCTATCCTGCCGGGTCGCCTCGAAGCCGTCGTACTGGTATCGGGCTCAGTAATGGTTCCCTGAGCCCGTACGTGGGATTCGATTGGCTAATTGGCGTGCTGGTTGCTAAGGGTTCTCCCAGTTCCTTGAGCTCTCCATACCCCCTGTACGTGGGCCTACCCTGTATTCTCCATTGGCGTCGTTCGACGAAGGGAACTCGTTCATACGGTCTATCCTGCCGGGTCGCCTCGAAGCCGTCGTACTGGTATCAGGCTCAGTAATGGTTCCCTGAGCCCGTACGTGGGATTCGATTGTCTAATTGGCGTGCTGGTTGCTAAGGATTCTCCCAGTTCCTTGAGCGCTCCATACCCCCTGTACGTGGGCCTACCCTGTATTCTCCAATGGCGTCGTTCGGCGAAGGGAACTCGTTCATACGGTCTATCCTGCCGGGTCGCCTCGAAGCCGTCGTACTGGTATCATGCTCAGTAATGGTTCCCTGGGCCCGTACGTGGGATTCGATTGTCTAATTGGCGTGCTGGTTGCTAAGGGTTCTCCCAGTTCCTTGAGCGCTCTTACCCCCTGTACGTGGGCCTATCCTGTATTCTCCATTGGCGTCGTTCGGCGAAGGGAACTCGTTCATACGGTCTATCCTGCCGGGTCGCCTCGAAGCCGTCGTACTGGTATCGGGCTCAGTAATGGTTCCCTGAGCCCGTACGTGGGATTCGATTGTCTAATTGGCGTGCTGGTTGCTAAGGGTTCTCCCAGTTCCTTGAGCGCTCCATACCCCCTGTACGTGGGCCTACCCTGTATTCTCCATTGGCGTCGTTCGGCGAAGGGAACTCGTTCATACGGTCTATCCTGCCGGGTCGCATCGAAGCCGTCGTACTTTTATCGGGCTCGGTAATGGTTCCCTGTGCCCGTACGTGGGATTCGATTGTCTAATTGGCGTGCTGGTTGCTAAGGGTTCTCCCAGTTCTTTGAACGCTCCATACCCCCTGTACGTGGGCCTACCCTGTATTCTCCATTGGCGTCGTTCGGCGAAGGGAACTCGTTCATTCGGTCTATCCTGCCGGGTCGCCTCGAAGCCGTCGTACAGGAATAAGGCTCAGTAATGGTTCCCTGAGCCCGTACGTGGGATTCGATTGGCTAATTGGCGTGCTGGTTGCTAAGGGTTCTCCCAGTTCCTTGAGCGCTCCATACCCCCTGTACGTGGGCCTACCCTGTATTCTCCATTGGCGTCGTTCGGCGAAGGGAACTCGTTCATACGGTCTATCCTGCCGGGTCGCCTCGAAGCCGTCGTACTGGTATCGGGCTCAGTAATGGTTCCCTGAGCCCGTACGTGGGATTCGATTGTCTAATTGGCGTGCTGGTTGCTAAGGGTTCTCCCAGTTCCTTGAGCGCTCCATACCCCCTGTACGTGGGCCTACCCTTTATTCTCCATTGGCGTCGTTCGGCGAAGGGAACTCGTTCATACGGTCTATCCTGCCGGGTCGCCTCGAAGCCGTCGTACTGGTATCGGGCTCAGTAATGGTTCCCTGAGCCCGTACGTGGGATTCGATTGGCTAATTGGCGTGCTGGTTGCTAAGGGTTCTCCCAGTTCCTTGAGCGCTCCATACCCCCTGTACGTGGGCCTACCCTGTATTCTCCATTGGCGTCGTTCGACGAAGGGAACTCGTTCATACGGTCTATCCTGCCGGGTCGCCTCGAAGCCGTCGTACTGGTATCAGGCTCAGTAATGGTTCCCTGAGCCCGTACGTGGGATTCGATTGTCTAATTGGCGTGCTGGTTGCTAAGGATTCTCCCAGTTCCTTGAGCGCTCCATACCCCCTGTACGTGGGCCTACCCTGTATTCTCCAATGGCGTCGTTCGGCGAAGGGAACTCGTTCATACGGTCTATCCTGCCGGGTCGCCTCGAAGCCGTCGTACTGGTATCATGCTCAGTAATGGTTCCCTGGGCCCGTACGTGGGATTCGATTGTCTAATTGGCGTGCTGGTTGCAAAGGGTTCTCCCAGTTCCTTGAGCGCTCTTACCCCCTGTACGTGGGCCTACCCTGTATTCTCCATTGGCGTCGTTCGGCGAAGGAAACTCGTTCATACGGTCTATCCTGTCGGGTCGCCTCGAAGCCGTCGTACTGGTATCGGGCTCAGTAATGGTTCCCTGAGCCCGTACGTGGAATTCGATTGTCTAATTGGCGTGCTGGTTGCTAAGGGTTCTCCCGGTTCCTTGAGCGCTCCATACCCCCTGTACGTGGGCCTACCCTGTATTCTCCATTGGCGTCGTTCGGCGAAGGGAACTCGTTCATTCGGTCTATCCTGCCGGGTCGCCTCGAAGCCGTCGTACAGGAATAAGGCTCAGTAATGGTTCCCTGAGCCCGTACGTGGGATTCGATTGGCTAATTGGCGTGCTGGTTGCTAAGGGTTCTCCCAGTTCCTTGAGCGCTCCATACCCCCTGTACGTGGGCCTACCCTGTATTCTCCATTGGCGTCGTTCGGCGAAGGGAACTCGTTCATACGGTCTATCCTGCCGGGTCGCCTCGAAGCCGTCGTACTGGTATCGGGCTCAGTAATGGTTCCCTGAGCCCGTACGTTGGATTCGATTGTCTAATTGGCGTGCTGGTTGCTAAGGGTGCTCCCAGATCCTTGAGCACTCCATACCCCCTGTACGTGGGCCTACCCTGTATTCTCCATTGGCGTCGTTCGGCGAAGGGAACTCGTTCATTCGGTCTATCCTGCCGGGTCGCCTCGAAGCCGTCGTACAGGAATAAGGCTCAGTAATGGTTCCCTGAGCCCGTACGTGGGATTCGATTGGCTAATTGGCGTGCTGGTTGCTAAGGGTTCTCCCAGTTCCTTGAGCGCTCCATACCCCCTGTACGTGGGCCTACCCTGTATTCTCCATTGGCGTCGTTCGGCGAAGGGAACTCGTTCATACGGTCTATCCTGCCGGGTCGCCTCGAAGCCGTCGTACTGGTATCGCGCTAAGTAATGGTTCCCTGAGCCCGTACGTGGGATTCGATTGTCTAATTGGCGTGCTGGTTGCTAAGGGTTCTCCCAGTTCCTTGAGCGCTCCATACCCCCTGTACGTGGGCCTACCCTGTATTCTCCATTGGCGTCGTTCGGCGAAGGGAACTCGTTCATACGGTCTATCCTGCCGGGTCGCCTCGAAGCCGTCGTACTGTTATCGGGCTCAGTAATGGTTCCCTGAGCCCGTACGTGGGATTCGATTGGCTAATTGGCGTCCTGGTTGCTAAGGGTTCTCCCAGTTCTTTGAGCGCTCCATACCCCCTGTACATGGGCCTACCCTGTATTCTCCATTGGCGTCGTTCGGCGAAGGGAACTCGTTCATTCGGTCTATCCTGCCGGGTCGCCTCGAAGCCGTCGTACTGGAATAAGGCTCAGTAATGGTTCCCTGAGCCCGTACGTGGGATTCGATTGGCTAATTGGCGTGCTGGTTGCTAAGGGTTCTCCCAGTTCCTTGAGCGCTCCATACCCCCTGTACGTGGGCCTACCCAGTATTCTCCATTGGCGTCGTTTGGCGAAGGGAACTCGTTCATACGGTCTATCCTGCCGGGTCGCCTCGAAGCCGTCGTACTGGTATCGGGCTCAGTAATGGTTCCCTGAGCCCGTACTTGGGATTCGATTGTCTAATTGGCGTGCTGGTTGCTAAGGGTTCTCCCAGTTCCTTGAGCGCTCCATACCCCCTGTACGTGGGCCTACCCTGTATTCTCCATTGGCGTCGTTCGGCGAAGGGAACTCGTTCATACGGTCTATCCTGCCGGGTCGCATCGAAGCCGTCGTACTTTTATCGGGCTCGGTAATGGTTCCCTGTGCCCGTACGTGGGATTCGATTGTCTAATTGGCGTGCTGGTTGCTAAGGGTTCTCCCAGTTCTTTGAGCGCTCCATACCCCCTGTACGTGGGCCTACCCTGTATTCTCCATTGGCGTCGTTCAGCGAAGGGAACTCGTTCATTCGGTCTATCCTGCCGGGTCGCCTCGAAGCCGTCGTACAGGAATAAGGCTCAGTAATGGTTCCCTGAGCCCGTACGTGGGATTCGATTGGCTAATTGGCGTGCTGGTTGCTAAGGGTTCTCCCAGTTCCTTGAGCGCTCCATACCCCCTGTACGTGGGCCTACCCTGTATTCTCCATTGGCGTCGTTCGGCGAAGGGAACTCGTTCATACGGTCTATCCTGCCGGGTCGCCTCGAAGCCGTCGTACTGGTATCGGGCTCAGTAATGGTTTCCTGAGCCCGTACGTGGGATTCGATTGTCTAATTGGCGTGCTGGTTGCTAAGGGTTCTCCCAGTTCCTTGAGCGCTCAATACCCCCTGTACGTGGGCCTACCCTGTATTCTCCATTGGCGTCGTTCGGCGAAGGGAACTCGTTCATACGGTCTATCCTGCCGGGTCGCCTCGAAGCCGTCGTACTGGTATCGGGCTCAGTAATGGTTCCCTGAGCCCGTACGTGGGATTCGATTGGCTAATTGGCGTGCTGGTTGCTAAGGGTTCTCCCAGTTCCTTGAGCGCTCCATACCCCCTGTACGTGGGCCTACCCTGTATTCTCCATTGGCGTCGTTCGACGAAGGGAACTCGTTCATACGGTCTATCCTGCCGGGTCGCCTCGAAGCTGTCGTACTGGTATCAGGCTCAGTAATGGTTCCCTGAGACCGTACGTGGGATTCGATTGTCTAATTGGCGTGCTGGTTGCTAAGGATTCTCCCAGTTCCTTGAGCGCTCCATACCCCCTGTACGTGGGCCTACCCTGTATTCTCCAATGGCGTCGTTCGGCGAAGGGAACTCGTTCATACGGTCTATCCTGCCGGGTCGCCTCGAAGCCGTCGTACTGGTATCATGCTCAGTAATGGTTCCCTGGGCCCGTACGTGGGATTCGATTGTCTAATTGGCGTGCTGGTTTCTAAGGGTTCTCCCAGTTCCTTGAGCGCTCTTACCCCCTGTACGTGGGCCTACCCTGTATTCTCCATTGGCGTCGTTCGGCGAAGGGAACTCGTTCATACGGTCTATCCTGCCGGGTCGCCTCGAAGCCGTCGTACTGGTATCGGGCTCAGTAATGGTTCCCTGAGCCCGTACGTGGGATTCGATTGTCTAATTGGCGTGCTGGTTGCTAAGGGTTCTCCCAGTTCCTTGAGCGCTCCATACCCCCTGTACGTGGGCCTACCCTGTATTCTCCATTGGCGTCGTTCGGCGAAGGGAACTCGTTCATACGGTCTATCCTGCCGGGTCGCATCGAAGCCGTCGTACTTTTATCGGGCTCGGTAATGGTTCCCTGTGCCCGTACGTGGAATTCGATTGTCTAATTGGCGTGCTGGTTGCTAAGGGTTCTCCCAGTTCTTTGAGCGCTCCATACCCCCTGTACGTGGGCCTACCCTGTATTCTCCATTGGCGTCGTTCGGCGAAGGGAACTCGTTCATTCCGTCTATCCTGCCGGGT
This sequence comes from Cryptocephalus moraei, assembly GCA_946251905.1. Lineage (NCBI taxonomy): Eukaryota > Metazoa > Arthropoda > Insecta > Coleoptera > Chrysomelidae > Cryptocephalus > Cryptocephalus moraei. The sequence goes on from OX276466.1 coordinate 17,315,923, forward strand.
CGCCTCGAAGCCGTCGTACAGGAATAAGGCTCAGTAATGGTTCCCTGAGCCCGTACGTGGGATTCGATTGGCTAATTGGCGTGCTGGTTGCTAAGGGTTCTCCCAGTTCCTTGAGCGCTCCATACCCCCTGTACGTGGGCCTACCCTGTATTCTCCATTGGCGTCGTTCGGCGAAGGGAACTCGTTCATACGGTCTATCCTGCCGGGTCGCCTCGAAGCCGTCGTACTGGTATCGGGCTCAGTAATGGTTCCCTGAGCCCGTACGTGGGATTCGATTGTCTAATTGGCGTGCTGGTTGCTAAGGGTTCTCCCAGTTCCTTGAGCGCTCCATACCCCCTGTACGTGGGCCTACCCTGTATTCTCCATTGGCGTCGTTCGGCGAAGGGAACTCGTTCATACGGTCTATCCTGCCGGGACGCCTCGAAGCCGTCGTACTGGTATCGGGCTCAGTAATGGTTCCCTGAGCCCGTACGTGGGATTCGATTGGCTAATTGGCGTGCTGGTTGCTAAGGGTTCTCCCAGTTCCTTGAGCGCTCCATACCCCCTGTACGTGGGCCTACCCTGTATTCTCCATTGGCGTCGTTCGACGAAGGGAACTCGTTCATACGGTCTATCCTGCCGGGTCGCCTCGAAGCCGTCGTACTGGTATCATGCTCAGTAATGGTTCCCTGGGCCCGTACGTGGGATTCGATTGTCTAATTGGCGTGCTGGTTGCAAAGGGTTCTCCCAGTTCCTTGAGCGCTCTTACCCCCTGTACGTGGGCCTACCCTGTATTCTCCATTGGCGTCGTTCGGCGAAGGAAACTCGTTCATACGGTCTATCCTGCCGGGTCGCCTCGAAGCCGTCGTACTGGTATCAGGCTCAGTAATGGTTCCCTGAGCCCGTACGTGGGATTCGATTGTCTAATTGGCGTGCTGTTTGCTAAGGATTCTCCCAGTTCCTTGAGCGCTCCATACCCCCTGTACGTGGGCCTACTCTGTATTCTCCAATGGCGTCGTTCGGCGAAGGGAACTCGTTCATACGGTTTATCCTGCCGGGTCGCCTCGAAGCCGTCGTACTGGTATCGGGCTCAGTAATGGTTCCCTGAGCCCGTACGTGGAATTCGATTGTCTAATTGGCGTGCTGGTTGCTAAGGGTTCTCCCGGTTCCTTGAGCGCTCCATACCCCCTGTACGTGGGCCTACCCTGTATTCTCCATTGGCGTCGTTCGGCGAAGGGAACTCGTTCATTCGGTCTATCCTGCCGGGTCGCCTCGAAGCCGTCGTACAGGAATAAGGCTCAGTAATGGTTCCCTGAGCCCGTACGTGGGATTCGATTGGCTAATTGGCGTGCTGGTTGCTAAGGGTTCTCCCAGTTCCTTGAGCGCTCCATACCCCCTGTACGTGGGCCTACCCTGTATTCTCCATTGGCGTCGTTCGGCGAAGGGAACTCGTTCATACGGTCTATCCTGCCGGGTCGCCTCGAAGCCGTCGTACTGGTATCGGGCTCAGTAATGGTTCCCTGAGCCCGTACGTTGGATTCGATTGTCTAATTGGCGTGCTGGTTGCTAAGGGTGCTCCCAGATCCTTGAGCACTCCATACCCCCTGTACGTGGGCCTACCCTGTATTCTCCATTGGCGTCGTTCGGCGAAGGGAACTCGTTCATTCGGTCTATCCTGCCGGGTCGCCTCGAAGCCGTCGTACAGGAATAAGGCTCAGTAATGGTTCCCTGAGCCCGTACGTGGGATTCGATTGGCTAATTGGCGTGCTGGTTGCTAAGGGTTCTCCCAGTTCCTTGAGCGCTCCATACCCCCTGTACGTGGGCCTACCCTGTATTCTCCATTGGCGTCGTTCGGCGAAGGGAACTCGTTCATACGGTCTATCCTGCCGGGTCGCCTCGAAACCGTCGTACTGGTATCGCGCTCAGTAATGGTTCCCTGAGCCCGTACGTGGGATTCGATTGTCTAATTGGCGTGCTGGTTGCTAAGGGTTCTCCCAGTTCCTTGAGCGCTCCATACCCCCTGTACGTGGGCCTACCCTGTATTCTCCATTGGCGTCGTTCGGCGAAGGGAACTCGTTCATACGGTCTATCCTGCCGGGTCGCCTCGAAGCCGTCGTACTGTTATCGGGCTCAGTAATGGTTCCCTGAGCCCGTACGTGGGATTCGATTGGCTAATTGGCGTGCTGGTTGCTAAGGGTTCTCCCAGTTCCTTGAGCGCTCCATACCCCCTGTACGTGGGCCTACCCTGTATTCTCCATTGGCGTCGTTCGGCGAAGGGAACTCGTTCATACGGTCTATCCTGCCGGGTCGCCTCGAAGCCGTCGTACTGGTATCGGGCTCGGTAATGGTTCCCTGAGCCCGTACGTGGGATTCGATTGTCTAATTGGCGTGCTGGTTGCTAAGGGTTCTCCCAGTTCTTTGAGCGCTCCATACCCCCTGTACATGGGCCTACCCTGTATTCTCCATTGGCGTCGTTCGGCGAAGGGAACTCGTTCATTCGGTCTATCCTGCCGGGTCGCCTCGAAGCCGTCGTACTGGAATAAGGCTCAGTAATGGTTCCCTGAGCCCGTACGTGGGATTCGATTGGCTAATTGGCGTGCTGGTTGCTAAGGGTTCTCCCAGTTCCTTGAGCGCTCCATACCCCCTGTACGTGGGCCTACCCTGTATTCTCCATTGGCGTCGTTCGGCGAAGGGAACTCGTTCATACGGTCTATCCTGCCGGGTCGCCTCGAAGCCGTCGTACTGGTATCGGGCTCAGTAATGGTTCCCTGAGCCCGTACGTGGGATTCGATTGTCTAATTGGCGTGCTGGTTGCTAAGGGTTCTCCCAGTTCCTTGAGCGCTCCATACCCCCTGTACGTGGGCCTACCCTGTATTCTCCATTGGCGTCGTTCGGCGAAGGGAACTCGTTCATACGGTCTATCCTGCCGGGTCGCATCGAAGCCGTCGTACTTTTATCGGGCTCGGTAATGGTTCCCTGTGCCCGTACGTGGGATTCGATTGTCTAATTGGCGTGCTGGTTGCTAAGGGTTCTCCCAGTTCTTTGAGCGCTCCATACCCCCTGTACGTGGGCCTACCCTGTATTCTCCATTGGCGTCGTTCAGCGAAGGGAACTCGTTCATTCGGTCTATCCTGCCGGGTCGCCTCGAAGCCGTCGTACAGGAATAAGGCTCAGTAATGGTTCCCTGAGCCCGTACGTGGGATTCGATTGGCTAATTGGCGTGCTGTTTGCTAAGGGTTCTCCCAGTTCCTTGAGCGCTCCATACCCCCTGTACGTGGGCCTACCCTGTATTCTCCATTGGCGTCGTTCGGCGAAGGGAACTCGTTCATACGGTCTATCCTGCCGGGTCGCCTCGAAGCCGTCGTACTGGTATCGGGCTCAGTAATGGTTCCCTGAGCCCGTACGTGGGATTCGATTGTCTAATTGGCGTGCTGGTTGCTAAGGGTTCTCCCAGTTCCTTGAGCGCTCAATACCCCCTGTACGTGGGCCTACCCTGTATTCTCCATTGGCGTCGTTCGGCGAAGGGAACTCGTTCATACGGTCTATCCTGCCGGGTCGCCTCGAAGCCGTCGTACTGGTATCGGGCTCAGTAATGGTTCCCTGAGCCCGTACGTGGGATTCGATTGGCTAATTGGCGTGCTGGTTGCTAAGGGTTCTCCCAGTTCCTTGAGCGCTCCATACCCCCTGTACGTGGGCCTACCCTGTATTCTCCATTGGCGTCGTTCGACGAAGGGAACTCGTTCATACGGTCTATCCTGCCGGGTCGCCTCGAAGCTGTCGTACTGGTATCAGGCTCAGTAATGGTTCCCTGAGCCCGTACGTGGGATTCGATTGTCTAATTGGCGTGCTGGTTGTTAAGGATTCTCCCAGTTCCTTGAGCGCTCCATACCCCCTGTACGTGGGCCTACCCTGTATTCTCCAATGGCGTCGTTCGGCGAAGGGAACTCGTTCATACGGTCTATCCTGCCGGGTCGCCTCGAAGCCGTCGTACTGGTATCATGCTCAGTAATGGTTCCCTGGGCCCGTACGTGGGATTCGATTGTCTAATTGGCGTGCTGGTTTCTAAGGGTTCTCCCAGTTCCTTGAGCGCTCTTACCCCCTGTACGTGGGCCTACCCTGTATTCTCCATTGGCGTCGTTCGGCGAAGGGAACTCGTTCATACGGTCTATCCTGCCGGGTCGCCTCGAAGCCGTCGTACTGGTATCGGGCTCAGTAATGGTTCGCTGAGCCCGTACGTGGGATTCGATTGTCTAATTGGCGTGCTGGTTGCTAAGGGTTCTCCCAGTTCCTTGAGCGCTCCATACCCCCTGTACGTGGGCCTACCCTGTATTCTCCATTGGCGTCGTTCGGCGAAGGGAACTCGTTCATACGGTCTATCCTGCCGGGTCGCATCGAAGCCGTCGTACTTTTATCGGGCTCGGTAATGGTTCCCTGTGCCCGTACGTGGGATTCGATTGTCTAATTGGCGTGCTGGTTGCTAAGGGTTCTCCCAGTTCTTTGAGCGCTCCATACCCCCTGTACGTGGGCCTACCCTGTATTCTCCATTGGCGTCGTTCGGCGAAGGGAACTCGTTCATTCCGTCTATCCTGCCGGGTCGCCTCGAAGCCGTCGTACAGGAATAAGGCTCAGTAATGGTTCCCTGAGCCCGTACGTGGGATTCGATTGGCTAATTGGCGTGCTGGTTGCTAAGGGTTCTCCCAGTTCCTTGAGCGCTCCATACCCCCTGTACGTGGGCCTACCCTGTATTCTCCATTGGCGTCGTTCGGCGAAGGGAACTCGTTCATACGGTCTATCCTGCCGGGTCGCCTCGAAGCCGTCGTACTGGTATCGGGCTCAGTAATGGTTCCCTGAGCCAGTACGTGGGATTCGATTGTCTAATTGGCGTGCTGGTTGCTAAGGGTTCTCCCAGTTCCTTGAGCGCTCCATACCCCCTGTACGTGGGCCTACCCTGTATTCTCCATTGGCGTCGTTCGGCGAAGGGAACTCGTTCATACGGTCTATCCTGCCGGGACGCCTCGAAGCCGTCGTACTGGTATCGGGCTCAGTAATGGTTCCCTGAGCCCGTACGTGGGATTCGATTGTCTAATTGGCGTGCTGGTTGCAAAGGGTTCTCCCAGTTCCTTGAGCGCTCTTACCCCCTGTACGATGGCCTACCCTGTATTCTCCATTGGCGTCGTTCGGCGAAGGAAACTCGTTCATACGGTCTATCCTGTCGGGTCGCCTCGAAGCCGTCGTACTGGTATCGGGCTCAGTAATGGTTCCCTGAGCCCGTACGTGGAATTCGATTGTCTAATTGGCGTGCTGGTTGCTAAGGGTTCTCCCGGTTCCTTGAGCGCTCCATACCCCCTGTACGTGGGCCTATCCTGTATTCTCCATTGGCGTCGTTCGGCGAAGGGAACTCGTTCATTCGGTCTATCCTGCCGGGTCGCCTCGAAGCCGTCGTACAGGAATAAGGCTCAGTAATGGTTCCCTGAGCCCGTACGTGGGATTCGATTGGCTAATTGGCGTGCTGGTTGCTAAGGGTTCTCTCAGTTCCTTGAGCGCTCCATACCCCCTGTACGTGGGCCTACCCTGTATTCTCCATTGGCGTCGTTCGGCGAAGGGAACTCGTTCATACGGTCTATCCTGCCGGGTCGCCTCGAAGCCGTCGTACTGGTATCGGGCTCAGTAATGGTTCCCTGAGCCCGTACGTTGGATTCGATTGTCTAATTGGCGTGCTGGTTGCTAAGGGTGCTCCCAGATCCTTGAGCACTCCATACCCCCTGTACGTGGGCCTACCCTGTATTCTCCATTGGCGTCGTTCGGCGAAGGGAACTCGTTCATTCGGTCTATCCTGCCGGGTCGCCTCGAAGCCGTCGTACTGGAATAAGGCTCAGTAATGGTTCCCAGAGCCCGTACGTTGGATTCGATTGGCTAATTGGCGTGCTGGTTGCTAAGGATTCTCCCAGTTCCTTGAGCGCTCCATACCCCCTGTACGTGGGCCTACCCTGTATCCTCCATTGGCGTCGTTCGGCGGAGGGAACTCGTTCATACGGTCTATCCTGCCGGGTCGCCTCGAAGCCGACGTACTGGTATCGGGCTCAGGAATGGTTCCCTGAGCCCGTACGTGGGATTCGATTGTCTAATTGGCGTGCTGGTTGCTAAGGGTTCTCCCAGTTCCTTGAGCGCTCCATACCCCCTGTACGTGGGCCTACCCTGTATTCTCCATTGGCGTCGTTCGGCGAAGGGAACTCGTTCATGCGGTCCATCCTGCTGGGTCGCCTCGAAGCCGTCGTACTGGTATCGGGCTCAGTAATGGTTCCCTGAGCCCGTACGTGGGATTCGATTGTCTAATTGGCGTGCTGGTTGCTAAGGGTTCTCCCAGTTCCTTGAGCGCTCCGTACCCCCTGTACGTGGGCCTACCCTTTATTCTCCATTGGCGTCGTTCGGCGAAGGGAACTCGTTCATACGGTCTATCCTGCCGGGTCGCCTCGAAGCCGTCGTACTGGTATCGGGCTCGGTAATGGTTCCCTGAGCCCGTACGTGGGATTCGATTGTCTAATTGGCGTGCTGGTTGCTAAGGGTTCTCCCAGTTCTTTGAGCGCTCCATACCCCCTGTACATGGGCCTACCCTGTATTCTCCATTGGCGTCGTTCGGCGAAGGGAACTCGTTCATTCGGTCTATCCTGCCGGGTCGCCTCGAAGCCGTCGTACTGGAATAAGGCTCAGTAATGGTTCCCTGAGCCCGTACGTGGGATTCGATTGGCTAATTGGCGTGCTGGTTGCTAAGGGTTCTCCCAGGTCCTTGAGCGCTCCATACCCCTGTACGTGGGCCTACCCTGTATTCTCCATTGGCGTCGTTCGGCGAAGGGAACTCGTTCATACGGTCTATCCTGCCGGGTCGCCTCGAAGCCGTCGTACTGGTATCGGGCTCAGTAATGGTTCCCTGAGCCCGTACGTGGGATTCGATTGTCTAATTGGCGTGCTGGTTGCTAAGGGTTCTCCCAGTTCCTTGAGCGCTCAATACCCCCTGTACGTGGGCCTACCCTGTATTCTCCATTGGCGTCGTTCGGCGAAGGGAACTCGTTCATACGGTCTATCCTGCCGGGTCGCCTCGAAGCCGTCGTACTGGTATCGGGCTCAGTAATGGTTCCCTGAGCCCGTACGTGGGATTCGATTGGCTAATTGGCGTGCTGGTTGCTAAGGGTTCTCCCAGTTCCTTGAGCGCTCCATACCCCCTGTACGTGGGCCTACCCTGTATTCTCCATTGGCGTCGTTCGACGAAGGGAACTCGTTCATACGGTCTATCCTGCCGGGTCGCCTCGAAGCTGTCGTACTGGTATCAGGCTCAGTAATGGTTCCCTGAGCCCGTACGTGGGATTCGATTGTCTAATTGGCGTGCTGGTTGTTAAGGATTCTCCCAGTTCCTTGAGCGCTCCATACCCCCTGTACGTGGGCCTACCCTGTATTCTCCAATGGCGTCGTTCGGCGAAGGGAACTCGTTCATACGGTCTATCCTGCCGGGTCGCCTCGAAGCCGTCGTACTGGTATCATGCTCAGTAATGGTTCCCTGGGCCCGTACGTGGGATTCGATTGTCTAATTGGCGTGCTGGTTTCTAAGGGTTCTCCCAGTTCCTTGAGCGCTCTTACCCCCTGTACGTGGGCCTACCCTGTATTCTCCATTGGCGTCGTTCGGCGAAGGGAACTCGTTCATACGGTCTATCCTGCCGGGTCGCCTCGAAGCCGTCGTACTGGTATCGGGCTCAGTAATGGTTCCCTGAGCCCGTACGTGGGATTCGATTGTCTAATTGGCGTGCTGGTTGCTAAGGGTTCTCCCAGTTCCTTGAGCGCTCCATACCCCCTGTACGTGGGCCTACCCTGTATTCTCCATTGGCGTCGTTCGGCGAAGGGAACTCGTTCATACGGTCTATCCTGCCGGGTCGCATCGAAGCCGTCGTACTTTTATCGGGCTCGGTAATGGTTCCCTGTGCCCGTACGTGGGATTCGATTGTCTAATTGGCGTGCTGGTTGCTAAGGGTTCTCCCAGTTCTTTGAGCGCTCCATACCCCCTGTACGTGGGCCTACCCTGTATTCTCCATTGGCGTCGTTCGGCGAAGGGAACTCGTTCATTCCGTCTATCCTGCCGGGTCGCCTCGAAGCCGTCGTACAGGAATAAGGCTCAGTAATGGTTCCCTGAGCCCGTACGTGGGATTCGATTGGCTAATTGGCGTGCTGGTTGCTAAGGGTTCTCCCAGTTCCTTGAGCGCTCCATACCCCCTGTACGTGGGCCTACCCTGTATTCTCCATTGGCGTCGTTCGGCGAAGGGAACTCGTTCATACGGTCTATCCTGCCGGGTCGCCTCGAAGCCGTCGTACTGGTATCGGGCTCAGTAATGGTTCCCTGAGCCAGTACGTGGGATTCGATTGTCTAATTGGCGTGCTGGTTGCTAAGGGTTCTCCCAGTTCCTTGAGCGCTCCATACCCCCTGTACGTGGGCCTACCCTGTATTCTCCATTGGCGTCGTTCGGCGAAGGGAACTCGTTCATACGGTCTATCCTGCCGGGACGCCTCGAAGCCGTCGTACTGGTATCGGGCTCAGTAATGGTTCCCTGAGCCCGTACGTGGGATTCGATTGTCTAATTGGCGTGCTGGTTGCAAAGGGTTCTCCCAGTTCCTTGAGCGCTCTTACCCCCTGTACGTGGGCCTACCCTGTATTCTCCATTGGCGTCGTTCGGCGAAGGAAACTCGTTCATACGGTCTATCCTGTCGGGTCGCCTCGAAGCCGTCGTACTGGTATCGGGCTCAGTAATGGTTCCCTGAGCCCGTACGTGGAATTCGATTGTCTAATTGGCGTGCTGGTTGCTAAGGGTTCTCCCGGTTCCTTGAGCGCTCCATACCCCCTGTACGTGGGCCTATCCTGTATTCTCCATTGGCGTCGTTCGGCGAAGGGAACTCGTTCATTCGGTCTATCCTGCCGGGTCGCCTCGAAGCCGTCGTACAGGAATAAGGCTCAGTAATGGTTCCCTGAGCCCGTACGTGGGATTCGATTGGCTAATTGGCGTGCTGGTTGCTAAGGGTTCTCTCAGTTCCTTGAGCGCTCCATACCCCCTGTACGTGGGCCTACCCTGTATTCTCCATTGGCGTCGTTCGGCGAAGGGAACTCGTTCATACGGTCTATCCTGCCGGGTCGCCTCGAAGCCGTCGTACTGGTATCGGGCTCAGTAATGGTTCCCTGAGCCCGTACGTTGGATTCGATTGTCTAATTGGCGTGCTGGTTGCTAAGGGTGCTCCCAGATCCTTGAGCACTCCATACCCCCTGTACGTGGGCCTACCCTGTATTCTCCATTGGCGTCGTTCGGCGAAGGGAACTCGTTCATTCGGTCTATCCTGCCGGGTCGCCTCGAAGCCGTCGTACTGGAATAAGGCTCAGTAATGGTTCCCAGAGCCCGTACGTTGGATTCGATTGGCTAATTGGCGTGCTGGTTGCTAAGGATTCTCCCAGTTCCTTGAGCGCTCCATACCCCCTGTACGTGGGCCTACCCTGTATCCTCCATTGGCGTCGTTCGGCGGAGGGAACTCGTTCATACGGTCTATCCTGCCGGGTCGCCTCGAAGCCGACGTACTGGTATCGGGCTCAGGAATGGTTCCCTGAGCCCGTACGTGGGATTCGATTGTCTAATTGGCGTGCTGGTTGCTAAGGGTTCTCCCAGTTCCTTGAGCGCTCCATACCCCCTGTACGTGGGCCTACCCTGTATTCTCCATTGGCGTCGTTCGGCGAAGGGAACTCGTTCATGCGGTCCATCCTGCTGGGTCGCCTCGAAGCCGTCGTACTGGTATCGGGCTCAGTAATGGTTCCCTGAGCCCGTACGTGGGATTCGATTGTCTAATTGGCGTGCTGGTTGCTAAGGGTTCTCCCAGTTCCTTGAGCGCTCCGTACCCCCTGTACGTGGGCCTACCCTTTATTCTCCATTGGCGTCGTTCGGCGAAGGGAACTCGTTCATACGGTCTATCCTGCCGGGTCGCCTCGAAGCCGTCGTACTGGTATCGGGCTCGGTAATGGTTCCCTGAGCCCGTACGTGGGATTCGATTGTCTAATTGGCGTGCTGGTTGCTAAGGGTTCTCCCAGTTCTTTGAGCGCTCCATACCCCCTGTACATGGGCCTACCCTGTATTCTCCATTGGCGTCGTTCGGCGAAGGGAACTCGTTCATTCGGTCTATCCTGCCGGGTCGCCTCGAAGCCGTCGTACTGGAATAAGGCTCAGTAATGGTTCCCTGAGCCCGTACGTGGGATTCGATTGGCTAATTGGCGTGCTGGTTGCTAAGGGTTCTCCCAGGTCCTTGAGCGCTCCATACCCCTGTACGTGGGCCTACCCTGTATTCTCCATTGGCGTCGTTCGGCGAAGGGAACTCGTTCATACGGTCTATCCTGCCGGGTCGCCTCGAAGCCGTCGTACTGGTATCGGGCTCAGTAATGGTTCCCTGAGCCCGTACGTGGGATTCGATTGTCTAATTGGCGTGCTGGTTGCTAAGGGTTCTCCCAGTTCCTTGAGCGCTCCATACCCCCTGTACGTGGGCCTACCCTGTATTCTCCATTGGCGTCGTTCGGCGAAGGGAACTCGTTCATACGGTCTATCCTGCCGGGTCGCCTCGAAGCCGTCGTACTGGTATCGGGCTCGGTAATGGTTCCCTGTGCCCGTACGTGGGATTCGATTGTCTAATTGGCGTGCTGGTTGCTAAGGGTTCTCCCAGTTCCTTGAGCGCTCTTACCCCCTGTACGTGGGCCTACCCTGTATTCTCCATTGGCGTCGTTCGGCGAAGGAAACTCGTTCATACGGTCTATCCTGTCGGATCGCCTCGAAGCCGTCGTACTGGTATCGGGCTCAGTAATGGTTCCCTGAGCCCGTACGTGGAATTCGATTGTCTAATTGGCGTGCTGGTTGCTAAGGGTTCTCCCGGTTCCTTGAGCGCTCCATACCCCCTGTAAGTGGGCCTACCCTGTATTCTCCATTGGCGTCGTTCGGCGAAGGGAACTCGTTCATTCGGTCTATCCTGCCGGGTCGCCTCGAAGCCGTCGTACAGGAATAAGGCTCAGTAATGTTTCCCTGAGCCCGTACGTGGGATTCGATTGGCTAATTGGCGTGCTGGTTGCTAAGGGTTCTCCCAGTTCCTTGAGCGCTCCATACCCCCTGTACGTGGGCCTACCCTGTATTCTCCATTGGCGTCGTTCGGCGAAGGGAACTCGTTCATACGGTCTATCCTGCCGGGTCGCCTCGAAGCCGTCGTACTGGTATCGGACTCAGTAATGGTTCCCTGAACCCGTACGTTGGATTCGATTGTCTAATTGGCGTGCTGGTTGCTAAGGGTGCTCCCAGATCCTTGAGCACTCCATACCCCCTGTACGTGGGCCTACCCTGTATTCTCCATTGGCGTCGTTCGGCGAAGGGAACTCGTTCATTCGGTCTATCCTGCCGGGTCGCCTCGAAGCCGTCGTACTGGAATAAGGCTCAGTAATGGTTCCCTGAGCCCGTACGTTGGATTCGATTGGCTAATTGGCGTGCTGGTTGCTAAGGATTCTCCCAGTTCCTTGAGCGCTCCATACCCCCTGTACGTGGGCCTACCCTGTATTCTCCATTGGCGTCGTTCGGCGAAGGGAACTCGTTCATACGGTCTATCCTGCCGGGTCGCCTCGAAGCCGACGTACTGGTATCGGGCTCAGGAATGGTTCCCTGAGCCCGTACGTGGGATTCGATTGTCTAATTGGCGTGCTGGTTGCTAAGGGTTCTCCCAGTTCCTTGAGCGCTCCATACCCCCTGTACGTGGGCCTACCCTGTATTCTCCATTGGCGTCGTTCGGCGAAGGGAACTCGTTCATGCGGTCCATCCTGCCGGGTCGCCTCGAAGCCGTCGTACTGGTATCGGGCTCAGTAATGGTTCCCTGAGCCCGTACGTGGGATTCGATTGTCTAATTGGCGTGCTGGTTGCTAAGGGTTCTCCCAGTTCCTTGAGCGCTCCATACCCCCTGTACATGGGCCTACCCTGTATTCTCCATTGGCGTCGTTCGGCGAAGGGAACTCGTTCATTCGGTCTATCCTGCCGGGTCGCCTCGAAGCCGTCGTACTGGAATAAGGCTCAGTAATGGTTCCCTGAGCCCGTACGTGGGATTCGATTGGCTAATTGGCGTGCTGGTTGCTAAGGGTTCTCCCAGGTCCTTGAGCGCTCCATACCCCCTGTACGTGGGCCTACCCTGTATTCTCCATTGGCGTCGTTCGGCGAAGGGAACTCGTTCATACGGTCTATCCTGCCGGGTCGCCTCGAAGCCGTCGTACTGGTATCGGGCTCAGTAATGGTTCCCTGAGCCCGTACGTGGGATTCGATTGTCTAATTGGCGTGCTGGTTGCTAAGGGTTCTCCCAGTTCCTTGAGCGCTCCATACCCCCTGTACGTGGGCCTACCCTGTATTCTCCATTGGCGTCGTTCGGCGAAGGGAACTCGTTCATACGGTCTATCCTGCCGGGTCGCCTCGAAGCCGTCGTACTGGTATCGGGCTCGGTAATGTTTCCCTGTGCCCGTACGTGGGATTCGATTGTCTAATTGGCGTGCTGGTTGCTAAGGGTTCTCCCAGTTCTTTGAGCGCTCCATACCCCCTGTACGTGGGCCTACCCTGTATTCTCCATTGGCGTCGTTCGGCGAAGGGAACTCGTTCATTCGGTCTATCCTGCCGGGTCGCCTCGAAGCCGTCGTACTGGAATAAGGCTCAGTAATGTTTCCCTGAGCCCGTACGTGGGATTCGATTGGCTAATTGGCGTGCTGGTTGCTAAGGGTTCTCCCAGTTCCTTGAGCGCTCCATACCCCCTGTACGTGGGCCTACCCTGTATTCTCAATTGGCGTCGTTCGGCGAAGGGAACTCGTTCATACGGTCTATCCTGCCGGGTCGCCTCGAAGCCGTCGTACTGGTATCGCGCTCAGTAATGGTTCCCTGAGCCCGTACGTGGGATTCGATTGTCTAATTGGCGTGCTGGTTGCTAAGGGTTCTCCCAGTTCCTTGAGCGCTCCATACCCCCTGTACGTGGGCCTACCCTGTATTCTCCATTGGCGTCGTTCGGCGAAGGGATCTCGTTCATACGGTCTATCCTGTCGGGTCGCCTCGAAGCCGTCGTACTGGTATCGGGCTCAGTAATGGTTCCCTGAGCCCGTACGTGGAATTCGATTGTCTAATTGGCGTGCTGGTTGCTAAGGGTTCTCCCGGTTCCTTGAGCGCTCCATACCCCCTGTACGTGGGCCTATCCTGTATTCTCCATTGGCGTCGTTCGGCGAAGGGAACTCGTTCATTCGGTCTATCCTGCCGGGTCGCCTCGAAGCCGTCGTACAGGAATAAGGCTCAGTAATGGTTCCCTGAGCCCGTACGTGGGATTCGATTGGCTAATTGGCGTGCTGGTTGCTAAGGGTTCTCTCAGTTCCTTGAGCGCTCCATACCCCCTGTACGTGGGCCTACCCTGTATTCTCCATTGGCGTCGTTCGGCGAAGGGAACTCGTTCATACGGTCTATCCTGCCGGGTCGCCTCGAAGCCGTCGTACTGGTATCGGGCTCAGTAATGGTTCCCTGAGCCCGTACGTTGGATTCGATTGTCTAATTGGCGTGCTGGTTGCTAAGGGTGCTCCCAGATCCTTGAGCACTCCATACCCCCTGTACGTGGGCCTACCCTGTATTCTCCATTGGCGTCGTTCGGCGAAGGGAACTCGTTCATTCGGTCTATCCTGCCGGGTCGCCTCGAAGCCGTCGTACTGGAATAAGGCTCAGTAATGGTTCCCAGAGCCCGTACGTTGGATTCGATTGGCTAATTGGCGTGCTGGTTGCTAAGGATTCTCCCAGTTCCTTGAGCGCTCCATACCCCCTGTACGTGGGCCTACCCTGTATCCTCCATTGGCGTCGTTCGGCGGAGGGAACTCGTTCATACGGTCTATCCTGCCGGGTCGCCTCGAAGCCGACGTACTGGTATCGGGCTCAGGAATGGTTCCCTGAGCCCGTACGTGGGATTCGATTGTCTAATTGGCGTGCTGGTTGCTAAGGGTTCTCCCAGTTCCTTGAGCGCTCCATACCCCCTGTACGTGGGCCTACCCTGTATTCTCCATTGGCGTCGTTCGGCGAAGGGAACTCGTTCATGCGGTCCATCCTGCTGGGTCGCCTCGAAGCCGTCGTACTGGTATCGGGCTCAGTAATGGTTCCCTGAGCCCGTACGTGGGATTCGATTGTCTAATTGGCGTGCTGGTTGCTAAGGGTTCTCCCAGTTCCTTGAGCGCTCCGTACCCCCTGTACGTGGGCCTACCCTTTATTCTCCATTGGCGTCGTTCGGCGAAGGGAACTCGTTCATACGGTCTATCCTGCCGGGTCGCCTCGAAGCCGTCGTACTGGTATCGGGCTCGGTAATGGTTCCCTGAGCCCGTACGTGGGATTCGATTGTCTAATTGGCGTGCTGGTTGCTAAGGGTTCTCCCAGTTCTTTGAGCGCTCCATACCCCCTGTACATGGGCCTACCCTGTATTCTCCATTGGCGTCGTTCGGCGAAGGGAACTCGTTCATTCGGTCTATCCTGCCGGGTCGCCTCGAAGCCGTCGTACTGGAATAAGGCTCAGTAATGGTTCCCTGAGCCCGTACGTGGGATTCGATTGGCTAATTGGCGTGCTGGTTGCTAAGGGTTCTCCCAGGTCCTTGAGCGCTCCATACCCCTGTACGTGGGCCTACCCTGTATTCTCCATTGGCGTCGTTCGGCGAAGGGAACTCGTTCATACGGTCTATCCTGCCGGGTCGCCTCGAAGCCGTCGTACTGGTATCGGGCTCAGTAATGGTTCCCTGAGCCCGTACGTGGGATTCGATTGTCTAATTGGCGTGCTGGTTGCTAAGGGTTCTCCCAGTTCCTTGAGCGCTCCATACCCCCTGTACGTGGGCCTACCCTGTATTCTCCATTGGCGTCGTTCGGCGAAGGGAACTCGTTCATACGGTCTATCCTGCCGGGTCGCCTCGAAGCCGTCGTACTGGTATCGGGCTCGGTAATGGTTCCCTGTGCCCGTACGTGGGATTCGATTGTCTAATTGGCGTGCTGGTTGCTAAGGGTTCTCCCAGTTCCTTGAGCGCTCTTACCCCCTGTACGTGGGCCTACCCTGTATTCTCCATTGGCGTCGTTCGGCGAAGGAAACTCGTTCATACGGTCTATCCTGTCGGATCGCCTCGAAGCCGTCGTACTGGTATCGGGCTCAGTAATGGTTCCCTGAGCCCGTACGTGGAATTCGATTGTCTAATTGGCGTGCTGGTTGCTAAGGGTTCTCCCGGTTCCTTGAGCGCTCCATACCCCCTGTAAGTGGGCCTACCCTGTATTCTCCATTGGCGTCGTTCGGCGAAGGGAACTCGTTCATTCGGTCTATCCTGCCGGGTCGCCTCGAAGCCGTCGTACAGGAATAAGGCTCAGTAATGTTTCCCTGAGCCCGTACGTGGGATTCGATTGGCTAATTGGCGTGCTGGTTGCTAAGGGTTCTCCCAGTTCCTTGAGCGCTCCATACCCCCTGTACGTGGGCCTACCCTGTATTCTCCATTGGCGTCGTTCGGCGAAGGGAACTCGTTCATACGGTCTATCCTGCCGGGTCGCCTCGAAGCCGTCGTACTGGTATCGGGCTCAGTAATGGTTCCCTGAGCCCGTACGTTGGATTCGATTGTCTAATTGGCGTGCTGGTTGCTAAGGGTGCTCCCAGATCCTTGAGCACTCCATACCCCCTGTACGTGGGCCTACCCTGTATTCTCCATTGGCGTCGTTCGGCGAAGGGAACTCGTTCATTCGGTCTATCCTGCCGGGTCGCCTCGAAGCCGTCGTACTGGAATAAGGCTCAGTAATGGTTCCCTGAGCCCGTACGTTGGATTCGATTGGCTAATTGGCGTGCTGGTTGCTAAGGATTCTCCCAGTTCCTTGAGCGCTCCATACCCCCTGTACGTGGGCCTACCCTGTATTCTCCATTGGCGTCGTTCGGCGAAGGGAACTCGTTCATACGGTCTATCCTGCCGGGTCGCCTCGAAGCCGACGTACTGGTATCGGGCTCAGGAATGGTTCCCTGAGCCCGTACGTGGGATTCGATTGTCTAATTGGCGTGCTGGTTGCTAAGGGTTCTCCCAGTTCCTTGAGCGCTCCATACCCCCTGTACGTGGGCCTACCCTGTATTCTCCATTGGCGTCGTTCGGCGAAGGGAACTCGTTCATGCGGTCCATCCTGCCGGGTCGCCTCGAAGCCGTCGTACTGGTATCGGGCTCAGTAATGGTTCCCTGAGCCCGTACGTGGGATTCGATTGTCTAATTGGCGTGCTGGTTGCTAAGGGTTCTCCCAGTTCCTTGAGCGCTCCATACCCCCTGTACATGGGCCTACCCTGTATTCTCCATTGGCGTCGTTCGGCGAAGGGAACTCGTTCATTCGGTCTATCCTGCCGGGTCGCCTCGAAGCCGTCGTACTGGAATAAGGCTCAGTAATGGTTCCCTGAGCCCGTACGTGGGATTCGATTGGCTAATTGGCGTGCTGGTTGCTAAGGGTTCTCCCAGGTCCTTGAGCGCTCCATACCCCCTGTACGTGGGCCTACCCTGTATTCTCCATTGGCGTCGTTCGGCGAAGGGAACTCGTTCATACGGTCTATCCTGCCGGGTCGCCTCGAAGCCGTCGTACTGGTATCGGGCTCAGTAATGGTTCCCTGAGCCCGTACGTGGGATTCGATTGTCTAATTGGCGTGCTGGTTGCTAAGGGTTCTCCCAGTTCCTTGAGCGCTCCATACCCCCTGTACGTGGGCCTACCCTGTATTCTCCATTGGCGTCGTTCGGCGAAGGGAACTCGTTCATACGGTCTATCCTGCCGGGTCGCCTCGAAGCCGTCGTACTGGTATCGGGCTCGGTAATGTTTCCCTGTGCCCGTACGTGGGATTCGATTGTCTAATTGGCGTGCTGGTTGCTAAGGGTTCTCCCAGTTCTTTGAGCGCTCCATACCCCCTGTACGTGGGCCTACCCTGTATTCTCCATTGGCGTCGTTCGGCGAAGGGAACTCGTTCATTCGGTCTATCCTGCCGGGTCGCCTCGAAGCCGTCGTACTGGAATAAGGCTCAGTAATGTTTCCCTGAGCCCGTACGTGGGATTCGATTGGCTAATTGGCGTGCTGGTTGCTAAGGGTTCTCCCAGTTCCTTGAGCGCTCCATACCCCCTGTACGTGGGCCTACCCTGTATTCTCAATTGGCGTCGTTCGGCGAAGGGAACTCGTTCATACGGTCTATCCTGCCGGGTCGCCTCGAAGCCGTCGTACTGGTATCGCGCTCAGTAATGGTTCCCTGAGCCCGTACGTGGGATTCGATTGTCTAATTGGCGTGCTGGTTGCTAAGGGTTCTCCCAGTTCCTTGAGCGCTCCATACCCCCTGTACGTGGGCCTACCCTGTATTCTCCATTGGCGTCGTTCGGCGAAGGGATCTCGTTCATACGGTCTATCCTGCCGGGTCGCCTCGAAGCCGTCGTACTGTTATCGGGCTCAGTAATGGTTCCCTGAGCCCGTACGTGGGATTCGATTGGCTAATTGGCGTGCTGGTTGCTAAGGATTCTCCCAGTTCCTTGAGCGCTCCATACCCCCTGTACGTGGGCCTACCCTGTATTCTCCATTGGCGTCGTTCGGCGAAGGGAACTCGTTCATACGGTCTATCCTGCCGGGTCGCCTCGAAGCCGTCGTACTGGTATCGGGCTCAGTAATGGTTCCCTGAGCCCGTACGTGGGATTCGATTGTCTAATTGGCGTGCTGGTTGCTAAGGGTTCTCCCAGTTCCTTGAGCGCTCCATACCCCCTGTACGTGGGCCTACCCTGTATTCTCCATTGGCGTCGTTCGGCGAAGGGAACTCGTTCATACGGTCTATCCTGCCGGGTCGCCTCGAAGCCGTCGTACTGGAATAAGGCTCAGTAATGGTTCCCTGAGCCCGTACGTGGGATTCGATTGGCTAATTGGCGTGCTGGTTGCTAAGGGTTCTCCCAGTTCCTTGAGCGCTCCATACCCCCTGTACGTGGGCCTACCCTGTATTCTCCATTGGCGTCGTTCGGCGAAGGGAACTCGTTCATACGGTCTATCCTGCCGGGTCGCATCGAAGCCGTCGTACTTTTATCGGGCTCGGTAATGGTTCCCTGTGCCCGTACGTGGGATTCGATTGTCTAATTGGCGTGCTGGTTGCTAAGGGTTCTCCCAGTTCTTTGAGCGCTCCATACCCCCTGTACGTGGGCCTACCCTGTATTCTCCATTGGCGTCGTTCGGCGAAGGGAACTCGTTCATACGGTCTATCCTGCCGGGTCGCCTCGAAGCCGTCGTACTGGTATCAGGCTCAGTAATGGTTCCCTGAGCCCGTACGTGGGATTCGATTGTCTAATTGGCGTGCTGGTTGCTAAGGATTCTCCCAGTTCCTTGAGCGCTCCATACCCCCTGTACGTGGGCCTACCCTGTATTCTCCAATGGCGTCGTTCGGCGAAGGGAACTCGTTCATACGGTCTATCCTGCCGGGTCGCCTCGAAGCCGTCGTACTGGTATCATGCTCAGTAATGGTTCCCTGGGCCCGTACGTGGGATTCGATTGTCTAATTGGCGTGCTGGTTGCTAGGGGTTCTCCCAGTTCCTTGAGCGCTCTTACCCCCTGTACGTGGGCCTATCCTGTATTCTCCATTGGCGTCGTTCGGCGAAGGGAACTCGTTCATACGGTCTATCCTGCCGGGTCGCCTCGAAGCCGTCGTACTGGTATCGGGCTCAGTAATGGTTCCCTGAGCCCGTACGTGGGATTCGATTGTCTAATTGGCGTGCTGGTTGCTAAGGGTTCTCCCAGTTCCTTGAGCGCTCCATACCCCCTGTACGTGGGCCTACCCTGTATTCTCCATTGGCGTCGTTCGGCGAAGGGAACTCGTTCATACGGTCTATCCTGCCGGGTCGCATCGAAGCCGTCGTACTTTTATCGGGCTCGGTAATGGTTCCCTGTGCCCGTACGTGGGATTCGATTGTCTAATTGGCGTGCTGGTTGCTAAGGGTTCTCCCAGTTCTTTGAGCGCTCCATACCCCCTGTACGTGGGCCTACCCTGTATTCTCCATTGGCGTCGTTCGGCGAAGGGAACTCGTTCATTCGGTCTATCCTGCCGGGTCGCCTCGAAGCCGTCGTACAGGAATAAGGCTCAGTAATGGTTCCCTGAGCCCGTACGTGGGATTCGATTGGCTAATTGGCGTGCTGGTTGCTAAGGGTTCTCCCAGTTCCTTGAGCGCTCCATACCCCCTGTACGTGGGCCTACCCTGTATTCTCCATTGGCGTCGTTCGGCGAAGGGAACTCGTTCATACGGTCTATCCTGCCGGGTCGCCTCGAAGCCGTCGTACTGGTATCGGGCTCAGTAATGGTTCCCTGAGCCCGTACGTGGGATTCAATTGTCTAATCGGCGTGCTGGTTGCTAAGGGTTCTCCCAGTTCCTTGAGCGCTCCATACCCCCTGTACGTGGGCCTACCCTGTATTCTCCATTGGCGTCGTTCGGCGAAGGGAACTCGTTCATACGGTCTATCCTGCCGGGTCGCCTCGAAGCCGTCGTACTGGTATCGGGCTCAGTAATGGTTCCCTGAGCCCGTACGTGGGATTCGATTGGCTAATTGGCGTGCTGGTTGCTAAGGGTTCTCCCAGTTCCTTGAGCGCTCCATACCCCCTGTACGTGGGCCTACCCTGTATTCTCCATTGGCGTCGTTCGACGAAGGGAACTCGTTCATACGGTCTATCCTGCCGGGTCGCCTCGAAGCCGTCGTACTGGTATCAGGCTCAGTAATGGTTCCCTGAGCCCGTACGTGGGATTCGATTGTCTAATTGGCGTGCTGGTTGCTAAGGATTCTCCCAGTTCCTTGAGCGCTTCATACCCCCTGTACGTGGGCCTACCCTGTATTCTCCAATGGCGTCGTTCGGCGAAGGGAACTCGTTCATACGGTCTATCCTGCCGGGTCGCCTCGAAGCCGTCGTACTGGTATCATGCTCAGTAATGGTTCCCTGGGCCCGTACGTGGGATTCGATTGTCTAATTGGCGTGCTGGCTGCAAAGGGTTCTCCCAGTTCCTTGAGCGCTCTTACCCCCTGTACGTGGGCCTACCCTGTATTCTCCATTGGCGTCGTTCGGCGAAGGAAACTCGTTCATACGGTCTATCCTGTCGGGTCGCCTCGAAGCCGTCGTACAGGAATAAGGCTCAGTAATGGTTCCCTGAGCCCGTACGTGGGATTCGATTGGCTAATTGGCGTGCTGGTTGCTAAGGGTTCTCCCAGTTCCTTGAGCGCTCCATACCCCCTGTACGTGGGCCTACCCTGTATTCTCCATTGGCGTCGTTCGGCGAAGGGAACTCGTTCATACGGTCTATCCTGCCGGGTCGCCTCGAAGCCGTCGTACTGGTATCGGGCTCAGTAATGGTTCCCTGAGCCCGTACGTTGGATTCGATTGTCTAATTGGCGTGCTGGTTGCTAAGGGTGCTCCCAGATCCTTGAGCACTCCATACCCCCTGTACGTGGGCCTACCCTGTATTCTCCATTGGCGTCGTTCGGCGAAGGGAACTCGTTCATTCGGTCTATCCTGCCGGGTCGCCTCGAAGCCGTCGTACTGGAATAAGGCTCAGTAATGGTTCCCTGAGCCCGTACGTTGGATTGGATTGGCTAATTGGCGTGCTGGTTGCTAAGGATTCACCCAGTTCCTTGAGCGCTCCATACCCCCTGTACGTGGGCCTACCCTGTATTCTCCATTGGCGTCGTTCGGCGAAGGGAACTCGTTCATACGGTCTATCCTGCCGGGTCGCCTCGAAGCCGACGTACTGGTATCGGGCTCAGGAATGGTTCCCTGAGCCCGTACGTGGGATTCGATTGTCTAATTGGCGTGCTGGTTGCTAAGGGTTCTCCCAGTTCCTTGAGCGCTCCGTACCCCCTGTACGTGGGCCTACCCTTTATTCTCCATTGGCGTCGTTCGGCGAAGGGAACTCGTTCATACGGTCTATCCTGCCGGGTCGCCTCGAAGCCGTCGTACTGGTATCGGGCTCGGTAATGGTTCCCTGAGCCCGTACGTGGGATTCGATTGTCTAATTGGCGTGCTGGTTGCTAAGGGTTCTCCCAGTTCTTTGAGCGCTCCATACCCCCTGTACATGGGCCTACCCTGTATTCTCCATTGGCGTCGTTCGGCGAAGGGAACTCGTTCATTCGGTCTATCCTGCCGGGTCGCCTCGAAGCCGTCGTACTGGAATAAGGCTCAGTAATGGTTCCCTGAGCCCGTACGTGGGATTCGATTGGCTAATTGGCGTGCTGGTTGCTAAGGGTTCTCCCAGGTCCTTGAGCGCTCCATACCCCCTGTACGTGGGCCTACCCTGTATTCTCCATTGGCGTCGTTCGGCGAAGGGAACTCGTTCATACGGTCTATCCTGCCGGGTCGCCTCGAAGCCGTCGTACTGGTATCGGGCTCAGTAATGGTTCCCTGAGCCCGTACGTGGGATTCGATTGTCTAATTGGCGTGCTGGTTGCTAAGGGTTCTCCCAGTTCCTTGAGCGCTCCATACCCCCTGTACGTGGGCCTACCCTGTATTCTCCATTGGCGTCGTTCGGCGAAGGGAACTCGTTCATACGGTCTATCCTGCCGGGTCGCCTCGAAGCCGTCGTACTGGTATCGGGCTCGGTAATGGTTCCCTGTGCCCGTACGTGGGATTCGATTGTCTAATTGGCGTGCTGGTTGCTAAGGGTTCTCCCAGTTCTTTGAGCGCTCCATACCCCCTGTACGTGGGCCTACCCTGTATTCTCCATTGGCGTCGTTCGGCGAAGGGAACTCGTTCATTCGGTCTATCCTGCCGGGTCGCCTCGAAGTCGTCGTACAGGAATAAGGCTCAGTAATGGTTCTCTGAGCCCGTACGTGGGATTCGATTGGCTAATTGGCGTGCTGGTTGCTAAGGGTTCTCCCAGTTCCTTGAGCGCCCCATACCCCCTGTACGTGGACCTACCCTGTATTCTCCATTGGCGTCGTTCGGCGAAGGGAACTCGTTCATACGGTCTATCCTGCCGGGTCGCCTCGAAGGCGTCGTACTGGTATCGCGCTCAGTAATGGTTCCCTGAGCCCGTACGTGGGATTCGATTGTCTAATTGGCGTGCTGGTTGCTAAGGGTTCTCCCAGATCCTTGAGCGCTCCATACCCCCTGTACGTGGGCCTACCCTGTATTCTCCATTGGCGTCGTTCGGCGAAGGGAACTCGTTCATACGGTCTATCCTGCCGGGTCGCCTCGAAGCCGTCGTACTGTTATCGGGCTCAGTAATGGTTCCCTGAGCCCGTACGTGGGATTCGATTGGCTAATTGGCGTGCTGGTTGCTAAGGGTTCTCCCAGTTCCTTGAGCGCTCCATACCCCCTGTACGTGGGCCTACCCTGTATTCTCCATTGGCGTCGTTCGACGAAGGGAACTCGTTCATACGGTCTATCCTGCCGGGTCGCCTCGAAGCCGTCGTACTGGTATCAGGCTCAGTAATGGTTCCCTGAGCCCGTACGTGGGATTCGATTGTCTAATTGGCGTGCTGGTTGCTAAGGATTCTCCCAGTTCCTTGAGCGCTCCATACCCCCTGTACGTGGGCCTACCCTGTATTCTCCAATGGCGTCGTTCGGCGAAGGGAACTCGTTCATACGGTCTATCCTGCCGGGTCGCCTCGAAGCCGTCGTACTGGTATCATGCTCAGTAATGGTTCCCTGGGCCCGTACGTGGGATTCGATTGTCTAATTGGCGTGCTGGTTGCTAAGGGTTCTCCCAGTTCCTTGAGCGCTCCATACCCCCTGTACGTGGGCCTACCCTGTATTCTCCATTGGCGTCGTTCGGCGAAGGGAACTCGTTCATACGGCAGGTCTATCCTGCCGGGTCGCCTCGAAGCCGTCGTACTGGTATCGGGCTCAGTAATGGTTCCCTGAGCCCGTACGTGGGATTCGATTGTCTAATTGGCGTGCTGGTTGCTAAGGGTTCTCCCAGTTCCTTGAGCGCTCCATACCCCCTGTACGTGGGCCTACCCTGTATTCTCCATTGGCGTCGTTCGGCGAAGGGAACTCGTTCATTCGGTCTATCCTGCCGGGTCGCCTCGAAGCCGTCGTACTGGAATAAGGCTCAGTAATGGTTCCCTGAGCCCGTACGTTGGATTCGATTGGCTAATTGGCGTGCTGGTTGCTAAGGGTTCTCCCAGTTCCTTGAGCGCTCCATACCCCCTGTACGTGGGCCTACCCTGTATTCTCCATTGGCGTCGTTTGGCGAAGGGAACTCGTTCATACGGTCTATCCTGCCGGGTCGCCTCGAAGCCGACGTACTGGTATCGGGCTCAGGAATGGTTCCCTGAGCCCGTACGTGGGATTCGATTGTCTAATTGGCGTGCTGCTTGCTAAGGGTTCTCCCAGTTCCTTGAGCGCTCCATACCACCTGTACGTGGGCCTACCCTGTATTCTCCATTGGCGTCGTTCGGCGAAGGGAACTCGTTCATGCGGTCCATCCTGCCGGGTCGCCTCGAAGCCGTCGTACTGGTATCGGGCTCAGTAATGGTTCCCTGAGCCCGTACGTGGGATTCGATTGTCTAATTGGCGTGCTGGTTGCTAAGGGTTCTCCCAGTTCCTTGAGCGCTCCGTACCCCCTGTACGTGGGCCTACCCTGTATTCTCCATTGGCGTCGTTCGGCGAAGGGAACTCGTTCATACGGTCTATCCTGCCGGGTCGCCTCGAAGCCGTCGTACTGGTATCGGGCTCGGTAATGGTTCCCTGAGCCCGTACGTGGGATTCGATTGTCTAATTGGCGTGCTGGTTGCTAAGGGTTCTCCCAGTTCTTTGAGCGCTCCATACCCCCTGTACATGGGCCTACCCTGTATTCTCCATTGGCGTCGTTCGGCGAAGGGAACTCGTTCATTCGGTCTATCCTGCCGGGTCGCCTCGAAGCCGTCGTACTGGTATCGGGCTCGGTAATGGTTCCCTGAGCCCGTACGTGGGATTCGATTGTCTAATTGGCGTGCTGGTTGCTAAGGGTTCTCCCAGTCCCTTGAGCGCTCCATACCCCCTGTACGTGGGCCTACCCTGTATTCTCCATTGGCGTCGTTTGGCGAAGGGAACTCGTTCATGCGGTCCATCCTGCCGGGTCGCCTCGAAGCCGTCGTACTGGTATCGGGCTCAGTAATGGTTCCCTGAGCCCGTACGTGGGATTCGATTGTCTAATTGGCGTGCTGGTTGCTAAGGGTTCTCCCAGTTCCTTGAGCGCTCCGTACCCCCTGTACGTGGGCCTACCCTGTATTCTCCATTGGCGTCGTTCGGCGAAGGGAACTCGTTCATACGGTCTATCCTGCCGGGTCGCCTCGAAGCCGTCGTACTGGTATCGGGCTCGGTAATGATTCCCTGAGCCCGTACGTGGGATTCGATTGTCTAATTGGCGTGCTGGTTGCTAAGGGTTCTCCCAGTTCTTTGAGCGCTCCATACCCCCTGTACATGGGCCTACCCTGTATTCTCCATTGGCGTCGTTCGGCGAAGGGAACTCGTTCATTCGGTCTATCCTGCCGGGTCGCCTCGAAGCCGTCGTACTGGAATAAGGCTCAGTAATGGTTCCCTGAGCCCGTACGTGGGATTCGATTGTCTAATTGGCGTGCTGGTTGCTAAGGGTTCTCCCAGTTCTTTGAGCGCTCCATACCCCCTGTACGTGGGCCTACCCTGTATTCTCCATTGGCGTCGTTCGGCGAAGGGAACTCGTTCATTCGGTCTATCCTGCCGGGTCGCCTCGAAGCCGTCGTACAGGAATAAGGCTCAGTAATGGTTCCCTGAGCCCGTACGTGGGATTCGATTGGCTAATTGGCGTGCTGGTTGCTAAGGGTTCTCCCAGTTCCTTGAGCGCTCCATACCCCCTGTACGTGGGCCTACCCTGTATTCTCCATTGGCGTCGTTCGGCGAAGGGAACTCGTTCATACGGTCTATCCTGCCGGGTCGCCTCGAAGCCGTCGTACTGGTATCGCGCTCAGTAATGGTTCCCTGAGCCCGTACGTGGGATTCGATTGTCTAATTGGCGTGCTGGTTGCTAAGGGTTCTCCCAGTTCCTTGAGCGCTCCATACCCCCTGTACGTGGGCCTACCCTGTATTCTCCATTGGCGTCGTTCGGCGAAGGGAACTCGTTCATACGGTCTATCCTGCCGGGTCGCCTCGAAGCCGTCGTACTGGTATCGGGCTCAGTAATGGTTCCCTGAGCCCGTACGTGGGATTCGATTGGCTAATTGGCGTGCTGGTTGCTAAGGGTTCTCCCAGTTCCTTGAGCGCTCCATACCCCCTGTACGTGGGCCTACCCTGTATTCTCCATTGGCGTCGTTCGACGAAGGGAACTCGTTCATACGGTCTATCCTGCCGGGTCGCCTCGAAGCCGTCGTACTGGTATCAGGCTCAGTAATGGTTCCCTGAGCCCGTACGTGGGATTCGATTGTCTAATTGGCGTGCTGGTTGCTAAGGATTCTCCCAGTTCCTTGAGCGCTCCATACCCCCTGTACGTGGGCCTACCCTGTATTCTCCAATGGCGTCGTTCGGCGAAGGGAACTCGTTCATACGGTCTATCCTGCCGGGTCGCCTCGAAGCCGTCACTGGTATCATGCTCAGTAATGGTTCCCTGGGCCCGTACGTGGGTTCGATTGTCTAATTGGCGTGCTGGTTGCTAAGGGTTCTCCCAGTTCCTTGAGCGCTCTTACCCCCTGTACGTGGGCCTACCCTGTATTCTCCATTGGCGTCGTTCGGCGAAGGAAACTCGTTCATACGGTCTATCCTGTCGGGTCGCCTCGAAGCCGTCGTACTGGTATCGGGCTCAGTAATGGCTCCCTGAGCCCGTACGTGGAATTCGATTGTCTAATTGGCGTGCTGGTTGCTAAGGGTTCTCCCGGTTCCTTGAGCGCTCCATACCCCCTGTACGTGGGCCTACCCTGTATTCTCCATTGGCGTCGTTCGGCGAAGGGAACTCGTTCATACGGCAGGTCTATCCTGCCGGGTCGCCTCGAAGCCGTCGTACTGGTATCGGGCTCAGTAATGGTTCCCTAAGCCCGTACGTTGGATTCGATTGTCTAATTGGCGTGCTGGTTGCTAAGGGTGCTCCCAGATCCTTGAGCACTCCATACCCCCTGTACGTGGGCCTACCCTGTATTCTCCATTGGCGTCGTTCGGCGAAGGGAACTCGTTCATACGGTCTATCCTGCCGGGTCGCCTCGAAGCCGTCGTACTGGTATCGGGCTCAGTAATGGTTCCCTGAGCCCGTACGTGGGATTCGATTGTCTAATTGGCGTGCTGGTTGCTAAGGGTTCTCCCAGTGCCTTGAGCGCTCCATACCCCCTGTACGTGGGCCTACCCTGTATTCTCCATTGGCGTCGTTCGGCGAAGGGAACTCGTTCATACGGTCTATCCTGCCGGGTCGCCTCGAAGCCGTCGTACTGGTATCGGGCTCGGTAATGGTTCCCTGAGCCCGTACGTGGGATTCGATTGTCTAATTGGCGTGCTGGTTGCTAAGGGTTCTCCCAGTTCTTTGAGCGCTCCATACCCCCTGTACGTGGGCCTACCCTGTATTCTCCATTGGCGTCGTTCGGCGAAGGGAACTCGTTCATACGGTCTATCCTGCCGGGTCGCCTCGAAGCCGTCGTACTGGTATCGGGCTCGGTAATGGTTCCCTGAGCCCGTACGTGGGATTCGATTGTCTAATTGGCGTGCTGGTTGCTAAGGGTTCTCCCAGTTCTTTGAGCGCTCCATACCCCCTGTACGTGGGCCTACCATGTATTCTCCATTGGCGTCGTTCGCCGAAGGGAACTCGTTCATTCGGTCTATCCTGCAGGGTCGCCTCGAAGCCGTCGTACTGGAATAGGGCTCAGTAATGGTTCCCTGAGCCCGTACGTGGGATTCGATTGGCTAATTGGCGTGCTGGTTGCTAAGGGTTCTCCCAGTTCCTTGAGCGCTCCATACCCCCTGTACGTGGGCCTGCCCAGTATTCTCCATTGGGGTCGTTCGGCGAAGGGAACTCCTTCATACGGTCTATCCTGCCGGGTCGCCTCGAAGCCGTCGTACTGGTATCGGGCTCGGTAATGGTTCCCTGAGCCCGTACGTGGGATACGATTGTCTAATTGGCGTGCTGGTTGCTAAAGGTTCTCCCAGTTCCTTGAGCGCTCCATACCCCCTGTACGTGGGCCTACCCTGTATCCTCCATTGGCGTCGTTCGGCGAAGGGGAATCGTTCATACGGTCTATCCTGCCGGGTCGCCTCGAAGCCGTCGTACTGGAATAAGGGTCAGTAATGGTTCCCTGAGCCCGTACGTGGGATTCGATTGTCTAATTGGCGTGCTGCTTGCTAAGGGTTCTCCCAGTTCCTTGAGCGCTCCATACCCCCTGTACGTGGGCCTACCCTGTATTCTCCATTGGCGTCGTTCGGCAAAGGGAACTCGTTCATACGGTCTATCCTGCCGGGTCGCCTCGAAGCCGTCGTACTGGTATCGGGCTCAGTAATGGTTCCCTGAGCCCGTACGTGGGATTCGATTGTCTAATTGGCGTGCTGTTGCTAAGGGTTCTCCCAGTTCCTTGAGCGCTCCATACCCCCTGTACGTGGGCCTACCCTGTATTCTCCATTGGCGACGTGCGGCGAAGGGAACTCGTTCATACGGTCCATCCTGCCGGGTCGCCTCGGAGCCGTCGTACTGGTATCGGGTTCAGTAATGGTTCCCTGAGCCCGTACGTGGGATTCGATTGTCTAATTGGCGTGCTGGTTGCTAAGGGTTCTCCCAGTTCCTTGAGCGCTCCATACCCCCTGTACGTGGGCCTACCCTGTATTCTCCATTGGCGTCGTTCGGCGAAGGGAACTCGTTCATACGGTCTATCCTGCCGGGTCGCCTCGAAGCCGTCGTACTGGTATCGGGCTCAGTAATGGTTCCCTGAGCCCGTACGTGGGATTCGATTGTCTAATTGGCGTGCTGGTTGCTAAGGGTTCTCCCTGTTCCTTGAGCGCTCCATACCCCCTGTACGTAGGCCTACCCTGTATTCTCCATTGGCGTCGTTCGGCGAAGGGAACTCGTTCATACGGTCTATCCTGCCGGGTCGCCTCGAAGCCGTCGTACTGGTATAGGGCTCAGTAATGGTTCCCTGAGCCCCCGTACGTGGGATTCGATTGTCTAATTGGCGTGCTGGTTGCTAAGGGTTCTCCCAGTTCCTTGAGCGCTCCATACCCCCTGTACGTGGGCCTACCCTGTATTCTCCATTGGCGTCGTTCGGCGAAGGGAACTCGTTTATTCGGTCTATCCTGCCGGGTCGCCTCGAAGCCGTCGTACTGGAATAAGGCTCAGTAATGGTTCCCTGAGCCCGTACGTGGGATTCGATTGGCTAATTGGCGTGCTGGTTGCTAAGGTTTCTCCCAGTTCCTTGAGCGCTCCATACCCCCTGTACGTGGGCCTACCCTGTATTCTCCATTGGCGTCGTTCGGCGAAGGGAACTCGTTCATACGGTCTATCCTGCCGGGTCGCCTCGAAGCCGTCGTACTGGTATCGGGCTCAGTAATGGTTCCCTGAGCCCGTACGTGGGATTCGATTGTCTAATTGGCGTGCTGGTTGCTAAGGGTTCTCCCAGTTCCTTGAGCGCTCCATACCCCCTGTACGTGGGCCTACCCTGTATTCTCCATTGGCGTCGTTCGGCGAAGGGAACTCGTTCATACGGTCTATCCTGCCGGGTCGCCTCGAAGCCGTCGTACTGGTATCGGGCTCAGTAATGGTTCCCTGAGCCTGTACGTGGGATTCGATTGTCTAATTGGCGTGCTGGTTGCTAAGGGTTCTCCCAGATCCTTGAGCACTCCATACCCCCTGTACGTGGGCCTACCCTGTATTCTCCATTGGCGTCGTTCGGCGAAGGGAACTCGTTCATACGGTCTATCCTGCCGGGTCGCCTCGAAGCCGTCGTACTGGTATCGGGCTCAGTAATGGTTCCCTGAGCCCGTACGTGGGATTCGATTGTCTAATTGGCGTGCTGGTTGCTAAGGGTTCTCCCAGTTCCTTGAGCGCTCCATACGCCCTGTACGTGGGCCTCCCCAGTATTCTCCATTGGTGTCGTTCGGCGAAGGGAACTCGTTCATACGGTCTATCCTGCCGGGTCGCCTCGAAGCCGTCGTACTGGTATCGGGCTCAGTAATGGTTCCCTGAGCCCGTACGTGGGATTCGATTGTCTAATTGGCGTGCTGGTTGCTAAGGGTTCTCCCAGTTCCTTGAGCGCTCCATACCCCCTGTACGTGGGCCTACCCTGTATTCTCCATTGGCGTCGTTCGGCGAAGGGAACTCGTTCATACGGTCTATCCTGCCGGGTCGCCTCGAAGCCGTCGTACTGGTATCGGGCTCAGTAATGGTTCCCTGAGCCCGTACGTGGGATTCGATTGGCTAATTGGCGTGGTGGTTGCTAAGGGTTCTCCCAGTTCCTTGAGCGCTCCATACCCCCTGTACGTGGGCCTACCCTGTATTCTCCATTGGCGTCGTTCGGCGAAGGGAACTTGTTCATACGGTCTATCCTGCCGGGTCGCCTCGAAGCCGTCGTACTGGTATCAGGCTCAGTAATGGTTCCCTGAGCCCGTAAGTGGAATTCGATTGTCTAATTGGCGTGCTGGTTGCTAAGGGTTCTCCCAGTTCCTTGAGCGCTCCATACGCCCTGTACGTGGGCCTCCCCAGTATTCTCCATTGGCGTCGTTCGGCGAAGGGAACTCGTTCATACGGTCTATCCTGCCGGGTCGCCTCGAAGCCGTCGTACTGGTATCGGGCTCAGTAATGGTTCCCTGAGCCCGTACGTGGGATTCGATTGTCTAATTGGCGTGCTGGTTGCTAAGGGTTCTCCCAGTTCCTTGAGCGCTCCATACCCCCTGTACGTGGGCCTACCCTGTATTCTCCATTGGCGTCGTTCGGCGAAGGGAACTCGTTCATACGGTCTATCCTGCCGGGTCGCCTCGAAGCCGTCGTACTGGTATCGGGCTCAGTAATGGTTCCCTGAGCCCGTACGTGGGATTCGATTGGCTAATTGGCGTGCTGGTTGCTAAGGGTTCTCCCAGTTCCTTGAGCGCTCCATACCCCCTGTACGTGGGCCTACCCTGTATTCTCCAATGGCGTCGTTCGGCGAAGGGAACTCGTTCATACGGTCTATCCTGCCGGGTCGCATCGAAGCCGTCGTACTGGTATCATGCTCAGTAATGGTTCCCTGGGCCCGTACGTCGAATTCGATTGTCTAATTGGCGTGCTGGTTGCTAAGGGTTCTCCCAGTTCCTTGAGCGCTCCATACCCCCTGTACGTGGGCCTGCCCTGTATTCTCCATTGGCGTCGTTCGGCGAAGGGAACTCCTTCATACGGTCTATCCTGCCGGGGCGCCTCGAAGCCGTCGTACTGGTTTCGGGCTCGGTAATGGTTCCCTGAGCCCGTACGTGGGATTCGATTGTCTAATTGGCGTGCTGGTTGCTAAGGGTTCTCCCAGTTCCTTGAGCGCTCCATACCCCCTGTACGTGGGCCTACCCTGTATTCTCCATTGGCGTCGCTTGGCGAAGGGGACTCGTTCATACGGTCTATCCTGCCGGGTCGCCTCGAAGCCGTAGTACTGGAATAAGGCTCAGTAATGGTTCCCTGAGCCCGTACGTGGGATTCGATTGTCTAATTGGCGTGCTGGTTGCTAAGGGTTCTCCCAGTTCCTTGAGCGCTCCATACCCCCTGTACGTGGGCCTACCCTGTATTCTCCATTGGCGTCGTTCGGCGAAGGGAACTCGTTCATACGGTCTATCCTGCCGGGTCGCCTCGAAGCCGTCGTACTGGAATCGGGCTCAGTAATGGTTCCCTGAGCCCGTACGTGGGATTCGATTGTCTAATTGGCGTGCTAGTTGCTAAGGGTTCTCCCAGTTCCTTGAGCGCTCCATACCCCCTGTACGTGGGCCTACCCTGTATTCTTCATTGGCGTCGTTCGGCGAAGGGAATTCGTTCATACGGTCTATCCTGCCGGGTCGCCTCGAAGCCGTCGTACTGGTATCGGGCTCAGTAATGGTTCCCTGAGCCCGTACGTGGGATTCGATTGTCTAATTGGCGTGCTGGTTGCTAAGGGTTCTCCCAGTTCCTTGAGCGCTCCATACGCCCTGTACGTGGGCCTCCCCAGTATTCTCCATTGGTGTCGTTCGGCGAAGGGAACTCGTTCATACGGTCTATCCTGCCGGGTCGCCTCGAAGCCGTCGTACTGGTATCGGGCTCAGTAATGTTTCCCTGAGCCCGTACGTGGGATTCGATTGTCTAATTGGCGTGCTGGTTGCTAAGGGTTCTCCCAGTTCCTTGAGCGCTCCATACCCCCTGTACGTGGGCCTACCCTGTATTCTCCATTGGCGTCGTTCGGCGAAGGGAACTCGTTCATACGGTCTATCCTGCCGGGTCGCCTCGAAGCCGTCGTACTGGTATCGGGCTCAGTAATGGTTCCCTGAGCCCGTACGTGGGATTCGATTGGCTAATTGGCGTGCTGGTTGCTAAGGGTTCTCCCAGTTCCTTGAGCGCTCCATACCCCCTGTACGTGGGCCTACCCTGTATTCTCCATTGGCGTCGTTCGGCGAAGGGAACTTGTTCATACGGTCTATCCTGCCGGGTCGCCTCGAAGCCGTCGTACTGGTATCAGGCTCAGTAATGGTTCCCTGAGCCCGTAAGTGGAATTCGATTGTCTAATTGGCGTGCTGGTTGCTAAGGGTTCTCCCAGTTCCTTGAGCGCTCCATACGCCCTGTACGTGGGCCTCCCCAGTATTCTCCATTGGCGTCGTTCGGCGAAGGGAACTCGTTCATACGGTCTATCCTGCCGGGTCGCCTCGAAGCCGTCGTACTGGTATCGGGCTCAGTAATGGTTCCCTGAGCCCGTACGTGGGATTCGATTGTCTAATTGGCGTGCTGGTTGCTAAGGGTTCTCCCAGTTCCTTGAGCGCTCCATACCCCCTGTACGTGGGCCTACCCTGTATTCTCCATTGGCGTCGTTCGGCGAAGGGAACTCGTTCATACGGTCTATCCTGCCGGGTCGCCTCGAAGCCGTCGTACTGGTATCGGGCTCAGTAATGGTTCCCTGAGCCCGTACGTGGGATTCGATTGGCTAATTGGCGTGCTGGTTGCTAAGGGTTCTCCCAGTTCCTTGAGCGCTCCATACCCCCTGTACGTGGGCCTACCCTGTATTCTCCATTGGCGTCGTTCGGCGAAGGGAACTTGTTCATACGGTCTATCCTGCCGGGTCGCCTCGAAGCCGTCGTACTGGTATCAGGCTCAGTTATGGTTCCCTGAGCCCGTACGTGGGATTCGATTGTCTAATTGGCGTGCTGGTTGCTAAGGATTCTCCCAGTTCCTTGAGCGCTCCATACCCCCTGTACGTGGGCCTACCCTGTATTCTCCAATGGCGTCGTTCGGCGAAGGGAACTCGTTCATACGGTCTATCCTGCCGGGTCGCATCGAAGCCGTCGTACTGGTATCATGCTCAGTAATGGTTCCCTGGGCCCGTACGTGGAATTCGATTGTCTAATTGGCGTGCTGGTTGCTAAGGGTTCTCCCAGTTCCTTGAGCGCTCCATACCCCCTGTACGTGGGCCTGCCCTGTATTCTCCATTGGCGTCGTTCGGCGAAGGGAACTCCTTCATACGGTCTATCCTGCCGGGGCGCCTCGAAGCCGTCGTACTGGTTTCGGGCTCGGTAATGGTTCCCTGAGCCCGTACGTGGGATTCGATTGTCTAATTGGCGTGCTGGTTGCTAAGGGTTCTCCCAGTTCCTTGAGCGCTCCATACCCCCTGTACGTGGGCCTACCCTGTATTCTCCATTGGCGTCGCTTGGCGAAGGGGACTCGTTCATACGGTCTATCCTGCCGGGTCGCCTCGAAGCCGTAGTACTGGAATAAGGCTCAGTAATGGTTCCCTGAGCCCGTACGTGGGATTCGATTGTCTAATTGGCGTGCTGGTTGCTAAGGGTTCTCCCAGTTCCTTGAGCGCTCCATACCCCCTGTACGTGGGCCTACTCTGTATTCTCCATTGGCGTCGTTCGGCAAAGCGAACTCGTTCATACGGTCTATCCTTCCGGGTCGCCTCGAAGCCGTCGTACTGGTATCGGGCTCAGTAATGGTTCCCTGAGCCCGTACGTGGGATTCGATTGTCTAATTGGCGTGCTGGTTGCTAAGGGTTCTCCCAGATCCTTGAGCGCTCCATACACCCTGTACGTGGGCCTACCCTGTATTCTCCATTGGCGTCGTTCGGCGAAGGGAACTCGTTCATACTGTCTATCCTGCCGGGTCGCCTCGAAGCCGTCGTACTGGTATCGGGCTCGGTAATGGTTCCCTGAGCCCGTACGTGGGATTCGATTGTCTAATTGGCGTGCTGGTTGCTAAGGGTTCTCCCAGTTCCTTGAGCGCTCCATACCCCCTGTACGTGGGCCTACCCTGTATTCTCCATTGGCGTCGTTCGGCGAAGGGAACTCGTTCATACGGTCTATCCTGCCGGGTGGCCTCGAAGCCGTCGTACTGGTATCGTGCTCAGTAATGGTTCCCTGAGCCCGTACGTGGGATTCGATTGTCTAATTGGCGTGCTGGTTGCTAAGGGTTCTCCAACAGATCCTTGAGCACTCCATACCCCCTGTACGTGGGCCTACCCTGTATTCTCCATTGGCGTCGTTCGGCGAAGGGAACTCGTTCATACGGTCTATCCTGCCGGGTCGCCTCGAAGCCGTCGTACTGGTATCGGGCTCAGTAATGGTTCCCTGAGCCCGTAAGTGGAATTCGATTGTCTAATTGGCGTGCTGGTTGCTAAGGGTTCTCCCAGTTCCTTGAGCGCTCCATACGCCCTGTACGTGGGCCTCCCCAGTATTCTCCATTGGCGTCGTTCGGCGAAGGGAACTCGTTCATACGGTCTATCCTGCCGTGTCGCCTCGAAGCCGTCGTACTGGTATCGGGCTCAGTAATGGTTCCCTGAGCCCGTACGTGGGATTCGATTGTCTAATTGGCGTGCTGGTTGCTAAGGGTTCTCCCAGTTCCTTGAGCGCTCCATACCCCCTGTACGTGGGCCTACCCTGTATTCTCCATTGGCGTCGTTCGGTGAAGGGAACTCGTTCATACGGTCTATCCTGCCGGGTCGCCTCGAAGCCGTCGTACTGGAATCGGGCTCAGTAATGGTTCCCTGAGCCCGTACGTGGGATTCGATTGTCTAATTGGCGTGCTAGTTGCTAAGGGTTCTCCCAGTTCCTTGAGCGCTCCATACCCCCTGTACGTGGGCCTACCCTGTATTCTTCATTGGCGTCGTTCGGCGAAGGGAATTCGTTCATACGGTCTATCCTGCCGGGTCGCCTCGAAGCCGTCGTACTGGTATCGGGCTCAGTAATGGTTCCCTGAGCCCGTACGTGGGATTCGATTGTCTAATTGGCGTGCTGGTTGCTAAGGGTTCTCCCAGTTCCTTGAGCGCTCCATACCCCCTGTACGTGGGCCTACCCTGTATTCTCCATTGGCGTCGTTCGGCGAAGGGAACTCGTTCATACGGTCTATCCTGCCGGGTCGCCTCGAAGCCGTCGTACTGGTATCGGGCTCAGTAATGGTTCCCTGAGCCCGTACGTGGGATTCGATTGTCTAATTGGCGTGCTGGTTGCTAAGGGTTCTCCCAGTTCCTTGAGCGCTCCATACCCCCTGTACGTGGGCCTACCCTGTATTCTCCATTGGCGTCGTTCGGCGAAGGGAACTCGTTCATACGGTCTATCCTGCCGGGTCGCCTCGAAGCCGTCGTACTGGTATCGGGCTCAGTAATGGTTCCCT
Organism: Cryptocephalus moraei; assembly: GCA_946251905.1. Taxonomy (NCBI): domain Eukaryota; kingdom Metazoa; phylum Arthropoda; class Insecta; order Coleoptera; family Chrysomelidae; genus Cryptocephalus; species Cryptocephalus moraei. Next base: position 17,350,700 of record OX276466.1, read on the forward strand.
GAGCCCGTACGTGGGATTCGATTGTCTAATTGGCGTGCTGGTTGCTAAGGGTTCTCCCAGTTCCTTGAGCGCTCCGTACACCCTGTACGTGGGCCTACCCTGTATTCTCCATTGGCGTCGTTCGGCGAAGGGAACTCGTTCATACTGTCTATCCTGCCGGGTCGCCTCGAAGCCGTCGTACTGGTATCGGGCTCGGTAATGGTTCCCTGAGCCCGTACGTGGGATTCGTTTGGCTAATTGGCGTGCTGGTTGCTAAGGGTTCTCCCAGTTCCTTGAGCGCTGCATACCCCCTGTACGTGGGCCTACCCTGTATTCGCCATTGGTGTCGTTCGGCGAAGGGAACTCGTTCATTCGGTCTATCCTGCCGGGTCGCCTCGAAGCCGTCGTACTGGAATAAGGCTCAGTAATGGTTCCCTGAGCCCGTACGTTGGATTCGATTGGCTAATTGGCGTGCTGGTTGCTAAGGGTTCTCCCAGTTCCTTGAGCGCTCCATACCCCCTGTACGTGGGCCTACCCTGTATTCTCCATTGGCGTCGTTCGGCGAAGGGAACTCGTTCATACGGTCTATCCTGCCGGGTCGCCTCGAAGCCGACGTTCTGGTATCGGGCTCAGGAATGGTTCCCTGAGCCCGTACGTGGGATTCGATTGTCTAATTGGCGTGCTGGTTGCTAAGGGTTCTCCCAGTTCCTTGAGCGCTCCATACCCCCTGTACGTGGGCCTACCCTGTATTCTCCATTGGCGTCGTTCGGCGAAGGGAACTCGTTCATGCGGTCCATCCTGCCTGGTCGCCTCGAAGCCGTCGTACTGTTATCGGGCTCAGTAATGGTTCCCTGAGCCCGTACGTGGGATTCGATTGTCTAATTGGCGTGCTGGTTGCTAAGGGTTCTCCCAGTTCCTTGAGCGCTCCATACCCCCTGTACGTGGGCCTACTCTGTATTCTCCATTGGCGTCGTTCGGCAAAGGGAACTCGTTCATACGGTCTATCCTTCCGGGTCGCCTCGAAGCCGTCGTACTGGTATCGGGCTCAGTAATGGTTCCCTGAGCCCGTACGTGGGATTCGATTGTCTAATTGGCGTGCTGGTTGCTAAGGGTTCTCCCAGATCCTTGAGCGCTCCATACACCCTGTACGTTGGCCTACCCTGTATTCTCCATTGGCGTCGTTCGGCGAAGGGAACTCGTTCATACTGTCTATCCTGCCGGGTCGCCTCGAAGCCGTCGTACTGGTATCGGGCTCGGTAATGGTTCCCTGAGCCCGTACGTGGGATTCGATTGTTTAATTGGCGTGCTGGTTGCTAAGGGTTCTCCCAGTTCCTTGAGCGCTCCATACCCCCTGTACGTGGGCCTACCCTGTATTCTCCATTGGCGTCGTTCGGCGAAGGGAACTCGTTCATACGGTCTATCCTGCCGGGTGGCCTCGAAGCCGTCGTACTGGTATCGGGCTCAGTAATGGTTCCCTGAGCCCGTACGTGGGATTCGATTGTCTAATTGGCGTGCTGGTTGCTAAGGGTTCTCCAACAGATCCTTGAGCACTCCATACCCCCTGTACGTGGGCCTACCCTGTATTCTCCATTGGCGTCATTCGGCGAAGGGAACTCGTTCATACGGTCTATCCTGCCGGGTCGCCTCGAAGCCGTCGTACTGGTATCGGGCTCAGTAATGGTTCCCTGAGCCCGTAAGTGGAATTCGATTGTCTAATTGGCGTGCTGGTTGCTAAGGGTTCTCCCAGTTCCTTGAGCGCTCCATACGCCCTGTACGTGGGCCTCCCCAGTATTCTCCATTGGCGTCGTTCGGCGAAGGGAACTCGTTCATACGGTCTATCCTGCCGTGTCGCCTCGAAGCCGTCGTACTGGTATCGGGCTCAGTAATGGTTCCCTGAGCCCGTACGTGGGATTCGATTGTCTAATTGGCGTGCTGGTTGCTAAGGGTTCTCCCAGTTCCTTGAGCGCTCCATACCCCCTGTACGTGGGCCTACCCTGTATTCTCCATTGGCGTCGTTCGGCGAAGGGAACTCGTTCATACGGTCTATCCTGCCGGGTCGCCTCGAAGCCGTCGTACTGGAATCGGGCTCAGTAATGGTTCCCTGAGCCCGTACGTGGGATTCGATTGTCTAATTGGCGTGCTAGTTGCTAAGGGTTCTCCCAGTTCCTTGAGCGCTCCATACCCCCTGTACGTGGGCCTAACCTGTATTCTTCATTGGCGTCGTTCGGCGAAGGGAATTCGTTCATACGGTCTATCCTGCCGGGTCGCCTCGAAGCCGTCTTACTGGTATCGGTCTCAGTAATGGTTCCCTGAGCCCGTACGTGGGATTCGATTGTCTAATTGGCGTGCTGGTTGCTAAGGGTTCTCCCAGTTCCTTGAGCGCTCCATACCCCCTGTACGTGGGCCTACCCTGTATTCTCCATTGGCGTCGTTCGGCGAAGGGAACTCGTTCATACGGTCTATCCTGCCGGGTCGCCTCGAAGCCGTCGTACTGGTATCGGGCTCAGTAATGGTTCCCTGAGCCCGTACGTGGGATTCGATTGTCTAATTGGCGTGCTGGTTGCTAAGGGTTCTCCCAGTTCCTTGAGCGCTCCATACCCCCTGTACGTGGGCCTACCCTGTATCCTCCATTGGCGTCGTTCGGCGAAGGGGACTCGTTCATACGGTCTATCCTGCCGGGTCGCCTCGAAGCCGTCGTACTGGAATAAGGCTCAGTAATGGTTCCCTGAGCCCGTACGTGGGATTCGATTGTCTAATTGGCGTGCTGCTTGCTAAGGGTTCTCCCAGTTCCTTGAGCGCTCCATACCCCCTGTACGTGGGCCTACCCTGTATTCTCCATTGGCGTCGTTCGGCAAAGGGAACTCGTTCATACGGTCTATCCTGCCGGGTCGCCTCGAAGCCGTCGTACTGGTATCGGGCTCAGTAATGGTTCCCTGAGCCCGTACGTGGGATTCGATTGTCTAATTGGCGTGCTGGTTGCTAAGGGTTCTCCCAGTTCCTTGAGCGCTCCATACCCCCTGTACGTGGGCCTACCCTGTATCCTCCATTGGCGTCGTTCGGCGAAGGGGACTCGTTCATACGGTCTATCCTGCCGGGTCGCCTCGAAGCCGTCGTACTGGAATAAGGCTCAGTAATGGTTCCCTGAGCCCGTACGTGGGATTCGATTGTCTAATTGGCGTGCTGCTTGCTAAGGGTTCTCCCAGTTCCTTGAGCGCTCCATACCCCCTGTACGTGGGCCTACCCTGTATTCTCCATTGGCGACGTGCGGCGAAGGGAACTCGTTCATACGGTCCATCCTGCCGGGTCGCCTCGGAGCCGTCGTACTGGTATCGGGTTCAGTAATGGTTCCCTGAGCCCGTACGTGGGATTCGATTGTCTAATTGGCGTGCTGGTTGCTAAAGGTTCTCCCAGTTCCTTGAGCGCTCCATACCCCCTGTACGTGGGCCTACCCTGTATCCTCCATTGGCGTCGTTCGGCGAAGGGGACTCGTTCATACGGTCTATCCTGCCGGGTCGCCTCGAAGCCGTCGTACTGGAATAAGGCTCAGTAATGGTTCCCTGAGCCCGTACGTGGGATTCGATTGTCTAATTGGCGTGCTGCTTGCTAAGGGTTCTCCCAGTTCCTTGAGCGCTCCATACCCCCTGTACGTGGGCCTACCCTGTATTCTCCATTGGCGTCGTTCGGCAAAGGGAACTCGTTCATACGGTCTATCCTGCCGGGTCGCCTCGAAGCCGTCGTACTGGTATCGGGTTCAGTAATGGTTCCCTGAGCCCGTACGTGGGATTCGATTGTCTAATTGGCGTGCTGGTTGCTAAGGGTTCTCCCAGTTCCTTGAGCGCTCCATACCCCCTGTACGTGGGCCTACCCTGTATTCTCCATTGGCGACGTGCGGCGAAGGGAACTCGTTCATACGGTCCATCCTGCCGGGTCGCCTCGGAGCCGTCGTACTGGTATCGGGTTCAGTAATGGTTCCCTGAGCCCGTACGTGGGATTCGATTGTCTAATTGGCGTGCTGGTTGCTAAGGGTTCTCCCAGTTCCTTGAGCGCTCCATACCCCCTGTACGTGGGCCTACCCTGTATTCTCCATTGGCGTCGTTCGGCGAAGGGAACTCGTTCATACGGTCTATCCTGCCGGGTCGCCTCGAAGCCGTCGTACTGGTATCGGGCTCAGTAATGGTTCCCTGAGCCCGTACGTGGGATTCGATTGTCTAATTGGCGTGCTGGTTGCTAAGGGTTCTCCCAGTTCCTTGAGCGCTCCATACCCCCTGTACGTAGGCCTACCCTGTATTCTCCATTGGCGTCGTTCGGCGAAGGGAACTCGTTCATACGGTCTATCCTGCCGGGTCGCCTCGAAGCCGTCGTACTGGTATCGGGCTCAGTAATGGTTCCCTGAGCCCCCGTACGTGGGATTCGATTGTCTAATTGGCGTGCTGGTTGCTAAGGGTTCTCCCAGTTCCTTGAGCGCTCCATACCCCCTGTACGTGGGCCTACCCTGTATTCTCCATTGGCGTCGTTCGGCGAAGGGAACTCGTTCATTCGGTCTATCCTGCCGGGTCGCCTCGAAGCCGTCGTACTGGAATAAGGCTCAGTAATGGTTCCCTGAGCCCGTACGTGGGATTCGATTGGCTAATTGGCGTGCTGGTTGCTAAGGGTTCTCCCAGTTCCTTGAGCGCTCCATACCCCCTGTACGTGGGCCTACCCTGTATTCTCCATTGGCGTCGTTCGGCGAAGGGAACTCGTTCATACGGTCTATCCTGCCGGGTCGCCTCGAAGCCGTCGTACTGGTATCGGGCTCAGTAATGGTTCCCTGAGCCCGTACGTGGGATTCGATTGTCTAATTGGCGTGCTGGTTGCTAAGGGTTCTCCCAGTTCCTTGAGCGCTCCATACCCCCTGTACGTGGGCCTACCCTGTATTCTCCATTGGCGTCGTTCGGCGAAGGGAACTCGTTCATACGGTCTATCCTGCCGGGTCGCCTCGAAGCCGTCGTACTGGTATCGGGCTCAGTAATGGTTCCCTGAGCCTGTACGTGGGATTCGATTGTCTAATTGGCGTGCTGGTTGCTAAGGGTTCTCCCAGATCCTTGAGCACTCCATACCCCCTGTACGTGGGCCTACCCTGTATTCTCCATTGGCGTCGTTCGGCGAAGGGAACTCGTTCATACGGTCTATCCTGCCGGGTCGCCTCGAAGCCGTCGTACTGGTATCGGGCTCAGTAATGGTTCCCTGAGCCCGTACGTGGGATTCGATTGTCTAATTGGCGTGCTGGTTGCTAAGGGTTCTCCCAGTTCCTTGAGCGCTCCATACGCCCTGTACGTGGGCCTCCCCAGTATTCTCCATTGGCGTCGTTCGGCGAAGGGAACTCGTTCATACGGTCTATCCTGCCGGGTCGCCTCGAAGCCGTCGTACTGGTATCGGGCTCAGTAATGGTTCCCTGAGCCCGTACGTGGGATTCGATTGTCTAATTGGCGTGCTGGTTGCTAAGGGTTCTCCCAGTTCCTTGAGCGCTCCATACCCCCTGTACGTGGGCCTACCCTGTATTCTCCATTGGCGTCGTTCGGCGAAGGGAACTCGTTCATACGGTCTATCCTGCCGGGTCGCCTCGAAGCCGTCGTACTGGTATCGGGCTCAGTAATGGTTCCCTGAGCCCGTACGTGGGATTCGATTGGCTAATTGGCGTGCTGGTTGCTAAGGGTTCTCCCAGTTCCTTGAGCGCTCCATACCCCCTGTACGTGGGCCTACCCTGTATTCTCCATTGGCGTCGTTCGGCGAAGGGAACTTGTTTATACGGTCTATCCTGCCGGGTCGCCTCGAAGCCGTCGTACTGGTATCAGGCTCAGTAATGGTTCCCTGAGCCCGTAAGTGGAATTCGATTGTCTAATTGGCGTGCTGGTTGCTAAGGGTTCTCCCAGTTCCTTGAGCGCTCCATACGCCCTGTACGTGGGCCTCCCCAGTATTCTCCATTGGCGTCGTTCGGCGAAGGGAACTCGTTCATACGGTCTATCCTGCCGGGTCGCCTCGAAGCCGTCGTACTGGTATCGGGCTCAGTAATGGTTCCCTGAGCCCGTACGTGGGATTCGATTGGCTAATTGGCGTGCTGGTTGCTAAGGGTTCTCCCAGTTCCTTGAGCGCTCCATACCCCCTGTACGTGGGCCTACCCTGTATTCTCCATTGGCGACGTTCGGCGAAGGGAACTTGTTCATACGGTCTATCCTGCCGGGTCGCCTCGAAGCCGTCGTACTGGTATCAGGCTCAGTAATGGTTTCCTGAGCCCGTACGTGGGATTCGAGTGTCTAATTGGCGTGCTGGTTGCTAAGGATTCTCCCAGTTCCTTGAGCGCTCCATACCCCCTGTACGTGGGCCTACCCTGTATTCTCCAATGGCGTCGTTCGGCGAAGGGAACTCGTTCATACGGTCTATCCTGCCGGGTCGCATCGAAGCCGTCGTACTGGTATCATGCTCAGTAATGGTTCCCTGGGCCCGTACGTGGAATTCGATTGTCTAATTGGCGTGCTGGTTGCTAAGGGTTCTCCCAGTTCCTTGAGCGCTCCATACCCCCTGTACGTGGGCCTGCCCTGTATTCTCCATTGGCGTCGTTCGGCGAAGGGAACTCCTTCATACGGTCTATCCTGCCGGGGCGCCTCGAAGCCGTCGTACTGGTATCGGGCTCGGTAATGGTTCCCTGAGCCCGTACGTGGGATTCGATTGTCTAATTGGCGTGCTGGTTGCTAAGGGTTCTCCCAGTTCCTTGAGCGCTCCATACCCCCTGTACGTGGGCCTACCCTGTATTCTCCATTGGCGTCGCTTGGCGAAGGGGACTCGTTCATACGGTCCATCCTGCCGGGTCGCCTCGAAGCCGTAGTACTGGAATAAGGCTCAGTAATGGTTCCCTGAGCCCGTACGTGGGATTCGATTGTCTAATTGGCGTGCTGGTTGCTAAGGGTTCTCCCAGTTCCTTGAGCGCTCCATACCCCCTGTACGTGGGCCTACTCTGTATTCTCCATTGGCGTCGTTCGGCAAAGGGAACTCGTTCATACGGTCTATCCTTCCGGGTCGCCTCGAAGCCGTCGTACTGGTATCGGGCTCAGTAATGGTTCCCTGAGCCCGTACGTGGGATTCGATTGTCTAATTGGCGTGCTGGTTGCTAAGGGTTCTCCCAGATCCTTGAGCGCTCCATACACCCTGTACGTGGGCCTACCCTGTATTCTCCATTGGCGTCGTTCGGCGAAGGGAACTCGTTCATACTGTCTATCCTGCCGGGTCGCCTCGAAGCCGTCGTACTGGTATCGGGCTCGGTAATGGTTCCCTGAGCCCGTACGTGGGATTCGATTGTCTAATTGGCGTGCTGGTTGCTAAGGGTTCTCCCAGTTCCTTGAGCGCTCCATACCCCCTGTACGTGGGCCTACCCTGTATTCTCCATTGGCGTCGTTCGGCGAAGGGAACTCGTTCATACGGTCTATCCTGCCGGGTGGCCTCGAAGCCGTCGTACTGGTATCGGGCTCAGTAATGGTTCCCTGAGCCCGTACGTGGGATTCGATTGTCTAATTGGCGTGCTGGTTGCTAAGGGTTCTCCAACAGATCCTTGAGCACTCCATACCCCCTGTACGTGGGCCTACCCTGTATTCTCCATTGGCGTCGTTCGGCGAAGGGAACTCGTTCATACGGTCTATCCTGCCGGGTCGCCTCGAAGCCGTCGTACTGGTATCGGGCTCAGTAATGGTTCCCTGAGCCCGTAAGTGGAATTCGATTGTCTAATTGGCGTGCTGGTTGCTAAGGGTTCTCCCAGTTCCTTGAGCGCTCCATACGCCCTGTACGTGGGCCTCCCCAGTATTCTCCATTGGCGTCGTTCGGCGAAGGGAACTCGTTCATACGGTCTATCCTGCCGTGTCGCCTCGAAGCCGTCGTACTGGTATCGGGCTCAGTAATGGTTCCCTGAGCCCGTACGTGGGATTCGATTGTCTAATTGGCGTGCTGGTTGCTAAGGGTTCTCCCAGTTCCTTGAGCGCTCCATACCCCCTGTACGTGGGCCTACCCTGTATTCTCCATTGGCGTCGTTCGGCGAAGGGAACTCGTTCATACGGTCTATCCTGCCGGGTCGCCTCGAAGCCGTCGTACTGGAATCGGGCTCAGTAATGGATCCCTGAGCCCGTACGTGGGATTCGATTGTCTAATTGGCGTGCTAGTTGCTAAGGGTTCTCCCAGTTCCTTGAGCGCTCCATACCCCCTGTACGTGGGCCTACCCTGTATTCTTCATTGGCGTCGTTCGGCGAAGGGAATTCGTTCATACGGTCTATCCTGCCGGGTCGCCTCGAAGCCGTCGTACTGGTATCGGGCTCAGTAATGGTTCCCTGAGCCCGTACGTGGGATTCGATTGTCTAATTGGCGTGCTGGTTGCTAAGGGTTCTCCCAGTTCCTTGAGCGCTCCATACCCCCTGTACGTGGGCCTACCCTGTATTCTCCATTGGCGTCGTTCGGCGAAGGGAACTCGTTCATACGGTCTATCCTGCCGGGTCGCCTCGAAGCCGTCGTACTGGTATCGGGCTCAGTAATGGTTCCCTGAGCCCGTACGTGGGATTCGATTGTCTAATTGGCGTGCTGGTTGCTAAGGGTTCTCCCAGTTCCTTGAGCGCTCCATACCCCCTGTACGTGGGCCTACCCTGTATTCTCCATTGGCGTCGTTCGGCGAAGGGAACTCGTTCATACGGTCTATCCTGCCGGGTCGCCTCGAAGCCGTCGTACTGGTATCGGTCTCAGTAATGGTTCCCTGAGCCCGTACGTGGGATTCGATTGTCTAATTGGCGTGCTGGTTGCTAAGGGTTCTCCCAGTACCTTGAGCGCTCCGTACCCCCTGTACGTGGGCCTACCCTGTATTCTCCATTGGCGTCGTTCGGCGAAGGGAACTCGTTCATACGGTCTATCCTGCCGGGTCGCCTCGAAGCCGTCGTACTGGTATCGGGCTCGGTAATGGTTCCCTGAGCCCGTACGTGGGATTCGATTGTCTAATTGGCGTGCTGGTTGCTAAGGGTTCTCCCAGTTCTTTGAGCGCTCCATACCCCCTGTACATGGGCCTACCCTGTATTCTCCATTGGCGTCGTTCGGCGAAGGGAACTCGTTCATTCGGTCTATCCTGCCGGGTCGCCTCGAAGCCGTCGTACTGGAATAAGGCTCAGTAATGGTTCCCTGAGCCCGTACGTGGGATTCGATTGGCTAATTGGCGTGCTGGTTGCTAAGGATTCTCCCAGTTCCTTGAGCGCTCCATACCCCCTGTACGTGGGCCTACCCTGTATTCTCCATTGGCGTCGTTCGGCGAAGGGAACTCGTTCATACGGTCTATCCTGCCGGGTCGCCTCGAAGCCGTCGTACTGGTATCGGGCTCAGTAATGGTTCCCTGAGCCCGTACATGGGATTCGATTGTCTAATTGGCGTGCTGGTTGCTAAGGGTTCTCCCAGTTCCTTGAGCGCTCCATACCCCCTGTACGTGGGCCTACCCTGTATTCTCCATTGGCGTCGTTCGGCGAAGGGAACTCGTTCATACGGTCTATCCTGCCGGGTCGCCTCGCAGCCGTCGTACTGGTATCGGTCTCGGTAATGGTTCCCTGTGCCCGTACGTGGGATTCGATTGGCTAATTGGCGTGCTGGTTGCTAAGGGTTCTGCCGGGTCGCCTCGAAGCCGACGTTCTGGTATCGGGCTCAGGAATGGTTCCCTGAGCCCGTACGTGGGATTCGATTGTCTAATTGGCGTGCTGGTTGCTAAGGGTTCTCCCAGTTCCTTGAGCGCTCCATACCCCCTGTACGTGGGCCTACCCTGTATTCTCCATTGGCGTCGTTCGGCGAAGGGAACTCGTTCATGCGGTCCATCCTGCCGGGTCGCCTCGAAGCCGTCGTACTGTTATCGGGCTCAGTAATGGTTCCCTGAGCCCGTACGTGGGATTCGATTGTCTAATTGGCGTGCTGGTTGCTAAGGGTTCTCCCAGTTCCTTGAGCGCTCCGTACCCCCTGTACGTGGGCCTACCCTGTATTCTCCATTGGCGTCGTTCGGCGAAGGGAACTCGTTCATACGGTCTATCCTGCCGGGTCGCCTCGAAGCCGTCGTACTGGTATCGGGCTCGGTAATGGTTCCCTGAGCCCGTACGTGGGATTCGATTGTCTAATTGGCGTGCTGGTTGCTATGGGTTCTCCCAGTTCTTTGAGCGCTCCATACCCCCTGTACATGGGCCTACCCTGTATTCTCCATTGGCGTCGTTCGGCGAAGGGAACTCGTTCATTCGGTCTATCCTGCCGGGTCGCCTCGAAGCCGTCGTACTGGAATAAGGCTCAGTAATGGTTCCCTGAGCCCGTACGTGGGATTCGATTGGCTAATTGGCGTGCTGGTTGCTAAGGATTCTCCCAGTTCCTTGAGCGCTCCATACCCCCTGTACGTGGGCCTACCCTGTATTCTCCATTGGCGTCGTTCGGCGAAGGGAACTCGTTCATACGGTCTATCCTGCCGGGTCGCCTCGAAGCCGTCGTACTGGTATCGGGCTCAGTAATGGTTCCCTGAGCCCGTACATGGGATTCGATTGTCTAATTGGCGTGCTGGTTGCTAAGGGTTCTCCCAGTTCCTTGAGCGCTCCATACCCCCTGTACGTGGGCCTACCCTGTATTCTCCATTGGCGTCGTTCGGCGAAGGGAACTCGTTCATACGGTCTATCCTGCCGGGTCGCCTCGCAGCCGTCGTACTGGTATCGGTCTCGGTAATGGTTCCCTGTGCCCGTACGTGGGATTCGATTGGCTAATTGGCGTGCTGGTTGCTAAGGGTTCTCCCAGTTCCTTGAGCGCTCCATACCCCCTGTACGTGGGCCTACCCTGTATTCTCCATTGGCGTCGTTCGGCGAAGGGAACTCGTTCATACGGTCTATCCTGCCGGGTCGCCTCGAAGCCGTCGTACTGGTATCGGGCTCAGTAATGGTTCCCTGAGCCCGTACGTGGGATTCGATTGTCTAATTGGCGTGCTGGTTGCTAAGGGTTCTCCCAGTTCCTTGAGCGCTCCATACCCCCTGTACGTGGGCCTACCCTGTTCTCTCCATTGGCGTCGTTCGGCGAAGGGAACTCGTTCATACGGTCTATCCTGCCGGGTCGCCTCGAAGCCGTCGTACTGGTATCGGGCTCAGTAATGGTTCCCTGAGCCCGTACGTGGGATTCGATTGTCTAATTGGCGTGCTGGTTGCTAAGGGTTCTCCCAGTTCCTTGAGCGCTCCGTACCCCCTGTACGTGGGCCTACCCTGTATTCTCCATTGGCGATGTTCGGCGAAGGGAACTCGTTCATACTGTCTATCCTGCCGGGTCGCCTCGAAGCCGTCGTACTGGTATCGGGCTCGGTAATGGTTCCCTGAGCCCGTACGTGGGATTCGATTGTCTAATTGGCGTGCTGGTTGCTAAATGTTCTCCCAGTTCCTTGAGCGCTGCATACCCCCTGTACGTGGGCCTACCCTGTATTCTCCATTGGTGTCGTTCGGCGAAGGGAATTCGTTCATTCGGTCTATCCTGCCGGGTCGCCTCGAAGCCGTCGTACTGGAATAAGGCTCAGTAATGGTTCCCTGAGCCCGTACGTTGGATTCGATTGGCTAATTGGCGTGCTGGTTGCTAAGGGTTCTCCCAGTTCCTTGAGCGCTCCATACCCCCTGTACGTGGGCCTACCCTGTATTCTCCATTGGCGTCGTTCGGCGAAGGGAACTCGTTCATACGGTCTATCCTGCCGGGTCGCCTCGAAGCCGACGTACTGGTATCGGGCTCAGGAATGGTTCCCTGAGCCCGTACGTGGGATTCGATTGTCTAATTGGCGTGCTGGTTGCTAAGGGTTCTCCCAGTTCCTTGAGCGCTCCATACCCCCTGTACGTGGGCCTACCCTGTATTCTCCATTGGCGTCGTTCGGCGAAGGGAACTCGTTCATGCGGTCCATCCTGCCGGGTCGCCTCGAAGCCGTCGTACTGGTATCGAGCTCAGTAATGGTTCCCTGAGCCCGTACGTGGGATTCGATTGTCTAATTGGCGTGCTGGTTGCTAAGGGTTCTCCCAGTTCCTTGAGCGCTCCGTACCCCCTGTACGTGGGCCTACCCTGTATTCTCCATTGGCGTCGTTCGGCGAAGGGAACTCGTTCATACGGTCTATCCTGCCGGGTCGCCTCGAAGCCGTCGTACTGGTATCGGGCTCGGTAATGATTCCCTGAGCCCGTACGTGGGATTCGATTGTCTAATTGGCGTGCTGGTTGCTAAGGGTTCTCCCAGTTCTTTGAGCGCTCCATACCCCCTGTACATGGGCCTACCCTGTATTCTCCATTGGCGTCGTTCGGCGAAGGGAACTCGTTCATTCGGTCTATCCTGCCGGGTCGCCTCGAAGCCGTCGTACTGGAATAAGGCTCAGTAATGGTTCCCTGAGCCCGTACGTGGGATTCGATTGGCTAATTGGCGTGCTGGTTGCTAAGGGTTCTCCCAGTTCCTTGAGCGCTCCATACCCCCTGTACGTGGGCCTACCCTGTATTCTCCATTGGCGTCGTTCGGCGAAGGGAACTCGTTCATACGGTCTATCCTGCCGGGTCGCCTCGAAGCCGTCGTACTGGTATCGGGCTCAGTAATGGTTCCCTGAGCCCGTACGTGGGATTCGATTGTCTAATTGGCGTGCTGGTTGCTAAGGGTTCTCCCAGTTCCTTGAGCGCTCCATACCCCCTGTACGTGGGCCTACCCTGTATTCTCCATTGGCGTCGTTCGGCGAAGGGAACTCGTTCATACGGTCTATCCTGCCGGGTCGCCTCGAAGCCGTCGTACTGGTATCGCGCTCAGTAATGGTTCCCTGAGCCCGTACGTGGGATTCGATTGTCTAATTGGCGTGCTGGTTGCTAAGGGTTCTCCCAGTTCCTTGAGCGCTCCATACCCCCTGTACGTGGGCCTACCCTGTATTCTCCATTGGCGTCGTTCGGCGAAGGGAACTCGTTCATACGGTCTATCCTGCCGGGTCGCCTCGAAGCCGTCGTACTGGTATCGGGCTCGGTAATGGTTCCCTGTGCCCGTACGTGGGATTCGATTGTCTAATTGGCGTGCTGGTTGCTAAGGGTTCTCCCAGTTCTTTGAGCGCTCCATACCCCCTGTACGTGGGCCTACCCTGTATTCTCCAATGGCGTCGTTCGGCGAAGGGAACTCGTTCATACGGTCTATCCTGCCGAGTCGCCTCGAAGTCGTCGTACTGGTATCATGCTCAGTAATGGTTCCCTGGGCCCGTACGTGGGATTCGATTGTCTAATTGGCGTGCTGGTTGCTAAGGGTTCTCCCAGTTCCTTGAGCGCTCTTACCCCCTGTACGTGGGCCTACCCTGTATTCTCCATTGGCGTCGTTCGGCGAAGGAAACTCGTTCATACGGTCTATCCTGTCGGGTCGCCTCGAAGCCGTCGTACTGGTATCGGGCTCAGTAATGGTTCCCTGAGCCCGTACGTGGAATTCGATTGTCTAATTGGCGTGCTGGTTGCTAAGGGTTCTCCCGGTTCCTTGAGCGCTCCATACCCCCTGTACGTGGGCCTACCCTGTATTCTCCATTGGCGTCGTTCGGCGAAGGGAACTCGTTCATACGGCAGGTCTATCCTGCCGGGTCGCCTCGAAGCCGTCGTACTGGTATCGGGCTCAGTAATGGTTCCCTGAGCCCGTACGTGGGATTCGATTGTCTAATTGGCGTGCTGGTTGCTAAGGGTTCTCCCAGTTCCTTGAGCGCTCCGTACCCTTTGTACGTGGGCCTACCCTGTATTCTCCATTGGCGTCGTTCGGCGAAGAGAACTCGTTCATACGGTCTATCCTGCCGGGTCGCCTCGAAGCCGTCGTACTGGTATCGGGCTCAGTAATGGTTCCCTGAGCCCGTACGTGGGATTCGATTGTCTAATTGGCGTGCTGGTTGCTAAGGATTCTCCCAGTCCCTTGAGCGCTCCATACCCTCTGTACGTGGGCCTACCCTGTATTCTCCATTGGCGTCGTTCGGCGAAGGGAACTCCTTCATACGGTCTATCCTGCCGGGTCGCCTCGAAGCCGTCGTACTGGTATCGGGCTCGGTAATGGTTCCCTGAGCCCGTACGTGGGATTCGATTGTCTAATTGTTGTGCTGGTTGCTAAGGGTTCTCCCAGTTCCTTGAGCGCTCCATACCCCCTGTACGTGGGCCTACCCTGTATTCTCCATTGGCGTCGCTTGGCAAAGGGAACTCGTTCATACGGTCTATCCTGCCGGGTCGCCTCGAAGCCGTCGTACTGGAATAAGGCTCAGTAATGGTTCCCTGAGCCCGTATGTGGGATTCGATTGTCTAATTGGCGTGCTGCTTGCTAAGGGTTCTCCCAGTTCCTTGAGCGCTCCATACCCCCTGTACGTGGGCCTACCCTGTATTCTCCATTGGCGTCGTTCGGCAAAGGGAACTCGTTCATACGGTCTATCCTGCCGGGTCGCCTCGAAGCCGTCGTACTGGTATCGGGCTCAGTAATGGTTCCCTGAGCACGTACGTGGGATTCGATTGTCTAATTGGCGTGCTGGTTGCTAAGGGTTCTCCCAGTTCCTTGAGCGCTCCATACCCCCTGTACGTGGGCCTACCCTGTATTCTCCATTGGCGTCGTTCGGCGAAGGGAACTCGTTCATACGGTCCATCCTGCCGGGTCGCCTCGGAGCCGTCGTACTGGTATCGGGCTCAGTAATGGTTCCCTGAGCCCGTACGTGGGATTCGATTGTCTAATTGGCGTGCTGGTTGCTAAGGGTTCTCCCAGTTCCTTGTGCGCTCCATACCCCCTGTACGTGGGCCTACCCTGTATTCTCCATTGGCGTCGTTCGGCGAAGGGAACTCGTTCATACGGTCTATCCTGCCGGGTCGCCTCGAAGCCGTCGTACTGGTATCAGGCTCAGTAATGGTTCCCTGAGCCCGTACGTGGGATTCGATTGTCTAATTGGCGTGCTGGTTGCTAAGGATTCTCCCAGTTCCTTGAGCGCTCCATACCCCCTGTACGTGGGCCTACCCTGTATTCTCCAATGGCGTCGTTCGGCGAAGGGAACTCGTTCATACGGTCTATCCTGCCGGGTCGCCTCGAAGCCGTCGTACTGGTATCATGCTCAGTAATGGTTCCCTGGGCCCGTGCGTGGAATTCGATTGTCTAATTGGCGTGCTGGTTGCTAAGGGTTCTCCCAGTTCCTTGAGCGCTCCATACCCCCTGTACGTGGGCCTGCCCTGTATTCTCCATTGGCGTCGTTCGGCGAAGGGAACTCCTTCATACGGTCTATCCTGCCGGGTCGCCTCGAAGCCGTCGTACTGGTATCGGGCTCGGTAATGGTTCCCTGAGCCCGTACGTGGGATTCGATTGTCTAATTGGCGTTCTGGTTGCTAAGGGTTCTCCCAGTTCCTTGAGCGCTCCATACCCCCTGTACGTGGGCCTACCCTGTATTCTCCATTGGCGTCGCTTGGCGAAGGGGACTCGTTCATACGGTCTATCCTGCCGGGTCGCCTCGAAGCCGTCGTACTGGAATAAGGCTCAGTAATGGTTCCCTGAGCCCGTACGTGGGATTCGATTGTCTAATTGGCGTGCTGGTTGCTAAGGGTTCTCCCAGTTCCTTGAGCGCTCCATACCCCCTGTACGTGGGCCTACCCTGTATTGTATGTCTCCATTGGCGTCGTTCGGCGAAGGGAACTCCTTCATACGGTCTATCCTGCCGGGTCGCCTCGAAGCCGTCGTACTGGTATCGGACTCGGTAATGGTTCCCTGAGCCCGTACGTGGGATTCGATTGTCTAATTGGCGTTCTGGTTGCTAAGGGTTCTCCCAGTTCCTTGAGCGCTCCATACCCCCTGTACGTGGCCCTACCCTGTATTCTCCATTGGCGTCGTTCGGCGAAGGGAACTCGTTCATACGGTCTATCCTGCCGGGTCGCCTCGAAGCCGTCGTACTGGTATCGGGCTCAGTAATTGTTCCCTGAGCCCGTACGTGGGATTCGATTGTCTAATTGGCGTGCTGGTTGCTAAGGGTTCTCCCAGTTCCTTGAGCGCTCCATACCCCCTGTACGTGGGCCTACCCTGTATTCTCCATTGGCGTCGTTCGGCGAAGGGAACTCGTTCATACGGTCTATCCTGCCGGGTCGCCTCGAAGCCGTCGTACTGGTATCGGGCTCAGTAATGGTTCCTTGAGCCCGTACGTGGGATTCGATTGTCTAATTGGCGTGCTGGTTGCTAAGGGTTCTCCCAGATCCTTGAGCACTCCATACCCCCTGTACGTGGGCCTACCCTGTATTCTCCATTGGCGTCGTTCGGCGAAGGGAACTCGTTCATACGGTCTATCCTGCCGGGTCGCCTCGAAGCCGTCGTACTGGTATCGGGCTCAGTAATGGTTCCCTGAGCCCGTACGTGGGATTCGATTGTCTAATTGGCGTGCTGGTTGCTAAGGGTTCTCCCAGTTCCTTGAGCGCTCCATACGCCCTGTACGTGGGCCTCCCCAGTATTCTCCATTGGCGTCGTTCGGCGAAGGGAACTCGTTCATACGGTCTATCCTGCCGGGTCGCCTCGAAGCCGTCCTACTGGTATCGGGCTCAGTAATGGTTCCCTGAGCCCGTACGTGGGATTCGATTGGCTAATTGGCGTGCTGGTTGCTAAGGGTTCTCCCAGTTCCTTGAGCGCTCCATACCCCCTGTACGTGGGCCTACCCTGTATCCTCCATTGGCGTCGTTCGGCGAAGGGAACTCGTTCATACGGTCTATCCTGCCGGGTCGCCTCGAAGCCGTCGTACTGGTATCGGGCTCAGTAATGGTTCCCTGAGCCCGTACGTGGGATTCGATTGTCTAATTGGCGTGCTGGTTGCTAAGGGTTCTCCCAGTTCCTTGAGCGCTCCATACCCCCTGTACGTGGGCCTACCCTGTATTCTCCATTGGCGTCGTTCGGCGAAGGGAACTCGTTCATACGGTCTATCCTGCCGGGTGGCCTCGAAGCCGTCGTACTGGTATCGGGCTCAATAATTGTTCCCTGAGCCCGTACGTGGGATTCGATTGTCTAATTGGCGTGCTGGTTGCTAAGGGTTCTCCCAGATCCTTGAGCACTCCATACCCCCTGTACGTGGGCCTACCCTGTATTCTCCATTGGCGTCGTTCGGCGAAGGGAACTCGTTCATACGGTCTATCCCGCCGGGTCGCCTCGAAGCCGTCGTACTGGTGTCGGGCTCAGTAATGGTTCCCTGAGCCCGTACGTGGAATTCGATTGTCTAATTGGCGTGCTGGTTGCTAAGGGTTCTCCCAGTTCCTTGAGCGCTCCATACGCCCTGTACGTGGGCCTCCCCAGTATTCTCCATTGGCGTCGTTCGGCGAAGGGAACTCGTTCATACGGTCTATCCTGCCGGGTCGCCTCGAAGCTGTCGTACTGAAATAAGGCTCAGTAATGGTTCCCTGAGCCCGTACGTGGGATTCGATTGTCTAATTGGGGTGCTGGTTGCTAAGCGTTCTCCCAGTTCCTTGAGCGCTCCATACCCCCTGTACGTGGGCCTACCCTGTATTCTCCATTGGCGTCGTTCGGCGAAGGGAACTCGTTCATACGGTCTATCCTGCCGGGTCGTCTCGAAGCCGTCGTACTGGTATCGGGCTCAGTAATGGTTCCCTGAGCCCGTACGTGGGATTCGATTGTCTAATTGGCGTGCTGGTTGCTAAGGGTTCTCCCAGTTCCTTGAGCGCTCCATACCCCCTGTACGTGGGCCTACTCTGTATTCTCCATTGGCGTCGTTCGGCGAAGGGAACTCGTTCATACGGTCTATCCTGCCGGGTCGCCTCGAAACCGTCGTACTGGTATCGGGCTCAGTAATGGTTCCCTGAGCCCGTACGTGGGATTCGATTGTCTAATTGGCGTGCTGGTTGCTAAGGGTTCTCCCAGTTCCTTGAGCGCTCCATACCCCCTGTACGTGGGCCTACCCTGTATTCTCCATTGGCGTCGTTCGGCGAAGGGAACTCGTTCATACGGTCTATCCTGCCGGGTCGCCTCGACGCCGTCGTACTGGTATCGGGCTCAGGAATGGTTCCCTGAGCCCGTACGTGGGATTCGATTGTCTAATTGGCGTGCTGGTTGCTAAGGGTTCTCCCAGTTCCTTGAGCGGTCCATACCCCCTGTACGTGGGCCTACCCTGTATTCTCCATTGGCGTCGTTCGGCGAAGGGAACTCGTTCATACGGTCTCTCCTGCCGGGTCGCCTCGAAGCCGTCGTATTGAAATAAGGCTCAGTAATGGTTCCCTGAGCCCGTACGTGGGATTCGATTGTCTAATTGGGGTGCTGGTTGCTAGGGGTTCTCCCAGTTCCTTGAGCGCTCCATACCCCCTGTACGTGGGCCTACCCTGTATTCTCCATTGGCGTCGTTCGGCGAAGGGAACTCGTTCATACGGTCTATCCTGCCGGGTCGCCTCGAAGCCGTCGTACTGGTATCGGGCTCAGTAATGGTTCCCTGAGCCCGTACGTGGGATTCGATTGTCTAATTGGCGTGCTGGTTGCTAAGGGTTCTCCCAGTTCCTTGAGCGCTCCATACCCCCTGTACGTGGGCCTACCCTGTATTCTCCATTGGCGTCGTTCGGCGAAGGGAACTCGTTCATACGGTCTATCCTGCCGGGTCGCCTCGAAGCTGTCGTACTGGTATCGGGCTCAGTAATGGTTCCCTGAGCCCGTACGTGGGATTCGATTGTCTAATTGGCGTGCTGGTTGCTAAGGGTTCTCCCAGTTCCTTGAGCGCTCCATACCCCCTGTACGTGGGCCTACCCTGTATTCTCCATTGGCGTCGTTCGGCGAAGGGAACTCGTTCATACGGTCTATCCTGCCGGGTCGCCTCGAAGCCGTCGTACTGGAATCGGGCTCAGTAATGGTTCCCTGAGCCCGTACGTGGGATTCGATTGTCTAATTGGCGTGCTGGTTGCTAAGGGTTCTCCCAGTTCCTTGAGCGCTCCATACCCCCTGTACGTGGGCCTACCCTGTATTCTTCATTGGCGTCGTTCGGCGAAGGGAATTCGTTCATACGGTCTATCCTGCCGGGTCGCCTCGAAGCCGTCGTACTGGTATCGGGCTCAGTAATGGTTCCCTGAGCCCGTACGTGGGATTCGATTGTCTAATTGGCGTGCTGGTTGCTAAGGGTTCTCCCAGTTCCTTGAGCGCTCCATACCCCCTGTACGTGGGCCTACCCTGTATTCTCCATTGGCGTCGTTCGGCGAAGGGAACTCGTTCATACGGTCTATCCTGCCGGGTCGCCTCGAAGCCGTCGTACTGGAATCGGGCTCAGTAATGGTTCCCTGAGCCCGTACGTGGGATTCGATTGTCTAATTGGCGTGCTGGTTGCTAAGGGTTCTCCCAGTTCCTTGAGCGCTCCATACCCCCTGTACGTGGGCCTACCCTGTATTCTTCATTGGCGTCGTTCGGCGAAGGGAATTCGTTCATACGGTCTATCCTGCCGGGTCGCCTCGAAGCCGTCGTACTGGAATAAGGCTCAGTAATGGTTCCCTGAGCCCGTATGTGGGATTCGATTGTCTAATTGGCGTGCTGCTTGCTAAGGGTTCTCCCAGTTCCTTGAGCGCTCCATACCCCCTGTACGTGGGCCTACCCTGTATTCTCCATTGGCGTCGTTCGGCAAAGGGAACTCGTTCATACGGTCTATCCTGCCGGGTCGCCTCGAAGCCGTCGTACTGGTATCGGGCTCAGTAATGGTTCCCTGAGCACGTACGTGGGATTCGATTGTCTAATTGGCGTGCTGGTTGCTAAGGGTTCTCCCAGTTCCTTGTGCGCTCCATACCCCCTGTACGTGGGCCTACCCTGTATTCTCCATTGGCGTCGTTCGGCGAAGGGAACTCGTTCATACGGTCTATCCTGCCGGGTCGCCTCGAAGCCGTCGTACTGGTATCAGGCTCAGTAATGGTTCCCTGAGCCCGTACGTGGGATTCGATTGTCTAATTGGCGTGCTGGTTGCTAAGGATTCTCCCAGTTCCTTGAGCGCTCCATACCCCCTGTACGTGGGCCTACCCTGTATTCTCCAATGGCGTCGTTCGGCGAAGGGAACTCGTTCATACGGTCTATCCTGCCGGGTCGCCTCGAAGCCGTCGTACTGGTATCATGCTCAGTAATGGTTCCCTGGGCCCGTACGTGGAATTCGATTGTCTAATTGGCGTGCTGGTTGCTAAGGGTTCTCCCAGTTCCTTGAGCGCTCCATACCCCCTGTACGTGGGCCTGCCCTGTATTCTCCATTGGCGTCGTTCGGCGAAGGGAACTCCTTCATACGGTCTATCCTGCCGGGTCGCCTCGAAGCCGTCGTACTGGTATCGGGCTCGGTAATGGTTCCCTGAGCCCGTACGTGGGATTCGATTGTCTAATTGGCGTTCTGGTTGCTAAGGGTTCTCCCAGTTCCTTGAGCGCTCCATACCCCCTGTACGTGGGCCTACCCTGTATTCTCCATTGGCGTCGCTTGGCGAAGGGGACTCGTTCATACGGTCTATCCTGCCGGGTCGCCTCGAAGCCGTCGTACTGGAATAAGGCTCAGTAATGGTTCCCTGAGCCCGTACGTGGGATTCGATTGTCTAATTGGCGTGCTGGTTGCTAAGGGTTCTCCCAGTTCCTTGAGCGCTCCATACCCCCTGTACGTGGGCCTACCCTGTATTGTATGTCTCCATTGGCGTCGTTCGGCGAAGGGAACTCCTTCATACGGTCTATCCTGCCGGGTCGCCTCGAAGCCGTCGTACTGGTATCGGACTCGGTAATGGTTCCCTGAGCCCGTACGTGGGATTCGATTGTCTAATTGGCGTTCTGGTTGCTAAGGGTTCTCCCAGTTCCTTGAGCGCTCCATACCCCCTGTACGTGGCCCTACCCTGTATTCTCCATTGGCGTCGTTCGGCGAAGGGAACTCGTTCATACGGTCTATCCTGCCGGGTCGCCTCGAAGCCGTCGTACTGGTATCGGGCTCAGTAATTGTTCCCTGAGCCCGTACGTGGGATTCGATTGTCTAATTGGCGTGCTGGTTGCTAAGGGTTCTCCCAGTTCCTTGAGCGCTCCATACCCCCTGTACGTGGGCCTACCCTGTATTCTCCATTGGCGTCGTTCGGCGAAGGGAACTCGTTCATACGGTCTATCCTGCCGGGTCGCCTCGAAGCCGTCGTACTGGTATCGGGCTCAGTAATGGTTCCTTGAGCCCGTACGTGGGATTCGATTGTCTAATTGGCGTGCTGGTTGCTAAGGGTTCTCCCAGATCCTTGAGCACTCCATACCCCCTGTACGTGGGCCTACCCTGTATTCTCCATTGGCGTCGTTCGGCGAAGGGAACTCGTTCATACGGTCTATCCTGCCGGGTCGCCTCGAAGCCGTCGTACTGGTATCGGGCTCAGTAATGGTTCCCTGAGCCCGTACGTGGGATTCGATTGTCTAATTGGCGTGCTGGTTGCTAAGGGTTCTCCCAGTTCCTTGAGCGCTCCATACGCCCTGTACGTGGGCCTCCCCAGTATTCTCCATTGGCGTCGTTCGGCGAAGGGAACTCGTTCATACGGTCTATCCTGCCGGGTGGCCTCGAAGCCGTCGTACTGGTATCGGGCTCAATAATTGTTCCCTGAGCCCGTACGTGGGATTCGATTGTCTAATTGGCGTGCTGGTTGCTAAGGGTTCTCCCAGATCCTTGAGCACTCCATACCCCCTGTACGTGGGCCTACCCTGTATTCTCCATTGGCGTCGTTCGGCGAAGGGAACTCGTTCATACGGTCTATCCTGCCGGGTCGCCTCGAAGCCGTCGTACTGGTGTCGGGCTCAGTAATGGTTCCCTGAGCCCGTACGTGGAATTCGATTGTCTAATTGGCGTGCTGGTTGCTAAGGGTTCTCCCAGTTCCTTGAGCGCTCCATACGCCCTGTACGTGGGCCTCCCCAGTATTCTCCATTGGCGTCGTTCGGCGAAGGGAACTCGTTCATACGGTCTATCCTGCCGGGTCGCCTCGAAGCTGTCGTACTGAAATAAGGCTCAGTAATGGTTCCCTGAGCCCGTACGTGGGATTCGATTGTCTAATTGGGGTGCTGGTTGCTAAGCGTTCTCCCAGTTCCTTGAGCGCTCCATACCCCCTGTACGTGGGCCTACCCTGTATTCTCCATTGGCGTCGTTCGGCGAAGGGAACTCGTTCATACGGTCTATCCTGCCGGGTCGCCTCGACGCCGTCGTACTGGTATCGGGCTCAGTAATGGTTCCCTGAGCCCGTACGTGGGATTCGATTGTCTAATTGGCGTGCTGGTTGCTAAGGGTTCTCCCAGTTCCTTGAGCGGTCCATACCCCCTGTACGTGGGCCTACCCTGTATTCTCCATTGGCGTCGTTCGGCGAAGGGAACTCGTTCATACGGTCTCTCCTGCCGGGTCGCCTCGAAGCCGTCGTATTGAAATAAGGCTCAGTAATGGTTCCCTGAGCCCGTACGTGGGATTCGATTGTCTAATTGGGGTGCTGGTTGCTAGGGGTTCTCCCAGTTCCTTGAGCGCTCCATACCCCCTGTACGTGGGCCTACCCTGTATTCTCCATTGGCGTCGTTCGGCGAAGGGAACTCGTTCATACGGTCTATCCTGCCGGGTCGCCTCGAAGCCGTCGTACTGGTATCGGGCTCAGTAATGGTTCCCTGAGCCCGTACGTGGGATTCGATTGTCTAATTGGCGTGCTGGTTGCTAAGGGTTCTCCCAGTTCCTTGAGCGCTCCATACCCCCTGTACGTGGGCCTACCCTGTATTCTCCATTGGCGTCGTTCGGCGAAGGGAACTCGTTCATACGGTCTATCCTGCCGGGTCGCCTCGAAGCTGTCGTACTGGTATCGGGCTCAGTAATGGTTCCCTGAGCCCGTACGTGGGATTCGATTGTCTAATTGGCGTGCTGGTTGCTAAGGGTTCTCCCAGTTCCTTGAGCGCTCCATACCCCCTGTACGTGGGCCTACCCTGTATTCTCCATTGGCGTCGTTCGGCGAAGGGAACTCGTTCATACGGTCTATCCTGCCGGGTCGCCTCGAAGCCGTCGTACTGGAATCGGGCTCAGTAATGGTTCCCTGAGCCCGTACGTGGGATTCGATTGTCTAATTGGCGTGCTGGTTGCTAAGGGTTCTCCCAGTTCCTTGAGCGCTCCATACCCCCTGTACGTGGGCCTACCCTGTATTCTTCATTGGCGTCGTTCGGCGAAGGGAATTCGTTCATACGGTCTATCCTGCCGGGTCGCCTCGAAGCCGTCGTACTGGTATCGGGCTCAGTAATGGTTCCCTGAGCCCGTACGTGGGATTCGATTGTCTAATTGGCGTGCTGGTTGCTAAGGGTTCTCCCAGTTCCTTGAGCGCTCCATACCCCCTGTACGTGGGCCTACCCTGTATTCTCCATTGGCGTCGTTCGGCGAAGGGAACTCGTTCATACGGTCTATCCTGCCGGGTCGCCTCGAAGCCGTCGTACTGGAATCGGGCTCAGTAATGGTTCCCTGAGCCCGTACGTGGGATTCGATTGTCTAATTGGCGTGCTGGTTGCTAAGGGTTCTCCCAGTTCCTTGAGCGCTCCATACCCCCTGTACGTGGGCCTACCCTGTATTCTTCATTGGCGTCGTTCGGCGAAGGGAATTCGTTCATACGGTCTATCCTGCCGGGTCGCCTCGAAGCCGTCGTACTGGTATCGGGCTCAGTAATGGTTCCCTGAGCCCGTACTTGGGATTCGATTGTCTAATTGGCGTGCTGGTTGCTAAGGGTTCTCCCAGTTCCTTGAGCGCTCCGTACCCCCTGTACGTAGGCCTACCCTGTATTCTCCATTGTCGTCGTTCGGCGAAGGGAACCCGTTCATACGGTCTATCCTGCCGGGTCGCCTCGAAGCCGTCGTAGTGGTATCGGGCTCGGTAATGGTTCCCTGAGCCCGTACGTGGGATTCGATTGTCTAATTGGCGTGCTGGTTGCTAAGGGTTCTCCCAGTTCCTTGAGCGCTCCATACCCCCTGTCCATACTGGTCTATCCTGCCGGGACGCTGAAGCGCCGGGTTGAGTATGTCTTGAACACTTGAATAAAACGTCTTTTATAATATATTTTGTATATCTTTTGAAAAGTGAAAAATAAATAATTTCGGTAACCTCCATTGTTTTTGTTCATTGTGTAAGTGTACTGCGTACTGCCTGTGCCCTGTGGTACTGCCGTTATTGCACGAAGCACTCCTTGTTATTTAAGTGCTTGTATTCATCATAGACAAAAATAGTACATTGTTTATCAAGGGAGGAAAAACGAACATTTCAACGAGGGCGGTTTGTGGCCCGAGCGAAGCGAGGCACGTTTTGCCATACATTTGTGTCGCTGTGGATATGATTTATATATTAATAACATTGCTTAGTTTCGGGCCGTATGTGATCACAAAATGAAAATTATAGATGTATTTGTTGGCTTCCCAGGCTCTGTTCATGATAGCAGAGTGTAACGCGCTTTGCTGCGGTTACTTGTGAGATTTGGCGCTGGGACGGATTTCGGGAGTTCGGAAAAGGATTTTAAAGTCGGTTTTACGGTGATGCTTCACAAAGCATCACCTTTTGCTGGAAGTATTGAAGATAAATGTGGAAATTTTTTCATTCTTGGAAACAGCGGTCATCCATGCCTCCGGCATTTACTAACACCAATTAAAGATAGGGAACAATTTCGCAGAAGACAAATGAACTACAATATAAAACTGGCTAAAAATAGATATGTCATCGAGCATTACTTTGGAACACTTAAACAGAAATTTCGACGACTGTATCACCTGAAGCTGCGAAGTATCCCCGATATAGTTCCTTTAATTCGGGCATGTTGTGTTTTACACAATCTGTTCCTAGATGATAATTTTCAGTTTGAGGGTGAGGTAGAAAATATTGAAAACATACCGTTGGGTGAGGATCTCATAAATGATGAAGAGTGGGCTGATGGGAATGACGTAGATAGAAGAAATCAAATTGTTGGTATATTACCGTTGTAATAAAAATTGGTTTTTAAGTATTCATTAATTTAGAACATACTTTTACATCAATAAATAAAAACATAAACATTATGAACTCATTATTTATATTTCACTAACACCAAAACAGTGGAGGAACTAATGTACAGATATGTGAACTTGAATAAATATGGAAAGGGATAGTGCACAGTGTAACAGGTATAAAACTACAAAAGCTGTTCTCTAAAATAACAACTTATTAAACATATCATCTATATCTAAATGTGAAAATAGAAGTCTTAAGTGAAATAAACTAAATCGATGAATATTCTATTAAAACCAACCATAACTATATTATTACAACTACAGGTAATATTGCGCAAAACCAATACAACCACAATTTGAACAATTCAATTGATAAATGGATTAAACAAAATCATCTGGTAAGTTCATTTGATGTTTTAAATATAATTTCAAAATTTCATTACGCTCCTTAACAGCTTCATGTTCTTTTTCTCTCATGATCAATTTCTGTTTCTCTAGTTCCATCTTCTTCTCGAACTTTTCTTTTTCAAAACTGTTTTTTCTCTTTGAATATCTAAGAACTTTGTGTAGTATTCTTTTTTGTGACTTCTCATCAATTCTAAAGTAGAAATTTTTGATTGGAGATTAGTGCTCCTCCTTTTCAGACTATCACATTGTTCTATCGATATTTTTCGTTTCTTAGAACTTGATGGGGTCTGTTCCTTTATATCCGTGTGACTTGAGGATGGACCAAGGTTTGTGTCTTCCGATTCAATCCCTACTTCTCTTTTGGTAGATTTATATCTAGTATTGCATTCGTAAACGAAGTCGAAAAGAAAGGAATTAAAATGCGGTTTTCAGTTTTTTGGTATCTAGAGATCATACTTAGTCATTTCTCAAATATTTATATATATACATATATAGCAAAAAGATAATATTGGCTGATAGTCTAAAAACTTAAAACTCTTGAGATATCGGGGCTGTAGCCTGGGGGCGGAGAAAGAAAACTCGTTTTTCTAGTAAAACGTTTCGATTACATTCTAATCTTCTTCAGTTACTCTACAAAGGAAGAAATGGGTATACATATGTTATTTATATATATTATATATATATAATATATATAATATATAAATTATTATAATTAACAAAACTATTACATCATAACTTACCGAAAGTGAGGTTTTTCTCTGCGTTGTTTTTTAAGAGATTTTAATGGGATTTGACGGGTAAGTCGATAATTTATTCTTGTACATTTGTTCCTTCGCGAATTTCACTACTACTATATATATATATATATATATATATTATATAAAGCTATGCTTCCCCTCTCGGTCATTCCCAGAGTGCCTCATTTCGTTTTTATTTTACTTCACTTTGATTTCCGTTTTCTGTGCATGGGACATCTAGGCTTAGCCATATATGACACAAAGTGTTGCCTGTATTCCAGTGACCCTGAACGTTAATTTTCAAAACTCTCTATCCTTGTCGAAATGGAATACCATGGTACTTGAAATCAATTTTAGACAGTTTCAAATGCGTTTTTTTCTTAAGTTCAATACCCTATGGTTTCCTCGACACCTAAACCGAAAACACCAAACCTAAATACATATATATGTTATCGAGAACTGTTCCGACTATATACCACTAGGTCTCTTTTGGTTACCTACAACCTAACGCTAGTCCCCTCACCTCTTTCCTCTCGTACTCCTCGACTGGCAGCTGCGCGGGTTGCTGCGACACTTGGGGCAGCAGCTGCTGCTGCTGCGACTGGTGCGGCACCCTCGACTGGTTATACAGCGTTTGCGGTATGTGGGGAGCGCTGGAGGAGGACTGCAGGGGCGGCGGCGCGTGTACTGAACGGATGGAAAATCAAAAATTATCTCCAGAACAAAACAGGGGACCACATCGCTTAATAGTTTGTCGGCATGCACAATTCCGCTGAATGGAATGCTAAGTCGTACAAAAAGAGATACCAAACAGATTGCAAGATTTTTAAAGGAAGTAAATGCTTGTAATTTCTGAGACAATATCCGGTCTCACTTTCGTAACTAATTTTCGAAGTAATCTTCCCCTCACCTATCTTCCTTTTAAGAGTAACATTCGAATAACCACAACATGACTCATCGACTATTGTTGATGCTAGCGTCAACATTATTTAAGGGATTTTTAGGTGAAGAAATCGTGATTTATTGTAACCGAATTTAGGGAACTTTTACATAATTTAATCATTGAAATTAATACGCGTTGTTTTACAAAACAGAAAAATCATTCATAATTAAGAACGAGGATAAGTGTGAACAATATTATTGGATTGTTTTAACGTTCGCACACGAATCAATAACACTAGCGACCATTCCACGTTACTAGGGGAAAACAATTACAATGAAACGTGAACCGGTCAAGTTCGAATCTCAACACTCAGCTGACTAAGCATAACACGATGTTTAGTTAACATGATAACGGAAGGTCAGCTGGGTGCAAGGTAACGAAACAAATAATATCGCATCTAACCAATGTAAAATTAACCTGTATAAAAACCCCGAATTTTGGTACAATAAATCAGTATACCCTAGTATGCTCATTAACGACAGTGTGTGTGATCTTTCTTCACGCCACCTAACCTGACTACCTAAAACCTAACAAAACTTCAACCCAGAGAGTACGTAACGTCCTCTCTCCAAACTACAAGAACCTACGAGAACTTCGAGAACTTCAAGAGATCACGTCAAGCCCTGATC
The DNA here is from genome assembly GCA_946251905.1 of Cryptocephalus moraei. Lineage (NCBI taxonomy): Eukaryota > Metazoa > Arthropoda > Insecta > Coleoptera > Chrysomelidae > Cryptocephalus > Cryptocephalus moraei. The sequence goes on from OX276466.1 coordinate 17,378,345, forward strand.
TCAACCTACGAGAACTTCAAGAACTTCAAGGAGATCACGACACGCCCTGATCTCCATCTACAAGAACGTCATCAGCCTTACAACCTGGAGACAAGATTTATCTCCGCAGCCAGCCATGAGCTCCGAGAGATAGCTAAATACAGTCCACTTCTCTAGAGATCATTGCACACTTTCGTTCATGGTCCTTCGAGGAAAGTAACCAGCGCCAACAGAAGAGAAGTTCTACAACTCCTGAGTAAGTCACAGATACTTCAGCAGGAAACCAAACCGACAATTCTACAAGTCCGAGACGACGGGCAGATCAAGTCACTGCAGCCGGGAAGAACCGCCGGTGACTACAACCACACAACGTCTAGAACTTCGACGCCAACACAAAGCGGGAAGTCCAGAAAACCAAGAAAACTCCTGAAAATTCGACGCCAACACAAAGCGGGAAGTCCAGAAAACCAAGAAAACTCCTGAGTAAGTCACAGCCACTGTACCAGGACGTCGAGTCACTGTAGCCGGGAGGAAGAACCGCCGGTGACTACAACCACACAACGTCTAGAACTTCGACGCCAACACAAAGCGGGAAGTCCAGAAAACCAAGAAGGCTCCTGAGTAAGTCACAGCCACTGTACCAGGACGTCGAGTCACTGTAGCCGGGAGAAAGAACCGCCGGTGACTACAACCACACAACTTCTAGAACTTCGACGCCAACACAAAGCGGGAAGTCCAGAAAACCAAGAAAACTCCTGAGTAAGTCACAGCCACTGTACCAGGACGTCGAGTCACTGTAGCCGGGAGGAAGAACCGCCGGTGACTACAACCACACAACGTCTAGAACTTCGACGCCAACACAAAGCGGGAAGTCCAGAAAACCAAGAAGGCTCCTGAGTAAGTCACAGCCACTGTACCAGGACGTCGAGTCACTGTAGCCGGGAGAAAGAACCGCCGGTGACTACAACCACACAACTTCTAGAACTTCGACGCCAACACAAAGCGGGAAGTCCAGAAAACCAAGAAAACTCCTGAGTAAGTCACAGCCACTGTACCAGGACGTCGAGTCACTGTAGCCGGGAGGAAGAACCGCCGGTGACTACAACCATACAACTTCAAGAACTTCGACGCCGACACAAAGCGGGAAGTCGAGAAAACCAAGGAAACTCCTGAGAAGCGGGAAGCCGAGCCAAGGATCTTAGAACCAACAAGATGGAGCGAGCAGAGGAACTGGTTCGGGAACAAGAAAAAATATCTCAAGAAATCGTGCAACTACACAATAACTGCAAGAAAGACGGTACGTCTAGAAAAACCAAGGAGTATTTACAGAAAAAGGTGGATCGTCTAGATACGTTATGGGAGAAAGCCCAAGAGAACAACGAGATGTTCCACGAACTGGGGTGCGGCGACCACCGCAATTACGTAAAAGCACAATATTTTAAAAATATGGAGGAAAGCTACAAGACAAGTCGACTGTACCTAACGTCACACGAGGAGTACAAAACACCCAAGAAGCAAGTTTTTGAGTTGAAACTACAATAACCGACATTGGAAGATAAGGCACCCAAGCAACACACAGAGCAACAACTCCGACAGGCCAAGCTGAAGGTAAAAATAACCCATCTGAGAAAACTACTTAGACAAGCACACGACGACTTGACAAAAGCAACACCGAGATGCTCGTACGCTTATCATCATCAAAAAATAAGCAAAGCCTGGGAATCACTTCGAGAGCTTCATGAAGAAATAGCAAGTTATGACTTAGGACACGAAAACGAATACATTGAAGATGAAGAAGAAGCAGAACTGGAACAACAGGTCGATGATACGTTACACCAATTAGAAATACGAGAAACTCCTTGCGTAACAAATACACCGCAGAGAGAAATAAAACTGCCTCAGATCCAGCTGCCGACGTTCGACGGAGGATACGATAAGTGGGTAAATTTTTACGAAATATTTAACACAATGATCAACGAAAACGAAACCTTATCCGATATTCAAAAAATGAGTTATCTAAAGGCCCATCTCCGAGGTGAAGCGAGTCGGACAATTCAACATTTCCAAACAACCGAGGCGAATTATGCCGACGCATGGAAAACATTGAAAAGCAGGTATTACAACACGCGCCTGACCGTGGATAAACTGCTCGACAAAATACTTGACTTTTCGCCGATTCAGAACGAGTCCGTTCAACAGTTGAGGAGTTTACACGACACAGTCATCGAGTGCACCAAAGGGATTCACAACCTGGACGTGAATACAGATGAATGGGGACCATTTTTAGGCCGCATTGTCAGGCGAAAATGGGATTCAGAGACAAACAGACTGTTTGAACAGTCGCTAGAGCGATCAGATGTCATCCCACCATTTGAATCGATGATGAAATTCCTGGAAAGAAGAATTTTATCCCTGGAAACAACACAATACCAACACAGCACGCCAGAACCACTGACGACGGACGTTCCAAGATGGTTGTCCTGCAAGTTCTGCCAACAACAGGATCACACCATTCATCAATGCGAGACATTCCGGAAGCTGGATGTTGGAAAAAAGAAACAGGCAGTCAGAGAGAAACAGTTATGTTGGAATTGTTTAAAACATAGCAAAAAGGACAGTTGTTACAGCCAATCATAATGCAGAATGTGTGGACAAAACCATCATACATTGCTGCACGAAGAGAAACAAAATACCACAAGGAGCACAAGACAGATGAATGGGCCCAAAGAAGAGGCCACAATGAATATCGTGAGCATGACTGCACTCACGAGATTCACCACAGATGACACTCAACAAAACAGTAAGTCAACCCTGGGAATGAAAAGTGCAGACGAGGACAAGGTGAGGGCCAAAAATGAAAAGGCCCACGAGAAGACGACTCAAAGGAACACGTTCCGACAAAGGGTCGAGCCACGTGAACCAAGAGGGAACAAGAAACAAATGACACAGGGCAAATACAGCCAGAGAGATTTCCAAAAGGAGAACAAGGCGCTCCAAAAACGCAATCAAGTACTCCAGGGGCAGGACAAGGCGATCCAGAGGTGGAACGAGGTGAGGTTACCGGACTACTGTGATCGGCTCGAACTGTTGGAGGCGTAAGTCGAGGAGCGGAGGAGCTCCCTCGATAAGCAATTGAAAATTCAAAATGTCGAATTACGCAAGTTGAAAGAAAACGTGAACCTGCAGAATGAAGTCATCACAAGACTTCAGAATGAACTAATCACTAGAAACAACAGACAAATAGAGGAAAGTGGAAAAATCACAGCCATATTAAACGACATGACCCAGCTGTACCGTCGACTGATTGACGAATACAATACTGAGGAGAAGCAATGGAAATCCAAACTCATCAAAAAGGCATCCGAGACACTCAACCCGTTGATGAGAATGAAGGAGTTCAAAGAAGACTTTGGCAGAAGGTACGCCTCTGCCCTTTCCCCGGCAGCACCGCACTACGGCGGTTCATTGGCGGCCGCAGGAGAATCAACAAAACACCCTCCAGAGCAAGCATTCGACAACAAAACGTCGAAGATTGAAGAAACAACGACCCACCTACCTCCAACCGAAGCTTGCTTAAACTTAGAAGCTTTAAGCGAACATAAAGAGAAGATCGATCAACACGAACTTCTCACCCAAAGTCACATGTTACCCATTCAAGAAGCACATTTGCCAGCCAACTCTGGAGTTACAGCAAGTACGGCACTACCAAAACTAAGAAGAAAGGATTGGGAAGTACCAACGACAGAAGATTTCATCTCGTTACTTCGACAGTCGAGGTCAACGGAGTACTACAATCAACTGCGACAGTCTAAGCAACAGAAACCAAAGCCTGTTGGTCCTAAACATACAACAGCCACAACGGGACAACACCAACAGGACGCAAAAGTAAATTCCAACTACGAGCCTACCCCACGACGGAAGGGTTCCTGCAGTATCGGAGAGACGATGGCTGCGCCCCTTCACGTTCAGCGAAGAAGAAATTCGGCGACATGCTACCTCCCAGAGTCCGAAGAAGACGTCATCAGCTGCTCATGCAACCACAGTGGGATACGGCCACACAGGATGAAAGGCGAGGATCGAACCAAACCACTACACCCCCAACGACGACCCCATCAAGCTTCGAGAAGGTCCTGCGCAGAAGAAGTAAGGCAACCGCCGCTGAAGGGACACACAACATGGGTCGCCGAGAGGTGGCAGGATGTTGACGCTAGCGTCAACATTATTTAAGGGATTTTTAGGTGAAGAAATCGTGATTTATTGTAACCGAATTTAGGGAACTTTTACATAATTTAATCATTGAAATTAATACGCGTTGTTTTACAAAACAGAAAAATCATTCATAATTAAGAACGAGGATAAGTGTGAACAATATTATTGGATTGTTTTAACGTTCGCACACGAATCAATAACACTAGCGACCATTCCACGTTACTAGGGGAAAACAATTACAATGAAACGTGAACCGGTCAAGTTCGAATCTCAACACTCAGCTGACTAAGCATAACACGATGTTTAGTTAACATGATAACGGAAGGTCAGCTGGGTGCAAGGTAACGAAACAAATAATATCGCATCTAACCAATGTAAAATTAACCTGTATAAAAACCCCGAATTTTGGTACAATAAATCAGTATACCCTAGTATGCTCATTAACGACAGTGTGTGTGATCTTTCTTCACGCCACCTAACCTGACTACCTAAAACCTAACAAAACTTCAACCCAGAGAGTACGTAACGTCCTCTCTCCAAACTACAAGAACCTACGAGAACTTCGAGAACTTCAAGAGATCACGTCAAGCCCTGATCTCAACCTACGAGAACTTCAAGAACTTCAAGGAGATCACGACACGCCCTGATCTCCATCTACAAGAACGTCTTCAGCCTTACAACCTGGAGACAAGATTTATCTCCGCAGCCAGCCATGAGCTCCGAGAGATAGCTAAATACAGTCCACTTCTCTAGAGATCATTGCACACTTTCGTTCATGGTCCTTCGAGGAAAGTAACCAGCGCCAACAGAAGAGAAGTTCTACAACTCCTGAGTAAGTCACAGATACTTCAGCAGGAAACCAAACCGACAATTCTACAAGTCCGAGACGACGGGCAGATCAAGTCACTGCAGCCGGGAAGAACCGCCGGTGACTACAACCACACAACGTCTAGAACTTCGACGCCAACACAAAGCGGGAAGTCCAGAAAACCAAGAAAACTCCTGAAAATTCGACGCCAACACAAAGCGGGAAGTCCAGAAAACCAAGAAAACTCCTGAGTAAGTCACAGCCACTGTACCAGGACGTCGAGTCACTGTAGCCGGGAGGAAGAACCGCCGGTGACTACAACCACACAACGTCTAGAACTTCGACGCCAACACAAAGCGGGAAGTCCAGAAAACCAAGAAGGCTCCTGAGTAAGTCACAGCCACTGTACCAGGACGTCGAGTCACTGTAGCCGGGAGAAAGAACCGCCGGTGACTACAACCACACAACTTCTAGAACTTCGACGCCAACACAAAGCGGGAAGTCCAGAAAACCAAGAAAACTCCTGAGTAAGTCACAGCCACTGTACCAGGACGTCGAGTCACTGTAGCCGGGAGGAAGAACCGCCGGTGACTACAACCACACAACGTCTAGAACTTCGACGCCAACACAAAGCGGGAAGTCCAGAAAACCAAGAAGGCTCCTGAGTAAGTCACAGCCACTGTACCAGGACGTCGAGTCACTGTAGCCGGGAGAAAGAACCGCCGGTGACTACAACCACACAACTTCTAGAACTTCGACGCCAACACAAAGCGGGAAGTCCAGAAAACCAAGAAAACTCCTGAGTAAGTCACAGCCACTGTACCAGGACGTCGAGTCACTGTAGCCGGGAGGAAGAACCGCCGGTGACTACAACCATACAACTTCAAGAACTTCGACGCCGACACAAAGCGGGAAGTCGAGAAAACCAAGGAAACTCCTGAGAAGCGGGAAGCCGAGCCAAGGATCTTAGAACCAACAAGATGGAGCGAGCAGAGGAACTGGTTCGGGAACAAGAAAAAATATCTCAAGAAATCGTGCAACTACACAATAACTGCAAGAAAGACGGTACGTCTAGAAAAACCAAGGAGTATTTACAGAAAAAGGTGGATCGTCTAGATACGTTATGGGAGAAAGCCCAAGAGAACAACGAGATGTTCCACGAACTGGGGTGCGGCGACCACCGCAATTACGTAAAAGCACAATATTTTAAAAATATGGAGGAAAGCTACAAGACAAGTCGACTGTACCTAACGTCACACGAGGAGTACAAAACACCCAAGAAGCAAGTTTTTGAGTTGAAACTACAATAACCGACATTGGAAGATAAGGCACCCAAGCAACACACAGAGCAACAACTCCGACAGGCCAAGCTGAAGGTAAAAATAACCCATCTGAGAAAACTACTTAGACAAGCACACGACGACTTGACAAAAGCAACACCGAGATGCTCGTACGCTTATCATCATCAAAAAATAAGCAAAGCCTGGGAATCACTTCGAGAGCTTCATGAAGAAATAGCAAGTTATGACTTAGGACACGAAAACGAATACATTGAAGATGAAGAAGAAGCAGAACTGGAACAACAGGTCGATGATACGTTACACCAATTAGAAATACGAGAAACTCCTTGCGTAACAAATACACCGCAGAGAGAAATAAAACTGCCTCAGATCCAGCTGCCGACGTTCGACGGAGGATACGATAAGTGGGTAAATTTTTACGAAATATTTAACACAATGATCAACGAAAACGAAACCTTATCCGATATTCAAAAAATGAGTTATCTAAAGGCCCATCTCCGAGGTGAAGCGAGTCGGACAATTCAACATTTCCAAACAACCGAGGCGAATTATGCCGACGCATGGAAAACATTGAAAAGCAGGTATTACAACACGCGCCTGACCGTGGATAAACTGCTCGACAAAATACTTGACTTTTCGCCGATTCAGAACGAGTCCGTTCAACAGTTGAGGAGTTTACACGACACAGTCATCGAGTGCACCAAAGGGATTCACAACCTGGACGTGAATACAGATGAATGGGGACCATTTTTAGGCCGCATTGTCAGGCGAAAATGGGATTCAGAGACAAACAGACTGTTTGAACAGTCGCTAGAGCGATCAGATGTCATCCCACCATTTGAATCGATGATGAAATTCCTGGAAAGAAGAATTTTATCCCTGGAAACAACACAATACCAACACAGCACGCCAGAACCACTGACGACGGACGTTCCAAGATGGTTGTCCTGCAAGTTCTGCCAACAACAGGATCACACCATTCATCAATGCGAGACATTCCGGAAGCTGGATGTTGGAAAAAAGAAACAGGCAGTCAGAGAGAAACAGTTATGTTGGAATTGTTTAAAACATAGCAAAAAGGACAGTTGTTACAGCCAATCATAATGCAGAATGTGTGGACAAAACCATCATACATTGCTGCACGAAGAGAAACAAAATACCACAAGGAGCACAAGACAGATGAATGGGCCCAAAGAAGAGGCCACAATGAATATCGTGAGCATGACTGCACTCACGAGATTCACCACAGATGACACTCAACAAAACAGTAAGTCAACCCTGGGAATGAAAAGTGCAGACGAGGACAAGGTGAGGGCCAAAAATGAAAAGGCCCACGAGAAGACGACTCAAAGGAACACGTTCCGACAAAGGGTCGAGCCACGTGAACCAAGAGGGAACAAGAAACAAATGACACAGGGCAAATACAGCCAGAGAGATTTCCAAAAGGAGAACAAGGCGCTCCAAAAACGCAATCAAGTACTCCAGGGGCAGGACAAGGCGATCCAGAGGTGGAACGAGGTGAGGTTACCGGACTACTGTGATCGGCTCGAACTGTTGGAGGCGTAAGTCGAGGAGCGGAGGAGCTCCCTCGATAAGCAATTGAAAATTCAAAATGTCGAATTACGCAAGTTGAAAGAAAACGTGAACCTGCAGAATGAAGTCATCACAAGACTTCAGAATGAACTAATCACTAGAAACAACAGACAAATAGAGGAAAGTGGAAAAATCACAGCCATATTAAACGACATGACCCAGCTGTACCGTCGACTGATTGACGAATACAATACTGAGGAGAAGCAATGGAAATCCAAACTCATCAAAAAGGCATCCGAGACACTCAACCCGTTGATGAGAATGAAGGAGTTCAAAGAAGACTTTGGCAGAAGGTACGCCTCTGCCCTTTCCCCGGCAGCACCGCACTACGGCGGTTCATTGGCGGCCGCAGGAGAATCAACAAAACACCCTCCAGAGCAAGCATTCGACAACAAAACGTCGAAGATTGAAGAAACAACGACCCACCTACCTCCAACCGAAGCTTGCTTAAACTTAGAAGCTTTAAGCGAACATAAAGAGAAGATCGATCAACACGAACTTCTCACCCAAAGTCACATGTTACCCATTCAAGAAGCACATTTGCCAGCCAACTCTGGAGTTACAGCAAGTACGGCACTACCAAAACTAAGAAGAAAGGATTGGGAAGTACCAACGACAGAAGATTTCATCTCGTTACTTCGACAGTCGAGGTCAACGGAGTACTACAATCAACTGCGACAGTCTAAGCAACAGAAACCAAAGCCTGTTGGTCCTAAACATACAACAGCCACAACGGGACAACACCAACAGGACGCAAAAGTAAATTCCAACTACGAGCCTACCCCACGACGGAAGGGTTCCTGCAGTATCGGAGAGACGATGGCTGCGCCCCTTCACGTTCAGCGAAGAAGAAATTCGGCGACATGCTACCTCCCAGAGTCCGAAGAAGACGTCATCAGCTGCTCATGCAACCACAGTGGGATACGGCCACACAGGATGAAAGGCGAGGATCGAACCAAACCACTACACCCCCAACGACGACCCCATCAAGCTTCGAGAAGGTCCTGCGCAGAAGAAGTAAGGCAACCGCCGCTGAAGGGACACACAACATGGGTCGCCGAGAGGTGGCAGGATGTTGACGCTAGCGTCAACATTATTTAAGGGATTTTTAGGTGAAGAAATCGTGATTTATTGTAACCGAATTTAGGGAACATTTACATAATTTAATCATTGAAATTAATACGCGTTGTTTTACAAAACAGAAAAATCATTCATAATTAAGAACGAGGATAAGTGTGAACAATATTATTGGATTGTTTTAACGTTCGCACACGAATCAATAACACTAGCGACCATTTCACGTTACTAGAGGAAAACAATTACAATGAAACGTGAACCGGTCAAGTTCGAATCTCAACACTCAGCTGACTAAGCATAACACGATGTTTAGTTAACATGATAACGGAAGGTCAGCTGGGTGCAAGGTAACGAAACAAATAATATCGCATCTAACCAATGTAAAATTAACCTGTATAAAAACCCCGAATTTTGGTACAATAAATCAGTATACCCTAGTATGCTCATTAACGACAGTGTGTGTGATCTTTCTTCACGCCACCTAACCTGACTACCTAAAACCTAACAAAACTTCAACCCAGAGAATACGTAACGTCCTCTCTCCAAACTACAAGAACCTACGAGAACTTCGAGAACTTCAAGAGATCACGTCAAGCCCTGATCTCAACCTACGAGAACTTCAAGAACTTCAAGGAGATCACGACACGCCCTGATCTCCATCTACAAGAACGTCTTCAGCCTTACAACCTGGAGACAAGATTTATCTCCGCAGCCAGTCACGAGCCAGAGAGATATCTACATACAGTCCACTATCTCTAGAGATCACTTCACACTTCGTTCATGTTCCCGCTTTGTGCAGCAATGTATGATGGTTTTGTGATGTTTTTGACTCAACTACGCTTTCCCTGAATCTACCTGCCCTTTTAATTGCATCCTTCCAGCACATATACTTCAAATAACGTCACCTTCCAGCGTCTTTCGCTCGGATTTCAATTCAATTTCTAACCTTGTTGCTGCACCAGCCGTATTTGTCGTCTAAGTTGTGCTATCAACTGCTGCTGCTGCTGTATCTCGCTCTTGTATGCTGAGGATCTTTCCTTTACAGACGCAAAAGTGCTTTGATGTCAACTGTTGACGTTCTTTTTGAGTTGTATAATTTTTTTTTTTCCAAGTGTCAAACATCGTTATCATTCAGAGCTTGGTTATACCACCCTGACGAAGCTAATAAGCAGAAACACGTGTCGGTGGTTAATAGAATAGACGAGTAAGTCGATAATTTTCCTTTGTATATATATATATATATATATATACATACATATAATGGTAGACCTCAATGCTCTCGAGATATTGTTATTGAAATGTATTTGTCGTATACTTTATCATTTTCAGTGATGCAGTTCTTATAGAAAAAGATATACGATATATTATACTTTGAGAAATAACAAATTATAAACTTAATGTAACCTAATTTAAAATGAAAATGCTCATTGTTTGTCATCATCAATTTTCCGAATGTGACGGCGGCAGTACAACAAAATTTTCTTTGTATTTCATTTTAACTAGTTTAAACCGAACATCTTGTATTGGATAAAATTGTAGTTCAGACAATGAATTATTGATTAAATAAGCACCTAATAAAGAAGAGCAACACGGATGTTCGTAAAATGGTGGTTTATTTTCCACTTTTTTGACAATAATTATAATACCGTTATCGCAATTATCGCAAGTTCTTGATTATTGCAATGGCCGAAAAATTAAAGAAAGCTCAGCACGCCCGCAATATGTCTACGAAAGACATGATTTATTTAAATGAATTAGCTTCTGCCGCTCCTCTAACAAATAAAAACAAATATGCACTATTTAAGGTAAAGTTTAGGGATATCGAACAGATTCACGATGAATTTATGAAACAGCGTAACATAATCATAAATATCGTTTTGGCCGATGTTGACGGCGACATTGGTGCTGAAGATGTCATTCGCGAAAGTTTTTTAGAAGATTACTATAATGCTAAAGCTTGTTTTGAACAACTTATTAATACAGACAGTAACAATACTTCCGTAACAACAGACGCGTCACCAGTCAGGCATCGACACAGCATAGAACATTCCGGTATCAAACTCGCACCAATTGAATTAATGAAACTCCAAGGAGATTATAAATCTTTTCGAACTTATATTGATCTTTTTAATGCTTTAATTCATGAAAATTCAGAGCTAACCAACATTCAAAAATTTAACTATTTGATTTCATCATTAGAGGGTTCCCCTCTTTCACTCGTTAAAAGATTAATAGTGACATCAGATAATTATTTAACAGCTTATAATGATCTTGTCGAACGCTATTCGAATAATCGTTTACAAATTATAACCTATTGGACCACTATCGAAAAGTGTCCTTCAGTGAACAGTAGCAACCCTGCTGAATTGCGCAAATTATTAGATAACTTTCATGATAATGGATGCTTAGATGCATCCATTATTTCGCAATTTGAAAAGGATAAAGGTACTTCCGACCTTTCTAGTTATCAAGAGTTAATTGATTTTTTGGAAAAGCAGTGTATGATCTTAGATTGGACGGACCGGCCTCTTCTAGGTCCCTTCTTCTTTTCTCGGCCCTTTCTTCTTTCTCATCGTTCCCGTGCCCGGATCTGGAAATAGACGCGGGGCCGCCGAAACAGTGACCTAGTTGAGGTGCTGGTTTGTCGCTCACAGCGACCCCAGTCTGGGTACCCGCCCGGGGCTCCACCAGGCAGTCGTTATCCGGCCGAGGGGGACCGTTTCAGATACCTGTACCCGTACCCTCTTAACGGTGGTGTCCTGCGTCGTCATCAGTGAGAATGCCCTTTTCTTTGTCTCGTTGTCCCCTCCGTAACCTCGGGACAGACCGTCCTCACTCCTGAGGGAAGCGAGAGCGCTGCGGGATTCCCGATTGCTCGGACCCGCCCGGAGAATCTGCTTTTTAGGAGACATTTCATGGGCTTGTAAGTGCATTTTATACCTGCTGCCAGGTGTCCTGGAAAGTGAAAGTTGATTAGTGTTCCTGGCCCTCCCCCCTGCCTCCTGTTCGGCGTCCCTACTCCGCTATATTCCCTTGCCCTTTCGAAGCCGCGTGTGTTCTCGGCGTTCCTACTCTTGGAGTTTCGTAGTTTCCTGAAAGAATTGTAGTATTAGTAGACCGGATGGTTAGAAAGCTGGAGGGCCCGGTCGACCCTTTTGAGTCACTTCTTAGCCCCGGGAGCCGGCAATTGCCAAGCCGCCGGGTTTACACCCTCCGACCAACTGTGAGGTCCTGTGACTCCCAGGGAGGGAACCTAACCTAACCTAATCTTTTTTTTTGTGAGGGAGAAAAATCTTCAAAAAAGACTCCGTACGGGATTTATAGTCAGAAGACTCTGTGGATAGACTGTAGATCTGAAATATTAGTAGTGAGTGGGGCTACGGCCGTGTCGTGTCCTTTGCCGAGGAATCGGGACCCGTCTCTGTGCCATGAGGTGGCCTCCGTTCCTGAATTCCGTTTCCTCGGCCCGGGTTTCGTCAGCCTTCGTGATCGCTATCGTGAATGATGTGGCAACAAGTGTTGTTATTGGGAGTGTCCCCAGCGGAGAACCCTTACAGACCATTCCTTGTCTAGTCCATTCTTGCCGGGAATGTTCCTTGACCCCTTGAAGGCCATCTCGATCCAGGTTTATCCGTGTTTTCCGGCGTTCCAAGTATTGCTTCTTCATCAAGGGTGTCCTTTGCCCACTCGAAGCGGAGTATGCTTCTCGACGTTCCTGGTTTTGAAGTTTCCTAATTTCCTGAAAGAATCTAGCTCTTCTCAACTCTCAACTCTTTTTCGCTTATTCGGGTGATTTTCGTTGATTGTTGTATGTACTTCACCACCTCCGCTTACGTCGCTCTCGTCGAGCTGCCTCTTGAGCATCTGTAACGCCTCCCTTTCGCACTCAGGCGTGGTTATGAGCTGCTGCTCGTGTTCCCTGGATGCAACGCCCTCGCGGCTGAACGCTCCCTCCCTGGAGGACCTCGTGATGACCGACTCCAGCTTCTTCTCGAACCCTTTGGCTTGCTCCTTGAGCTTGTCGGAACCGTTCTGCACTGCACTGCTCTACTGCACGAACTGCACTGCGCTGCACTATCACTTCGCCTACCACCGTTTTCTGTTCTACTGTCCGTGGCCTTTGTTCTCTATCGGCTGGCTATTCCTACTCGGAAGCCTCTTCCGCCTCCCTCGCGTGTCTCTCCCTATTCCTTGCCCTGAGGGTCTCCCTGATTCTTTCCCTGTCTCTGGCGTCTCGGTCTCTGTTTGCTCGCTCCTCGATTGTTCTGGCCCTCATGATCTATTTATCATGTTCGCCAGGGCCCTCCAACTAGTGGGGGAGACCTAACCTTACCTATCCTAACCTACCCTGACCTTACCAAACCTTTTTGTTTTCTTTTTCTCCCGACTTTAGGCCAAAGAGGACACGCACTACCTCGGATTGTGTTTTGGCATTTCCATCCTGTGGAGGTAACTTTTTTTTCCCGACTTTAGGCCAATGAGGCCACGCACTACCTCGGAAGCGGGCAATAAACACCGCCCCGGGTAATTTCACCTGGGGGAGGCAGAGAACCCTGCGGGCTCCCCCTAGGCTCGGACGGTGTTCGGTCCGGGTCAAGACAGGTTGAGTTTATAAAGAAAGGGGCGACCTGGTGGGATTGCCCTTGTAGGGGGCCAAGCACCACCAGGTGCCTGGATGTTTGCAGGGACTGTGTGGGTGGCCTCCGATGTTGCTGGAGGTCTCCCAATAAGAAATACCGTTGGTCTGGGGCCGCCCTACGTCCCCCATCCCGGGGAGCCCGGATTAAGGGTTCAGGCGGCCCACCGATCTAGCTAAGAGAACAAGGGTCTTGCGAAGCAAGCTAAGAGAAGCAGTATGTGAGTTCCGGCTACGGAAGGGTGCGGGGGCGTTACAGTATGCATAACTCGACGTAAGCGATTTGGCTATAGAAGGCAGGGCGACTAAGCGACTAAGCGTCTAAGCAAAGCTACTCTAGAATGTTGGAGGCTAAAAGCTAAGAGCTAAAGAGCAGTTGTTGAGGGTGCAATAGGCGGAAAGCGGGTTGGGATTTGTTGGCATACTCTGCCACCCATAGGCTGGGCTAGTTGGGACTTACCTCGCCGGGTGCCGTCCACTCCATGAGGTACGCGAGAGACGGATGGGTCAATGCAGGTCCATCCTCTCCAGACTCACAACGAGGGATCTCCTAGGCCTTAGCTCATCCTCATACTTCGCCTTTATGAGTGCCGTTATGGCGGAATATCCCAGGCGCCAGGTACACTCGTTCTCCAACATGGCATCCATGGCGCCCATAGGTGTCCATACCGGTGCAATGTGGCGCTTGAAGTCGTTCGTATATTGGCACCATAGGGGGCATCTAAAAACTGCGTGCTCCGGCGTATCTTGCAAGCCACACTCGCATGTGTCGTGGCCGGTTTTGCCGATGCGCTTGGTATATGTACGGAAGGACCCGTGCCCCGTGAGGTATTGGTTTATCCAGGGGTTATGCTGCCGGTGGTTGCAGCTGTACCACTTCCTCACATCCGGAATGAGTGTTCTAGTCCATCCCGCCGTTTGTGTGTCACTCTCCCATCGCCTCTGCCACTGAGCCAGGGTGCGCTTTCGGGCCATCCTTCTGACCCCAGCCCGCGCACCCCCACCCACGTTATGGAGAAATCTCCGCTCCTTGGCCAGTAGGTCAATGGGAGGTATTGCCGCGATGACTTGCAGCACGGCGGTGGACATGGTGCGATATGCACTCACCACACGGAGCACACATGAGCTTTTGCGCGCTCTCCATTTGTGATCTGTATTTCCCAACCTCAAGGGTAGCGCACCAGACGGGTGCCACGTACAGGAGGACGGAGTGCGTGGCTTGCGCCATCACCTCCCTCCTCCTGCCAGCCGGCCCGCCCACGTTAGGCATGAGCCTAGACAAAGCGCCATTTCTCCTGTCCGCTGCAGCTATGGAGGCCATTACGTGCTGGTGGAACTTAAGCCCCTCTGAGATCGTGACCCCCAAGTACCTAATACTAGGCCTTGTGGGGTAGCTCTTGCCGTGGAGCAATACGTTTAGTCTCCTCCCCGTTCTGGGACCCTTAAGTACAATAACTTGAGTTTTGTTAGTCGACAGCCTTAGCCTATGTGCCGCCATCCAATCTTCCATGGCCCTGTACGCCCGTTCCAGTCGTCTCTGTGCCTCATCCGTGCTATCGGCGCAGGCAATGATGACCAGGTCATCCGTGTACGCCACCGTACGCGTCTCCTCAGGGAGCCTGATCCTGAGGACGCCGTCGAACAGAATTTTCCACAGCGTGGGCCCCAGGACAGACCCCTGAGGGACCCCGGTATTCGTCATGTGCCTCCTTCGTGGCGCGAGCGTTATAAATCTTTCGGAGAGGTATCGCTCAGTCAGCGCAATCAGGTACGGTGAGACCCCCCGTCCTCTCAGTGCCCCGATAATGTGAGGCCACGAGGCCGTGTTAAAGGCGTTCGCGATATCTAAGGAAACCATGACTGTCCATTTGCGCGTCCCAGATGCCGCCTTCGCGACGTCCGTCAGAGCAGTAATGGTCGAACGACCCCTATGGAAACCGTGTTGTGACGGGGAGATCCCGCCCAGTTCCTCGATCTCGTCTTCCAGACGGTCCCAGTAGAATAACAAAGCGGGTTCTGACCCCCGAAAACCTACCTAACCTAACTTATGCCGCCATTTTCAGAATTTAAATTTCGCGCCACCACCCTGGCGATGCGCGCGCCCCCTCGCGCCCGGCCCTTCACCTGGGGCTACCCCCAAACCCGCCCACACCCACCACCCACCAGGTCCCCCCTCGCGCCCGCCCCCGCACCTGGGGTTACCCCCCACCCCCGCCACCCACTAGGTCCCCCACCAGGTCACCCACCAGGCCCCCTCCCCCTCACCCACCACCTAAGGCCCACATATTCTAGACCTCCACAGGGACGTCGTTCGCGCCAAATTTTGACAGGTTCGCGCCGAAACACGAAACATCACGGCAAAACACAGAACAAAAAAAACCCACTATGAGTCGATAAAGTACCCTACCCTGATATGCAACCAACAGTACAGGCAGGTAGATATCTTTCTTTCCCCGAGGGTGATTTTACAGGACTCTTCGAACAGCGTAGAAATACCAATCAATAATCGTGTACACCGTCTCGGGCCTATAACAAGGAAGAGACAAAGCCATGACGCTAAATCGATTGATTACGACACCTTAATCGGCAGTAGTACGCTAGGTAGATTTCTTTCACCCAAGGATTGTTTCCACTTTACACCGCCGCGGGTGGGATTCCCAATCGATACACGCGACCGATCGATGCCTCACAGCGAGATACACACACACACACACACACACACACACACACACACACACACACAGGGGAGAAACCGTGATGTAATCTGATATCAGGGGAGGATTAAATTTAGTATTTCACTGGGTTAATTCGATGTGAACGGAATGGGGTCATACGGGGTGTGTCTCTTTTACATTTATAGGGTGATACCCATAAAATAAATGTATTAAACGGAATATTTTTTAGATATTTCGTCTAATACAACTATCGAAACTAGGATTTGAACCAAGGACCTTGAGATCCACAACCTCCTGCTCTTCCAATTGAGCTATGTTTTTGGTGTACCCAGATATGTTTTAATAGGTATATTTTAAAGAAAAACAATGTATTTCACAGACTTTTTATTTAATTGACAGTATCGCAACCAACAAATTCATGCCATCAATTCACAATGTCAACTATTCATCACAAGTTGGGAGAGGTTTATTTGACCATTCTTGTGGAATACCCAACAGAATAAGTATTTGTAAATAACATTTTTCACAGTTTACTATACAAATAAGGTTATACATTATACATCGGGAAATGTTATGTTGCCTTTTGAACCTATCGCTGTCAGTTCGTTGGATTCCCCTAATCTTCAGGTATTTCTAGGTTGTGGAGAAAATGAATAGGTACTTTGAGATCCTGTAGCATTTCAATGAAGCACCTAATGCAACCTGCCTGCTCACAAATAATTTTCACTTCCTCAATGTTTCAACGAAGAATGTCCGTAGGGTTATCACCCAAACAATTAGAAAATTTATGTAGCTCCATTTATTATGTGTTTGTACTGAGAGGATGACGGCAATATACCAAACTAATCCACAAACTAAAGAACTCGTGTAGTTATTGATTATGTTATTGTTGGGCGTGGTGGTGGTTATGGTAAAGGGATTTGTAACATTTTTCAACTCACTCTCACTAAGCGTACGATTTTCATAAACGATCCTCAACTTGTATTGTGTGGTGTTTTTAGGTACATTTATTTTGAGAGCAGGTATGTGAGAAATTACACATACTTCCATCTTCTTCCAAGCGCCAGCTCCACTCTCGTTATTTCGCTCGAAACAAATAAATACATCACATGCGTTCGAAGGGTGATTAATATAAAATACCCCATTAATAAAAGCACTTAGTAAAACATAAGTCGATGTACCAGCACCATGGTCGAAATGATACTAAATTATAAATTTAAAATATGATTATTAGTAATATTTAGATATTTGGTAACATTTTCTAGGCTACAATTCAAGTTATTATTTTCATGTAACATACAATGATAAGATTTGAAAACTCTTTTCATTTCATTAAAATTCGGGGAATTCTCATCAGTCGATAAGTCTATAATTAGATTTCCTATTAACTTCTGTAACCACTCCTTCTTCTGCGAACCTCTGACGAATACGGTGGTATTCAATGGCACCCAAGCTCGGAGAATCGATGTGATTTCTTCATATTCTAGGACGTTCCCCTGCTGCTGCTTGGCTATCCCACTGTTCCAATCGAGTCCATGTATATGTCGTTTTAACCATTCCACTTGGTTCCGGAAACTGAGGGTGTACACTTGTAATGGCGATGGTAATTTAATAAATCTATGAACCCATTCGTCTCTATCGATGTTTACTATGGCTATTTCTTTACACCAGAAACTACTGGGACCATACTGAAAACCTTGGATATCGATGACGACGACGGTAGTAGGAATCATTTTGAGGGTGTGTGTGAGTCGAGGCGAGAAATGAAACTGAAGCGGTGGTGTATAAATAATATCCTTTTATTCGTTTTTAGCTAGGGGGCACTGCAGCACTATTTGGTAGTATAATGGGACGGTAGTAGCTTTCAGTGTCCAAAAAGCAATCCTATCTCCTTTACTTATATTCTCACCGACGATTTTGTTTACGTCGACACTCATTTTTTCATCATTAATGTCAACATGCACCTCTTTGGGGTAAACTTCTACAGCTTCCCCTTTACCATCGACAGGAGCGTTGTAAATTGTTTTTGCATTATCTAATACGTAAAAGTAAAGGTTGTTGAAAGGAACTTGGTCACCTTTTCCTTGAATAGTAATTAAAAGTTTGCTGTGATGTTCCAACGGCGAACAAATGTAAAAAGGGGAAGAGAGTCTGGATGCTCCGACGATCTCATCACGATCAACAGGTGGACGTTCATCTGTGGCTGAAGTGTGCGGGGTCAACATGTGTCTTCCAAATTTATCGAGAGACATCTTTGTTGTTGTTGTTGTTACGAATGCTTACGTATGATTAAAATCCATCCATCGAGGTTAGGTGTTTTTGTAAACTTAAGAGATTTTTCTGTCAATTTCACTAAGCGGTAGGTGTTCCATGATACAGTCGTGAACTAGGATGCAGTATGCTCTGGTGTTGGCGGGGAAATCTGATCTAGATTCAATTTCCAATTTTACATCCACCGTCGAAAATTTAATGCTTTCGTCACGATTTGCACAATCCAGTACGAATATGGTGTAAGATTTAAATTCGGTAAATGTTAATAAAGGCTGTTTTTGGTATGTAGGACTATTCGTAAATTTCGGATAAAATTCTGTGTAGTTGTGGTAAGCCTCCGAATAATCATTTTTCTGGAAATCGAGATTAGGACGCTCGTATGGGTAATATTGTCCGTTTAATAACACTATGATATTCGAGATGTCACAATGATCTAAGCGGGTTACGTCTGCAGACTCCTTATCTTTTCTATCTGTCTGAAAGGCTACAAGCACATAACGAGGGCATTCCACCATAGAACTCGTTTTTACACTCCAAATTTCTTTCGTCGAACCTGCATTGAGAGCCGGCAACTCGTGTAGCTCCCATTTTCTATATGGGATAAGTATAGGAGCATCGTTACGAATAGATTGTGTTAGTTGGAGTTTCAATTCATCGTTAGGCGTTACATGCGGTACTTTTAATTCAATGCTGTCGATCTTAAGAGTCACTTGGGTAGTCGCATCTCCACCCGCAACAATTATGTAATTCTTATCGTTGCGAGCTCGTGTTAGACGAATGTTTTGTCTACCGCACATAACCTTGTGGTAATCACTAAAAATACCGAACAGATGCCAAAGAGGGATTCTCAGATAAAACAGACCATCGAATTGTATGGGTATGTTTCGTAAGGACCATCCTCCCATAATTAGATGTTTAACGTCGTCATCGTTGTAACACAAATAACCTCGTATTAGACTCACTATACCAGAGTCCTTTACATGTTCCATTTCTATTCCGTTTACCTGATAAGATACCGAGTCAAAAAGGAATGTCCCCGCGTTATGTACTAAAGTGACGTTTCCGGCTCCGGTGTTTGTTAGTTTGCCTTTGATGAATAATGCTGCCTCATCCATGAGAAGCCAAACGTCGGTTCGATTGATGGTGATTTCCACGACATCGTTGTTCTCAAACGATTTAACGTAGGGTAGATATATTCGAACTCCCTTGTCAATGATCGAATTATCTTCGATGGGTTTTCTGTAGAGGTCGAAAATTCGGTTGGACAACATATCCGATCGATTTGAGAAATTCACTATTTTGAATGGTTAATTTGCCGCGTAACTCTCGCTTAGAGACTGGCGCTTCCCCCAAATGGTTAGTGCTTTTGTAGGTGCCGTCCCCGTGTTGAGCTATCACAAGGACCATCTCTTGAGCTCTAATCGAATGAGAACTTCCTCACCACTAAAATCGACTAAATTACACTCTTGATTTAAAACTTCTAGAGTAATATGTGTTATCGTGTTATTTTCAATTACCGGCAGATATATCAAATTCGTCGATAGTAAAACCTGGATTCACTTTGGTGGCGAATTCGTAAATGGTGTGAGCTGGATTTCCGTTGTAGTATGACCCTCCTGTAATGTTGCAGTCTATCTGAATAGTTCGCACTTGAACTATATTAACAGGCAGACTTGATTTGTGTACCGTACCGGCGGTCAAAAGTGTATTTGAGAATCCCAAGAGTTCGGCTAGAGAGTCTTTCTCTGTGAAAGCAATGTCGTAATCACGATGGTAAATCTCACACTTTAGCGTGTTATTATTGGGTCACAGGAAAAATCTCTTACTCCCTACGTGCTGGGTGTCTAGAAACTCCTTGAGATACCTGTAAATATCGGTTACATCATAAGCACCCCGAGGTATCGGGATGGAATGCGGTTGTCCCTTGTCCAAATAATAAAAATTTGTGCCTGCTTCCACGTTGGGGATACTGTTGTAGGAATGGAATCCCGAGCGCGAGGCCGTATTGTGACTGTGGGTCCAGCGGAATGGGATTCGCAAAGTCAATAGAGGGCGTGGAAGATCGACCTTTTAACGTAAAAATGTTACTCATGACTGACACTTCACACCCCCAAATCACCAATTTTGATGTCGAGTTTGATTGTAGACGATTCGCACGTTTTTACCGAAATAATCCTCAGCCAATTCACGAGACGGTTTCAGATCACCGAAACTATCGAAATACTGCACTAAGCGGCCACGCTTCCGGTATGCGACCCAATGTGTTCCCTCGTTGGCATTCGAATCAAGATTAACTATAGCACTCTCGTTCAGCTTTGGTCTTTTAGGTAGAATGTCTCGCATAAAAACACCCCGAAAGTATGGTATATGTAATTTTTTAACGTATTTAACAATTTCGTTATCGTATAGAGCTCGCTTGGGTAATGAACGAAGTGTGTGCAATGATCTCTAGAGATAGTGGACTGTATGTGGATATCTCTCGTAACTCGTGGGTGGCTGCGGAGATAAATCTTGTCTCCAGGTTGTAAGGCTGAAGACGTTCTTGTAGATTGGAGATCAGGGCGGGACGTGATCTCCTTGAAGTTCTTGAAGTTCTTGGAGTCGGAGATCAGGACTTGACGTGATCTCCTTGAAGTTCTGGAAGTTCTTGTAGTTTGGAGAGAGCGCGTAACGTACTCTCCGGTTTGAAGTTTGTTGGGTTGTAGGTAGTCAGGTTAAGTGGCGTGAAGAAAGATCACAACACACTGTCGTTTTGAGCATACGTGGTATACTGGTTTATTACCAAAAATTCACAGGCTTTTATACATATTCAAATTGCATTGGTTAAATGAGATGTTATTTCTTTTCTTACAATGACCTAGTGTCGCAGAAACTGACCTTAACTGGAGCGCTTGCTATCACGTTTCGTAAACGCCTTTGTTATGCTTACTCGGTTAATTATTGTGATTCTGAACTTGACTTGTTGACGTTCGGTCGGCGTTGTTATTCTTCGTAATAAAATAAGACGTGCTTTTAGTTTAATTAGATATCCAAAAAACCTTGTTACCTAAGCAGCGTCAGTGATTATTATCTGTTTTGTAAAACAAAACGTGTTGACAAGTTCCCAAAATTAGTTCACCTCAACTACTCAGTTGTTTTAATAATTATTAGATGATTGTTAAAATATTTCCCTGACTAAGTTTGTACTAATTAATTTGATTACTTAATTGCATGTGGAAATTTCACCTAAGATGTTTTTAATAACAAGTTGCTCTAGTTCTATTTAATGGTTATTAATCCCTACTTGAAGATTATGTTCCCTAAATTCCCTATTAAATCCCTTCAACCCTACTTAGCTCTCTTTTATGTTGATCGTAGAGTCAACATCCTGCCGACTCCACGTTGGAGGTGAGGGTGGTCCGGGAATGGCTTATTGGTCCGGGTCCTTGTCCCAGTTGTTTGCATGCGCAGCAGATGAAGTCCTCTTCGGAATCTGGACGGTTGCATGCTGCTGGATTTCTTCCTCGCTGGACGTGACGGGGCGCAGCCAACGTCTCGTTGATCGTGCTGGAACTATCTTGTCGAGGGGTAGGCTCGTAACAGGATTTTTCTTCTGCGTCCTCTTGGTGTAGTCTTGTTGTGTCTGTTGTGTGCTGAGGATCAACAGGCTTTGATTTATCTTGATTCCATTGTCGCAGTTGATTGTAGTATTCCTTCGACTTTGACTGCCGAAGTGATGAGATGAAGTCCTCTGTGATTGGTGATTCCCAATCCCTTCTTCTTAGTTTCGGTAGTGCTGACCTTGCAGTAACTCCCGAGTTGGTTGGCAATAATAATTCTTGCACAGGTGATAAGAGATTTTGGGTGAGAAGTTCGATTTGGTCGATCTTCCCTTCATGTTCGCCTATGGGTTTCAAGTTTAAACAAGCTTCAACTTGAGATAGGGCCGTCGTGGATGCTTCAATCTTCGACATTTTGTTGTCGAATGCTTGTTCTAGAGGGTGTTTTATTGATTCTCTTGCTGCCGCCAATGAACCGCCGTAGTGCGGTGCTGCCGAGGAAAGGGCAGAGGCGTAACTTCTGCCAAGTTCTTCCTTGAACTCATTTAGTCTCACCAACGGGTTGAGCGTCTCGGATGCCTTTTGGATTAGTTTGGATTTCCAAATCTTCTCCTTAGTATTGTATTCGTCATTTAGTCGACGGTACAGCTGAGTCATGTCGTTTAATATGGCTGTGATTTTTCCCAATTCCTGTAGGTGTTTATTGTTCTTGGTGATTAGTTCATCTTGAAGTCTTGTGATGACTTCATTCTTCAGGATAAAGTTTTCTTGCAACTTGTGTATTTCTACGTTTTTAATTTCTAATTGCTTGTCGAAGGAGCTTCTCCGCTCCTCGACTTGCGCCGCCAACAGCTCGAGCCGATCACAGTAGTCCAGTAACATCACCTCGTTCCGCCTCTGGATCGCCTTGTCCTGCTCCTGGAGTTCTTGATTGCGTTTTTGGAGCGCCTTGTTCTCCTTTTTGTAATTCTCTCTGGCTGTATTTGCCATGGTTCATTTGTTTTTTGGTATTTCTTGGTTCGAGTGGCTCGCACTTTTGTCGGAACGTATTCCTTTGAGTCGTCTTCTTGTTGGCCTTTTCATTTTTGGCCCTGAATTCGTCCTCTCCTGGCTTTTTCACTCCCAGGGTTGACTTACTGCTTTGTGGAGTGTCATCTGTGGTGAATCTCGTGAGTGCAGTCATGCTCACGATATTCATTGTTGCCTCTTCTTTGGGCCCGTCCATGTGACTTTTGCTCCTTGTTGTGTTTTGTTTTTCTTCGTGCAGCAATGTGTGATGGTTTTGTCCACACATTCTGCATTGTGATTGGTTGTAACAGTTTTCCTTGTTGCTATGTTTTAAACAATTCCAACATAACTGTTTCTCTCTGACTGCCTGTTTCCTTTTTCCAACATCCAGCTTCCGGAATGTCTCGCATTGATGAATGGTGTGATCCTGTTGTTGGCAGAACTTGCAGGACAACCATCTTGGAACGTCCGTCGTCAGTGGTTCTGGCGTGCTGTGTTGGTATTGTGTTGTTTCCAGGGATAAAATTCTTCTTTCCAGGAATTTCATCATCGATTCAAATGGTGGGATGACATCTGATCGCTCTAGCCACTGTTCAAACAGTCTGTTTGTCTCTGAATCCCATTTTCGCCTGACAATGCGGCCTAAAAATGGTCCCCATTCATCTGTATCTGTCCAGGTTGTGAATCCCTTTGGTGCACTCGATGACTGTGTCGTGTAAACTCCTCAACCGATGAACGGATTCGTTTTGAATAGGTGAAAAGTCTAGTATTTTGTCGAGCAGTTTATCCACGGTAAGGCGCGTGTTGTAATACCTGCTTTTCAATGTTTTCCATGCGTCGGCATAATTCGCCTCCGTTGTTTGGAAGTGTTGAATCGTCCGACTCGCTTCACCTCGGAGATGAGCCTTTAGGTAACTCATTTTTTGTAGATCGGACAAGGTTTCGTTTTCGTTGATCATTGTGTTAAATATCTCGTAAAAGTTTAGCCATTTGTCGTATCCTCCGTCGAACGTCGGCAGCTGGATCTGAGGCAGTTTTATTTCTCTCTACGGTGTATTTGTTACGCCGGGAGTTTCTCGTATTTCTAATTGGTGTAACGTATCGTCTACCTGTTGTTCAAGCTCTGCGTCCTCTTTATCTTCAATGTTTTCGTTTTCGTGTTCTTCATCATAGATGATTATCTCGTCGTGAAGTTCTTGAACAATCTCCCATGCCTTGGATATTTTTTGATGATGATAACCGTACGAGCATCTCGGTGTTGCTTTTGCCAATTCGTCGTTTGCTTGTCTAAGTAATTTTCTCAGATAGGTTGTTTTTACCTTTAGCTTGGCCTGTCGGAGTTGTTGCTCTGTGTGTTGATTGGTTGCCTTATCTTCCAATGTCGCTTCTTGTAATTTTAACTCAAAAACTTGTTTTTTGGGAGTTTTATACTCTTCGTGTGACGTTAGGTACACTCGACATGTCTTGTAGTTATCCTCTATCTTCTTGAAATATTGTGATTTTACATAACTGCGGTGGTTTTCTCCCATAACGTATCTAGATGATCCACTTTTTTCTGTAGGTATTCCTTGGTTTTTCTAGAAGTTCCGTCTTTCTTGCAGTTATTATGTAGCTGCACGATCTCTTGAACTATTTTCTCGTTCTCGAACCAGTTCCTCTGCTCGATCTATCTTGTTGGTTTCAGGATCCTTGGCTCGGCTTACCGCTTCCTGTTGGCGTCGAAGTTGATAAGCTGTGTGTTCTCACTGGCGGCTTCTTTTCCGACTGCAGTGATTCGATGTCCTGGTACAGTGGCTGTGACTTGCTCAGGAGTTTCCTTGGTTTTCTCGACTTCCCGCTTTGTGTTGGCGTCGAAGTTCTAGAAGTTGTGTGGTTGTAGTCACCGGCGGTTCTTCCTCCCGGCTGCAATGACTCGACGTCCTGGTACAGTGGCTGCGACTTACTCAGGAGCTTTCTTGGTTTTCTCGACTCCCCGCTTTGTGTTGGCGTCGATGTTCTTGAAGTTGTAGATTTGGTGTCCTACTGAAGTTTCTGTGACTTACTCAGGAGGTTTCTTGGTTTCTTGACTTCCCGCTTTGTGTTGGCGTAGAAGTTCTAGAAGTTTCGTGTTTATAGTCACCGGCAGTTCTTCCCGGCTGCAGTGACTTGATTTGCCCGTCGTCTCGGACTTGTAGAATTGTGGGTTTGGTTTCCTGGTGAAGTATCTGTGACTTACTCAGGAGTTGTAGAAGTTCTCGTATCTCGGCGCTGGTTACTTTCCTCGAAGGACCATGAACAAAGTGTGTGCAATGATCTTTAGAGATAGTGGACTGTATGTGGATATCTCTCGTAACTCGTGGGTGGCTGCGGAGATAAATCTTGTCTCCAGGTTGTAAGGCTGAAGACGTTCTTGTAGATTGGAGATCAGGGCGGGACGTGATCTCCTTGAAGTTCTTGAAGTTCTTGGAGTCGGAGATCAGAACTTGACGTGATCTCCTTGAAGTTCTGGAAGTTCTTGTAGTTGGGAGAGAGCGCGTAACGTACTCTCCGGTTTGAAGTTTGTTGGGTTGTAGGTAGTCAGGTTAAGTGGCGTGAAGAAAGATCACAACACACTGTCGTTTTGAGCATACGTGGTATACTGGTTTATTACCAAAAATTCACAGGCTTTTATACATATTCAAATTACATTGGTTAAATGAGATGTTATTTGTTTTCTTACAATGACCTAGTGTCGCAGAAACTGACCTTAACTGGAGCGCTTGCTATCACGTTTCGTAAACGCCTTTGTTATGCTTACTCGGTTAATTATTGTGATTCTGAACTTGACTTGTTGACGTTCGGTCGGCGTTGTTATTCTTCGTAATAAAATAAGACGTGCTTTTAGTTTAATTAGATATCCAAAAAACCTTGTTACCTAAGCAGCGTCAGTGATTATTATCTGTTTTGTAAAACAAAACGTGTTGACAAGTTCTCAAAATTATTCACCTCAACTACTCAGTTGTTTTAATAATTATTAGATGATTGTTAAAATATTTCCCTGACTAAGTTTGTACTAATTAATTTGATTACTTAATTGCAAGTGGAAATTTCACCTAAGATGTTTTTAATAACAAGTTGCTCTAGTTCTATTTAATGGTTATTAATCCCTACTTGAAGGTTATGTTCCCTAAATTCCCTATTAAATCCCTTCAACCCTACTTAGCTCTCTTTTATGTTGATCGTAGAGTCAACAGCTAACTTCAATGGAAGTTTTTTTTTGTTTGTTTAAGATACAACCCAAATCCTCCTTTCACATTCTTCCTGAGATAAAGTCCAGATCCCGTTTTACCAATTTCCTGCTCCATGACCTGATTATGTCGTTGTTCTTCTTCCAACTTTTTCTTTGCGTTGCCAGCATCGATTATGGTCTTAGTTAGGGCAGAGACTCCCCCCATAACGCCCCCGATCGACGAAAGTCCTGCTAGAATCGGAAGAAGAAGCGGTAAAAATCCTCCAGATTTTGGGATGGGAATGATCCGTGGGACTCGAATATTTTTACGGCCACCCGCTTTCCTAAGCGCTGCACGAGCAGCGCCTAAAGCAAGGAGAGAATGTTTTCGCACATTATTATTTCCCTCTAACGGTAAAGTTGTTAACGATCGCTTCAGGGCTCATGACGTGGGTCTCACAAGTGCTCCCGTGAACGAAAGACCCCCCATTCCGAGCTTTCTTTTCACCTTCATCCCTGTGGTTACAAACCAAGCGGCTACTTTCTCACCAACTTTAGCGTCTTTCGCCTTCACTCTTTCCCAAGCACGATTCTCTAACTCGTAGTCTGCTTTGTGTCTATCCTTCAACATGGAATACTTGGAGTAAACGATGTCGTGCTGCTTACAGGCCTCATCTAAAGGGTTTATACCCACGTCACCTCTTGCCAAACGCTTTTCTAACTTCGTACCTAGTCCACAAAATGAATAGTTTGGGATATGAAGCTCGAATGGTAATTTATTAACGAGTGTATTAACAATCCCCCTACCACTATGCTGTTCGAAAGTTAACATCATACTACTGAGGTGGGGGGACGCGTGCGCTATATATACACATACATACGTTTAGTTGTTAATCA
Organism: Cryptocephalus moraei; assembly: GCA_946251905.1. Lineage (NCBI taxonomy): Eukaryota > Metazoa > Arthropoda > Insecta > Coleoptera > Chrysomelidae > Cryptocephalus > Cryptocephalus moraei. The sequence continues at coordinate 17,405,525 of OX276466.1, forward strand.
AAATGAGGGTTGCAGTACAAGGTGTTACATTACCCATAGAAAATCTAGATTTTATCGAGGAGGAGCAAGAGGGGGGAACATCAAAACATGGCGAATTGTTACCAACATGTTTTCGCGCAGCCATCTGTGGACCTTCAGGGTGTGGCAAGACAAACGCTATACTCGTTTTACTTTTCAATCCAAACGGCAACAGCAACAGCAGCAGCAACAACAACTAAAACCAGAAAAGAAAGAATTACTGCAAATAAAGAAGGAGGATGAGGAATTACCATCACCTACATCGAAATTAGACGAAACACAATTTTTACCACTTCATGAAATCACACAAACCTATAATGAGGAGGAGGGAGAGGAAGATGAACAATATGATGAGATTTCCAAAAATTATAATGAGATGTCCATTGATGAGATTCAACGCGAAATTAAGGACACAAGTGATATTAGTGTGATACAGGATTACATATCTCAGTATCCTGAGATCAGCCAACGGTACATTTTAAGTTATTTTAATGGTTCTCCACATTTAGACGAAGCCCGAAGTCCAAAGTATGACCCTGCTAAATCGAAATGGTACCTCGGAAGGGCCACACTAGATTTCGATAAGCTTAGTGGGGACATTATAGTGGAAGGTGAGCAGTATAACGGTTCCGACGGTCTGTACAGCCTGATTTTTCACAGAGCGCCAGAACACTATTCACAAAACGACCTTGAAAATTTTAAACGAATTTTGGATGCATCAAATTTATTCCGAAGGGGTTACAGCAAAATTGGTAAAATAGCAGCCAGTGGAAGTATTAAATATACACATATTGTTAAACCTTTATTAAGTACGAGTACAACAAAGTTGCTCGATTTCTCCGATTCAACCCTTGAACACAGTGGTGGAAAAATATACAATAATAAACCAATCGAATATGTATATTGGAATGATGTCAATGAATTAGTCGATAGATTGAGATTACTGGTAGCATCGAAACAAGCTGGAAATACTTCGCAAGACAACGAGATATCTTCAATTGTTGAAGAACTTCGTGAGTCCCGAGTTATATATTAGAGAAATCTCCAGATGCCTCAGCAGCAGTCCAAAGAGAAAATACAGCTCGTCATTGAATTACACAAACCGATAAGAAAACATTTCCCTCGACGACGTACCATCCTGAAAGGAATAGATGATTTATGGCAAGCCGATCTCGATCAAATGGATATGTATGCCGGCCAAAACAAAAAGTTTAACTACATATTGGTCGTGATCGATTGTTTTTCCAAATTCGTATGGGCTCGAGCGCTGAAAACGAAATCTGGACAAGAAGTTAGCGGTGCTTTTGCTGACATTCTCGGCGGTAGTGGTGGTAGACGCCCGAAAAACCTTCAAACAGATCAAGGAAAAGAATTTTTCAATTCACATTTTCCACAGTTAATGAAAAAGTATGCCATTAATCACTATCACACGTATACTCATCTGAAAGCCGCCATTGCCGAACGAATGATTCGTACCCTAAAAGAGAAGCTATACAAATATTTCAGCTTAAACGGAACCTACAGATGGATCGACATTTTATCTGATATCGTGAAAAATTACAATGAACGACAACATCGTACTACGCGCATGAGACCCTGTGACGTAGGCGTAGACAATGAAAAGAAATTGCTTAGTGGCGCATATAGTCATATTAAGAGCACGACTCCACGAAAATTTAATGTTGGCGATGTGGTTCGAATAAGTAAAGTAAAACATGTGTTTGAAAAGGGTTACACAGCGAATTGGACCACAGAACATTTTAAAATTTCCAAAATCCAAATAACTAACCCAACCACATATCTCTTGGAAGATATTGAAGGTCGACCAATAGAGGGGGGATTTTACGAGCAGGAAATGCAGAAAACAAAACAACCAGACGTTTATCTTGTCGAAAAAGTTTTACGAAAAAAGGGTAATAAAGTCTATGTGAAATGGCTCGGTTTCGATAACTCTTACAATAGTTGGATAGATGCGTCAAATCGATTATAACAACATGCATAAATTTGATAACTCTGTGGGTGTACACCCATAAAAGAACTAGTAACTTGATTTTCACCTTCAGTTTTCCGTAGAAATGAAGCGTCACGTTTCCGATACCACTACTGATCGAGGTGTATTACGGGATGTGCTACAAATGAATCATGAAACTGTGTCACCGTCGGCGTCATCAAACGTTGAAAAAAAGAGACGGAGGAGGGCGACGGCGACGAAAAAAAATCAGACGCCACCTTACATGTTTGTGGTAAAAGATTTGGAAGGCATTCTATTAGATGTATGTAACAGTCCTGTTGAAAGAAAATCAATGAAAGGTGAAATCGAAACAGATTTCCCCACCACCGACACTTCCCCCGCTCCTTCTATAGTAGAAAACCAATTTCCATCAGTGTCTGAGAAGCCAGCAACGAGTAAAGAATGAATAAACCTCCTAAACGTAAACCGTCCCCCGCATCGCTCAACCCAAAGAATAAGAAGAAGAAGAGAGAAGACCTACCGCCGCCGCCGCCACCGCCGCCTCCCCCGCCCCTCGGAGAATTCCAATTATCATCCATAGATGTGGAGGAATTGGAAAAAATTTTAATGGAAGCTGCTAATACATCGATCCAATCACCCATCACCGTCCACTCAGGCTCACATGACCCGAACAGCAGGTTTTGTTTGAATTCAACAGTTTCTTGTGACGAGGGCGGATTCTCGTTGGAAATGGGCCTGTTACCTTCGAGAAATTTCGGTTTTCACATTAAAATAAGGATAAATGATACGACTTTCATGCTGTTCACCTGTGATGAGTGGGGGAAGTTCATGGACCATTTGTGTTGGTTGACGAAGTATTTCGAGTGTGAAATATCCGATTTGAGATTCGTGTGCGCGAACTCCATCGTGATTTCTAATGTTCCCAATACAGACATCAAAATGATTTCCATAGTGAAAGATGCTGTAGAATTGTATTTAACTGTGAATAATGTAAGGGAAATTTGTCGAATGTACGAATCGTTTGTAGCAAAGAAAATCGAACATTTGAAAATGTTAGACTTTGTAAAATATTATAGAAATTTTTTAAATATTATATCAAAGCTCATTACTACTAGTACTTATAATGTTGATGAGGTAATTTTTGCTTTTTGTGACATCTCCAGTTCCTTAGAAAGTTACTGTATTAGAGAATGTATGTATTATGATAGAAATATATTATTAACCGAGTTAAATGAAAGACTAATAAAGGATAAAGGATTTCGAAAAAGTAAATAAAGCCAACAGTTTATTTGAATGTGTGTGTTTTTATTTAATCATAAGTAAGCCAGATACAAACACATTCCTTAAAAGTAGGCCGCTGCACCTGTGTGTGTAACAGATATTGGCAGTGTATAGAGGTATCAGGTTTCACGCGATCGATCACCTTTAGACCGATGCAAGCGGTCTCTTTCCATACGAGTAATTTGAAACAACAAAATATAAAATACTTATGAAGGAATAACAATTATAATGTTTATTAAAATGTTTTTCTACATTCCTCCAAAATTACAGTGCTAGCTAGATATTTTAATGGCTGTTACCTATTAGATAATACAAAAACGATTTACAACGCACCCAAACCGGCTAACATGTTCACACACGGTCTTTATACAACTCTGACATTTTCTGCATGCGTGCGTGCGTGTTTCTAGGAGAGAGAGAAAGCCCACCGAAAATCAGAAAAATCACTTAGTAATTTGGTAATGGCCATAAGGTAATGTGTTATAGGTATTCGGTATCAAATGCCGTTTATCGTCAAATGGGCTTAGCCCAATTTTTGTTTGTTCGACACTAAATACTTTGTGTGCAAAGGAGCGGATAGTACACTGTTTAATCATTAGCTCTTTAAAATTTTTTAAACAATTCTCATAATCATTAAACGTCAATTTATTTTTGACTACGTTATACTTCACACCTTTGGATTTTTTCGTAACCCGACCGCTCAAAAGCTTAAAAGTGTACATTTTCGACCGGAGGCCAATAAAATGTGTAATGATTTTACCGTTCGTTTCATCTTGCATTAGACCTGGAACTTTTTTATTTACCAATGGCATACTGTATACGTTATCTGGTTCATAATCGGAAGTATCGAATTTTGACAAATCAGATTTAATGACTTCCTCGTACGCATCTTCACACCATAACTCATAGATGAAGCTGTCGGTGTCTGTGTACAAAAATTTACATTTGTCAGTTCTCCCACCCATTTTCGGTACCATGTATTGATGATGAAACTCATACATGTACAATTTTGAAATATCCAAAATTGACATACCTATATACAAAGGTTTATTAAATATCAATTCTGCTTTTTTTAATTCAATAATCAACAGATTTTTATCCAAAACCAGTCTACTGTGAAATAGGGGGGATGCAATGAAATTTTTAGCTCCATACCGTCCTTCCCATGTTTTGGCAATTTTCAAAATACGGTGTTTTCGTATATTTTCCATCGTTTTTCCGAATAACGCGTTATTAAAGAGTTTATAAAGTTTTTGGAGAAAGGAAGTTGTGGCATTAGCTCTAAGGTTACTATTCAAATCTATATAGGGTTTCAACCAGGTGCTTTGTCGAAATTTTAAAACCTTATGTATTTTAGTTAGGACTAGACCGTTCGCTAGAGCCTGTTTTAAATTTCTATAATGTAAAATATACTCTTTCTTATTGTATAAAGTAGCCATTAACTTGTAGAATTTTGAGCCCGGGGGCAAGCGGTGCTCGGCAGCGAAAGGGAAATCTTATATATAGGGAAATATTTCCTTCTGGACTATCATCTGGAATGGATGTTACATTGAAATTATCGATGTCCTCCACCCACTCGAAACCACCCTCTGGAAGGGGCTCTTTCATTGCTGAGCCATACAAATTGTTAACATCGAAATAAAGGATATATTTGGATGGATTAGAAGCATTATAAGTGTCCATATACTTATTGTTCGCTTCGGAAAAGCGATTGGAACATACGGAAATTCCACCGCGTATGGCCCTCTATAAACATTATCTGATCAACATCACGTAACAACTCCAATTTACATGGTGTGAAGTTAAGCATGCAATCCCACGTGTATCCCGGCATCGTATAATACCATGCCGGATCTAACTTGTGGGTGGCAATACAATTTTTTCTAAAATTTTCAAACACATCTGCCAAAAGTAAGACGTCAGTTTTCAAATAGATATTCACCCAAATTTTGAATGTTAAACGCTCTCCAAACCTCTTAAGCATGTGCATACTTCTCAGGACTAACGCTTTCATCCGTTAATCTGTTGTGAAAATGGTCAATGGATGGCAATTCTGTTTCGTTTAACTTATCGGGGTGGGAAATATAATCGTAACAAAATACACCTTTCTTCGTTAACAAATTAAATTTCTCGTCTTCAACACACTCAAATTCACTTCTTACAATTACCAGACTATCTTTTTCCATGATTGAGACCAATTCATCGAGAGATGCGCCCAAAAATCGAATTGAATCTATAAAACGGAATTTTATTTTCGTTTCCTCGTCATATTGTGTAAATGAAATATACCGTTCCTTATTATTCGGTAGGATGCTTAATCTGCCCGATTTGGCCAAATCCCTAATTAAAAAATGCGAATCATAACCCCGCAGATTATGAAACACTATGGGGATAATAAAGAGCTTCTTAAATGAGAGGTTACATTGCGCATGCGCGTACCCACGTGCATCCCCAGTAAAGTGATTATGGTCTAAAACAACCTTATCCTTGGATCCAAACGGTTTCTCGCAAATGTGGCAGCTAGTTTTTCTTAATTGTAAGCTAGATTTGATTTTTACAGGAATAATTTTCTTCATTTTTGACTCTACCATTTTTGCCACCTATTTTAATTCCTTCGTAAACCAATCTATGCAACCTGTTTCACGACCGCTTACATAATATGATATGGAATTGTCGTAGGTACATTTTAAATAGTAACCGGCAGAATAAACCATATGTTTTTGGTATTTTCTAGTAGCTGTTGCAACAAAACCGTCATCAAGCCCCTCCAAAAAGCTTTCAAAATCTGCATAAATCATGAAAGGTGCAGTTTGTTTAAAAATAAAATTTCTAAATTCGACATAGTCATATGAGGGAAACGATATTTTATATTCATTGGTAGTAGCACAAAGTTTCACATGAGCATCAAACTTTTCTTGTTTCTGAAAGTAGTTCAAGCATCTCTCACAAATGAATTTCTTACTTTTGTTCTTATTTAGCTGTGCCGAAACTAATCTAGACAAATGTTTAATATAGCAGTAATGATATTTAATTTCTGCATCTTCTTCATTGTCAGCTTCAACATCCCCCTCATTGAATTTTGGATAATATATATTTTGAATTAACAACAAATTTACATGTCTCTCTACCTTATTTTTTGTTAATCTAACCGGAACTACAGAATAACTCTTTTTCGTTTGCAATTCTAAACCATACACGTTAACAGATATGTCATTAGCACTCTCAAATTTGGAAATTTGGTGTAGTGGCATCGGAGCCTCTAAATTTTCTGTAATCAACACAGATTTATAGTGTGGATATGATGTTGTTAATTTTTTTTTATGGCTTCTTGATGGAAATATACCACATACAACAGACCAATAGAAACATGCGTTATCATTAGTGTTGCGAACATTGATAACCGCTTTTTTGTTTTCAATTTCCACAGGTAGCTTAATGAAAGATTTGCCGTTACCCATTTCATATTTGTTAATATTAAATTCTGTAAAAATTACACGGCTCAGGGCCCAGCCGGAAAGGCGTTCTTGAAATTCAGACAATTTGTTGGAAATATTATCCTGTATGTGAAGTAGAAACCAGCTGTGTACATCCGTTCCTTCATCAAGTATACTGTTCCTGGTATTAAAATATTTATATTCCAAAATATCCTGATCATTAGATTGTTTTATGAATTCTCCACAAAAGTTAGCATTCACTTTGACTATCTTGAATTTTTTTAAAATAGTTTTAATTTTCTCTTGAAATAATGTTTCAGAATCTGCCAAAAATGGGACTATACACTTATGGGCCAAATTAATAACAACACCCGTCCTAATTCTACCCTTGAAACATGAAGTAACATCTTCCCATTTCACCCTATGCTCTAATTGATTAGAAAATCCAGCTCCATGAATTGTTCTCAAGTATGTTTTTTTTTAAAATATTGTAAATGCTCTATTATCGTTTGTATTTTACGAATTTTGCTAATAGATAACTTTTTCTTCTCTCGCAGTACACGGTTACATAATGTAATATGTCTTTGAATAGGTTTCACCCACACATTAAAATGGCTGCCCCTGTACTCTTTCAATTTCTGAATGAGTATAGCGCATTTCTTAATAATGGTGGCTACGTTCATTTTTTGGTCTCTCTTTCTCCTTTTACACAAAATACACACACACTCACCTTTATACTTTGGTAATTTCAAATGTTATTAATGGATTTCGTTGGCCAATATCCTTGGTTCCTGTCTACCGAACACAATATTTCCCGGTGTTGAATTGTAGGGTGTGTGGTTCAAATTCTGCGGTAACCCTCTTTGGTAAGAACACCTTCCCTTCAGCCAACTCCAGTAGAACACACCGTCCAAATTGTGTGTCTACTACCTGGGCTGAAAATATTTTCTGCAGAACGTCCTGTGGTAAATCTTGTAATTTCAAATAGGGATTAGTATCAGCGCCTGCAAGTTGGTTTAGTTTTGTTAAATCCATCTACAAAACATAGAAACATTCACAACTCGTATAATTACACATAGGATATACTCACTTTTTACACGAAACGTTGACTAGTCCACAAAACTTTGAGTACCAGCCGCAGCAGCAGCAGGAGATTCTCTTCGAAACGATACTTCTAAACCGGAAAGAGGGCCTCCGTGTATTCTTAGAACACAAATTGGAAATGTTGCAAATGATGTAGAAATAGTGTAAAGTAAATGTTAAATTTGAATACTAATACGTCAATAAACAAGACTGAACAAACTTATATTTACCTTACACTTCTAACGATCACGAAGACAGACACAGGTAGACTGCTTTGTTGAGGAACTTCTGCTCATTCGAGATATACGCTCTCCTTTTATATACTGATTACATGTCTGAGAATTAGTTTCAAATTACGTACGTACGTACCGGGTATAATGACCTGCTGTAGAATTTAGAACACATGAAGCCAAATAAGTGCCCCTCCGTTCGGTTCGACTTGAAGGTGAAGGAACTTTGTTTAATCCGGATGAAGCCCCACAAGTGCCCCTCCGTTCGGTTTGACTTAAAGGTGAAGGAACTTTGTTTAATCCACATGAAGCCCCACAAGTGCCCCTCCGTTCGGTTCGACTTGAAGGTGAAGGAACTTTGTTTAATCCACATGAAGCCCCACAAGTGCCCCTCCGTTCGGTGTACCCTAATTAGGTCACGGATTTCATTTTCAATTTCAATTTCACGAACCTGTGAAAATTTGGCGCGAACGACGTCCCTGTGGAGGTCTAGATTATGTGGGTCTTAGGTGGTGGGTGAGAGGGAGGGGTCCTGGTGGGGGAACTAGTGGGTGGCGGGGGTGGGGGGTAGCCCTAGGTGCGGGGGCGGGCGCGAGGGGGGACCTGGTGGGTGGTGGGTGGGGGCGGGTTTGGGTTTAGCCCCAGGTAAAGGGCCGGGCGCGAAGGGGCGCGCGCATCGCCAGGGTGGTGGCGCGAAATTTAAATTCTGAAAATGGCGGCATAAGTTAGGTTAGGTAGGTTTTCGGGGGTCAGAACCCGCTTTGTTATTCTACTGGTCCCTTATGACCGCCTCGTATGTCTTCCCCAGGGTCGAGACCAGGCTTATGGGCCTGTACGAACCCGGGAGACCAGGATCCTTTCCCTCCTTTGTAATAAGTACCACCCTGGTCTCCTTCCACGCCTCGGGGAAGATCTGTTCCTTTATGAGCTCATCCATCACCGCGGTCAACCTCTCCGGCATAGCCGTAAATAACGCCTTAAGTGCGACCCGTGTCAGGCCGTCGGGTCCCGCCGCCGAGGCATTCCTGACCCTGTTCACCGCCAGCTTCACCTCCCCGATCGTGACAGCTTGTGTGACAGCCTCCCTTTGCGTTCCCCTTGCCCACTCCAGACCATCCTGCGGGAAGGGGGATTTTTCTTGCGCTGCTCGAGGTATAACGTCGGCGTGCTTGTTCTGGCAAGTCTGGTCGCTATCCTATAGCTGGAGCCCCAGATATCCCGGTCGAGATCGCTCAGAATCTCCTTCCAGCACTCCTTTTTCCTGTCGGAGATAGCTCTCTTGAGTACCTTTCTGACTCCCCGCAGCTCTGCTTTAGCGGCTTCTAGAGCCTCGGGGGGGTTACTGCGCCTCCCTTGTCTGGCAAGGATGCGCCTACACCTTGTGATGATCGAGGTTGCAGGTAATTTTGAAGGGTGGTTAAATTAGTGGACTGAAACGCTTCGAGGTTCGATTGCAACTGCTTTTATTTTATTCATGGATATTCGAATACAAGATCGTTGACGCTGTTTATTGCTTAGTTTACGAATTATGGAATTAACAATAGTAATGATATTTTATACGACGAATGTCGATGGACATTTTGCCGATTTACGCTAAACGTAAGTTTATACAATATTGAATAAATTTTACACTGCACCTGGGTAAACGTACTGGACGTATCGTTGAAATTTGATATTAATTATTAATGATGATTAAAGTTCATTAACTTGTATTATTCCAGTACACCTCCCCGGTGAAGAAGAAGAAAAAATTATAGTTGCAATACATATATTTTTTTTATATATTTACCTTATTTACAATATTTTTTACCCTATTTTTATGTATTTCTACCCGTTTTTTATTTATTTCTAATACTACATTGGGATGTTTATCCTTAACTACAATATATGGCCCTAAATATAATGGATCTAACTTACTTATCCTATTTTCATTAGTTATGAGAACTTCGTCTCCTTCTGAATATAATACACCTTTACACTTTGTATCAAAATATTCCTTTCTTCTAGACCAACCAAGTCTAAATAAATTTTTTGGAACGCTGATGTAGCTGCAGAAGTTACAGTTAACGTTTGTTTAGCATTCCTACTAAATTTACATTTTTGACAGTCGTCACACTTCCTAACAAACTTTTCAATGTCTTTCCTTAATCCTGACCAAATGTAAAACTTTTTAATATTACTGAACGTACGGTTAATTCCAGCATGTCCTCCTGTAGGTAGGTTATGGAAATCATTTAGAACTAATTGTCTCATTTCTTTGCCTTCTATACGCTTTACGTCTTTTATTATCGATATTTTAATGTTAGCATGCTTAATTTCATTTTTATTTCGCGATATGTCTTTTATAAATTTTTTGTGTTCCTCCGATTTTACTATGCATAGTTCTCCAATCTTATATTTTTTACATAAATTCCCGAGACTCCTCAACGAAGTACCTAAGTCAATCGTTGATCGGTAATCTAGGATTAAATAAATTATTTGAGATATCTCATCAAACACGTGATCACCGTAGCGAACATAACGGCCTGGAACTTTTTTATTTGAAATGTTTTCAAAAGATTGTTTGTCGTATATTTGTAACTCAACACTGTTAATTGGACGTTTTAAAATTTCTACTACACCAGGGTGATCAAGCCTGATATTAGTAGGATTTAATTGTTGTTGGTTTTCTGGGGGTTTTTGTTTATTTATTTGTGCCCTGGTCATTACCATTTTACACATTTCTTTGAGTTCACTTAGTTCTAACTTCACTCGTGACAAAGCATCTGCTGCAACGTTATGTGAACCTTTTATATAGTGAATCGAAAAGTCGTACTCTTCTAAGGTTAGTCGAAATTTAGTTAATCTACTAGAAGGATTGGTCATATTAAATAAATATATGAGAGGGCATTGATCCGAAAATATTTGGAACTTTCTACCATATAAGTATGGTCTAAAATGTTTTACACTTCATACTATTGCCAATAATTCTTTCTCTACCGTACAATAATTTTGTTCCGCTTTATTTAAGATGCGCGACTCGTAAGCAACTGGAGCGTCATTCTCGTTACATAATACTGCGCCGAGAGCAATCCCGCTGGCATCTGTTTTAAGGATGAAAGTATTATTGTCTGAAAAATTCGGGTACTGCAAATCGGTGGTGACATAAGAGCTCCTTTTAAAGTCTCAAATGCTGATTGACATTTTTCTGACCAACGAAATGTTGTTCCTTTTCTAGATAATTCGTTTAATGGTTTAGCAATTTCAGCAAAACGCGGTATACATTTACGATAATAATTTGCAAAAGCTACAAATCGCTTCGTATCGTTAGCATTCTGGGGGACAGGATATTTTTCAATTATTTTGGCTTTATCCGGATCGGGTGATATTCCCTCGGAAGATATTACATGTCTTAGATACAAAATTTCTTTTTTCAATGTCACATTTTTGCGGATTTAATTTTAAATTTACTTTCCTAAGTCTTTCTAATACTCTAACAAGATTTCGATTATGCTGTTGCAAAGAATTGCCGAATACTATTATGTCATCTAAATAAATAAAACATGAATCGTAATTTAGACCGGATAGTGCGACCGTCATGAGTCTGGAAAAAGCACTAGGACTTATTTTCAGACCCATTGGCAATCTTTTCATTTGAAATTGCCCGCGATCAGTTGTAAATGCCGTGTAAGGTCTGCTTTCCTTATCTAGTTCTACTTGATAATATCCTTGAGACAAGTCGAGATGGGAAAAATATAACGCGCCTGACAGAGAATCTAAAATTTCAGTGATACACGGTAATGGAAACTTATAATCTTTTATTCGCTTGTTTAGTAGTCTATAATCGATGACAACTCTCCCTTTTTTCTGACCGTTATTATCAGGTTTCTTAGGTACAATTAGTAGCGGTGAAGACCATTCGCATTTGGCTTCTTCTATTATACCTTTATCCAACATATCTTGAACTTGTGTGTGAATCTCTGATTTTTGAGCGTTTGGTAACCTGTAAGGTTTTACATACACTGGTACCGCATTATCTTTCAATTGAAGTTTCTGTTTATACAAATTGGTAACCGTAACTTGATCACCGTCCAAATAAAATACATCCGAATATTTAGCACATATTTTTGCTATAGAATTCTTTTCTTCGCTATTGAGACAGCTCATATCGATTAAATCTAAAACTCTATCAACCCGTTCAACTGATAATTTATTTTCTGCAAAGTTAAATACCTCATAATTTGAAACACGTTGAACGCAAGTGTGTTATGATCTGTAGAGAATGGACTGTATGTAGATATCTCTTTGGCTCGTGGGTGGCTGCGGAGATAAATCTTGTCTCCAGGTTGTAAGGCTGAAGACGTTCTTGTAGATGGAGATCAGGGCGTGTCGTAATCTCCTTGAAGTTCTTGAAGTTCTCGTAGGTTGAGATCAGGGCTTGACGTGATCTCTTGAAGTTCTCGAAGTTCTTGTAGTTTGAGATCAGGGCTTGACGTGATCTCTTGAAGTTCTCGAAGTTCTTGTAGGTTCTTGTAGTTTGGAGAGAGCACGTTACGTACTCTCCGGGTTGAAGTTTTGTTAGGTTTTAGGTAGTCAGGTTAGGTGGCGTGAAGAAAGATCACACACACTGTCGTTAATGAGCATACTAGGGTATACTAATTTATTGTACCAAAATTCAGGGTTTTTATACAGATCAATTTACATTGGTTAGATGCGATATTATTTGTTTCGTTACCTTGCACCCAGCTGACCTTCCGTTATCATGTTAACTAAACGCCGTGTTATGCTTAGTCAGCTGAGTGTTGAGATTTGAACTTGACCGGTTCACGTTTAACCGTAATTGTTTTCCTCTAGTAACGTGAACTGGTCGCTAGTGTTATTGATTCGTGTGCGAACGTTAAAACAATCCACTAATATTTTACATACCTATCCTCGCTCTTAATTATGACTTATTTTTCTGTTTTGTAAAACAACGCGTAGTAATTTCAATGATTAAATTATGTAAAACTTCCCTAAATTCGGTTACAATAAATCACGATTTCTTCACCTAAAAATCCCTTAAATAATGTTGACGCTAGCGTCAACATCCTGCCACCTCTCGGCGACCCATGTTGTGTGTCCGTTCAGCGGCGGTTGCCTTACTTCTTCTGCGCAGGACCTTCTCGAAGCTTGATGGGGTCGTCGTTGGGGGTGTAGTGGTTTGGTTCGATCCTCGCCTTTCATCCTGTGTGGCCGTATCCCACTGTGGTTGCATGGGCAGCTGATGACGTCTTCTTCGGACTCTGGACGGTAGCATGCTGCCGAATTTCTTCTTCGCTGAACGTGAAGGGGCGCAGCCATCGTCTCTCTGATCCTGCGGGAATCCTTCCGTCGTGGGATGGGATCGTGGTTGGAAGTTTCGTCTGCGTCCTGTTGGTGTTGTACCGTTGTGGCTGTTGTGTCCTTAGGACCAACAGGCTTTGGTTTATGTTGCTTAGACTGTCGCAGTTGATTGTAGTACTCCGTTGACCTCGACTGCCGAAGTAACGAGATGAAATCTTCTGTCGTTGGTACTTCCCAATCCTTTCTTCTTAGTTTTGGTAGTGCCGTACTTGTTGTAACTCCAGAGTTGGTTGACAAGTATAATTCTTGCACTGGTGGCAAGTGATTTTGGGTGAGAAGTTCGATTTGTTCGATCTTCCCTTCAGGTTCGCCTACGGGTTTCAAGTTTAGGTAAGCTTCAATTTGATGTAGGGTATTCTTGGATTCTTTAATTTTCGACGTTGTGTTGTCGAATGCTTGCTCTAGGGAGTGTTTTGTTGATTCTCCTGCGGTCGCCAATGAACCGCCGTAGTGCGGTGCTGCCGGGGAAAGGGCAGAGGCGTACCTTCTGCCAAATTCTTCTTTGAACTCCTTCATTCTCATCAACGGGTTGAGTGTCTCGGATGCCCTTTTGATGAGTTTGTTTTTCCATTGCTTCTCCTTAGTATTGTACTCGTCATTTGGTCGACGGTACAGCTGATTCATGTCGTTTAATATGGCTGTGATTTTTTCACTTTCCTCTATTTGTCTGTTGTTTCTAGTGATTAGTTCATTCTGAAGTCTTGTGATGACTTCATTCTGCAGGTTCACGTTTTCTTTCAACTTGCGTATTTCGACATTTTGAATTTTCAATTGCTTATCGAAGGAGCTTCTCTGCTCCTCGACTTGCGCCCCCAACAGTTCGAGCTGCTGCTGGAGTTCCTGGTTGCGTTTCTCAAGCGCCAAGTTCTTCTCCTGGAACGCCTGGTCTTGTCTTTGGATCGCCTTCTGCTGCTCCTGGAGTTCTTGGTTGTGTTTCTTAAGCGCCTCGTCCTTCTCCTGGAACGCCTGGTTTCGGCCTTGGAGCGCCTTATCCTCATCCTGGAGTTTCTGGATCTCCGTCTGGAGTGAATTATTCTCCCCTCTTGGTTCGCGTGGCTCGACCCTTTGTCGGAACGTGTTCCTTTGAGTCGTCTTCTTGTGGGCCTTTTCATTTTTGGCCCTCACCTTGTCCTCGTCTGGACTTTTCATTCCCAGGGTTGACTTACTGTTTTGTTGAGTGTCATCTGTGGTGAATCTCGTGAGTGCAGTCATGCTCACGATATTCATTGTGGCCTCTTCCTTGGGCCCATTCATCTGTCTTGTGCTCCTTGTGGTATTTTGTTTCTCTTCGTGCAGCAATGTATGATGGTTTTGTCCACACATTCTGCATTGTGATTGGCTGTAACAATTTTCCTTGTTACTGTGTTTCAAACAATTCCAACATAACTGTTTCTCTCTGACTGCCTGTTTCCTTTTTCCAACATCCAGCTTCCGGAATGTCTCGCATTGATGAATGGTGTGATCCTGTTGTTGGCAGAACTTGCATGATAACCATCTTGGAACGACCGTCATCAGTGGTTCTGGCGTATTGTGTTGGTATTGTGTTGTTTCCAGGGTAAAATTCTTCTTTCCAGGAATTTCATCATCGATTCAAATGGTGGGATGACATCTGATCGCTCTAGCGACTGTTCAAACAGTCTGTTTGTCTCTGAATCCCATTTTCGCCTGACAATGCGGCCTAAAAATGGTCCCCATTCATCTGTATTCACGTCCAGGTTGTGAATCCCTTTGGTGCACTCGATGACTGTGTCGTGTAAACTCCTCAACTGTTGAACGGACTCGTTCTGAATCGGCGAAAAGTCAAGTATTTTGTCGAGCAGTTTATCCACGGTCAGGCGCGTGTTGTAATACCTGCTTTTCAATGTTTTCCATGCGTCGGCATAATTCGCCTCGGTTGTTTGGAAATGTTGAACTGTCCGACTCGCTTCACCTCGGAGATGGGCCTTTAGATAACTCATTTTTTGAATATCGGTTAAGGTTTCGTTTTCGTTGATCATTGTGTTAAATATTTCGTAAAAATTTACCCACTTATCGTATCCTCCGTCGAACGTCGGCAGCTGGATCTGAGGCAGTTTTATTTCTCTCTGCGGTGTATTTGTTACGCCGGGAGTTTCTCGTCTCTCTAAGTGGTGTAATGTTTCACCAACCTGCTGTTCTAATACTGCGTATTCCTCTTGTTCAATTTGTTCATTGCCAAGCTCCACATCGTTGACTGTTATTTCTTCCTGAAGTTCTTGAAGTGAGCTCCAAGCTTTGGATATCTGTTGCTCGTAATACGTGTATGACCATCTTGGTGACGATTCTGCCATATCTTCTCTAGCTTGTCTAAGCAATTTTGTTAGGTTAGCTATTTTTACCTTCAGTTTAATTCGTCGGTGATCTTGTTCGATTTGTTTGGATTCTCTCACTTGCGATGTCGACTCTTGTAGTTTTAACTCAAAAACTTGCTTCTTGGGTGTCTTGTACTCCTCGTGTGACGTCAGGTACAGTCGACATGTCTTGTAGCTTTCCTCCATATCTTTAAAATATTGTGCTTTTACGTAATTGCGGTGGTCGCCGCATCCCAGTTCGTGGAACATCTCGTTGTTCTCTTGGGCTTTCTCCCATAACGTATCTAGACGATCCACCTTTTTCTGTAAATACTCCTTGGTTTTTCTAGAAGTTCCGTCTTTCTTGCAGTTATTATGTAGTTGCACGATTTCTTGAGCTATTTTCTCTTGTTCTCGAACCAGTTCCTCTGCTCGCTCCATCTTGTTGGTTCTAAGATCCTTGGCTCGGCTTCCCGCTTCTCAGGAGTTTCCTTGGTTTTCTCGACTTCCCGCTCTGTGTTGGCGTCGAAGTTCTAGAAGTTGTGTGGTTGTAGTCACCGGCGGTTCTTCCTCCCGGCTACAGTGACTCGACGTCCTGGTACAGTGGCTGTGGCTTACTCAGGAGCTTTCTTAGTTTTCTGGACTTCCCGCTTTGTGTTGGCGTCGAAGTTCTAGAAGTTGTGTGGTTGTAGTTACCGGCGGTTCTTCCTTCCGGCTACAGTGACTCGACGTCCTGGTACAGTGGCTGTGACTTACTCAGGAGCCTTCTTGGTTTTCTGGACTTCCTGCTTTGTGTTGGCGTCGAAGTTCTAGAAGTTGTGTGGTTGCAGTCACCGGCGGTTCTTCCTCCCGGCTACAGTGACTCGACGTCCTGGTACAGTGGCTGTGACTTACTCAGAAGCTTTCTTGGTTTTCTGGACTTCCCGCTTTGTGTTGGCGTCGAAGTTCTTGAAGAATGTTGTTTGTAGTCACCGGCGGTTCTTCCCGGCTGCAGTGATTTGATTTGCCCGTCGTCTCGGACTTGTAGAATTGTCGGTTTGGTTTCCTGCTGAAGTATCTGTGACTTACTCAGGAGTTGTAGAACTTCTCTTCTGTTGGCGCTGGTTACTTTCCTCGAAGGACCATGAACGAAAGTGCACTGGTCCGTCTTTTCGAACTTGTAGTATTTGTAGTTTCGTTGTCCTAGTGAAGTTGCTTTTGACTTACTCAGGAGCTTTTTCGCAGTTGTAGTAATTGTAGTCTCGGTGTCCTGGTGAAGTTGCTTCTGACTTACTCAGGACTCTTCTTCGGTCGCTGGACTCGAAGGGCTCGAAGGACCATGAACGAAAGTGTGTTATGATCTGTAGAGAATGGACTGTATGTAGATATCTCTTTGGCTCGTGGGTGGCTGCGGAGATAAATCTTGTCTCCAGGTTGTAAGGCTGAAGACGTTCTTGTAGATGGAGATCAGGGCGTGTCGTAATCTCCTTGAAGTTCTTGAAGTTCTCGTAGGTTGAGATCAGGGCTTGACGTGATCTCTTGAAGTTCTCGAAGTTCTTGTAGTTTGAGATCAGGGCTTGACGTGATCTCTTGAAGTTCTCGAAGTTCTTGTAGGTTCTTGTAGTTTGGAGAGAGCACGTTACGTACTCTCCGGGTTGAAGTTTTGTTAGGTTTTAGGTAGTCAGGTTAGGTGGCGTGAAGAAAGATCACACACACTGTCGTTAATGAGCATACTAGGGTATACTAATTTATTGTACCAAAATTCAGGGTTTTTATACAGATCAATTTACATTGGTTAGATGCGATATTATTTGTTTCGTTACCTTGCACCCAGCTGACCTTCCGTTATCATGTTAACTAAACGCCGTGTTATGCTTAGTCAGCTGAGTGTTGAGATTTGAACTTGACCGGTTCACGTTTAACCGTAATTGTTTTCCTCTAGTAACGTGAACTGGTCGCTAGTGTTATTGATTCGTGTGCGAACGTTAAAACAATCCACTAATATTTTACATACCTATCCTCGCTCTTAATTATGACTTATTTTTCTGTTTTGTAAAACAACGCGTAGTAATTTCAATGATTAAATTATGTAAAACTTCCCTAAATTCGGTTACAATAAATCACGATTTCTTCACCTAAAAATCCCTTAAATAATGTTGACGCTAGCGTCAACACACGTTCTACTTTTGGGTTAAAATTTCTTATTTTTATTTCCCTATCATTTACATTCAAAAGCCTAATAGGCATTTTATTACCTTCTGATTTAGATATAATTCCCGCAACATACACTCCTTCACATATCTCCTCTGGAAAAACGACACACTCACCCTCAATTTTACTAACGCAATATTTTATGATTTCACTTCTAGGAGGTATGGAGATATAGGAATCATGCTTAGATAGCATAGGTAGCGAAAACTTCTTTCCTTTGAACCAAAATGAAAATGTAAATGTTTCGTAGTTTATGTTAGCTTCGAATTTATTAAAAAAGTCTGAACCGAGTACACCCTGTATGTCCGAACTAAATTTATCTATTATTAAAAATTCATGATTTATATCAGTACCTAGATGAAACAATATATTTGCTGAACCTATTGCAAAAGTAGATCCTGCAATACCTGTTATTTTAACTTTTTTTGTTGAGTCGACGAGTTCATTCTCTGGTAAATTATCCGAAAACATTACACTAATACTCGCTCCTGTATCCAGTAAAAATAACATCTCTTTCATTCTGTATCGCACTTGCACAAAATTCATACCATTTAAATTTAAAACTATTTCTTCGTTTTGGAAATTTTTATTCACGAAAAAACCGTTGTTCTGAGGTTTCGTCTGATTCTAAATTATTCGCAAAGCCTTCGTCTGTTACAGAATTTGATGAACTCGGAACATCTGAGAAGTATAACGCCCTAGACCGACCTGCATTATGATTTTGCTGACTTTGATGGTTATATGCACGTCCACGAGATATTCCGCGACCTCGACCTCTAAAAGAATTTTGTTGGTTGCTGTTGTTGTTATTATTATTACGCGTATTATTAGAACTAAAAGGTCTTGTGTTACTGTAATTATTATGAAATGGTCTGCTTCTACTGTTGAGATTATTTGTCACAAATCTAGACGAACGATTTCCGCGAATATTACTAAAAAAATTTCTTTGCGTTCTCATGTGAAAATTACTATGCAATCCTGAATTTGATATTCTTACATTTTCTTCGCCTTTTGCGCCTATTATAGCCTCTGTTAGAGTAGCGTAATTTCTACTTTTTATAATAGTGCGTAACTCATTGTTTCTTAAACCGTTGGAAAAAGCGTTGATAGCAAGTTTTTCGTTTACTTCCCGTAATAAAGGTATATTTTCATCTTTGCCATCAGCCTGTGCTAAAGTTAAATTTAAAAATAACTCTTCAATATTTTTTGCAAATTCTTCTACTGATTTTTCTTTTTGCCTAGCAGAGTGTAATTGTGTTGCCAAAACAGCTGCAGATTTTTTTGGTAATAAATGTTTTTTAATGTCAGACAATAACTCATCTATGGTAGGGTACGTTTTGTTTAACCGCATTTTCGCACTTTGCGTTAATTTAATTTTAAAACATAACTTATTAACATACGCTTACCATCATCATTTAACAAATCGCTATATAATTGGATGGCATCAATCAATTGTAAAGTAGCTTGCTCAGTACCATCAAGAGACGGTATAAAGGACGCCGCCGTTTTTAATTCAAACTTATCCGCCATATTTACACTTATATTGCTCTCTGTTCTATTAGGTTCTACAAATCCCGGGCTACTTCTAATTTCTATACATTTAGCTAATCTATCTAGTAAAATTTGCCTTGAATTATAAATTAATTTATCTATATCTCTTACATACGGTACAGTTTAATCATAATCTGATTCCTTATCAAATTTTAAAGATTTAATATTACTACTTTGTTTTTCAATTAATCCTAACTCTACTAAGAACTTATTTACTCTTTCCAAATTTTCACGACTATCTACAGATTCTTTTCCTAATTTTCCATTAAATTTCTTAACATTTTCGTGAAATTCTTTTATTTGAGCAATAATCCCTGAACTACTCATCTAAATTACTGTTATGTGGCGATAATGTAAATAGAACAACAAAACAAACAAAAAAAAAAAATTCTCGGACGAGAAAAAAAAAGTGGTACTTATGGTTGTTGGCGGGACTTCAGTAGCGTAGATCGTATGATCGTCCAATAGCGTAGAGCCATGTGATGTGATGATCGAGATTCAGTAGATGGGGTCGTGGTTTGGTCGATTCCTTAGCCATCAGCTTCAGCTTCGTCTTCCCACGTAGCGAGCCAGCAGCGCTATAGCTTCACTGTTCGTTCCCTCGATGCTAGCCCCGGTGTGGTACAGCTAGTTGAAGTTCCCTGATGAAAGTTGTGTTCTTTTCGTCGGGATAAATGCACTAACTTTACTGCTATATTACTTCTTATTGGGCTTAGTTTATACGGAGATATCTTGACTTCGTCGAATTTCTCTTCGAATTTGACGAACCATGGCTTTTCTTATACGGTAATATGCCAGTGCCAAAATTATTACAAGTATGATGAGTCCAATCGTAATAGCAAATACTTCCCAAAGTTGTACGTGGTTGGATTCGCTTGCTTCAGCCGTAGTTCCTCCACTGTTTCCAGCTTGACTTATAATAACTTCTTTAGACTGAGTTTTCCCCATAGCTGCACTTTAAGTCCTTTTTCTTGTCACGTTCACTTAAGTTGTTCCACTTTCAGTTTTTTGTTCACTGTACTATTTAAACTGGATGGCAGGGTCGCCATGTGATGATCGAGGTTGCAGGTAATTTTTAAGGGTGATATAAGTGGACTGAAACGCTTCGAGGTTCGATTGCAACTGGTTTTATTTTATTCATGAATATTCGAATACAGGATCGTTGACGCTGTTTATTGCTTAGTTTACGCATTATCAAATTAACAATAGTAATGATATTTTATACGACGGATGTCGATGGACATTTTGCCGATTTACGCTAAACGTAAGTTTATACAATATTGAATAACTTTTACACTGCACCTGGGTAAACGTACCGGACGTATCGTTGAAATGTGATATTGATTATTAATGATGATTAAAGTTCATTAACTTGTATTATTCCAGTACAAATCTCATAAACTACTTCTCGTTTACTCATTTTTAACAATTGGACTCTGTAAGACAATTTGGTAATATAATCTATCCGTGACGTTTTTATTAAATGTCCAAAATGAAATTTTATCTTTAATATTTATATATTTTCCTACAACTGTTTCTAAATTAAAATCAATTGTGTCATTTATATTTATGGAAACATCGTGTGGGTGACATTCAACACTTTCTACAGAACCGCTAATTGGAAAAGTATAAGCCGTTTTTGCATTATCCAATACAAAAAGCCAATTATTATTATATTTTTTCTGATCACCTTTTTCCATACCTTGAATAGTTAGTACACATTTAGTATGGTAAGCCGATGTTTGCCAAATATAAAATGGTGAAGAAGGTGAGATTGGTTGAGATCCAACTATATCAGATTTATAAATATTTGGAACTTGATAAGGAGTTAACAAATGTCGACCTGCTTTATTGATCATTGTTAACCATATGAATTCTCGTAGTAGAGGGATGAAATCTCGAAGTCTAATCTAGTTTTATACAATTATTTTCGCTTCTTTTAATTCTTCAATTATTGATAAAATTTCATTGTTGTGTGATGTATTTCCGGCATATTGAGATGCGACTAAAAGTTTTAACCTATCAACGAGTTCATTATAATTATCATAATAACGATAATCTAATTTTCGATTGTTAAACTTCATAAGACCTCTTCCTATATTTCTACTTCGTAAAGAGGGTACACTAGACTCTGAACCCGATCTTCTACGAAATTTTTCCAATTATTTTTGTTTAGTTATTGAGTGGATTGTGCTTAATTGAGGTTTAATTATATCTCTAAATTTGGGGGCGTTTGATGTACTCAAACCTTTTTCTGGATTATAATCTATATACTGTGCATTCGACTTCCTGATGATATCGATATAGTTTGGAAGGTCGCTATTCTTATACCCAAGTGGTTGGCTTTTAAACAAGAGTTCATATAGACCAGGCGTTCCTTTATATCTTTCTTCTTCTTCACCAATAAGTATATCTTTGTCATCGAATTTAATGGAGGAATTTCCTATTTTCCAACCATCTTTGTCAGGATCAAAGTGAACTCCAAATTTCAGATCAAAATCTCTCGCTCCAGTCGATATAAGGTCTTCAATATACCCTCGAGGTAATGGTGCAAACTGATTTATATATGGCTCCATGGCTTCGTCACGAATTTGTTCTAAAAATGTAGAAGCAGATACTTTGGTTACTGGTGATAACCCTATCCAAATCCTTAAAGTGAATGCTATATGTATCGACTGTAACATTGCTTCTGGTTCATTTTTAAATGGGCACCCAGTTCATATAATCCACCAATTTTTTCCATCCGTTTCTCCAGGGTATAAAATAGTAGAAACTCCACAAAATACCATTTATTATCGAGTCACTGTTAAAAGGATAAACAACATTACTGTGCGTATAATCGATCAAGACGGTGAGCTTGTTAATTTTTAAGACGAAATTCGAACGATACGATTACACTTAAGAAAAGTTTCTGAATAAATATGGTTCTCAGATTTAATAGAACATCTAGAGCGTCACATGATTACCGAAATAGGAAAAGAATATCCACAAAATTATCAAAAGAGAATTATAACTTTTTAGTCTCCTTAGGCTTCAAAGTTTTAGTATAATATAAAAGAACACTTTACACATTTTTGCTTAGTTAAGTAAAGTTACTGCTAGAGTTAACATGGACAAAAAGGATCTCTTAGATGTTACAGGAACATCATATAATGATTCAGCAATTGAGGAATTCCAATACCATTTTTATGAACGCCTACACAGCACCATGCAACAGTTATCTATACATAGAAGGGAAACTGGTTAAAGATGATAATACTGTCGCGACCCGCGTTAAGCGCAAGGTCGAACACTGAGGGGTAGCTAGAGGTAGAGTAGCATGAAAGAAATAAACCTAAGTAAAAAGGGTATATTGAACATAACTGAATACATTAGCAGCGCGACCAGCGGCCAACACGACACCAGTTGCAAACGACACACAAAACAACAAAAAAAAGAAATCAAAAAAAAGCAAGTAAAAAAAAAGGGTAAACATGGGGCAACGTAGCAAAACTTAAAAAACACAAAAAAACTAATGTTAAAAGGGGACTAATAATAATAAAAAAGAGGGACCTAAATAAAAAGAGTATGTAAACATAGCGACTTACCCTAAGAGGTTCATCTTGGCCGTGGCTCGGGGGACGTGTCTCGGAGACCGACCAAGGGGGCGATTTGCGAAACTAAAGGACTGAACTCAACTGAACCAAAGAAGCGAAATGAACCAAATGAACCCTGTTTTGTCGGTCTCCAGCCAATTTATAATTTTTTCCTGATGACCAATAAGCTTTTTGTCGTTATTGACCTAACGTGGAAAGTTCGTCGATTCCCGGACGCTTTGGCGGATGTTCGATATTGAATATGAGACGTTGCATCCGCGCGCGATAGCTCGCGGAAATCGCGGGTCGAATTAGTGAAGAGTATTATCCGGGAATCGCTGAATCTATAAGTTACTGCAAAGTAGGTAAATTACTTGCTTTGCAGAATAAAGAAAGGAAAAAAAAGAAAACCCGCGAGTTGACATGATGTAAGAATAAAAGTTGAATTATCAGCGAAATTTTGATTAATTGATTGATAGATAAGCTGATTGATCATTTCTTGACACATCCCTCTCACCACGGAAAGCTGGACCCCAGCTTTAATGAGGGCCACCTCTGTTATCGATAAATAAAGACCAAAAAAAAGAGGGAAAGAACAAAATACGTAAAAATTAGAACTAGGTATACAAAGTATTACTTATGCTATGAACATATTATAATATCGCGCACTCCGCACTCCGCAGTTTATTAGTCCGGCACTGTAAACTGTAAAGTGTTCGTCTTACCACCTGTCTCTCCACGCTATTATCACGAAATGGGTGTCTATTTCACTTGTTCCTCGCTGGTTTTCATACTCCCGTCGGAGGAATGGGCTGAATTGGCTGAGTGCGCTGGTCCCCGCCGGGATGTTTGTGTTGCGTGTGGGCGTGCAGTGTAGTAGTGTAGTGTAGAGTGTGAGGCCCACAGCCCCAGAAGCCGGAAGAAGTACATCGGGCGCTCGACGTTCTGCCCTCGGTTAATTACTTAAGTTAAGTAGCTGTAGGCGGCAGGGTTTAGTCGTCGGAACAGCGGCCGTGGAGGTGAGGACGCGTCCCTTGCGGGTGCTGCTTCCTAGGTCTGGAAGGCGGCCACGCTGACGTTCGTGGGTGCTCGTCGTGGGGGCATGGTCCTCCCTGCTGCACCAAGTGGAGGCGTTGTCCCAGGGACCCTTGGGGATGAGCTGCCTCTGGGGGACCTCGACCTGCGACGTGCAGGCTAGGCCCAGGTATGTAGGGTTCCGTAGGCCATTTGCACTCGGCGGTGTGTTCAGGACCGTTTTGGGGTTGTTGCAGGATTCCAGACTGCATACGGTTCCGGATGCGCATCCTTCTGTTGGGGTGCGAGGCAGCGTGGTATTCTGGAAAGGTCCAGGGAGGGTCGGCGATGTGACCACAGCGGAGTCCCTGGAGTTCGCTCAGTGCCGGTCTTTGTCGGGGGCGTCGGAGCATTATTGGGGCGTAAGTTAAAACAAACAAAAAAAAAATTAAAATTAGTGAACTAAGTAAGGTTAACTTGCGTCTCTTAACAAAGCGATATCTATGCACTTATCACTTATATTTAATTTAGCTTATTAACACTGTAAACTAATTGATGCGGTCCATATACTTTACTAAGATCTTATAATACGTAATTTATTTTGTAACTAGGTCCTTACCCGAAAAGAAACGAGAGCAACATAAAAAATTCATCAAAGAAATGTTCGAAAAATACAGAACAATTTGGTACATTATTGCAATAATTACCATAATATATTCTCCTCCTCACAATATTACCATGTTACAATATCTCTCTATTACAATATCTCTCGTACGGTCCTGCTCTGAAGTTCATCTTTGCTTGCTTATTTCCTCTCATACTAACAACATCAAAGTCCTGACGCATCACTTTTCTCACCTACATTTTAACGTCTCTTACGTTTATTTGTTGCTCCTTATACTTTCTATTCTACTACTTGTAGTATTAAGTTTCAACTCATGTTTTCTTCATCATGCATTCTATCTAATTAATAGTTACCGGTAACTTACAAATTTTCTTTAGCCCGCATTCATTCACACATTCTCTCAGTTAGTCATTCTCATGAAACCTAATTCCTATCAAAAATTAAAACCGTGATTTCTTATCACTTCTAGGCGAGCTTAGCAACAAACACTCATTTTATCAATGACCATCTAGATATAACAAGTTTTGACCTATTTAGGCCTCTACCAAACTTCCCTATATCTAGGAATAAACATTTTAATTTTCTTGACAAGTTCCAAGCTCAATAATATTCGTAATAACTTCATTTTTACTATAAAACGACCATCACCAAACATCTAAGTGGAGCGAGTTTTCACCTATTGGGGCTTCTGCCAAACTTCCCTCCACCTAGGAATAACTTATGGTCCATAATTTCACACTTCGTTTCGAGTGTGCGTTTACTTACATTCAAGTCATCAATAACTTCTCATTTAAAATATACCTAGGTTATCATTATTAATTAGGACTTTGAGGTTTTTAACATTGACAAGCAAAGATAAGTACTTTTCAGAGTTCTATTCGTATTTTGATCATCCCAGAGTTGCTCAGAATGTAGCAAGGACCGTTTTGAAAGAAAAAAAAAAACAAGGAAATAAAAGAAAATGGCTAATAATGTCTAAGAGCTTTGCTGAGAAATTTTGCAGAATCAAAAAATCGTTTTAACGAGTTCCAATGCTTAGCTTATTGAGAGATTATTTGCCAAAAGGGCATTAAGGGGTGTATTAAGGAGAGATTATCGGTCAATTATACTTGCGTGTCTGTTGATTTTCTCTCGTGTAGTAGGTATGTCGCACTCCCTGTCTGTTGGATTTGCCTTAAATCATTTGAATCTAAACGTATGGCATATTGCTGTACGGGAAGTTGTGTGATGGGTTCCCTCCTATTAGGGTGGTTGGTGGTGGTATTGATCTCCTGTAGCTCTAGTTCAGCACCGGTACTTAATGCTCTGTTTCTACTTGTAGGTTTGGAACTAAGATGGCGTAGGAACATTCTAATGGTGATATAAAGGGTGAATCCGAAAAGGGGGTGCACAATAGGGAGAATAGGGTGTCGTGTTCCGGCACACCATTGGCACATTTAATACCTTAGCGGCTGATCTTGTAAAGTGTTTGTTAGAGGACATATTAATTAAGTTTAATATTAAATAAGTTTAATCGTATCAAATTGTTTTACTTGTGTGTCGTTTTTGGATGTGTATATCTGTGTTTATTATTATTTATGTGTAATTTTACTTTTGTTTATTTTATTTTGTTTTAAGTGCGATTAACTTAGTTAGATAGGGTCTTTTTTTTTTCCTTTTTTTTTTTTGGAGTTAATGTAAGATATGTATAAAATAATCAAAATTAATGGTGGTGATAATAAAAAAAATTTTGTTTGGGAACGTATCATTTTAATTTCTATCGAGGTAACGCAGATTCTTTAGTAGGACGATATTATAAGTGTAAGCAAGTGTCAGGTAAAGAGATACACATATGAGCGCGACTACGGTTCATGACTGGTGTCAGTTGTCCTGCTGGTACAACGACCGGCGAAAGGAATTTATTTTTCATTAAACAGCGCATTTACTAAAGTTATTAGAAAATCGCGAAATATTACGAAGGTAAAATACTTATTTTGGGGAGAGAAAAAAAAATTTTGACAAAGGGGTTAGGAGAATTATGAAGAATTACTCCTGGGCATCGAAGCAATGCGCCTCCATCATATATGTCGTGGTGGAGGGCTGAAGAGGAGGTAGCGGGATTATGAAGAATCTCCGCTAGGGGTCGAAACACGGCGCCTCCACCATATATGTCGTGGTGGAGGGCAGAAGAGGGGGTAGGGGGATTATGAAGAATCTCCGCTAGGGGTCGAAACTAGGCGCCTCCACCATATATGTCGTGGTGGAGGGCTGAAGAGGGGGTAGCGGGATTATGAAGAATCTCCGCTAGGGGTCGAAACACGGCGCCTCCACCATATATGTCGCGACCCGCGTTAAGCGCAAGGTCGAACACTGAGGGGTAGCTAGAGGTAGAGTAGCATGAAAGAAATAAACCTAAGTAAAAAGGGTATATTGAACATAACTGAATACATTAGCGGCGCGACCAGCGGCCAACACGACACCAGTTGCAAACGACACACAAAACAACAAAAAAAAGAAATCAAAAAAAGCAAGTAAAAAAAAAAGGGTAAACATGGGGCAACGTAGCAAAACTTAAAAAACACAAAAAAACTAATGTTAAAAGGGGACTAATAATAATAAAAAAGAGGGACCTAAATAAAAAGAGTATGTAAACATAGCGACTTACCCTAAGAGGTTCATCTTGGCCGTGGCTCGGGGGACGTGTCTCGGAGACCGACCAAGGGGGCGATTTGCGAAACTAAAGGACTGAACTCAACTGAACCAAAGAAGCGAAATGAACCAAATGAACCCTGTTTTGTCGGTCTCCAGCCAATTTATAATTTTTTCCTGATGACCAATCAGCTTTTTGTCGTTATTGACCTAACGTGGAAAGTTCGTCGATTCCCGGACGCTTTGGCGGATGTTCGATATTGAATATGAGACGTTGCATCCGCGCGCGATAGCTCGCGGAAATTGCGGGTCGAATTAGTGAAGACTATTATCCGGGAATCACTGAATCTATAAGTTACTGTGTTAGTTATATGTTATGATCATGTTAGTGTTAATACATCATACATCTATGTAATCTCACACACTGTACAGTTACCATATCGCTCACTCACACACATACACTTTTTGCTGTTAGGCCGAGCGCCTCTATCGCGTCAGGCTGCAGGTGTTTCAGTCTCTCTCGTCGGATCGTCTCGACCACACACGTTAACCCCCACCTCAAATCAATTTTGCTGGTGAATAAATAATCATTTAGTTTTGTTAATAATCGAGAGTGCAGTTATTTCACGGACCTGTTCCTTACATCCACTCCCAAGATCAAACATTTGGTCCTTCGAACGCCGGATCAGCGGCCAAGAGAAAATCAAAATCGAGTGAGGAGGAGAAAAACGTCGATCGCAGCCATCGCAACAAATCGTGACCTTTTGGTTTTGGAGCTGCAAGAAAAAAGAGTTTCCTGTGCACTCGACAGTGTGTTGCATCATTGTGGTACTGTGATAGTGTGTGGTGTTTGTGTGTGCTGACGGTTTTCTCTTCAAGAGAGAACACAGAGAATTTCGGAGCGAAGTTCTCAAGGCCAGCCGTACACACGCAAACTTCCAAGGTAGTCGGAATCGGAGATCACGATCACGATCTCGCGGGTTGACTACAACAGGCGATCCACCTTCAAACGAGGACGAGAGGATTCGGAGTGACGTCATTTGACGGCGTCAAGGAGCAAATTGGTTGCTCAACAACTACGAGTGACGTCATTTGGCGGCGTCAAGGAGCAAATTGGTTGCTCAACAACTACGAGTGACGTCATTTGGCGGCGTCAAGGAGCAAATTGGTTGCTCAACAACTACGAGTGACGTCATTTGGCGGCGTCAAGGAGCAAATTGGTTGCTCAACAACTACGAGTGACGTCATTTGACGGCGTCAAGGAGCAAATTGGTTGCTCAACAACCACATAAAGTAAGCAGACGAGTTCATCAATCCATCCCGCCAACGAGAGAGGACGAGTCCACTTCGCGGACGAGAGCGGTCAGCGGAGAGAGCCAGCAACAGCATTTAGTATCGCAGCGAGAAGTCGGCACAGCAGAGCGCTGTTCACCCGCGACGTTGCCACAATCAAGAAAGTCAAGTGAAAGCTGGCAATGAGACTGGAGAAGAGTGTTTTCACCTGCATACACACTCTACCTGCGCTGCTTTGGTAAAGTCGTTTCAATTTTTGTTTTCTTTGGCCTTTGCATGCTGGACTCGAGCACAGAGTTAGCTTGGACTGCTACTTTCCACATATCATTTTGCACTCCCTTTTTCAATCAAGTGTTTTTTCAAGCGTTATAACTAGCTGATTAGGTCCCTTGTACATTGCTTGTTCACCGTAAATAAATTTCTGTGCGACAAATTGGACAGGTGAAATTTTGGAAAAAAAAAAACTTGGAGCTGAGACGCTGAAAATTTTTCAAGAGAACTGTGAAAAGCCAAATTTAGGTTTTAATAGTACCAATAATTTTTTATATTTTTTTTGAGCATCCACAAGATAAATATTAACTATTCACATCAAAATTGAAAGTTTTTCAAAGAGAAATTAAGATATCTCATTTTTTGTATCGGTAATCACAACTTTTGAAACAGCTCAAGCATTGGAAGTCGTTGAAATTAAATTCTAAAGCTCAAATAAGTTGTGAAATTTTGTGTGGAGTCTGGAGATGCAATTTTGTCAATATTTATGAAGAGACTCAGTAAATTGTTCATATTGATACATTGTGAGACGCAGGAGTTTTCATCTGCTGCCACAAAAACACAACTTTTTTCTATCAATTTGTTCTTTGGACAGCGAGAGCTTTACAATAAAGTGATAAAAAGCTAAAATACAACTAGTAGAGACTGGTTATGCAATTTATTTCAAATTTTCAAAATAAATACTATAAAATTTAGCAATATATGTGTTGATGTATGTTGATCACGTGCATATGAGAAATCAACGCTATTTATTTTGGTAAACATCAACTTTAAATAATCAGATTGTTTTTAAAAAGCAAAAAATAGTTTAATCAAGTTTTGTGGAAACTTGACATATAATTTTTTCCAAATTCAACGATGAAAAATTGGAGTTTTGCAAGGATACCTGTTGACATATATTGGGTATGTCTACTGCTGAGGTGATTTGGTAACGCTACAAGATTCTTTCATCCATCAGAGATTTAAAACAGAGTTTTGGTAAAGATTGGCTTTATCATAACTCATAACAAAGAGTACTTTTGAGTTTGGTCGATACTATTTTTGCAGAATCATTGGAAAATTGAGTTTCACATTGGAGAGAGTATCGCATAGCATCAAGATTGTTTTTCAATTGCTTTTCTTGTCATACACAACAGTGGGTTGTGCATTTGACTCGTGTGAAGGATCTAAAATC
The DNA here is from genome assembly GCA_946251905.1 of Cryptocephalus moraei. Classification (NCBI taxonomy): domain Eukaryota; kingdom Metazoa; phylum Arthropoda; class Insecta; order Coleoptera; family Chrysomelidae; genus Cryptocephalus; species Cryptocephalus moraei. The sequence goes on from OX276466.1 coordinate 17,435,533, forward strand.
ACAGACTTACATCATTTGAACTTGTGTGTTGATTTTTGATTTTTTTTCTCATTCGAATACTGGGACTCGCATCAAGTTTTGAGATTGGTGCCTGTCAAAGTGACAAGTATTCGCTTTACATTTGGTTTGGTTATTTTCATGGAGCTTATCTAGGATTAGTACAAAATACCATTTCTTTTTTCCTTTGGTCGTTTACAATAACGAATTATCATTTCTTTTTTCATCTTTTCATGCATTTCAATACTTGGTAGTGTAAATTTGGTTTAAACTTTGAGCATTTCTTTTTTTTCTCCTGCACGCATTACATTGCTTGGCTTAGTGGAAAATCTCTTCCCGCCATAACATTTGTAGATAATTGATTGGTTTTGCTTGATTTGGTTTGTCACTTATTTTCAATCATCTTTCATTTATTTTTTGGCTTGGTGTAAGCTATACACGAAGCCACCTGAGGGTGGAATATTGAATTTTCTTTTTCGTTTTTTTTTCTAATTTTTTTTTTGTTTTTCCTCTTCTTACACAAATCCCCTGTCTCGTGTTGACACAATGGCTACACCTGACAAACAGATTGTGCTGCAAGAGCGCATTAGCCGTATTTTTGCAAACTTTAGAAAGCTTGGTCAAGCCAAGATGACAGCTGGAGCTTGTGTGTCGAGAATGGAGATGTTGCGTGAGCTTTGGGTCAAATTTGACGAAAATCATGAGGAGCTCCTCGATAGCGAGGACATTGACCCAACGCATCAATACTTCAGGGAGAATATTTACGATGTAACAGAAGAAGCCTATTTGACTATTAATGGGCAGTTCAAGGATTACCTCACTGAGCTTCAGGCTCAAACTCCAGGCCGTTCGGCTGATCCTGCCACTCAGGCTAATCAAGTTCCTGTTGGGTCAGAGGCTTGGAACTTCAAAAACAATGAACTTTGGTGTCACGGTCCCAAGAGATTGTCTGAGAGCTCGTTGACATGGTCCCAAACACACGACATTGCGTCCGATAAATCTCGAGTGAAAACTCCAGTCAAAGAGCCAGAGCAACCGCCGGTGATCTCACTTCAAATTAGCTCAACGGCAACCAAACTGCCGGTCTGGGATCTCATCAACCAGTACTCAGATTTAGGTCGCATGCTACGTGTAACCACGTACATCCTCAAGTTCATAAGAAATTTGTTCGGAAGAGCAGAGCTTCTCAATAAAGTGTCTCCATTTCTCGCCAACCGACCACTTTCTGCTGACTCGAAGCTCACACAGCTCGAACTTCGCTCATCTGCTACACCGTGGGGCAGACTGACGCAGCTCTCTCACATGCCCAACGAGTTGAGAATTCTTCAACAGGGAGGGGAGCTAGGTAAGACTCATTACCTAAAAACGCTTAACGCTGTCGCTAATGATGGAGTCATCAGGGTGGGCGGTCGACTAAAACACGCCCTTCTCTCTTACGACGAGAAATACCCGATCATCCTTCCTACGAACTCCCGGTTCACGGATCTGGTAATCGCGGACGCACACAAGACTACGATACACGGAAGGACTCAGTTGTGTTTGGCACACATCCGACGTCAATTCTGGGTTATCAAAGCCAAGCTCCGAATAACGAAATATGTCCGAAATTGTGTTACGTGCAAGCGGTACCAAGCGTCAAGTTCATACCAGATGATGGGCGATCTTCCAGCCAGTCGTGTTCAACCTGCTCGACCTTTCTCCAACTCCGGAGTCGACTACGCAGGTCCTTACATGCTCCGCATGATTCAGTTCGTCCAACAATTTTGGAAGCACTGGTCATATGATTACCTTTATCGACTTCAGCGCCGCAGTAAATGGAACGATCGTCAGCCCGATTTTCACGTCGGCGACTTAGTCTTGATTCGAAGCGAGACGACTGCTCCTACTCGATGGCCACTATGTCGAGTTACCAAGACCTTTCCCGGTGATGACGATCTGGTGCGAGTGGTAGATGTCCAAACCGCTACTACGAAGCTTCGACGTCCAATCACCAAATTAGTGAAACTTCTCGACAGCGCGACGTTGGAAGATTGAAGAAAAGAAGACTGAATTCTACGCCATGAAATTATTTAGATTCAAATATATTTCGTGATGCGTGATTCATTAATAACGTTAAAGTTTTGATAAATTTTATAAGGTTGAGATCAACTCACATAATTCACGTAAAAAATTTAAATTTTGCATTTCAGCTTGATCCTAACCTTGCTTATGTTTTTTTTGAAATTATATCATTTTAAAATGTTTAAAATGAGGTGGGCGGTAATGTTAGTTATATGTTATGATCATGTTAGTGTTAATACATCATACATCTATGTAATCTCACACACTGTACAGTTACCATATCGCTCACTCACACACATACACTTTTTGCTGTTAGGCCGAGCGCCTCTATCGCGTCAGGCTGCAGGTGTTTCAGTCTCTCTCGTCGGATCGTCTCGACCACACACGTTAACCCCCACCTCAAATCAATTTTGCTGGTGAATAAATAATCATTTAGTTTTGTTAATAATCGAGAGTGCAGTTATTTCACGGACCTGTTCCTTACATCCACTCCCAAGATCAAACATACTGCAAAGTAGGTAAATTACTTGCTTTGCAGAATAAAGAAAGGAAAAAAAAGAAAACCCGCGAGTTGACATGATGTAAGAATAAAAGTTGAATTATCAGCGAAATTTTGATTAATTGATTGATAGATAAGCTGATTGATCATTTCTTGACAATACGGTCCCTACAAAGAATTTATAAATAATGCCCTTTCCCATGTATTCAGAGAAGTGAGATATGAATTGGAAGGGAATCTAATCGATTCTGTTAGAGATCTCGGTCTATCATCTACTCTGAAAGGTTATCTTGCATATACTCCAAGTGAAAGCTCTATGCTAGCAAATGCGAGGTGGTTTCCAAAAAAAGAAATCTCCACACCAAAACCAGGTGAAACTCAACAGCAAGCAGTTCAAAGAAAGAAAATAATAAAAGATAATAATGGAAAATTTAATACACTAATACCGTTAAAACACCTCATGGGATTCTTTGAAGACTATCGTAAAATTATACTTCACATGAAGCAAGAATTGATATTAATTCGTAGTAGCTCTGATTATGATGCAGTAATAAGTACGGATGATGTTGAAAAACCTAAAGTAAATATTACTAAACTCTTTTGGGTGGTTGCACATATTTCCCTTAGTTTAGTTGAACAATTAAGACTAAATAAAATCGTTAATAAAGAAACAACTCTCCCTATATCTTTTAGAAGTGCTGAATTAATTGTAAACCCATCTTTACTAGAGACTTCGCGTCACACTTGGGCAGTGAAAACCTCACCTAAATTGGAATCTCCACTACATGTGATAATAGCTTTTCAAAAGAACCGGAGAAATGATCTTACTGCTGATATGAGTAAATTTGATGATATTTCTTTACGAAATGTTAAAATATTTCTGAATTCTGAAAGATATCCCTATGCTGACCTATTGTTAGACTTTAAAAACAATAAATTCGCAACACTTTATGAAATGTATGCAAATTTCCAAGACTCGTACTATCCGAATAAAGGAAATCAACCGCTATTTAACCCTGCAGAATTTAAAAAAATCTCACCCATTGCACATATTGATTGCTCTCACCAAAAGGATTTTGCTCAGTCAGGATCTATTACCCTTCGAGTCGAATTTGAAACGGAGGATACGACAACATCTGATGTTGCGGCATACTGTTTAATCCTACATGAAAAACGATTCACCTACAATCTATTAACAAAAATTGTGCGTCAACTCTAAAGCGCATGCTTTACTTTACTCTTTAAGAAACTCAACTGAGAGTGAAATTGATCAGTTATGTTATGAAGCGTCGTAGAAGTTACATCACACTACATAAGTTTACTACGAAACTTAAAGAATTTAATGAAAAACTCCACAATCTCCAACTCGCTATTAAGTTGTATTGTTTATCTAAACAATTTAAACGACTTAAAATATGAGAGTGGTTCTCGATATTCAGGGATTCATGCGAGAACGTAATGATTTTGTGGTGAAAGAATTGGCTGCATACGATGGATATCACCTCTCTCACGCTGTGTTTAAACCACCTTTTCCAATGGATATGCTGTCTCTGGATCAGCAAACTCAAAACAAATGGCTAACAAAAAATCACCATGGTCTTACGTGGAATGTAGGATTCACGCCTCTACATCAGTTTAGTAAATATCTACAGGAGCTAACGTCCACAGTATCTCATGTTTATGTTAAGGGGGGTGAAAAAGCAAATTATATTAAAAAGTATATACCTCAAAAAGTTGTAGAATTGCCCGAACAACCTGCTTTGCAGAAATCGGAACCAAAATGTTTTTATCATTTAAATAACTATTGTATGTGTGCTTTATCAAATGTATTTTTTTTGTATGAAAATTTTGTTATGCAATGATTTATTAAATAAAACAAAGTATTAGACATCAAAAAATTCTTTATTACATAGATAACTTGAATTCTCTATCAATTATGTATTTATAATTTTCTATTTCTTCAAAAACAGCTTTTTCCTTTTCAATCCAGTTTTCCTTAATCTCTTCCTCTGCTTTTTCTTCCTTCTCCTCACCCAATTCTTCCACGTGTTCTACCTCATCTTTTTCCTCTTCTTCCACAAATTGAGCTGCGGGTTTGTCCGGTAGATATTGCTTTATTCTATGTAAATAATCATCTAAGTTGATCCGTTGAAGTTCTTGCACGAAATGTTCAATACACAACTCCGACTTTTCGAACATATCACATAAATCACATCCGACTGCGTACCTTCTCGCCATGTGTTTACAATAATCCTCATCATAGAACCGCCCCATTCCATAAACCGACTCATGATCAGCGTCCCACCGAAGGTCGGCAAACAAACTAGATATATTTTGAATACCGGTTTTGAGACTGACAATCTCAATTTCTTTACGATAACACATCCACATGTTGGTTTATCATATGTAATGTGTTATGCGTTACTAAACACAGTTTATGGATAACTTCCTAAATATAATTTCCCCCACCATCTCCCAGTTTCATAAACTGGTTTTCTATTTTTAAACACCTCTTCTTAGGAATGTCAATGACCGAAAAGTGTTTCCTAGTTGACCTCAAGCGGTCAGTAACCTGAACCGGTTTTTCATTATGTTGAAGAACGGTTAAGGTCAATGAGCTCGTTTCCTAATTTAAAATAACTCTTCTTTGAAAGGTCAATGACCGATACAGGTTTGTGTCAATAATTGGTAAAGTTGACTGACCTAAACCGGTTTAGGTCAACTTAACCGGTCATTGACATAAACCGGTTTTCGATTAAAATCTTGGTTTTCTATTTTTAGAACTTGTGAATATATAAAGTGTGTTGTTTATTGTGAAACAGTTTAGTAATCAACACATATAGTTCACAATGAAGTGTGACAAGTGTGGAGCAGTTTTTCTTAGAAAGGGGATGTTTACGCGTCACACACCTACATGTCAAAAGCGTAACTGTAAAATGTGTGGAAAATCGTTTACAACTTTATTCAATTTGAAACGTCATGAGCGTCTCAGCTGTAAGTCTGGTGCCACTACGAGTAAACAAGTGAAACTGAATAATGGGGCAGCTGCTCCAAGTACCTCAGTGTGTTCCCCTCTAAATAATGGAGTAGCTGCTCCAAATACCTCGGTGTGTTCCCGAAATCGACTCAATAGACCAGTTTTAAGCTCTTTAGGAAATAACATTCAGAAGATACAACACGCATTCATGAGTCGCATCGTTAGCTACAGGGTTAACACTGATGAAAATCACATCAATCCACAAACATTCTTCACAGAAATAAATTCAAAGGTAGTAGATTTACTTTCAGAGTACTTAAATAGATTTAATAATCTGAAAATAAATATGGAGCTTTTTGGACTTTACGTCATAGTGGAAAAGAATCTCACCGATGTAAAGTCTTTTAATACAAAAAATAAAGTACTTACTGCATCTACTGACCTCGACCAAATTTATGATGAATTTAAAGAAGAAATCCAAACGAAAATGTCTGAGTTCCAAGAACGTGACTCTGGATGGAGTCTGAAAAATGTCCTCTTCCTAGATGTGAACATCAATAGATTCAGTTCAGTGTCCGCGTCCTCATATATTAAACTTCCTAAATCAATACAGTCCACCAAAAGTGTTTTGAACATACAAAATTCAGACAATAAGTGCTTCGCGTGGAGTGTTATCGCAGCGATATTTCCAGCAACTGGTGAACCAAGCCGAGTGTCATCATACCCCCATTATGACATTTTATTGAATTTTACAGGTATTGAGTTTCCTGTTAAGTTAAAGGATATATCAAGGTTTGAAGATTTAAACAATATTTCTGTGAACGTATATGGACTTGAAACAAAATTTGAAAATGGAAAATATGTTACTGAAGTAGTTGGACCTTTACATTTCACATAACATCGAAAGCAACCCATGTGATCTTGCTGCTTATTTCAGATGATGATGGTAACAATCATTATTGTTTAATCAAAAGATTCTCAGCGTTAGTCAGTAGACAACTATCGAAAGTACATGGTGCACTACATATTTGTGATGGTTGTCTTCAAGTCTTCAGGAAGCCTCAGCAGTTAGCTGTACATGAAAAACATGATTGTAACCACCTTTACACTCAAACACCTACAACTAATATTATTACAAATAAATATGGTGAGCTTATACCACAAAATATCCTTAAATTTGTTAATATTGAAAAACAGTTATCGGTGTCATTTGTAATTTATGCTGATTTTGAGAGTCTTTTGAAACCGATTCATCATACTGAACCATGTAGTAATACTTCTTTCACGGTGAAAGCATTCGAATATGAACCTTACTCTTTTGGAATGTATGTTAAATGTAATTTTGATGATAAATTATCACAATATTATTCATATCGAGGTCCTAATGTTGCTGAAATGTTTACAAAACAGTTGGATGAAATCGTTTACTCTCTTTACTATACACATTTGAGACATGTAAAACAAATGATATCATTAACACAACAAGAAGAAGATCTATTTCAAAAAAGTTTGATTTGTCACATCTGTGACAAACCTTTATCACAAAAAGATAAAGTTCACGATCATTGTCATATGAGTGCTCTCTACCGTGGCCCCGCCCACTCCAATTGTAACTTAAATTTTAAAGTTCCGAAGTTTATTCCAGTATTTTTTCATAATCTAACAAATTACGATTGTCATTTGTTTATAAAAAAATTATCTTTAAAAGGTGAAACAGTATCAGTTATAGCTCAAAACAAGGAGAAGTATGTTTCGTTTTCGAAACGTATTTTAGTTGAAAAATCGACCGATCCACATCAATTAGATAAATATGTTTCATTAAGGTTTGTGGATTCTTTTCGCTTTTTATCTAGATCTCTTGATAAGTTAAGTACCAATTTACATTCAGATCATTGTAATGAAGTCAGAAAGCATTTTCCAGAAGACAGTGAGTTTAATTTGGTGAGACGCAAGGGAATTTTTCCTTACAGTTATGTTGATACATTCGAAAAATTAAATGAGGAATTACCACCCCTCGAAAAATTTTATGATACAATTAACTCAGAATCGATTTCTCAAGAAGACTATAAACGAGTACAAGAAGTGTGGCAAACTTTCAAATGCTCTACATTAGGAGAATATTCTGATATTTACCTAAAGAGTGATGTACTGTGGGGGCTAGAGCGTTAATAGCTAAACCACATTTTAAGTCCTGTTCAATATTCGATGAAAATTGAGTGGCAATCCAATTACAGAAAACGAAGGTCGGTTATGATAAACCTCTTTACATCGGTTTTTCAATTTTGGATATTTCTAAAACAGTTATCTATGATTTCTTTTACGGTTTCATTAAAGAGAAATATGGTAGTAAAGCTACACTATGTTACACTGACACTGACTCACTTATCTTGGAGATTTTTACTGATAATATATATATGATGATATTAAAAACAACATTAACTACTTTGATACATCAAACTACCCCCTTAACAACATTCATACTATTCCACAAACCATATCAGTTGTTGGAAAAATGAAGGATGAGGATACCCATAGAATGTTTTTATGGTACAGGTGCTAAGGCTTATTGTGTTAAAGCGGTTGATGTCGTTAAGAAAGCCAAGAGGATTTCGAAAAGTGTTATAAAAAATCAACTACACATTTCTGATTACATTCAAACCGTTGAACATGGGGGGTCGATTTTTCGCAAAATGTATATTTTTTCTTCTCATCTTCACACAATTTATACAGAACTTAAAAATAAAATTGCTCTGTCGTCATAAGATGATAAGAGATGTATAATCCCACACACCTATGACACTTTGGCATGGGGTCATTTCCTCATTACTCCAACTAAAGGTGATTTAGATCTTCTTCTTAAGTGGGGAGATGATTTATGTTATTAAAATGAATCTTATTTTTAACATAAATATGTATTATTGTATATATTTGTTATGTATAAATATGTATTTAGGAAATGAAATAAAAGTTATGGGTATAAATGATTTTATTGAGTTTGATTTATTTTCTTTACAATCCTTAGATATAGTTGAATTATTTTTCGCACTTCTGTTTTGTTCCTCTCATCGTCCAAGCATCGATAGCGACACCCACAAGTGTCAGGTCCTTCCAGTGTTTCATCATATGCCCAGGGACAGCTTTTATAGTGTGACCCATACACCGAGTTTATCTTCTAATTATTCTTTTTTTCTGCAGTTGTTGTTGTAAAGCATGGAGTCTTGCCTTATGTTCTTCCAACACCATGTGACCATATAGTTTAAAAAACTCTTGAAGATCCATTATGGACACGACAGGAAAAACTTGTTAACAATATATAATTTTGCGAGACAGTCAAGTAGTAACAATGATGAACACACCGCTACGTAGATGAGAAGTGAAGTAACTACGCTTTGGTCTCCAGGCGACTCGTCTTTTATATAATTGAGGGTGGTGGGGTGAAGTGTTCGCCATTTAGTGTACTCCGTGGAATTAGTACTTCTGATCCGCAATTTATAGATAGTGCTATTATTAGGGATTGATGTGTGAAAAAGTGGTTTCATAACCTGCATTGGGATCCACCTCGAAGGCCAGTTACCGCTCGTTTCATCACTATCGAAGCGTACATAAATTTCTTTAGAATCATTAGCATAAATATATAACACATTCTGCCAAACAGCATGTAGCACTAGAATATCGTTCACCAACATCTTATTAATAACTGCTCAATATGGATGTGATTAGTGGTTTATGTTTTGAAAGAGTTAGTGGTTAGGGTGCAAAGGAGGGGTGGGGGTAAAAATGGTTAGAAGTTAAAGATTAAAGGTTAGTGGGGGGGGTAAAGAAGTGGGGATGGAAAGGTGGGCAAAAGAAGTAAGGATAGAAGGGAGGGGGTATCGGAAGTGGGGATAGAAGGGAGGGGGTACCGGAAGTGGGCGCGGCTGGTGTCAATAAACCGGAAGTGGGCGTGGCTGGGGCCAATAAACCGGAAGTGGGGCGTGGCCGGGGTCAATAAACCGGAAGTGGGCGTGGCTGGGGTCAATAAACTGGAAGTGGGCGTGGCTGGGGTCAATAAACCGGAAGTGGGCGTGGCTGGGTCAATAAACTTGAAGTGGGCGTGGCTGGGGTCAATAAACCGGAAGTGGGCGTGGCTGGGGTCAATAAACCGGAAGTGGGCGTGGCTGGGGTCAATAAACCGGAAGGGGGCGTGGCTGGGGTCAATAAACTGGAAGTGGGCGTGGCTGGTGTCGATAAACCGGAAGTGGGCGTGTCTGGGGTCAATAAACCGGAAGTGGGCGTGGCTGGGTCAATAAACTGGAAGTGGGCGTGGCTGGGGTCAATAAACTGGAAGTGGGCGTGGCTGGTGTCGATAAACCGGAAGTGGGCGTGTCTGGGGTCAATAAACCGGAAGTGGGCGTGGCTGGGTCAATAAACTGGAAGTGGGCGTGGCTGGGGTCAATTAACCGGAAGTGGGCGTGGCTGGGGTCAATAAACTGGATCTTGATCTGCACAGCTTTCTTATTTCTTATCTACTTACGTGCTTTGAGCACGGACGATCCGAATGAAACCCTGTGGGACACACTTGAAAAAAATTCAGTTTGCTCTTAATAACACATCTTCTAATAAAACAACAGGAGAAACTCCTTACAAAGTCTTGATTGGTATAAATCCCAAACTTGGCGCAGATTCACATTTAACCAGTACGCTGGGAGAACTAGTGTGTCGGGTAGATTTAGGCGAATTACGTAAAAAGGTAGCGTCAAAAATGACGGAGGAACAGAAAAAGCAAGAAAAAATTTTTAATAAAAAACGCAGAAATGCACCAAAGTATAAAAAAGGGAACCTGTGTTGGTAAAAATCACCTCAATTCAACCCACGGGTATGAGTAAGAAACTTCACCCCGTCTTCAAGGGCCCTTTTCGCATACAAGAGGTTCATAAAAATGATCGGTACCTGGTTCGAGACCAGAGAAACAAGAGGCAACATGAGACAGTAGTAGCTGTTGACCACGTCAAACCAAGAATAGTTCTGGATGAACTCCAGGAACAACCATTTGATTACGTAAAACACTTTTTACGTTGGTAGTCTGTGTTGGATAAAATAATTCGCACTAGGTGTTGCCATACTACAACGATAACACCGGGTGGTTACGACCACAGTTTCAGGAAAGCTACGGCTTGGAAACACAGAGTGGTTACGGCGACAGTTTCAGGAAAGCTACGACTTGGAAACACAGGGTGGTTACGACCACAGTTTCAGGAAAGCTACGGCTTGGTAACACAGGGTGGTTACGACCACTGTTTCAGAAAAGCTATGGCTTGGTAACAGGGTAGTTACGAGTACAAAGTCAGCTAAGCTATGACTTGGCTCTTCATTCATGACACTTTCTTGATTAAGATACTAATGGTTTCCAGATGCTCCGATGTTTCTTCGGAAGAGTTGTAGGTTGTTTCAAGGACGAAACACCTGTCAGGATGGACGAGCTATTAGGAGCCGGCCTTGTACCAATAGACCGTGAGATATTGATATGTGGTTCAACCATCATTTTCTCCCTTATACCTCTTAAAGTACTGAAAAGTATACTCGAGTTGAGTAAAATAATAAAAAATTTTGGGGTTTCCTGGCGCCATCCCACTGATAATTGAATTTATTTTTGTAAAAATATTCAGGTGTGGTGCGACGATTTTCTCCCTTATGCCATGCTTATGAAACGATAGGAAAATATCTATTGTGAGAGTATCCTGAATACGACCCTGTCAACCCGGACTACGAGTACGCGAGGAGACGGTCCTGGCTAACCTCGGCCGCTGGGAGATGCGCACGCTCGAAGCTCGAGGGATTCACAAGATAGACGATTCATTCCTTTTGCCGATCGATTCAGAATACAGTTGTATTTTTATCTCGTACTTTTATTTTAAAATTACGCCCATCTTAATAAATCAGAAGCGGGATTCGGGCGCATTTGTGGGGCAAATAAATAGTTTTGTGCGTGTGTACGTGGGGAAGGTGAACCTGCACACCTACGTAAAACGGACCACGAGACAGGCATCGCGGCGCTGAGAGGCCGTGCTTGGACGTCTTGGACATTAAATTGGTGAGTACCCAAGCCTCAAAGACATTATTTTCGTATAACGATACCAGCTCTAATCTGTCTATTCGCTGTACATTTTTGACTGCCCTTTGTACTGTGTAACAAACTGAGACAATGAGTGAATGTTACAAATCGAGGTCCCGTTCGCGACGTCGTCGTAAACGCGTTAGGGAATCGAGTCCTTCCTCGAATTCGCGTTTACTTCAAAAAAGACTTGAACTTTTGGAAAATTTGGTGCGTAGGCGTGACCTTACGGTAAATTCAAGGGAATCACCGGGGACCGGGGATTTACAGACCGTCGGCTCCTCGTCGACGCCGGTCGGTACGCATACGCGTGTATCGTCGTCCGCGCCGTTGCCACGTCGTGACGAATATCTTGAACCGGAACAGGTTTACTCTTCGCGTGAGCAGGGAAATTCAAGATTTTCTGGTAGATTGGAGTTGATTCCCATTTTTGATGGCTCAATGGATGGCCTTACTGTTATACAGTGGTTAGACAAAGTAAACTCTGTTAGTAACATGTATAATTGGGATGATCGAGCAAAAATCTTCGGGGCAATTGCACGATTGTCCGGAAATGCGAAATCCTGGTACGAATGCCTAACTGAAACACCTACAACTTGGCTTGAATGGGAGCAACAATTAAAACGCGCATTTCCGCCGTTCAAAGGCATCGCGACGAAATTAAAGGATTTTGTTAACACTGAAAGACGTTCCAATCAAAACATTGTTGAAATTTATTATGAAAAATTACGAGTAGGGAGACACTGCAACCTTACGGACGAAGTGATTGCTGATGTCATCATTTCAACAATTAATAACAACTTACTGAAAGCTAGTGCACAAGCTGCTAGGTGCAATACGCCGGAAAAATTATTAGAATTTCTCTCTGAATCTGACTATGTGAATGAAGCACCCAGCCAAAGGCAACAGGTTCCACGTTGCCTGACACTTCAATGACAATTATATTAAAAGACATCAATTTAACGACCACGGCAAATCTGGGAAGACGTATGGAACAAATAAACCAGAGAAAAAGATTATCTGTTATTATTGTAACAAAGAGGGACATGTCAAGGAAAAATGTTTTAAAAGAAAATCCGATCTTTCATCAAAAATAAATGTGATCTCCAATACTGATAAGAAATATCCTATGGAGGTTAAAGTCAATGGTGAGGTAGTTCCGGCCTATGTAGATTTTGGCAGCGCGTGTAATATAACAACCTTGAATAAAGCAATGGCTCTAGCGTTACCCGTCGACACCAGTAAACAATCAATGATGATGGGATATGGAGGCGCTACTGTTAACTCTTTAGGACAGACTTCTGCGCGTATCAAAATCGATGAAGTTGAAAGGACCGTACCGATTCTGGTCGTTAACAACGAAGCTCAAAACATCGAGTTACTGATAGGCCAACCTTTTACTGAACAGTCGGACAGTTTAGCAATAAAGTCCGGAAATCGTTTAACGTTTCATAATAATAATGATATTTGACAATTAACCATACCTTCTACAGAACAACTTAAATATGCAGTGACCGTTAACGAAAGTGTATCACTCTTACCGGGAATAAATAAGATTCGAGTGAGCTCCAAATTAAATCACGCAGACCTGATGATAAACGCGTCTGAACAGTTTCGTAATGGATCAATTATCATTATCCCTCGAAAAACACTCGAGATTCGAAATGAAAAAGGAATTCTTACAGTTCTTAACATAGGCAAAAATACCGTTAAATATAAAGGAGACGAATATATTGCCCGAGGATTGTTAAACGATAAAATTTCATTGTCCAAATCAATAAATATTGTAATAGTTTGTAACTTATAGTGTGGGATACTACTTAAAATGTTCCTCTGACGAAACCCATTCTTTTTTTTTTAAGCTATCATTGCATGGAGTGGTTTTCAAGAGAAATGACAAATGTAGCTATACTCATTCAATCGAAAATAAAAAACTATTGTCCCTGCTGTGGGTAAGCCTACAGGTGAAAAACTTGTTTGTCATATTTGTGAAAAGAAATTTACCCCTAATGACGGTATAATAAATAAACACGAGCACTTTTCCGACCGTATGCGTGGCTGGACCCACCAATCTTGACTACACCTCTATTATTAATTTATAATTATTATATTATGTAATATACAAGTATCTATTGTGGAACTTTTTAATTTCGAAATATAATACCTAGTTAAGTAAGTAAGCGTTTTAAGTAATTTTAATTAGGTACACAGAAAATAAATATATTAATAGTTTGATTACGAAACATTCTGTTGTTACAAACATATTTATTTCTAATATACGTCATTTCGCTTAAACATGGATATAGGTATAAGGTATAGGCGGTCTAATTGGTTCACTCAGATCTCCCCCGTCGAGATGTTAATGCCTCCATCTGAACACTTCTCACTTTGATATTTTAAAATTCGTCCAGTATTCATGGAGTATTGCTTACGTGCGACCTTTATATGTTGTCCCCCGTTTTAAAGTATTTTCGAAAATAAATGCTATATTGTCGAATACTAATACAAGTCCTAATAATTACACACACTTCCCCATTGCCGAAGACGAAGCAGAACTATCGTGACAAAGATCTACAAAAGAATGACAAAATTTCAAAAACGGGCCATATTTATTACGTCGTGATCGGATTGAATATTAAACACTTTGATAATTTAAAAATCCTCCAAAATCTTGAAATGTGTGCTTGTTTGCCACGATGATTTTTACAATTTCACGCGTCGTTACATGTGATAAGGTAGGTACTACTATCTTAGACTGATTCCAGCTAATTGAATTCGTAATTTCGAGAAAACTTCAAGAACATCTAAGTATTACCTAGATCACAGCGTACTTTACCAGGGGCAAACTTCTCCTTAATCGTCGCCGGTACTCTTTGGGGTAGGAAATTTGATTTCTCCTCTAATCCCCTAGAACCTAGAATAGACTGTGCGCTAGTAGTGAGTATGCAGAGATCCAATAAAACTAACCTCGGACGAACGGATACACACACTGACAGGTAGCAACAACGAAGAACCTTTGATAACCTTACTTAGAGAGTGATCTGCAATAGAATCACAAAATTATAAAAAAGGTTACATTTACTATGTCATCATGGGTAAATCGAATATTAAATCAATTCTCTCAAGAGTGTATCATCCTCATCCCGGGGCCCCTGTGACTCATCGACTATGTGCGTGTTTTGCATAAGACCCAGTATTTTTGACAACTCGAGGGTATGAGTTCACTGGATTGTTACCTACCCCAAGATCGTTTAGCGCAATAAGATTCCATGACACATAGATTTATATATAACACAAGTTTACACCTCTCGAAATCCTTTTCATACATATAAGTTAATTATATCAAATAGGTCGTTGAAATACATTCATATAACATAATGATGTTCAAAATTTTTATTATTTAATCGTCAGGCAAAGCTATTTTCCAGCAAAAATATGTCACAAAAAGCGAATACCAATGAAAACGTACGCGAGAAAACGCACGCGAGTAAAGCTCTTTAAACCAGGTAGGTACATCGATATGCACAAGTTCGCGATAAATAATTTATGTGTGGAATTCCGAAGAACGGTGAATCGTTTTAAAAGTACCTAATGAGAATTCTGCAACACATCAGGTGAATTCGATTGTAATACGTCGACTACAATAATCATAAAGAAAGAGAGAGAGAGAGAGAGAGAGAAAGAGAGAGAGAGAGAGAGAGAGAGACATGGCACAATGCATGGGGGATTTTACATTAGGATTTTAAATATATATTGCTCACCTGTAATGATTTTAAAACAATGTGACGTGCAAATTCTTATTTGGCCTTATAATAAAAAGAGATCTAATTAGTACCACGGATGGATATGTGTGTGGGTTAAGTAAGATTAAAAAGACGAGAATTCTAGTGGAAATAAGAGAAAGAGAGCAAATAGCCTCTTTCAGAATGTCAGGGTTTTTATGTTTTCATTGTTATTTAGCGATTTTGTCGGAAGTACGAACTCATTGAGAGATTCATGTAGGTAATAGATATACTTGAAAGAAGGGGTGGTTTCCACCTCTAGGGAAAAAACACACTTCGGCACAAGTTCAACTTTGAAGAACGTTATATATATATAACTTGCAGACTTGTATAGGATATAATTTATGCACTTCCGAGAGAATAAGGATTCCGGAGCAGGGGTATTGATGAGTCATTTTAAAAGTAACGAGAATTCTTCAACATAGGAGACGGGTTCGATTGTAGTGCATTACTTCGATAATCACAAAAAAAAGAAGAAAAAAAGAGTGGGAGAGGAGAGAAACAGAGACGGAGAGAGAGAGAGAGAGAGAGAGAGAGACAGATATATATATTTATATATGCGTCAAATGAAGAAGGATTTCACATCATGAATGTTAAATATATCGCACTTATGAAATAATTATTAGAAATATTATTAACATTCACTTTATACCTACCTATTAATTAACCTGTACCTATTGTAGTTAACACACTCAAGGCCAATTACCAAGGAGTTTAAAAATCATATTTTTGTTTTACTTTAGATATAAATTTAAACCACACTTAACTAAACAACACGACACCGTCTTTATGTACATAAATACTTGAAGATGAAAAGATATAGTATTTTCTAAGGAGAGAAGAAAGTTTAACACCCACACGTAACAGGTATATGAGGTATATCGTGTGTAGGTTACACACGTCGCTTTTACCTCTCCGAAAGAAAATTTCCAAAAAATGTGTTAGGTTAGGTCCAACCATCGCGCGCAATGGTTGGACCTAACCTAACACATTTTTTGGAAATTCTTTATTACACATCCACCTGTATAACGTGGCGGAACACGTGTTCACAACGAAGAAATTAACAAACGTACATACCACTTTGTGCCATTGACCATTCTAACCCAGCATCCCCTTCACTTAACCTTATTTATATTTCACTAGCTTCTCTCTTTCAGACATCTACATATAGAGACATATAGGCGTAGAAGTGCCAACCTACCCATAACCGTTTTAAGGTGAGTCATCACACATCTTTTCAATCTGTCTACTCTGTGTCTGCTGTTATGATACTGTTCTATTTGTCAGCTTTGACAACTTGGTGTCGAATTCAAGATAACGTTCATATTGTGAAAACCACGCTGAGAAAGTAAAATCTTTTCTTTCGGAGAGGTAAAAGCGACGTGTGTAACCTACACACGATATACCTCATATACCTGTTACGTGTGGGTGTTAAACTTTCTTCTCTCCTTAGAAAATACTATATCTTTTCATCTTCAAGTATTTATGTACATAAAGACGGTGTCGTGTTGTTTAGTTAAGTGTGGTTTAAATTTATATCTAAAGTAAAACAAAAATATGATTTTTAAACTCCTTGGTAATTGGCCTTGAGTGTGTTAACTACAATAGGTACAGGTTAATTAATAGGTAGGTATAAAGTGAATGTTAATAATATTTCTAATAATTATTTCATAAGTGCGATATATTTAACATTCATGATGTGAAATCCTTCTTCATTTGACGCATATATAAATATATATATCTGTCTCTCTCTCTCTCTCTCTCTCTCCGTCTCTGTTACTCTCCTCTCCCACTCTTTTTTTCTTCTTTTTTTTGTGATTATCGAAGTAATGCACTACAATCGAACCCGTCTCCTATGTTGAAGAATTCTCGTTACTTTTAAAATGACTCATCAATACCCCTGCTCCGGAATCCTTATTCTCTCGGAAGTGCATAAATTATATCCTATACAAGTCTGCAAGTTATATATATATAACGTTCTTCAAAGTTGAACTTGTGCCGAAGTGTGCTTTTTCCCTAGAGGTGGAAACCACCCCTTCTTTCAAGTATATCTATTACCTACATGAATCTCTCAATGAGTTCGTACTTCCGACAAAATCGCTAAATAACAATGAAAACATAAAAACCCTGACATTCTGAAAGAGGCTATTTGCTCTCTTTCTCTTATTTCCACTAGAATTCTCGTCTTTTTAATCTTACTTAACCCACACACATATCCATCCGTGGTACTAATTAGATCTCTTTTTATTATAAGGCCAAATAAGAATTTGCACGTCACATTGTTTTAAAATCATTACAGGTGAGCAATATATATTTAAAATCCTAATGTAAAATCCCCCATGCATTGTGCCATGTCTCTCTCTCTCTCTCTCTCTCTCTTTCTCTCTCTCTCTCTCTCTCTTTCTTTATGATTATTGTAGTCGACGTATTACAATCGAATTCACCTGATGTGTTGCAGAATTCTCATTAGGTACTTTTAAAACGATTCACCGTTCTTCGGAATTCCACACATAAATTATTTATCGCGAACTTGTGCATATCGATGTACCTACCTGGTTTAAAGAGCTTTACTCGCGTGCGTTTTCTCGCGTACGTTTTCATTGGTATTCGCTTTTTGTGACATATTTTTGCTGGAAAATAGCTTTGCCTGACGATTAAATAATAAAAATTTTGAACATCATTATGTTATATGAATGTATTTCAACGACCTATTTGATATAATTAACTTATATGTATGAAAAGGATTTCGAGAGGTGTAAACTTGTGTTATATATAAATCTATGTGTCATGGAATCTTATTGCGCTAAACGATCTTGGGGTAGGTAACAATCCAGTGAACTCATACCCTCGAGTTGTCAAAAATACTGGGTCTTATGCAAAACACGCACATAGTCGATGAGTCACAGGGGCCCCGGGATGAGGATGATACACTCTTGAGAGAATTGATTTAATATTCGATTTACCCATGATGACATAGTAAATGTAACCTTTTTTATAATTTTGTGATTCTATTGCAGATCACTCTCTAAGTAAGGTTATCAAAGGTTCTTCGTTGTTGCTACCTGTCAGTGTGTGTATCCGTTCGTTCGAGGTTAGTTTTATTGGATCTCTGCATACTCACTACTAGCGCACAGTCTATTCTAGGTTCTAGGGGATTAGAGGAGAAATCAAATTTCCTACCCCAAAGAGTACCGGCGACGATTAAGGAGAAGTTTGCCCCTGGTAAAGTACGCTGTGATCTAGGTAATACTTAGATGTTCTTGAAGTTTTCTCGAAATTACGAATTCAATTAGCTGGAATCAGTCTAAGATAGTAGTACCTACCTTATCACATGTAACGACGCGTGAAATTGTAAAAATCATTGTGGCAAACAAGCACACATTTCAAGATTTTGGAGGATTTTTAAATTATCAAAGTGTTTAATATTCAATCCGATCACGACGTAATAAATATGGCCCGTTTTTGAAATTTTGTCATTCTTTTGTAGATCTTTGTCACGATAGTTCTGCTTCGTCTTCGGCAATGGGGAAGTGTGTGTAATTATTAGGACTTGTATTAGTATTCGACAATATAGCATTTATTTTCGAAAATACTTTAAAACGGGGGACAACATATAAAGGTCGCACGTAAGCAATACTCCATGAATACTGGACGAATTTTAAAATATCAAAGTGAGAAGTGTTCAGATGGAGGCATTAACATCTCGACGGGGGAGATCTGAGTGAACCAATTAGACCGCCTATACCTTATACCTATATCCATGTTTAAGCGAAATGACGTATATTAGAAATAAATATGTTTGTAACAACAGAATGTTTCGTAATCAAACTATTAATATATTTATTTTCTGTGTACCTAATTAAAATTACTTAAAACGCTTACTTACTTAACTAGGTATTATATTTCGAAATTAAAAAGTTCCACAATAGATACTTGTATATTACATAATATAATAATTATAAATTAATAATAGAGGTGTAGTCAAGATTGGTGGGTCCAGCCACGCATACGGTCGGAAAAGTGCTCGTGTTTATTTATTATACCGTCATTAGGGGTAAATTTCTTTTCACAAATATGACAAACAAGTTTTTCACCTGTAGGCTTACCCACAGCAGGGACAATAGTTTTTTATTTTCGATTGAATGAGTATAGCTACATTTGTCATTTCTCTTGAAAACCACTCCATGCAATGATAGCTTAAAAAAAAAAGAATGGGTTTCGTCAGAGGAACATTTTAAGTAGTATCCCACACTATAAGTTACAAACTATTACAATATTTATTTTCTGTGTATCTAATTAAAAATGACTTAAAATGTCGTTTATTGAAAATTAAACGTGTAAGTTTGAACTGAATTGAAAATAATGCAAACGCTGACTTACATAACTAGGTATTATATTTCGAAATTAAAAAGCTCCACAATAGGTATTTGTATATACAATATAATAATTATAAATTAACAATAGATGTGTAGTTTAAAAACGTATACATACAAAATACAAAAATAGATATATATAGTTTAGATATCATTTTAAAATGTATCTGAATGAATGTAACAAAAAATATTAATGGATATTCATAAATTACAATTTTATTATTATATTATTATATATATTATATTATTTATATTATTTGTCTTCCCGCCAGCGTTTATGACCATACGGATAGGAGGAATAATTGGTCGTAAAACGCCGTTTACAAGATGTAGGCTTGTACCTTTTCTCTATCAGTTTCGTGACGACGTGATGATCTTCGGTTGTACGAAATTGTCTGCTGGTTACGGTTAACGATTTTTCGTTGTGTAAAATTTGTTGTTTCACACTTTGAAAATTTACAATCTGACTCGCTTTCCAGCTTAGTCTAATTCCCTTTAATTTACATATTTCCTGGCCTGATGTTAGTCTATAAGCATAGGTTTTCGGACCCCCTGATACAAATTCTGTGATATGGGTTTCTGGTGGTAGTTCGTTAGTCATATCTCCAACGCAATCTCCTACAGACGGTTCCCAGGTGTCTCCAGGTCGAGAAACGTATATTATAGAATCCGTATCGTAATATAGAACCCTTTCCTCAAGTTTTTCAAGATATGAATACAGCTTTAATCGAGCTTGAGCCGTTACATAAGATGCAATGGCTACATTAACTGTAGACAAACTGTCTGATGCGTCTTCCTTATATTCCCAATTAACTAATAAGACAGACTCATTAATGGGAAGTGCCGTATTCACTGTGATTGCAGGATCCACTAGCATGGCAAACCATTCCGCGGGGTCATTTATTACGACTGTTTTCGGTTGATTCTCTCTTTGACCGAATTTACCCCAGAAATTGTTTAGAATTAATTTTGCTAGTGTTCTGAGCCCAGCATTTTTTTCAATCGCTGCAAAATCTAGCTGTATACCTTCTTGCTGTAGGAAGGTCTTGATGTAAAGCTCCCTCTCTTCCTGGATGGTGCAGTGTATGGGAAATCCACTTGCTTCTTGTTTTAATTTCAAAAATTTATTCATCATAGTAGTAAACAACCCTCCAGTTTTCTTCACCTTATCGTATTGCTCCACTTCATACAGCCAAATCTCGTGAATTTTGAGGAGTTTATAACCCACGTCCAGGGCTTTAACGACCTCTTCAATAACCCATGTGCCTGTTAATGCTCGATCCGATTCATTGTGTGTACATGGGCCTTGATTTAAAGTTTCACCACACATTCTACATAACACGAACATAAGTTTCTTATTCATTTTTTGTGGTAGCACAGGGTGATAGAGATCGTCTGGAGGTAAAATGGTGCAATTTATGAACCCACTCGATTTCTGTAAGTCTACTTTCAGAGTTTCCTCCCCGACAAATAATTTCGGGTGATGGATAGGAAACACTCCATTCTTACACACCCACGGGTACAGGGAGCAAATGTCGATGTAATTAATTTTTTCTCCCTGCTTGCATTTGTAGAGCGAGTGCGAATTTCCAGTTCGACCTCCGTAGAACGCATCACGAGGGTTTAAGGGTTTCACTAATAATGAGTGTGTTGATTCGACATGCGGTTTGGTGAATTCACATTGCCATTTCTCAATGACTTGATAGCCGAAACTACGAAGTCTTTCGGTTTTCCCTATCGTCCTTTCATACCTCCTCTCTAAGGTGTCTTCAGGGTCCTCGTGTAGAGGGTTTGTTCTGTTGTAGCGCATGCACTTTGAGTGTCCGTGATAGTAACAGCCGTGAAATTCGAAAACTTGATTAGTTTCTTTGCAGAAACCGTCAACTTTGCATCCATGCAAAATAACCTCTCTACCGTTGTATGCGTGTTGTATTTTTATATTCCTCTTTTCTTCTTCTTGTAACAGCCACATTACTGCTACAGAAGACTGGTTTTCGGTCGCCCTATATCCGCCCTTAGGTATGATACCGATCGTTTGTGAAGGAAGGAAATTACGTCTATATACAAGATTACAAACGCTCGCTATGGTACAGGCCTCGGTGAATGGACATACATTACATTCTTCCAATATAATCTTGCGGAATTTCAAGCAGGCTTCGGTTAAAATTGCCACATCTGATTCACAATATTCTACGAGCTCTCTTTGTGTGGCGAAATTGTCATCTTTATGCTCTTCATACCATTTCATAAATTCTTGACGTGCATCCGGCTTCATTTCGTCTGGATCGTAATATTCGATGGCTGGCAGGGGTCCGGAATAGGTTTGATTGAGCTTGGTATTGAATAAGTGAGGAAAATATCCCTTCTTGAATTTGTCTGCGAGACCAAATGCTTTTGGAAGAGCGGATAGAGCCATAGGAAAATAATTAATGGAGTCTAGAAATTTGACGTTCGCTAGCTGCATCAAAATTATCTTGGTCCCACGCATAATTAGCTGGGGTTTAATGTCCATGTTTTCGAAAACGTATCTCAAGATAAATTGATTATCAAACGCCTGACCGTTATGTGCCAACACAATCACCGTCTCAAATTTCTTTCGCAGCATGAAGATATGGTGTAGAAATGGTGAAATGGGGTCTTCTGTATACAATACTTGCTTCCGCACTCCGCATTTCGGACATATTTCAAATGTCTCATCGATGCATTGAGAACATCGTTGTTGAAAGACACAGAGGTTAGGGATATGAATCTGTTGATTTTCTCCGTATGACTCATCTTGTCTAGTCTCCAAATCATAGAAGATGAATAACGTACCATTGGTTTTTGGCTGCTTTGTATCTTTCCGAATGTAACAATAGTGGGGTTGTGGCTTGTGTTTCTGACACATTTTGCAAAATATTTCCCCGCAAATATGTTTCCTAGTGCTCGGAACCGTCTTCAGGCAATTGTTACACCTCCTCACTTCTTTACATACTTTAACCAAGTGGTTGTCAAAACACATCTGCCCCCGAAATTTCCTGTTGCAGATATCACAAAGTATGTTACTTTCTGCAGAGCATTCGGGAGTTTGCAGGCAGCAAGGACACGACCTCTGACACCGATGTTCATTCCGATGTTCATATGGTATATGACACACCTCACAGAAGTAATTGCAAGCAAATGCAGCCGTTAGAGAAATAATTACATTGTAGTGTTCATCACAATGCAACAGATTTATAGTCTTCTCTGCTGCTGGTCCTTCATATAACACCGTACGTCCCTTAGCAGCATACTCATACACAACTATCTTGTATCCCTCTAAAACGCGCTGGAATTGCTCTAATTCCTGTATTCCCGCTCCGCCTTCCGGTATAGTAATCCTTGTTTTTGTTAAAAGTTCGATCATTCTGTTAGTTTGCAGCTTTCCAATGTCCCTTCTTACTTTTTGGCGGTCCGGTTCGTTATCTGCGTACGCTTTCCCGACAATCAATGCCCGAGGTAGACAGTTCTTATCAAAATTTTTTATCTGCACGATTCCCTGCCTCGTTCGACATTCCTCCTCAAAAGTATTATGCTGATTCCTACAACGTCCGCGGCCTTTAGGCATTCTTACAGTCGTCACTTGGATACAGAAAGTGTCTGTACTTAAACCTTCCGAGTTGGACTGGAATATTTTTGAGATCATATCCCACACGTCCTCCATTTTCAACTCTGACACATCTCGGAAACTAATCCATCCTTCGCCTCGTTCGAAAGTCTTTCCGCAAAATGACATGCCCACTTTATCAGATCCAGATAAAGGTGCGCTTGTATAATTCACCGCGTCTTCAATCGCTGTCTTAAACCATAGCACCGGATCTTCATCTTTTGGTATTGGTTTCACTTTAAATTCCAGTTGACGTCCATATAAAGCAAAACGTTTCACCTTGACCTGCTTATCGTGTATAACGGTAAACCTTGTAGGCTGCATATTCGTGCGGAGAAACTATTGGATGCGGATGGATTGATGTCTATCGTTCAATAGAGCAGCTGATACTGAAGACCTGGGGATGGTCAGGGTATTTATAGGTAAAGACACGCGCTAACTGTATGCCTACGCGGCGCAGGAAAAAGTAGTGCAATCCTACAAGGTCACACCCCATCATTAATTGTGTACCTACGAGGCGCTAGAAAAATTAGATCCGCTTGGTCTCTTCCTTACGAGGAACAAGGAAACTCGCTACGTAAAGGGAACTAACCATATCGCTACGTATTTGTAACGTTTTCTATCTATACAGCCGTTTTATATATTTCCGAGGAGAGGTGTGTTGATTACTTTTTATTACTATTACCGTTTATATTTTAATATTTTTTATTACTTCCGTTATTATCTGTGCCGTTTCCAGACCCGAAAACTTGTTCGTACGCGAATCACCAGTGATGACTTAATATCTCTGACAGTGAAATGTTTTCACTTTTGTTATATTCTTCATCTTGCAGAGACCGTCCTCTTTCGGTCATATAATATTTTTCCTGTTTAACCTAATAATCATGGTTTTGACAAATTTCTGGGTCACGAGAGTACTAACGTATACCGCCCCGACCTGCTTCATTAAAACCGGTTTCCAATATGTTTCGACGCCGTAATTGTTTACTTTCGTTGCGAATTTTTACAAACACGCGGAATAACGGAGAGTGAACGCACAATGTAGCGCTGTGACGTCACGCCTCGGAAGTCATCCCGATAGGACAGACTAGTTGAAGCCGGCATGAAACTCGTAAATCGTGGGGCCACCGAAGTGCTGGGTTTTCCTAGATATCGAAACCAACGCCTGCGCACGAGGGCCTACCCTCCGGTCATTAAATAAAAATAAAAGCTTGGATATTATTAAATTAAGATTCTCTGCGAATTTTGTACAAATTTCTACTGCTGTTGGATGGTTTATTGTTGTTATTAAACGCGAGCCGTTCAAGGACACAGCTGTTACGCGGGTGTGTGTGTGTGTGTGTGTGTTTGTGTGTGTGTGTATAACCTGCAGCGAGGTCGTTGACAGTATTCCCTCAACATCATTACTCAATATGCAAGTCCACGATTCGCGAGGAGTTTCTTTATTACAATTTAATCCGATGACGTCATAATTACATCCAATCCTATTTAGTTTAAATTATTTTCGACGGTGTTCTCCCTCTGAGGGTTTGCAGATGAATGACGTGAATTTAGGTTTGACCGATGACCCGTGTAGTGAGGCCGTGGAGTGGAGGGGGAAAATGTGGGCGGGGCTTCAGCGCCGATGGGGGGTAGTGGTGGGGGTGGTCTGGAGTGACGGTATACCTACTACCGTCTCATCTTATGCTAGTCCTATTCTACTGGTCAAAAAGAAGACAGGTGGTGTTAGGATGTGTGTTGATTACCGTAAACTAAATGCGATTACTGAACGAGACAAGTATCCACTGCTTAGGATTGAAGACCAACTGGAAAGGTTAGCTGGTAATGATTGTTTCACAACTTTAGACCTCACTGCTGGATATCACCAACTTAAAGTTGCCGAGAGTAGTCGACCGTACACTGCTTTCGTCACACCAGATGGACATTACCAATATAAGCGCATTCCATTTGGTCTAACAAATGCACCAAGCGTGTTCCAGAGAGCAATAAACGAAATTTTAGGAGACCTTCGCCTTACGTATGCTTTAGCGTATTTGGATGATATCCTTATCATATCACAAGGCCCAGAAATAGGTTTAGAAAGGTTAGAAAGTGTTCTTCAAAGATTGGGAAAGGCAGGACTTACTTTAAACAAATCGAAATGTTCATTTTTACAGTCCGAAGTCGAATATTTGGTATATATAATTCACAATAATGAGATACGACCATCAAATGCAAAGATTAGTGCCGTACAAGATTTTCCCAGACCGATAAATGTTCACCAAGTTAGGCAATTTTGGGCTTAGCGTCCTATTTTCGTAAATTTATAGAAAACTTTGCCGTGAAATCTAAACCTTTAACAAGATTGACTAAGGCAAAAATTGCATGGAGTTGGGGTGAATCTGAAGAGAAAGCTTTCAAAACAATCAAACATGTACTAACGAGTGATCCCGTCCTTGCATTATACGATCCGACCTTGGAGACACAGCTACATACTGATGCGAGTAAAGTTGGATTTGGTGCCACCTTATTACAAAAACAAGCA
The DNA here is from genome assembly GCA_946251905.1 of Cryptocephalus moraei. Lineage (NCBI taxonomy): Eukaryota > Metazoa > Arthropoda > Insecta > Coleoptera > Chrysomelidae > Cryptocephalus > Cryptocephalus moraei. Next base: position 17,461,462 of record OX276466.1, read on the forward strand.
GGTAACGAATGGAAACCGGTAGCCTATATGAGCCAACAAACATCTGAGTGTGAATCAAGATATCACAGTTACGAACTTGAAACTCTCGCTGTAGTTATTAGTATTAGAAAATTCCGTAATTACTTGATCGGCAAGAAATTCACTGTTATTACCGATTGCAATGCTCTACGTCTAACATCGACCAAGAAAGATTTGAGTTCAAGAATAGGAAGATGGTATCTGGAACTTCAAGAATACGCCTTTGATGTTGTGTATCGACCAGGGACCCAGATGAAACATGTGGATGCCCTCAGCCGTAGACCAATCAATGTGAATTTAATTAGGGAAACTGACTGGTTACAATGTGTGCAACTACAAGACGAAGATTGTCAGAAGTTAAGGCGTCAAATTGCTGAAGGTACTGCTGAAGATTTCTATATGATAGTAGATGATAAGATTTGTCGCAAAGTTAAAGGTGAAACCAGATTTCTTATCCCCAAAGATGCTCGTTGGAAGATAGTGAAACAGTATCACGATGACAATGGACACCCAGGACTGAATAAGACTTTGGAAGTAATATCCTTAAAATATTGGTTCGCAAATATGAAAGAATTCGTCAAGAAGTACTTTAGTGCTTGTATACCATGTTTGTGTACGAAGAGACCTACAGGAAGGCGACGCGGATATTTACATCCAATCCCAAAAATAAAAGAGCCTTTTCATACTTTACATCTTGATCACTTAGGACCGTTTTGCAGAACTTCAAACGACAATGTTCATGTATTACTTGTAGTTGATGCCTTTACAAAGTTTACATGGATCGAAGCTGTTCCGGATACTAGTACTAAACCTGTCATCAAATGTCTAAAATTATTAATCAAATCTTTGGACATCCTACCAGAATCATCACTGATAGGGGAAAAGGCTTTACCAGCAAGGAAATGGCTGCTTTTTGCAAGGAGGAAAATATTAAACATGTTCTTAACGCAGTCGCTTGTCCGAGAAGTAACGGTCAAGTGGAACGATTTAATCGTACCATTTTGGACGCTCTAACTACGGCTATTGGGACTGATTATGTGTCGTGGGAGGACAAAATCTCGGAAGTTCAGCGAGGTATTAATATGACAATTTGTGCGAGTACGGGTAAAGCTCCTAGTGAACTATTGTTTGGTTATCGACCTAAGTTACGGTACGACATTGCGTTACGCGATCCGGAATCGAGTGAAGACAGATTAGAAGCGCTTGATAAGGTTCGGGTTGAGGCTTTGGGGAATATCACTAAGACGGCATGTGCCATGAAGAAGAGATATGATCGTAATCGTCTGGAGGCTTTGAAGTTTGAAAAGGAAGATATGGTGATGGTGGAGAGGACCCCTATGGTAAAGGGTCTGACCAGTGGGAAGTTAGTTCAGAAGTATGTAGGACCAGTTCAGATCACTGAGGTATTACCCAACGATCGCTACCGAGTTGAAGCATTATCCAAAGATCGAAGGCGAATTAGAGGAGTATTTTCCAGCGATAAGATGAAGGCTTATCGATCTCAGACACCGAACTGAGAGTAAGTTATTCTTTACCGTTTTAATATGATCAAATTGCCATTTTAATTTTAGTTGTTAAAGTAAATAGAGCCCTAACTATTGTCAGATGATTTCGATTGAGTTTTTTGGCTACGGTTCAAATTTTATTTATTAGATTTCAGTACATTTTACCTTTATGCTTTCAAAATTATGAAAGAAGACAGTTTGAGGTGTAGCCTCTGAGCTGAGTGATGCCAGACATGTTATGACCTTTAGTGTAACCTCTGAGCTGAGTTGAACTAGACACGCTATGACCTTTGAGTATTGAAGTTTTACGGTGTAGCCTCTGAGCTGAGTAATGTCAGACATATTATGACCTTGAGTGTATCCTCTGAGCTGAGCAGTACTAGACACGCTAGACATCTCTGATTATTAGAATAATTGAAAAATTAGTGTTGTTGATTGTAGCAGTTGTATATAACTGCCACAATATAGTTTGTGTTTGGATGTTAGTTCAAAATTTAACAGGTATACTCCGGTTGAGTTGCTGTTGAGCGTATGACTCCAGTAGAGTCCTGTTGAGTCAATTCCAGTAGAGTCCTGTCGAGTCAATTCCAGTAGAGTCCTGTCGAGTCAATTCCAGTAGAGTCGTGTTGAGTATGGCTCCAGTCGAGTCCTGTTGAGTTGGCTTCAGTCGAGTCCTGTTGAGTTGGCTTCAGTCGAGTCCTGTTGAGTTGGCTTCAGTCGAGTCCTGTAGAGTTAGTACGCTCCAGTTTATACTCCTGTCGAGTAAACGTCACACAGTTCAACTAATTGAACATTAGATCTTTTTATTTAAATACTGCCGGGGTACTTTTCTTGTTTACAGGGTTTGGAGAATCGGCCCGAGACGTGCCTCCCTCAGGAATAGGATAGATATCCCTCAGGATAGACGATTCATTCCTTTTGCCGATCGATTCAGAATACAGTCGTATTTTTATCTCGTACTTTTATTTTAAAATTACGCCCATCTTAAAACTATTTTATCAGAACAAAATTTAGGCATAAGTGCTCCTAGTGCCCAAAGGGGTTTAATCATTATGCAAATTTGTGAGAAAAAAAATAATTGTCCGTGATTTTCTCCCTTATGCCAATTGGAAGTATAAAAGTTTTCACGTTGAAAAGTTAGTAAAAAAATTGGCATAAGCGCCAATAGCGGGGGGAAATAATTAGGCCGCGAAAAATTTGTGGAAAATTTTTAGCTTCGGTCCACGATTTTCTCCCTTATGCCATTCAAACTATATGATACTTACCATATAATCAATACTTTGTCAAGTCGGCATAACGATTGAAGGAGTCGGCCATGAAGGCATAAGTCATGAAGTCGTTGGAAAATTCGAGTAAAATGTTATGATTTTCTCCCTTATGCCATTTTGCATGACGGTAGAAAACTTCATTTTTAGTCACTATAAAAAATGGCATAAGTGGCACAGGCGACTTTCATGTTAAAAATGTTTTTTTTAATTTTTATAAGACCTAGCTACCGCCGCAGATGTGGAAACGTACGTATATCTAAATTGTGAACAATTTCTCCCTTATGTCATTTTGCATGACGGTAGAAAACTTCATTTTGAGTCACTATAAAAAAAGGCATAAGTAGCACAGGCGACTTTCATGTTAAAAATATTTTTTTAATTTTTATAAAACTCACAAGTTATCTTCACATTAAAGTTTTCGGATAAGTTTTAGAAATTATATGTCAATCCGAAACAACTACTTCTATGGCTGATACCACTCAAGGTATTGAATTACACGAGTTGATTTATTCTCACCATTAAGGTAAAGTTGATGACAAATCAAACAGAGTGGTCCTGGTTCGACCCCCGGTTGAACTTAGAAGTAACACTTAGAGTAATGGGTTAATGGGTTATTTTGTTGGTGACTTTTAGCATGTACAGAAAACTCTGCATTAATAGGTTTATACAGTTAGTGATCTTCAAAAATGAAAGATACATTGAAATTGTATATTAAAAAGCAGTTAGTGGCTTTTTAAATAAAGTGTTACAGTGACTTTTTGCGTGTTACTTAGTGACTTTTTGCAGTAATATGACTAATATGACGTAAATAAGTACGTTTCCACATCTGCGGCGGTAGCTAGGTCTTATAAAAATTAAAAAATTATTTTTAACATGAAAGTCGCCTGTGCCACTTATGCCTGTTTTTATAGTGACTAAAAATTAAGTTTTCTTCATACATGCAAGACGGCATAAGGGAGAAATTGTTCACAATTTAGATATAGGTACGTTTCCACATCTGCGGCGGTAGCTAGGTCTTATAAAAATTATTTTTAACATGAAAGTCGCCTGTGTCACTTATGCCATTTTTATAGTGACTAAAAATTCAGTTTTCTTCACACATGCAAGACGGCATAAGGAAGAAAGTCATCTAAATTTACTCGAATTTTCCAACAGAATTTCCAATCCTTTTCTCGGCGAAAACGGCCACCTGCCCTTATGCCATTACAAGTAATACCTATTTTCATTGCTAGCTTTATGTTGCTCTTGATTGTATAGAAGAGAAAATCGTGGACCGAAGCTGAAAATTTTGCGCAAATTTTCCGGGGCCTAATTATTTTCCCCCGCTAGTGGCGCTTATGCCAATTTTTTTGCTTACTCTTTACCGTGAAACCTTTCATACTTCCAATTGGCATAAGGGAGAAAATCACGGACAATTTTTTTTTTCTCACAAATTTGCATAATGATTAAACCCCTTTGGGCACTAGGAGCACTTATGCCTAAATTTTTTTTCTGATAATATAGATATTTCCCTATCGTTTCATAAGCATGGCATAAGGGAGAAAATCGTCGCACCACACGTCTTTTTATTTTTTAAAGAAAAATCGATACTAAAAAAAAAAGCAACCTGGTTCAGAATTAAAATTCAATTTTTTTTATTAAGCTCGAGTGTATCTATCAGTACTCTTAGAAGCATAAGGGAGAAAATCGTAGTTGAACTTTAGATTAATATCCCACGGTCTACAAGTGTTAGGAGTCGTTAGGAGCCGGCCCTGTACCAAGCCGGGGTCCTGAATTGCTGACAAGGCAGAAGTGGTTTTAGGAGTAGGGGAGAATGACCGCGAGCCATGAGGAGAGACACAACAGCGTGTGCTGGCGAATGCATAAATATAATTAACGTAGGACAGTGCGTACGACAATAGATACTTGTTATAGTTGAGGGGTGTCCTCATTTCAACCCTAATAATCCCCAATGTCAAATAAAGAATTGTTATAAACGGCCAGGATGTTATAATTCAGACCGATACCTGAGGTAGCTTATTGTATCCCTCCATATCAACGAGAAGAGAACATCTCTGACCATCTGATCCAAACTAATGATATGGTACAAGGTACAATGTCTGGAATACTGCGTTTCATAATGAGTCCATAGGATAAATTCGAACCAGCCTGGCTCACGTCTCAACCATTGACGGTACACTGGAAACAATTAAAAGGAAACTTACAAATATCAGTCAAAAGACTGGCCAACAAGGGATATATCCATCGAACAGTTGATGTGAAGTATGTGTACTGCCAACCTTCACCACCCACCCACCTTTAGTATGAATGCAACTGATAGTACCAGACAGGATACTAAAAACTTTTATATCTCTTAACTATAAATTACCATAAATTAATGTCTTGGTACGACCTGGTAGTTGAGTTAGATCAACCATCAAATAATGATTCCAGTAATGGGAACATAATGAAGGATGGCGATAGTAATTATGATGGCGATAGTAATTATGATGACGAGTACCATTTGATTTACTCCGTTATAGTTAACATTTTCAATTTTGCACTTTACGCCAAATCTAGGCACCTACAATAACAGCATTGTTTTATAATTTAGACTTCTCGCATGTTAGAAAGACTTGTTCACTGAAGTTAACATTGTTTAAATTGGAAAAATTAAGAAAATATTCACGAGATTTTTGATACAAATACAAATAAAAGTTGTTAGAGTTGGTCTCAGATCAGAGAGGGATCGACGCAAAGACGCATTTTCGCTCGCCCCTCCCAGTTACGCCCACAAATTACGCGCCACTGTCTATGACCACGCCTTTCCTGCGCGAAATTTGATTGACAGTCCCATTTTGATCTGAGACGGACTCTACTATCCGCTAAGTGTTTGAACTCCATGTTAAATACATACTTAGAATATTTAAGGAATAATGGAAAGTTAGACGTCAATCCATTTCAAGTTCTTCCTTGCAGATATTTTGAGAGGTGTATGTATTAAAACAGGAAAACGAAATAAACAAGGAAGAACGATGGAAAACAGTTCCTGCTCATCTCGAAAATTAGGACATTAAGTTCAAGAGTGTGCCACAAATGTTGTTTCTCTATAGCTCCGACTTCATTACTCATACCAAGGACGTAGTAATACAGTGCCCCAATGCAGAGGACATATCCACCGGCCAAAGTTTCTTTTCCAATGTTAAAAGTGGTTCCCTGTGAGCGCTATACGTTCAATGTTTGAGAAGTACTGATGACAGTCCTGTTCAGTACTGGAGCCCGCGAAGCCTCGAAGCCTCGACGTAGCCATAGTCAGCGAGTCTTCCATGCGCCTTCTAACGGTATGGCCCACAACAAGCGACGTTAGAAAGGTTAGAAATGTTGTTTGAAAAGTTGGAAAATGTAACCCCGCTTCCGACGTCCACTAAGCCATACTGTCGGTGGTATGCAGAATAACAGGTATCAAAAATGAGTAAACATCAAACAAAATATGCTTCAAAGCAATTAAAGAAATCATTTCGAATATCAAAAATGCTCACACAACCTGAGTAAATACCGGTAATAGCAATACCATCCAAACCTTTTAAACTCCAATTGGTAACAAACGGGACACTTAGACCCCCAATTCAAAATAGCTCATAATGCAACGTCGATATCAGAATCCTCAAGAATTCCATCGTCTGTTGTGCTTTCCAACAAATTTGAAACCAATTAGAATGAAACCAAAGTAAAAATACAAAAGTATTTCAACGTCTACAGTAAACGTTCAAGCAATGCTCACCGACCGGTCTGTACTTATTTCTCTTGCTGACTGCTGCATTAAACAACTATGTTACAGTCTTTACCCTCTGAGGAACCAGTCAAGTTTAACATTTTAAATTTGCTAGTGGACAACAGTTTATATGTTGTACTACTATAAAATATAGTTTTTTTTGTGTGTGGTTCCTAAGAGGAATATAAAATCAATATTTAAAATACATATTGAGCAAAGAATAAATACGTACATCTTAAATTCTAATCCGAGACACACTCGATTCACCCAATGTAAGTTCACCGAAGTTGAGAGAATCGATCTGCATATCCCACAATAGTGGCCCTCCTCGACGTCCTACTCACTCAACATTGTGGTTTACCCGAAAATCTGGAAGGCTGCATGTGTTGTTCGCAATCAAATCAACCATATCCAAGTCCCGGATCTTCCATTCTTCGTTTCTTCATGTCAGGATTATTTTCTTCGGCAAAATTGGAAGCGGCTACATAACCACCACCTGCAAAAATAAATCGATCAATTACTATTGACGCATTGTTCAAATGATCGAGAAATCCCTTTTGTTCAATGAATTAAAGACTAGTTTCACTTATGTAAGTGGGAAATTATTGTATTGTGATTTGAAAATATTACTAAACATATTCACTAGCTCAGTGTAACACATTACTGTAACTACACATATCAATACTATACATGTTTCATTGACTTTTACAATGAAATAATAAGAATTTATAACAAAAGAAATTGCACTAGCTGAGATGTATGTAAATTGAACACTACAACCATATTTATATATTTGATATACCATGTATATCATATTGACCATGCATGTAGTCAATGGTAAGAGATGAAACAAAACCTATATTTAAATTAGGTAAGGGCGATTTTTCTTTATGGTGTTCTTCATCTGTTTGCAGAACAAATTGTTCGTCAGTTCTTAAAAAACTGGATATTCCCTTTAAAATAACTTTTCCTGCTTTATGACTATAATCACCAAACTCCCAGCATTTATCACAAATAACGTCAACCCCAAACAATAGGACCTTTTAAGAAGAAGAGTCCAAAGTCCGCATCCACAGTCAGCACAACCGTACCGTATAAATATGGTTCATGCGACAACGCTTCAGGATTTGATTCACCGACGTCAGGCGTGTAACATCTCATCATAACATTTCTATATTGTATATTGTATCTTCGTAATCAAGTAGTTGTGTAAAATAGTGAAATAGAAGTTTTTAAAAAGCTTCCCAACTTGTGGTAAAACATAACTCACATGAAGAATAGCCGCCATGCGATTTGATACTTATAACATAAGCCTTTGTGGGTGCATCGCATATAAAATTTAAAATTTCGACAGTATACATTTTATTAGAATTATTCCTAAAGTTGATAAATTATTGTACTCATTGATAAAATCTTCCAAGAAATCACTTAACGACAGAGGCTTGGAACTGCCACAGAAAATACCAATCACAAATAGCGAGCTGGAAAAATTTCTAATTATACCCAAAATCAATTGGCCAAAATTGTACATTATTGTTGTGAAACAAAGGAATTCCATCAATATTAATGCTATGCGTAGTTTTTTTATCCACAAAGAGAGAGGGTATTAATTTCTCCAATACTTTTTTAATTTCAAAATGCGGCAATATTCGCCATTTTGTATCTCTTTAAATACGCCGGATCTGGGAGTTTTTAATAACGACCTACAATCTAGCGGGAGTCAGGATGAAATGGCTCTAGAATCTTTAAAAGACTACTTACAGAGTGTTGTGACACTTTTGTTTATTCTGCCCATTCAAGTAAGTTACTTGTTAAGTCATCATTAATGATATTACCTGTAGCCTCATTCATTGCAATATCTTCCAAATTATTGAGTTCTACAGAATTGGAAGGTTTATCTGACTGTAAAATGAATACTGTTTAAATTTTCATTCGAAGGATTTTGAGGGAAATTAACAGTACCTATTAGTGTGACAGTTACTCTCATCTAGACAGTCACTGACTCCCAACAAAAGTGGATCAATATTATTAAAATTTTGAACTTCATCTGCTTTTTCATTAGGTTCATTATCATTACCTTTTGCCACATAACATAAGTAATTCATTACAAACGACATGATTTTCTTTAGTAATTCGTCGTTACATTTGTCTTTTGGATATCTCAGATTTTAGTTTTTTTTTCTTTTGTAGATTTTAAATAGTTAAATGATTCTCTTCAATGTTATCAACAAACACTTGCTAATATGCACGACATTTAAATCAATAATTATCTCAATAAGAAGCAATATTTAAAACTACTAGTTTAGCAAAAAATTAATAATCTAACACTAAATAAAAAAACCATACATCATGTAATAACAGGTTGACTCAAACTATAACTTTCCAGTAATATGCTTTTCAAATTAAAATTTGTGGACAAAACTTAACTGAACAATATTTAAAATTCAAAAATAAACTTCATATGTACTTTTCGATGTTCACTTTGCAAAAAATAGTTATGAAAACACTTTTTTAATGATTTAAAAAGCATATATAGGATTTCTACTGCTACATAATACTACTTACTAACAATACTTCAGTCTTTATTTTTGATTCTTTTGTCTCTCTGGAGCATGCTTTAGCCACAATTTTATGGTATCTTCTATTTCAGATAGGGTAACACCTTCAATATAGATCGGGCTGCCTCTGAAAATTAAAAATAATAAAATCAGATAAGATATTGCATTTACTTTATGATGGCAGTAATATTTTTTACAAATTCTTGTTAGGCTCTTTAAAAATCACCAAAGATAAAACTTTAATGAGTTTCATTAATATGTATTGTTCTCGATACTTTAATTAATGCCATTTTATTGCGAGAACATAGAAATACATTTTGTGACCCCTCTTTCATATACAGGATACCACAAATTAAATGCTGATACAGATTTTAATTAAGTTATTTAAAAAAAAAATATTGTCTTTCATTGCTTTCAGATACCTAGATAAAAAATGATTAAAATGTGAAAAAAGAACCTTTTTTTTTATACAGGGAAAAATCGTTTATGGAGAAAAGTTGAGATGAATAGCCATTATCGAGACGAGAAAGTCAATCGTAAATGGTACTATACACCGCAACTGATACTGTGGGGGTCCGTTTGGTTACCCACTAAAAAACCCTGTCTTCCGATGTTACTGTGTGTCTTCGGCTAAGTCTAACTAGGAAACCATGATCTTCGAAGACAAACAGTACTAATTATTTAATACCAAAAAGGTGGTTATAAAATTGTGCATAATTTTTTCAAAAAGTAACATCAGGTTTAAGAAGAGGAGAGTTTTTTTTTAATTTTTAATTTAAGGATCCAAACCTTGAGTTATACGTTCGTCACGCTCTTTTTCTTTCATAATACTACTTATACATTTAAATATAATATCAAAATTTCTCTTGTTTTTTAGCATTGTGTTGATTATATTATCCTTTGATATTTGTATATTTAATTTTATATTTAATTCTAGTATGTCACACGTCCACATCCAACAAACAAAAATGGTGTGCTCGGGATCATCATAGTCTCCACAATAAATACATTTATCTGTTTCACTTTTTTTAATTTTGTAAGTAAACTTGCCAAAACAACCATGTCCATTAAGAAATTGAGAAAAAAAGTAATTTGTTTTCCGAAATTTGCAGTAGAACCACGGCTTTATATAAGGAATTAACTTTTTGGTCCATTGAGCTTTGGTTGTATTGTTATTCCAGATGTGTTGCCATGAGTTGATCACATTTAATTTAGTGATTTTTTTTATCGATATTGTAAAAATTTTGTTTACGTTCCAATATTTTTAAGTGAATAGGAGGAGATCCGCATATTACTTCAAGTGCCTCAAGAGAAGCAGTTCTATAACTACTAGAAACTCTAATTAAACATTTTCTAATAGTTGAGTTCAACAATTTTAAATATTTAGAAATCTTAATCACCTCTTCCCAGACGGGTGAGGCGTAAAGGATAATAGAAAATATAGTGTGACCATAAAGGATACGTTTTCTGTCAGAAGGGCCATCAATGTTTGGCATAAGTCTACTAAGTTCGGTTATTTTGTTTTCTCCTCTAGAACAAGAATATAAAAGGTGTTTGTGAAATTTTAATTTATCATCAAGAATAACACCTAGATATTTAATTTGCCGAGAGGGAATTATTACTTTATTACCAATTTTGAATATAATGGTTTTTCTTAAACTTTTTGGTCCTTTAAAAATTATTGATTCAGTTTTCTCAGGCGCCAAGTTTAATTCAATTCGTTGCATAACAACTGAAATTTTGGATATTGTTTCATTTACGAGATCCATCAATGAACATGGCATATTGCTTTTAAAAATTACTGCTAAATCATCAGCAAAAGCAAATAATTGTACATCATTACCAAAGTTCAGATTTAAAATTTCATCAAACAAAATATTCCAAAGTGTCGGGCCTAAAACTGAACCTTGCGGTACACCTGTGAAAATTTCAAAATTATTTTTGCTTAGACCTAAAATGTAACGTTCTGAAAAATAGTTTTCAATTATATTTACTAAATAATTTGGAATATGTTTCTTTTTCATATTTTTGATAATATGTTTCCATGAGGCCGAATTAAATGCATTTTTCACATCTAGTGTGACCATAGCACAAAAGGTTTTTTTATAATTTTTTATATAGTTTTTAACATCAAAAATAGCAGAAACTGTGGATCTATTTTTTCTAAAACCATACTGAAATTTTGAAATACAGTTGTTGTCTTCCAGAAAACGATTTAATCTTTCATTTATTATTTTTTCATAGAATTTATTGACCGAACTTAGTAGACAGATCGGTCGATAAGCCGAAGAGCCAGTTACATTCAATTTGCCTTTCCAAATTAAATGTAGGTTTGATTTTTTCCAATCTAAAGGGAATTTTTGATTTCGTTGCCATAGTCAATAAACAATTTCGGAAAATTTTTATAAGCCAGAAGAACCGCTTCGGATGGAATTTGGTCTGGACCTGGAGCTTTTTTGCTTTTAAATTTATGTATAATATTGTCGATTTCGTCTTTGGTTATAAGGGGAATGTCTCCAAGGTACGTGCCATTTCTAATCCATAATTGAGGATTAATGGGAAAAAGTTCTCTAGCAATATTAAATTTTTGTGACTTTGGTAGACTAAATAATTTGAAATTTTTTGTATATTTCGTGATTATTTTGTAGGCATCTCCCCAAATATTGTCGTCAAGTTCATCGCATAAATTTTTCCAATGTTTTCTCTTGTTTCTAGAGATACAATTTTTAAGGTCTCTGATATTTTCCTTATATCTCATTGAAATATGTTGAATATCTAAGTTTTTACGCTTTAAATTTGATAGATGTCTTTTCAATCGTCCAGATTTTCTTCGCAGTTGATCTATTTCAGAGTTCCACCAAAAGGGTTGTTTATGATACGAATTGTAGGTTATAGAAATATTTTGTTTGGTGCATGTTTTTAAATTGTTATATAAATTAATGTTATCCTTATCGTTATTGTTACTATAAATTTTAGTGAAGTCTTCAAGAAAACGTTTAATATTAAATGTATGATTTATAAATTCACTAATATTTTCGTAATTTTTGTCAACAATATCAAAAAAGATGGGATTATGATCAGACAAATAATCTGTTCTATATACTTGCCAATTCACAACAGATTTTGAAATCTGGGGAGTACCTACAGTTAGGTCTATAAATGATTTTTTATTATTTATTTCGAAGGTTGGTATGTTTCCTTGATTAAAGATTACCATATCTAATTGTGATATACATTTTCCTAAGTAAATACCCCTCTTATCGTTTATAGGCGAGCCCCATAAAGAGGATTTCGAATTGAAATCGCCTAAAAGAATATAATCGCTATTTCTATTGTTTGAAATAATACTAAAAATTTGGTCAATTTTAATTTTGAAATCAGGCAATTTAATTTTATGAGAAAAATAACACAAAATGGCACTAAAAGTTTTGAATTTAATCATTAGAAATGATTCATATCTCAGAACATCCCACACTTGTAAATTCTTGCTTATGATTTTGATAGCAACATCCTCATTCAGATCTGTTAATAATTCTTCTTTTTTTGAAATTTTTTGGTTCGGTTCGGAAAAGAAAACTATATCATATTTATTTTTATAACACTCAAATTTAATTAGGTCATGAGCCCTTCTTCTTCTACCGACGTTTACCTGTAAAATTTTCATACAAAAAAAATATTGTTAAGTTAATTTATTTTCTAGATTATGTTTTAATTCGCGGTATTTTGGACAAGTCATATTGTCATATCTGTGTCCTTCTACTTTACAACTTATACATTTGCTTTTGTTTGTACAATTCTTTGAAATATGATCATCTTGTTCACCACAATTGGTGCATATAATTTCAATTTTCTTATTTTTGCAATTTGGGGTAGTATGTCCGAAAAGCAAACAGTTAAAACACCTGATAGGTACAAATTTTTCTTTAATTCTTACCAAATTCCACCCAAATTTAATTTTCCTTTCATTGAGTAAGGAATTAGCGGCGTTAACCTCCATTTTGATCTTTGCCGATTGACGACCCTTGTCATTTTTATTTAGATGTATTTCAATATAACTATCTGCACTTACAAATTTATTTAATTCCTCTTTAACTGAATCTATGGTCCGAGTGACATCCAGATCAAGTAGATAAATAATTTTATAATTACTCAAAGATTTAATTTCGTTATGTTTTAAATTTTCTGATATTTTGTTTTTGAAAATAGATCTGTCTTCAAATTTCCCATTTAAATTAATAATAAGGTCGTCATCTTTATATTTCTTAATATTTTTAATTTTATTTCGGAGACTCCGTTGAAACTACGTTTGTGTATGTTCTTTACGTAGTTAATCGTAAACTCAACATCTGCCAAAAACTGTTTCATTGGAAAATCCCCTTACTGACCGGTTAACAAAATTTAAGACCCAGCGACAAGACTTCAATACCTCATTGGGAACGTTCACGTCTGAAAGATTCTTAATGCAATTATTTTTTGTTTCGATATTAACTTGTTTTTCTAACATTAATGCGTTGATCTTTCTTAAATTGGTTTGTTTGATATCATAAAATTGTTTACTATAGGCCCAATCTTGTCGGCATCTAAATTCGTATCATGCATGATTTGGGATGCCTTCAGTAATGTACCGTTCAAGTTAGTTCAATAGTATTACAGACTTTTGAATGTTCCTGATAGTGGCTTGAATCTCCAAGTTCCAAATTTTGGATGTTGGTTAACCTTTTGTTTAGGTTCTCAATCATCTGTCCCATCAGTCCATCTTGATACTCCAACAAGTCCTACACACCCCTGGTCTTGTGCGAGATGTGTTTAGGTGGCACCCCCTTCCTTCGACACTCTAATAGAAAAATCCTCCTGTCCGTCAGTGCTGCCATTTTGATGTTCAGTTTAGCCCATTCCTTGGTAAAGATTTTTCTTATTGAATGGATTTGAAAGAAAAATAAAAATTATATATAGGAAAAGGGCCGTTTGGAGGTACTGGGAAAAATAGTTTGTAGGTGAGGAAACGCTTATTTTTTGAGAAAAAAAAATAAAATGTTGGAAAAAACACCGAAATTGCCTATATTCAGAGACGAATTTCTCAGTGATTCCGTTAGTAATTTTTACTCACTTTAAGGCCTACACGTAGTTCGATGCTTGAACTAAACGATGACATTAATTTCGCGCCGAAATAATACCGAAAAATATGCAAAATCACGATTAGAAACGGAGCCGTTTTCGCGCCTCCGCCATATTGAAATACTGTTGACAGACACGCCGAGAGCACTTTTGGCAGTGGCTAACCGGCCGACATGACGGACGGTAGACGGGGGGGAGACAGAGAAAGAGAGACAGAGAGAGAGTTTAAATGTTTTATTACTGTACAAGCCATACCAAACCAACCTAACCTCCCTGACTGAGTCGTAAGCCCAGAAACGTACCTCCCTGACTGAGTCGTAAGCCCAGAAACGTACAAATGTTTTATTACTGTACAAGCCATACCAAACCAACCTAACCTCCCTGACTGAGTCGTAAGCCCAGAAACGTACCTCCCTGACTGAGTCGTAAGCCCAGAAACGTACAAATTCACGTTCGATCCTCGGCTTTCATCCTGTGTGGCCGTGTCCCATGTCCCACTGTGTTTGCAAGGGCAGCTGATGATGTCTTCTTCGGACTCTGGACGGTAGTATGCTGTCGAGTTTATTCTTTGCTGAACGTGAAGGGGCGCAGCCGTCGTCTCTTTGATCCTGCGGGAACCCTTTCGTCGTGGGATGGGATCATGGTTGGAAGTTTCGTCTGTGTCCTGTTGGTGTTGCCCCGTTGTGTCTGTTGTGTGCTCAGGACCAACAGGCTTTGATCTATCTTGATTCCATTGTTGCAGCTGATTGTAGTACTCCTTCGACCTTGACTGCCGAAGTGATGAGATGAAGTACTCTGTCATGGATGATTCCCAGTCCTTTCTTCTTAGTTTCGGTAGTGCTGAACTTGCAGTAACTCCAGAGTTGGTTGGCAAAGATAATTCTTGCACGGGTGATAAGAGCTTTTGGGTGAGAAGTTCGATTTGGTCGATCTTCCCTTCATGTTCGCCTATGGGTTTCAAGTTTAAAGAAGCTTCAACTTGAGATAGGGCCGTCGTGGATTCGTCAATCTTCGACGTTTTGTTGTCGAATGCTTGCTCTAGAGGGTGTTTTGTTGATTCTCCTGCGGCCGCCAATGAACCGCCGTAGTGCGGTGCTGCCGAGGAAAGGGCAGAGGCGTAACTTCTACCAAGTTCTTCATTGAACTCGTTTAGTCTCACCAAAGGGTTGAGTGTCTCGGATGCCTTTTTGATGAGTTTTGTTTTCCACTTCTTCTCCTCAGTGTTGTATTCGTCCTTTAGTCGACGGTGCAGCTGAGTCGTGTCGTTTATTATGGCTGTGATTTTTCCCAATTCTTCTAATTGCTTGTTGTTTTTGGTGATTAGTTCATCTTGAAATCTGGTGATGACTTCATTCTTCCAAATCAAGTTTTCTTGTAACTTGTGTATTTCGACGTTTTTGGTTTCCAATTGCTTATCGAAGGAGCTTCTCCGCTCCCCGACTTGCGCCTCCAACAGCTCAAGCTGCTGCTCCTGGATTTCTTGGTTGCGTTTCTCAAGCGCCTCTTTCTCTTCCTGGAATGCCTGATTTCGTCTTTAGAGCGCCTTGTTCTCCTCCAGCATTTCCTGGATCTTTGTCTGGAGCGTCTCATTCTCCCCTCTCGGTTCGAGTGGCTCTACCCTTTGTCGGAACGTGTTCCTATGAGCCGTCTTCTTGTGGGCCTTTTCATTTTTGGCCCTCACCTTGTCCTCGTCTGGCTTCTTTACTCCCAGGGTTGACTTACTGCTTTGGTGAGTGTCATCTGTGGTGAATCTCGTGAGTGCAGTCATGCTCACGATATTCATTGTTGCCTCTTCTTTGGGCCCGTCCATCTGCCTTTTGCTCCTTGTTGTGTTTTGTTTTTCTTCGTGTAGCAATGTATGATGGTTTTGTCCACACATTCTGCATCGTGATTGGCTGTAACAGTTTTCCTTGTTGCTGTGTTTCAAACAATTCCAACATAATTGTTTTTCTCTAACTGCCTATTTCCGTTTTCCAAGATCCAGCTTCCGGAATATTTCGCATTGATGAATGGTGTGATCTTGTTGTTGGCAGTACTTGCAGAACAGCCATCTTGGAGGGTCCGTCGTCAGTGGTTCTGGCGTACTGTGTTGGTATTGTGTTGTCTCCAGGGATAAAATTCTTTTCTCTAGGAACTTCATCATCGATTCAAATGGTGGGATGACATCTGATCGATCCAGCGACTGTTCATACAGTCTATTCGTTTCTGAGTCCCATTTTCGGGTAACAATGCGGCCTAAAAATGGTCCCCAATCCTTCGTGTTCACGTTTAAGTTGTGGATTCCCTTAGTACACTCGAAGACTGTGTCGTGTAAACTCCTCAACTGTTGAAGGGACTCGTTCTGAATTTTCGAAAAATCAAGTATTTTGTCGAGCAGTTTATTCACGGTCAGGCGTGTGTTATGTTATCGCCTTTTCAGTGTTTTCCATGCGTCGGCATAATTCGCTTCCGTTGTTTTGAAATGTTGAGTTGTCCGACTCGCTTCTCCTCGAACAGGAGCCTTTAGATAACTCATTTGTTGAAGATCGGATAAGGCCTCGTTTTCGTTGACCATCGTTTTAAATATCTCGTAAAAATTTAACCACTTATCGTATCCTCCGTCAAAGGTAGGCAGTTGGCTTTGAGGCAGTTTTATTTCTCCCTGCGGAGTATTTGTTATGCCGGGAGTTTCTCGTCTCTCTAAGTGGTGTAATGTTTCACCAACCTGTTGTTCTAATACTGCGTATTCCTCTTGTTCAATTTGTTCATTGCCAAGCTCCACATCGTTGACTGTTATTTCTTCCTGAAGTTCTTGAAGTGAGCTCCAAACTTTGGATATCTGTTGCTCGTAGTACGTGTATGACTATCTTGGTGACGATTCTGCCATGTCTTCTTTAGCTTGTCTAAGCTGTTTTGTTAGGTTGGATATTTTTACCTTCCGTTTAATTCGTCGGTGATCTTGTTCGATTTGTTTGGGTTCCTTCACTTGTGATGTCGACTCTTGTAGTTTTAACTCAAAAACTTGTTTCTTGGGTGTTTTGTACTCCTCGGGTGACGTCAGGTACAGTCGACATGTCTTGTAGCTTTCCTCCATATCTTGTGCTTTTACGTAATTGCGGTGGTCGCCGCATCCCAGTTCGTGGAACATTTCGTTGTTCTCTTGGGCTTTCTCCCATAACATATCTAGACGATCCACCTTTTTCTGTAAATACTCCTTGGTTTTTCTAGAAGTTCCGTCTTTCTTGCAGTTATTAGGTAGTTGCACGATTTCTTGAGCTATTTTCTCTTGTTCTCGAACCAGTTCCTCTGCTCGCTCCATCTTGTTGGTTTCAGGATCCTTGGCTCGGCTTCCCGCTTCTCAGGAGTTTCCTTGGTTTTCTCGACTTCCCGCTTTGTGTTGGCGTCGAAGTTCTAGAAGTTTCGTGTTTTTAGTCACCGGCGGTTCTTCCCGGCTGCAGTGACTTGATTTGCACGTCGTCTCGGACTTGTAGAATTGTGGGTTTGGTTTCCTGGTGAAGTATCTGTGACTTACTCAGGAGTTGTAGAAGTTCTCGTATATCGGCGCTGGTTACTTTCCTCGAAGGACCATGAACGAAAGTGTGCAATGATCTCTAGAGATAGTGGACTGTAATGGAATATTTAAACAATTGAAATTCACAAGAATTGCAATAAGTAATAAACCGGAAGGTGAGCGACCTATAATACAATACACCTTCGACGTTAAGTAAAACTGCTAAGTTGACAACTATTGTTAATATTTCAATTTACTGTATTATTTAGAATAGTCAGTATCGAATTGTTAATAAAGCGACTTGTATCAATAAGCGTGCCAATAAATGAGCCTCTATGGGACTTCTTTAGTTTCATTACTCACGAGCCACCCTTCAAGAGCTACCATGACCCGAGAACATCACATGGCGATCCTGCGAAAAGTCCCACATTTCTAACGGGATTGGAAGAAATAACATCAACATGGGATCTACTACATCAAAGGAAGAGGTAATACTAGCCCAGGCAGGGAACAGTGGCGGCGTATCCGGAGCAGCAGAGAGTTTAACTAATTCGATTGGAGCAATACTGGGAATGACAGCGTTTATAATAGTGGTAATTATTACCGTCATTTACTGCGTCAGAAAACTAAGCAAAGCCGTGGGGAAGAAGATTCGTAAAGAAGTTAGGAGAAACTTCGAGCTGGAGGAATTCAGAAGGAGCCAGGAACAAGTATAGGGAGTACACAGCGATGGATCCAGTTAGTGTTAGTGAGTGAGAGTAAAGAAAGAAAATGTGTAGTGAAAGTGCGTCGAAGACAAGCCCATGGACACTTAACTTCGTTGTGAGTACCGCTAACTTTACTGTTTACCGGAAGTCTCTAAGGTAAAATTAAATGAACCTCTATAGATGCCTAAGTTAGAAGCATTTGTACATGTATATGAAGAAGTTAGAGTTTTACAACGTAGTTTAAAAAAAGACAATCAACGAAGACGTTGCAATGTTAATTTAACTAATCAGAATCTTAGATATATAGATAATATTGAATTAGAGTACGCTGAAATAAAACAAAAAATAAATCAGTTAGATACAGTAGACTTACCCAAGGCTAAGCAATATATAGAAGCCATTAATGCTATTATTAGTGATATAAGAGATATATTAAGGAGTAGGTTAAATAAGTCACAAGATCCTAATGTTGAAGAAGCATTAATTTTAGACAAAATGAGTGATTTTGACCTTAAAACTGCGTCAGGCTTGTTGCCACATATGGACGACAGTGAGAACTCCGTTAATCAATTAATCGATGCCATTGAATTATACGATAGCTTTCTTAATGCAAGCGGAAAACAATTACTAACGAACTATGTATTAAAAGTCAGGCTCTCCCAAAACGCAAAGATTCGTCTAAAAAAAACTTACGCTGATAACAATTCCTTAATTGAAGATATGAGAAAACATTTAATTAGTAAAAAATCAGCAGCAGCTCTTTCTACTCAATTACATACAGTAAAACAGAATAATAAGACAATAGAAGAATTTGGTAAATCTTTAGAAGAACTTATGTTAAACTTGACAATAGCAGAAGCTAATAACGATGCAGAAACGCGGGTATTAACAGCTACGAATGAAAAACTTGCAATAAATTCATTTGCGAATGGTCTAAGAGATAATAATCTTAGGACCATCATAAAAGCGCGTAATTACACATCGTTAAGAGATGCAATCGTTGGTGCGAAAGAGGAAGAACTTTGTTTAAATTCCAGACAAAATTGTCAAACAAATCAAATTTATTCCATTAGAGGCAAATATCGTTACAATACCCAAAGAAACGGGTCATATTTTAGAGGAAATCAGTTTAATCGCGGCGCGAGGCACTCGCAAACATTTCAAAATTCATCTCGAGGAGCTTCGGCTAATCAAAATTTTAGATATAACGGACGTGGACGTGTACAAACATTTCACGGTCAATATCAAAATAACCGAAATCGATTTGGCAATCAATCTAATCGGAGTATCAACCGATCTTATGTGATGAGTATGGAAAATCAATCATCAGATTCAAATAACGAACCAACCCCAAGTAGTTCTACTAGTGGTAATTATGCTTATAACACCAGTCAGTTTTTTCGAGTCAGAAATTAACCAAAACGTAAGCGACAGCATGTTTAGTATGAATGGATTAAATTTCGTACGAATGAGAAATGGTACAAATGTGTTAAAATTACTAATTGATACTGGGGCATCCTTAAGTGTAATATTTTCATCATGCACTAGTGTCGAAAATCATATTAATACTGCAAATAAAACAAAAATTTTAGGTACTACGGGCTCAACATTTTCTTTAGGATCCACTAATATCACGCTTACGGTCGACCAGTTTAATATTGAACATGAATTTCAGGTAGTGAACGACTTTGAAAATAGTATAAATGGTGTGATAGGAGCCGATTTCTTTATTAAGTATGCAGCTATATTAGATTACAAAACGTTTGAAATTTCATTCGTGTATAACAATAAAAGCATAACTATCCCTCTTGAATCCGAACACAACATTTACACGGTTATTCCACCCAGATGCGAAATAGTCACATTTTTTCCTGTGAAATGCGAGAATGAATGTGTCGTATTACCGGAGGAGGTATCGGAAGGAGTTTTTACAGGTGGTCTTGTTACTAAACCACTCAATAATAAAATTCCTGTGCGATTATTGAACACCACCGAAAAAGAAGTTAGTTTGAAAAATTTTGTACCAAAATGCCAGAATGCAACCAATTTCCACATTTATAATTTTTCCAGTGTATCTTTGTCAGTCGATAGAATTGATGAATTATTAAAATTAATAGACGCGAAGGAATTAACATCGGAGGAATCTGTATCTTTGCAAAAGATTTGTGCTAAATTTGCGGATGTGTTCCATTTAAAGGACGATCCCTTTACAGTCTCCAACCTTTGTCCCCAAGAAATAGTATTAAAGCAAAACGCTACGCGATCTTTCGTTAAACCGTATAGGTTACCATTTTTTCAGAAAAATGAAATACATCAACAAGTGAATAAAATGTTAAATGACGGGGTTATCGAACATTCTAAAGCGGATTGGTCAGCTCCACTGTTAATTGTTCCGAAAAAAGCAGACAGTACTGGCAATAAGAAGTATAGAGTAGTCATAGATTACAGAGAACTCAATAAACGTATTCAAGATGATCGTTTTCCCCTTCCAAACATCGAGGAAATTCTTGACTCCTTACAAGGAGCAATGTATTTTTCACATTTGGATTTATATCAGGGTTATTATCAGATTAGTTTAGATCAAAAATCTAGACCGTATACTTCTTTTATGACAGACCGTGGTCAATTTCAGATGACTAGGTTACCGATGGGTCTAAAAATAAGTCCAAGTGCATTTTCAAGGGCAATGACTGTGGCGATGTCTGGTTTAAGTTATGATAAGTGTTTCATTTACTTAGACGACATAATAGTATTTGGAAATAACTTAGTAACACATAACCAAAATTTAGTAAAGGTATTAGTTCGCTTAAGAAAACTAAATTTGAAACTTAATCCACAAAAATGTGAGTTTTTAAGGAAACAATTATTATTTTTAGGTCACATAGTATCAGCTGAAGGAATTTTACCAGACCCTGAAAAGATAAAGGCTGTTCAAGAATATCCAATACCAACAGACGGTCAAGAAATAAAACGATTTGTAGCTTTTGCCAACTACTACCGAAAATTTATTAAAAATTTCGCGGAAATTACAATACCGTTAAACCATTTGACAAAAAAAGGAGTTATTTTTAAATGGACAGATGAATGCCAAATAGCCTTTAATAAATTAAAAGAATCATTAGTGCAGCCACCCATTTTGGCATATCCAGATTTTTCTGACCAAAATCGATTCATTTTGAAGACCGACTCTTCAAATTACGCAATCGGTGCGGTTTTAACGAACATTGATCATAAGCCAATAGCTTACGCGAGCCGGATATTATCAAAATCTGAGAGAAATTACCCGATTATTGAAAAGGAACTGTTAGCGATTGTGTGGGCAGTCAAAAAATTTAGACCATATTTATTTAATAAAACATTCGAAATTTATACAGACCATCGACCCTTAATTTATCTCTTTGGTATGGCAAACTCGTCCAGTCGACTAACTAAGTTCAGATTAACACTAGAAGAATACGATTTCACCATACACTATATAAAAGGAAAAGATAATGTTATTGCGGACGCTTTATCAAGAATAACATTAAGTTCGGATGAATTAAAGAAAACTACTGTAAACCATACATTTGTAATGACAAGAGCACAATCTCGTCAGCACAGCGAGCATTCTACAAACAATCATTGTGATCGTAAAATAAATGATGACAGGCTTGATCACCCTGGAATCATTGTGCTTATAAAATCTCCCGTAGGATGCGTAGAATTGAAAGTTATTCCTGAAGTAGAATACAACAAACAAGTAAAGAAGAGTTGCAACTCATCACAAAATTCGACTAATAATAAAGTACAAAATATGTTTTATAGTGAAGAATTAAGTACTATTTTTATAAAACAGGATCTGCGATCAGCGATTTACTTAGGAAATGCGTTGATACACCTGAAAAATATATGTAATAAATTTAACATTCCGGAATTATTAATAATAAAAAATGAAAATAATAAGACGTTATTAAGAGAATTACGAGATATCTCAAAAGACATAAAAACGGCCGGTATTAAGATAAATATTGTTAAAGGTATACAAAAAATCGATGATAATGAGACACAACAATTAATTATAAACGACTTTCATTTGCTTCCAACAGGTGGACGTGCTGGTATAAATCGAACTTACAACACCATTAAAAGATACTACTTTTGGCCAAAAATGCATAGAGACGTAGCAAATTTCATTAAAAGATGTGAACAATGTCAAACTTGTAAATATTCAAAACTTAAACCACAGCCTATGTCAGTTACAACTACATCTAATTATGCATTTCAGAAAATTTTTCTTGACTTGGTAGGTCCATTAGAAACTGATGAAATGAACAATAAATATATCCTAACTTTACAATGCGACCTAAGTAAATATATAGAATGTTACCCGTTGCCAGATAAAGAAACAGCAACTGTTGCAAAAGCTTTCGTAGAAAACTTCATATTACGCTATGGAATACCTGTAGAAATTTTAACTGATAAAGGTACTGAATTTATGTCCAGTGTATTTAAAGAAATTTGTAAATTATTACATATAGGTCAACTGAATTCGACAGCATACCATCACGAAACCTTAGGAGCAATAGAAAATTCACACAAAACTTTAAGAGACTATCTAAGAATTCATACTGCAGAGCGCCCAGACACCTGGAGCTCTTGGATACAATTTTGGTGTTTCGCATTCAATAACAGTGTACACACGGAAACACGTTACACTCCATTTGAACTAGTATTTGGAAGAACTTGCCAATTGCCATCTAATCTAATAAACAAAATTGAACCTATATATAATTTTGACAGTTATCCGAAAGAATTGAAGTACAGACTTCAAGTAGTTTGTAATGAAGCAAAGGATAATTTAGTGGCATCCAAGTTAAAACGTAAGATAGAGTATGATAGGAATTGTAAACAAACACATTATGATATAGGATCTAAAATTTTGTTGCGGAATACTTCAACAAACAAACATGAAAATATTTTTAAGGGACCTTATATTGTATTAGAAGATAGAGGAGTAAATTTGGTAATTAAAGTAGATAATAAACCAACAGAGGTTCACAAAAATAGAGTTAAACTGTATTATTCATAAAACTAGTAAAAAAAAAATTATTATTTCTATTATGTCCATAATAATTTTTTTTCTATATACGGGGAAGGTGTAATGGAATATTTAAACAATTGAAATTCACAAGAATTGCAATAAGTAATAAACCGGAAGGTGAGCGACCTATAATACAATACACCTTCGACGTTAAGTAAAACTGCTAAGTTGACAACTATTGTTAATATTTCAATTTACTGTATTATTTAAAATAGTCAGTATCGAATTGTTAATAAAGCGACTTGTATCAATAAGCGTGCCAATAAATGAGCCTCTATGGGACTTCTTTAGTTTCATTACTCACGAGCCACCCTTCAAGAGCTACCATGACCCGAGAACATCACAGGACTGTATGTAGATATCTCTTTGGCTCGTGGGTGGCTGCGGAGATAAAACTTGTCTCCAGGTTGTAAGGCTGAAGACGTTCTTGTAGATTGAAGATCAGAGCGTGACGTGATCTCCTTGAAGTTCTTGAAGTTCTTGGAGTCGGAGATCAGGACTTGACGTGATCTCCTTGAAGTTCTGGAAGTTCTTGTAGTTTGGAGAGAGGGCGTAACGTACTCTCCGGATTGAAGTTTGTTAGGTTTTGGGTAGTCGAGTTAAGCGGCGTGAAGAAAGATCACAACACACTGTCGTTTTGAGCATACTAGGGTATACTGGTTTATTGTCCCAAATTTCAGAGCTTTTATACATCTTATTTTACATTGATTAAATGGGATATTATTTGTTTTCTTACAATGACCTGGCGTTGCAGAAACTGACCTTAACTGGAGCGCGCTTCTTATCACGTTCCGTAAACGCCTTTGTTATGCTGACTCGGTTAATTATTGTGATTCTGAACTTGACTTGTTGACGTTCGGTCGGCGTTATTATTCTTCGTAATAAAATAAGACGTGCTTTTTAGTTGAATTAGATATCCCAAAAACCTTGTTACCTAAGCTGCCTCAGTGATTATTCTCTGTTTGTAAAACAAAACTTGTTGAAAAGTTCCAAAAATTAGTTCACCATAAATTACAATTTCTTAACCTAAATTAATGTTGACGTTAGCGTCAACAATAAGGTAAAGGCCAGCCCATTCCTTGAGGTATCTCGTATAACTCGAACCAAATCTTCTTCCGATGTCCTGGTAGAACCCCGTCCTATTGAACAATACAACAGTAAGTCACGGCTGACTTAGTTAACCAACAAATTAATTTTGTAAGGGGGATGCAGCTAATTCCGGGCGAAATTTAAAGGAATCTCTTTTGTCCTTAGTTGAGGAGTTTTCGACAACGTTTATTGTTTTTTTCAACCGATACTGTAAAATATTGTATAGGTGAGTTAAGGTGGATTTATACAGCTTTAATTTAGCATTAGTATTATCTTTAGCCGCTACCTACTTTAGTCGTAATTTGTCTTGCGGTTAAATTTGCGGTTTATAGGAAATAAAAATAAAAAATTAAATCTGAAAGTGAGGTTAAGATTTTGTAAGGATTGGTTTAGGATTTGGTTTTAGATATTGTTTAGAATCCAGGTTAAGACGTAACGGATAACTGGTTCAAAACACAAAAAAACCACCAAATTTCAAAAGAAGGAATGTGGTATTTTCGGGATATTTTCTTTTCCACTAATGCTAAATTACGACTAAGTTCAATTTTACGAACTTTCAAGGTTACTGCATTAAGTGAGTTACGACTAATACTAAACTAGAGACTGTGTAAACAGCCACGTCTATTTCTAAGTGATTCAGCTTTTAAGTTACGACTACTACTAATGTTACGGTTAAATAAAAGCTGTATAAATCCACCTTTACTATGTGAGTGCTACTAAAAAATATTCTTAGAGAACGTGAGAAGATGTTAAGAAATGACAATAACACACGTCTGTACAGTGAGAATTTAATCCACGCAGTGGATGCAAGGGGATGAATTACATTTCATTTAAAGTTTGAGCAATAGGGACCTAACAATCTTTGTCTTACTTACCGCAAAAAAGGTTAAAAAAGGAAAGAGCCGAAAGAGGTTAACATGAAGACGGAACGACAGAACAAACCACAACCACAGAACATATATTGTTTACAAGTGCCACGGCCGTCTTTACTGAAAGACCGGAGCATTAAATTTGGCAACATCGCCGACTAAGGAAACAGAAGACCGACTTATCGGAACATGGCCGTCTTTATACCACGTTTGGAAATAATAGAAGTAATGACATTTGGCGATGGATCCCCTTTTTTGAAGAAACTGTAAAGCGTTTTGTGTGGAACAAACGCATAAATTCCTGTGCCGCACATACAGATCGTGAACTTATCGCACAAGCCATCCGGCGTTGTCAAATACCGTCCTTTCGGTTTCTTGAATCATAAAGTTGGTTCGAAACATTTGAAAATCACCTTTGGAAATGTATTTTCCAGTCGGTTAACTGAGCTTTACACTCTAATAAAACTAAAGAAAAACTATAATGGTTAAACGTGTGGTTTTAAGCGAGCCACGAAAAGAGTATTGTTGGTGATGGCGGCAACCAGAAATACACCATAGAAGTATATTGCTGAAGATTGCTTACAACGGCAACAATGCACCAATCCTTTCGCCAAGGTTCGTTCCATGAACGTAGATGCTGTAAGTCAATAATAATATTTGTGACGGGGGTTTGTCTCGTCAGGCAGTAGTGTCGTCGGCGGCACGAAGACTCTCTGCTGGAAGGTTACGTCACTTTGTTGAATTGGCGCTATTTGCGGAGTTTCGGAGTTTAAAAGTCGGTTTTTCGGTTTTTCTCGGGCGCCAGATTTTTTAAGGGTTTACTCCCTAAAGCCACGGGTTAGTTTATATCCAGGAGAATGCCAGGAAGTCCGTGAAAATAAAACACACAATTCGGAAAACAAATAAAACTAATTTATTATAGAAAACGGCAAAGAGTAAATATAGACAACATGTTAGAGAAATGGAAGCATCGGCAACGGTGCAATAACTAAAAATCGGTTTCTACAGAAAAGCGGCATCTATGTACAATTTTCCCTAATTCTTCGAAAAGCGGATAGATCCGGCAACTATGTACATCGGAAATACGTGGGTGGTTTCGGTCTTACGAAGCGGTCAGGCAACAATGCACGGTGCGGTTATAAAAGGGAGGGGGTAGTGCATAGCGGTCTAGCTAATCTAGTAGATGACATGCCTATACGCAATAGAAGAGCTAGTTACGTGCAACGGTTAAGCAAGTGTTACGAAGCGGTGAGAGTGGGGCAAGCATTATAGGTGAAAATCTAGCAAGCGGGGTTTAACTATATTTAGTAAGGAACGGTTATGCAATGCGGCGCAGTTTAATTCGAAATATTAATTTAGAAATTAATCAGAAAAGCAGCGGTCGCGTATTACGTCAGGGAAACCAGGCATAATCGGTACTCCAGGCGCCGATTCAATAGTAGGGCGAACGGGGTCCTGCAGGTAGTCGAGACAACCGGGAATTTGTTGGATTGCGTTCAAGGAGGCCACCCCGAGTATCACCCTGGGGAGCACCTACCCAAACAGCCCGAATTGATCCTCCCGAGTATCACCCTAGGAAGAGTCAGTTCGTTGGCCTAATCCAACGGGAACGGCAGGGAAGCGGGTGGGGTCGTATTCAGGGAGGCCACCCCGAGTATCACCCTGGGGAGCACCTACCCAAACGGCCTAAATTGATCCTCCCGAGTATCACCTTGGGAAGAGTCAATCCAATAGCCTGACCCAACGGGACGGTAGGGAAAGGCGGTCGAAATTCCCTAACAAGTACTTTACCTTGAACGGTCGGTTCCTGGTTCCCCGGTCGGTCGGTTCGGAACGGCAACGCTGCGAACGGCGGGATCGGTACGGCACGGCAACGGCGGGATCGGAACACGTGTGCGGTGTGCTTATCAGAGCACCTGCGGTTGTCGGAGGAAGACGCGGAGCACGTTTTTTAATTTTCGATATTTTTCTCTCGTATTTAGAGTTCCCGAGTAAATAATTTTGGGTAGTTTGCGGCTCGTAGATTAGAGAGACAACTGGTGGTCTTTTGTTTAAACTTGGTCTCGGATTTTGCAGGTGTTACGGCGGAAAGACAATTGTTATTTATTTGAATTTACCGAATTTCCGCAAATGGTAACAGATGGAGACAAGGGTTCTAGCCACGGAAAAATAGGCTTCGTTACATCCCCCCTTTCTTCCTAAAGAAAAGCAATAATTGTAACGTTGCATACGGATATTATTGCTTTTCTCACAATCACGGTACGTTAAAAATCAACGGGAAAAGGCAGGAGAAAATATCAACGATTGGGATAACCCTACTTAATTACATCGCTAAAATAAAAAAAAATAACTTAATCTAATCAAGATGGAAAAGGAAAAAAAAATAAAGAATCTCAGATATTGGCCCCCAACAAACGGAAAATCAATATTTAACCCCAGAACCATTCACCCTACCATGTACAAAATTAAAACTAGATCACTGAAAAATTCACAAACAGCGCCGGGAAAGTTCGCCGATTCTCCCGCACCGCGAACAGAACACCCGCCCCGGGTTGGCGCATTGCGTCCGGTAGTGCCCCTCCTGGCCGCACCTCCAGCAGGTACCTGCGGCCACCCGGATGTGGCTCGGTGCTGCCGGCGTCTCCTCTAGCTCGGGGCAGTTCGCGGCGTCCTCTTCGCCCTGGGCGAACTCTGCCTCGAGCAGCTTCAGGGCGGACAGCGTCAGGAACGGGTCTACCTCCACGTCAGGCATCAGGTCCCTCAGGTAGTGGTTACCTGCACCCGGTTGATCGTGGTGGAGAAAACCCCGGCGGATATGGCTTCGGTCTGTACGTCGGCCTCCTGGTACTCCACCATAGGCGACGTGGTTGACGGCATTGTCGGCATTCTTACGTCGTCGACGCTCTCCTCTAGAACATCCTCCCATGCGGGGAGTACGTCGTCGCTCAACGCCTCGGCTTGCTACATCTGAAACAGATCCCGGTTTAGTGAAACGGTCTCGGAATACTACCTCGTAATGAATTCCTTTCACAGAACGCGGAGATGGTCCTATCAGGTCGGTGCAGACAGTTTTCCAAGGTTCCCTGTTCCTGGGCGGTTTCATCAGTCCTGACGACTTTCGTGGGGACACCTTGTACTTCTGGCAGGTCAAACAGCTCCGTACGTACTTGGCGATGTCCCTGAACATTCCCGGCCAGTAGTAGCGGAGTGCGATGCGGGCGGTAGTCTTGTTGATTCCCATGTGTCCAGCAGTAGGTTCGTGATGATTCTCAGCCATCACTCCGGCTCGGGACTGCTTCGGGACACATATCTTCCAGGGATCCAACAAGTCGGGTTTGTTGTGGCCGTTTCGGAAATGTCGGTAGAGCTGTCCTTCCTTCTCGCAGTACTCGGAGTTGCCTTCGGGATTCGCACGGACATCCTGCAACTTCCGAGTGTACCAGGTACAAGCGGTTTCTTGTTCCTCGGCGAGGACGGGATCGGATAGAGGAGCTCTGGATAGAGCATCGGCCACACGGTTTAGGTTCCTCTTTCGGTACTGGACCTCGGATTGTATCAGGGGCGTCGTTTCTCGGATTCCGTCGAAGGCATTTAGTTCTTCTTCGAGGAAGTTTTGTAGGCGGCGCTTCTCGTCGGTGGTCAGGGTCTGTGTTCCGGAGGTGGGCGGTTCCTCTACCGGAGTACAGAAAGACATCTGCGTGAGCCGCAGGGGTCGGCCTTCCATGTAGACGGTCTTTGTTCCTAAATCTAGTTGGAAGCGAAGGCGGCAGAGGAGATCCATTCCAATAATCAGGTCCGAGGGTAAACGGGGAATGTAACCCCAACTGTGTCTGACTGGGCGGTGTCCCAGTTCAACAGTGACCTCAAAAACCTTGTTCACGTCGACTAGCTCTCCACTAGCAACTCGGGCATAGGAACGAGGTTCTCTGGCGGATGTGACGTTCAGGGCGGCACATTGTTCGGCGATTCGATCACCAATATAGGAGCTACTGGCTCCTGTATCTATCAGAGCAACGTAACTCACCCCATCTATGGATACTGCTAGGTGTGGGCGGTTATCGTTACTCTTGGCGGCAGAAATACGGTCCGAGGTTACTGGCGGTGTCCGCTGGTCCTCTCTCGGTCGAGGCCAGCGCGTTACTCGTTTCCCGGACAGGGACAGTCTCGGGATAACACCCCCTCGGTTCCGCATCTGGAGCAGAACAACTTGGCAGGACGTCGGCACTCGTTCCTGGCGTGTCCTACTTCTCCACACCTCCAACATCGCAGGGTAGAGACGGAGCTTCTCTCGGGTGCCCTGAAATGTAACGGGGGGTTCGCCCTTGTGAAGGGCGGCGGCGGCGGTGGGTCGGTCCTTACAGGAGGTGGATCTCTCCTCGGTAATGGCGGTGGGTCGGACCTAACAGGAGATGTGTCTCTCCTTGGCGGGGACGGCGACGGCGGTGTGTACGAACTTTCGGACCTTCGTATCTCTCCGTCGGCAGACGTTTCTCGAGGCAACTTTCTAGGTGCAGGAGTTGGCGTCGGTCTCAGTGGCGTCTCCCTTTTCAGTTCCTCCCGGAGCAACTCGAAATCCCTGGTGGCGTCGCAGAAGGAAGAAATGTCAGTGAAGTCACTGCGCCGGATCTGCTGCCTGTATGAGGGCTTCAAGTTTCGGTAGAGCCATTGTAGTTCTTGTTCGGGAGTCATCTGGCCGTGTCTCCGGATTAGAGTCTGAAGGTCGTTGATATACTTCGCCACAGGTTCGTCTTCCCTCTGGATTCAGCGACTGATTTCGACTTCTAGGTCAATCTTATAATTAACTGGGAAGTAGAAAGTTCTAAAAAGTTTTAGGAATTCTTCCCAAGTCCTGATGCGATGGCGATTGTTCCTGTACCAGAGGGCCGGATCCCCTCGTAGTAGTTCGGGCATTACTGGGAGTAGACGATCCTGGCGGATGTTCTGGGAATCACAGATTTCCTGTAGTCTCTCAATGAACGTGACAGGATCGATACGGCCGTCGCAAATTACTCTCCACTCATTGACTCTGAGTGGAGTATTGTATTGTTCGGTCACTGTCACAGATTCTGGGAGAGGGGTTCCAGAATTATTTACAGGAAGTGTTTCGGTCGCTACGGTCGGGGGAGTAACGGTCGCGAAAAATTGTTGCGGTTGTTCTTGCGGATGGGGAGAGCGAATCCCATCTCGAAGAAATTTTATCATTCGTTTGCGTAACTCGTCGACGGTACCTACGGTGTCTAAACGGAACTTCCCCAATTCGGTTTCTAATTCGGTTTTATTCAATTTGTAGACCCAACCCACGCGAATGTCGGATGTCTCGGTAATCGGAATTTCAAGAGATGGAATCTCCGCGCTTTTGTCTTTATTGGCGGCTGGCATTCTGTGTTATTTTCACGGACACGGGAAAATGGAAAAATGGAAAAATAGAAAAATAGTAAAATAGTCAAATAGTCAAACGGTTAAACAGTTAAACAGTCCCTGCTCGGGCGCCAATTTTGTGACGGGGGTTTGTCTCGTCAGGCAGTAGTGTCGTCGGCGGCACGAAGACTCTCTGCTGGAAGGTTACGTCACTTTGTTGAATTGGCGCTATTTGCGGAGTTTCGGAGTTTTAAAGTCGGTTTTTCGGTTTTTCTCGGGCGCCAGATTTTTTAAGGGTTTACTCCCTAAAGCCACGGGTTAGTTTATACTCAGGAGAATGCCAGGAAGTCCGTGAAAATAAAACACACAATTCGGAAAACAAATAAAACTAATTTATTATAGAAAACGGCAAAGAGTAAATATAGACAACATGTTAGAGAAATGGAAGCATCGGCAACGGTGCAATAACTAAAAATCGGTTTCTACAGAAAAGCGGCATCTATGTACAATTTTCCCTAATTCTACGAAAAGCGGATAGATCCGGCAACTATGTACATCGGAAATACGTGGGTGGTTTCGGTCTTACGAAGCGGTCAGGCAACAATGCACGCTGCGGTTATAAAAGGGAGGGGGTAGTGCATAGCGGTCTAGCTAATCTAGTAGATGACATGCCTATACGCAATAGAAGAGCTAGTTACGTGCAACGGTTAAGCAAGTGTTACGAAGCGGTGAGAGTGGGGCAAGCATTATAGGTGAAAATCTAGCAAGCGGGGTTTAACTATATTTAGTAAGGAACGGTTATGCAATGCGGCGCAGTTTAATTCGAAATATTAATTTAGAAATTAATTAGAAAAGCAGCGGTCGCGTATTACATCAGGGAAACCAGGCATAATCGGTACTCCAGGCGCCGATTCAATAGTAGGGCGAACGGGGTCCTGCGGGTAGTCGAGACAACCGGGAATTTGTTGGATTGTGTTCAAGGAGGCCACCCCGAGTATCACCCTGGGGAGCACCTACCCAAACGGCCTAAATTGATCCTCCCGAGTATCACCCTGGGAAGAGTCAATCCAATAGCCTGACCCAACGGGACGGTAGGGAAAGGCGGTCGAAATTCCCTAACAAGTACTTTACCTTGAACGGTCGGTTCTTGGTTCCCCGGTCGGTCGGTTCGGAACGGCAACGCTGCGAACGGCGGGATCGGTACGGCACGGCAACGGCGGGATCGGAACACGTGTGCGGTGTGCCTATCAGAGCACCTGCGGTTGTCGGAGGAAGACGCGGAGCACGTTTTTTAATTTTAGATATTTTTCTCTCGTATTTAGAGCTCCCGAGTAAATAATTTTGGGTAGTTTGCGGCTCGTAGATTAGAGAGACAACTGGTGGTCTTTTGTTTAAACTTGGTCTCGGATTTTGCAGGTGTAACGCGGAAAGACAATTGTTATTTATTTGAATTTACGGAATTTCCGCAAATGGTAACAGATGGAGACAAGGGTTCTAGCCACGGAAAAAGAGGCTTCGTTACATATTAATAATTATCCAAATAGGTAACGCGCTGGTCAAGTACCTCATGGTGGCGTGGAAACCTTGACAAAACATGAATATGTATTATTTTTATTGATTTGTATTTGTATCTTCTTATTTGTAAAAATGTTTTAGTAATTTTTTAAAAAAATCCTTTAGTCACGACTCTACTTTTACGCACGCCTATGGAATCCATATAAGTACCCACGACACATCAAAATCGGACTGTCAGTCACTCCTATTATTTCCAAACGGGGTATACGTGTTTACATTCGAATAATTTGAATGCAGAGGATATAGAATTATAGCGTTACTGATAGTTAAAGTGGTTTTAAACTATTTCGACGACGATTTAGAAGAATCTGGCTTACCAACAGAAGAAAGCCTCATCCAGGATGTGAAAAATAAGGAGAAGACAAATGAGGAGTGGTGACAGTGGTGATGAAGAAATTATACAAAAACCACAGCAAAAACCATCTAAGCTACAAGTGTTCAATGCTTTTTCAACATTAAGAACAGCCTTTCAGTTTGAAGACGTTCCGGAAAATGTGTTTGTTCAATTATAGCGGCTTGGTTAGGCCCTTAGGAAAAATTATTTTTTTCACATACAAACACATTTTTATTGAAATTAATTAGCATATTGTAAATCATTCACATTTATAAATTATATTTATCTAATTTATAAAATATTATGTACAGTTATTTAAAATAATTTGTTATTTTGGTTTGTACATCACACGACAAAGTTTTTTCATATACCTAAATCTTCAAGCCGCTATAATTGAACAAACACATTTTCCGGAACGTTTTCAAACTGAAAGGCTGTTCTTATTGTTAAAAATGCATTGAACACTTGTAGCTTAAATGGTTTTTGTATAATTTCTTCATCACCACTGTCACCACTTTCCTCGTTTGTCTTCTCCTTATAACCATTAAAAATGGGGGAATTTCCATATAACGAGACCTCTATATAACGAGCAAATTTTGCAGCACCTTCATTCTCGTTATATAGAAGTTCGACTGTATAAAGACATTCGATTTACAAAGAAAATATAAGAAATTCTGTACTGTACCTAAAGTCTTAAAAGTTGGGTTTTACTTACATTTTATTAGTACGCAGAGCATACAAAAGTAAAATTAATTTATATAGGTATGTAAAGTATGTATTTAGTAACAGAGACTATAGAAAATACAGTCCAAAACAAACTTAATTTAAAGAAAAAACACTTCTTCACTCAACATTAAATATTGTAAATATAACCTTAAATTCACACAATCGGCCTTCGCCGCAGCGTTGCCAAATATCAATGTTCCGGCCTTTCAATAAAGACCAAGGCCTGTCAACTTTAAATAGGTTGCCTCATGCGATCCTGACCTACCACAACAGCGCGCGACCGATCTACGTCACACGGTGACCGGCGATGTAAAAAATATGTACTTTTAAAAACTCAAAACTGTTGTCAATTACAAACGAAAACGCCAGCCAAACGCCAAACTGTCATGATAATACAGAACATAGGTTAAACCACAAAGTTAGATTAAATTGGATTAAACACAGGTAAAAAAACTCAGACCTGGGTCGCCAGTCTACGTCACGAACTCCGCCTCCCCCGCACGACCCCCTCGCCCGGGAGCTGTTCAATGAGGTAACCTATTTAAAGTTGATCCGCCTTGAGTGCAAACGCCGTGTATTCTGAGCGAAACACAAATGACAAGTGACAGTGGGCCTAGACCATAGAGACAAAAGAGAGAGGAGGTAACAAATGTGGTTGGAACAAATAGACCAAAGCACAGACCAAAGTGGCTTCAGCATATAGCCGACTTCCTGTAAGAAATCTTTCTTTCCAGTGGCGTAGCATTACATTAACTAAAATTATGAAATAATAATTTGTATGAAGCAGTTTTATTTTCCATAAAATGTCACAAAATGCTAACGTATGAAACAATACGAAGGTTGCTCAATACGAATTAAATAAAGAATATTTTTGTTTTAAATTTTCTTGATTAATTTAACGCATATTTAGACTAATAGTTCATAATAAAATTAGCTACATCAGTTTTTAAAACCTTACGCTCTTGTTCATTCTTTGGAAAACAGAAACAAACAAATAGTTTCCGATTTTGGGATTAATCAGTTAATAGAAGAAAAATTACCCAAAAATAAATGTGCTCTAGGTATACCAGGAAGACAAAGAACGAGCAGTAAACCAGGAAGGAGAGGAAGAGATGATTCAGTTATGTAGTGGGTGTTATATTAAAAATATGTATGAAATTTATTATTAATTGTTAAACTATGCTTCCCAATGGTAGACTGTAGCTCCCCCTATAGATCCGCCACTGCACAATTCAGCAAAACAATCGCAAGCACGCGTTCGAAAAGTGGCTTCTCAATATGGCCGGTTCCGTCTAGAAAATTTATAACCCCTCTCCCTATTTGTTACCTCCTCTCTCTTTTATCTCTATGGCCTAGACGAACGATTATAGACTACCAGGATTGCTCAGTTCGCCGAATCTGCCTGGCAAAAACTTTGTGACGTCACCACCGGTGTTCATTCATTCATTTTACTGTAGTAAACAGTAAGATATATCATTGTAAACTGTTTGGTTTACGTACGTACCCTACGTAAGCAATATTTACGTACGATATCCACATCACGTCATCCACAAATCAACACGTAAACGCACCTCAGCACCGGTGGTTACGTCACAAAACTGTCCAACATTGGTCAAATGTAAGTGAGCAATCCTGGTTAGTCTATAATCGTTGTGCCTAGAGTGCCTAGGAAGGTAGAGTGTGGACAACTATGTAACAAGTACTGATTGGAGTAGATAAGAAATGAGACATCTGTAACAGGAGCAAGGAGCAGGTTAGTGACTCCGACCTTGACCTTGACCTTTAAGGTCGGAATCACTAACCTGCTCATTGCTCATGTTACAGATGTCTCATTGGAGTTGAGTTATTAACCCCCCCCCCACCTGTCTAGACAATGGACCTTGACAATGACCGGCACCTAACTCCCCCCCCCCGCCTGTCTAGGTACCCCCTGAACCTTGACAATGACCGGGGCCTAGACCCCTCCCACCCATGTCTAGACAACCTCTCTAACCTGGGTTATGAGAGATCTGTAACGGAGGTTAGGAGTCGGTTATGGACCACGCCCCCCCGTGATCACATACCCGAATAATTTATTTCCCCAGACTTTAAATTTATTTTAATTAAAGGAAAATATTTTAACAACTGAATTTATTTTTGGCTTTAGAAATAACATATAAATACACTTCAATTATAGATTGGACATATCTATGGATTCGCTCGCATTCACTCTCCCAATAATGGCAGGAACACGTATCTGGACCTTCGGTGGTTGAGTCTCTGGACCACGGGCAGCTAACAAAATGGGTTCCAAACCTCGATGTTCGCTTTCCTTGGGCCTGTCGGGTTTTCAATCTGTCGTACATATCCACAAGTTCATCCTTGTGAAATGGTGTTACGTAGTAACCATACTCATCCAAAAACTTGTCAACGTTTATATTACCAAACGCATCCAAAAACTTTGCAACGAGCACACTTTCACCAGCCATATTTAAGGTTATATGATGTAGATACTACGAGCACTCTTAACGGAATGAATGCTAGAAAACAGCAGAGGTGGTAGTGATCGTGGTAGTGGGGGCAGCTGGTTAGGTGGGGGGGAGTGAACGTTCGAGTGAATCAAGTTCAATCAAGTCGTTGCAAGTTCCAACTTGATCCCCATACTTAAGAAGCAGATCTAAATCACCTTCAGTTGGTGTAATGAGAAAATGGCCCCAAGCTAATGAGTCATAGGTGTGTGGGATGAGACGTCTCTTATCGTCTTGTGAAGACAGAGTAATTTTATTTTTTAATTCTGTATAAACTGTATGAAGATGGGAAAAAAAGTATACATTTTACGAAAAATAGACCCTCCATTCTCAACAGTCTGAATATAATCAGAGATATGAAGTTGATTCTTTATGACATTCTTAGAAATTCCCTTAGCTTTTTTTACAACATCAACCGCTTTCACACAATAAGCTTTAGCACCAGTACCATAGAAACTTTCTACAGGTATTCCTGCAAATTCATCTTTCATTTTTCCTACAACTGATATGGTTTGTGGAATATTGTGAATATTGTTTGTTGGGTAGTTTGACGTGTCAAAGTAGTCGATATTGGTTTTAATGTCATTGTATACGTTTTCGGTGAAAATCTCCAAAATAAGCGAATCTGTGTCAGTGTAGCACAAGTTTGCCTTAGCACCATATTTTTCCTTAATGAAACCATGAAAAAATCGTAAAGTACTGTTTTAGAAATGTCCAGAATAGAAAAACCAACATAAAGAGGTTTATCATATGATACTTTCGTTTTCCCCAAGTGAATTGCCACCAAATTTTCATCAAAGATTGAACATGATTTAAAATGTGGTTTAGCTATTAACGCTCTGGCTCCAACAGATCCGACTTTATTTTCCCAGTGTGTACATAATTGTATATCTTGTCATTTATCGACATTTTCCATAGTTTTACCGAAAATTGAATTTATTAGTAATTTGAACAAATCCCTTTCAAATTCATTGGAAGTGGAATTTCTTAAAGTGGTATTGAAGTCGATGTACGGCTTTAACCACGGTGATTGGGAAAACGTTAAAACTCTATATACTTTTTCTAAAATTAAACCGTATTTTAAACACTGTTTTAGATTTCTATAATGAATGATATATTTATGTTTGCTATATAAATTGGGGATTAATTTTGACATTTTACCACCAGGAGGGATTATAGGTTCCGGACAAAAGGGGAAATCATTATGGTATTCATGTAAATTGGACGGATATTGTAAATCCACTTCCAATACATACCCTTGTGAGGAATTTTCATCGATTAAAGATAAATCTGACGATGTGATTTCATGTTCTTCTAACCATTTAAAATTACTAGTTGGTAAAGCCTGTTGAATCGAATAACCGTATAAATTTGTGGCATCGAAATAAACAATGTATGAAGTTGGTTTCGAAATATCATAATCGGGTACAAATTTATTATTTGCTACAGCTTTTCTTCTACTACTTTGACTAACACCACCGCGAATTCCCATTTTAAAAAAATGTATGATATCTACGTCAGTGAGAAGTTCAAGTTCAATTTGGGTAAAGCGTAACATGGCATCCCAACTCAAAGAAGGTGCAGTCAAGTAATGGGCCGGGTCTAACTTATACTTGATCATGAAAATCTGTCTGAAATTTTCAAATACATCTGCAAGAAGAAGTACATCAGACTTTAGGTAAATATCGGAATATTCTCCTAAGGATGAACAGTGGAAAGTATGCCACACTTCTTGAGCTCGACTATACTCTTCTTGAGAAAGTGATTCCCCGGTAAGTGTATCAAAAAAATTCTCTATGGGAGGTAATTTTTCATCTAACTTATGAAACGAATCTACGTAACTGTATGGAAAAACCCCCTTACGCCTTACCAAATTAAATTCATTGTCTTGTGGAAAATGTTTGCGTACTTCCCTACATTAATCGGAATTTAAATTTTGACTCAACTTATCAAGAGATGTAGACAGGAAGCGGAAAGAGTCAACAAACCGTAATGAAATATAGGTATCTGTTACTTGAGGATTCAGTGATTTTTCAACTATAATACGTTTTGAAAAAGAGACATATTTTTCCTTGTTTTGAGCTACTATTGACATCGTTTCACCCTTTGGACACAATTTTTTAATAAACAAATGACAGTCATAGTTTGTGAGGTTATGAAAGAAGATAGGAATAAACTTTGCGGTTTTAAAATTCAAGTTACAAATGGAGTGGGCGGGGCCACGGTAGAGACCACTCCGATGACAATGGTCGTGGACCTTCTCGTCTTGTGATAAAGGTTTATCACAGATGTGGCAAACTGAACTTTTTTGAAATAGATCTTCTTCTTGTCTGGTTAGTGGTATCATCTGTTTTACATGTTTTAAGTGTGTGCAGTAAAGTGAGTGAGCGATATCATCTAACTGTTGTGTAAATATTTCGGTAATATCAGGACCTCGATATGAATAATATTTCGAATAAGCGTCATCGAAATTACATTTAACATACATCCCAAAAGAGTAAGGTTCATGTTCAAAAGTTTTCACCGTAAAAGACTTGTCACTACTTGGTTCAGTATGATGAATCGGTTTCAAGATACTCTCAAAATCGGCATAAATGACAAACGGCACTGGCAACTGTTTTTCAATAATAACAAACTTGAGAATATTTTGAGGTATAAGCTCACCACATTTGTTTGTAATAAGATTAGTTGACGGTGTTTTGGTGTAAATGTGGTTACAATCGTTTCGCTGATGCATGGCCAACTTTTCAGGCTTCCTGAAAAATTGCAAGCAACCGTCACAAAAATATATTGATCCATGTCGTTTAGAGAGTTGTTTATGCACTAACCCTGAGAGGTTTTTGAAGAGACAATAATGGTTGTTATCATCATCATCATCTGAAATAAGCAACAAGTTCACATGGGTAGGTTTACGGTGTTGTGTAAAATGTAACGGTCCCACCACCTCGGTGACGTATTTACCATTTTCGAATTTTGTTTCAAGTCCATATACATTGACTGAAATATTATTCAGGTCTTCAAATTTAGATATATATTTTAACGAAAATCGATTTCTGTAAAATCTAGCAAAATATTATAATGGGGATATGACGACACTCGAGTTGGTTCACCAGTTGCTGGAAATATCGCTGCTATAATACTCCACGCGAAGCACGCATTGTCTGAATTTTTTATGTTTAAAACACATTCTGTGGACTCTATTGATTTAGGAAGTTTGATGTATTAAGACGCCGACACTGCACTAAACTTGTTAATGTTCACATCCAAAAATAGAATATGTTTCAAGGCCCATCCGGAATCACGTTCTTGGAAGTCTGACATTTGTGATTGGATTTCGTCTTTAAAGTCTTCATAAAGTTGATTAAGATCAATAGAAGCAGTGAGAACTTTATTTTTTGTATTAAAAGACTTTACGTCGGAGAGATCCTTTTCAGGTATAACGTAAAGACCAAAAAGCTCCATGTTGATTTTCAGAGTATGAAATCGAGCTAAGTACTCTGAAAGTATATCTAGTACCTTGGAGTGTATTTCTGTAAAGAACGTTTGTGGAGTGATCTGATTCTCATCAGTGGCAACCCTATTGCTGGCGATGCGACACTTGAATGCGTGGTGTAGCTTTTGGATGTTGGCTGAAGAGTGTAAAATTGGTCTATGTAGTCTTCTACGATCACAAACTGGAACACTCGGAGCAGGGGCACCATTATCCGGAACACTTGGAACAGGGGTACCAGTAGCTAATTTAAGTTGTTTACTGGTTGTGGCGCCGGTATTACAGCTGAGACGCTTATGACGAGATAAATTATATGAAGTGGTAAACGATTTTCCACACATTTCACAGGTATGATTTTGACACGTACGTAGATGACGTGAGAGACGTCCCATAGTCTGAAAAAGTTTCGCACACTTTTCACACTGCATGGTTAGGCGTCTGGTTGAGAACTAATGTGTTTCAGGATATACTGGTAACTTGTATGAATCCCCCGTCAGAGGACTGTCTCGACATGTGGGGAGAGGGGGGTGTACGCTGAAAGTCAACGTGAAGGTTGAAGTCGCTATCCGAAAACAAAATCTGCGTCCGATGTCTCATGGCCACGGACAAGGGGTGTCGAGACATGAGGGGGTCTAGACGAGGGAGGAGAAGGGGGGTCAAAGTCACATCTGCGTCCGATGTCTCATGGCCATGGTCAAGGTGTGTTTTGACATGAAAGGTGGGGTCTAGACGAGGGGGGAGAAAGGGGGGCTCAGTGATGGTGGAAGTCAAAAGTACTATCACGGTCAACGTTAAAGGTTATTGAAAAAGCGGGTTCTGGTCCGGGGGAAGGAGAGAGAGCGAGACTATTTAACACAGTATTCTTGGAGTCTGTTTAGTAGAATTTTGTTTAGTAATCATGTGGATGTGTTATCGGCAATACCCTGAAATTAAAGATCTGAAAACTGGTATAACTTATCTACGTAGTAAATTCGCGGATCTGCAGTGGGATGCTCACCACGAGTCGAACTACGGAATGGGGCGCTTTTATGAAGAGGAATACTGTTTACATCTAGCGAGAAAGTATTAAGTTGCATGTGACTTGTGTGATATGTACGAAGAATCAGAGTTATGTATTGAACATTTTGTTCAGGAAATTAAACGAATCAACTTAACTGATTTCCTGTACAACATAAAACAGTACTTACCGGAAAAAATCGCAGCCGAATTTATAGAGGAAGAAGAGGAAGACGAATCCATGGAAGACGAATCAGTGGAAGATGAAGACCTTCAGGGTGGGTCGGGGGAAGATAAGGAGGACGAACAGGAGAAAGAAAAGGAAGCGAACGTGAATGGAAAGAGGGGGGATAGAGAAGCCACACCTACCTCTATGGAAGTGGGCGAGAGCGAGGAAGCGAAAGTGGAGGAAAAGATGGGCGATAGAGAAGGCACACCTGCCTTTATGGAAAGAGAGAAGGTAATTTTTTACGAAATTGAAAATTATAAAATTAATACAGAGAGAGAGTTCAAGTGCCATGTTTGCAATAAAGAATTTTTTGATATTTAATACGTTGTTTTATTTTTCTAAATTAATGCATTATAAAGTTTTCATATAAAAAAATACATTTGTTAACGCACACATACAACAATTATTTGAATGGTAAAAACATTTTGGTTCTGATTTTATTAAAGCAGGTTGCTCGGGTAATTCAATAATTTCCTTAGAAAGAAATCTGCGAATATACTGTGCTTTTTCGGCTCCCTTGACATAAACATGAGATGCAGATGAGGTTAAGTCTTGTAGATATTTGCTAAATTGATGTAGTGGTGTGAATCCAGTGTTCCAAGAAAGTCCATGATGGTGTTTCGTTAACCAGTTATTTTGAATTTGTTGTTCTGGACATAGCATACCTATTGGGAAAGGTTGTTTAAACACAGTGTGACACAGGTGAGTTCCATCATAGGCAGCTAGTTCTTTCACAACAAAGTCTTTGCGTTCTCGCATAAAACCCTGAATGTCGACAACTATTTTCATATCTGAAGTCGTTTAAAGTGCTTAGATATACATGATAGTTTATTCCCCTTTTTTGAGGAATTTTGTGAATTTTTATTAAAAATAAAACTCTGGTTTTAAAAATACATCCGTGTTACTTCGACGAAGATTCGTTAGGTAATGTTACAGTGCGAATGCTCTTGAAAAACCTCTTACAATTCAAAAATACCGAGATCCCTGTACGGACCTCCCTTGTAACGTAAACACATATTCAATGGCAAACCCGTCGTTTCTGCAACGCCGATACTTTTCGGAAACTCCGCTCACACGGCCATTCCTGACAATAATTCGCTCTCGAATTATCGGAAGTAGTAACAAAGCATCACCTCGAACCTGTAACCAAATATCAAGAACCAAAATATGTCCCTTGACACATCTTACTGTTTTAAATGTGAGCATACGATGAACGAAGACTGTTATTTTACTAATAACATTTATAAACTTTGAGGAAACAAGTATTTCAGAGAGTACGAAATTCAAATATTCAAAATAATCTCAGGTCTCACTGTTCTCAGAGCCCACTGTAGCTCATCAAACACTTATCTACTTAGACAACAACAACTCGTAACGTGTCTAGCAATGCTCAGCTCAGAGGTTACATTTCAACTCGTAACTTGTCTAGCAATGCTCAGCTCAGAGGTTACATTTCAAATGGTAACGTGTCTAGCAATGCTCAGCTCAGAGGTTACATCTCAAAACTCTTGTACTCAATGTAAAAACTCTAACTCATGTACTCACTGTACAAATCATTTGACTCTATAGTCACTGTTGATCACTAGAAGTTCTCGGTGCTACTGTTGATCCCTAGAAGATTCTCTCTAACTCTTGTACTCACTGTACAAATCATTTGACTCTATAGTCACTGTTGATCACTAGAAGTTCTCGGTGCTACTGTTGATCACTATAAGATTATCTCTAACTCTTGTACTCACTGTACAAAACTTTTGACTCTATAGTCACTGTTGATCACGTTCTCGGTGCTACTGTTGATCACTAGAGGATTCTCTCAGGTCATGTTGCTCTATAGCCAACATACCTCAACTAACCAAGGCTCTACTTAGCCAACATATCTCTCAACTAATCATTACTTCCGACGATACGGCGATAATTACTCAAATTGCAATACTCTCGACTTTAATTAAACAAATAAACAATAATAGTTTTCAATCATTGCTTGCTCACATTCTGTCAGTACTTGTTGAATTGTTTACTTTGATAGACTTACCAAACAATATCAATTAATCTTCTGACAGTTCACCAGGCCACAGCCTGAGCATGTCCTTCGCGACGACTCGCTTTCGGTTGGTCGCTAAACTTCGAAGTTGAAATCTGTCGTTAGGCAGCTCTTCCAATACCTCGAAAGGCCCCTCGTACTGCTTGTCTAGCTTCGCCAGGTGGCTGTCGCCGGAGCGATGAAAAACCAAATCGCCCTCGATGATCCTCAAGTTGTCCCTTCGAGACGCGTCGAAGAGGTTCTTCGCTTTGTCAGCCAGTTTTCTCATATGTTCGTATGCCAGTTCCCTATCTCTTAACAAATCTCGCGGAATATCATTAACAGGTATAGACTCAGTAAGCGTTTTAATATCAGGTATACTACCTTCGACACCAGTAAGTAAATAAACTGGAGAAAATCCTGTTGACTTTTGAATAGTAGTGTTAAGCGTTGTTTGGAGTTTTAAAATCGAGCT
The DNA here is from genome assembly GCA_946251905.1 of Cryptocephalus moraei. NCBI lineage: Eukaryota > Metazoa > Arthropoda > Insecta > Coleoptera > Chrysomelidae > Cryptocephalus > Cryptocephalus moraei. The sequence continues at coordinate 17,504,622 of OX276466.1, forward strand.
CGACCATTCTGACTGTTTATCAATTTCTGTTCGTAATAAATTCAAAACAGTACCGACGTATCTTTCAACTTGCCCATTGCCACGCGGTGTACCTTTAGCAATCAAATGTTGCTGAATACCCAATTCTGACAACATTTGTTTTACTGATTTATCTGTAAAATTTGTACCTCGATCACAAACAAGTGTCTTAGTAATACCAAACATACTAAGGTAAAGGCGAAGTGCTTTTCCAGTTTCTGGACCGGAGAGTGTTTTAAGTGGTATTAAAAATAAAAATTTTGTGAATGAGTCTACTAATAATAAAAGATGTTTAAACCCGTCGGAGGTCGTAGGAAATGGACCAACACAGTCAGCATGTACTACTTGAAACGGAATTGGAACTTTCCCTATAGAGTGTAAAAATCCTTGCTTATTGCCGCTATGTTTCTTCCCGACAATACATTTGAGGGAATGTTTACAATATTTTTTAACAAACTTGGTCATTTTTGGGAACCAAAAATAGTGATTTATTTTGGCAAAGGTTTTATCAGGGCCAACATGGCACTGTTCATCATGAAACATTCGTAGTAGTCCCAATCTACTCCCTTTTGGGATAAACGCCCGATACGTGGGTGGATTTTGAGTAGGATTAATTTTTCAGAAAAGAGTATCATTTTGACAGAAGTAGTCACTAGTAAGTTTCCCTTCTGTAAGTTTTTGTTTAATATCCTGAGTTTCGCGATCTCTCTTTTGAACTTTCCGTAGCCAATTATCAGTTGATATGACATTTACCTGTAGTTGCTGAGTAGGAGATTCTATCGGATTTCGACTGAAATAGTCAGCATGCTGTAAATATTGACCTTTCCGATATTCGATATCAAAATCATATGATTGTAAATAAAGCCACCACCTAGCTACTCTCGGGATCAATTCCTTTTTATTTTGCGACAGTTTTAAAGAATTACAAACGGTTACGACTCTGAAATGGATACCCAAAAGGTAAACACGAAAATGCTTAATGGCATAGTAAACCGCCAGTGTTTCAAGTTCATACGAATGATAACGACTTTCTTCATTTGACGTTCTTTTGGAAAAATAGGAAACGACTCTCAATTGGTTATTTTCATGACGTTGGAAAAGTATGGCTCCGAAACCCACTGAACTGGCGCCGTGTGGAGTTCAGTTGACAAATTTGGATCGAAGAAAACTAACAAAGGTCTTTGACTCAAAAATGCACAGACATAATTCTTTGCAATTTTCTGATCATCTCCCCAAATAAATTTCTCGTTTTGTTTTGTCAATGTGGAAATACAGGCAGTTCTTGCAGAAAGCTCTGGAATGAACTTTCGAAAATAATTTGCTAGTCCCATAAATTGACTGACTTGTTTAACAGTTTTAGGATCCTCAGCTTTTAACAATGCCTCAACCTTATTTTTCCCTGGTCTGATTCCATTTTCTGATATTTCTTGACCCAAATAATCAATTGTTGTTTCGAAAAAACGACATTTCTTTACATTTAAAGAGAATCCCGCTTGCCCCCTGAATTTCAGTTGATGGGGGGGGTTTCTTTTCTTTGAAGAATTGAACTATCTAAAGCGTCGTCGCTCACTAGCCGCTAGTCTTAGGGCATAAGTGACCGACAGTTAACGGACAATTTATTTATTTAATTTGGATATAGAGTTATAACTATATTTTTTATTCCAATTTGTGTTTTATTTTTTTTATTTATTGGACTTATAATTTACTTCGATTTTATTTTTGATTGTTGAATCTTTTTTGTTGTTTGTTAGCCGTAAGAGTTTTGTTGTTGTCGCCATTGGTTCTGCTGGGTGATTACTTATGTTCTCTTGAAGTTGGACTTTGAGTCGTTTACCATTTAAGTATTCTTGACTTATTTTGGGGGGCAGATTTACCACTCAGGGCAGTGACACCTACACAAAACCAAAGGAAATATTTGGGATTTTCTCTTTTAATGAAGATCTTTTGGGTTTTATTTTTTTTATTAGCGAATTTTATTGTATTTTTGGACTATTTTGATTTCGTAAACTTTGCGCTAAAAAGACTTTATTAGGACTCCGATGTGTCCACTATGGGTCCTCCTGATGCTGCCAACCGTACGACCGTACGACTGCAGCAACAGTGCAGCAGAGGTGACAACGGTCTCGCTACGAGATATCGCCAACTGCCCCGAACCTTCTCTCTCATACACCAGCGCACCCACGAACGTGGCGGTTGTTCAATGAAATGAATACGGACAACAGAAAGTGTTCGCGTGTTTAATCGAAGTAACGCGAATAATGACTTATTGTGGCATGTATAGCCATAGCTTGATGGTGTCTGGGGGGGGTTAAAAACATTCGTACATCTAGTTGGGGCCGAAGAGTGCGAACTCATACATCGGGATGGTACTACTAGAATTTTCGGGGTTACAATCGGGGGCATTACGCCTAATGCAACCACAACCGAGTCGGTAACAATGCAAGAGACAATAGACAATTCGGAAAAGTGCACGGGCGAAACGTATCAGGAAAATGGACAAAAATGGAACAATGTTGTAGTCGTAGCATCGGTAAAAAAAATTTTGTGCGGGATTTTTGCCTGGTATTCAATCTTCCCAGCCTCTCTAAATGGCGTCCAAATTTATCGACACTCATGATACTGCAATCAGCTTACACTAAAACTATGGGAAAGTTTTTTTCTTAGCGGTCTGTGTAACTCGTCAACGAGTTGAATTGTTTCCTGGGTGTGTTGCTTCATCATTGAGGTTTGATTACTTGCTTGGCAAGCGTATTTATACGAGCCGATTGCTCCTCTAATGTCTATTGTAATGCTGTTATGGATGTTTCAACTTTTGAAATCTTTACGTTAAAGTTGCGGATTAAATCGGTTATGGCAGCCACATTAATTGCATTCTTTCGGTCCACATAGGTCTTTGTTACCATAGGGACATCTTTGGTTAACCAATGATGCAGTTGATTGAATTTCGCCACATGTTGCTCATGTTCGATAGATAACTGATCTTTTACATATTTTCGTATTTCATCATCAACATATTCTTTAGTAGCGGCATGTTGGTTGTCCGTAGGTCTCTGTACGTTACAAAGTTTTACATATTCAAAGTCAAAACCTCCCACTGCTGTTCGCGGTACCATTGGAGGAGAAGGAGGAGGAGAAGATACTACCACCCTATTTGAATGACGACCAAATTTATCGAGACACATTTAACTGTAATTTGTTTCATACTAAAGTGACAAAACATTGTCGTTAATATATAACTTGAGCTTCTCGAAGTTTTTTGATAGTGGAGGAAATTTCATTGTCATGTGACGTATTACCGGCTTCTTTTGAGGATATCAACAACCTTAATCTGTTTACCAATTCATTCACGTCATCCCAGTACACATATTCAATGGGATAAGTATTGCATACCTACCACTGCCACTGTGTTCAGGGGTTGACTCGGAGAAATCGATCAACTTTCGTGTATCTGTACTTAGTAGAGGTTGTACAATACATGTTTATTTCATAATACCACTGGCTGCTAATCGACCAATATTGCTGTAACCCCTTCTGAATAAATTTGAAGCATCCAAAATTCGTCTATAACTTTCAAGATCGTTTATTGAATAATTGTCCTGTTCTTTGTGAAACATCAGTCTGTAGAGACCCTCGGAGCCGTGAAACTGCTCCCCGTCCACTATAACATCCCCACAAATCTTATCAAAATCCAAGGTAGACTTTCCGAGGTACTATTTCGATGAAGCAGGATCATTCTTTGGACCTCGGGCATCGTCGAGATATGGAGACTGATTAAAATATCTTATAATGTACCGTTGACTGATCTCCGGATACTGAGATATATACTCGTTTATCACAGTACTATCACCGGTTTCATTAATTTCACGTTGAATCTCTCCAATGGGCATCTCATTATAATTTTTGGAAATTTCGTCACAATTTTCATCTTCCTCTTCGTTATAGGATTGGTTGATTTCATGAAGGGGTACCAATTGCGTTTCATCTACTTTTGGTGTAGGTGGTGGTGAACCTTTGTTTATTTCTAGTAGTTCTAGTTGTTTTTTCTGCTTTATTTGCTGTCGTACTAGTAAATTTAACGGTTTCGTCACTGGATTCATAAGTTTATTCAATGTAATGTCTTCCTCCGATCGACCCAAGTTCAATGCTGGATACTTTTTCTTACAATACTTGCCCAGTTTTGTATTTGTTTTTAACGCTCAGTTTCCACATTTCTTAATACTTTCATGGTGATGGTGTACTGAAGTCACACCACTAGTCTTAAACTTTGAACATCGAATCCGTTCCGATACCGACCATCGTTTCAATTACATTCTTTTACGATTACCAAAGTGCCAAATTTTTCATTATTCCAACACCTAAAGCATAATCGCTTAAACTCTTCATAGGACATGTCTGGCGAGACGTGTTCCTCGAATACATGCTTCAAATTAACATCATCCTGTTTAAATAGCACTATTACATTGCAATTGTATCGAACGAGTTGTTTTGGTATTTTCGAATAGGTTTGACATAGGTAGGGCACATCCACTCCTTTATGACGACCTATCGAGAAATAGGAACGGATTTTATCTTGTTTCTCACATGCTACATCATCGAATATGAATATTGAATTTTCTCTTGCGTCCTCGGGATCCATTATCGTATCACTGTCCTTAAATGGGAAATAACATACGCCTCTGTCCTCCGCAAAACCTCCTCCAACAATTGATATTTAGGTTGATATAACGATTTTGAATACAGGTAGACATTTTCGAAGCGTAGTCCATTTGCATTGAAGAGTAACGTTAAAATAGCATTAGTTTTTCCGCAACCATTCGGTCCACAAAATATACCTCGAAAACAATTCGGTAATAATTTACTGTGTTTAGGATCATTGGGAGATTTTTCGATGATATCCAAATTTTCTATTGGTAACTCCATGTCTTGCTTGACGATATCCATTTTAAGTACTAAACCCCCCGACTTTAGGTCCCGGATATAAATATCACATATATCACCTATAGAGATCTATTGTCATATTAACCTTCCAACGTCGAAGTGGTGCCGGATTCTTAAATAGTTTGATTAATAAGTTACCGGTCGAGTTACATATTCTAGGATTTCAATTTTGTGGCCCAGGGACGAAAGTACATGAACGGTTTGCACGTGGTGAGAGAGGGGTCAATCCGTTAGATAACGCCTGTATGAAACACGACTTGGCATATTCCCAAAATTCATCCCTAGCCGATAGACATAAAGCCGATTGGGAATTGGAGAATCGTGCGTGGGAAAGAATTAAAGCAAATAATCGTGTAATATCTCTACCCCAATCTGGTGGCTTCCTGCCTCTACTTATACCCATTTTGTCAGCACTGGAGGCCATAGGTGGATTGGCAAGTGGAACGTCGACCGTCGCTAAAACCGTTATAGATGCGAAAAAAGCCAAGAAAAAACTAGAAGAAAATAACCGTCACAATAAGGCTATGGAGGAGATTGGAAAGAAAGGCTCGGGGCTGTACCTAAGGAAGACAGCTCATGGAGGATTCGCACTGTACTTGAAGAAAAAAAACTCCCAATAAAGCTACCTAATAGAGCCCTCTACGGTTATGAAATTGTTAAGTTTGCGAAACGATTACATATTCCATATTTTCGGGGTGTGTTCATGCATGACACCCTACCGAAGAAACCTAGACGCAACGAGAGTGCCGTCGTTAATTTGAACACGAACCAGCATGAGGGTACTCATTGGGTAGCTTACAGGTAACGTGATGCCTGTCTACACTATTTCGATAGATTTGGAGACTTGAAACCACCAATAGAACTGGCTCGATATTTTGGTAAAGATGTAAAAATCATTTACAATGAAAGGCGTTTTCAGAATTTTACAGCTAGCAATTGTGGAAAACCATGTCTCGAATTTCTATTTAAAAATGAATAAAACATCAGATCAAATTAGTCATGTCTGTGATTTTCACATTAAAAAGTCGTACGTCTACGCTCCCCATTGACTTGGTAAATCCCATCATACTAGATCCCTGGTACCAGTACGATTTAGCACTAATCGGGTTGCATTCATATTATACTATTCCGAACGTCGATGAGAATACGGAATTTCATTATAAGAAGGGGAGTAAGTCTCAATCTATCGCTATACCTTCAGGTTCTTATGAGATAACAGACATTACTGATTTGATTACAAAAAAGTTCGTATCGGGGAATGCGATAAATAAGGGTGATAGGCTTTCGGACCTTGTTTCAATAAAGCAAGTGCTAACACCTTATCATACAAAGTGTAGCGTCTACCTTGTGGCAAATGTTTTTGGTTGCGCGTTTGGCATGCGAATAATTTAAAAGTGGTTTCATTAATATCATTAACATTGATTCAAAAAATACAAATGTATGACGTAAAATTGATTGTGATATACGTACTCGTTGGTTATTGAATTCTTGATGATGGCCTAGGGTGTTCGTCTTCTTCAATGCTGAACGGCCTCTTTCTTCCATATACCCTGTTAGGAGGTATAACAGATAATTTCCCTGGAGAGAGACTGCTCTGCTGAGTTCCATCAACGTTTCCTATATAGCAATTCAATTCAATGAAAATAAGTTATGTGATAATATAAGATATCAAAGAATTGCCAATAATGCTATGTGATGCAGCTCTCCTAGGCGGGGTAAGTTTTGAAAACCTGTCCTCAAGGGTGTGACGCTAACTTTTAAAATAGCTAAGGTGTAAGCTTTTGATACCTCAGACGGCGTAGGGTAGCGACACAAGCCGCACGGCTCTCTCAATTACCTCGGAGAGTTTGGGAGGGTCAGAAAAATTGACAATAATTAAAGATGTTCGATTTGGGCGCCACTGGCTTATATGTACCCAAGCCAGAGTGTCCTCGATGTCTGAGGAGCCGTCTGAGATAATTCCCACTTCAAAGTGCCACCTAAACAAATAATCCTAATAAAAATAAAAAAAAATAACTACAGTACTCGCAAAACTTAGGCTGATCAAGGGGGAAATGGCAGAAACTCAAGCTCCAAAAAACAATAAACACTTTATTCCATACCAGAATCACAGAATATTTGTTCCCAAGAGGGAAGAGAAAAAATATATAACAGTTTAAAATAGATAAGTAGTTCAGTTATAATTGCTAAATTTTCAAGACTCGAGTCTTCCTAAGTGACAGGCAGTTATCCTTAAAATGTGCTAAACTGCAGCAACAAACAAAAAAAGGAAACTCTTATAACCGGTTGCAAATTCAATAACTTGACTCTCAGGTTTTAAGGGGTCGTATCGACCGAAAATTAAAATTACAATTGGGAATACCATTCCCCTCAGAAAGAAAGCAATAAAAAAAAGATGTAACCGGTCCTCGCTCAACTATGAGGACAGTACCAAATATCTTGCAATGGTCATGACGGATTAAGATAAATAAGAGGTACACAATTACCGACCGAGGTTGGTTGGTTACTCCCTGCAGCGACACAATCCGGGTACGTTCCAGGCCCCTGATGTATGGTCGTATCCCGGGCGGGAGTGCGGTCGGCGTTCGGTCTACTCCTCACACGGGAAATCGAAAACCCCGTCTAACCTCCAAGTCAACCTGGCACAGGACCTTCGAAGGAGCCGGTGGGAGATCAGCACGTGGCCCGATTATCGATAATCCGCTCCGAACCTTTGGTACTCAACTTCCGGTCCTAAAAGCCGGACTTAAAAGTCGGACCTAAAAACCCTAGACAACGAGAAACGACCAGTTAGGTGACTGAATGATTTCAAACGTGGGGGTAGGGTTTTCCTAGCCGTCCTCGACAACACAAAATGGCGGCACAGCTCCGCGTAGAAAATCCTTCAACGGGACATCTTCCTCTTAACGTACGAACCCCAACGAGGACCAGACGACAGATTCCTACTCTCTCCCTTCGTATAGATCCCACACAAGGCAACGTCGAAACGAAAATTACGAGGGTAGAGAAACGCTTACGCTGTACTATCGCCGCCGCCGAAGAGACAAAGGAACACGTTCGACAAATCGAGGCTTAAAAATGGCCGAGACCAGACGAAAGGATGACCTCGTCACGTCAGTCGTTTCATCGCTCAAAGCATAGAACGGAGCAAATGTTAGGCGAGTTCGATTCGAACCACTAATCGTTTGTAAACGGGATTCGGACCGTTACAAGGGATCTAATAGTATAACCTGAACAAAAAAGCCGTAATCACTGCAGATAAATTAAAACGAAAATAATCATACCTGTTAAGTTTTTTGTGGGTAAGGCCACACTCGATAGCTGCAGGCGGCCGGTTACTCCTGTGAAACAATCCGATTCAAAATGGCTGGAACACACCCTGCACTTCTGGCGCAGCTGGATCGGGTTCATTGCCGACAGTCTCGGGTCGTTGATGCGTTCCAGCCATATCTTCAGTGTGAGAATCCACAGGAGATGATAGCCTATACAAATCACATCGTATTATAATCCACATGTAACAAGTTCTGAATAACTCCTTTAGAATGTTTTATCTCATGATTTAAAATGCTCCTACCTTCTGGTATCTTCACCATCACATCCAGGAACTGAACAATTCTTCGGCATCACAAAATTCACAAATATTTTATAGTCTCACCTGAGAAAACATGTGATCTGACATCTGACGGTATGAACTGACGCGATTCTGTCATGCCCGCCACGGCTACCCTGATTGTGTACACGGATTAAATATCGGACGAGGTGCCACCTCTTGACATAACATTCTAACTTTCACATTTACGTTTTCGGCATTTACGCCAGATGGCGCAGTAAGTTGCACGACCAAGTGCGCCTATATCAGTTCTTACCCCCTGTCAACTTGCAAATTGAGTTATGACGTTGAGGGAATGCTGTCAACGACCCCGCTGCAGGCATACACGCAGACACCCACGTTCACAAGTGTGTCTTTGATGGGCTCGCGTTTAATAATAATAATAAGCCACCCAACACCATTAGGAAGATGTACAAAATTCGCAGAGAATCTTAATTTAATAATATCAAAGCTTTTATTTTTATTTAATGACCGGAGGGTAGGCTCTCGTGCGCAGGCGCTGGTTTCAATGTCTAGGAAAACCCAGCACTCCGCTGACCCCCACGAGCGCTACGACTTGCGAGTTTCATGCAGGTTTCAACTAGTCCGTCCTTTCGCTTTGAAGAAAATTGGAACTATTCGAACTGTGAAGGAATCCCCAACCAACCATATTATACCGCGAATTGGGTTAGTGATATTCAGGTTGAAATTTATGTCCACGAATCCACTTTCAAACTATAGAAGAATTGAATCCAAAAATGCATTTGCGATTAGTGACGTCATGGGTGACCTTAGCTACCAATCAGCTGATAGTGGAAATTACAGGATTCGCAAATAACTTGATAATGTTGGAATGCTAGTTCGCCGAAGGCCCGCGGATCACACACACACACACACACACACACACACACACACACACACACACCCACACACGCCCACGCACACGCACACGCGCACGCGCACACGCACACACACACACACACACCACACACACACACACACGCACACGCACACGCACACGCACACGCACACGCGCACGCGCACACGCACGCGCACACCCACACGCACACACACACACACACACACACCCACACACACACACACACACACACACACACACACACACATACACACACACACACACACACACACACAAACACACACACACACACAAACGCACACGCACACGCCCACGCGCACGCGCACGCGCACGCGCACGCGCGCACACACACACACACACACACACACACACAACACACACACACACACACACACCTCTCGCACACTCACTCTCTCTGTCTCTCGCACATTCAGTCACACCCTCTCCCATCTCCCGCACCCTCTCTCACTCACTATTTCTCTCTCTATATCTCTTTCTCTGTCACGCACTCAGTCACACCCTCTCACATTCTTCCTCTCTCTCTCTCTCTCTCTCTCTCTCTCTCGCACACCGCGCCCTGGCAGAACTCAGTTGTCTGATATATAAGTAGAATAATAGAGCGGGTTCTGACCCCCGAAAACCTACCTAACCTAACTTATGCCGCCATTTTCAGAATTTAAATTTCGCGCCACCACCTTGGCGATGCGCGCGCCCGGCCGTTCACCTGGGGCTACCCCCATACCCCCACCCACCACCCACCATGTCCCGCACCTGGGGCTACCCCCCCACCCCCGCCACCCACTAGGTCACCCACTGGGTCCCCCACTAGGTCCCCCACCAGGCCCCCTCCATCTCACCCACCACCTAAGGCCAACATAATCTAGACTTCCACAGGGATGTCGTTCGCGCCAAATTTTGATAGGTTCGCGCCGAAACACGGAACATCACGACAAAACACAGAACAGAAAAAACCCACTATGAGTCGAAAAATTACCCCACCTTGATATGCAACCAACGGTACCGGTAGGTAGATATCTTTCTTTCCCCGAGGGTGATTTTACAGGATTCTTCGAAAAGCGTAGAAATACCAATCAATAATCGTGTACACCGTCTCGGGCCTATAACAAGGAAGAGACAAAACCATGACGCTAAATCGATTGATTACCACACCTTAATCGGCAGTAGTACGCTAGGTAGATTTCTTTCTCCCAAGGATGGTTTCCACCTTACACCGCCGCGGGTGGGATTCCCAATCGATACACGCGACCGATCGATGCCTCACAGCGAGATACACACACACAGGGGAGAAACGGTGATGTAATCTGATATTAGGGGAGGATTAAATTTAGTATTTCACTGGGTTAATTCGATGTGAACGGAATGCGGTCATACGGGGTGTGTCTCTTTTACATTTACAGGGTGATACGCATAAAATAAATGTATTAAACGGAATATTTGTTAGATATTTCGTCTAATACAACTATCGAAAATAGGATTTGAACCAAGGACCTTGAGATCCACAGCCTCCTGCTCTTCCAATTGAGCTATGTTTTTGGTGTACCCAGATATGTTATAATAGTTATATTTTAAAGAAAAACAAAGTATTTCACAGACTTTTTATTTAATTGACAGTATAGTAGTCAAACAAAGCGGGCCTCAACTCACTTTGCATAATCAAGATGGCCGCCGCCGGTGGGGGTACAGCCGCCGGTGTCTCATAACCGGCTCCGTGGGGCCCCCCAGTCTCGTAACCCCCTCCGAGGTGGGGGGCCCCCAAGTCTCATGACCCCCTCCGGGGGGAGCCGAGATTACCTAACCTCAAAGACACGGAACCTCGTGAAAGCTAGGGACAAGTCAGAGACAATCTAACCTCAAAGACACGGAACGTGTGGGGCCCCCATATCGTCCAACCTAACCTCAAAGTGCTCCGAACGAAGCGAGAGACTTTGTTGTTGTCGTCGAGAGAGAGAGAGAGAGAGAGAGAGAGAGAGAGAGAGAGAGAGAGAGAGAGAGAACAGTCGGATGGTAGCGGAGATCGGACGTCGGTGCGCGAGACATTCATAAGCGCCGTGTGCCGGACGTAATTATTATTGTTATTATTAATGACATAGCCATGAAATGTTCGGAATCTGGAACGAAACGTCGGCAATTTGATATATCTCAAGAATTAGTTGTTATTATTTTGGGGTTCATCAAGAACATTCCAGATTTCATCTCGGCTCCCCGAGAACATTTTCCCATCACTGAAATTTGTTATCACATCTGTTTCTTCCATATATACAAAATATTACAACTATTACTTAATTCTTCAACACGATCGGGAAAATTATAGTATTGAACTCGTGAAAATTAGCCATTTCCAGTCGAATAAATTGCTCCACTCGCCTACGGCTCGTATATCAAGAATATACTACTGGCTCGTGGATCACGCGCTCGACTGTTTGTTATAATCGTTTGTATATTTTTGTTTCAAATACTCTCTGTAATATTTAGAAAAAATCAATATGGAGTGTATAAAGCTCGTAACTAAGATTGTGCATGTTGCTTTTCGGGCATAGGTTAATTCTAGAATTTACCAGCGACGCTTGGATAAAACAGTATTACTCGTTCCGGAGCCGACAAGATGAAAGTATTACTTTTTTTTATTTTTGTTGCGTTTGAATATTCAATTAGTCTCCTATACTTACGTGTTTGATCCACTCCTCATCGGATATATCAAGAATTAGCCGGATAAAACAAGTAATTATGTCCAGTCAGTTTGGATAGGTCTAGCATTATTCAGGAAATTCTTGTATTAATTTATGTATTTTATAATATTTATTGTAATAATTATGTTAATTATGTATTAATATAATTTTGTATAAATTCTTGTATCAATAAAAGATGGTTATAACTTTTTGTCGTGTTTTCGCATAAACTCTATAAGTTCTAACAACACAACAACCAACCCCTGCCCCCGACGACTTATTAACATTATTCAAATATAAGCCTACAAAAATTCATTACTTTAATTTTTATGTTCTTATTTGACTACGCCTATGGTTATAATATTCGACATACGTCCTACAAACCAATGCCATGTTGCCATGCAACAGCAGAATCCAAAACACAACTTATATTGTTCTCTCTCTTACTGATTGTAATGAACTAGTTGTCTTTGTTAAATGATGGGGTCAAAACAAAGTTGAATTTTGAATGGGAGGCATAGTCTACTGTAACTAGTATAGGACGTCAATGTTGTAGACAAATATTAGGTGTTAAGGTATATTTAATTCGGACGTTTCAATAATTGGCGAATGCGCAAGTTTTCATAAAATTCTACACAATTTGGCGAATGCGCCGATACACCATTTTCCGCGTTGTTGTCAATTCATGCACTTTATTCTCAGATCTCATAGAAAGGATGTATTGGACGTGTTTTCCGCTGTCGATGTGATTACATTAAGACTCATAACCATCTTGCCGCACCTTTGAACGTGTTGAGGTAGGGTTTCATGAAGTAAGGTGTGGTGGGACGTGTATGGTGGAATGGTGATATAAAATGACTTTAATATTGAGTAGATTTTAGTTCAAATCGTAGTGCTCACCTAGCAAGATCGACTTTTACAGAGGTAAGTTTTAATTCCTTAATAATAGTTATGGAATTTTTTTGTTGCTTGATTTTGGGGCATTCGATTGCTTGTAGTTTTGCACATTTTAAACGAAATATTTTTACACATTGAAGCATGTATTTTCACTTAACGGATTTTTAATTATGGAGACTGAACTGTGATTGTTGGTTTTAAAGCAACATTTGGGAATTGAATTTTTTTTATTTATTTTAAGAATCTGAGCATGTATTGAAAGCGTTAATGTATTTTATAGAAAATGGACCTCCAATCCTTAAATGATGTTGCCAATATCCAAGTAAAACCTAACGTAAAATTAACGTCCCTAGAGTTGCAACGACCTCATTTGATTTTATCCGTTCGAGTGGTCCAAGGAAAATTTGGAGAGACCATCTTGATAGAACTTGAGGAGAATGTAGTATTCCTACCGGCCAGGGTAACTCAGCGTTTTAAGGAGAATATTAAGCAGTTTGAAGCAAATAAATATGCCCTTCTATGCAAATCGGTGGAAAAAATTGGAAAAAATTAAACTATGAACTTCGACATAATACCTACAGGAGCTCGATAAAAGGTTAGTTTTTATCATCATAAATTTATTTCAAATGTGCGCTATAATGAAAAATAATTTTGTTCACAGCTTACTGTCAACATCCTCGAGTGTCGAAGTCACATCCTCGAGTGTTCAGGCAGAAATAAAGGTTAGTGATTTTTACTAGTAATTTTGATTTCAAAGCAACTGTTTCTTTTTGTTTCAGTTTTCCAATCTTTTATTTTAAGTAGACATTTTATTTTTAAATTGTATGTGTGTCTAGGGTACTATATAAGTAGGTAGCTAAATTTAATGTAAATGGTGTAAAGTCCTCAAGGTAGATATTAAAAAGTGTTCAAAAATGAATGATCTTGATGCTACAAGTGAAAATATTATAAAAATCTTTGAAAAAGTCTGTAGTCAAATTCAAGATTTAAGTATACAAGATATAGAAAAATGGGTAAAAAAGGTTCATCAGAACTCAAGACTTTTTGCTAAATTAATGAAAAATGCAGATTCAATTGGAGTCAAACGAAAAATGGTGACAGCCATTGGTCATCTGAAAAGATTTTTGATTATTTTAAACAATGGACTCGTACAAAAGAGATATGTCGGTTCGGGTATCGTGAACAATAGTCGTAGTAGCAGAATTAGGTGGGTTGATATAAACTCTGCTTTTTCAGGAAGAATTCGTACAGGTTTTAGTAAATTTAAAACATAAAGACGTATTACAGTTTTTAGATGATTCTTTTCAATTGTTCAAAATCAGAATTAAAAAATTTTAAGAATACATCAAATAATCAAAATTAATGTGTGCTTTTGTGGTGAATTTATTAAAAATTCCATTGATAATCAGCTTATCGATTTAAAGTATTTTAACACACCTAACACTATTCTCGATACTGGAACTGACATTAACGAGTGGTTCCAAGATAATGTGGTTGAAAAATTATTAAGGAAGTTAGGAGATTTCGCTGAAATGCATTCGGGCTGGGCCCTCCAAAGCTTAGTTTCAATCGAAGTAAATATTATTAATGTAACAACCTGGGGTTGTTCTAGGCATTTTTTTTTTGTTTTATTGTATTTGTAACCTTTAGAAATAACACCCTGTAGGTGGTTATGGGATTTGCTTGGTTATTTTGGTAGATTTAATTAATCCTTTAACACCCTGTAGGAGATTGTGGGGCTCCAAGTTTATCTTATTGATTGGTTTGGTTATATTGTAACATTTGTAAAAAGACCCAGTATACGGAAATTACGTAGCAGAGTACGGGAAAATAGGAGACGTTAAAAGATTAACTATAAACAAGTATTTCTCGGCGTTGCTTAGAAGGAATTTAACACCGGACGTGACTTTGTAATTAAAAAGTAACGCACCTCGAAAAGAGTGCTTACGATGATCGAACTACTTTGTCGCCGTATGCGGGGAAATCGGTGAAGGGAAGTCTGCCGATTCAGTAAAAGAGGCGTGTACGGACTAAGTCGTGGGAACGCGAAAGAATCGGGAATCGATAGTTATTTAATCAGAAAAAGGCGGGACTTGTGAGGTTCAAGGGCCAAATATATGGTTGAATAAGGGAATTACGACCAATCAGAGGATTGGAATAATAATTTTGCAAGCAAACTTCGAGTCGCGGAAAAACACGGGGAGCTCTCGAGGAGCGAGAGAATCGAGAGAGAAGTCAGTTGTTTGAGGAACCGGGTTCCCGAACGACGAAGTTCCGAGCCGTGAGTGTTTTATTTTGGTGTTCAATTTTTGAGAAGGTTCTGCATAGTGAAACTTAGAGTTTTGAAGTAGAGTTTGCTTTATTTTCGCGGGGCGAAGTAAAGTTTGAAGTATTTACGAGGGAATCGTAATTTGAGATAATTGAATCTAAGGGAGATAAGTTGAGTTTGAGTTCAGTTTCAAGGGAGTATAGTGCTTGAAATCCAAGTTTCCTATAGAGTGAATTTAAGGGGAAAATAGAGTCACTTGCAGAGTTGGATTGGAGTTTTTGAGTTGAATTTTGATCAGAGTCGAATAGAGTTTTGACGAGGGTTTTGAAGTAGAGTCTTGAATAAGGATTTGCTAAGAGTTTTGCTGGGGACGCCCTAAGCCAGAACCTTCTAGAGTAGAATCATTAAAGTGAGTAAATTCACCCGTTCCGAGTTCCGTACGAGCGAAACGGGTCCTCGAGCCACCCTTTGCTGAGCGCTGAAGTTGAGGGTTTCCCCGCCTAAGGTCCAGGCAGTAAGCAGAGTTCACTCCGAGGCCATTTGGTGAGTCTGTTCTGATTTATAAGGGCTGCGCAGCCCTTGAGGTTTTATTTTGATTAAAGTGGGTTGTCCATGCGCCGTCCGTCGCTATAATCTCGATACGCCGATTAATAAACGCGTAAAAACGTCACGTCCGGGAACCGTACTGCGTAAAGTTTCCATATACGGGGGCATTAAGATATATAAGGGTAAACTGTTCCAATTATTTGTCTGATAAGTATTGAGTAGGTTTTTCTTTTGTGGGTTTTAGTTTCCTGATCGTCACCTTAAGGGGGATAATCGTATTGTTTTGTCTTACAACTTATTTAAGGGGATAATTGTATTGTTTTGTCTTACAACTTATTTAAGGGGATAATTGTACTGTTTTGTCTTACAACTTGTTTAAGGGGATAATTGTATTGTTTTGTCTTACAATTTATTTAAGGGAATAATTTTATTGTTTTGACTTATACCTTATCTAAGGGAATAATTTTGTTAGCTTGTCGTACACCTTAATTAAGGGAGTAATTTTGTTATCTCGTCTTATAACGTATCTTGGTGGGATAATTGTTTTGTTTTATCTTACATTCTATTGTTGGGAAACAATTTTATTGATATTTTGTATCTTATTCTGGGATAACTAAGTCCCAATTTATTTTGTTGTCTTAAGGTGGGAATTTTGAGTTCGCACGAATTATGCATGTTTAGTTGGTTTTGACATTTTCTTTTTTTTTTTCAATAGATGTATTGATTTTAATTCCGTGTTTTATTTTGAAATGACTAAGGCAGGCATTTGAGAAGCCCTGCGCCCACGTTCTCTCTGGAACCATCGTGGTCAGAGTCTATTCTAAATAATTGAGTCTGCCCCACCCAAAGTAATACCGGTCCTTATTCTCCATTAAATTAAAAAGTTAAATTGATATCTTCTTGATCTGATTGATTCATAGATTTGATTGGTTTATTGATCATTTATCTTTTTCCCAAAGGACCGGTCGATTACATAACTGGTGTCAGGTGTGGGGTAGGCAAAATTAAATAGGGGTAGTTTTTCATCTTTGAAAAAAATAAGTAATTTTGAGTTTTTCTGGGAATTTTTTTTGTGATTGGTGAATTTTTCTAAGTTTTTTTTTTCTCTCCCCGTCGGCGTCCATATTTTACCCTGTGGGGTTGATCAATATTAAAGAAGGGTAGTTTTCTTTTGGAAGAAATATATCATTTTGACTTTTTGTGTGAGTGTTCGAATCTTTATATTTTCATTTTATTCTCTCCCCGTTCTGCTTCTATATTTTACCCCTGTGGGGGTTGACCTGCGTTAAAAAGAGGTCAGTTTCCTTTTTCTCAAGGATTTCATTAATTTTTTTGTGGTAAAACCTCTCTTAATTTTTCTATTTATTCTCCGTTTCTATATTGCACCCTGTGGGGTTGATAATTTCCGGAAGGGGAGTTTCCTCCCTTACAAAACACTGGTTAAATAGGCGATAGTCTTAAATTACGGGATTGTTTGGTGCGGACAAGCACCCGATGCCTGTAATTTGAGGGGAGTGAATCGCTATTTCAAACCAGCCGTTTTGGGGTGATCGGTTCCTCAGGCGATTGGTCTTCGGTGCGGCCAAGCATTCCGAGACCTCATTTGGAATTGATTGCTTTTCCAAGCCATCCGTTTTTCTCTCAGTTAACTGCAAGGGGAGTGACTAAACTCGATAAGTCGCTGATTTGGGGAAGTAAACCATTTTTTCGTTGGAGTTAGTCTTGTCTCATCTTGGTTTTCTTGTATGCCACGAAAACGTAAAGGGCGAAAGCAGCGTGCGCTAAAATTGAGACTCGAAAAAGCGAGGTTAGGTAATCTGAGCCCTATCCGCACGCCGGAAAGGCCCATCACACCCTTTAATCTT
This sequence comes from Cryptocephalus moraei, assembly GCA_946251905.1. Classification (NCBI taxonomy): domain Eukaryota; kingdom Metazoa; phylum Arthropoda; class Insecta; order Coleoptera; family Chrysomelidae; genus Cryptocephalus; species Cryptocephalus moraei. Next base: position 17,522,311 of record OX276466.1, read on the forward strand.
GGCCCTGCCACCCCCCTGGGAAGGGAAGATCAGGAAACTGTTTTCGAATACGAGGCCGTGTCCGAGCGACCTCCTACGCCCGATATAAAAATAGAAACTCACCTTACGGGAGAACCTTCTTGAGGGAAATTGTTAAATTAATTAAATTAACTGGCTGGACTAGAGGGGAATTTTTTCTGATATTCTAGAGTAATTTTGAGTAGTTGGAATCGTGAATTTTTTTTTCTTTTGCACAACAAATATGTCGAGAAAAATTTGATTTAATTTTAAAAAAATTCGATAAATCGCTCAAACACTGAAATTTTGGAACGCCCGGTAGAAAAGCGGCGAGAGTACCACTGGGACTATTTCTCAAATTGTCCAATTAGGGATCTATTTTAATTTTTTCTTTTACATTACTTGGGGTCGGAGAATAGAAAAATCGGAGACGTAGCACAGTTGAAAGTATCGAGATTATACGCACGAAGACTGAGGGTTGAACCGTTTTTTTTGTATTGACGCCTTGTATTATTTTGGTGCTGATTTTTTTTTTTTTTCTTTTATATTGCTTGTATTTGGTTTTTTTTTTATTCCCCACGAAAGTTAGAAATTTTGGTTTTATGAAATTTGGTAAGAAACCGTTGGTGGGTGCTTAGGAACATAAGCTCTTCTTGTTCCGCCGGAAGGTTATGCCAGAGGGTTTGCAAGACGAGCTAAGTACTTTGTTAGAGGGAATTAAGGTAAAGGTAGAGGAAAAAATGCAAGCGGCAGAGGGAAATTTGCGCATGCCGATGGTACACTCTCTGGGGATGATTGCTACCACCCTTGATCCGTTCACGGGAAGAGACGCGGCGCGTTACCTTGATAAGTTAGAACAGCGCGCGAAACTTGATAATTGGACCGAGGAAGAAACCTTAAAATTATTAAAATTTAAATGTACCGGGGAAGCTCATAATTTTTTGAGATCCGATTCGAGCTTAGATTCGTTGGGTTATGAAGCGTTTAAAGGTAAATTGTTAGACAAATTCGCCCCAGTTAGGTATCCCGGGGAAAATCAATTAAATTTGAGTAAATGCTATCAGCGGCAAGACGAAGAAGTTTCGTCGTTTTGTACTAGATTAAGAACTTTGGGGTCCAGAGTTTTACATGAAGATCTCTTAGAAGCGGAAGATGACGAGAAAGCGGGAATTAGACGGAAAAATCAGGCATTATTAGTGAACCAATTTAAGGTAGGGTTGAGAAAAGACTTTTGTTTAGGGACGTAGGAGTTTTATTAATGCGGGAGAAAAACTTAACCCTTGATAAGGCCGAGGAAATAGTCCGGGTACAGGAAACGACCAATCGAATGCTTTCAGGAAGGGGGCCGTCAAATAGGGTTGCTACTGTTGAGCAGGGAAATACCTGTCGTAACTGCGGGAAGTCCGGCCATTTTGCCAGGGAATGTAGGGGAGAGGCGAATCCCAAACGCACTGATCGGTGTTTTTAGTGTCTAGAGTACGGCCACTGGGCTCGGGACTGTCCAAATAACGGAACAATGATTAGGCGGCAGATAAATTCGAACTCGAGGGGAAATTTTGAAAATCGCGGAAATTTAGGAAATCAGGGAAATTCTGGGGAGCGACCCAACCCCTCATATCGTGGATTTAACAGGGGCAGGGGATTTTCCAATGCTAGGCAATCACTCGATTACGTTTACACATCGCGGTCAGAAGATAGTCCAAATGGGGGCGCCATGGGACGAAATAATAATTCGTCCGCGGATCAGGGATCGCGCGGGAATTTCGGAAATTCGAGAACGCCGGGAAATCAGGAATCGCGAGAATATCAGGGAAATAATTTACGACAAGGGGTGCATTGGCAAGCTAGGTATACTCCTAATCATAGGGGGTTCGGCGCGGGTAGGAATGTTGCCACCCGACATCCCGGTCAAAGGGCTCGCGAGGGAGAAAGTTCGAGAAATTCGCAACCGTCGCAAGATTTAAACTAATTTCGCCTTCTAGCAGTCTCCGAGTAGAAGGATTGGAAATGGAACAAGGAGACAAAATTTATAGTATTGTTAAAGAATTGCAAACAAAAATTGCGTCCATAGAGTCATCAATTAAGGGAAATGGGAAAGAAAATTCTGAAAATTCATCTCGTCTCGTTATGAATCAAATAATCACGAGTGTAGAGGACGAACGATTCGAAACGCCCCACTTACTTTTACTTAATATTAATGGGAATCCTCAGAGATGTCTTGTAGATACAGGGGCGGTGGTCTCACTAATCAAAAATCGGGTCGCGTCACAAATCAGGGGATTAATCAGGGAAGTATTCCCGTTGTCACTTAAGGGCGTGACGGGACACCAATTAGGTACTTTCGGCTTAGCAACAATAACCGTCCAACCGGTAGATGCGACGTTTTCTATCGGGGCCGATATGGTCATTTGCGAAGATCAAATTTTAAATAACCTTGAGGTAGTTTTAGGGCGAGATTTTCTTGCGCGCCATGAGGCGGTAATTTGTTATAAGGGCGCACCCTACTTAGAGATATATGGACATAGGATCCCTTTAACTAACCCCGAATTTAGGGAACCTGTGTTGAGTGATAATGGAATCTGGCAGGACTGGCTAAATACGGTAGGGGAATTTTTCAAAAACACTAAGTCAGGGAAAGATAAGGGGAAATCAGACGGTGATTTTACAAAATTTTCCAAAGATGTTGATGGAATAGATAGTCGCGAGAAAACGGGCACCGAAGTTAGAAGTATTAAGGCATTACAGGATAGGGAAGTTACGTCCGGAGACGCAGAGAAATTAAAGGGAGAGAAAGAGATGGATGAAAGGGTGAATAACTTTGAAACCGACGTCGTAACTACTGAATTTTTGACAATTCCTCCACGAACGGAAATGATTTGTACAGGGAGGCTCAAACAGAGAATAAGTGGTGATTGGGTTGTGTGTGAATCTGGGGGTAGAGAGATGAATGGGGTTAGTGTAGCAAGGAGTATGGCCGAGAATGGGCTGTATGTACCGATTAGGGTAGTGAATTTCTCTCAGGGGGAAGTACGATTGACGAAGGGACATTTCCTAGGGAAAGCCTTCAGCGGGACCGAGTGTGTAAGGGATGAGAATCCAAAACTAAAGAACGAAAGGGGAGAAAACTTAAGGAGTGGAAGTTCAGGAAATGAAAGTTTAAGGTTTGAAACTCCAGACTTCGAAACTGGAGGGAGCGACAACCGGAGGGTTGTACGCCCAAGGGATGAAAGACAGGGGAGTATAACAGTAAGGGATGCACGACGAAGGGATGCAAAGTCAAGGGGTGCGAACTTAAGGGATGAGAGTTTAAGGGTTGAAGGTTTAAGGGATGAAAGTTTAGGGGGTGAAATTTTAAGGGATGAAAGTTTAGGGGATGAAATTTTAAGGGATGAAAGTTTAGGGGATGAAATTTTTAGGGATGAAATTTTAAGGGGTGAAATATTGAGGGATGCCCGTGCAAGGTCTGAAGGTTTAAGGAATGAAAAGGCAAGTAATGGACGCTTACGGAATGAAAGGATGGTTGGAAATTTGGGGAATGAAAACTTAAGGGGCCCAAACCAGAGGGGAGCTGTTCCCCAAGTATGTACGGTTGATGCAAGCACAGGCGAGTGGATATACGAGGGTTTTGATCTATCTCACCTGGCGCATATTGAGTTAGGCGAGATTATTGCATTGCTAAGAGAGTATGCTGATCTGTTCATAGAAGAGGGAGAACCTATATCGAGTGCGAGTCAAGTAAAACATAGTTTAGTATTGGAGCCTGGGGCGCAACCTATCTGTAAGGCACCCTACAGAATTCCTTACAAGCAAAGGGAAGTATTAGAAAAGGAAATCAGTAGACTCAAAGACGCAGGGGTTATTAGGCCATCAGCTAGCCCTTGGTCTGCTCCGGTCGTGTTAGTTACAAAGGTCTCTCCTACGGGGGAGGAAAAGGTTCGAATGTGTATAGACTATAGGGGTCTAAACAGTGTCACTAAAAAGGAATATTACCCATTACCGAATATTTCAGATCTGTTGCAAAGTTACAAATCAGGGTCTAAAGCATTGTTTTCAGTAATAGACGTGGCTGAGGCTTATCATCAAATCGATATGGAAGATTCCTCCATACCTCTAACAGGGTTCAGTACATTTCAGGGACATTACGAGTACTTAAAGATGCCGTTCGGTTTAGTTAACGCCCCCGCGACTTTTCAAAGATTCATGAACACCACTTTATCGGGATTAACTGGGGAGCTATGTATGGTTTATTTGGATGATATTATAGTTTACAATTCAGAAGGGTATAGCGATCATATTTCAAAATTAAGGGAGGTTTTTAATCGACTGAGACAGGCTAATATTAAACTAAGACCTAAAAAGTGCAATTTGTTGTTGACTAGAGTCAAGTATTTAGGACACATTATTTCACAGGACGGGATTTTACCCGACCCAGACAAAGTTCAGGCGATTAGAGATTTTCCGATACCTAAAACAGTACGAGGGGTAAGGTCATTTTTAGGGTTAGTAAATTGGTACAGAAGATTTATTCCAAACATTACAGAACTAACGGCACCTTTAACGAAGTTAACACGTAAGGGCGTGCCTTTCAAAATCACCGAAGAAGTATTGCGATCTATTGAATCCCTTAAGAAAGCCTTAACACATGAGTCACTCTTAATATTTCCGGATTTTGATCAACCCTTCACGTTATCAACAGACGCGTCAGGTACAGGGGTAGGCGCGATATTAAGTCAACGTAGGAACGGACAAGAGAGGCCGATCGCGTATGCTAGTCGAGCAATGAATAAAGCAGAATTAAATTATTCAACCACAGAAAGGGAATTGTTAGGGGTAGTTTTTGGGGTGAGAAGTTTTCGCTGTTATTTGTACGGACGACATTTCACGATAGTTACCGACCATAGACCTCTAAAATGGTTACTAACCTTAAAAGATCCTAATTCTCGTCTTACGCGCTGGGCTTTTTCATTGTCGGAATATGATTTTGAGGTAGTACATAGACCGGGTCGTCAGCATGGAAACGCGGACGCGCTTAGTAGAATGCACGATCCAGAGGATAATTATGTGAGAGTTGACTATATAGGGTTTTTAGATTTTTGTGAGAAACAGGGACCTCCAAGGGCCGGAAACGTCATCATAGGAGAAGGCGAGACCATCCCGTTGGATAGGAATGCTAAGTTTAGGGCAATATCAAAAGAAGAAGGGCGCGAAATAGGTTTAAAAGGGAGTCAAGTAGGAGACATAGTAACTATTCGAGAAGGGAATAATGTCGATATTGTGGGAATATTGAAGGGATCACGAACCGAGAACGCGGAGTACGCTATTTTATGGGAAGTTTTTAAAAGAGTAAGGGAGGAATGTGACAAAACTTGCGAGAAGTCCTTATCCATTACAACCGATTTCATCACTAAGGAAAATTTTGAGTTTTCAAAGGTGAGCCATATGCTAGCCTTTATATTTTTTGGTGCAGGGACGACTGTTATTATTCCAGGGGGAGAAAAATCGGAACAGGGGAGGTTAGATACTGATAAGGGAGGAGAGATCCTTTTTATAGGGGAAGAACCGGTAGAGCCTGAATGGGACTTAGACGCCTTACGCGAAGCACAGGAAGCCGATAGGTTTTGCGCGGAGATAATTGATCAATTAAACAATCAGGATTCAGAATCGGGCGTAGAACCGACGTATTATATTAACAATGATCGCGTATTGTACAAGATGGATCATGAAAGAATGACTGATGTGTTAGTGGTGCCTAAGAAATTTACACGTAAAGTTTTGAGAGATTTTCATGATTCACCAATGGTGGCTCATCCGGGCTGTCAGAAAACTCTGGGATATTTAAAAGCGCGTTTCTTTTGGCCAGGGATGAAGAAGGATGTTGAAAATTACGTGGCTAGTTGCGAAGCTTGTAATAGGCGGAAAACGTCCCCTCATTATAAGAAGGTACCTTTGCAACATTTCACGGCTTGTGCAGAGCCCTGGGAGTTGGTATCGATGGATATAGTAGGACCATTAGTAACTTCATAGAGTGGTAATAGATACTTGCTCACATTTCAGGACTATTTTACAAAATACGTAGAAGCGATACCTTTGCCGGATCAGAAAGCTAGTACGATCGCCAGAACATTTGTCGAAACCATTATCACTAGACACGGAACGCCAGCGAAATTATTGACAGATAGGGGAACTAATTTTATGTCACAGGTATTTAGGGATGTTTGCGCCTTACTTGACATTAAGAAAATTCAAACCGCGAGTTACGCGCCCAGTACGAACGGTCAGATAGAAAGAACGCATCGGGTTATTAAAGATATGTTGGCACATTACATAGCGGACGATCAAAGGGATTGGGATCGGTGGATCCCCTACGTTCTCATGGCATACCGGGGTAGCATACATTCGTCCACGGGCTTTAGCCCTTATTTCTTGCTCCATGGCAGAGACCAAGTTCTACCAACAGATAGATTCCTGAAACAGACGCGCATTAGGTACGATTTAGATGACAATTACGCATCGGAACTGATGGCACGGCTCCAAAGATTGTATCAACAGTGTTTTGATAATACGGAAAGGGCTAAAGGGTATCGAGTAGAGCGATTTAATCGTAAGACTAAAGACCGGTGTTATCAACCAGGAGACTTGGTGTATTTAAAAGATATGACACAAAAGGTGGGATTGTCCAGGAAATTAGCAAAGTCTTGGGTAGGACCCTATAGAGTTGTCGAAGTTATGGGACCAGTTACCTATAGAGTCAGGTTACTGGGTGGTCGACAGGAGCAGGTAGTCCACGCCAACAGGTTGAAGGAGTACCGGGGCCGAGAGGAGCCGGGTAGAATGCAGCCTAGGCCAATCGAGTTAGGTTCGGAGTACAGCGATGAATCAGACAGAGAGAACTTGGTCGACGACGTAGGTGGTTCAGACACAGAAGACGAGGCGGCCGTCAGGGCCAAGGTGATTCTTCCAAACGAGGTGAAGATAAGTCGAGATTTGTTAGTCAGACCGCGTGCCGATGATGAGCCACGGCGCAGGTCCCTATCTTGTTCAGAGAGTGAGAGATTCAGAAGGCCACAACGGGTTCGAAAACCCCCAGATAGATATCAGCCCTAGTTTCCGTTTCTAGTAGGATCCCCGTGTTGGGGCGGGTAGAGGTTAAAGACAAGAATACCCCAACGGCTACCCTGTGCCTGTCGTAAGAGGCGACTAAAAGGGGACCCCAGCGTATCGTCCAGCAACTCTTTCCTTTCTTCTTAACTATACTCTTTTAGCTGGACGACGCTGGTAAATTTTATCTATGTTGATAATTTTATTTTATTTCATTCTGTGGCCGGTTGTCTCTTTGATGCTGTTCACCTTTAGGGGCTCCGTGCTCTGGTGGCTCCCGCAGTCCGGTTCCAGGTTTATGGCGACCATCCTTTTTTTTATAATTTTTTTCTCTCTCTTGGCCCAACACGGTCAAAGGTTTTTTTTTTTGAGGGCACGTTCCGCCCTAGAGCGTACCGGCCCATTTCGGCCGTTTATTTTCTATTTTTTTTTTATTACTACATTCCATAACTGTTATTATATCTATGCCATTTGTCGGCCTGTTTTGAGGCTGTTCCGCAGTCGGGTTCAAGAGTTATGGCGACCATCTTTTCTGGAATTCTTTTTCTAGCGTTGGAGATGACGGTCGCCGTGTTGGCGGCCGGGTCGCTGTTAGGCTGCCCTAGAGCATATCGGTCACACCTCCATTTTGGAAGGGGAAGTTTCTTGTGGTATTCCACAAATCTCCTGAGGTCCCTAATAGCTCCTCCACTTTTCGAGGCTTCTATCTGAGGCGATGGACGTTGCCTCCCCGTTTGTGGATGACTGTTCCCGCCGCCCGGGTCAGCTCCGGAGTGCGGTTGGGAACATTGCTATGCCTTTTGGTGCTTTTTATTTTCCCGAAATATCTGTTAATTTTGTTTATTCTATATCTCCGTTCCATAATGTTGCGTTGGTTTGCTTCATTCTTTAATTGCTCTGCGGATGGGCAAGTTGTTACTTATCATTTGGTCCATTGGTCTTGCGTTGTTGCAATTCTTTCAGTGTATCTCTATTCAATGCTCTGACGAGGTTTCTGAGAAGATTCGATTGACTTCCCAGAGGAACCATTGCTGTCGCTTCTTTCTCGATTGTAGGGTCGAAACGTGTTCGTCACTATGGAAATCTGAAGAATACTTCATTGCCAACTCTTTTTTCCCTCTCGTATATCATCATCGTTAGTTTCCGAAAAGGAAAAAAAATTATTTTTCTTGACTGTCTCTCCGTTAATTGCTCGTTTCTAGACTCGCGGTGTGCCTAGAAGAATTTTCATTTTATGCATTTATTACGAACTGGGAATTTTTGTTCGTATTCCAAGCGGGCCCTCCGCACTTCTGCTCTCACTCCCTCAACATGTTCTGGGACAGGTACGAGTCTCCGCAACAGACGACTAAAAGAGGTCCCAGTGACCCATCATCGAAAGCTTCTTTACAAAAAAAAAAGGGGGTTACCTAGATATTCTATTTTCTTGATCTACTTAAGTGCTGGGAACGAAAGAATTTTAAGGATTTCACCTAATTCGGGATTCTAGACTGAGAATAAGGGTGGTTATATACTTATACCTCGGAGGCTATTAGAGCCTGTCGTATGAGACGACTACCGAGAGCACGAGGAAAATGGGTCTAAAAGGGTCATGTTTCTACTTCTATAGAAAAACAATCAAAGACACAAAATAGGGGATGCTATATACGCTATACGTAATAATTTTTAAAGGAATAATGGGACAATGTTCTAACATTGAACGAACAATGAGTGTTTATTTGCGCACTATACCAATAATCATGGACATTTTCTTTTAATTAAGTCGTTTTGTTTCATATCTAATTTTTTTGGGATTATTAATCTTGCTTTGGGTAAGTTTAAGGGTTGCTAAGAATATAGTAGGTGTACTGTATACTAGGGTGACGGTTATTTAGTTACACGAATAATTGGGACTTCTGTATTTTATTTTTTGTACTTTTATTTTTGTTGCTTTCTTTTCTTTGGTTTTGTGGATAATTGGTGTTTGGGATTCTAGCCATTGATTGAGGAGTGCCTGATTAGGGAGGTATGTCGAAAAAGCGAACGAAAGAAAGTTTCGTTGTCTGTAATTTACAGAGGTAATCTTATCAAGATTAGGGGTGGTTGCTGTTTCTACATGCTTCTCTATCGGAATGATACGATCAGTGGTTATAATTCAAGAGAGTAATGTAAATTTTGTTAGTATAAGGATGGGACGGAGTGGCGTCGCGTTCCTAAGTGCCACATTGTTGGTACTTTCCTGGCAAGGTGCAGCAGGGATCATCGCTTACGACTGCGAGGACCCCGCAGTGGTGATGTCCACGATATCACTAAGGGACGTAGCCAGGTGTCCAGAGCCCGGCTCATCGTACGTCTCCTCAAAGACAGTAGTGACGGTAGTGCAACGTAACGAGGTGAGACAACAGAGGGTGTGGTCGTGCTTGATCGAGATAGTGCGGTTAATCTCATATTGCGGGATGCATAGTCACAGCTCGAATGTCGCGGGAGGACTAGGAAATACCGTGCATCGAGTCGGGGCGGAAGAGTGCAAACTGATCCATCGGGATAAGACTGTAAAACTTTACGCGAACACGATTGGAGGCATTACGGAGAATGCCACGACTACCGCGTCGGTGACACTACTGGGACAATTAAATAGTGACGGCTCCTGTGTAGGGACAATGTACCAGGAGAACGGGCAGACCTGGAACAACGTCGTCATCATCGCATCTGTATCAATAACGCTGAGGGACTATTGGGCACCAGTGAAACTAGACGAGAACGAGATCAGTCTGACCGGGAGGACCACATGTCCATTTTTGGAAGGTTACTGTTTAGATGCTGAGCTTGGAGAAGCAGTTTGGGAAGCAGACAGACCGAGCAGCTGTGCTGATCACATGAGCGTCCTATACGAGGGGAAAGCTGAAGAAGTCACGAACGTCCAGACAAAGGAGCAATACTTGGTGGTAGAAGAAGATTCCCGAGTTTTTGCGTTAACGTACGTCAAGACGGGAAGGATCTGCGAATTCGACGTTTGGCTAACGGAGCACCCAAGGATAGCTGTCCTGAGGGGAGACCGCCCCTTGGTAACTGGGACCCTACCGACCCAAGATGTCCACCTGATAGACTTTGTCAACAGCAAGTTCCTCTACGTGGAGCAGGGCTTCAAGAGAGACTTAGAAAAGCTGTACGTCGACACAGTGCATCGAAGATGTTTGGTGCAGAGGGAGGTTTTGAGAAATCGATTACTGATGGCTCCGATTCTACCCAACGCCGTGGGACATCGTGTTCAGTCCCAAGAGGGATTCGTAGGCAGAGTATTAGGAGAGGTCCTATACATTTTGAAATGTATTCCCGTTCCTGTGAGTATCCGGAGGACAGACAGATGCTATAACGAGCTACCCATCCAGGTCAATAACCAATCGAAGTTCATGTCGCCCATCACCAGAGTTATCCAAAGTTTCGCCGAAGAAGTGGACTGCAACGGACTGACGCCGCCATTATACTTCCTGAACGACGAGTGGATAGGGATGACTCCGCACCCCTCCACCAAGAATCCACCCAGGGAGTTAGAGGTCGAGAGGACGCCAAGCCTGAACTTCACCCCAATCGTACCAATAGGAACTCAAGGGCTGTATACTTCCGAAGAGATCGAGAGAGTACAACGGATTATGATGTTCGGAACTGAGAGGAAAGCCGTAGACACCATCATCACGAGAAAAATCGTTGGGATGGAGACACACAACCAAGGGTTGTCACCACTGAAGTTGTTCGACGCCGATGAAATCAAAAGCTTAGCCCACACCACCCTGCGCCATATGTGGGGATGGTTTTATGACTTTGGAGTAATCATAAGTGGACTGATTGGATTCTACGTGATCTTCCGAATCATTAAATACGTTATCGGCGTAGTGATCAACGGATTGCAACTATATAGGACCGCCGGCTTAGGGGTGCACCTACTCGCATCTTTATGGAACACGCTGACGATGTGTCTCCTACAGCAGTATCGACATACCGAGGGGACGCCGAGACGTGACCCAGGAAGTCCAGAGGGGACCGAAGAAGAAGAAGAGGGCCAGGGAGGTCACGAGCACATAAGAAGGGATAGAGCCACTTCAACAAGTCTACCGGCCTTGACAGCGATACCGCAGTTAAGACATCCCAGGAGATCAGCCTCCGCCAAGGACGTCGCCGGAAAGGAAGGGTCACCCACCCACTGGACGCACCAAATACGTCCATTGACGACGTACAAAGAAGAAGACGAGACACTATAAAAGTGCCGGAAATTGTGCGGGATTGTGACGGACGGTTCCGATAAACTCTCAGCAAAACCACACTTACCTCTGATTGTCGAACCAAACAGTACTTGTGACCACAATACAAGTACCCTATGGCCTGTAGAAGTGAAGTGCGGTATATAAACTCGTCGCGGTAACTTGTCACGGTTAAAGTGTTAGGCTAGGTGTTGGAAAAAGTTAAGCCTATCAAGGCTTAATTTTTACAAAGGGGGGAGTATTGTAACAACCTGTAACAGTATACGGAAATTACGTAGCAGAGTACGGGAAAATAGGAGACGTTAAAAGATTAACTATAAACAAGTATTTCTCGGCGTTGCTTAGAAGGAATTTAACACCGGACGTGACTTTGTAATTAAAAAGTAACGCACCTCGAAAAGAGTGCTTACGATGATCGAACTACTTTGTCGCCGTATGCGGGGAAATCGGTGAAGGGAAGTCTGCCGATTCAGTAAAAGAGGCGTGTACGGACTAAGTCGTGGGAACGCGAAAGAATCGGGAATCGATAGTTATTTAATCAGAAAAAGGCGGGACTTGTGAGGTTCAAGGGCCAAATATATGGTTGAATAAGGGAATTACGACCAATCAGAGGATTGGAATAATAATTTTGCAAGCAAACTTCGAGTCGCGGAAAAACACGGGGAGCTCTCGAGGAGCGAGAGAATCGAGAGAGAAGTCAGTTGTTTGAGGAACCGGGTTCCCGAACGACGAAGTTCCGAGCCGTGAGTGTTTTATTTTGGTGTTCAATTTTTGAGAAGGTTCTGCATAGTGAAACTTAGAGTTTTGAAGTAGAGTTTGCTTTATTTTCGCGGGGCGAAGTAAAGTTTGAAGTATTTACGAGGGAATCGTAATTTGAGATAATTGAATCTAAGGGAGATAAGTTGAGTTTGAGTTCAGTTTCAAGGGAGTATAGTGCTTGAAATCCAAGTTTCCTATAGAGTGAATTTAAGGGGAAAATAGAGTCACTTGCAGAGTTGGATTGGAGTTTTTGAGTTGAATTTTGATCAGAGTCGAATAGAGTTTTGACGAGGGTTTTGAAGTAGAGTCTTGCATAAGGATTTGCTAAGAGTTTTGCTGGGGACGCCCTAAGCCAGAACCTTCTAGAGTAGAATCATTAAAGTGAGTAAATTCACCCGTTCCGAGTTCCGTACGAGCGAAACGGGTCCTCGAGCCACCCTTTGCTGAGCGCTGAAGTTGAGGGTTTCCCCGCCTAAGGTCCAGGCAGTAAGCAGAGTTCACTCCGAGGCCATTTGGTGAGTCTGTTCTGATTTATAAGGGCTGCGCAGCCCTTGAGGTTTTATTTTGATTAAAGTGGGTTGTCCATGCGCCGTCCGTCGCTATAATCTCGATACGCCGATTAATAAACGCGTAAAAACGTCACGTCCGGGAACCGTACTGCGTAAAGTTTCCATATACGGGGGCATTAAGATATATAAGGGTAAACTGTTCCAATTATTTGTCTGATAAGTATTGAGTAGGTTTTTCTTTTGTGGGTTTTAGTTTCCTGATCGTCACCTTAAGGGGGATAATCGTATTGTTTTGTCTTACAACTTATTTAAGGGGATAATTGTATTGTTTTGTCTTACAACTTATTTAAGGGGATAATTGTACTGTTTTGTCTTACAACTTGTTTAAGGGGATAATTGTATTGTTTTGTCTTACAATTTATTTAAGGGAATAATTTTATTGTTTTGACTTATACCTTATCTAAGGGAATAATTTTGTTAGCTTGTCGTACACCTTAATTAAGGGAGTAATTTTGTTATCTCGTCTTATAACGTATCTTGGTGGGATAATTGTTTTGTTTTATCTTACATTCTATTGTTGGGAAACAATTTTATTGATATTTTGTATCTTATTCTGGGATAACTAAGTCCCAATTTATTTTGTTGTCTTAAGGTGGGAATTTTGAGTTCGCACGAATTATGCATGTTTAGTTGGTTTTGACATTTTCTTTTTTTTTCAATAGATGTATTGATTTTAATTCCGTGTTTTATTTTGAAATGACTAAGGCAGGCATTTGAGAAGCCCTGCGCCCACGTTCTCTCTGGAACCATCGTGGCCAGAGTCTATTCTAAATAATTGAGTCTGCCCCACCCAAAGTAATACCGGTCCTTATTCTCCATTAAATTAAAAAGTTAAATTGATATCTTCTTGATCTGATTGATTCATAGATTTGATTGGTTTATTGATCATTTATCTTTTTCCCAAAGGACCGGTCGATTACAATAAGTTTCAGCAAGGAAATGGTTCTTCGTATATTGCATTAACTGAAAAAATTGCCAGAAAGCGTGCTTGTATAAATATTAAAAATAATGATAGCTTCTGTTATGCATGGTCAGTGGTCTCTTCGTTGCGACCTGCAAAAAAGAATGTAGAACGTCCATCATCATATCCTCATTATAGTGAAGTTTTAAATTTGGGAAATATCTCTTTTCCCATAAAAATGACTGATGTTGCAAAATTTGAAAAACTGAATGATTTGTTTGTAAATATATTTGGATTGGAAATGGAAGTAAATAAAAGTTTTCAAGTAGTGCCGGTACGATTGACGAAAGAAAAGCTAGATAGACATGTTAATTTGTTAATAATTCAAAATAAATATTTTCTTAAAACAAATTACAATCAACATTCTGATACTGAAAACGTGGAATGCGATAGTACACTGTTTTACCACTATTGTTGGATTAAGGATTTATCGCGCCTAATATCAACTCAATTAAATAAGCATAACTCTAAAGTGTTTGTTTGTGACAGATGTCTAAATTATCTCAATACCCAGGAAAAATTAACCTCTCATTCTACTAATTGTCAAAACAAATATCACTGTAAAATTTCCTTTTCACCAGAAAAATTTATTGAATTTAAACATTACGTATATAAAGAAAAAGTTCCTTTTGTACTATATGCAGGTTTTGAATCCATATTAAAGCCATATGTATATTCTCAAACTAAGACAGCGACAAAAAAGTATCAAAAGCATGATGCATTCAGTGTCAGATACTACTTTAAATGTGGTTATAATAATTCACTATCGTATTACAAAAGTTACCAGGGTCTCGATTGTATTTCTTGGTTAACCACTCAGTTAGAAGAAATTGCAGCATTTATACAATCGAAATTAAAAAATGTGGAACCGTTAAATACTGTAGTCAGTATCAAAGATTGTACGAGTCATTGCCATATTTGTGAAAAACAGTTTACTAAAACTGATAAAATTATAAGGGAACATTGTCTCCTGACCGGCCACTTCCGGGGGTTTTCTCATAATAACTGCAATTTATTGTACCAAAATTCTTTCGTTGTACCAATTTATTTTCACAATTTAAGTGGTTATGACGCACACCACATAATCAGAGACATAGCTAAACACAGTCGAGTATCACTTTTACCAATCAATCATGAAAAGTACATTAGCTTTACTAAATATGATGTTCCTTTTATATGTTTCAAAAAGTTCCTTTTTGAATGTCAATGATTTGATTCATTGAAAGGATGAATTTAAAAATGTGAATGAAACACAATTGAAATTATTATCTCGAAAAGGTATTTTCCCTATGATTACATCGATAGTTATGAGAAATTGCTGGAAACTAAATTGCCTCCCATCGAGTGTTTTGATAGTAAGTTAAATAATGAAACTATGAATAATGCTGATTACGAACATGCAGAAAAAATTTGGAAAGAATTTGATTGCCAAAATTTGCTTTCATATGCAGATCTTTACATGAAAGTTGATGTAATGCTTCTATGTGATGTGATGGAAAACTTTCGTGAACTTTCTCACAAAACCTATGGTCTAGATCCTGCACATTACATAACACTACCTAGCTATACTTGGGACGCGATGTTAAAATATACAGGTTGCCGATTGGAAACTATACAAGATGTTGATATTCTAATGTTTATTGAGAAGGGTATAAGAGGTGGTATAAGTCAATGTTGTAATAGGCAGTCGATTGCCAACAATAAATACATGTCAAACTTCGATCCAACCAAAGATACAAAATTCATAATGTATTTGGACGTTTGTAATTTATATGGTTTTGCGATGTCCCAACAGTTGCCATACAAAGATTTTAATTGGATTAATGACATAGATGCTTTTGACGTTACCAATATTCCAGATGATTCACCTCTCGGTTATTGCCTAGAAGTAGATTTAGAATACCCTACAGACCTTCATGATTTGCATCGGGATCTCCCGATGTGTCCAGTACACCAAACACCACCAAATTCTAAATTAGCAAAATTATTGACCACATTAGAAAACAAGAAAAAATATGTAATACATTATAAAAATTTAAAACAGTGTTTAATGCATGGATTAAAACTTAAAAAGATTCATCGAATATTAGAATTTCGACAATCTACTTGGCTTAAACCCTATATTGATTTAAACACTAAATTGCGTAAGGAAAGTAAAACTGATTTTGGCAAGCAAGTATATAAATTTATGATTAATGCTGTTTACGGTAAGACGATGGAGAACGTTCGAAAATACCGTATAGTAAAATTGATTAATAAATGGGAAGGTCGCTATGGTGCAAAAAATTTAATCGCCTCACCAAATTTCAAAAATAGGACAATGTTTGATGATAATCTAGTTGCAATTGAATTAAATAAAACGAATATCGTGTTTGATAAACCTTTATACATCGGTATGGCTATCTTAGATATATCAAAAACTTGTATTTATGACTTTCATTATAGTTATATGTTAAAAAAATTTAATCCAAGCAATTGTAAACTGCTTTATATGGTCACCGACAGTTTAATATACGAAATACGTTGCAATGACATATATGAGGATATGATTAAGGCCGATATTAGTAAATTTGATACTAGCGATTACAATCCCAACAATAGATATAATATACCACTTGTAAATAAAAAAGTTGCAGGTTTATGGAAGGATGGGTGTAATGGAAGAATTTTAACTCACTTTATAGGTCTTCGCTCAAAAATGTATTCATATCAAATAGATGGACGTGAGACATGTGTAAAAAAATCAAAAGGTGTCAGAGAAAATGTTGTTAAACAGAAAATTACTTTCCAAGATTACATTGATTGTTTAGAAAATTTTAGTGAAAAAATTTAAACACAACAGTGCATCAGATCCTATGCTCATGATATATTTAGTATACAACAAACTAAAATCGTATTGAGTGCTTTCGATGATAAAAGGTACCTCCTACCTAATTCACATGACACGAGACCTTGGGGACACTATAGTATTATGGACTTAGCTTAGAAAAAATTCCAAGATGAAACTTGATGAGAATGTAGTCTTTCTACTACCAGTTATAGTGAGTCATTTATGAATGGCAAGTTTTTACAAGTTCGTGCAGGATTGAGACGTGTCATTTAAATCAAGTTTCAAGAGGAACATTCTATCTTCAGAGTCTGAATGATTTTGCCAATATCCAAGTAAAACCTAACGTAAAATTAACGTCCCTAGAGTCGCATCGACCACATTCGATTTTATCCACTCGAGTGGTCCAAGGAAAATTTGGGGAGACCATCTTGATAGAACTTGAGGAGAACGTAGCATTCCTACCTGCTCGGGTAACTTAGCGTTTTAAGGAGAATATTAAGCAGTTTGAAGCAAATAAATATGCCATTCTAGGCAAATCGGTGGAAAAATGTAACTATAAACTTTGAAATACTAATAAGCGAATTCATTTTGCTGTATTTTATAAATCAAGATGGTTCGCAGTAGGTTTGGGCATGTGTTTATTGATTGTAAAAGATTTCAAAATTTACGCAATGTGACTAGTAGTAGGAGAAGGATTAAACCAATTAGCTTAAAACTGGCTATTGAAACAATGCCACAATGGGACTTACCAAGAGGTGATGCCATCACGCACAAGGAGGAGGAGGAGGAGCAGGATCGGGAGGAGGCAGGCCATCAAACGGAAAAATAAAATGTAACTGAGGAAAAAATAAAATATTGGAAAATTTGTTTCTTTTTTAAATTTATAAAAAACCTAACTCGTTATGAAATCTTTCGAAAACATAGTAATTGAAATAAAAACACAAATAAATATTTTACAATTTATTTGTCATTCAATACTTTATCATTAATATAATACAATGTTTCCTTAATACACAAACTTTCTATACTACTAGTTATATCACAATATGCTATAATTGCATCTTCACTATTCGAAATCTTCCTCAACTTACTAATTAAATTTAAAACATTTTTATAATATTGCAAAAAATTAATTTTTCTTAAACTATCCACTTGATTAATAATATATTTTTGATTTAAAGCACACAATTCCAGAACATTGTTTTCCGTTAAATACAACGATATTGAATGTTTAGAAACAACAATCATACGCACTTCGTTATATTGTTGATTCATAATTACAATATTCTCACCGCATATGTATCTCAGATGTGAAATTTCATACAAACTTCTGAAATATCCATCGAGAAGCCAAGTGAGTTGAAATAATAAATAATAAACATTTCCCACTCATTAACACTGAACTGCAGAGCGGTTCCATCATTAATTTGCATGTTGATAACAGGATCGAAATTGTGGAAATTTTGAATACTAGGATCGATACTGCTAGGAGAAGATGGCAGAGGAGTCGCAGGTCGCTTCGGAGCGTTACTAGTAGTAGTAGTAGTAGAAGTAGTAGTAGGTGACGTTGTAGGTAGCGGTACTATCTTGAGCTTGTTTTGTAATAAATCGATTCTTTTGCTAAGAGTGTGTATCTCGACCGCATAAGGAGTTGTATCGAATGTTGTGAGAAATTTATTTTGAGCCGATTCTATTTTCTTAGAAAATGAATCCGCAACGAGTTGAATCTCGCTTCGAAGTAGGGCGATGGTATTTTTGGTAGAGTCATCCACGTACTTTTTCAGCCTCGAAAGTGATGTGACGCCATGTGCGATGGCAGCTTTAGTTAAATTGATTCGTATATCGATATCATCAGTTGGTTCGGCAATGATTCGATTCACATAACCTTTAGTACAAGCGTCGGTATCTTCCGTAAGACTTTTCAGATTACTGATCTTAACGTGTTCGATATTAATATCACCCTCGGACGTACGAGATAAAATCGAATGACTGGAGAACGATGCCGCTTTACTCTGGGTGACATTGTGACACCTCCCGAGCGACGACCGAATTTATCCAAACTCATCGTAAAACTGAAGCAGATCACGTACGAACCCACAATATATAGCAGTATCCCATAGGGTGTCGACTTATCTAATGTGGCGTTTGAGAGATAATTTGTCTAAGCAATACTTTAAGTTGGTCATACAAGCTTAGATTGGGGCAGGGAATATTGAATATATCTAATGTGAACTTTCCAGATCGCGCTAAACTATTAGTAAATTCGCTATATTCATAATAAAAATCACCTTGCAGGAAATACAAAAATCCGTTAGTATATCGAAACACAGAATCTATATCGGATGGTACACCTCGAAAATCTTTGGAAATAAATCCATATCTGCTAGGGATGAAACTAGTCTCGTCCAATTCCAAATAAAAATCTTGTTCATAAAAGAGAAAAGTTTTACCCCTGTAAGTGTTTACGACGGCGATTAATTTTCGATCAAACTGATTGTAGATATCCGTATATTTTACACTGCGTTTAAACCTAAGTTTAGGTAGTACTTCGAATATTATTATGTTCTCCTCTAAGAATAACACGATTTCATCATTAGGTCTCTGATACACCGCGGTGATTTCGCTAAAGCGTTCCGGGATAAAATGTAGAAACTTGTTAAGATCCAATGCTTTAGATGACATATTTCCAGATCTGAGATCTAGAATCCACACCCAATTTTCATAAATACTATATAATTCCTCGTTCAAGATCAAAAAGGAAAGTTTTTCACAGCTTTTTATGGTGCATATTTCTGGTTCGACCACCGACTTTGGTGTAGTAGCATGCGTCATCCTCGTCGTAGGTCTAGGTGATGTCGACGTTGTAGCCGCCGGCGTCGTCGTCGTCGTCGTGGTGGTGGTAGTAGTAGTCGGCTGGGGCGGACCGTACAACAATTGAATTCCATGTATATTATCAGTATGAAAGTGTAGTGCTTCCCCCTGATAGTAGGGAAGCATTACAGCGGAGGTATTAGTCGAATGGTCTAGCCCCAACGTATGACCAATCTCATGAAGTAATATAGGGAACAAGGAGGGTTTCTTTTTGTTCGCAGAAACTCCTTGTAAATCCATACTCCAATTTAAAGCGGCGTTTACATGAATTCTGCCGGTGCCGCTCCTGGATTGGGAGAATATGCGTCCGCATAAACGTCTGTCTTCAATTTCATGAGGCATGAATGATTTCTAGCATCCATATCATGAATTTTATCTTTAAATGAAATGGAAATATTTGCGGCGTGTAAATCAGAGACAAATAGAAATTTTAAATTTGTTATCTTCTCCCACGCCTTGAAAGCTTTCTGACTAACAAGTTTACATTTATAGAAGTCTCGTGATGTTCGTAGTGTCCACTTTAGGGTACTACCCCGTGGCCATGCTGTGGGATATACCGCAAATTCACTGATATCTGGCAACCCGCATCGGGGTGTTTCGAGTAATTCACTAGTTTGGTTGTTTACTTCTCCATCCTGAGGTAATTGGTATCGTTCTTGAAATAAGGACAATGCTTCCGAAACATTCCCAACACCATTTCCTATCAAGTAACCATACTCTCGAAGATATTCATCTGGGCTCTCCGCACGCACTTCTGACAACATCACCACCCCCACCACCGACAAAACTAGCAGCAGCCGCAGCAACATGGTGGGAATACTTCTGGAGTGACGTCCTAATACATCCAAACTCATCGTACAACTGGGACGCAGATCACTTACGAACGCTTAATATATAACATTTGCCTCTCGGAGTTCTTCGATGATCGAAAGAATTTCATTATCATGTGATATGGTATTACCAGCTTCTTTGGATGCATACAAAAGTCTTAACCTGTCCACTAACTCATTAAAATTATCAAAGTATACGTATTCGGTAGATTTTGTATTATAATGCATTTTGGGTAAAAGACCTCCACGCTTACGGAAATTATATGGCGTTTCTGCAAGTCTCGGTTTAATTACTTTTTTAGAGTCTCCTTTCGTGGAGTCGATTAAGTCTTTCTTGTTGGCAACTTTCTTGGAGGCTATGGTAGTGTCTTCTGCTTCGGCGTCAGTAAAATCATCTGTTTCATCATCATCAACAGCATCTTCTTTGTCGGACATCTCTGTACCGACGTTGGCAACAGGAAGCTCTCGAAAGTTTAAACGTTTCCTTGGGATGTGTGGAGTTGAAGTTTTCACGGGACTTATCAATTCGGTTTTAGGTATCCATTCGGTTTTAGGTTGTAATAGTGGTGGTGGTGGAGGCGACGACTTCTCCAGTTTTCTCTTAACAGACTGTAGAGTAGGCTCAACAGGTTTTTTTTGTAGCTTCCACTAGTTCAGTCAAAGGTTTCGTTATCGGGGCAAACAATTTCCTCAACGTTGCTTCATCTTCGGATCGTCCTAGTTTGATAGCCAGAAATTTTTTTCGTACGGACCGAGACAGTTCCCGAACTTTTTTCGCTCGCGCCGCCTCAGCATCGCTAAACGGTGGCCTCATGATTGCTATCGATTAATGAGCATCCACCTTTATATATTGATCGAACCCTCTGCGATACCGACCAGCATTCAAATCGAAATCTTTTACGATAACGAGAGGAGTGAATTTTCTACTCCAACATTCACAACACAATCGTTTAAAGTGCTCATAGCTCATATCTGGAGATACGTGCTCATCGAAAGCATGCCTCAAATTAACATCATCCTGTTTGAATAATACTATAACATTACAATTGTCCCGTATGAGTTGTTTTGGAACTTTTGAATATGTTTGACAGAGGTATGCCACGTCAATATTCTGATGTCTACCCATAGAGAAATACGCACGGATATTGTCTTGTTTTTCGCAGGCCACATCGTCAAATAAAAAGATTGAATTTCGATGTGCTTTCTCGGGATCCATGATAATTTCATTGTCATTGTACGCGAAATAGCCCATACCTTTCACTTTCTTCAACACTTCCTGTAACAGCCGATATTTTGGTTGATACAATGATCTCGAATATACGTATACGTTACGAAACTTTAAGCCATTCTTATTGAAAAGTAATGTTAAAATGGCATTCGTCTTACCACAACCCGATGGCCCCGAGAAAATAGCTCGAAAACAATTCGGAAGTAGTTCACTATGTTTTATCGGTGGCTTGTCTTCTCCTACAAAGTCTAAGTTGTCTATTGGTAGCGCGTGTGTTTGTTGAACTGCCCTCATTCTTGCAACTGACAGCGCGGTACATGACCACCACCTATGAATAGTGTGACACGATCGTAGTTATTATCACTTGTGATGATAGTATACAAAGGTGATGGTGTTTTGAATACTCTCATCAATAAGTTACCCTTCGAATTACACATACCAGGTTATAAATTTTGTGGACCCGGTACTAAATTAGACAAACGATTGGCTAGAGGTGACCTTGGTGTCAATGCCCTCGACTCTGCCTGCAAAGCGCACGACATTAGTTATTCGAAAAGTTCTTCTTTGGACGATAGACATACGGCAGATCGAGAATTGGAGCATCGTGCTTGGGAGCGCGTGAAAAGCAAAGACGCATCTTTGGGTGAGAAGACTGCAGCGTGGTTCGTTACGACCGGCATGAAGGCGAAAAGGAAGCTCGGGATGGGACACCGTCCGGTTTTGTTTAGACGAAACGTTCTGAAACATGTCACCGGCATTTTAAAAACAGCCATGAAAACCAACCCACGTATCAGCGCATCCGGTTTGAAACCGTCTGCTTCGATCGCATTACGAGCTGCTCGAGCGGCGGTTAGAAAGGCGGGAGGTCGGAAACGAATTCGTATTCCACGCATTATACCATATGAAAGTAAATCTGGAGGAATTTTACCTTTACTACCAATCTTCGCAGCCTTGGGAGCACTAGGAAGTTTGGCCGGAGGCGCTGCAGCTGTAGCGAAGACCACAGTCGATGCGAAAACGCACAAAAGAAAATGGAAGAGCAACAACGTCACATTAAAGCAATGGAGGAGATCGGCAAGACCGGATCAGGCTTGTTTATACGCAAGTTCACCAGAGGATTCGGTTTGTACATCAAGAAGCAGCAGCAGCAGCATGGACGCGGATTTTACTTGAAGAAGCAGACAAAAAACTTTTAAAGCTACCCAATAGAGCACTATACGATCGTGAAATCATTAAATATGCAAATGAATTAAAAATTCCCTACTTTAGAGGGGTTTTTATGCGTGATTCTCTCCCAAAAACACCTAGACATAACGAGAGTGCCATCATCAATTTAGATACAAAAAATCATTCTGGGACACATTGGGTAGCGTACAAGAAACGGGGAAATGTCATCGAGTATTTCGATAGTTTCGGTAATCTGAAACCACCACAAGAACTCGTCCGATACTTTGGTGGTGGGAAGTCGGTGGAAATTTTCTATAACAGAGACCGTTATCAAAAGTTTACTGCGAGTAACTGCGGTCGTTTATGTCTCGAATTTCTCTATAAAACGTGAGTATGGACCGGTTCACTATTTAATCATGTCCGAGACATTCACGTTAAAGAGTCGTACATCAACGCTCTCCATAGATTTCCAAACGCCGATCTACTAAGGGAAACATTCCGCATACGGATTAGCTTTACTTGGATTCTATTCATATAACACCATTCCGAATATAGAGGACGGCACGAAATTCAAGTATTATTCCAAAGGGAACGTCGATACACCACATTTCATTAACATTCCGACAGGTACTTACGATATCGCCGATATCGAGAATTACCTTAAAAAGTTCCTGATACCTGAAAATAGAGTAGGCGAAATATTTCTGCGAGATTACGATATCGATTTTCGAGCAGGGTATACCTGGATCGCCAATCTTCTCGGATTCACTCCTGGACTTTTAGAAGCAGGAAAAGTGCACCAGTCGGATTTACCTGTGAACATTGTGAAAGTTCGAACCATACACATCGATTGTAATATTATCGGTGGTTCTTATTACCACGATCGACCGTCACACACTTTATACGAGTTTCCCATTAGCGCAGACCCGGGGTTCGCTATCGACGAAGTTCCTCAAAATCTGGTATATTCAAAAGTTACTCCAAATGAGATAAGTAACCTCACATTATCGGTTCTCGATCAAAATTTTGAACTTGTCAATTTTCGTGGTGAAGAGATTCTCATTAGATTGGAATTAAAAAGATTGTATTAAAAAAAAAAAGATGGTCTTAGTCTTGAGTAATTACTATAAAAGAGGTAGTGTGAAGAGTACAACTACACTAAGAAAAAAACGTTCGAGGCGGTTGAAGCAGCAGCAGCAGCGGCGATTATCCCGATTGAACGCTACTTTCCTCAACGCCATAGGATATGTTGTCCAGCCAGATTTTCGACCTGTATCCGAAGCTTCAAAACGATGATACGATCACGAGTATAAAACGTCACACGTACCATCCATTCGTGAAATCCTATCTCAAGAATGATATACTCGAAATTACGGTGACGCGAAACGACGCTTTTCTCAACCTCTACGACTCCAAACTAAAAATCTATGGGAAATTAGAGAAGAAATCCGGCGATGGAGAGGTGACATTCGTAAATAACGCGGTCGGGTTTCTATTCGATTCCATGTCATATCTCTTGAACGGCATAGAAGTGGAACATTTGAAACAACCAGGTCTAGTGAGTTTGATTCGAGGTTATCTCTGCTATAATGACGATGATAGCAAACATTTGGATAAAGGTAGTTGGGTTTTTCCCGAAAAACCCACCGTTAACGCAGATGGAACCTTCATTTGGATCATTCCACTGTCACATTTCTTCAGCATATTCAACGACCATAAAAAGGTAATGTTCGGAAGGCACACTATTCGAGTAGTTAGAGCTCGTAACGATGACAATTGTGTTATGGTTACTGGAGCAAATACTACCTATGACATTACTATAACTGAGATGTTATTGAAAATCCCCCACGTCGTTCCCAATGTTGAAACGAAACTAGAACTGTTGAAATCCATAAAAAATGATAGACCGTTCATAATCGCATTTCGCACTTGGCAGCTCCACGAGTTACCAGCTCTCAATGTGGGTTCAACTAATGCCGTTTGGTCGATCCAAACGATGAACAACCAACATCCACCTCGATTCGCAATCATCGCGTTCCAGACAGATAGACGTGATAAGAAAACGGCAGACATTACAAAATTCGATAATCTTAACATATCCGATATATGTGTGAATTTGTCCGAGCGATATCCATACGAACCTCTAAATTTAAATTTCGAAACTAATGATTACGGTGAGATTCATGATAGTTATGTGGATTTCAATAATACCTACAAGGGTTACTATTTCGGTTCGAAGAAACCATTACTCGATATGAAAAAATTTAAAGATATGACACTCTTCGTTGTCGATTGCTCACGCCAAGATGAACAAATTAAATCATCGATCGTGGACGTCTCAATCGATTTTCAGGCGAGGACCGGATTTCCTGCCAACACAAAAGCTTATTGCATCATTATTTACGAAAGTGTGTACGAAGATACACCACTTAGTGAGATGGTGAGAAGCATCTATTAGTCTTAATCAGATCATCGAACATGAAGGTACTCCTAGTCGACGCTCACGAAGAATTCTTCACCGGAATTTTTCGCAAAAGAAATGGCAATTTATGATGGAACCCGCATGAATCATTACTTGTTCGAGGAACCTATACCCTACGATGACTTATCTAGCTACGATAAGAAGCAAGTTCAATATTGTACCAGACACATACATGGACTCCGATATACTTCAGGTTATGTACCATACGAAAAACTCGATGACGTAATCATGGCTGACATTCATGATGCTGATATGGTTTACGTAAGAGGACATCAAAAAAAAATGTTTACTCGACACCCACCTACACAATCGAGAGAAGAAGAAGATGTCGAATATCGTCGTCAACATCGAACACCTTCCAGACAGTCCTGATACATCCAAATTTCAACGTGACATTCCATTGTGTATGAATCATCAATCGAATTGTTTTTATATGTGTAGTATACGAAATTGTTATACATTATACGCTTGGTTTTTAAACTGTGTTCCACAATAAATAAATATATTGAAAATATTAGTTTAATTTCGCAGTATTCATTCAAACATGGTTGCGTTCGGATCAAACCTATTACTACTCTCGGCAGTACTTAATAATATCCTATACATTTCACCACCACATAGTGCAAAGGATGTGTTTATATGTTTCGAGATGAATGCCAGTTGGCCTGAAAACTGGGTGAAGATGGAATCCTTCACATACAACCGACACACATCAACTTTGATGGCGAAATTACCTGGTAATGCTACAGGCTACAAAATACGTGTCGTCTACCAAAGTCGCACGTTTGAAGATTCGACATGGCTAAACCTAACTAACGTACACCCAACTCCAGTTTCGAACAATATATATTTTTTGACTTGGTACATCGCCGTCATTGTGTCGGTGCTGCTCAGCATAGCTGGATCAACATTCGTCTACCTGTGTTATAAATATGGATCTTAAAGAATTTTTAATTGAATACGACGATGTACTTCTTTCTAGACATAAAGCTCAGCTTTACTATTTACAACGATCTCTAAATGCGGAATTGGAAAAGATGCAGACATCTATCCACGGACGTCATTACGTGAGCTGTCCTTGGGCACTGAACTGTAGCACGGACGGTCCAGATACTTGTTTGTGTACAGATCGACTACTTCACCGCGACGATATTAAAAACGCTATGCAAAAAATTATGAAATTGTATGTTGGCCTATATGGAAATACACGCAATTAAATGTTGACATTGTTTTATTTGAATGTAAAAACGTCTCGAGTATCAACCTTCACACATGTCCTGACAAGTAGGAACTTGTCAGGACATGTGTGAAGGTTAGAATTCCACCGAGCTTGTATGGTAGGTCAAGTAAGTTCACTGACTGCCAACACCATGTCGAGGTAGATGCAAGTTTAGACAAGTTAGTTTACTGACTTCTACCACCTCCACAACCACCTTAGGTGTGGAACCTTCTTGTTCATTCTCTTAAAAGTGCTCCTACTATTCACATCTACCAGTAAAAATATGGAAGTTAAAAGTTTTTTGCAAAAATTTGGTTACTATGTAACATCTTCGCATAAGAAAGAACTCCTAGAGCTGCACGATAAAGTGGAAACCAGAGAAGCCGAAGAACGACGTGAATCTAAATTTGGGAGACATTTCGTCAGCTGCCCCTGGTCCAGAGACACCACCACAGAGGGTCCAGACTGCTGTTCGTGCACTGCTTGGAGATGGGAGCGTCAGGGAATTGAACAGCACGCCAGGTCGATAATAGATATGTATGTAGAAATTATTTCCAAAGCAGAAAATAAAAATTATTAGTAAAATGTTTTTGTTTTATTTCTATTTGACCATGACTAGCGAAGTGATTGATAAATCTCTCTCTCTCTCTCTCTCTCTCTCTCTCTCTCTTGCTTGTGGGGCCCCCCGCTTCACGTTTGAGGTTATGGTCACGCCCCGCGCCCCTCGGGGAGCGGGAAGGATCACCGGTCGAAAGCGATGTAATCGTTTTAACAAGAGAAAAAAATGCATTTATACGTGCTTTGATGGTAAATGCACACGCCGCCGTACTCGCCTCTTGATAATAATTACGTTCGGTCGGAAAACTATGTGTTAAATGTATAAAATTACTGTTCCTTATACTTAGTAACATTTTTCACGCTAATGCAAGCTCGATTGGCAATTAGCTCATTACTTTTTTCCACACTGCAAAGTCGATAACTTCTCTCTATGTGTAAAGACACGTATATGGAATTATTAAGTCCGATGCGTCGACACACACGGCTTAGAATAATAATAATAATAATAATTACGTCCGGCACACGGCGCTTATGAATGTCTCGCGCACCGACGTCCGATCTCCGCTACCATCCGACTGTTCTCTCTCTCTCTCTCTCTCTCTCTCTCTCTCTCTCTCTCTCTCTCTCTCTCTCTCTCGTCGACGACAACAACAAAGTCTCTCGCTTCGTTCGGAGCACTTTGAGGTTAGGTTGGACGATATGGGGGCCCCACACGTTCCGTGTCTTTGAGGTTAGATTGTCTCTGACTTGTCCCTAGCTTTCACGACGTTCCGTGTCTTTGAGGTTAGGTAATCTCGGCTCCCCCCGGAGGGGGTCATGAGACTTGGGGGCCCCCACCTCGGAGGGGGTTACGAGACTGGGGGGGCCCCACGGAGCCGGTTATGAGACACCGGCGGCTGTACCCCCACCGGCGGCGGCCATCTTTATTATGCAAAGTGAGTTGAGGCCCGCTTTGTTTGACTACTCAGTATCGCAACCAACAAATTCATGCCATCAATTCACAATGTCAACAATTCATCACAAGTTGGGAGAGGTTTATTTGACCATTCTTGTGGAATACCCAACAGAATAAGTAGTTGTAAATAACATTTTTCACAGTTTACTATACAAATAAGGTTATACATTATACATCGGGAAATGTTATGTCGCCTTTTGAACCTATCGCTGTCGGTTCGTTGGATTCCCCTAATCTTCAGGTATTTCTAGGTTGTGGAGAAAATGAATAGGTACTTTGAGATCCTGTAGCATTTCAATGAAGCACCTAATGCAACCTGCCTGCTCACAAATAATTTTCACTTCCTCAATGTTTCAACGAAGGATGTCAGTAGGGTTATCACTCAAACAATTAGAAAATTTATGTAGTTCCATTTCTTATGTGTTGTAATATGTGTATGATGAAACGTACTGAGAGGATGACGACAATATACCAAACTAATCCACAAACTAAAGAACTCGTGTAGTTATTGATTATGTTATTGTTGGGCGTGGTGGTGGTTATGGTAAAGGGATTTGTAACATTTTTCCACTCACTCTCACTAAGCGTACGATTTTCATAAACGATCCTCAACTTGTATTGTGTGGTGTTTTTAGGTACATTTATTTTGAGAACAGGTAAATGAGAAATTACACATACTTCCATCTTCTTCCAAGCGTTAGGTCCATTCTCGTTATTTCGATCGAAACAAATAAATACATCACATGCGTTCGAAGGGCGATTAATATAAAATACCCCATTAATAAAAGCACTTAGTAAAACATAAGTCGATGCTACCAGCACCATGGTCGAAATGATACTAAATTATGATTTTAAAATATGATTATTAGTAATATTTGGGTATTGAACTTATACAATATTTACACCAATATTTTATAAAATATGCATTTTCTAGGCTACAATTCAAGTTATTATTTTCATGTAACATACAATGATAAGATTTAAAAACTCTTTTCATTTCATTAAAATTCGGGGAATTCTCATCAGTCGACAAGTCGATAATTAGATTTCCTATTAACTTCTGTAACCATTCCTTCTTCTGCGAACCTCTGACGAATACGGTGGTATTCAATGGCACCCAAGCTCGGAGAAACGATGTGATTTCTTCATATTCTAGGACGTTCTCCTGCTGCTGCTTGTCTATCCCACTGTTCCATTCGAGTCCATGTATATGTCTTTTTAACCATTCCACTTGGTTCCGGAAACTGAGGGTGTACACTTGTAATGGCGATGGTAATTTAATAAATCTATGAACCCATTCGTCTCTATCGATGTTTACTATGGCTATTTCTTTACACCAGGAACTACTGGGACCATACTGAAAACCTTGGATATCGATGACGACGACGGTAGTAGGAATCATTTTGAGGGTGTGTGTGAGTCGAGGCGAGAAATGAAACTGAAGCGGTGGCGTATAAATGATATCCTTTTATTCGTTTTTAGCTAGGGGGCACTGCAGCACTATTTGGTAGTATAATGGGATGGTAGTAGCTTTCAGTGTCCAAAAAGCAATCCTATCTCCTTTACTTGTATTCTCACCGACGATTTTTTTTTCGTCGAGACTCATTTTTTCATCATTAATGTCAACATGCACCCCTTTGGGATAAACTTCTACAGCTTCCACTTTACCATCGACAGGAGCGTTGTAAACAGTTTTTGCATTGTCTAATACGTAAAAGTAAAGGTTGTTGAGAGGAACTTGGTCACCTTTTCCTTGAATATTAATTAAAAGTTTGCTGTGATGTTCCAACGGCGAACAAATGTAAAAAGGGGAAGAGAGTCTGGATGCTCCGACGATCACATCACGATCAACAGGTGGACGTTCATCTGTGGCTGAAGTGTGCGGGGTCAACATGTGTCTTCCAAATTTATCGAGAGACATCTTTGTTGTTGTTGTTACGAATGCTTACGTATGATTAAAATCCATCCATCGAGGTTAGGTGTTTTTGTAAACTTAAGAGATTTTTCTGACAATTTCACTAAGCGGTAGGTGTTCCATGATACAATCGTGAACTAGGATGCAGTATGCTCTGGTGTTGGCGGGGAAACCTGATCTAGCTTCAATTTCCAATTTTACATCCACCGTCGAAGATTTAATGCTTTCGTCACGATTTGCACAATCCAGTACGAATATGGTGTAAGATTTAAATTCGGTAAATGTTAATAAAGGCTGTTTTTGGTATGTACGACTATTCGTAA
Organism: Cryptocephalus moraei; assembly: GCA_946251905.1. Lineage (NCBI taxonomy): Eukaryota > Metazoa > Arthropoda > Insecta > Coleoptera > Chrysomelidae > Cryptocephalus > Cryptocephalus moraei. The sequence goes on from OX276466.1 coordinate 17,552,308, forward strand.
ATTTCGGATAAAATTCTGTGTAGTTGTGGTAAGCCTCCGAATAATCATTTTTCTGGAAATCGAGATTAGGACGCTCGTATGGGTAATATTGTCCGTTTAAGAACACTATGATATTCGAGATGTCACAATTATCTAAGCGGGTTACGTCTGCAGACTCCTTATATTTTGTATCTGTCTGAAAGGCTACAAGCACATAACGAGGGCATTGCACCATAGTACTCGTTTTTACACTCCAAATTTCTTTTGTCGAACCTGCATTGAGGGCCGGCAACTCGTGTAGCTCCCATTTTCTATATGGGATAAGTATAGGAGCATCGTTACGAATAGATTGTGTTAGTTGGAGTTTCAATTCATCGTTAGGCGTTACATGCAGCACTTTTAATTCAATGCTGTCGATCTTAAGAGTCACTTGGGTAGTCGCACCTCCACCCGCAACAATTATGCAATGCAATGAACATATGCCAAAGAGGGATTCTCAGATAAAACAGACCATCGAATTGTAGGGGTGTGTTTCGTAAAGACCATCCTCCCATAATTAGATGTTTAACATCGTCATCGTTGTAACACAAATAACCTTGTATTAGACTCACTATACCAGGGTCCGTTACATGTTCCATTTCTATTCCGTTTAACTGATAAGATACCGAGTCAAAAAGGAATGTCCCCGCGTTATGTACTAAAGTGGCGTTTCCGGCTCCGGTGTTTGTTAGTTTGCCTTTGATAACTAATGCTGCCTCATCCATGAGAAGCCAAACGTCGGTTCGATTGATGGTGATTTCCCCGACATCGTTGTTCTCAAACGATTTAACGTAGGGTAGATATGTTCGAACTCCCTTGTCAATGATCGAATTATCTTCGATGGGTTTTCTGTAGAGGTCGAAAATTCGGTTGGACAACATATCCGATCGATTTGAGAAATTCACTATTTTGAATTGTTAATTTGCCGCGAAACTTTGAGCTCTAATCGAATGAGAACTTCCTCACCACTAAAATCGACTAAATTACACTCTTGATTTAAAACTTCTAGAGTAATATGTGTTATCGTGTTATTTTCAATTACCGGCAGATATATCAATTCTGGGGTGTTTCGTCGATAGCAAAACCAGGATTCACTTTGGTGGCGAATTCGTAAATGGTGTGAGCTGGATTTCCGTTGTAGTATGACCCTCCTGTAATGTTGCAGTCTATGTGAATAGTTCGCACTTGAACTATATTAACAGGCAGACTTGATTTGTGTACCGTACCGGCGGTCAAAAGTGTATTTGAGAATCCCAAGAGTTCGGCTAGAGAGTCTTTCTCTGTGAAAGCAATGTCGTAATCACGATGGTAAATCTCACACTTTAGCGTGTTATTATTGGGTCGCAGGAAAAATCTCTTACTCCCTTCGAGGTGGGGGTCTAGAAACTCCTTAAGAGTTTAATCCTGTAAATATCGGTTACATCATAAGCACCCCGAGGTATCGGGATGGAATGCGGTTGTCCCTTGTCCAAATAATAAAAATTTGTGCCTGCTTCCACGTTGGGGATACTGTTGTAGGAATGGAATCCGATGAGCGCGAGGCCGTATTGTGACTGTGGGTCCAGCGGAATGGGATTCGCAAAGTCAATAGAGAGCGTGGAAGATCGACCTTTTAACGTAAAAATGTTGCTCATGACTGACACTTCACACCCCCAAATCACCACGGTTTATATAGATATTCGATGCAGAGATGTCCACAGTTATTTGAATTAAAATTTTGATGTCGAGTTTGATTGTAGACGATTCGCACGTTTTTACCGAAATAATCCTCAGCCAATTCACGAGGCGGTTTCAGATCACCGAAACTATCGAAATACTGCACTAAGTGGCCACGCTTCCGATATGCGACCCAATGTGTTCCCTCGTTGGCATTCGAATCAAGATTAACTATAGCACTCTCGTTCAGCTTTTGTCTTTTAGGTAGAGTGTCTCGCATAAAAACACCCCGAAAGTATGGTATATGTAATTTTTTAACGTATTTAACAATTTCGTTATCGTATAGAGCTCGCTTTTGTAACTTCAATGGAAGTTTTTTTTTGTTTGTTTAAGATACAACCCAAATCCTCTTTTCACATTCTTCCTGAGATAAAGTCCAGATCCCGTTTTACCAATTTCCTGCTCCTTGACCTGATTATGTCGTTGTTCTTCTTCCAACTTTTTCTTTGCGTTGCCAGCATCGATTATGGTCTTAGTTAGGGCAGAAACTCTCCCCATAACGCCTCCGATCGACGAAAGTCCTGCTAGAATCGGAAGAAGAAGCGGTAAAAATCCTCCAGATTTTGGGATGGGAATGATCCGTGGGACTCGAATATTTTTACGGCCACCCGCTTTCCTAAGCGCTGCACGAGCAGCGCGTAAAGCAAGGAGAGAATGTTTTCGCACATTATTATTTCCCTCTAACGGTAAAGTTTTTAACGATCGCTTCAGGGCTCGTGACGTGGGTCTCACAAGTGCTCCCGTGAACGAAAGACCTCCCATTCCGAGCTTTCTTTTCACCTTCATCCCTGTGGTAACAAACCAAGCGGCTACTTTTTCACCAACTTTAGCGTCTTTCGCCTTCACTCTTTCCCAAGCACGATTCTCTAACTCGTAGTCTGCTTTGTGTCTATCCTTCAACGTGGAATACTTGGAGTAAGCAATGTCGTGCTGCTTACAGGCCTCATCTAAAGGGTTTATACCCACGTCACCTCTAGCCAAACGCTTTTCTAACTTCGTACCCGGTCCACAAAATGAATAGTTTGGGATATGAAGCTCGAATGGTAATTTATTAACGAGTGTATTAACAATCCCCCTACCACTATGCTGTTCGAAAGTTAACATCATACTACTGAGGTGGGGGGACGCGTGCGCTATATATACACATGCATACGTTTAGTTGTTAATCAAAATGAGGGTTGCAGTACAAGGTGTTACATTACCCATAGAAAATCTAGATTTTATCGAGGAGGAGCAAGAGGGGGGAACATCAAAACATGGCGAATTGTTACCACCATGTTTTCGCGCAGCCATGTGTGGGCCTTCAGGGTGTGGCAAGACAAACGCTATACTCGCTTTACTTTTCATTCCAAACGGTTTACGTTTTGAGAACGTATACGTCTACTCCAAGTCTCTGTACCAGCCGAAATATCGTTTGTTGGAGAAAGTGTTGGGGAATGTACGAGGAATGGGTTATTTTGCGTTTAGTGACAGCGGGGATATAGAAGACCCGAAGGATGCTCGAAAAAACTCTATATTTATCTTTGATGATATCGCATGCGATAAACAGGATAAAGTCCGAGCTTACTTCTCCATGGGTCGCCACCAGGAAACCGATGTTGTTTACTTATGTCAGACGTATAGCAAGGTGCCGAAACAGCTTGTTCGCGAAAACTGCAACGTAATCGTGTTGTTTAAACAAGATGATATTAATTTAAAACATGTATATGACGAACACGTAAGTCCAGACATGACATATGATACTTTTAAGCGTATGTGTGCAGAGTGTTGGCGGGAGAAATTCGGTATGTTGGTGATAGCCAAGGATTTTGATATAAATAAGGGGCGGTATCGCAAAGGTTTCGATAAGTACATAATCCACCATCATCATGAAGCCACCATTAAGTAGCTCCGAGGTGAGACTTAAAAGAAAAATTCAGAGATTAAGTAGAGATGTACGAAAAAAGTATCTCGCTTTAAAGTTGGGTCGGTTCGAATAGGATGAAACTTTAAATAAACTTTTTACTCCAATCGTCAAACCACTCACACAATTAGTCGACAAACAACACCAGCAACAACAACTAAAACCAGAAAAGAAAGAATTACTGCAAATAAACAAGGAGGATGAGGAATTACCATCACCAACATCGAAATTAGACGAAACACAATTTTTACCACTTCATGAAATCACACAAACCTATAATGAGGAGGAGGGAGAGGAAGATGAACAATATGATGAGATTTCCAAAAATTATAATGAGATGTCCATTGATGAGATTCAACGCGAAATTAAGGACACAAGTGATATTAGTGTGATACAGGACTACATATCTCAGTATCCTGAGATCAGCCAACGGTACATTATAAGTTATTTTAATGGTTCTCCACATTTAGACGAAGCCCGAGGTCCAAAGTATGACCCTGCTAAATCGAAATGGTACCTCGGAAGGGCCACACTAGATTTCGATAAGCTTAGTGGGGATATTATAGTGAATGTTGAGCAGTACAACGGTTCCCACGGTCTGTACAGCGTGATTTTTCACAGAGCGCCAGAACACTATTCACAAAACGACCTTGAAAATTTTAAACCAATTTTGGATGCATCAAATTTATTCCGAAGGGGTTACACCAAAGTTGGTAAAATAGCAGCCAGTGGAAGTATTAAATATACACATATTGTTCAACCTTTATTAAGTACGAGTACAAGAAAGTTGCTCGATTTCTCCGATTCAACCCTTGAGCACAGTGGTGGAAAAATATACAATACTAAACCAATCGAATATGTATATTGGAATGATGTCAATGAATTAGTCGATAGATTGAGATTGCTGGTAGCATCGAAACAAGCTGGAAATACATCGCAAGACAACGAGATATCTTCAATTGTAGAAGAACTTCGCGAGTCTCGAGTTATATATTAGAGAAATCTCCAGATGCCTCAGCAGCAGTCCAAAGAGAAAATACAGCTTGTCAATGAATTACACAAACCGATAAGAAAACATTTTCCTCGACGACGTACCATCCTGAAAGGAATAAATGATTTATGGCAAGCCGATCTCGGTCAAATGGATATGTATGCGGGCCAAAACAAAAAGTTTAAGTACATATGGGTCGTGATCGATTGTTTTTCCAAATTCGTATGGACTCGAGCGCTGAAAACGAAATCTGGGCAAGAAGTTAGCGGTGCTTTTGCTGACATTCTCGGAGGTAGTGGTGGTAGACGCCCGAAAAACCTTCAAACAGATCAAGGAAAAGAATTTTTCAATTCACATTTTCGACAGTTAATGAAAAAGTATGCCATTAATCACTATCACACGTATACTCATCTGAAAGCCGCCATTGCCGAACGAATGATTCGTACCCTAAAAGAGAAGCTATACAAATATTTCAGCTTAAACGGAACCCAGAGATGGATCGATATTTCACCTGATATCGTGAACAATTACAATGAACGACAACATCGTACTACTCGCATGAGACCCTGTGACGCAAGCGTAGACAATGAAAAGAAATTGCTTAGTGGTGTATATAGTCATATTAAGAGCACGACTCCACGAAAATTTAATGTTGGCGATGTGGTTCGAATAAGTAAAGTAAAACATGTGTTTGAAAAGGGTTACACAGCGAATTGGACCACAGAACATTTTAAAATTTCCAAAATCCAAATAACTAACCCAACCACATATCTCTTGGAAGATATGGAAGGTCGACCAATAGAGGAGGGATTTTACGAGCAGGAACTGCAGAAAACAAAACAACCAGACGTTTATCTTGTCGAAAAAGTTTTACGAAAAAAGGGTAATAAAGTCTATGTGAAATGGCTCGGTTTCGATAACTCTTACAATAGTTGGATAGATGCGTCAAATCGATTATAACAACAAGCATAAATTTGATGGTTCTGTGGGTGTACACCCTTAAAAGAACTAGTAACCCGATTTTCACCTTCAGTTTTCCGTAGAACTGAAGCGTCACGTTTCCGATACCACTACTGATCGAGGTGTATTACGGGATTTGCTACAAATGAATCATGAAACTGTGTCACCGTCGGCGTCATCAAACGTTGAAAAGAAGAGACGGAGGAGGGCGACGGCGACGAAAAAAAATCAGACGCCGCCTTACATGTTTGTGGTAAAAGATTTGGAAGGTATTCTATTAGATGTATGTAACAGTGCTGTTGAAAGAAAATCGATGAAGGGTGAAATCGAAACAGATTTCCCCACCACCGACACTTCCCCCGCTCCTTCTATAGTAGAAAACCAATTTCCACCAGTGTCTGAGAAGCCAGCGACGAGTAAAGAATGAATAAACCTCCTAAACGTAAACCGTCCCCCGCATCGCTCAATCCAAAGAATAAGAAGAAGAAGAGAGAAGACCTACCGCCGCCGCCGCCGCCTCCCCCGCCCGCCGCAGAATTCCAATTACCATCCATAGATGTGGAGGAATTGGAAAAAAAATTTAATGGAAGCTGCTAATACATCGATCCAATCACCCATTACCGTCCACTCAGGCTCACATGACCCGAACAGCAGGTTTTGCTTTAATTCAACATTTTCTTGTGACGAGGGCGGATCCTCGTTGGAAGTGGGCCTGTTACCTTCGAGAAATTTCGGTGTTCACAATAAAATAAGGATAAATGATACGACTTTCATGCTGTTCACCTGTGATGAGTGGGGGAAGTTCATGGACCATTTGTGTTGGTTGGCGAAGTATTTCGAGTGTGAAATATCCGATTTGAGATTCGTGTGCGCGAACACCATCGTGATTTCTAATGTTCCCAATACAGACATCAAAATGATTTCCATAGTGAAAGATGCTGTAGAATTGTATTTAACTGTGAATAATGTAAGGGAAATTTGTCGAATGTACGAATCGTTTGTAGCAAAGAAAATCGAACACTTGAAAATCTTACACTTTGTAAAATATTATAGAATTTTTTTAAATATTATATCAAAGCTCATTACTACTAGTACTTATAATGTTGATGAGGTAATTTTTGCTTTTTGTGACATCTCCAATTCCTTAGAAAGTTACTGTATTAGAGAATGTATGTATTATGATAGAAATATATTATTAACAGAGTTAAATGAAAGGCTAATAAAGGATAAAGGATTTCGAAAAAGTAAATAAAGCAAACAATTTATTTGAAAGCGTGTGTGTGTGTGTGTGTGTGTGTGTGTGTGTGTGTGTTTTATTTAATCATAAGTAAGCCAGATACAAACACATTCCTTAAAAGTAGGCCGCTGCACCTGTGTGTGTAACAGATATTGTCGGTGTATAGAGGTATCAGGTTTCACGCGATCGATCGCCTTTAAACCTAGTCGAGTGGAAGCGACCGATGCAAACGGTCTCTTTCTATACGAGTAATTTGAAGCAACAAAATATAAAATACTTTTGAAGGAATAACAATTATAATGTTTATTAAAATGTCTTTCTACATTCCTCCAAAATTACAATGCTAGCTAGATATTTTAATGGTTGTTACGTATTAGATAATACAAAAACGATTTACAACGCACCCGAACCGGTTTACATGTTCACACACACGGTCTTTATACAACTCTGACATTTTCTGCATGCGTGCGTGTTTCTAGGAGAGAGAGAGAAAACCCACCAAAAAATCGGAAAAATCACTTAGTAATTTGGTAATGGCCATAAGGTAATGTGTTATAGGTATTCGGTATCAAATGCCGTTTATCGTCAAAGGGGCTTAGCCCAATTTTTGTTTGTTCGACACTAAATACTTGGTGTGCAAAGGAACGGATAGTACATTGTTTAATCATTAGCTCTTTAAAATTTTTTAAACAATTCTCACAATCATTAAACGTCAATTTATTTTTGACTACGTTATACTTCACACCTTTGGATTTTTTCGTAACCCGACCGCTCAAAAGCTTAAAAGTGTACATTTTCGACCGGAGACCAATAAAATGTGTAATGATTTTACCGTTCGTTTCATCTTTCATTAGACCTGGAACTTTTTTATTTACCAATGGCATACTGTATACGTTATCTGGTTCATAATCAGAAGTATCGAATTTTGATAAATCAGATTTAATGACTTCCTCGTACGCATCTTCGCACCATAACTCATAGATGAAGCTGTCGGTGTCTGTGTACAAAAGTTTACATTTGTCAGTTCTCCCACCCATTTTCGGTAACATGTATTGATAATGAAACTCATACATGTACAATTTTGAAATATCTAAAATTGACATACCTATATACAAAGGTTTATTAAATATCAATTCTGCTTTTTTTAATTCAATAATCAACAGATTTTCATCCAAAGCCAGTCTACTGTGAAATAGGGGGGATGCAATGAAATTTTTAGCTCCATACCGTCCTTCCCATGTTTTGGCAATTTTCAAAATACTGTGTTTTCGTATATTTTCCATCGTTTTTTCGAATACCGCGTTATTAAAGAGTTTATAAAGATTTTTGAGAAAGGAAGTTGTGGCATTAGCTCTAAGGTTACTACTCAAATCTATATAGGGTTTCAACCAGGTGCTTTATCGAAATTTTAAAACCTTATGTATTTTAGTTAGGACTAGACCGTTCGCTAGAGCCTGTTTTAAATTTCTATAATGTAAAATATACTCTTTCTTATTATACAAAGTAGCCATTAACTTGGAGAATTTTGAGCCCGGGGCAAGCGATGCTCGGCAGCGAAGGGGAAATCTTTATGTAGATCATGTAATTCCTGAGGATATTCCTAGTCCACTTGCACAATATATCCTTCTGGACTATCATCTGGAATGGATGTTACATTGAAATTATCGATGTCCTCCACCCACTCGAAACCACCCTCCGGAAGGGGCTCTTTCATTGCTGAGCCATACAAATTGTTAACATCGAAATAAAGGATATATTTGGATGGATTAGAAGCATTATAAGTGTCCATATACTTATTGTTCGCTTCGGAAAAGCGATTGGAACATACGGAAATTCCACCGCGTATGGCGCGCTCTATAAACATTATCTGATCAACATCACGTAACAACTCTAATTTACATTGTGTGAATTTAAGCATGCAATCCCACGTGTATCCCGGCATCGTATAATACCATGCCGGATCTAATTTGTGGGTGGCAATACAATTTTTTCTGAAATTTTCAAACACATCTGCCAAAAGTAAGACGTCAGTTTTCAAATAGATGTCCGAATATTCACCCAAATTTTGAATGTTAAACGCTCTCCAAACCTCTTGAGCATGTGCATACTTCTCAGGACTAATGCTTTCATCCGTTAATCTGTTGTGAAAATGGTCAATGGATGGCAATTCTGTTTCGTTTAACTTATCGGGGTGGGAAATATAATCGTAACAAAATACACCTTTTCTCGTTAACAAATTAAATTTCTCGTCTTCGACACACTCAAATTCACTTCTTACAATTACCAGACTATCTTGTTCCATGATTGAGACCAATTCATCGAGAGATGCGCCCAAAAATCGAATTGAATCTATAAAACGGAATTTTATTTTCGTTCCTTTGTCATATTGTGTAAATGAAATATACCGTTCCTTATTATTCGGTAGGATGCTTAATCTGCCCGATTTGGCCAAATCCCTAATTAAAAAATGCGAATCATAGCCCCCCAGATTATGAAACACTATGGGGATGATAAAGAGCTTCTTAAATGAGAGGTTTACATTGCGCATGCGCGTACCCACGTGCATCCCCAGTAAAGTGATTATGGTCTAGAACAACCTTATCCTTGGGTCCAAAGGGTTTCTCGCAAATGTGGCAGCTAGTTTTCCTTAATTTTAAGCTAGATTTGATATTTACAGAAATAATTTTCTTCATTTTTGACTCTACTAATTTTGCCACCTTTTTTAATTCCATCGTAAACCAATCTATGCAACCTGTTTCACGACAGCTCGCATAATATGATATTGAATTGTCGTAGGTACATTTTAAATAGTAACCAGCAGAATAAACCATATGTTTTTGGTATTTTCTAGTAGCTGCTGCAACAAAACCATCATCAAGCCCCTCCAAAAAGCTTTCAAAATCTGCATAAATTATGAAAGGTGCAGTTTGTTTAAAAATAAAATTTCTAAATTCAACATAGTCATATGGGGGAAGCGATATTTTATATTCATTGGTAGTAGCACAAAGTTTCACATGAGCATCAAACTTTTCTTGTTTCTGAAAGTAGTTCAAGCATCTCTCACAAATGAATTTCTTACCTTTGTTCTTATTTAGCTGTGCCGAAACTAATCTAGACAAATGTTTAATATAGCAGTAATGATATTTAATTTCTGCTTCTTCTTCATTATCAGCTTCAACACCCCCCTCATTGAATTTTGGATAATATATATTTTGAATTAACAACAAATTTACATGTCTCTCTACCTTATTTTTTGTTAATCTAACCGGAACTACAGAATAACTGTTTTTCTTTTGCAATTCTAAACCATAAACGTTAACAGATATGTCATTAGCACTCTCAAATTTGGAAATTTGGTGTAGTGGCATCGGAGCCTCTAAATTTTCTGTAATCAACACAGATTTATAGTGTGGATATGATGTTAAATTTTTTTATGGCTTCTTGATGGAAATATACCACATACAACAGACCAATAGAAACATGCGTTATCATTAGTGTTGCGAACATTGATAACTGCTTTTTTGTTTTCAATTTCCACAGGTAGCTTAATGAATGACGAACCGTTACCCATTTCATATTTGTTAATATTAAATTCTATAAAAATTACACGGCTCAGGGCACAGCCGGAAAGGCGTTCTTGAAATTCAGACAATTTGTTGGAAATTTTATCCTGTATGTGAAGTAGAAACCAGCTGTGTACATCCGTTCCTTCATCAAGTATACTGTTCCTGGTATTAAAATATTTATATTCCAAAATATCCTGATCATTAGATTGTTTTATGAATTCTCCACAAAAGTTAGCAGTCACTTTGACTACCTTGAATTTCTTTAAAATAGTTTTAATTTTCTCTTGAAATAATGTTTCAGAATCTGTCAAAAATGGGACTATACACTTATGGGCCAGATTAATAACAACACCCGTCCTAATTCTACCCTTGAAACATGAAGTAACATCTTCCCATTTCACACTATGCTCTAATTGATTAGAAAATCCAGCTCCATGAATTGTTCTCAAGTATGTTTTTTTTTAAATATTGTAAATGCTCTATTATCGTTTGTATTTTACGAATTTTGCTAATAGATAAATTTTTCTTCTCTCGCAGTACACGGTTACATAATGTAATATGTCTTTGAATAGGTTTCACCCACACATTAAAATGGCTGCCCCTGTATTCTTTCAATTTCTGAATGAGTATAGCGCATTTCTTAATAACGGTGGCTACGTTCATTTTGGTCTCTCTCTCTCCTTTTACACGAAATACACACACACACACACACACACACACACACTCACCTTTATACTTTGGTAATTTCAAATGTTATTAATGGATTTCGTTGGCCAATATCCTTGGTTCCTGTGTACCGAACACAATATGTCCCGGTGTTGAATTGTAGGGTGTGTGGTTCAAATTCTGCGGTAACCCTCTTTGGTAAGAACACCTTCCCTTCAGCCAACTCCAGTAGAACACACCGCCCAAATTGTGTGTCTACTACCTGGGCTGAAAATATTTTCTGCGGAACGTTCTGTGGTAAATCTTGTAATTTCAAATAGGGATTAGTATCAGCGCCTGCAAGTTGTTTTAGTTTTGTTAAATCCATCTACAAAACATACAAATATTCACAACTCGTATAATTACACATAGGATATACTCACATTTCACACGAAACGTTGACTAGTCCACAAAACTTTGAGTACCAGCAGCAGCAGTAGCAGCAGCAGCAGGACTCTTCGAAACGATACTTCTAAACCGGAAAGAGGTCCTCCGTGTATTCTTAGAACACAAATTGGAAATGTTGCAAATGCTGTAGAAATAGTGTAAAGTAAATGTTAAATTTGAATACTAATACGTCAATAAACAAGACTGAACAAACTTATATTTACCTTACACTTCTAACGACCACGAAGACAGACACAGGTAGACTGCTTTGTTGAGGAACTTCTGCTCATTCGAGATATACGCTCTCCTTTTATATGCTGATTACATGTCTGAGAATTAGTTTCAAATTACGTAAGTACGTACCGGGTATAATGACCTGTTGTAGAATTTAGAACACATGAAGCCAAATAAGTGCCCCTCCATTCGGTTCGACTTGAAGGTGATGGAACTTTGTTTAATCCGCATGAAGCCCCACAAGTGCCCCTCCGTTAGGTTTGACTTAAAGGTGAAGGAACTTTGTTTAATCCACATGAAGCCCCACAAGTGCCCCTCCGTTCGGTTCGACTTGAAGGTGAAGGAACTTTGTTTAATCCACATGAAGCCCCACAAGTGCCCCTCCGTTCGGTGTACCCTAATTAGGTCACGGATTTCGGCGCGAACCTGTCAAAATTTGGCGCGAACGACGTCCCTGTGGAGGTCTAGATTATGTGGGCCTTAGGTGGTGGGTGAGGGGGAGGGGGCCTGGTGGGGGGCCTGGTGGGGGGCCTGGTGGGGGACCTAGTGGGGGACCTAGTGGGTGGCGGGGGTGGGGGGTAGCCCCAGGTGCGGGACCTGGTGGGTGGTGGGTGGGGGTAGCCCCAGGTAAAGGGCCGGGCGCGCGCATCGCCAGGGTGGTGGCGCGAAATTTAAATTCTGAAAATGGCGGCATAAGTTAGGTTTTCGGGGGTCAGAACCCGCTCTATTATTCTACTTATACAATGCGTTATTTGGGCATCAAATTGTACCCCCATTTAAAATAACATGGAGGATTGAGTTAGAAATGCACTCCAGGTCAAATATTGATGGAAATGTGGTATGAAAATGGGCAAAAACTTGACCTCGAAAAATAACCGGTTTTTTGAGTTAGAACCGGCATAGGGTATCTACTTGTATGGAATTGGATGAATCGATTAATTGAAAATGAGTTCTGTTTAATCCGCCGATACACCTACATACATCCGTGCGTTGACCGATGAAGCATACTGAATATGTTACATGATTCTGCTGAGTCTACGTTCGAACATATCGACGTATAAATGCAACAGTAATAATTATTCGCTTATCAACCGATTACGATAATATTGTAAGCAATTGAAATTTATGATGTAAATGACTTTTAATTAGGTCTTCAGAATATTCTCTTACACTAGGGACTTGTGAGCTGAGTTGGGTTTGGGAGAGTTTCCATGCAATAGATCTTTTTTAAGTAGCCACAGGAATATGACCTGGCCGCTTTAAATTATGAAGCACGCTATTAAACTCTTTCAGATCAAAACGCGTTTAATAAAAATTGAGTAACAAATGTTGGCGAAATAGGATGAAAATATTTTTTGCCTGGCAACGACGGTTACTCAGCTGTATAGAAAGTGAAGTGCCACCAACAGCGTCGACCCGCAAACTGCACAGTCATGCTGCCTAAACACGCCGTTTATTTTGCTGTTTGAGATATTAGCTATTTTTTTAATTCTGTAAATAATGTTTGAGGTAATAATGGCACTTAACATCTTGCTCCAAATTAACAAAAACTTTATAATATTAGAAACCTGACTGCTCTTTCAATACCCACTGCAAGGCTGCCTAATTAATTTACCTTTAACTGTGTCTAACCTTAAAGGACTTCAATTCTAATTTTAACACGTGTGTTATGAGGCACGTAAAAATGATGATACTTTTGTTTATTGATTAAGTGTCTATTATGGCAAAAATACATTATTGGTGTAATTAAATCGATTGTCATGATGCGAGATAGATCGTACTATGTTAGCTTTCCTCGAGAGCCTCAAATTAACAAAGTAACGACAAAACGAATAGTAAATCACCTCCACAATGGTGATCAAACTGCAGCCCATGAAAAGGCTATAGACGCCACCGAAGGAGGCTAAAATAAACATATTTTAATCGTATTTGAGGTTGGATTATCGCGTACTTACATAATAAGTAAATAGTGGATGTTAATGTGTCCCTCAGCAAAGTTTCTTGAACTTGTCTCAGGTAGAAGACGTTCAGGACGACAGAGTTGTTCGTCATATAGTAATTTTTACTAAGAAAATCGAAAGTGGTTAATTTTAAACGTAAATTTAATATTGCTAGTTTATCATAAAAATTAGAGAAAGTTAGTTTAATAGTGCCAAATTACCAAATTTCGTGTTACTAACTGATTTAAACAAGAAAAATTTAAGACGAATGTGAAAGATTAGAACAGGACCAAACTACCAAATTTCAGGATAAGTTGGAATAACCCCGAATACTTTTGTTTCATATATTTAATTTGAATTAATTTGTAAGCTTGGCTAGGTTAAGACCAAATTGCCAAATTTGGTGTTTCTGGACAATTTTGATAACTGAGAATAACCTGGAAAGTTGATATATGACCAAACTAACAAATTACAGGATAATTTAGCAATTTGATGATTTAAAATTGGATAGCTTGGGATTTTCCTGGAATGTACTACTAAAATCAAAGAAGTTTTAATTGCAAAATGGGAAAATGACCAAAGTACCAAATTTGTCATTAGACAAACTTCCGCTATGTAAATCAGAGATGATTAGTATGGAAGGTTAAAAAGGGTCAAATTATAAAATTTGATAAATTGTGGTATTCCCAAGCAACATTCACAACTAAAAACAGACGATTGTGTTATATTGTAAACTGGAAATGAACCAAACTACCAAACTTAGTTAGATAAATTTTTGGCTTTCTGGATAACTCGGACCATAAATAAAGAAATATTATATTCGAATCTAGAATATAAACCAAAATTGATAGCAAGCTATCCTCCTGGGAGACCAAGAGGATATTCATTGTGATTTTTTACTTACTGAGGAAGCATTGCCATGTCGAACAAATCCCTTTCGAAATCGACGAAAGACGTGGTGACGGAATAAGACACGTCCTCGCATTGCGACATGCAGTCACACTTTTTCGTCCCAGTATCATCTACAAAAACGGAAATACAATTTTCCAAACCCTCCCAAGAGAGCCATACTTACTCATGTTAGCCTGGTGCAAACAAGAAATCTTTGTAGCGTCGCAGATCGGTTTACCTACATAAACCATTACATTAGTAATTTCTATACTAATTACACCTTCCCTCGCCAAATCAATTAATTCAACAATATTTTGAACCAACAATCAACAAAATTGAAGCAATTTCGAAAATATTTAAAAAAACCTGAAATACTACAACATTAACAGGGAGGTACCAATCAGAGACGGTTTATCTAAAACTTTTATAAATCCTCACTGTATAAATTCGATAGTAAAATAATCATTTAAAGATTAAAAAAGCTTTTGGGAGTAGATAGTAAGGTGCTACTTAGAGCCGATTGATCTAAAGTTTTATAAACTAGTGTACCAATTCGATAGTAAAATAATCATTTAAAGATTAAAAAAAGTGTTTTAGAGTAGACTGTAAAATTTTTCAAAAACTGAAAAATGTCAAACGTAAAGCGCCCTTCACTGATTCATCCAGAGATGAAACTGTATTACATACACTCGACAGAGGGATACATATTAAAACTTTTAAAATAATTCTTATTGCAGAATTTAAAATAATTGAATAAACAGAAAAAAGTATAAACTTTTTATCCAAGTAAATTTACAAATAAAATAATTATAAAACTTGACCATACATATTTCATGACAAATTAAATTTTTAAAATTTACAAAAAATCTTGCAGCGAATTTCGAGACTTAAAAAAACGAAAAACGACCAATGTAGTGTATTTCAGTGGATATTTAGTTAAAAAAGAGATTCATTTTAAATAAAAAAAAAAGGAAAATCTACAATTATTTCCAAACTAACAATTTAGGTGAAATATTACTAGAAATACATGTCACATGTTATTTCACCAATTGCATTTAGAAGGAAATAACTAATTTTTAGCGGCAATTGGGCCAAATGACGTCCATTTTTCGGGTCAAATTTAGATAAAAAATAGTAAGTTTGGTTCATTTCTATGATAAGGTATTAATATTAAGGGCTGTTCTTCCAGTGCATCGTTTTACTGTTTTCCTCATATCTCTGACAGTTATTATCCAATATTGTTTATTTTGTAGCAATAAATTAACGCAATACTACCAAACAACCTGTTGGCTTTAATTTTTTATTAGGTCTTATTTCTTAAAAAAATAAATAAAAGTCAATTTAAAAAAAATCTCTATAATCACATAAAAAATTGAAAACCATTTGATTGTCGAGATTTTTTTTCATTTCTTTTTTGTAGCTACTCTATTCCCGTGTCATTAGCTACTAGTAAATTATGAGGAAAACTATTTTCTTGTACTATATTATATTATTTATTTTTGCATATCTATTTCTATCTGTCTCGCTTGTAACACCAAACAAAAGATTATTAGGGAAATGGATATTGTATGGTTAGCAATACATTATGTTGTTAAAAACACCAATAACTCCTTATTAAAAAACCTATTTATTTAAATAAGTTTATAAATAGCAGACTAACGCACAAATTCGAAACATACCAACCTGTGGAACAAGCAGGATTCAGAAAGGGTGTGATGAATGCCTAGATAGTTATTTTATTAACCTAATTTACATACACATACTTTCGCATTTCATGTAATTAATTACGCAGTGTCATCAGACCACTTCCAATCAATCCGACTCCATAGTTACTGGGTCGTTGTACCTTACTCGATTATTGCTGACAAAGTAAGGTACCGTGAACGGTAACCGATATACCAGTGTAAAATAGAGCCTTGTTCAACATGTAAACGAAGACACCTGAATAAAACCATCTCCCTCAAGTAATTTCGGCTTTTCTTAAACGGACCCTATGGACCCATACCACATGGCGACCCTGCCAGCGCCGTCGCGATTTTACCGATACCATCGCAAGCAATGGATTTAAGTGACTTTTGAGTGCCGCAATAAAACGAACAATTCTGATAGTGACGCGATTAGTATACGTGAACGAAAACTGTCGAAAAGAAACAATTCGAGTGTGAAAATGGATGCGAAAAACAGTGTACAAAAAACCGAAGAAATTGTCGTCGAAGCAGCGGGATCAGGAAACAACGGTGCCAGCCAGAACACTACCCAGAGTCAAGAATTGAGCCGTACAGAAT
This sequence comes from Cryptocephalus moraei, assembly GCA_946251905.1. Classification (NCBI taxonomy): domain Eukaryota; kingdom Metazoa; phylum Arthropoda; class Insecta; order Coleoptera; family Chrysomelidae; genus Cryptocephalus; species Cryptocephalus moraei. The sequence continues at coordinate 17,569,141 of OX276466.1, forward strand.
GGCTGTTGATCATCATATGTATCATTGGAGCAATCGTCGGAATCTACACTATATCGAGGAAAATCCACAGAGCTATTCGTACAATGATTCGTCGAGAAATTAACGCCTATGGACTTTTTTGGTCATGTTGGACTTAAAAAATAATTTCTTGCCAAAACAGTCCGCCCCTGCACTTGCCGCAAGATTACATGCATCAAATCAAGGTAGTCTAGATATCGATGAGTATGGACGCTCGATAGAATCGTTAATGTCAAATTTAACTTTAGCCTAAGCAGGTACCGATTCAACAGCACTACAATTTTTTCGTAAAGAAAATGAAAAGTTAGCTATTGGTGTATTCGCTAATGGAATTAGAAATCATAAATTACGCACTATTATTAAAGCTCGAAACTTTAACAGTCTTACTGAAGCTAATAATGCAGCTAAAGATGAGACAGCTTATAGTCAGCAAAATGCCACAATATTTCATATGCACGGTAACAGGAAACCAAGCCACTATCGAGGCCGAGGTTTTCCAAATTCTAATGAAAGCAGAGTTTTCTCAAATTCGAATAGAGATCGTAATAACACCAACCGATCTCAAGACTACAACAATACCCGATTTAACACAAGTAGAAATAGGCACAATAACGAAAATAACCATAATTTCAATTCCAGCAACAGAAATAACGCGCGATTTAATAACTCACGAAGCAATCCGAATAGTCACAATCAACGAAGCTGTCAGCAAACCGCACATCGTACTAATAATTTCAATAACTCCACTAGTAACCAGAGAGGACGTAATCATAGAATGTATTATGTTGATGAGTCACAACCTTCAGAATCTAACTTAGAAGAATCTCAAACATTTTTTCGAGCCTTCAATGAATAATTTAAAAATAAAAAATGAATTATCTGAACCAGAATTATTTAATATGGACAGTTTAAATTTTATTAGGTTAAAATGTAGCAATCACGAAATGAAATTTTTATTAGATACGGGAGCTTCAGTAAGTGTAATTTTTTCAAAATATGTCAACAAAAAATTGCAGAAAATACACTTTTCAGATAAAGTAAAAATAAACGGAGTGTCTGGTTCAACAACATCTATTGGTTCAACTGATATCCTTATGCAAGTTAATGACACCTTTCTTACACACAACCTTTTGCTTATAGAGGCGTTTGTGATGAAATACATGGTGTACTCGGATCGGACTTCTTTGATAAGCATTCTGCCATAATAAATTATGAATCATTTAGTATATTACTTTTGTTAGGAAATAGTTGGGTAGTCATACCCATGGAATCAAAAATTAATTCGAAAATCGAGGTACCGCCCCGATGCGAGGTTATTCGATATTTTGCCAGATGATCCACTTACTACTACAAATGTTTATAAACAAAGCATTCACCTAAAAGAGAACGTAACGCCAGTGTATGTAAAACCGTATAGACTGCCACAAGCACAAAAATCAGAAATTGACAACCAAATTCAGAAAATGTTAAAAGATAGGATTATTGAACCAGCAAAATCAGCTTGGTCAGCACCATTATTGATAGTGTCCAAAAAACCAGATAGCAATGGTAAAATTAAATGGAGAATTGTCATAGACTACAGATTGTTAAATCAATGTGTTAAGGATGACAAATTTCCATTACCAAACGTTAACGACATTTTAGATTCACTATCTGGGGCAATCTATTTCTCTCATTTGGATTTGTCACAGGGATATTATCAAATCGAATTAGATTCATCCAGTAGAGAACGCACTGCTTTTACAACAAATACGGGTCAATACCAAGTGACAAGGTTACCAATGGGATTAAAAATAAGCCCAAGCGCTTTTTCAAGAGCAATGACCATAGCCATGTCAGGATTGAACTGTGAGAGTTGTTTTATCTTGACGATTTATTTGTCTTTGGAAAAAACTTAAAAGATCACAATAGAAATTTAATAAAAGTATTACACAGGTTGCGAAAAGTAAACTTAAAATTGAATCCTACCAAATGTAGCTTCTTTCGAAAAGAATTACTGTATTTAGGACACATCATATCCGCAGAAGGAGTATCTCCAGATCCAGAAAAAATAAGTCATTTCACAATTTCCAAGACCTCAAGATGCTCAAGCTACTAAAAGATTCGTAGCACTTCCAAATTACTACAGATCTTTCATTCCAAATTTTGCGCGAATAGCAGCCCCCTTAAATAATTTGTCAAAAAAGAATGTACCGTTTAAATGGAAATTAAAATGTCAGGACGCATTTGAATCGTTGAAATCAAGACTCATAAGTCCACCTATTTTACAATATCCTAATTTTGCCGAAGATAACATTTTTATATTAAAAACAGACGCATCAGCAGTTGCAATCGGATCAGTTTTGTGTAATAAAGAGGAAAAGCCCATTGCGTACGCGAGTCGTACACTTAACAAAGCAGAGAAGAACTACTGCACAATAGAAAAAGAACTCTTAAGCATTGTCTGATCATCGACCACTTATATATTTGTTTGGAATTACAAATCCCTCCAGTCGCCTAACAAAATTTAGACTAAAATTAGAAGAGTATGATTTTACCGTACAGTACGACAAAGGTAAAACTAACGTGTTGGCAGATGCTTATGTAGAATAGAAATTCCAATCTCAGAACTAAAGGAAATTGCTCAAAGATCGGAACATACAATAAATGTAATTACGCGAGCCCGTACTAAGGAGCTCCAAGAAAGAACAAATAATGACAATATAATTCATGAATTTTCATATACCCGAGCTAGGACTGATCACCCTGGTCGTATTACCGAAAAAGACCAAAAATGCAACAGAATTAAAATTCGTGACATCAAATAAATTTCATGAATTAATTCAATGCACTGTAAAATGCATGATAGTTTAATTTATAGTAATGTATTAAACATTATTTATATTAATTGGACAAATTCTTGCTCAACGTCTAAGCTTCGTGCGTCGTTGAAAGACTGTCTTAAATTGTGTGCGCAAAATAATATATTTGAAATATTTTCTATACACAATAAAGAAGCTGCAGCTATCCTGGACAAAAATAATAACTTTTACGAATTATTCAAAAGGGCCAAAATAAAACTTTCTATTTTAAAAAACCCCATGGCATGCCAGGCTGAAAGGTAGATTTATGGGTAGGATATATAGTAATATAACACACGATGTGTCAAAAAAATGCATACGAGGTGTGGAAAAAATACAAACGACAAAATTTTAAAATATTTGCAAATAACTTTTTCTCTGTACATTTCTCAAAGATATGTTTTATACAAAAGTTATTCGTCTCTATAAGGCAACAAAAAAATCTAAGTAACAATTTTCTCTCAGACGCGAAATAAAAGTTTTTTTATTTTTTTTATTTTTGACAAAAATAACTTTATTTTTGTACGTTTCTCGACAGATTGTTTTATACAAAAGTTGTTCACCTCCATAAGAGCAACAAAATACCTTAGTAACATTTTTCTCTCAGACGCGAAATAAAAGTTTTTCTTATTATTATTTATTTTTGAAAAAAATAACTTTTTTTTCTATACGTTTTTCGAAAGAGTGTTTTATACAAAAGTTGTTCGGCCTCTATAAAATAAATAAAAAACCTAAGTAACATTTTTCTCCCAGACGTGAAATAAAAGTGTTTTAATTTTTTTTTTTTGTTTTTTAAAAAATAAATTTTTCTGTACATTTCTCAAAAAAATGTTTTACACAAATGTGGTTTGCTTCTATAAGGGCAACAAAAAACCTAAGTAACATTTTTCTCTCAGACGCGAAATAAAAGTTTTTTGATTTTTTTTTAAAATAACAAGCCGCCATTTTGAAACCGCTAGACCGATTTGGCCCATTAACGAACTCGACCTAGATTTTCGGCCAACTGATTTTTGTACCAAATTTCGTTGTGATTCTTTAAAAAATGCGACCTGTAGCCTGCCGACAAATTTCGTTATATCCCATATATATATGTTAGCAATTTGGTGTTTCGGTTCCGATTTTAAAGATGATTGGTAGGTGGTAAATAATGCGCGTGATTACTTTTCATGGGGGTTTTATTCAGAGCTTTGTATTCGAGTACGTATCGTGTCTAAAGACAAAACTCTTCTCCTCTTCTCCTCCGTTGCTCGACCCTTTCAAGTGGTTGTTTACGTTATCGTAGAGAAGAACGCGGGTTCCTACCCCGGCGAGGTTGCCAAATTGACTTCTGGTCTCTAAGCGGAGATAGTTGTTGTCAGATCTAAGATGCACGTATCTAACACGGCCTTCCTGAAATCGGGGCGTCCTCGCACCGAATCTAGAATCACAACGATTTAGAACTCGGGGGATAAATAATTATTTTTGTTTTTTTTTGTTTTTAATTTGTTTGATTAATTTTATTTTTTTTTGTATGCCGTGCCTTCGGGAGTGGGGCTGCCACACCCGGATTTTTTTTTATTGCACTTAGTATTTTTTTTTATCAATATTACTTTTTTTTATGTCGCGTCTTCGGGAATGGGGCTGCCAGACCCGGATTTATCTTTTTTTATTACGCCTAATATTCTCTTTTTTTATTTGATCAATATTACTCTTTTTTGCGTCTTCGGGAATGGGGCTGCCAGACCCGGATTTATCTTTTTTTTATTACGCCTAATATTCTCTTTTTTATTTGATCAATATTACTCTTTTTTGTACATAGCGTCTTCGGGAGTGGGGCTGCCAGACCCGGATTCTTTTTACGCTTAATATTTTTTTTTTGTTTTGTTTAATTAATATTACTTTTATTGTACATAGCGTCTTCGGGAGTGGGGCTGCCAGACCCGGATTCTTTTTACGCTTAATATATTTTTTGTTTTGTTTAATTAATATTACTTTTGTTGTATATAGCGTCTTCGGGAGTGGGGCTGCCAGACCCGGATTCTTTTTACGCTTAATATTTTTTTTTGTTTTTGTTTTTTTTGTTTAATTGATATTACTTTTGTTGTATATAGCGTCTTCGGGAGTGGGGCTGCCAGACCCGGACTCTTTTTACGCTTAATATTTTTTTTTGTTTTGTTTAATTAATATTACTTTTATTGTATATAGCGTCTTCGGGAGTGGGGCTGCCAGACCCGGATTCTTTTTACGCTTAATATTTTTTTTCTTGTTTACTTTTATTGTATATAGCGTCTTCGGGAGTGGGGCTGCCAGACCCGGATTCTTTTTACGCTTAATATTTTTTTTTTGTTTTTGTTTTTTTTGTTTAATTGATATTACTTTTGTTGTATATAGCGTCTTCGGGAGTGGGGCTGCCAGACCCGGATTCTTTTTACGCTTAATATTTTTTTTTTGTTTACTTTTATTGTATATAGCGTCTTCGGGAGTGGGGCTGCCAGACCCGGATTCTTTTTACGCTTAATTTTTTTTTTGTTTTGTTTAATTGATATTACTTTTGTTGTATATAGCGTCTTCGGGAGTGGGGCTGCCAGACCCGGATTCTTTTTACGCTTAATATTTTTTTTTTTTTTACTTTTATTGTATATAGCGTCTTCGGGAGTGGGGCTGCCAGACCCGGATTCTTTTTACGCTTAATATATTTTTTTTTTGTTTAATTAATATTACTTTTGTTGTATATAGCGTCTTCGGGAGTGGGGTTGCCAAACCCGGATTCTTTTTACGCTTAATATTTTTATTTTATTTTTTTTTTGTTTACTTTTATTGTATATAGCGTCTTCGGGAGTGGGGCTGCCAGACCCGGATTCTTTTTACGCTTAATATTATTTTTTTTTGTTTAATTAATATTACTTTTGTTGTATATAGCGTCTTCGGGAGTGGGGTTGCCAAACCCGGATTCTTTTTACGCTTAATATTTTTATTTTTTTTTGTTTACTTTTATTGTATATATGCGTCTTCGGGAGTGGGGCTGCCAAACCCGGATTCTTTTTACGCTTAATATTATTTTTTTTTTTAGTTGATTTTAATTTTTGTTTGTTATTTGCTGGACATATTATTTTTGTTTCGTTACATTTTTTTTTTTTTTAGTATCATTGGGTAATTTATTATTTATGGTATTTAGCTGTACGGTCAATTTAAGTATCTTTAATCGTATTTTACGATATCCTAATGAAACTGATAACAGGGAATTCACTTAAGAGAATGTAAACAAAACCTTCAGCGACACCTCACTCGCAGAGAGTCTTTTAACTTGTCAACGATTTCTAAAAGGAGGTTCGCTGGAAATTCTGCTTAATTAAAATATTTTTTTTTAATTTATTTTCATTTTTTTAGGTAATTAATTATTTATGGTAATTAGTTGTGGTACTTTCAATTGAAATACCTTTATTCGTACTTTACAATGTCCTAACGAAATAGATGAGAGAGAATTCAAGAGAAGATGTAAACAAAACCTTCAGCGACACTTGACTCGGCAGGGAGTCTTTTAACTTGGCAATGACTTTTTGAAAGAAGGTTCGCTGGAAATTCCGCTTTAATTTTTTTGTCACTTACCAGATGTGATTCTTTCTTAGGGGTTTAGTATTTTGGATTTTTTTTGTGTCTACTTGTTTTTCAATCCACGGGCCACCGACGAAGTTGCTCGTGGGCTGCTACTGTCGTCCTTTTCCCGTTTCTTCGTGGGAAGGCAACGCTCGTTCAATGACAGCTTCTGCACAGTGTAGGGTCCATGGTACCGCTGTTTTAATTTTCCTCCACCTGCTAGCTGCGAATCGTCCACTGCTACTTTATCTCCGACATTGAATAGTTCTGCCGCGTATCGGGTTACATCGAACCGTTTAGCTCCTCTCTCTCTAGCATCCTTGGCGCGTTCTCGTGCCCTGGTAGCAGCTTGTTCCGGGTTGATGCCGTCATCAGTAGGAATGACATCCGATAAGAATTGTTGAGTGGCTGGTAATCTGGGATTTGTACCAAAATGAAGAATATTTGGCGCGAATCGGGTCGTCTTGTGAAGGGTAGTATTGACGGTGTTTTCGCTTTCGGATATTGCCTTCAACCACTTTTTTTTTATACTTTGTCGTCTGTCAGAGTAGCTCGAAGTAAATTAAATAAATGGTTCGGCCACTCCTGTTAATTTTATATTGTCTATGTTCCCCGCCATTATACACATCATCACCTTCGGAGTGTTCCGAAGATCGTCATGAAAATTCCAGGCCATTGACACATTTATTTTATTTAACCCGTAAGGTTAACGTCCCGTCCGATAATGGTGTCCCACTCAACGGGGATGCTGTCATCTGGTACCACCGTAAACAAAACCTCAATGGTTGCGGTCGGTAGGGCGGCTACGATCTCACAGATACCGATACTATAAACTGTCTTATCTCGGAGACCCGATATAGGGACCGTTGCCCTTTTTATCACTACACTTAATTTTGAAGCAGCTGACTCATTCAGAATTGAAAAATCCGCACCACTTTCTACAAGGCATTTAAAGTTCATTGCCTCTTCCGAGTGTATCAATGTTGCAACTGGCGTAGTGGATAAAGTTCGTCTGGGTCAAATTAACGTTACGTGGTTAGGTTTTCCATGTTTGGTCCAGCACTTTGTCTCGGTGTGTCCAATCTTCTTGCAATAGTTGCGAGTCGGCGGATCTCCTTTATTAATTTTAGTAACTCGGTCATCCACTTTATTCACTTTAGTGAATCTGTTCCACGTCATGGTTCTAGCGGGCTCGTGTTGTATGTTACGGCTGCTGATTGGTGCGTAGAACTTATTGCCTCGTATCTTATCAGGGATAGGTTTATTTTCCAGTTGACGGAATCCCGTTTGACTGTTGTTGGTTGGCTCACGCCGATTGTACGAATAATGTTTTTGGCGCGAACGAGCGTCAAACTCTGCAAGTATTTTAAGTAACTCCTGCTCAGACTTCGGGCGGTGGATGCAAGGGTCTCCACTCGAGGTAAAAATTGCGTCCTCTTCCTCTTAGCGCTTCGCCAGCCTTCGCTATCATGAGCACATCTGCCACATGTAACTCCTGCTTCATCTGAGTGGCAACGTTGAGCCATTCCTCGATTGCGTGATCACTCGTGTCCGGGTTGTACTGCGCCAGATGAAATGACGTCACTGATGATTGCACTGATGAATGCGCAGTAACTTCGTCAGGTGATCTGGGTGTTGGTTCGGCCGCCATGATTGAATTCCTTGACAGCAGTGCTAATTGCTCTTGCTGGGCAGCAATTAACGATACTAGAGTGTCTTGCCAACTTACGCTTGGTTGAGTTGGTGTTTCACTCTGCACCGTACTGACTTCTGGTTGGTCTGCTCGGTCCATTGTTGGAAGTACAGGAACCACTTCAGTTACTTTTATTGGTTATGTATCTTTGCAATTGTTTTTGTGTTTTCACTGGCACTAGGAACTATCCCGCTTCTGATGTTAGCAATTTGGTGTTTCGGTTCCGATTTTAAAGATGATTGGTAGGTGGTAAATAATGCGCGTGATTACTTTTCATGGGGGTTTTATTCAGAGCTTTGTATTCGAGTACGTATCGTGTCTAAAGACAAAACTCTTCTCCTCTTCTCCTCCGTTGCTCGACCCTTTCAAGTGGTTGTTTACGTTATCGTAGAGAAGAACGCGGGTTCCTACCCCGGCGAGGTTGCCAAATTGACTTCTGGTCTCTAAGCGGAGATAGTTGTTGTCAGATCTAAGATGCACGTATCTAACATATATATATATATATATATATATATATATATATATATATATATATATATATATAAACTTTTGGGAAATGATTAAGTATGATCTCTAGATACCAAAAAACTGAAAACCGCATTTTAATTCCTATTTTTTCGACTTCGTTAACGAATGCAATACTAGATATAAATCTACCAAAAACGTTCGAACAATAAACGACTTAGCAACGAAACAACTTATCTTAAATGATTTTCACCTATTACCTACCGGAGGTCATTCAGGAATATCTAGAATGTTTGATAACATCAAAAAATATTATTATTGGAGTGGACTTTACAAAGATGTAGAATTATTTGTAAAACGATGTGATGAATGTCTGTTTATGCCGGGATCAGCGACACAATAAAAGACGATAGCTCACTAAAAGGTTTTATTAACCGTTTTACATAATCGGCACATTTCGCCGCGATCGGATAATTTAGGCAAAACCACAACGTAAACGTACAACAAATTATGTGAATGAAACAAAAAATGGAAGAGATAAGACACACAGCGAACGCAAAACGATTAGTCTCGTCGACTTTCAGATTCTTACTTCGTGAATGTGCGAATGTTACTGGATTACTGACTGCTCGCGAATCACATACACACACCGGTCAGAGACGGCAGTGTGATGTAGCTTGTGGCGAGGCGCGAAACATTCAAATTTACGTCAACGGCACGAACAATGTCAAAGATTTAAACATTCACGACCTCACATCGCACCATTAACGATTACATCAACAGCTTTTGAAAAAATATTTTTAGGCTTAGTTGGTCCCATAGACGCTGATGAGTATGGAAATAAATATATTTTAACCATACAGTGTGATTTATCAAAATTTGTGGAAGCGTACCCGATATCTAATAAAGAAACTATTACAGTAACTAAAAGTTTGGTAAACAATTTTATTTTAAGCTATTGAAAATTAATAAACTCAACTAAGCCGCTTACCATCCTCAAACTATAGGAGCTTTAGAAAACTCTCACAAACACTTAATTGCATACTTAAGAACACAAATAAGTCGTAATGATGTAGCTTGGAGTGATTGGTTACCTTTCTGGTGTTTTTCATATAATACAACTGTTCATTCTGAAACAAAGTACACCCCATATGGGTCAGTATACGGTCGAGTTGCACGTTTACCATCTAACATTAGCGATAATGTCGATCCACTGTACACATTCGATAACTACCCCCTTGAACTTAAATTTCGATTACAACAAGCTTGCAAAGATGCACGAGAAAATTTAATTTTAGCAAAAACTAAAAGGAAAGAAAAGTACGATCAGCATAGTACTCCAATCATTAATTTTAAAAATGGTGATTTAGTGTTAGTTAATAACAATATCTCAAACAAATTGGACGAAATATATAAAGGACCTTTTAATGTTGTGAAAGATGAACACCCTAATATAGTGATAAAAATGGACAACAAAGAAGTGACAGTGCACAAAAACAGAGTGAAACCGTATTATCAGTGATAACAGTGTAGGTTAGGATATTAAGAGAAAGCTTTCTTCTTTACTGTATGTAACGATTTAAATTTTTTTTAGAACTAAGTAAATTAAATGTCGACTAAAATTTTATATGGGTAAATGCGATTTAACAAATTGTATTAAGTAATTGTAAGAACTTATACAAAAAAAAGTTAACAAAAAAAATATGGATGATTTAGATAGATTAGGACTTAATTAGGTAAGAGTAATACAATTAATTAGGTAACTAAAAGAGAAAAAATATGATGAAACCTTTTTTTTTACTCTCCCCGGGAAGGTGTGATGAATGCCTAGATAGTTATTTTATTAACCTAATTTACATACACATACTTTCGCATTTCATATAATTAATTACTCAGTGTCATCAGACTACTTCCAATCAATCCGACTCCATAGTTACTGGGTCCTTGTACTCGATTATCGCTGACAAAGTAAGGTACCGTGAACGGTAACCGATATACCAGTGTAAAATAGAGTCTTGTTCAACATGTAAACGAAGACACCTGAATAAAACCATCTCCCTCGAGTAATTTCGGGTTTTCTTTAACAGGCCCTATGGACCCATACCACAAGGGATATCGAACCTGCGACCATCTGCACACCCTTAAAATATTAATAGAAAAAACCAATGAGTACAATCTACCTTGGTATCTGCCCTTCGTTGATTACGAGAAGGCTATCGACAGCGTAGAGCTATGGGCTGTCGAAGAAGCTTTGATAATAGCAGAATAGACTCGAGATACAAAAATCTGTTGCATAATGTTTATTTGGAACCAACGATGACAGTACAACTTGATAACGAGCTAAAGATGAAACGCATACCAATCAAAAGGGGAGTGAGACAAGGAGATACGATCTCGCCAAAATTATTCACGATGGCCCTCGAAGACTTGTTCAAAACAATGAATTGGGAAAATAAAGGGATTAAAATTAATGGTAGATCCCAAAATCATCTAAGATATGCAGATGATGTACTTTTGATTGCATCCAACTGGAAGGAGCTACAATCAATGATAAACGACCTCCATGAAAAATCACTCCAAAGAGGCTTAAAAATGAACCTAAAAAAAAACAAAAGTAATGTCAAACTCGGAAGAACAACACATAATAACCGTTAATGCAGGCGAATGAACATATAACAGGTGAATGAATATACAGAGAGAATGAAAATGTTCGGGGTATATGGCTCACCCTGAGTGCGAGAGAGAATATGGGAATTAAAACGTAGTAGAAAGAGAGACGGTTTTCTTCTTTCTCCCACTCTCCCCCCTCCCACCTCCAGTACACACACCATCGCCAGCCACCTACACACTGACATCGTGATCGTCACGTCTCACTCAGACAGAGTCTTGTCTCTGTCATTTGTCCATACGCTGCTTCTTCGTTGTCCGCTCGTGCGCTCGCATAATCTAGGAAGCAGTGCGAAAATTCAATTCATTCCCAATATGTATCAATTTATTAATTGTTGTTAACTTAAAAAAGATAATATTATAAACGAAATGATCAATTTAAAAAAAATGACGTTATCTTCTTGAATTCTTCAATTACTTGAATAATTTTTATTGCTTTCAATTGACACGGTGGTCTTAGAAAAATTATTTAATTTACAATCGCGTAACTTGTTGCAAAAAAATTGAGTTAGATCGATTTTTGCTACGGGACCATATTCTTTCCGGTGTAGAGAACACACCATAATTTATTAGAACTTTTTAATTGATATTAGATAATTATAAAGCATTATTTTATGCCAGCGGAAGACTATTTTCAGCGTTAATTTAAAATAATTATCAATGAGGAAAATTACGGGAGGTGGGACAATTTTGTTGGAAATTTTCTCCTCTTTTAGAATCTCTTTTCAGATTTCGATTAGCTCTTGTAGTTTCTGAGTTATTCACGGAAAACTGAATGTCCTTTTTTCTTTGTTCTTTATGATCTTTTATGATTTATGAATGTCCTGATTGTCCTTTATAACTTTTACAATTTTTTCTTTAATTTACAAGAAAGAACGCTTGTAAATTATGATCAACAATTCCATGGAATATGGTTTTTTTAAGTGCCTCTCGAATCTAGTTAATACTTTGTTTTTCAAACTTTGAAAAAAAAAATAGAATTGTTACTAAACTTATTACTTATTACCGTTGCTAACGCACGATGTCCAGAGTCAAAATTTATTGTGAGAAATGTTCTTCTCTTTAAGAATATTTTTATTTACTTTATTCATTATTAGTACTTTTCGAGTAATTTTCAAAAAACTAAACCTTTTTCTTTTTCTTACTCTACTTATTTTGTTAATATTTTGCAATTGTTTATCGTCATTACAAATGGAATGAGGTCTTGCTCATATTTTTAGAGTCATAACAAGAATTATCACTATTTCTAACTTTCAAACCTGGACGAAGGAATACAGGATCGACACCAAATCAGTTAGTCTATCTAGTCAAGAAGTCAGTTTGCTGAGAAAAATAGTTAGAAGGGTAGGAAAAATATGAGCGATGGCTCATTCGACGCGGATTGCAATTCTGACCAATGTTTTTTCGTTGTTTGCCTGCAAACAAAAAATGCAATTATTGAATGCAATAACAGAAAACGAAAAAATAAGTCATTTTATTTTTGGATGATAACTCAAAAACTATACAAGATAGCGGGAATTGCAAAAAAGATCCCTAAAGAGGAGGAAATTTTCTATAAAAAACTCTTAGCTTCCGGATCTCTAGCTCTATTATAATGGTAATTTGGTGTTGAAATAGGGCTACGCGCGGCCGTTTCGGGATCACGCAGGCTGTAAAGTTGAGTGCCGCACCTAAAAAAAATTTGTTAAACCAATAAATATTGATTTAAAAATTTGAAAAAAATTATGGTGTCATTTCAACACTTGCAGAAAGAAAGTCCCGTTGAGAAAAAAATTTAAATGCATTTTTCAAAAAGCTAGCCTATTGTTAAGTATACCTATTTTATTTCGTACCTCCATCTACATTGAAAGCTGGATAATTGTTTAAATAATCACCTTACAAATTTTTCGCCTCCTGGAGTCCTTTCTATGAGTGTACTCAATAAGATGGCGTCATAAAGTTGTATAAATTTTGTTTATAACAAATTTTCTAAATTAACAAAAAATGAAAAAACCTACAATTGTTGTTAAAATTTTTTTTTTCTCATATACTATGATACACCTAGTTGTTTTTATATTATTTGAAATAAAAATTAAATTATTGCGGGTAAAATTCAGTATTCTGGTTATTAAGACGCCGTTCTAGTTCCGTTTGAATTACACGGATGTTTCTTTTCTGAAAATCGGATTTCGGGTACCAGGATAGCAGAAGGGCCAGGAGGTATGGAGGTATACCGGTTTCTGTGCCTAAAATTGTTTCTTAAATCGACGTTCCGTGCCATATAACCGATGTGTCAGGTCCTCACCTCTACAGCCTCTTGTCAATCATATGTGAATAGAATCAGGAATTTGTTATCACTTATCTTCGAAAACTATTGGGGATATATAAGAAATGAAATAAAACTGTAAATGTAGCGGAAAAAAGTGGAATTGAGCAGAAAAAGTTCGTTTTCTTGGAGTTTAGAACCCGCGACCTACAAAATAAAAGAATGCGACGTAACTGACAAGGCTAGAGGTTAGAGCGTCATGGTTACGAAGTTGTTAGCTCCGCCAATTTAGAGTGAGAAACAAGTCGCCTTATTTATTTGCCTCTCACTCCCACCGGGTACATCGCGCCTTATTGCGTTCCTAAGTCTATAGACCATTGACCATGATCTGTGGTCCGGACAAATTAGCCCTGGCAGCAAAAAGAGACGTTAACAGAGAAACAAACTAGAACCTATATAAACAAGATACATAATAACCGAATATCTAGAAGAAGGACTAGTACAAACGATCGTAGAGAAGTTACTATGGGACTTTTGGAAAATTATGGAAGCGCTGGAGTATGCCTCGTCCACGGCGCCGTTTGGTTGTTGAACTGTTATTCATCGCGATCTGTCTTACACCATTTCGCTAGCCCATAAAATTTTATCGACGTTTCATCTTTCAGTATCCAATTATGGCGTCTCACAGGAACATTTGCGAGAGGTGTAAGTCGTGTGACGAGAACTTCTCGGTATACACCTAAAGGTGTAAGATCCCCGCGTCCTTAATAGACTGGGTACAGTCTGGCAGGGACATCGAAAAAGAACCATCGATCAATATTGAATATCACCCTTTGGCTAAAGAAGTGATTTTAAATGAGGAAGAATCAGATTCCAACCTGTTCATGTACCTGTACTGTTCATATTGAATAGTTCATTTTATTAAACAAAATCAGAAACTAATTCTGTACTAATTAACTAAACTAATGAGCAGTAGAGTGAAATACTTGCAAATAATGTTGATCAGAAGGAACTGGAGTAACGCGAGTTCGTGGTTGTCGATTTTGAAGGAGATTTATAACCGACAATGTGTCTCTGGGTTTAAAATTTGAAAATTTTGAGAGTATATTTCGTGAAAAAATCTTACAGTTTCATCAGACAGCCACTCGTTATTAAGTATTTTAAATCTATCAAGCGTCCGTAAATAAGATCTACTTGTTCTAGAGTTTTGAACTCTTTGTACAACTGACGTTTCACCTTTATGTGTGAGTAAGTGTCTATTCAAATGCTCAGACCGAGCAAAAGTCTTATTGCAAAATGGGCATTTAAAAGATTTCTCACTTTTATGAGTGGACAAGTGAGTAGTCAATTGAGCAGGGTAATCGAACGCTTTATCGCAATATAAACATATGAAGTTAGGGTGAGCTGTTTTTTGAGAAATCATAGGGCCCGGTAACATTTTGTGTGTTAAGACGGTTCCTAAAACCAAATCACGTTTTCCTTTCCCAGCATACACTGTATGATTGTCGGAATCTATCAATTCTTCTGTACAAACTTTTTCCTCAATAATGTCGTCTTCAATGTCGACCGAAGGTTCCTCTTTGATCTTCCGGAATGCCGGTACCTCTCTTCATTACTGGTAAACTTCTTAGGTTGATCTGAAAAATTCGAACAGCCTGGTAGAACGTGGCATTCGAAAACAACTCCTGATACTGTAGCACGGTTGGAATCTGATTCTACCTGTTTTAAAATCTCTTCTTTAACCAAAGGGTGATATTCGATATTTATCGATGGTTCTTTTTCGAGTTTCCTGCCAGACTGTACCCAGTCTATTAAGGACGCGGGGATCTGACAACTTTCGGTGTATATCGAAAAGTCCTCGTCACACGACTTACATCTCTCGCAAATGTTCCTGTGAGACGCCATAATCGGATACTGAAAGATGAGACGTCGATAACATTTTATGGGCAAGCGAAATGGTGTAAGACAGATCGCGATGAATAACAGTTCAACAACCAATCGGCGCCGTGGAAGAGGTATACTCCAGCGCTTCCATTATTTTCCACAAGTCCCATAGTAACTTCTCTACGATCGTTTGTACTAGTCCTTCTTCTAGATATTCGGTTATTATGTATCTTGTTTACATAGTTTGTAGTTTGTTTCTCTGTTAACGTCTTTTTTGCTGCCAGGGCTAATTTGTCCTGGCCACAGATCATGGTCAATGGTCTATAGACTACGGATCGCAATAAGCCGCGATGTGCCCGGTGGGAGCGAGAGGCAAATAAATAAGACGACTTGTTTCTCATTCGAAATTGGCTGAGTTAACAACTTCGTAATCATGACGATCTAACCTCTTGCCTTATCAGTTACGTCACATCCTTTTATTTTGGAGGTCGCGGGTTCTAAACTCCAAGAAAACGAACTTTTTCTTCTAAATTCCACTTTTTCCCCGCTATATTTACAGTTTTATTTCATTTCTTATATATCCCCTATAGTTTTCGAAGATAAGTGATAACAAATTCCTGATTCTATTCACATATGATTGACAAGAGGCTGTAGAGGTGAGGACCTGACACATCGGTTATATGGCACGGAACGTCGATTTAAGAAACAATTTTAGGCACAGAAACCGATATACTTCCATACCTCCTGGCCCTTCTGCTATCCTGGTACCCGAAATCCGATTTTCAGAAAAGAAACATCCGTGTAATTCAAACGAAACTAGAACGGCGTCTTAATAACCAGAATACTGAAAATATCGATGTGAAATCAGATGACGAAAAGTTTATGACAAAAAAATAATGAAAAATTGATCCTTTTGCGGAGTATAAAGATTCAACGTAAAGCTTATCGCATTGGCTTTCTAAATATGCCACATTTAATTTAAAACAAAGTGTAATTATGGTAAAATAAAAAAAATCACCAACACCGAAAACACGATTTCAAAGTATATAGTAGTAGCAGCGGTCCTGACGTCATACTAGCCACGGCCACGCTACCGCGTGGCATGATCTTTTAAAGTTCCGTCTTAGTCGCGAGATGGCGCCTAATATACGCCGCCTATATACGGCGGCAATCCAAAATTGGATTTTTCAGTTTTTGGGCGGCCTTAGCCTCCGAAGTTGATTTTTGTCACGAAACCCTGTGGAGATTTCTGGGTACAAATAATATCTGTTCCAAATTTGGATACGATGCGCCAAGGTATGACGGAGTCTATGCGGAATTTGCAAGGACCACTTCAGTTTGATATATTTATAGTTCGTACGAATATACCCTCGTATAATGTGTGAATTTTTGCTAGTGCCCACACAAAGCATAAGCAAGAAGAAGCGTACAACTATCTCTACTTTTAGAGTCGGATCACAAAAGTCGTAAAACGATAACGAGCTAATCATGCTCACGTGTGGGTGCCACTGACCGATAAAATCTAGACTAGACAACCGTTTTTCGAACCGCTTTACTAAAGGAGGACGAAATGTGGAGATAAAGGAATTGAAAGTTTTGGAATATCGTTTGATGCTGTTACAAGTACGAGATTGGTTGCGTTACCGTACACCTATCCTCGTACCTCTATTAACGTAAGTTTATAAAGAAAACAGTGGACGTTATGTAGTCATTATATTATGTACCGTGACATCAAAAATTACCTTGGTCAAGGGTGGTCATGGATTTTAAAATGATTGTCGCTGCTCCCATCCTAAATTTATATTCATTTTTGGAGTGTTAAAATCTGTCGTCATTGTACTAAAGTTTTCTAATCCTATGTAGTTTTGGAATTATTCATCCTATCACACAGCACAAAATTTACATGATATTTTACAGCTAAATTAAGTATAGGTAAAAAATTTATAAGTTACAAGCCGTACCCAGCATGCGTCGCAATGCCACGTAGAGTTTAAAGAAAAAAAAAAAGAAAAATTATAGATGACCCGGTGAAATTCCTATCATCTACATATATTTTTGAAAAATAATGTCAAGACAATACAAAATTTTTATCTACATTAAATTAAATGCAACACAGTTATACACTTAATCAATTTAAGGCTTTCTGACCTACTATATTTTCCGTCTTTTTTTGCGGTGCGTAAATTTATAAAGATGATGGTTTTACGACCCGCGAACACGCGACGTATAATTGTCCATGCGCGAAACCGGGAAACTCCAAGTTTATTCCGCAAACTGTCCTTGTATTAGCAATTGTTTTTTAGCAAAAAGCAAAATAAGCAAAAATTTTTAATAAATAATTTATGAAAAACTACCCTGAAATTAGGTATGAAATTTTCCTGTACAATATGCGTTGTAACGAAGCCGATTTTCGAGAGCTGAGAGTAGACCACCCACCATACATTTAAACGCGAAATCAAATCTATCTCGGATAGATGGCGGCCGATAAGGCACTGTTCAATCCACCATAGTTTCAATATCAGGGCTAAATGAATATGAGCCACTCGCCCTCTACGGCGTCCTCTGCCCGAGTTAATCCAAGGCGAGAACCAAGACTTGTTTATAGCAAGTCGATCCGATCCGTCTATCTGTCTATTGTAAACGTCACCGCTGTTAGTTATAAGCCGCCGAACTATTTGTTATTTGTGAGTGTACGTAAATCTGCACCTCCAAGTGGTAGAAGGCGGGCAACATCAATCTCGATGGCTAACGCAGATAGGGACCGAATGATTGCCGGTATAAGCAATCCCTCTCTTACTGGCCAACGGTTTCGGGCGGATGAGCTGGTAAGAGAAAAGGGCACTCTTTTGTCCTGAGACTGAGAAATCGATCTCGAAGGCGGAGGAACCAAAAAATGGTCAACGGCATTAGGATGCAGAAGGCAAGGAGAAACCACTGCATTAAGGATCTCAATAGATATCTCTAGTATAATCATCATGGCTGTGCAAAACGAAATGATTTTTAATACTGATCATGGAGGGAAACCAAGATCCGGCAGGAGAGGTATATCTCAAGACGACAGGGCCTCTCAGGTCGTCATCCGGCGAAATCCCTGTGTCAAAAATACAATCAAAAATACAACCACAAATACAAACAATAATATAATGAATATTGGTACATGGAATGTCAGAAGTATGTATGAGCCTGGAAAGATATACAACGTCATACAGGAAATGCAAAGATTACACATAGACATCTTGGGCATCAGTGATACAAGGTGGATGGGAGCAGGCAGCTTCCCAACAAGCAACGGTATGATCTATTTCTCAGGAAATGAAGACCAGCATCATAGATACGGAGTAGCAGTTGTCGTTTCAAAAAGAATTACGCAGTCTGTCGTTAATTTCTCACCAGTGTCAGATAGAATCCTACTCTTACAACTGCAAACAAAAACCGCAAAACTTAATATTATTCAGATCTATGCTCCTACTGCAGAAAAATCAGATGAGGAGATTGAGCAGTTTTATGAACAAATCAATCTAGTTCTAAAGTCTATCAAATCAAGAGACGTCACACTCATCCTTGGAGACTTCAACTCCAAAATTGGAAAAGGAAAAAGCGGAAAATTTGTAGGAGACTATGGCCTTGGGTCAAGAAACGACAGAGGAGACAGAATGTTGCAGTTCTGCCAAGAAAATGATATGATAATTTCAAATACATTTTATAAGCTACCCAAACGGAGACTGTACACTTGGACGTCCCCTCAACACAATAGCCAAAACACAGTTAGGAATCAGATAGACTATGTGTTAGTAAATCAGCGTTACAGAAACTCTATAAGATCAGTTAAGGCTTATCCGGAAGCAGATGTATTTTCAGATCATAACCCCCTGATAGCGCGTGTACACATCAAACTCAAAAAGCCTTCACAAAAAATAAAAATAGATCAGATAGATACCAGCCGCTTACAAGATCCAAAAATCAAAGAAGATCTAAAACGACATATCAATGATAACCTACGATTGCTTTCTACAAAGACACAGAAGACGCATGTGGAAGAAAAGTGGCAAGATTTGAAGGAGGCCATAATAAAACCTGCCCAGAGTTTGCTTACCAGAGAGAAACAGAGAAAAGGACCAGGGTGGATGACAGAAAGAATATTAGGACTCATGGAAGAGCGAAGACATTGTAAGTCAGAATGCAGACAGAGGTATAAGGAACTACACAAACAAATAAGAAACGAAATAAGAACAGCTAAAGAGAATTTTTACAAAAGAAAGTGCGAGGAAATTGAAGAACTACAACTGAAACATGACATTTTTAACATACATAAAAAGATAAAAGAATTGGCAGGTATACAGAAACGGAAGCAGTAAAATCTGTTATGTAACGCAAATGGGGAAATAATAACCGACATACAACAAAAGCTTACGACTTGGAAGAATTATGTAGAAGAACTTTTCGATGATGAAAGACAGGAACATAATATAGATAGCATACAAGGCGACGAAGGACCAGAAATAACTAAAGAAGAAATATTATATGCTATAAAAACAATGAAGAATGGTAAGGCACCGGGTCCAGACGGGCTTACATCGGAACTTCTTAAGCTTCTGGAAGGTGACTCAGTTAATATTCTGGCAGACCTCTTTAACTGCATCTACAAAATAGGAGAAATACCAAAGGAATGGCTCCTCTCAACTTTTGTCACCATACCAAAAAAGGCAAATGCAAAGCAGTGCACTGACCATCGAACAATAAGCCTAATGGGACACACATTAAAAGTATTCCTCAAAGTGATCCACACAAGAATACACAGAAAACTAGATATGGATATCGGTGATACTCAATTCGGATTTCGGAACGGACTTGGAACGAGAGAAGCACTATTTGCACTTAACGTCATGTGCCAAAGATGTCTGGATATGAACCGAAATATATATATGTGCTTCATTGACTATAACAAAGCATTCGATAAAGTACGTCACGATCATCTAATGAGACTACTGATGGAGAAAAACCTAGACAAGAGAGACATCAAGATTATTTCCAAGATTTACTATAACCAAAAAGCAAATATTCGAATAGAGAAAGAGACAACGGAGGAAATCGAGATAAAGAAAGGCGTAAGACAGGGATGTATACTCTCACCGATCTTATTCAACCTATACTCAGAAGACATCATAAATAGAGCACTATCAGAACTAGATACGGGTATCAAAATAAATGGCATCCCTATAAACAACTTGAGATATGCTGATGACACGGTGGTAATAGCAGAAACTCCAGAAGATCTTCAGATACTAATTAATAGAATAGTAGAATGCAGTGAGGAATATGGTTTATCACTTAACATCAACAAAACAAAAATAATGGTGGTATCTAAATCGCCACAAAGCTTCCCTGACATAACAGTACATGGTCAAAAGATTGAGCGTGTGAGAAAATATAATTACCTAGGAACTGTTATCAACGAAACTAATGATAGCTCTGAAGAAATCAGGATCAGAGTGGAAAAAGCTAGAGCCACATTTACTAAAATGAAGAAGGTGTTCTGCGGACGAGATCTAAGTCTTAATCTTAAAACTCGCCTTGTGAGATGCTATGTGTTGTCAGTTCTTTTCTACGGAATGGAGGCGTGGACAATGAAAAAGGTCGACACCAAAAGGATAGAAGCATTTGAAATGTGGATGTACCGTAGAATACTAAGAATACCGTGGACAGAGAGAGTAACAAATGTGGAGGTTTTACGAAGAATGCAGAAAGAGAGAGAACTGATACTTACTATTAAGAAACGCAAATTGCAATACTTGGGACACGTTATGAGGGGAGATAAATACCAATTACTTCAACTTATTATCCAGGGAAAAATAATGGGCAAAAGATCCATAGGAAGAAGAAGGAATTCATGGTTGAAGAACTTGAGAGAATGGTACAATTGCAACAACTGCCAACTGTTTAGATCTGCAGTATCAAAGATACGCATAGCTTTGATGATAGCCAAACTTCGGAACGAAGATGGCACCTAAAGAAGAAGAAGTGTACGTAAATTGTACATTGTCCCCGACCGATAGTCTTAAGCCGCCTGAACTATTCGTAGTTATTCGTCTATTGTGAAAGCGTCCCCGACCGCTAGCTAGTAGACTATACGTTATCTGTGATTTTTCGTTGTGGGCGTACCGACCGCTAGATATAAGCTATCTGTGGGTGAACGTTTACTACATGTTAAACCGGCGACTGCGAAAACGTCCGTTTTCCCAACCGCCCAGAATTAATTTTTTCGTCGTTGTGTCGAGGAAAAGTTAATTCCCGTCTACCGTATTCTCTCTCACACTCTCGCTCTCTCGATATGTAAAAGCCGCACTACCGAATATAGCCACAGCACGTTTTCCCATAGTCTACGTAGTTAGTTATTTCTCTTTTATTGTGGAATTGTTAAGATAATTTTCCGTTTTCTCATTTCCAATATGTAGAGGGTTTTTCATATTTCAAATCTTAATTTTATTGTTTGCAAAAGTATTGTAATTTTCCGTTTCCGCATTTTCGCTTATTTAAATAATTTTCGATCTTTCCAATTTCATTTAGAATAAAATTTTATTTCTCTCGAACTGTGATATTTTTATATCTTCGCTTTTGTATGTTTCCTTTCCGAGATTAATAAATAACTGTAAATAAGTTTTTGCCGATCTCCGTTCGACGACCTCGCAGGTTTTAGTCGAACGAATTGTTTTCATGGCCAATTGTGAATAAACTAATTTTGGGATTTTCTGTTTTTGAACGTGTGTTTCATTTCTACAGACAACCCTGGTAATCTCCTGAGTTCGTAAATTACCCAGGCACATTCCCGAGGGAGAAAACCCTTAAAAATCTGGCGCCCGAGCAAAACCGTAAAACCGACTCCTAAAACCGATTAACCGAACTCCCGAACTCCGTCCCAGCGCCAAATCTCACAAGTAACCGCACTTAAGCGCGTTACAGCGTTTGACCAAACGACGTCATTTAAAAGCAATTATTATACTTTTGGATGTTGGCCAAGAAATATTTAGTTATTTCCCACCCTAGAAACTAAAGAAGGTAATGGATCTGGTGGTGGGAACAATTACGGCAATTTTACTTTACCACCAGCACAACATAATCCAGTAGCTTCACCGCTGCATTTTAACGCTTTACAATATTGAAAAACGATTGTCATTTCTCCAATCGTTACGGATTCTTCGGCACAATAATCTATTTCCGGGTCGTAGTGGAATGCTACTCGTTCCAAGTTTACAGGAACACTGAGTCTGCGGAATCGCTCTATTTCATTGTGTCTTGAAGTGCGCCCATGTTTTGGGCATTTGTTGCTCGTAGTACGTGCATGACCATCTTGGTGTTGATTCTGCCATGTCTTTTTCAGCTTGTCTAAGTAGTTTTTTGTTTGTTTGTTATTTTTACCTTTAGTTCGATTCGTTGGTAATTCTGTTCGGTCTGTTGTTTGGGTTTCTTCACTTCCGGTTTTGGGTCTTGTATTTGTACCTCATAGACTTGTTTCTTGGGTGTTTTATTCGTTTAACGTCAGGTACAGTCGAATTGTCATGCTGTTTTCCTCGATCCTTTTGAAATAGTGTGATCTTATATAATTGTGCTGATCGTCAAACCCAAGTTCATGGAACGCCTCGTTGTTCTCTTGGGCTTTCCCCCATAGTGCTTCTAGGTGATCAATCCTTTTTTGTAATTATTCCTTGGTTTTTCTTGCACTTCCGTTTTTCTTGCAATTATTTTGTAGTTATATGATTTCTTGGGCTATTTTTTCTTGTTCTTGAATCAACTCATCTGCTTGTTATATCTTGTCGTAGTTGAAATTGTGAATTTTTTAACTTAATTCTCTGGAAAAGGTGGTTGTGACTTAAGTGTCCTACTCACTATTCGTCCATTCGTCGCAATGATTCACGAATTATTGCCTAGTGAGTATGATGCGTTGCGCCGATGCGTTGATGCGGTGCGCCGATGCGATTCGCGTTTCGTCACTTCGCCGTACTGTCGGTCTTTGGGCGAATCATCAAAGGCAGAAATGAACGAAGCGACGAATAGTGAGTAGGTAAGGTAAGGCCACTTCGTTGATCAGAGCAGTGCGTCGTGTGTGTTTGGTCGTTTTGGTCGAGATGAAGTGGAATGATGATATTGTTTTCTCATTTGTGAAAAAAATACAATCACGTCCGTGTTTATGGAATCCAAGTGATAAAAACAAGAAAAATCGGAATAAGGTACATGACGCTTTCAAAAGTATTGCTGAAGAAATGGGAACTGATAACATCGGCGAATTAAAAAAGAAAAAAAATCTCTTTCAAACTTATCGAAGCTACAGGAGGAAGGTATTCTGCAGCCAAAAATCAGGAGCAGGGACAGACGAAATCTATAAACCTACATGGCCGCCATACTCGCTTTTAGATGATTTTCTGCTGGGAATATACGCTCCGAAAGAAAGATTCAACACTTTGGTATGTAAAAAAATATATGTGATTTTTTTGTTTATTTGCTAATATGTATACATTGATAAGTGATGCAACGGCTGCCATTACGTTCCCATAGTATAATAGATGAACTATTTCTCATTTTGCCATGAAACTTGGCCTGTTGTCGAAAAATAGTTTGCAAATTCTAGTCGAACTCTCTCTGCGTCACTTCTAGGTCTTCTAGCAATCTTTTTCAATGGCTTGAATGATGTCATTTCGCCATTATCATTTCTCCATGACCCAGCAACAACATTTCCTTCCACCTCCACGTCAAATGTCCCAGTTTTGTCCGGGGAGTTGGATAACAACATAAAGGAACTCCACGGCGAAATAGGAAAACTCCACGGCGAGTTGGACGACAAATTAGAAGAACTCCACGGTGAGCTGGATAGCCGAATTGGAAACCTTGACAGCGCACTTCAAGCCGAGAAAATCCAACGACTGGAACTGGAGAACCAACTGCGAGAATTGGGGACCCGATTAGAATCCATGCATTTCCAGCCCAGTCGGCAAAACATGTCCAGTTCAGGTAATCCGTTTAACGACTCGGAGGAGGTAACCAGGATCGAGGAGGTAACCAGGATCGAGGCAGTCCCTGCTGCGAGCCATCGAGTGAAGCCGCCCACCTTCGACGGGGAAATCCCCTGGGAGAACTACCTCCGGCAGTTCGAGGCAGCGGCGAAAGCCAACAACTGGGCGCCAAGGGACAAGGCAGTGGCTCTGACGGTCGCTCTCCGGGGAAGTGCCCTCGACGTGCTGCAGACGGTTCCAGAGGGGGAATTGGACAACTTCGGGCTACTCGTCCAGAGGTTGGAGAGGCGGTACGGGCACGCACACCTGGGGCAGGTCTACCAATCCCGAATGAAGAACCGACGACAAAAGCAGGGAGAGAGCCTTCAGGAGTTCGAAGCCGACATCGCGAAACTAGTCAGATTCGCCTACCCGGAAGCGGCGGAGTCCATGACGGAGAGTCTCGCGGTCTCGGCCTTCATCGACGGCTTGAGGGATGTGGAGATGCAGCGGGCGGTACGGCTGTCACGTCCCAAGAGCACATTGGATGCCCTCTCGATGGCCCTGGAATACGAGGCTGCGACGGAGGCGTCAAGGAGCTGTGGCCGCGTTCGGGCGGTGGTCGGGGACGACGCATGCGTGGAAGCCGAGCGGAAGGAGGACGCCCTGGAGCAGGTTGTCCTCAACGCCCTCAAGGGACTGCTGAAGGGAGACAGAAAGGAACCGGCGAAATGCTGGGGGTGTGGAGAGGTTGGCCATATCCGAAGGGACTGCAAGCGCCCTAGGATGGAGAAGCCAACAACGGCCCAGACGTCGGAAAACTAAAGCGGGTCGGCTCCAAGGGGGCAGCTCCGACCCGATACCCGTTCCAAGACCCCCTCATCAAGATAGCTACCCTGAGAGGTGAAGGTGGCAGCCTGTACGTGGATGGCGAAATTAACGGCAGGAAGCACACTCTACTGATCGACACCGGGGCATCCAAGACGATCCTGAAGCCAGGCCTGCTGAACACGCGAGGGAAGAGACTGATGGAGTCCAGGTGGAGGTTGCGAACGGCTACGGGCGAAGCTGCCGCCGTCCACGGAGAAGTAGACGTCGAGATCAAGATCGGCATTGCGCGATTCTCGCCACACCGAGTTCTGATCGCCGACATAGAAGAAGACGCCATCTTGGGAATGGACATCATGAAGACTCACGGCTTCGCACTCAATTTGAAACGACAAGTAATGCAGGTCGGCCCAGAGGAAATATTCCTGCACACCAAGGGTGAGACGGTCCATCAGATAACGCTGACAGAAGACACGATCCTGCCGGGTAGGAGCGAATCGATAGTGGTGACCCGACTTCAAGGCGTCACAGGAAAAGGGAATCCTGCCGTAGTGGAACCTTGGAACCACGACGTGGAGGTGGGCCGAGGCGTTCTAGTAGGGAAGACCTTGGTAACGCTGGGTGATGAAATTCCAGTCCGGCTCATTAACATCAATGACTACCCAGTTACCATTCGCAAGGGGACCAAAGTGGGAACCTGCTCACCAGTGACGTCACTGATCCACCAGGTGACGGCGAGCGCTGGCTGCAGAGTCGCGAAAGTGGAGGAAGCTCTAGTGGGCGCCTGCGATTCTCTCGCTGGATCCGAGAAGAAGAGGCTTATTGAGCTACTCCGTCGATATCGATCGATTTTCGTATCTGACAAAGCACCTTCTGGGAGAACGAATATTGTTAGACACAAGATCAATACGGGGGACGCGAGACCAATCCGTCAATCAGCAAGGAGGTTGCCGCAGGCGAAGCGGGAGGTAGCAGAGAAGATCATCCACGACATGGAGAAAGAGGGAGTCATCGAGCCATCTAGCAGTCCCTGGGCATCTCCTGTAGTCCTGGTAAAGAAGAAGGATGGAGACACCAGGTTCTGCGTAGATTATCGTCTACTAAACAACGTGACGAAGAAAGACAGCTACCCTCTTCCCCGGATAGACGACACCCTGGATACTCTGGCCGGATCGAAGCTGTTTTCCACCCTGGACCTGAAGAGTGGCTACTGGCAGGTGGAAATGGACCCTGCAGACAAGGAGAAGACGGCTTTCACAGTAGGATCTGGACTGTGGCAATTCACAGTAATGCCATTCGGGTTGTGTAATGCGCCTGCAACTTTCGAGAGGCTCATGGAGAACATACTCAGAGGGCTCTCCTGGAAAACGTGCCTCGTGTACCTAGATGACATAATCGTCGTAGGGAGGACGTTTGACGAACACCTGTCAAACCTGGAGGAAGTCTTCAAGAGACTCCAAATTGCTAACCTGACGCTCAACCCAAAGAAATGCCATCTGTTAAGAACAAGAGTACACTATTTGGGTCACGTGGTCAGCAATAACGGCGTCGAGGTGGACCCTGAAAAAGTGCGAGCAGTCCAGGAATGGCCAACACCGAAGGACAAACATCAATTGCGGAGTTTCCTGGGGCTTTGCACTTACTACCGTCGTTACGTCCGAATGTTCTCTGACCTCGCAAAGCCGCTGACACGACTAACCGAAGAAAAACGAGCCTTCCTTTGGGATGAAGAATGCCAGGCAGCTTTCGACGCCCTGAAAAGACGCTTGACGACGGCCCCTGTTCTCGGGTTCCCGACCCAAGAGGGACGCTTCATCTTGGATACAGATGCAAGCAACGACGGGATCGGAGGGGTTTTGTCACAGCTGCAAGATGAGCAAGAGCGGGTGGTTGGCTATTTCAGTAAAGTCCTGTCGAAGCCCGAGAGGAACTACTGTGTCACCAGAAGGGAGTTGTTAGCCGCCGTGAAGTCAGTAGAACATTTCTACAAGTACCTGTACGGGAGGAAGTTCCTGTTGAGAACGGACCACGCGGCGATCAGATGGCTCCTGCGATTCAAGAATCCGGAAGGCCAGGTAGCTCGGTGGATTGAGCGTCTTCAAGAATACGACTTCGACATCGAACATAGAGCAGGAACCAGCCACCGTAATGCTGACGCTCTTTCAAGAAGACCGTGTCCAGAGGGATGTCCCCATTGTAGTCGTGCAGAGGTAAAGGAGGCTTCTGCATGCCGCACGACGGTCACTGACGAAGACTGGTCACCAGACGGGCTGCGACGAGCGCAGGAAAGCGACCCTGAACTTCAACGGATCCTGGAGTGGAAAGAAGGAGGTCGTCGGCCGGAATGGCAGGAAGTGGCCCCATCCTCTAGGACCCTGAAATCGTACTGGGCACAGTGGGACTCCCTGGTGATACAGGATGGACTGCTCAAGAGGGTGCTCGAATCCGATAATGGCGCAGAAAGGCGATTCCAACTCATCGTACCCAAGATCAAGGTGGCGGAAGTGCTACGTCACCTCCATGACGGAACATCTGGAGGCCACCTGGGAGTAAAGAAGACGCTGCAGAAAGTGCGCGAGCGTTTCTATTGGGTGGGCTGCTCTGAGGCTGTTCGTGAATGGTGCAGGAAGTGTACAGTTTGCTCAGCCAGCAAAGGACCGCACCGCAAGCCGAAAGCCCCGATGAGACAATACAATGTGGGAAGTCCTTTCGAGAGGATCGCCCTAGACATTACTGGACCATTTCCTGAAACCGATTGCGGCAACAAGTACATCCTGGTGGCGATGGACTACTTCACGAAATGGGTAGAGGCCTACGCGATTCCCAACCAAGCAGCCACAACTGTCGCAGATGTCCTGGTGAAGGAGCTAGTGAGCCGCTTCGGAGTACCGTTGGAATTGCATTCCGACCAGGGGCGTAACTTCGAGAGCGAGCTGTTCCAGGGAGCTTGCGAAAAGTTGGGAATTCGCAAAACTAGAACGACGGCGCTGCACCCTCAGTCCGACGGAATGGTGGAGAGGATGAACCGCACCATGGGCAAGTACCTCTCGAAGGTAGTGTCTCAACACCAACGAGACTGGGATCAACATCTCCCCTTTTTCCTGATGGCCTACCGTTCTGCCATCAACGAGTCCACCGGCCAGACACCAGCAAGGGTACTGTTCGGGCGGGAGATGAGGCTTCCCTGCGATCTGAGCTTCGGTTGCAAACCGGGAGAAGATCTGGCTGGGGAAGACTACGTCACAGAGCTGCGCCGAAAGATGGACCAGATTCACGAGATGGTACGGACGAATCTCCAAGTCGCCAGCGACCGCATGAAGGATCACTATGACGTTCGGGCGGACAGCGGCATATATGAAGAAGGAGACCTGGTGTGGCTGTACAACCCACAAAGGAGACGAGGGTTATCACCGAAGCTTCAGAAAGCTTGGGAAGGGCCATATACAGTGAAGACAAAAATAAATGACGTCATCTACCGGATCAGCAAAGTCCCGAATGGGAAGCCCAGGGTCGTGCATTACAACCGATTAGCGCCTTTCGAGGGAGACCACGACCAAGACCAACAGGTGCGCCAACTACGGCCCCGAGAGGAGGAGCCTTCCTTTGAAGAGTTTATGGCTGCGTATGGTGGAACCGGGAAGGCGAGATTCGGTGTGACCAGGGAAGAACAACGGGATCTCTTCGAAACACCGGCTGAGTATGCGCTGGCTCATTGCGTGGCCCAGGACCTGCGGATGTCCCGGGGAATTGCCGCGGAGTTTCGGACGAGGTTCGGCAAACTGGACGACCTCCATCAGCAGGGACCGGCGGTCGGGCGAGCGCTGAGGATTAAGGACGATGGATCACAACGACCGCTCTTCTACCTGGTTACCAAGAGGAGGTCCTTTCACAAGCCCACCTATTTGGACCTGTGGGACGCACTACATGACCTCAGGGATACCCTACTTAGCTAAGATCTAACTAAGTTAGCTATCCCGAAACTGGCTTGCGGATTGGACGCCTTGGACTGGAGGGTCGTCAGGAATATGCTGGAGGTCTTATTTCGCTTCACCGGGATAGACATTTTGGTGTGTTGTTGGAATCCTGAGAGGAGTCCCCACAAGAAGACCGTAGCATGTTATTTCTACCAAACTTCGCGATGCAGACAGGGGACCAACTGTAGGTTCCTACATGGGCCTGTCAGAGACACGTTTCGGGACGAAACATCTTTAAGGCGGGGGCAGTGTAACGGAACGGCTCGCCGAAACCAAATAAACACGTCTGGGACTGCCCGGGTTCCGCGAATCCGTTCTAGAAACAGCGGGAACACTCTCGTAAGACCGAGTCGCTTCGATTCGCCGAAAACCCGAGGAGAAATTCGTGGAACAATCTCGAAAACTGCTGGAATGTTCGGGAACCCTTCTACCTGCATTTATAAGGATTGCCCGACCCAAGGCGAGGGACAGTTGAAGAACCGGTGCGTAAACATTCGAGCGAGAGATCGGGCGCGTTAAAATAAATAAACATATCTCAGTGAAATAAATTATAAGTGTTAAAGTGTAGTTAGAAATAAATTAATTAGGATAATCGCATAGTGTTTTAGTTTTAGTCAATAGTAAAAACGTTACAGTATGGTAATATTTTATCTAGATTTGTTACAACCTCATTAGGGGGGAAATTTATTGTGCCCATTTCCAGTTGCTGGGATAGTCTACACTCGTAGAATACTCCTCCGTCTGACATTCGACCGGGTGCTCCAATGTTAGCATATGTTATACAATAATCAGCGTCACATAATGCCATTAAATTTATACTAAATGTCGATTTGTAGTTGAAATATTCACTACCACTATTTCCTGGTGCTTGTATAATTATAGCTCCGCAACAGTGGGGAAAATGCCAACGTTCCTCAAATAACTTCGCAATTGTTTTCCATTCTGTAGGCGATTGTGGAGTCTGAAATAATAAGAAATATTTATTATTTTAGGATACTTTTGGTGGTAGTGAAGAGGTGCAAAACGATGATGAGGGAGGAGCAGACAATGATAATAAGAGACCACGAACTGATTTGAACAAAAACGAGGAAGCTGAAACGCTTTTAAATATCAATAAAGGAAAGTTTATTTTGCTTTTCGGTTCTAACTAGTTAACTAATTTTCACTTTTAAATAACAGTGAGGTCACGAAACAACCAGTAAAACGAAACACTAATGTGAAACCATCAAAGAAAGCGCAAGATCGGGCAGATGTGGCATTCACTGAGCTTTTAGCAATTAAGGAAAAAAATAGCTGAAAGAAGTGCCAGCTGTGTGAATAGAGATGAGTGCACCGTATATGCCGAACTCCTTGCCATAAAGTTACTGTTGGGTGTTAGTTGGTGATGGGTGAGCGTAGAAAATAGTCCGGATGAGTTTGACTCGTCTATTGATAAAAATGAAATAAAGTATTTACAATTTTATACAAACTTCGCCGAGAAAGGTTCGAAGGTAACTGAGGGATTCTATCTTCTATCCCTCGGTACACGCGTACATAGCAGGTACCTCGGTGCGGCGGTTTTTATGGGGGTGAAAGTTTTCAGAGACCATCCCGACGGCTCGATTTTGTAGAAGGCTCCGAAACCGTTCTTTGAGGAAAAGCATATGTTTCTTTTTTTGAATGATACTAAGTTTCGGGACGTTCCTAGAATCGGCCCTCGAGATGGTCACATCTGTAAAAAAGGAAAGTGCAGCCCGTGGGAAGAAAACTATTTACACTTTTTACAATATTATTTACAACTCATCTCCCACGGGCCCCTACAGTACCCCCTTGCCAGTATTTGAAAGTATTTTGAAAATACGTGACTATTTACATTATACAGTTTATGAGAAACCCGCTTGAAATCGATCCGGAAAGCGTACCCTTCTTCCGACTTTGGTGGTGGTGTACATTGGTGTACTTTGGACGGTTGGTGGGTCACAGGTGTCGGGTCGGTACGAGTCATCTGCCATGGTGTAGGCTGGTTTTAGGCGGTCGATTGAGACGGTCACGTCACGTCCATTGACGTGCACTGTAAATGTCTTGTCGTTCCGGCTTATGACAGGGTAGGGCCCCTCATACGGCTGCTGAAGCATCTTCTTTGGACCTCCTCTACGTATGAGGACCTGGTTGGTGGTGCGAAGGTCCTTGAAGACGAAGGTGTTTCTTTCGCCGTGGCAGGTAGCCGCGGCAGGTCGCAGATCCCTCATGTGCTGGCGGAGTTGTTGAACGAAGTCGGTCTGGTCTGCCTGGGGTTCTTGGGTGTGATTGGCGAGGAAGTCGCCAGGAAGTCGTATTGACTGCCCGTAGACCATCTCTGCGGCTGTGGCTTGAAGATTTTCCTTCCAGGCTGATCGAATTCCCAATAGGACAGTGGGAAGTACTTGGGTCCAACTGGCGGAGTTGTGGCACATGATGGCTGCTTTTAGCTGGCGATGGAGCCGCTCGACCATGCCGTTGGCTGCCGGATGGTATGCAGTTGTCCGATAATGAGTCACACCTAAAACAGAATTAAGATTTTTGAACAAATGAGACTCAAATTGTCGTCCTTGGTCTGTGGTGATCCTCTGCGGTGCGCCAAATCTGCATATCCAGCCCTCGTAGAGTGCCCTAGCGACAGTTGGGGCTTCTTGGTCCGACATCGGAATGGCTTCTGGCCAGCGAGTGTAGCGATCCACCATGGTAAGGCAGTAGCGATGTCCTTCCGATGGTGGCATTACGACGATGTCGATGTGGATGTGCTGGAAGCGGGCCGTGGTCGGGCTGAACTCTCTAAGTGGTGAGTTGACGTGCCGTGTGACCTTTGAGCGTTGGCAAGATGTGCAGCTTCGTGTCCATCTTTTGCAATCTGCTCTCACTAACGGCCACACGTAGCGCTTAGTTACGAGTTTAGTTGTTGCTCTGGCTCCTGGATGCGAAAGACGATGTATGCATTCGAACGCCCATTTGCGAAACTCCAGTGGGAGAAAAATCCTAGGTGGTGTTGTTTATGTGTCGCAGTACACCGGTTGGTCTGTTCCAGGGAGTTGAACGGTCTTTAGGTGCAGCCCAGATGAGTTTTGTAAATACTTTTGCAAGTCTTCGTCGTTCTGCTGTGCTGCTGCTAAAGCCTTGAAATCTAACGTTTCGCGGATCTCTTCGATCCTGGAAAGTGTATCCGCGACAACGTTGTCTGCTCCGGAAACATGACGGATGTCAGTCGTAAATTGTGCAATAAAGTCGAGGTGCCTGTACTGTCGAGGTGAACACTGCTGGTTAGGTTTTTGTAGTGCGAATGTGATTGGTTTGTGGTCGGTGAATATGGTGAAGGTACGAGCTTCAACCATATGGCGAAAATGTTTCACCGCGAGGTAAATTGCCAATAGCTCTCGGTCGTAGGCGCTGTATTTTTTCTCGGTTGGAGAAAACTTCTTGGAGAAGAATTCCAGAGGTTGCCACCTACCCTCCAGCCACTGCTGCAGGACCGCACCTACGGCGTTGTTCGAAGCATCCGAAAAGATGGCGAGATGTGCATCGTCTTTTGGGTGCGCAAGTAAGGTTGCACCTGCGAGGCTTTCCTTACAGGCGACAAACGCTTTCGAAGCTTCTGGTGTCCATGCGATTGGAGTGTTTCCTTTCCCTTTTCCCTGTAGTAGGTCGTTGAGAGGAGCTTGGTTCTCTGCAGCGTTGGGCATGAATCTTCGGTAGAAGTTAATCATACCTAAGAACTTGCGAAGGCCTTTGTACGTTCCAGGCGGCTCCAAGTTTCGTATAGCGCTGACTTTGTGGGGTGCCGGCAGTGTTCCTTCGCAGGAAACTAGGTAACCTAGAAACTTCACCTCTGGCTGGCCAAATGTACACTTCATGGGATTGATGACAACTCCATATTTCCGGAACCGCTCGAAAAGTTGACGTAGGTGTTGAATGTGCTCTTCGAGTGACGTCGACGCTACTAATATATCGTCCATGTAGGCGTAGGAAAAGTCAAGATCTCTAAGGACTTCATCGATGAAGCGCTGGAAGGTTTGTGCTGCGTTGCGTAATCCGAACGTCATGAAAGGAAACTCGAAGAGACCAAATGGAGTTGTTATCGCAGTTTTAGGAATGTCCTCGTCTGCAACCGGAATTTGATTGAAGGCTCTTACCAGGTCTATGGTAGTGAAGATGGATTTTCCAAACAGGGATTGCGAGAAGTCCTGGATGTGGCGTACTGGATACCTGTCTGGACACGTGCGACTGTTGAGTGCGCGGTAGTCGCCACATGCTCTCCAGCCTTCATTATTCTTGGGCACCAGGTGAAGTGGGGAAGACCACGGGCTTTCAGACGGGCGAGCGAGGCCTAGTTGGAGCATCGCGTTGAACTCCTGCTGGGCGGCCTTAAGCTTGTCTGGAGCGAGACGGCGGGGTTTCTGCGCCACTGGTGGACCTGGTGTTGTGATGATGTGGTGTTTGGTCTCGTGTTGGGTTCCTTTGGGAGCTCCTACAGGCCGAGTGATTTCTGGAAACTCTTGGAGAAGTTCGTGGAAGGGTGTGGAGCCATTAATTGTTTTAATGGTGGGGTACTCACACTCTGTTACCTTTCCGCCGAAGGTAAGGAGAGTAGTCGAGTCGATTAACCTGCTGTTTTGGAGATCAGGGAGAAGGTTGTAGTGTGCCAGGAAATCTGCGCCTAGGATTGGTTTGGAAACGTCTGCTATCACGAATCTCCAGGTAAAACTTCGTCGTAAGCCGAGGTTCAGAGTAAGCGTAGTTGTGCCATAAGTTGCTATTGGTGTTCCGTTGGCAGCAGAAAGTTCGTATTCCGATCTCTTGTGCGAACCGCGGAGGCGATTCCGTGGGAAAACACACAGGTCGGCGCCAGTGTCAACGAGGAATTGTACTTTGGAGTCCTTGTCGCAAATGAAAAGACGGCGCGAACGGATTTGGCCGGAGTCGTCAGCCGTCTCTAACGACTGGCCGGTGCATTTCCCGACGTCCAAGAGCATGGTTCGGAGCATTTTTCTGCCTTGTCCCCAAACTTGAAGTGGTACCAGCACATACCTTGCGTATTCTGTGGACGTGATCTGGAGTTGGAACGGGAGCGGGAGCCTCGTTGTCCAGTTCTGATGGCGGCTTGTAGTCGACTCATTTCTTGTTGTAATTTCCTGATCGATTGTTCGAAGCTTTCTTTAATTTGCAGGAGTTTATCTTCCGTGGTTGTTGTCGATGGTCTGGCTTCGTTCACCGCTGCAATGGTACTGCGAATTGGCAGGAACTCTATGGCCACGTCCGCAAGCTCCGCTGCTTTAACCAAGGTCTGATCTCTTGCTGTTGCGAGAAGTGGTTTTAATGCTGATGGTAACCGGCTTTGCCACAATGTCCGTAGGGAAACTTCGGATATGTTGGTTCCAGCTAGTTGCTGTAGCTTCCGTAGAAATTGGGACGGTTTCTGGTCACCCATCTCTTCTGTCTCCAATAACTGCAGCGTTTTCCTCTCCTCTGACGTTCCGAGCCGCTTCAGGAGCTCTTTCTTGAATGCGGAGTACGGGTTATCCGTTGGTGGAGTTATAATTAGGTCACGAATCTCGCTTGCGATCCGTGGTGGCAGCTTGGGAATCACCTTATTGAATTTGGTCTTCTCCGATGTGATGTTGGAAGAGGAGAACGTTGCCTCAACCATTGCGAACCATACCTCCAAATCGTTTGAGTTACACTCTGGTAGCTGGACGGCGAATTGAGCAGCGACGTCCTGTTGTTCGCCGGGCATCTTGATGTGGTGGATGATTTCTGCGTAGCTCACGATCACCGCACACGCACAATTAAGTCTTTACGTTTAAACTTCACACGCTCGCGAAACGCCAATCGCGGTTCTAACTCGGGGTCACCACTGTTGGGTGTTAGTTGGTGATGGGTGAGCGTAGAAAATAGTCCGGATGAGTTTGACTCGTCTATTGATAAAAATGAAATAAAGTATTTACAATTTTATTCAAACTTCGCCGAGAAAGGTTCGAAGGTAACTGAGGGATTCTATCTTCTATCCCTCGGTACACGCGTACATAGCAGGTACCTCGGTGCGGCGGTTTTTATGGGGGTGAAAGTTTTCAGAGACCATCCCGACGGCTCGATTTTGTAGAAGGCTCTGAAACCGTTCTTTGAGGAAAAGCATATGTTTCTTTTTTTGAATGATACTAAGTTTCGGGACGTTCCTAGAATCGGCCCTCGAGATGGTCACATCTGTAAAAAAGGAAAGTGCAGCCCGTGGGAAGAAAACTATTTACACTTTTTACAATATTATTTACAACTCATCTCCCACGGGCCCCTACATTACGAAAGCTGGATGAACGAACGCAACGCTTAGCTATGCACAAAATAGATACAATCATGTTTGATCTGACTTTTGTTTCATCGACGTTGCCAACACCCAGGTCTCATTCTTCACTTTCATCCAATATTATTGCAACACCTTCTCCTAGCTCTTCGTGTTCTTACTATTCCCCTCAACCAACGCATACATCCACTTCTCATGAACAATCACACAGTAACTATATCACTGTACTGGCACATTCTACAGAAACAAATCCACAGCTGCATGACATGCAGCTGCAATGTTCAGCAGGACCTGAAGATGAAGTATCTGACTGGTCTTAGTAGACTGACTTCCATAATAATGCATAATTTTCATGTTTATGTTTTTTTTATTTTCTAGGAATAATAGTTTTTTTTTTTTATTTTGTAGGAATAATATTTATTTTTTTATAGCTTTTCTTATTTTTTTCATTTAATGCTTTGGGTTATAAATATAGTTTTCTTTAAACCTATTTTGATTATTTTCGTATCACCTTATCACTTTGTTTAATTTTTTTCATAATAACAGCAACAATAAAAAAATAATAAATATACTCACCTTTAAATGCTCCGATAGTGCAATAACAAGTGCTTGGCATACTTCTTGCACTATTGCAGATATTATTTGCGGAGAAATTTTGAAAAGGAAACTTAAGCTTTGGTATGAGTCGCCCGATGCTAAATATCTCAACGTAACAGCTAGTCTTTCTTTTGCTGGTATGGATAACCTGAATGGTGTGTCTTCTTTCTGTATTTGGGGACCGATCTTATTCAACAGCAACTCAAAATCTTCATAACTGATCCTGCAGAAGTTATGAAATTTGCCAGACGGTTCTTTAAGCATATCCACGATCATGTTAGTACAGTTGTACCTATAAACGGGTAGGTACATTCATCATTCATCATTCGTACAAATTTCCTTAGTTTCAGTTGCAATACGTTACAAATTAATAATAAAACATCTATACTTACCGAGATCTGCTTTTATATAAAGACTGGGTCCACCATCTTCTTTTTTTTTTCTCTTTTTATTTGAAAGCGAAATGACCACATAAGCATGCATGAGCTGCAGCGAGCAGAAGCAGGTCTTCTTCTGAATTCATTTCAGCACTGATTGAAGTTCCGTCGTCGCAGTTCGCGCAACGGACGAATTTCATGAACCATCGAAGCGAAGTGAATCAACGCATAATGAGTAGGATGCAATGCGTCGGTTCGCGATGCAATGCGTCGGTTCGTTGATGCCCGTTCGAACCGACGAAACGAACCGACGAATCGCATCAACGAATAGTGAGTAGGCCGCTTTATTACTCAGGACTTTGCTTGTCTTCTTGACTTCCCGCCGTTGTGTTGGCGTCGAATTTCTTGAAGTTTTGGAGTTGTAATCACTGGCGGCTTTTCCTCCGGCTGCAGTGACTGGATATGTCCGTCGTTTCAAATTTGTAGAATTTGTAGACTTGGTGTCCTGGTGAAGTTGCTTTGACTTACTCAGGACTCTACTTGGTTTCTTGACTTTCCGCTTTTGTGTTGGCGTCGTGTAGACTTTGTAGACTCAGTGCTCTGTCGATCTAAATGCTGTTGTGTAAGATGTGCCCGAACTCGTTCGATTCCATTATTTACTGTTGAACGTAATTCTGTCATACCAATACGAATGTTATCTGTCTCTCACCGGTCGTCAGTCGTCAGTGCGATTTGGACGTGAGAGCTCGTCTCGTTGCACATTTGATTGACTTCGACGACCTAAGTCCATCTTCTCCTTGGCATTTTAAAATCAATAAAGTTCTCACGCACTGACAAACTGATGATAGATTGTAATAATCGTCTTGACATTTATTTATTTGACAACCATCTGACACTATACTTTCATTTGTTTGATTATAAATGTCAAATTAAAAAACGTACCTTTTTCAGTATTTCCCTTACTTATTATTATATGTTTCTCACCGAAAAACCTTCCCAGAACTTCCACAAATATTTCAAGATCAAAATTAGCAAAATCCGTCCAGCCGTTCTCGAGTTCAAGCTAGACAAACGAACAGCAATCCATTTTTATATATATAGAGATTGATGATGTCAGTGTAGCTTGACAATGACTTGAATTATTTCAAAGGAATGATTTAAGCTAAGACAACCGTTTTACATTCCATGGCAACCCTTGACCAGGATAATTTTTGATATCGCGGTATTTATTAGTAATAAGAGTGAGAGTACACTATTCCGATTGGTAAATAAAAAGACCTATAACATGGTAATGATCACAAGGTGAATATGTTCTTAGTAAAGTAATTGTAACTTGTGACATGTCACTGGTAATATAGTGATTTCTAACACTTTAGCTATTATGTAATACAACGTGATCAAGAATGACTGTTTGAGTTGGCAATGCTGAATTTCATTTTTAAATGGTACAACTGGTAATTTGAATTTGCTATGTCAAATTCAAATTTCTGTTATTCTTTTCAAATTTATTTATTTAAAATGGTTTTCACATTACAACACGATATTTTCGTTGGAATGGCGTACTTTCGAAGCGGGATTTATAACCCAATTACTGGTTGGCAGTACTCTCTCGAAGCGACATATCAGCAATTTCAGGAAATGTTTCCGGAGACTTTGGTCACTTTTGCTGTCTTTCAGCAGCATTGTATGCGAGTAGTTGAACGTTATTTAAACACAGGGAGCGTAAGCAAACAAAAATCAACTGGTAGACCTTCTACTCTAAACGAGGAAGTTGTCGAGGATATCAGAACTCGAATGCAAAGAAGTCCTCGCAAATCCTTAAGAAAGCTCTCACTTCAAACAGGTTTGGTCCTTATGCCTCCTATTCAACCAATTTTCATTCTTACCCATAAGACTTCCACATTTTCATGTTGTTCTAATTCACGGTTTTACAGGTTTATCATATGGAAGTTGCTCCACTGTGCTTAAAAAGAAATTAAAGTATCACCCTTACAAAATTTCCATCGTCCAGTCATTAACGCCTCCTGATCACCCGCAGAGAGTTTTATTTTGCAATTGGTTCAATGACATATTAAATAATAATGATATCCTTAACAATACCTTCTTTTCCGACGAAGCCTGGTTTCATCTCAACGGCTATGTGAATAAACAAAATTACAGAATTTGGTCAGGTGAAAATCCTTATGCTATCAGAGAGACAAATTTGCACCCGGTTAAAGTTGGAGTTTGGTTGGCAGTCTCAAGGACGCGGGTGTATGGGCCGATATTTTTTAATTTTACCGTCAATTCGGAGAGATATATCCAACACTTTTTGAGGCCTTTTATAAACCAATTAACAGACGAAGAGCATCAAATTGGATATTTCCAACAAGACTCTGCAAGGGCACATACGGCTCGTGCTACTATGGGATATTTAAGAGAGAATTTCGGCGACAGAGTAATTAGTCAGGGCATATGGCCAAGTAGGTCACCAGATCTCACCCCATTAGATTTTGCGTTATTTGGGCTCTTGAAGGACAATGTCTTTAGGAATATATTGCATACCGAAGAGGAGCTGCAGGAGGCAATAGTTCAGGAAGTGGCAAACATTACCCCCAATATGCTGGTGAATATCTTCGAGAGCCTAAAAAGAAGAGTTACTTTATGTCTGGACCAAAATGGGGGGCATTTTGAGCATTACCTTTAGCCGGTTTAATTAAATCATTGTTCTGTATTTCGAGTTTCATTTTTAAGCGTTAATTTTTATTCACATAACCTACAATCTTATCGCTGATTGTTCTTCTTCTTCTTTTATTTGGCCTTCGCTGCTATGTCGATCCAGCCACTTACATAACGCTGATTGTTTTGTCAAATAAATGAAACAAACTTCCTGGCGAGGGGGTCGCGCAGGGGAGGCGGAGTTCGTGACGTAGACTGGCGACCCAGGTCTGAGTTTTATTACCTGTGTTTAATCTAACTCTGGTTTCATCTATGCTCTGTATTACTCTGACAATTCGCCGTTTGGCTGGCGTTTTCGTTTGTAATTGACAACAGTTTTGAGTTTTTCAAAGTATTTTTTGCATCGCCGGTCACCGTGTGACGTAGATGACGTTGTGGTAGGTCAGGATCGCTTGAGGCAACCTATAAGTTGATACGCCTTGTCTGGTTGTAGCATTGCAAACCCTTAGGCAAAAAAATCCTCCAGGTAGAATTGCCAACTCAAACAGTCATTGTTGATCACCCTGTATATGAAAACAAAGAAGTTCAAAAGGTGAAAACGTTCTTAGTAAATATCAAACAATTAAAACAAGTGTGTTTGATTGAAACAAACGTAAGTTTATAAAGATACTAGACTTTGATCGTTGATTGAAGAGGTTAAGAAGAGTGCATGTACAGGATCCTAAACTGGTCGGCTCGTTCAGTTGTCATGTCATGGATGCTATAAAATTCGTCTGAAGCGGTAGTGAAGAGGTTGCGGATGAGATAACACAACACGTCTATTCTATGGTTACGTGGCGTCTTCCCTTATAGTTTTCCCTGTTATGCATTTTGTTTTCGACTAGTTTGTTGTCATAAACAATATAATTATGTATTTGACTGATCCTTAAAGTAAATATTTTTGCATTTTAATCAGATCTATAAAATTGTGCACAAATCTTCCATGGATTATTTTGTCTGATAAAGCCTCCAAATGACGTGTATTTCTCAATCAAATAATATGTTTGAAGAAGTGGAAAGCGGTAGCTAACGGAGTACGTGAATTGATAAAATAATTGCAATTCGCTCTTGTACATGCAAAAGCAAATTATACGGTAATTCAATGTTCTTGATATAACGAGGCAAAACCGTGGCTATGCAACCAAACCTACTTTCTCATAATTAACTTAGGAGTCTCTCACTAGGAGCAGTAGCTTCGCTGGCCGGTGTCTAAGATTAGACGAATTTTCTTAAGATGGCGAGAGATATAACCCGCCAAGAGGTGTTCCTCTGGTAGCACGAAGTATAGGTCGATTTTGAAAATCAATTCAGTTTAAGCCAGACGAGTTCTAGAACGGTAAGAACTCATATTCCTCTTTGGCAGGATTGCGACAGTGGCGTCCCGTCATTGTGGTATCAGTCTAGGTTGAGACCGCTTTATTCCTCATTGGCGTTCCGTCGTTGAGGAATCCGTTTATTTCCCGATTCCGCATTGGCGTGCCGTCGTTATGGAATCGATAACGGAAATCCGTAAAATCCGTTTGGGGTACCTAGCTACTGCAGAAGTGTGACTTTGGCGTTCCGTCATTCTCGTATCATTCTAGGTATACCTAGTTGTAGGGACCGTTTTGTTCTCCATTGGCGTTCCGTCGTTGGGGAATTCGTTTCATTTCCTCGCCTGATCTCGCATTGGCGTTCCGTCGTTGTGAGATCGATTAAGACAATCGGCGTTAGACATAGGGACTGTTTATTGTATAGTCGGTGGAACCGATATAAGAGATTGACTTATGCATAACACCTTAACCGCAACGGGCCGGGTAGCAATAAACTCGGTTGTAAATCTTTGAAGAGAAAGTGCCGCTAAGAACAGATATCGTTGAAAAAAGAGATCGGACCAAGGATTTTTTAAATATTAGTTTGTAAGAGATGTAAAGTTGAATAATGGAATTCGCAGCCGTGATTAGATGAAAAGTGTTGAATTATAAACTATTCAAGGGTAGTAAATTCTAGCTATTATTTTTCATAATGGAAAAGTTAAATATTTTTGTATGTATCCTATTGCGGTTGGTTATTAGGATGTTTAGGTGTATACTAGTTTCCTTCCATGGCCAAATTAAAATCCTGTATTGAAAAGAGGGAGCAGGTAAAATCGCTATCTGTAAATTGTTAAGTGTAGTAATATTAAATAAATTCCCCGTACGCGACGGTTAGTTTTGCGTTTTGTTGAAGTACCTAATCCTATCAAAACCTCATTTCTCCTTAGTTACACAACTTTTGTAATATACTTATAATAAAATCATTGTATGCGTTAACATTTATTATAAGAAAACAATATCTGAAGATTGGTGTTTAAAATAATTACATATATAAATAAAGTTTTTTTACAAATCACGTTTTTGATTCGTCGGACTAAAAGGTACAAAATAATTTCTTATAGATACATACAGTCGTATACGGAGTTATAACTCCGTATAGTAGATTCGTGTTTCCCCACAGGTTTTTAATAGGACTTTTAATAGATATGCAATAATATACTTGTAAATTTAAAAAAAAATTAAACTCATGCAACAGATAATTCCTGCAAAAATAGTAACCGACAATTCTAATGCAATAATACAAATCATTGTCAGTACAACCGATAACATTATTTATTATCTATTGTATCAATTGCATGCTTCCCAAGTTTTTTGTTTTGAATTTTACAAGTACCTATATCTAATATCTACTAAACATCACTATCACAAATATTTAGGAAAATCTGTAGTGGATTACGAATATATATGGGGTTGTATAAGTCGCACTTGCATATTATCGAATCTTTATCATAGACATTTTTAATGCTAGCTACTCTCAGTAATACTGATACATTTTTTTAAATATATCTTATATGATTTAATAATTTGATTGGAAAATAAAATGTGATGGTTCAATACATTACAAATATGTATACCTGTATTTTTTCTCCACCTTGTATATATTATATAATCTAACAATCAATTCTACAATCTGTAAAATTAGCGTATAATAAGAGATATAAAAAATCTGAGTACGGTTCACCGAATCAGCGAAGTAATTAGCTTATTTATAACTATTCACAAATGGATATTTTATGATACCCCTTGTTGAAAAGCTGGCAGGGGGTAGGCCTCCTCTGCGATAATGAGTCTCTCAGATCTCTTCCAAGCACTATACCTACAGACTGCAGGATTACGACATTGGCGTCCCGTCGCTATCGTACCAGTCTAGGTATACGTAGGTGTTGGGTAGCGGGAAATCCGCTACTCATTTTCCCATCACGTTATTACCGTCACCGACTTAGCTGATAGGGTTTGCGTTTGCCTCCGCCGTAGTACTAACGTATCCTTTACTGTTTGCTTTTTTCCACTCTCTCGACACTCTGCTTAACTATACCGCTTTGCCGAAACTAGAACTGAACGTTTTCCTCGCTTTCCGCACCTAGCTACTGTTAATTTTCGCTACTATCCTTGTCTTGTAGATTATTCCTCATATTTTCAATATTTGTGCATTATTTCTTTATTTTCACTATTTAGACTAATTTGGTATTCTCCGTACTTTCACTAGTTGTAATTTTTATAGTTTCCTTAGTTTTGATCATTAGAGTAATCTTATATTTCCCTTATTTTTGATAATTAGGATAATTTGGCATTCTCCCTAATTTAGTTACAATATTTTATATTTTCCATATTTCGTAATTTATATTAACATGTTTCATTCTTAACCGAAATCTCTCGCCTGGAAGATAATCACCTGTAAACAAATAGTTTTTGCTGTTTACCGTTCTTTCCATGCGCGCCGAGAGGTAAATCTCGCTTTGATTATACAGTGTTGTCGTTACGATTTTAAAATAAATTAATCTAAGTAATTCCCGTTTATTCGTTTTATTTTTACGGACAGCCCTGGCTTTCTCCCGAGTTTAAACTCACCCCTGGCTTTACGGAGTAAACCCTTTAAAATCGGCGCCCGAGGTAAAACCGACTTTAAAACCGTTTGCCGAAATCCCGAACTCCGTCTCAGCGCCAAGTTCTACACGTAACCCGTTCCTCTCATCGGAGTCGTGCCGCCGACTTCGACTACGAGAACAAACTCCGGGTTACATTATGTTTGTCCTAACAATTTGTAACGAAGCCGATTTTTAGAGAGTTGAGGGTAGACCACCCACCGTACAATTAATCGTAAAATCGAACCTATCTCAAATAGATGGCGGCCGATCAGACGATGTTCAATCTACCATCGTTTAATTATCAAGACTAAATGAATATGAGCCACTCGTCCCCCTCCATTGTCCTCTGCCTGAGTTAATCCAAGGCGAGAACCACTACTTATTTACGTTATTCGTATTTATCTGTTGTTGTCTGTTTCCGCCCGACCTACCGATATTTGTAATTGTCTGATGCTGAGCGTACCGCCGACCGCCGCTATATGTAACTATCTGTTATCTGTTACGTAACCGTCCATAAACTGTGCTTGTCACCGACCGTTAGATTTAAGACCGCCGAATTCTTTGTTATTATGTAACTGTAACTTACCGCCGTTATCCGTCAACTGTGATCGTCACCGCCATTAATTTTAAGGCCGCCGAATTATTTGTTATATGTATCTGTGATCGTTCCGCCGTTATGTGTTATGTAATTGTCCGTTACCGACCGTACATGTGAGTGATCTGTAGCACCGTGAAACTGTCCGTCCCTCCGAACCGCTATGAGTTAATTTTTCTCTCGTCGAGTTAGGGAAAAATTAATTCACCATAATCTTCCGCTCACTCTCTCGCTCTCGCTCTCACTAATGTAAAAAACCGCACTACTGAATATTAGACACTGCACGTTTTCTTATCGCCTCCATATTTAGCTATTTCTCTTTCGTTGTGAAATTGTTAAGATAATTTTCCGTTCTCTCATTTTCAATATTTAGAGGGTTTTTCATATTCCGGATCTTAATCTTATTGTTTGCAAAAGTACTGTAATTTTCAGTTTCCGCATTTTCGCTTAGTTAAACAGTTTTTGATCTTTCCGATTTCATTTAGAATAAAATTTTATTTGTCTCCAACTGTGATACTTTTATATTTTCGCATTTGTGTGTTTCCTTCCCGAGATCGGAGTCACAGCA
The DNA here is from genome assembly GCA_946251905.1 of Cryptocephalus moraei. Taxonomy (NCBI): domain Eukaryota; kingdom Metazoa; phylum Arthropoda; class Insecta; order Coleoptera; family Chrysomelidae; genus Cryptocephalus; species Cryptocephalus moraei. The sequence goes on from OX276466.1 coordinate 17,613,387, forward strand.
CCCCCTGAGTGAGAAGTGACCGCTCCACCCAATGCAAGTGCATCGAGTCCTCTCATAAGCCCACAATACCTTTACAAAATATTCTCGCCGACATATATATATGTATATATATATATATATATAATTGTAAATAAGTTTTTGCCAACCTCCGTTCGACGACCTCGCAGGTGTTAATCGTACAAATTGTTTTCACGGCCGATTGGGAATAAAATCATTTTGGGATATTCTATTTTTGAACTTCGTAAATTACCCAGGCATATTCCCGAGGGAGAAAACCCTTAAAAATCTGGCGCCCGAGCAAAACCGTAAAACCGACTCCTAAAACCGATTAACCGAACTCCCGAACTCCGTCCCAGCGCCAAATCTCACAAGTAACCGCACATAAGCGCGTTACAAATTATTTTAAAAATGCACAATCGTTCCATGCTCCATAGTATATGGCAATGGTTGTTTAAGTTTAAATTGGTCAATTGTGTTTTTCATTATTTTTATTTTTAAATTTTTAATTTTGCACCAAATTATATATGAAAAAATAATACCAAATTCTTTTGATCCTATCAAAAACGATTTTATTTTGATAGTTAACGCTATTTTTAACCAAGAAAAATGGCCATAAAATGTTTTTTTGTTACTACCCGTGTACTTTTCCGAAATCCCATACTACGGTTCATAAGTAGGTATGTGCAAAATATTTGGAAATACAATGCATTTACAGTTTAAAAATGATAACTGTATGTCTTTTTAGTATCCTGCCATCTACCAAATAAAATGTTTTATCTCTGGATTGTGTTGTTATTTTATATAGGCACTAGTAATATAGTGATTACGAACACTGTAGCTTTTAGCATTAGTATATTAGGTACTCTATTGATTATTGATTGGTGTTAAAATTAAAAAATACCTACCTATAAACGAGAAGTAAAAGGGCACACATCCGCAAAGCTCATAGAAATAATATGCATTGCATTGCGTCAGACAGTTGGAAGAGCTGTACTCGTCTGTATCAAATTCCAACTCCATCTCGTCCGGTAAAAGGCAGTGTCTTTGGCTTATGGGCAGATTCTTGACGGCCTGGCTGCAGATCAGTTTCGAGGCGGATACTTCCAGAAAAGATAAACTATTCGTCGATATTACTTTCGTTATCGACTGAATGCCAGGGTACTCACTGCCGTCGTGGATTATCACCTGTGGAGGAGGTTCAAATGGTTAAATGTTATTTTCGGGGTTTCATTTCAACCAGTGTTATAGAAAAGATAAAAGAAGCTCTTTTCTGAAAAGCTGTTTTTTTGCAGGTCCCGCCTGCAACTAATTGAAGTTTACTTTACCCATTTTCTAAGTCTTCAATGAACATGATCACTTATTCCCAAAGCAAAGGATGCTCCCATTCAACTCAAAACGTCAGTCAAAGCAGTATCAAAGAATCTAATTATCTTTTGATACAAGACAAATTCTTAAAGATTTACAAACTGCCGTCCAAAGTTATGAGAGTAAAACGGAAATCATACGAGAGGCTCTTAGTTTGACTCAGACAACAATTTCCAAGGTTCGAATACAGTAAACCCTCTGTATACCGACCACCCTTGCGGAACCATGTATTGGTCTTTTAAGAGGGGTGGTCGTTCGAAAGAAATCAGAAAAATAATTTATTTATTTTATATTTTTGTATTTTTTATATTTTTTATTTTTTACTAAATTTAATTACACAATAAGGGAATAAAAAGAAAACTAAAAGTGTAATAAAGGTACACATATTCGTAATACATATTTGGTTATGTATATGGCAATACAAATTGTATTTTTTTTAACAGAAATCAGTAATTGCTTCTTTTATTTCATCTTACATTTATAAAATTCATTTTCACACTTAAATAATAACTTTGATACATTTGAGGCCATATCAGAATTATTTACATTAAGAAAATATGTTTCTACGTCTCTGAAACTTGCGCAGACTCGAGAAAGACTTGTCTATTATATTCCTCTCTATTTCTTCTAGCGGACAGTGACTATCCGCACATGTCAAAAGTTCTTTAATCAAATAACTTCTGTACAGCATTTTAAAATTCTGGATAATACTACCTTGATCCAAAGGTTGGCATTGTGAAGTTATATTTGGCGGAAGATACATACCTAAGCTTTTCTCAATACAAATATCTCACTTCTTGTTTATTTTGTAACAACATTGTTATTTGTGTTTTGCCTACTTTCAATTTTTCGGCCATTTTCTAGTGCTCAAACCACTATTTTCACTAAAATCGGATTTTTTCCTTTAGAGGAAGACGTTTTTTTCCGGCCAGACTCAAAACTGAAAAAGGTTTAATGTTAATAGGTAAAAATTTAGAATAAGGCTGAATTTGAAAACACGTTTCATCCGTTAAGAAAGACCCATTGATAAGCATTGGTAAAGCAGCATTAAAGCAGATAAGTATTTGAAGGTACCGATGATTGGTGGTCGCGGTCGTTTTAGAGAAGGGGTCGTTATATACAGGTAAAATAGCACGACATTTTCACTTATTAGATTTGGTAATTCCAAAATCGGTCGTTATAGGGAAGTGGTCGCTTTATAAAGGTGGTCACAAACAGGGGTTTTACTGTATTACAAAAATTTACATTGTTAAAATTAAGAATACACGACATTCGAAATGTAACTCTCTCCTATGATTATTAAAAAAGTTCTGTTATATTTAAAGACGTGGAGGAGTTTCTAGATAAATTTTACAACCTCAAAGAACTGAAGAATGTTAAAGGAGTTGTAGTCATCTTGAATTTTACATGAAGGTTATTAAAAGTGAAGTGTTCATTTGCAGAGTTGTAGAGTTTCTAATCGTCTCATGATAATTGTAGTTTGTTGACATCTTTAAAGAAGTTATAGTTATCTTAACCCAGATCTGATGTTCCAAAGGAAATTAAGTTGCAAAGAATTTATGCAAATATAATGAATCGTAATTGACTGAATTTACTGGAAATACTGAAGTTTCAGAAGTAACTCTTGAAGGTTTTTTAGTAGTTTTGGCACTAACTAAAGTTAAGAAATTTCTATGATAATTGTAAAATTTGTAGTCAGTCGACAACTTTTTTAAAAGAATTACATCTGTCTGCTTAAAACTTATCTTAATGGGGATTTAAATAAGTTCTGACATGATTAATTAAGTTACGATAATTGTGCAGAACTAATGACATTTCAAAAGCAGTTAAATTTGTCTTAAGAACAACGTTTGAAATAAGCAGTTGTAACGCTTTGAAGAAAGTTGAGCAATTTATAAACTACTTGTGACAATTGCCATCATGCAATATATTTAGGAGTTGCTACTATCTTAAGGAAGATACAAAGTTGGTGATGATTTCAAATAGTAACTCTAATATTTTAGAAAAAATAGAAGTATCTATTATAACTTTTCTGAAAAAGTGGCAGTTCTCTCAAGAAAAGCATCAAGTTTGGAATAGAGATAACCTTCATAAATTAGTTAGAACGGTTTGAGCGAAATTAGGCTCATTAACTAACTTTCAACAACCTTTAATAAAACAATGACATTTTTAGGAGTCTGAAATTATGGTCAAGAAAGTTCAAATAAAAAAAATTGTTGTTTCTGAGAAAAATCAAGCGATTTTAATGAAATAATCAGGCCACGCGGTAGCGTGGTCGTGGCTAGTATGACGTCACACCGCTGCTACTATACTTGTACTTTGAAATCGTGTTTTGGATGTTAGTAATTTTTTTCTTTTCGCGATTTAACCATTATTACACTTTGTTTACAAAGAAATGTGGCATATTTTGAAAGCTTATGCGACAAGCTTCACGTTGAATCTCTATACTCCGCAAAAGTATTCATTTTTCATGATTTTTTTTGTCATAAACTTTTCGTCATCTGATTTCGCGTCGATATTTTCAGTATTCTGGTTACACTCGATTAAACAGAGAGGCTATTAAAATACAAAAACACGTAAACAATTTTAATAGAAAAGGAGAAGGAATAACGATAAACACTACCTAGAATCCTGTAATAAACGAATTAAGAAACAAATAACACCAACTAACGACCACCACGGAAAGTATAAATACGGACACCAAAACAGTCGACAAATCAGTTGATCGGGAAAAGTCGGGAAGAACACTTCGACCGTTATCGCATAGCTCCTGAAGATGTCCGCCGCAGTAGGGGACGAAACGTCGAGACGAAACAATTTGTCTTTTGGACCACGACCTAATAGCCCGGAAAATGTACATAGAACAATCAAAATTTTCAAATTTTAATCCCAGAGACAGATTGTCGGTTTTTAAGTCTCCTTCAAAATCGACAACCACGAACTCGCATTACTCTAGTTCCTTCTGATGAACATCATTTGCAAGTAATTCACTCTAGTGCTCATTGGATATGTATTTATTTTGATACTAAGCATATTTTTGTTTATAACTAGATACAGAGTAAAAATTTAAATAGAAAAGAAGAATTAATAATAAGAGAAAGATAAAAGAAATTATTTCCTTATTTTCGAGAGCTTCGTTTGTTTTTCCCAAAGTGCAACAGCAACCCTATATGATTAATTGCGCAATATTTGCTATAGCATTCGCAACTTCTATTTTTTTTTTTTCATGACCATCCAGTAAAAATACGTTATGATGATCAAAATAACAGAATGAGAAAACATTTAGTTGATATGTTAGAGAAGAACACGTTGACTCGTTTTCCGATTATTGAAAATAATGTAAATAACATACAATCAATCAAGTAAGCTATTTACGCAAAATAACGAATATCGACGGCGTTTCTTGCTACGCAAATTCAGTTATTCAAAGTACAATTCAATGTTTATCTGTTACCCCACCTCACGACCCTGATTTTCACGACGCATTCCTTGCTTCAAGGAGTGTTTCGTGCTTTTTTTGCGAAGCTGTCATTGGCGCAAACTGCTGTCAACTTCTGGTGCGAACGATCCTAGAATATCATCCAGGGGTTCCGGGGAGGAGCACTAAATGGGGGCCCTTGGGGAGGAGTTCTGCCCCGGCATGGTTCCCGTCGCCGAGCGCGTCGGCAAAAGTGAGGTTATGTACAGCATTGTCTGGCGGAACCCGCTTAGGATATCTACTTATATCTATCTCACAGTAGCTTAATAAAGGAACGCTGCAAAGTTCCGTCAGAACTTCTTATTCTGTGAATTTGTGCACAAATTAATTTGAGGTTCATTCCTGTCGTTTGTATGCACCAATGCGGTCATAGCCAAGTATAAAAAAATATTTCTATGAAGGAAATGAAATCTGATATTTATGTGTCTTTTTTTCAAAAGATTATTAGGTGGCTAGCATGACTTTGATACTGAAATTTAGCGTTAATTACCGTCTATGGAAGAAATTAAATAAAATCTACATTGGCAAGTATACATTTTAATACTATTGTAGTAATTACGCGAATTATGTTTTATGAAATTTTAAGTTGGTAGCGTGGTAGCGTGTCGCGTTGACAGGTGACAGGACTGTTCTGTGTTACGTCCCAGAGAGAGCACGCTTGTTAGAAAAATGGAGGAAATTAAATTAAACCTATAGTAACGAAAATCTACTTATTTACCGGCCATCCCCACAGATTTCAGAAGTGGGATTATCCAAGCATCGAACGTAAGCCTTGATTTAGTGGTGTAACTTAATATTTACGGCGAAATGAGTGAGGGACGCGAGGGTCGAAAAGAAGAAAATGGCGGCCCAGAAGGAGCGGACGAGGAAAACGAGAACCGTTCAAACCTGAACATTATTTCGGTGGAAGACCTTATCCAGTCGACAGTACGAGCAATGATGTTATGTCAACAGCAGTTAGGAGTGACCCAGAACAGTAGTCCAAGTTCTTCTCAAACATCTATCGTTCCTCGTGTTACGAACAAAAGAACTATCTTCAATGTTACCAGAGTTTATGGGCGGATCGCAAGATGTTAACTCGTGGCTAGAGAGGCTGGGTGCAGTCCAGGCAGTTTATGGAGTATCAGATGAGGTGATGCAGATTCTAGCCATCGGAAAGTTAACCGGCACAGCCAAGGATTGGTACAATTCCAAGATAGACTTTATTACGATTAATTGGACGCAATTCAAGAAGGCACTGAAGAAAATATTCACACTACAACACAATTTAGTGGGTTTGCGGAAAAGTTTTGAGCGAAGGAGGTGGAAAGCAGGCGAAAGCTTTACGACCTACTTTCATGAGAAGGTATTACTAGGGAACAATGCTTCTGTCCCTGAGGCCGAAATGATCCAGTACATCATTGATGGGTTTGACAACAGGATTCTACAGAGCCAAGCACGAATGATGATTCACGATATCACAACCTTGGAGGACCTGTTCCAGATTATGAGCAATGTAACTAAAGACGACACATACAACACAGCAGCGAGTAGAGGGCCCGTGAGGAACCAAAACAAGCAGCAGACGCCAGCGGTCTCAAGTACTGCAAGTTCACGATCCCAACCAATTAGATGTTTTAATTGCAACCAGGATGGGCACCGGCTAAAGGATTGTCCGAAGCCTCGTCGAGCGAGAGGATCATGCTTCCAGTGCGGGAAGATGGACCACCGCTACAAGGATTGTCCAGAAGTTAAAACTACCGGATCAGTCACACGGACAACACCTGATAACAAATATTATTCAATACCAAGGGTTGAGTAAGCCATTTACAGCCACACTTGATTTCACATCAAGTGAGGGGAATGAGTATTGTAAATATAGCCTACTTGCTTTGATTGATAGTGGCTCTCCAATTTGTTTAATTAAGAAGAATTATGTATCTGATAAATCAATTTTGATCGAACAAGACAACCGTTCATATAATTTTACAGGGATAAATGGTTCAAGATTAGAAATTTTAGGAGTTATTCAAAAGGAAATCTTTGTAAATGACATTAAGGTTAAGCTCAAATTTTGTGTAGTTCCCAATAGCACCATGTCATTTGCATCGATCCTGGGGCGTGACTTTATTTCTCATCCAAATTTAGTAATATCTTTTGGTTTAAGTATACGTGAGAGGACCATTGATTCCGAGACAAGAGATTTTCATCCAGTCGATGAATGTGAACAACTTGCAAACGAAGTTGATTTCACCCAAGAGCTTATGAATATTGAATATGTAAAACAACCGGAGAACATTCTTGAAACTTTAGATATTAATCCAAACTTATCTTATGAAACAATAGAAAAGGTGCAGAAGGTTTATAATTCTCACTATTTGCAAGATTTCGGTAAGAATACCAAGGAACATGATTTTGAAATGACGATTTCATTAAAACATGATAACCCAATTTGTTTTCGACCAAGAAGAATATCATTTTATGAAAAGCAGAAACTCCAGAATATTCTTGATGATTTATTAAAAGGGAAAATTATTAGACCAAGTAACTCCCCTTATGCTAGTCCTATTGTTTTGATTAAGAAAAAGACCGGTGACTTACGAATATGCGTTGTCTATAGAGAAGTAAATAAGACTAGTCAAGTGCAATTTCCCTACTCCAGTGATTGATGATTTACTAGACCAATTGAAAGGTAAAAAGTACTTTACTTCTCTCGACCTCAAGAACGGATTTTACCATGTTAAAGTAGCAGGACCTTCAGTTAAATACACTTCGTTTGTAACCACATTAGGTCAATTCGAATTTCTCCGTGTCCCATTCGGGTTAACCGATGCACCTCGAATTTTCAGTAAGTTTACGCAGAGCATATTTAAAGATATGATTCGAGAGAACAAACTTTTGATTTACCTAGACGACTTGTTGATCGCGACCAAATCACTTTGCGAACATTTTGTCATTTTGCGCGAAGTACTCGATTTATGCAAGGAATACGGTCTTAAGCTTAGGTTAGACAAATGTAAATTTATCTATTGCGAACTCACCTATTTGGGTTATTTAGTTAACGAACATGGTATTAGACCAAGTGTTTCTAATGTTGAAGCAGTAATTAATTATCCTATACCCAGGAATATCAAGGAAGTACATCGATTTGTTAGCTTAGCTAGCTATTTCAGACGTTTTATACCTAATTTTGCAGTTTTGCAGTTTAAGTTTTACGTGAAGCAAAACCTTTGTATGATTTGGTAAGGAAAGATGCTCATTTCGTGTTTGGAGAACAAGAACTCCAGTGTTTTGAAAAGCTGAAAAGTCATCTAGCCTCATCTTATCTATTTATTCTCCGAAACTGGAAACACAATTGCATTGCGATGCCAGTGCTTCCGGGTTTGGTGCGATATTGCTACAGAAACAATCATCAGGATGTTTCAAACCAGTTTCCTACTTTAGTCATCGTACAACTCCTACGGAATCCAAGTATCACAGTTTCGAACTAGAGACTCTTGCTGTAGTTTATGCTATAAAACGATTTCATGTATATCTATTTGGAATATCGTTTAAGATTATAACTGACTGCGATAGTTTTAGACTAACGATGAGTAAACAGACGATAAACCCTAGAATTCCCAGGTAGGCGCTTTTCTTACAGAACTACAATTACACTATTGAACATAGACCTAACAAACGTATGAACCATGTTTACGCGTTAAGTAGATGTCAGACAATATCGTTAGTTGAAGGAAACACGTTCGAACGAGTTCTTAGTCTCAAACAGGATCAAGATCCTAAATAGGAAAAATTCGTAACGAGTTAGAAGAGAAAGAAAGTAAGTTCTTCGAATTACGGGATGGGTTAGTCTATAGAAAGCATAAAGGTCAAGCACTATTTTATGTACCACCATGTTTAGTTCCAAACATCATACGGACATACAGACGATTTAGGACATGTAGGGACTAACAAGGTAATCGACAGTATAACAAAGATATACTGGTTTCCCAACATGACCAACGCTGTCAAGGACTACATATCAAACTGTCTCAAGTGTATAGAATATTCACCGAAGAGTGGTAAACGGGAAGGATATTTGCATAGTCCAGATAAAGGAAACGTACCCTTTGGTACCGTACATGTTGACCACTATGGTCCACTAGAAAAGTCTTCCAGGGGCTATAAGTATGTATTTGCAGTAATAGATGCCTTTACGAAGTTCATTCGCCTATTTCCGTGTAAATCCACAAGGACAGAAGAAGTCATCAAACACTTAAATGAGTATTTTAGGGCTTATAGTAAGCCAAGACGGTTAATTTCAGACAGAGGTACTACCTTTACGTCACATTTGTTTAAAAACTTTCTAGAAGAAGAGATGGTTGAGTTGGTACAAATTGCGACACACACCTCGCGCTAATGGGCAAATTGAACGAGTCAATCGATTATTGACACCTATGTTGGCGAAATTAACGGATACACCATCAAAATGGGACCAGGTACTGACCAATGTAGAGTATGCCATGAATAATACGACTTGTCGTTCAACTGGTAAGACACCCAGTGAATTGCTTTTTGGATTAGACCAGATTGGAACAATTAATGATCCAATTAAGCTTATGTTAATTAAAGACCAGGACAGAGATTTGAAAAAATCTAGAGCTGAAGCATCAGACAACATTTTAAAATGCCAGTCCGCCAACAAAACTTATTATAACGGAAAGCGAAAATCGCCAAGATCCTATGAGGGAGGAGATTTAGTCGTTATCCAAAACGTAGACGTAACCCCGGGAGTCAACAAGAAATTGATCCCAAAATTTAAGGGACCTTATGTAGTGAAAAAGGTATTAGATCTGGATCGGTATGTGGTTGAGGACATTGAGGGATTCCAAGTCACTCAGCGACCCTTTAAGACTGTCATTGGACCTGATCAGATGAAACCGTGGCTTCAAAATTAATGTTCAAAATTTTATGATTATTTTCCAATTACAAATCTTTTCGCTCAACACTGATAATCGTTAATTTTCAGAATTAATATTTTAATTTAGATGATCCTCCATGTATATTTTTATTATCGTTATGTTAGGTAAGAAGAGTAAAGCAACTTATGGTTGAGAGATTGAGATGCGCTATCGTTTGTTATGTTATCCAAACTTATGGCTTTATGTGAACTTATGTATAAAACTTATGAATTCCTAATATTACTTTAGACATTTATGGCATTTATGAACATTTATTAATTATGTATTATGTAATGTCCTCTTATTACCGAGGACATTCTTGAAAGAAACTCGGAGAATAATTTGAAGTAACGATGATTTATTGTTGATTTCACATAACTCGGTTTGCGGTCTTTTACATACTGTGGTTCAATAGATACTTTTTGAATCGATCACTGCGACTGTTAACACGAGTACTCAGCGTTCAACTGACGATCGCATATCTACAGGTGAACTGCCTTTCGTTCAGTCACCTGTTGACAAAGCATAATTGGAAATATGGTATTGAACGGATGTGCGATTGTCGTTGTCCGCGTAGGTATTGCTAAGTTCGATAATGCGTACTTAGCTATTTGTGCAATAAACGATAGGTTAATGTACTTAATTAAGTGTCTTTTACTTGAGGTCATAGAAGGGCATTACACCACCCCTCCTAAATGAGCGAACTCCGATATTGACGCGGAGTCTGCGAGAGCTACTTGACCTCGAGTAAAGAGCTGCAATAAGCCATAAAAATGCGTGATTATCCTATATAAAATATGGTAGATATATTAAGTATAAAAAAATGTTAAAATATTGAGTTATATACATTATGAATTTATTAAAAATTATTAAATCTATTATTATATTATATTATATGAAATGTAGATGATAATTATTAAAAAGAAAAAAAGGAAGAATTGACAACAATCGAAATAAGATTGTTGTTTTATTGCGAGACTTCGTAACATTGTATGTGTTAAACGACGTTCGTCTCGGGTTGAGAATGAATTCTGCGTTCTGCACTTTTTGCTCTCCATGCTTTAATAATTGCGTTGCTTTGGGGTACAGCACTTTTAGAGGTTATCTTAACAACTGGGTCAATGAATACTAATGGTGTTAAGTGCAAAGTGCAGTGTTATTGTACTAATTATATTTGCAAAGGAGGTTGTAACTATTACTTAGGTATGTATGCTATAATGCTATGTCGAAACTTAACTTATATCAGATTGTTTTTGTGTTTGATAAATGTAGATAAAAATTCGTTTGAGTCAGCGTTCCTTATTCGTCGGTTATAATGCTTACGTTAAGGATAGGAGAGAGAGAGAAAAGGAGAGAAAATGGAATGGTAGGTAGATTTATATGTAATATTATTAGCTTATTAGTTAAATTAATTTTTATTACATATATATTTTTTTTATAGTGGTTAAGCTTCTTGAGCGTCGGTTGCGGGGCCGTATAGACGCACACGGTTTTTGTGAACCTTCGCTGTTTTTCCTTCATCATTCGAGATGACGCAATTCGGATCCTCTACTGTGGTAACTACAAATGGTCCTTTATACCATGGATCAAATTTACGTCTTCCTTCGTTTGTCAAGGTTACTAAGTCTCCGGGATTTATATTTAATGGTTTCGAATTTATGTTTACTTTTGAGTTTCTTTTTCGTTTTTCCATTTCAAGATGTTGCGCTACTCGTAAGTGAGCGTACTGTAATCTGTATCGGAGTTCCTGTTCGAACGCATCGATATTGTAACATTGTTCTATTTTACTGTTTTGAAGAGTATCTGGCAGATGAACCTGTCGGCCATATATTAATTCGAAAGGTGTGTAATTATGGTACGTGCTTGGTGTTGTATTATAGCAAAATGCGTAGTAGTGTATCCAGTTATCCCAGTCATTGTTAAATTCATTGATATACATTCGAAGGAATTCATTCAGTACTCTGTGATTACGTTCACAGCCTCCGATTGTTTGGCTGTGGTATGCTGTAGATATTTTGTAGGATATACCGAGTAATCGAGTCAGGTTCTCGAGCACCTGGTTCTTATACTCGGTTCCCATGTCTGTCCGAATTCCTTTCATTGGTCCGTATATTAGGATGAAATGCTTTACTAAGTTTTCCGCGATTGTATTGGCATCTTTATTGGGTATAGGGATAACTACTACGTATTTTGTTAGTTCGCATTGAACCGTAATAGCATATTTGTTATCTTGTATGGTTGTTGGGAGTTTACCGATTGTATCTATACACACAATATCGAACGGTTGCTGTGGGGTTGGTGTTAATATTAATGGTTCGGGTTTTCTTATTTTACTTTTATTTATTTTACATTGGTGGCATTGTTGTGTAAAGTTTGCAACGTCTCGTGACATGCCTTTCCAAATGTAAGTAGATCTAAGCTTCTTCAGAAGACTTTTTTGACCGTTATGACCACCCAGCAGCGGATCATTATGATGCTGTTTTATTAGGTGTTGTTTTTCCGCATTAGTCTCTACTTTTTGCCTAGCCGTGATGAGTATGATGCTGACTTTTTTAAATAATGATTACTTTCCTCTTTCAGTATACTTGGAGTGCACTCCTTGAAAATTTGGTCGTTAAGACACAGTTTAACTTTTTTTTATTTTCATATCGCTGGCTATTTTATTTAGCTCAGGCAGAACTAGCGCTAGAGCTGTTCTGCCATTAGCGACTGGGATGGTTTTGCGCGCGATGAACCTACCCTTATGCCTCAGTGACATCCTTAGATGTGTGGGCGTTAACTGAAAGCTTAATAGTGGTATTTTTATTACCTCAGCATTATTAAGGGCCTCATAAACTTTGGGCTCTGTGATTGCATTAGTTACGGGGTTGTTACTCTTTTGGGGCTGGTCGGAAGATCGAGACTTTGATCGAGTTACTACTAGTACATTACTGACATTTTTTGCTATGGACTTAAGCTCGTCGATTGTGATGCGTGACAAGGCGTCTGCACATACGTTTTGTTCGCCTTTTACATATTGGATGTCGAAGTTGTATTCTTCGAGGTCCAATCTCATACGCGTTAACTTAGATGTTGGGTCTTTCATGGAAAATAAGTAGATAAGTGGTCGGTGATCTGTTTTGACTGTAAATTTAGTTCCGAAAATGTAGCAATGAAAATATTTTATTGCCCAATGTACTGCGGTCAGTTCTTTGAGGATTGTGGGCTTGTGTGATTCGCCTTTAGTAAATGATCTGGATGCGTAGGCTATAGGTAGATCGTTTCCATTGAAATTTTGAGAGAGAATAGCACCGCATGCATAGCCTGAGGCGTCTGTTGTTATTGTGAATGGTTTCGAAAAGTCGGGGTATTGCAGGATTTGCGGTGATGTTAGTGCTGCTTTTAATTTGATGAAAGAATCTTGACATTCCTTGGTCCATTCAAACTTCACGTTTTTTCTCGTAAGATGATTTAAAGGTGCTGTTAACTCTGCAAAATTTCTTATAAACCTGCGGTAATAATTTACAAACGCGACGAACCGTTTAACCTCGCCCGCTGCAGTCGGTACGGGGTATTTTTTGATGGTGTCATATTTCGTTTCGTCAGGTAGAATACCTTTATCGGTTATCTTGTGGCCTAAATATGTAACTTCATTACGAAAAAACTGACATTTGCGCGGGTTAAGTTTTAAATTGAATTTTCGACACGTTGCGAACACCTTTTGCAAATTTGACAAGTGGTGGTCTGTTGAACAGCCAATAACAATCAGATCATCCATGTATAAAAATGCTCTTTCTGGAGTAATGCCTGCGAAAGCTATTGACATCATCCTCTGAAAGCTGTTTGGGCTAACTGACAGACCAAAAGGCAATCTCTTAAATCGGAAAGATCCAGCATCTACGCTAAATGAAGTTACGTCTCTAGATTTTTCGTCGAGGGAGATTTGGTGGAAACCAGATATCAAATCTAGCACTGAGAACCATTTGGCTCTTCCTAGTTGATCTAGAATATCTTCTATTCGTGGTAAAGGAAATTTATCGGCTAATAATTTTTTATTAAGCTGTCAATCAAGTAATCAATAACTAGACGCCACGCTTTTTCGCCATTTTGTGATTTTTTAGGAACTAGAAGAACTGGACTATTATACTCCGAGACTGATGGTTCTATAATGTCGTGTTGCAAAAGTTTGTCTACCTGCCTGTTTAATTCGTCTTTTTGAGTGTGCGGTGATCTATAGTTCTTTACATATACTGGTTTTTTGTCTGTAAGTTGTAATTTTTGTTTGTAGAAATTGTTGACAGTAACGTAATCAGAATCTAATGTAAAAACGTCCGTGTATTGTTCGCAAAGTGACATCACTTTGTCCTTCACGTAATCTGGTATTCCCTCGGTGTTAATTTCTTTACGGAATTTGTCTAAACGGTCGACGTTATCGTCTGTTAGTTTGTATATGTGAAAGTTGCGTATGTCAGTTGTGTTGACTTTAAGGTTTTTTATTGTCACTGGGTTGTCGTTTGTATTTAGTAGTTTAATGAGTGGAGATTTGTTTGAGACTATCGTTCGAGCTATGAATACACCTGGATGTATTTCGTCATTAGTTACTACTGCGTCGTTTGTTAATGTTTTAAGTTTAGGGACAGGTCTAACAACTTCACATCTTGGTGGTAAGATTATTGTCTCGTCGTCGGGTCCACTAGAAATTGGGAGTTGTAACTTCTTGCGTCCTACTTGAACTGTCATGCACCAATTATCGTAATCTAATATACACTTGTACTTAGTAATAAAATCTCGACCTAGTATTGCATCTGATGGTATGGGAAAATCGGATGGGACTATCTGAAAAGTGTGTTTTACTTCATGTCCTTTGAGAAAAATTTTTGTACTCATTGTACCTAATGATTGTACTGCGCCACCTGTTACTCCTTTAATATTTGTTTTATTTGACTCATCTAAAATTTGATTGGGGTCTAATTTTGATTGTTTAAATATGGATATATCTGCCCCAGTGTCAATTAGAAATGAACAGTCTAAATGGGACATAGCAGTAGTAAGTACGATTGAATTTGAAAATGAGAGATCAAAATGATAAATAGGAGAATGTTCTCGGGGAGCTAGATGAATTATGAAGTGAAGTGTTCTTGACAAACCCCAATACAAAAATAATCTTGATCAAACTGCCGACGTTTCGTTCAGTGTTCTGAACATAATCATGGCGCTGAAACTATGAATATGTTAAGTATTTCTTATACAACCAAAAAAATATCACTTACATGTCATCAAGATCAAATTTGACATGTTTGACATTTCATACTGTATATCAATTATTTAAAAGGCCATTATAAATAATAGAAACCTATAAAATTGTGAACGCTAAATATTGTCAAAAATGTGTCAAAAGATAAGAAAAAAAATATGTGTCTTTTTATAAGACTCCCGTACCATAACAACATAGAAAATTTCACTTTCAAAACCCTGAACTCCCTAAACATATATCCAGCTTGGTATTCATTGTCTTCTTTCAATAATCTCATTTTCTCCAAAATTAAAGACCCAACACCTATAAAAAACCAGAGTTGCGTAGTATATCAGATCACATGTTCTGATTGTAACCCTCCTAAGGTATATATTGGAGAAACACAACAATACATAAAAAAGAGATTACAACAACATCAATTGAATATCACTAAAAATAATTCAACACATTCCGGTTTAGTGGAACATGCCATAGAAAACAATCACAACTTCGATTTTGAAAATGTTTCGATATTAGAGCGTGAATCTAATTGGTTTGAAAGATTATTCAAAGAGGCAGTACATATTAAAACATCTGATAATATTGTAAACAGACAACAAGATTTTCATAACTTTGCCCAAGCATATTACAAATTATTCAAATAAATGAACATATGAAAACTATCACATTTTCAAAACAAATATGTATACAAATTTTATCCATCATCTTTTGACACATTTTTGACAATATTTAGCGTTCACAATTTTATAGGTTTCTATTATTTATAATGGCCTTTTAAACAATTGATATACAGTATGAAATGTCAAACATGTCAAATTTGATCTTGATGACATGTAAGTGATATTTTTTTGGTTGTATAAGAAATACTTAACATATTCATAGTTTCAGCGCCATGATTATGTTCAGAACACTGAACGAAACGTCGGCAGTTTGATCAAGATTATTTTTGTATTGGGGTTTGTCAAGAACACTTCACTTCAAAATGATAAATATTCGCATCAGATTTTCCCTTAACCTCCTCGGCCGTTTCCCTGGTCGGGTTCCATTTCATCGTTGTTTTCCGATGTAAAGTTATATACCCGGGTCGCGTTTTCGTGACCTCGTGAACGATTTCCACTGCCGCGGATTCGTTGACTGCCGCGATAGTTATAATAGGATCTATTTAAATTCCCTTGACCTTGGCTTTGGCGGCCTCTCGAGCTTATCGCACCACGATTATTGCGAGTATTATTATTGTTATGATTACCTCGACCACGATAATTATTACGATAAAAAGATGGTTGATTTCGTGTATAGAAAATACTAGACGAAGATGTTGGCTGTGTTGGACTAACGCTTATGAATTTAGTGAGAGCGTCTTGGATGGTGGAAAAATTTCCAGCTTCCATTACTATACTAGCTCTCTCTGATGTTGTATTTTTGATTAAGGTTCGTACTGTATGTTCAGTGGCGTATTTGTTCGCCACCGCAACTGGTACACCCTCAGCTATATAGGCTTTTTGAAGTTTTTCCGCCAATACCTCCATTTAGGCCGCGTATGCATTAATGTCTTTGTGGTTCTGTTTGCAGTTAGATAATTTAGTTGCAAGCGACTGAGAACTTTCAGTTTGAATTCCTGATTGCAGTTTAAGAATTATATTGTCTAAGGTATTTTCATTTGTAATAAGGTCCCTCGCCTTGCCCGTTAAGCGAGTCTTAACGAACGCAATGGCATTGGGGCCATGATCATTGGAGATTGTTTTCAGCAATTCTAGTGCATCTATGAATGCACGGAGTTTGTTTGGTGAGCCATCAAATGCTGCTGGAAGAATTTGACTGGCGGGCTTGAAAAATTCAATGTTTGATAGAGGCATATTTGCAGTTTAAATTTCTTCGTCTGAATCAGATTCAGCTAGAGAAGAACTCGGATCTATATCCGTTAGCCAGTCGACTGGTACCACGTACTTAGCTTGTAGCGCGGCAAAAGCTTTTACTACTTTGTCTCTAATCGCGTGAAATAAGACTCGAGCTTCTGCTCTTTGTGTGTTATCGAATTGACTGTATGTTGACCGTAGCAATTTAGTAGTTGCATTAAAGTGATTAATTAAGGTATCCCTAATTTCGGCTCGTACAGTTTCAGGCTTAGGTACTTCTTTCTTTATCGCGCGTTTGGATTGACTCACTGTTGATTCTTTTAATAGTGTCAACTGCCGTCTAATATCATCCCAAGATGATGACATCTATGGTCTCTTTGACAGTAAAATATAAGAGGTAGAGTCCAGTGGTTTTTAGAGTGACACTACGGGAGTAAAGGGTGGGAAACGTAAAATTGTTGCATAATCGCTTAACTCGTAATAGCAATTAGTGAGCAGCAAAGTCAAACTAGTTATAAATTTTACGATAATTCAAGATTCAAGTTTATATCTTAGTTCTTAGCATATTTAAGTTGTAATTAATCCTTAGTCTAGATGATTTTTATTTAATTTTAGCTTAGATTTACGTGGGATAAGATAGTATATATGGTTAAAGTGCTTGTATATACGCAATTTGCAATTATTATATTCGCTAAGCATGGGAGAGAATAAAATGCAAAACTTACATTATTGTCCATTCCTTTTAGCGATAGGGGTACGGGTGTCATATCGGCGAACTATACTGTCACTAACACTGACCACTGACGCACTGACTTGTAAGTTCCTGAGGTGCAGCTAATGTCTGGGTTGTTGTGCTGGCCTAAAGGTCTTGGAGCGGGTCCTGGTACTGCCTGGGAGCTGGTGCCGGTGCAGGTGCTGGAGCTGGTGCCAGTGGGAAACGTTGGATGCCTTGGAGTGCCGGTACAGCTTGCGGTATGGTCATTGTTGAAATCGCGTATCCTCTTTGTAATGCCATGTAATGTCCTCTTTGTATGTTCCTTTTGACGTTTCTGCGGTACATTTGGAACATTTTTAGCAGGAACAGGGCAGTTAGGAGTCCTAGGATCGCGTACAGTACGACTTTCACATCCTTGGTGACGTTGTACTCCTGGTTCTCAACAATGAAGTTGGAGTTTACTACGCCGCTTTCGTGTAAGTCTTGAGTGCTCGACTTGGTGTTGCCCATCTCTTCTAATGGTCAGGATACTTCCACTTAACGTCCACTATGATTCCACTGGCAGGATCGCCATGTAATGTCCTCTTATTACCGAGGACATTCTTGAAAGAAACTCGGAGAATAATTTGAAGTAACGATGATTTATTGTTGATTTCACATAACTCGGTTTGAAGTCTTTTACATACTGTGGTTCAATAGATACTTTTTGAATCGATCACTGCGACTGTTAACATGAGTACTCAGCGTTCAACTGACGATCGCATATCTACAGGTGAACTGCCTTTCGTTCAGTCACCTGTTGACAAAGCATAATTGGAAATATGGTATTGAACGGATGTGCGATTGTCGTTGTCCGCGTAGGTATTGCTAAGTTCGATAATGCGTACTTAGCTATTTGTGCAATAAACGATAGGTTAATGTACTTAATTAAGTGTCTTTTACTTGAGGTCATAGAAGGGCATTACAATTATGATAATTTATGTGTTATGCACGCTCTTATGATTCTTATGAACTTAGTTGTGAAAACCTTGAAAAGTTGTCACGTTACGTTTATGCTAGGTTATGTACCTTCCTTATGCTTTATGTGAACTGTGAACTACGGATCGGGACGATCCTTTTGTCAGGATAGCCGAACTGTAGTAATTACGCGAATTATGTTTTATGTAATTTTAAGTTGGTAGCGTGGTAGCGTGTCGCGTTGACAGGTGACAGGACTGTTCTGTGTTACGTCCCAGAGAGAGCATGCTTGTTAGAAAAATGGAGGAAATTAAATTAAACCTAAAGTAACGAAAATCTACTTATTTACTGGCCATCCCCACACTATGAGTAATACTAGCCCGGTCCGTCGGTTTTAAATATTTAAGCAAAAAAATTAAATAATAGCTTTAATTAGCTAATTTTAAATGTAAACCTGGCATTAATGCCAGGTAAATTAATGGTTCATCATATTTTTAATTGACGTAGATTACGGTATAGCTCGGTGAGACTTTAACGGTGCAGATTATGTGAAAAAAAACATTTATTTATTTTGGCCCTACAATAGTTTTAATACGTCCTCAAATGGGGGCATAAATTGGACTTTATGGTACGGTACTGTCAAAAAAGAATTTTATATTCCTTCATACATATGTCCCAAGACTTATCTGGGATCAATTTTCATTGCGCAGCTTCAAATTCTTGTTGAATTTTCTCTGAATAAACGTTTTCGGCTTCTTCAATATCCAATTGAAGTTCCAATTAAATTCTCTCGTGCCATAACATCCTGATTCTGCCCTTAATACATAAATACCTATTCATGTGTCGATCGATAGACTATCATTAAATAGTCTGCTCAGTTAATAAACAGTATAAGGAACTCAAGAAATTATGTCTTCTATAGATGCATGAGAAACAAATGATCCGTCACTCTGTCGATAATAGAGATGAGCTTATGCCTCAGAGGCATGAGCTAAATCTTATGTTCTTTATTACTTGTCATGTCATTCATTTCCATATATATGTGATAGATGAAGTATGTGTGCTTCGGGTGTATAGATGTATACATACTCGACTTATTTAACAAACTCACATCCTCCAGGTTTTTCTCCAAGTGGCGACTCATCGTATGGGTAGAAAAAGAAAATGTCTCAACCACGTATAGATGTAATGTATTCAATAACAAACTATTATTTAAACAAATTATTAAACAAACAAATTAATAACAAACAAAAATAAAAACAAAAATAAAAACAAACAAATTATTTAAACTTGTAGTACTAAAAGTGGGCAGTATATTTCAGAAATTAATAATAATGGTACAGTATAAATTTAAAACGTTGGTTGATCATATAACCAATAAAAAGAGAGCAATAACTGATACAGTCCATGGTAATACACAATCCCTTGTAAACTTTGAAAACACCGCTTAAAAATTTAAAACCGACGGACCGGGCTAGTATTGCTCATAGTGTTAAAATGTATACTTGCCAATGTTGATTTCATTTCCTATCTTTCATAGACGGTAATTAACGCTAAATTTCAGTATCAAAGTCATACTAGCCACTTAATAATCTTTTGAAAAAAAGACACATAAATATCAGATTATATTTACAAAGGAGTTATAGTTATCTTAAAGGCTAAACACGTTCAAAACCTAACCAAACAATTGGATTATATATAACTTTAATAGTTAACGAATATCAAATAAGCTTATTGACCAAATATTACATTAAACCAAATATAACATTTCAAAGAATGTTGAAAAATTTTAAACAATCAATGAAATTTGTATCGAATTAACTTAAACCAATAGGAATGTAATATGGGCCCTTATTATGTGAGGGTTTAATAGAAAATTGACACACTAGTGTCAATATAGGTACCGATATTACGTTTGGGTGGAATTGATTGAGGTAATTGATTGATTTCATAAATTAACTGGTTCCTTAGTGAAGCATGGGTGCGGGGCTTCGCAAACGCCCGCTTTATTCGAGTTCAAAAAAAAAAAAATAAACGACTGAATAAAATAGAAAATTATATTAACAAAAATATTAAGTCAAAATAGCAAAAAGAATAAGTGTATCCTGCTAAGTTATTCAGATTATAAAGTTACACAAGCCAAGTCTAAAATTAACACACAACAAAACGAAATCAAATATAATTTAATTAGAGAACAGACAGAACAAGAAAAAATAAACACAAGTGTCAAAGTAATATCTCCCTTAAACCATTAATGTGTATATGAGAACTTATCGCTACGAGATATGAGGACAGTGATTTTTCCAAAATTACATTAACCAAATTATCGAAATTGCACAACTGTCGATATATCAAAACCAACCCAAAATTTAGTGCTACATAACCCTTGCAACTTAGTAACGACTCACCCAATACGCCGACTACCTTGGTCCCGGCTCGGCGCCCTGCAACTTCTTTCGACGTAGCCTACTCACTCGCGGTTTCACTCAGGCGGCGAAATTGACTGACTACCCCTCGAAAAATAATTAACAACCCTTTTCAAAAAAATTCAAAGCTCCCAAAATTTACGACTCAAAATGAATTGACTCCCTGGATAATAGTAATCTCGAATCACTAATCTTACTTCTGAACTTTGAAACTCCAGATGGTAGGTAACCCAAAATAAAATTACTCTGCAATTCAACAAAATTAAACTTAAACCAATTCCTAACTTTAACCCTCAATTTATTCTCAAAATGAAATTACTCTGAACTTCAACAAAAGTACTACTCCCACGTAATAACTGAAAAGACTACACTTCGCCCTCGGCGAACAAAGGAAAACTCTAACTCTTAAGGTCCCAGACCTTCCCAGAAAAAGAAAAACGATTAACTAACTCGAAGCACGACCGTCGGAGAACCAGGTTTTCCACCTACTTCTTAACTCTCAACTTTATTCTCTCCAAGAGCTCTCGGTCCCCCCTTCTTCGGATACCAAAATTCGATCCAAGTTTTTCCCTCCAAAACTCTAATTGGTTGAATTTTGCTTATTGAAACCATAGCTATCCTTGTTACGTTATAAAGTCCGCCCTCTTAATTACTTAGGTGTTGTTATAAATAACATGAGTATGTTCTAATTACCGACTTATTGTGTTAGGTAATGAGGAAGGAATAAATCACGTAGCGTTTTTTTTTTGTTTATGCGTATACAGGGTACTCTTTCCTAATGTTACAAAACCTAATAAAAATAAAAAAATCCCTTAAACACCAGCAGGGTGTTACAGGAAGTTAGGCAGGTAATTCTTGAAGTTTTTGAAACACTTGTGGCGCTTAACAAAGTTAAGAAATTTCTGTGACAATAAAAAAGAAGACCATTGCCTGTTTAAGCTTAATTCAGGAAGACTTTAAATAAGTTGCAATTATCTCAAGGAAAACATGATGTTTGAATTAAGGAGTCCTGACACTTTGAAGTGAGTTTAGAACTTTTTAAGCTACTTGTTATATTTCACTTAAACTAGGGTATTTACAAAGGAGTCGCAAGTATCTTTAGGAGAATGAAAAATTTGTAATGCTTTAAACAAATTCTGACATTTTCAAAAAAATTTAGAAGTTTCCATGATGACACTTTTGAATGAGTTGCAACTGTTTTAAGAGAAGCATGAAGTTTAAAATGGATATGTAATCCATAAACAAGTTCAAACCAGTGAAGGGTAGTTGGCGAGATCTTAAGGGATTTGTGAGGATCTTTAATAAAGCAGTGACATTTCTAAAGAATTTTAAATTGTTTTTGGGAAAACCTGAAATTTATAACGAATTTGTTGTACCCTTAAAAAAGTGCCGATGCTTTAAAACTATTTAAGTTTTTGAGCAACTTCTAACTATTTGAATGTACTTATGTATCTTTTAAAAAGAGTAGTAGTTATTTTAATAAAACGTGAAATGAATACATATTAAATGGGTAAGTTGAGAATTTTGTAAGTTGTTTATGAAAATTTTAGTCTGTCGATGAAATTTTTAAATGAGTTCTAAAGTTATAAATTTCTTAAACGAATACGTAGGTACTCCAATTATGGCATGGATGATGAAAATCTTTCATACGTCAAATATACTATGAGTTTTTCCAATAATTTGAGGGGATCCAATAATAATATTTATGAAGAAGTTGAATTCGTCCTAAAAAACAAAGATTGAAAAAGGATTGGCACCATTATTGTTTATCAATTTTGAGGGAACCTAGGAAATTTTTAACAAACTTTATAAATAGCAGTCACATTTAAAGGAGTTGAAAGGTCCCTTAGAAACACATCACAAAAATGAAATTAGTTTCACTGCTGGGATATTGTTGCTTTAAGGGGATTAAATAAGGGGGGGGGAATGGTGATATTGAAAATAAAGTGTGACCCGTCAGAATAGCCCAAGTCAAAATAGCTCAGACAAAACAGCCCCGACAAAATAGCCCCGAACAAAACGGCCCGGGACAAAACAGCTCGATACAGAATAGCCCCGAGCAAAATAGCCCCGACAAAGTACCTCTTACTAATTCTCTAAAAAAATCTGTTAGCAAAAATAACTCATTAATCATTTTGCGGCAGATGTTTGACAAATAGCTTTAACAGAAAAATTCTGTTAGAATGGCCACCCATTTTCATTATCGCCGTAATTATGTATTCCGAAAATACCGATAATTCCTGACCGTTCTTTCATGAGACATCTCTTACACTACCTGCTATTTATGACAAAACAATTTTATTCTTTGATATCTTTTATTTGTATTTACATACTTGCCGATAGTTAAGATAATCATTATTATGTCTAAAGGCCTCAGCGGCAAAATAAGGGATTATTAGTGTGATGAGCTCTTACAAGAATCGACCGTTCGTCACCGCGTTATCTGTAATCATTTGGATGACATTATTGGAAGATACTATTTATAGATTGGTAGTTGGAATAGGAACCGATAAACGGCCAATAAAGACTACCCCTGGATGTATAAAGACAGTGAAAATGACAATGTTCAAGTTATTCTGTACGTAGCTATTTAGTAGTAACGTTGTATAAGAGAGTTCTGTGAGTTCCAGTGCTGAAAAGAAGAATGGAGAAGATCCTGACGCAAAAAGGCAAAGATATGCTTTTGAAAGATGGACATCGGCATCGAAAATCCAGAGAAAACCGCGACGGAAGTACATCTTGGAGGTGTATTAACCCTGAAGTATCTGACGAAAAGATATGCGCGTAGTTATCATGTGTGATGAAACCCAACGCTTCACCGGCAACGATGTACGAACTTAAAGACACATGTAAGCGTTCGAAATGGCGGCAAGAGACGGGAGCGTACGAAAAATTCCCGTATTAGGTGACTGACATTGACAATTTTTTTTCTTCGGAAAATCATGCCGGAGGTACGCGGAATGTATTGAGGGGTAGGCGAGAAGCGGACTGTGAAAATTTGGTAAGGTTCTGTAACTCACGCACGGAAGTGGCAGATCTGAACAATGACCCTAAATTGAGGGTGCAGTCTATTTTTGGGGATCTTAGAGGGTTAAAGACCACTCTATAGTGTCAGATCATCCTAAAAATTTTCAAAAAAGCTCAAAAAATCACAGAACTGCTTTTATAATAAACAACTCCTAACCTTAAATCCTGAGGAGTACAGAGAGGAATGCTGCACGCTCTGTAGCATAGGATCCAAGACGACATTCAGACCACTCCCGATTCCATTGTATGCGGTCATTATCGGTACTTCGACCTTCCCCATGAAATAATTGAAGGAGCAGCAGTACCCGTCGACGGTCAGCGACTCCCTAAACTGTTCCGTGCAGTCAAACTCCTCAAAGTTCCAGGAGCAGTACACCAACATATCCTTGCAGTCTTGCGTTACGCTCGTTAACAGAAAAGTTGTGTTTATGGAATTCTTATCGAGGATGCGTTGAAACAATTCGAATTCTGTGGTGTTGTAGTCCACCAGGTTCGGATTAGTGTAGGCTAAGAGTTGAGGAATAGTCCGGCGAATGGTTGAAGTCTCTGAATCCTGCAAGTCTCTAATGAAGAATAAATACATGTATTGGGTGTTCTATAAATGATTTAAAATAATATTTCAGAAGGGGATTTCTGAAGATTTCCCCTAAAAAATGCTGAAAATTTTTTCCTTACAAATTCTCTAAAAATTTGTCGATTTTAGACTCCAGGATTCTGTTAAGGTTGCATATGGTGACAGCAGGAAATTCTATGGTGTTGGTTGGGGTATACGAGGACAATATAGTTATCCTGGTTGGGTTGCTGGTGTACCTTTCCCAAAATAGTACTGTCATGTAAGCCGCTCCACAGAAACCTGCTATTACCACCACAAACCAGAATATCCTAAAAAATAAAACAAAGTGTTGAAATGTTTAAAAATATCTACAAAAAAAATGTGGAACATAGGGCACATGAGACAGTGCATAGGATACAGGCACAGATACGGAGGTATTAAAGAGATCTAGGCGATATTACTGTGGCGAATGCATTTGGAGAGGGGAATGGTAACCCATGGTAACAGTGTGTACATAAATCGTTTTCCTAGGAAAATTGATATTATGAACATTTTCCAGCAGCTGGTACTCTGCCCAGAGAGAAGCTCTTGTGTGCAACGGTAAACTTTGAAATGTGTAGTTCGCTTTGTATACAAAAATTACCTGATTCGTTTTGGGGGAATTCATAACGTTTCAGCTCATGTATCGTTGACAAGCGATCAGAATATGCGCGATACTTTACAAAAGGTATAACTAAAGTCGCATGACGTTAGATCACACAATCTCGGTGGACAATTATGGTTCCGGATATGAGAGATAACACGGTCCGCAAATTTCTGTTGGGGCAACTGTTACGGTAACATGACAAGGAAATTTCTGTGGCATGCTTTGGTTGATATGGATGTAGATGAATCATCCAAGATTCCAGCAGGATGACGTAACTTGCGACACCTGCGCAAGAAACAATGGACTTGCTGCAACCGAGGTTTTCAGACTGTGTTAGTTCCCGTAATGGGAACCATAAGTATTCATCGATCGTATGATCTAACGCCATGCGACTTCTGGTTATGGTGTTTTGTGAAGTATCGAGTACAAGGATGTCTTTTTCTTACTTATTTAAAGTATATATCCAAGAAGCACTATCCAAATGGGACTGAATATTAACAACTACGATTTGACAACACTGTTTTCCGCGGATGATCAGGTGACAACTGCAAGCTGCGAAGAAGCTGCAGATTATATGGTCAGGAACCAACTAATATGTTGAAACAATGTTTTGGAAAAAAAAAATTCGCGAGAAATCCATTTTTTTGTGCGGATTTCATTGTTAAACATCTAAATTACTCATTTAACTATAATACATAAATCATTGTCATAAAAAAATAAGTTTTAAATTTATTATATGATAAAAATATGATAAATATGAGAAAGTAGAAATACACTATGTACATACCATTTGATATCATAATAATACAAAATATGTTAATAATTTTATAATGTATGTTTTATTAAATTCTGAGTGTACAATACTCATCTTATATCTGAGTAAATGGTCTACAAACAATTATATTAGTATTACTGTTCTTTTATGAATAATTTCAAAAATCGAAATTCAGTCGTTATTCAACGTCTGCCGTAAAAATCGCTCTAGTGAGGGCCCCCTTTTACTTATTATTTGTTATTTGTATTTCCTTCAAAATACACGGCTTTACACTTCTAATATATAGATGTGCTGTGGTGTCTTGTTGAACTGAACTCATCGATATATAATTGTGATTTTTATATTAAGTAAATTTCATTAAAGAATTGAAAAATATTACTGACGTCGTTGTTGAAAGGTATTTTATTTTTAATTCTTATAATTATATATACTACTACTTTTAATTAATATTATCTGATTTTAAGTTTATGGTGGACAATGGAACAAGATAGGGCAAGTGAACAAAGGTATACAATTCATTATTTGTTAATACACATTAAATGTTTTCTCATATTTAGTATTATTATTTATACATATAATCCATTTACATTGGCTTTGAAACAATATATTAAAGAGAAACTGAAGATGTTATAAGATGAATATTGTATACTCAGAATTCAGTAAAACGTACATTATAATGTTATTAAATATTTTGTATTATTATTATTATTATTATGTCAAATAGTGTGTACATAGTGTATTTTTATCATATTTTGTCATAAAATAAATTTAAAACTTATTTTTTCATGACAATGACTCATGTATTATAGTTAAACAAGTAATTTCCATGTTTAACAACGAAAACCGCACCAAAAAAATGGATTTTTCGCGAAAAATTTGTTTCCAAAATATTGTTTCAACAAATTAGGTGGTAAACTAGTGAATAAATTAATAAACAAATCGCATCTTCGTAATGTGCTCAGAACGGTACCCCAAATCAAAAGAAGAAACATCAAAATTTTGGTTTTTTTCCAAATTTCCAAAGATATTGTATATGGCATGAGGTGCTAAATTAGGAAAAAAATGTGTTTTTCTTCTTTAATTTTTTGAACAAACTTAATTTTGGTTTTTGTTATATTCGTCAATTGATATCGATAGAAAAAATGTTCCTCTAGGGCAATATGAGCTTAGAAAACCTCAATTTTTTTTATTTGTGCGTAGATGGTTATTACAAAAAAAATGCAATTTGAATTTTGTAATAAACTATTTGATGAAACTGTATATGAAACAAATGTAAGAGAATCTGTGAAAATGGAATTTGTAGCTCAGCAGGGATTTGAACTTGGGTCTTCCAATTTCGCGTCGGGTGTTCTTACCACTAAACTACCGAGATACTTCCTACCTCGTTGCACTCCATGTCGCCTTCTGTTGTTCCTTTATACACCAATCAATTAGGGATTTCGCCATGACATTGAATCATCGGACTGGATTTTTAGGTAATATAGGCCTACAGAAACAAAACGTATAGGAAGACCCCACGAGACTATAAACATTAGGCATTGTTATTAACAATTAAACTTCAACAAATGCACTCGTTTGGCTATTTTTGTTCGCAGGTAAAAACTAAGTTATTTTTGTGTAAAATGAACTACTATCTTCTAGGGAATTAAAAGGCCTTTAAAATGATTCTAAACCGACCTCGATATCTTTATTTGTTGCCGAGAAAAATGATATAGAATGACAAAATGGACAAATTCTTTGTTTAACAATTGTTATGGCAAAATTGAACCTGCGATTTTGTTATTTTGTAGAAAGGCGGGGGTTATGATGCTTAATATTCAATTCATTAAATTCAGTGTGAAGGTGTATAAGAAACAAATGTAAGAGAATCTGTGAAAATGGAATTTGTAGCTCAGCCGGGATTTGAAACCGGGTCTCCCAATTTCGCGTCGGGTGTTCTTACCACTAAACTACCGAGATACGTATCACTTTCATTTTCGCTGTTCATGTTAAACGTTTTGAGAGGATAATACGAAGGACGTATTGGTTGTACGCAACACACCGTACCTCCTCTCACGTTAATAATGTGGTCTCTTACGGGTTCTGATACATAAATGAAACAGATGGAATATATTAATAAATATGATATATAAATATGACTATATTTATATATCAGAACACGTAAGATACCACATTATTAACGTGAGAGGAGGTAGGGTGTGTTGCGTATAACCAATACGTCTTCCGTATTATCCACACAAAACGTTTAACATGAACATCAAAAATGAAATTGATACGTATCTCGGTAGTTTAGTGGTAAGAACACCCGACGCGAAATTGGGAGACCCGGTTTCAAATCCCGGCTGAGCTACAAATTCCATTTTCACAGATTCTCTTACATTTGTTTCTTATACACCTTCACATTGAATTTAATGAATTGAATATTAAGCATCATAACCCCCGCCTTTCTACAAAATAACAAAATCGCAGGTTCAATTTTGCCATAACAATTGTTAAACAAAGAATTTGTCCATTTTGTCATTCTATATCATTTTTCTCGGCAAAAAATAAAGATATCGAGGTCGGTTTAGAATCATTTTAAAGGCCTTTTAATTCCCTAGAAGATAGTAGTTCATTTTACACAAAAATAACTTAGTTTTTACCTGCGAACTAAAATAGCCAAACGAGTGCATTTGTTGAAGTTTAATTGTTAATAACAATGCCTAATGTTTATAGTCTCGTGGGGTCTTCCTATACGTTTTGTTTCTGTAGGCCTATATTACCTAAAAATCCAGTCCGATGATTCAATGTCATGGCGAAATCCCTAATTGATTGGTGTATAAAGGAACAACAGAAGGCGACATGGAGTGCAACGAGGTAGGAAAAGTGTACAAATTCTGAACTCAATACTTTGGTCTAACAGAATGACAATGAAAATCAAAATGTCAGTCAATGGTGGGGGTGCAAGCAAAAATGGCGGCAAATATCATCGATGTCGCCTTGAAATAATACGGTACTTGAGCTTCTTAATAAAATATGTTTTGTACTTAATACTGAACTGAAATCAGACGAAGAACCAACAGAATACATAAAACATCAGATGATAGAAACTTGACAGCTTTTATGATACACACATGTGCGTCGGATGGAGGAAAACAGATGGCCAAGCCGAGAAAGACCAGCAAAGTCATGGATAAATGGGATTAGGGAAATAATGAAACACAGAGCGATAGACGAAGACATCTGGAGAGATAGGAAGAGATGGCGATCGAAATTCTGGAAACGGCAGCGTCTGTAGTACCCCCTCTTATATATTTTGATGTATTCCGGTCATCTACCAACAATAAATGAGCTGAGCTGAATTATGGAATTAGACAGATTTTCAATAGATATTCAATATCATTGAAGAAAGCAATTGACCTTTTCTTTTTTGAGGAACAGCCGAAAGTGTTCCAGCAAAGTTGTGGACCTTTTGTTTCATGTTTAAATCCTAAATGTTGAGGTTGAAATATACATTTTATTAGTTGTCTAAATCATATGCATTTTAATCAAGAATAAAATTAGGCAATCTTGTTGGATAACACTCCAAATCTCGTTTATGACGGATACAATGTAGAAAGGTTTAGAACGCTTTGAGATCAGTAAGACAGTAAGTACTTTATATTTAACAAGTGGTGTGTTAATCTTCGTATAAAGAGATTCTATGCAATAATTTTAGGTCCATACAAAAATATTAAGTATTTCAATAATTTCTTAATGAATCCAAACTTCTTCTAGAATTGATGCTAGAAGAAATTTTCCAGGATGTCCCCTCCCCTGTACCCTGTTTCGCTAAGGAACCATTTTAACCATTTACAATCTACACGACAAATCTCTAGAATTATTTTATATCTTCTTCAAATTTTCTCTTAGATAATTTTGAGACTATTTAAGCAGTTTGCGAATATGCAGAACGGTGAAAACATTTCCGAATCATTTGAAATTTTTGGAATTGTTTTATAACAAAATCAAGAATCTCCATAATTCTACTAAGGAGCTCTTATTAACTATTTATTATCTGCTGGTGATATAGAGAAAAGTCTAGGTTGCTCTTTTATCAATTTAATTTTCTATTTATTTAACAAGCCGTTGGAAACATTCCTTCATCTAAAAAAAAAAATTTCACCATATTGCAGAATATGGAGAAACTGATGGAGATTTTAATAATTTTCTGAACCTTATAATACAGCTAAACCTTTTCTAGAATTACATCTAGAAGAATCTTTAAAATCTAGTCTAGGATCTTTTAATACCATTTACAGTTTTTATGTATCTACTAAACGAGCTATCTCCATATGTTCTGAAAAGTTTTCAATTCTAACCAAAACATTTACGAAATTACAGAATTTTTAAAAATTTTCTAAAGCGATTAAAACCTCCAGATTTTAAATATAATTTTCCTGTCACCTCGTTTCTGCTAGGGGTTTGTTTAATACGATTTACAGCCTACATGAAATCTAGAGGAATGCGCAAAGTTCCTTTAAGTTACTAATAGTCCAGTAATCAGCGGTAAAAAGCTTAATACTGTGGAATTTTGGGAAACATGGTCGATTTCTCTAAAAATTGGAATTTAGGTAATATATATAACCTTCTTCAAAGTTGGACTTGTGCCGAAGTGTGCTTTTTCCCTAGGGGTGGAAGCCCCTAAGGGGCTTCTAAGGGGTAAATATTTTTTTAAACAAAATAAACCCGGATGTCGATAGACTGACTAATTCTAAGCAGTTTTTGTTCTATAAAGTTGTTTTGTAAAGTTGATATTTTTTGAGTTATTCACGATTGAATCTACACATTTTTCATTAAAAAACCGAATGTTTTTTAACCGTTTTTATCAATAACTTGAAAATCTTTTATTTTATCGGAAAAAACATTCAAAACAAAAATGTAGCTAATAAACAAACAAAGAGATTCGTTTTTTAATTACCTCTATAAACCCAATAAGGGCTGAGTTATTGCTCATTGAAGGATGGTTATTTTTCGAAAAGCCCGAAATTGAAAATGTTCAACCTTCAATAACTTGAAAATGGTGAAATTTTTGGGAAAAACTCAATAGACCTTTTTTAAAGTACATAAAAACCTTCAAAAAACTGTTATAATACTTTCACTGTATGTCAAACGTTGCTCGCTTTTGTACCCGTGTTCCAAAATTCGTACTCCGAAATAAAAAAAATTCAATTGTTTTTTCCAGGGCAATTCACTTATTTTCCAAGCTATAAACTTTTTAAATGCATTTTGTAGGGAATTCCAAGCGCTTTAAGATTAAATGAGATAAAAGTTTTACAACCCGTAGTTTTGAAAAGGGTCGCGTTCAAAAGGCTTGGATGAGCTGTAATTATCATGCTAATGCAGACTTCGAACCACTATATCTCCTTCCATTTTTATGATACAAAGATAATCAAAATGCGGGATCTTTCAGTGAGAGAAACCCTACAATTAACATTTGAAACATTTTTTCATATCTTGAATAGTTTTTGATTTATGTAAGAAAAATGCATTCTTTTCCAAAATTACAAAAATGCAATTTTCATTTTAAACAATTATTTTTTTTTTAAATAAGCATTCCAAACCGGTTAAACTACCTGTATCATATCAATAATACCTAAATAAAGTTAATTGCAATTGGGTTACGCTTAATTGTTATCAAGGTGGTAACGACGAGGGTGTAATATTTCAATTTCAAAAAAAAAAGAAAGAAAAGTGTTCCTTATTCTTGTTATAAATCAGTTAATTCTTGCAAAAGACATTTATCGATACTCATTTTAAACGTTTTTTTATGTACTTTAAAAACGGTCGATTGAGTTTTCCCCAATAACTTCACCATTTTCAAGTTATTGAAGGCTGAAAATTTTCAATTTCGGTGTTCTCGAAAAATAACTATATTCAACGAGCAATAACTCGGCTGATATTGGGTTTATAGAGGTCATTCATAAACTAGTTTCTTTGTTTGTCTATTAGCTACATTTTTGTTCTAAATGGTTTTTTCCGATAAAATGAGAGATTTTAAGTTATTGGTGATAAACGGTTAAAAAACATTCGTGGTTTAATGGAAAATGTGTAGATTCAATCGTGAATAACTCGAAAAATATCAACTTTACAAAAAACTTGATAGAACAAAAGTTGCTTAGAATTGGTCAGTCTATCGACTCCCAGGTTAATTTTGATTTAAAAAGTTTTTACCCCTTAACAAGGGTGGCTTGCACCCCTAGGGAAAAAGCACACTTCGGCACAAGTTCAACTTTGAAAAAGGTTATAAATACTACCTAAATCCCAATTTTCCAGGAAATCGACCTTGTTTCCCAAAATTCCACACGAAAATGGCTGATGAGTGGACTATAAGCATTAAATAACTTCTAATATGACTCGGTGGATTTTCTCTATACGTTTTAAATTTTTTTAGGAACAACTATCTTCTATATTCTAAAGATTTTTTTAATAAACCATCTTAGGACGTTTCTGAGGTGTTAGTGTTTGATAGATTGGTATAAACATCTTATGTGAAATTGGAAGCTTTGATAGGAAACCCAAATACAGGAGTGTTTTCTGATTTGCTACATATGTTTTTTTTTGCCACTGGGGTATAAGAACAACAAATACATTTTGACTTTTCCCGTAATTTCTACCTATTAGTTCCAATGAAAATACAATTTTTAAGGTATGGTAGGATGACTATAACGAAGGTTTCTCTTACTTTTCGGAAGCTTCGATTTCTTCGGTGACGGTATATTTCAGGCCATGGATACTAGTGTTTTCGGCAAAGTCTCTGTAAGTTTCTTTTATTGTTTTCACTAGTCGATTTTCTCGTTTGCCATCGACGGCACTCCTCAACCTCATTTTGATCGAATACTGACGTGACTGCACGTTTTGTGTACATTCGTCGATTTATAATTAATTCATTGGTTTCTAAGGATGCGGTCGATAAAAAAAATGGAAATTATAGGTTTCTATTTGAGATCGAAAGAGATTTTTTTTATGTTCTATAAACAAAATGTAAAAAAGGATGTGTATTTTTTAACAATCCCCGAAGCATTCAGGTCCGTTAAGTTTATATGGTTCTGTTTAATTTAATCAATCATGAGACGTGGCCATTGAGGATTGTTTAAGACCAGGTCCTATGGTTTAGTCTTGGGGACATATGGACAGATTTTTTTTCATCAAAAACAAATTTAAAGGTGTGTTGTATTGATTTGAAAATCATATATTCTCAGTGCTTCGTAAAGAATTCAAAAATTCGACATCTAAATAGAATTACGGAAAGTTTACATATATTGGAAAAAGGCTTTAATTAGCGTCCATAAGCGACAATGCAAATGAAATATACGATTCTTGTCTCTGCAAATAAATATAAATGCGGCATACATATATACAGAATGTTGATATTTCAGTCGATAGAAGAATCTTGGAAATTTTTCGGGTTTCCGCAGTGGAGAAATTTCCCAGCGAAAACCTCCCTTATTATTTATTTTCATGATAACTTGGTAGTTACATAAGTTTCACTACATTTTAATCTACATATAAACACTGAAATATATTTGAACTTCTTAAAGTTCTCGAAATTAAGAAAATGAAAAGAACAAATATTGTCACCCCCACGGGTTACAAGTTACAAGTATACTTGTGGGTGCGCTAGGGAGTAGCTAGAAAAGAAATCGAGTGATAAATAGTATGCTGCATGTGCCGCACAAATTAAATATAACATTCAAATCATAAAAAAATAATAGAATACATGGGCGCCGCTACATAAGGGCAAGGGGGGGCGGTTTTCTTGGTTTTACGAATCTAAAAGCAATGGATGTTAAAAGCAATGGATGTTAAAAGCTCAGAAGGGATCATTCCTTGCACAACCATCGTTGTGCAAGATCCACCAGGTTCTTTAGGTGAGAGGAGTTCATAGTATTCATCCCCTAAATAATTATCTCCTATTAGTAAAGAATGGTGACTGGTGAGAAATATCTTCATTTTAATTTAATGCAAATTTTTTATTAAAAAAATATTATGCCCCCCCCCTGACTTAAATTATGCCCCCCCCTGACTTATTTCTTAGCGGCGCCCATGATAGAATATGTCAATGTTTTGCGAAAATTATACAATTTGGTTGAAGAAATGGACTTCACCAAATAAGTTACAAATTGTGATGTCACTTATGGTCTTCCTAACTGCTTGTAATGATTTGCTTATTAAATAGCACATCGTTCCAATAAACAGATACTTGCATAAAACTAGACTAATTTTCTTCCAAACCAATGCATCATAGGTTTGCGTTTGAAGCACACGCCCTTCACGGCTTGTTAATAATTTACCAAAAACTGTAATATAAGCGATATAATGTAGTAGTTCTGTAGCTGATTACATTACTTATTACAACATTCCTCGATATTTCTTACTTATATTCGATACCATACTCATACAATAGAACCAAAAATATACTTCTATTAAAGTCACAGAACATTATTAATAGTTTCCATTTTTAAGCTATTTCTAATATTAACAAACTGATTCGAAGTCAGTTAGTTTAGTTAGAATGTCAGCCTTTTGTTCCTGAGAACGAATGTACGTCATATATTTGATAGAATTTTAATCTCTGACAAAAATATATTGTTAGGGTTCGATTTTTAAGTAAAACACCGAGAGTCACAAACAACAAAAAATACAGCGCCTTTATTTCTACCGATACAACAAGTCCATCCTACATCACTGAACGACCGCCTGGAATACATCCCCGAAAACCCCCGAGTAACGAGTTTGGAGCGCTTCCCATGCACTAAGCAATTTCCCCCCCAGAATGACCAGAATGTTCTCATAGCCGAAATTGAGGAAGACGTCATACTGGGGATGGACGTCATGAGGAATCATGGATTCCAGTTGAATTTCGGACAGCGAGTGTTGAGGATCGGTCAAGAAGAATTACTGCTACACAATCGTGACAACTTTGTGTTAGACGTAATAACGGCAGAAGATGTGATTCTCCCGGAACGAAGCGAAACGATCACCTCTACCTGTCTGAGGGGTGTTGTGGAAGAGGGAATTCCAGCCGTGATCGAACCAGAAAACGATGACAATCGACTGGCTCGGGGGGTACTGGTAGGAAAGGCGCTCGTTACTCTCTCAAGCGAAGTGCCTGTGCGGCTACTCAACATCAATCAGTACCCGGTCACCATCAAGAAGGGTACGAAGCTGGGCACATGTATAGCCGCTTCGGCCATCGTAAGGGGCGTTAGTGAGGAAGAAAGGTCCAGACACACTCCGCAGGACTTGAAACAAATTCTTTCCCAGACCAGTGCGTTTCTCTCGCCCATACAGAAACAGAAGGCCAATGAATTAATAAACAAGTACCAGGACATATTTACCACCGAGAATGGAAAGCTGGGAAAGACCAAGGTCGTGACACATAAAATTGACACGGGCGAGACACGACCGATTCGTCAAACAGCAAGACGACGGGGTCATCGAGCCGTCAAGCAGTCCATGGGCCTCGCCGGTAGTACTGGTGAAGAAAAAGGATGGGACTACTCGATTCTGTGTAGACTACCGGCAGGTGAACAGTGTCACCAAAAAGGACAGCTACCCGCTACCACGTATCGACGACACACTCGATACCCTTGCTGGATCCACGATATTTTCGACCTTGGATTTAAAAAGCGGCTATTGGCAAGTCGAAATAGACCCTGCCGATAAGGAAAAGACAGCCTTTACCTTCGGTAACGGCCTGTGGCATTTTACAGTCATGCCATTCGGACTTTGTAATGCCCCAGCGACGTTTGAGAGGCTGATGGAGAGCGTGCTAATGGGTTTGACGTGGAAAACGTGCCTACTCTATTTGGACGATGTCACGATATATGGCGAACCTTGCATAGGCTACGAGACCGACTGCTGGAGCTCGACATCAGGAAGCTAGCTGTCCCCAAGTTAGGTGCTGGACGAGATCAGCTGGACTGGAGGGTTGTCCGGAATATGCTGGAAGTAGTGTTGAAGAATACCGGAGTGGAAGTTTTAGTCTGCTGTTTTGGGCCTGCACCATGTCGACTCGGGAAGACGGTCCCCTGTTATTTTGACGCCACGTCTCGCTGTAAGCGGGGGGCTAACTGCAGGTTCCTGCATGGGCCTACCAGGGATACGTTCCGAGACGAAACGTCTCTAAGGCGGGGACAGTGTAATGCGAGAAGTAAACAAAGCGACACATGTTTACTACTTCAAAAGAATTACTGCGACGCCTAACGCCTGACAGCTCCATGAATTCTCCCGGATTGTTGTTTACGGAAAGTAAATTAAGACCTTCTGAACATATCCTACGTAAACATTATTAAAAGAACAATCCAGAATTCTGGAGAGTATACGAGAAGGTTCTAGATCAGAATCAAGGAGTATATATATAAGCGGGCTTGTGATCGAGAAGGTGATTAGAAGTAGAGAAGCAGACGTGAACGCGACATACGATCCGAAAGCGGAGCAGTACAAATAAATTAAGTAGTGTCTAGTCTAGTGTACAAGTAGTTTTGTAAGTAAGTTTGTTAAATAAATTAGTGTACAATTAATGTAAATAAATTAGAAAATAAACGTTACAGTATATTTTCTGGCGACAGTAATATATGCACTTTTAGGTGCACATTTACTTCGGTTTTCAACGAGAAGGTAATAATTATATTACTTAAAATAAGTCACAGTAGTAATGATTACTCCTCTGATATTGTGTAGATCATGGAAGTTAGCTACGTAAAGGCTGATTCTAGTAACCTGCCCATGGTGGAGTTTGGAATGATCCACGACTTTTATGTGGCTAATCCAGATAAATTCACTGTACCCCACACATTTTACGAAAATACAATGAGGTTATGCTTATATGTACCACCTTCTCGCACGTTCTTAAAAGATAAAACTTCAGAATTCTAACGGTCTTTTAGGTTTGTTTGAGATCGTAGGAATGTGTCTGCCGTCGTCTACGTTCCTACGATAATTGACAAGTTTACTTTGAATAATTGGAAATACGCTCTGTACTAGATAAAGTGTTGGGTTGATGCAAACTTATTACCCCAGTGTGCACTGTTGGCGATACACGAAAATATTTAAAAAATGACCGGGTGTCATCACGTATTCAAATTCGAAATTTGAACGCCCTTTCAATTCCATGGCGTCAAAATAGTCTTGATGGATACACCACGTTCCCCTCTATCGATTTATGGGAAAAAACAATAGTTGACAAAAAACCGGACACCCCCATTCTCGCCGCTTCCCCTAAACTGCTAACACAATCAACTTGTGAACTCTCATATCTTCGGAGAGAATTAACAGCCACCGCTGCTGAAAAAACTTATAACCTCTTAACCCTTTCACCGAGCTATGATATACCTACTAAAAACAAAACTTGAAATCGTCTCAGAAATATATATATATATATATATATATATATATATATATATATATTGATTTTAAATAAGAGCGATCGCAACGCTAGCCGAATTCTCTCATTGCGCTCACAATGAAAAACTGTCCGCTTCTCCAAAAAAACCCCCGTTCTTCCCACCCATCGTCGACGTGGCCTCCAACTCATCACAACGTGGAACCCCCACTTGCGTTCGCGCCTTCTGGGTGATTCCCTGGTTTCCCGGCGAACAGTGCGGATGCAGGGTTGCCTATACTCAAGTGATGTCGCCGGCCACCAAAATTGTTTATAGCTCGATCATGCTACTGCATCCACGTCCTCGGGGATAGGGTAGGTGTTACCTATAACATTACGTTAATTCTTAAAATTTGTTCAAATAACGTTCGGCCATGCGCACTGCATTCATTGCTATTCATACAGCACTCAATCAATAATCATTCATCATTCGTCTGTGTCCCGTTCAATCTACATTCACATCAATCACTCCTGACGAAGACCCTCGCTCCGTCGTTGACTAAATCCTTCGTTTAGTTCGCTTTACCAAGACCCTCGCCCAGTTCATGACTAATTCCCTCGTTTAGTCCTCCGGACCAAGACCCTCGCTCAGTTCACGACTAATTCCCTCGTTTAGTCCTCTGGACCAAGACCCTCGCTCAGTGCACGACTAATTACCTCGTTTAGTCCTCTGGACCAAGTCCCTCGCTCAGTCTCTGACAGTGAGATTCAAGCAATTTGCTTGTCGGTAGCTACCAGTTTCCTCTTGTAACAGCTGTTTCTCCCAACGCAAGCACCACTCCGATACTCAAGTTTTTTTTTTCTAATTCAAATCGAACATTTTGATTTGTCAAGTTAAAATGTTGACACCTTTTTCTAAGGATCGAGTCAATAATTCAGTTAGTAATTACATTCTTTCAAGCGCTACCCATGCAAGCATTTCAACATTCCAGCCTAATTATCTACGTTTGAAGCATAGCAAAGCGACAAGATCATTCTTACACTTGCTCTCCTTATCTCCCGGTACTTCCTGAAGCTGTATCAGTACTATACCTATTCATCGGGTGAATCAACCTCTGATTCACGTTCGATGTCTGAATCATCAAACACCACCGCCCCACTCGTGGAAGTAGATCTCTTTTACTTAGGGTGGTACGAATATCGTTGCAATCGGTCACTACCTTGAATTTACTCCCAATCAAATACACTCTATATCTTTTTAATGAAGACACCACAGCAAACGTTTCGAGTTCATAGGAATGATATTTGGTTTCGTCGTTGGTGGTTTGTCGACTAAAGTAAGCAATAGGTCTCATTGATCCCGAGGTCTGCTTCTGGAGAAGTATACCTCCCAATCCCAGTTTCGATGCGTCCGTGTGCACCTCTGTTTCGAAATATGGATTATAAATGGCTAGAACTGGTCTTTCAACCAAAAGATGTTTCATCGTATCGAAGGCATGTTGTTGATCTTTCTCCCAACTAAATCTCTCATTCTTTTTTGTAAGAATTGTTGGGGGTTTGGCGATTTGAGCAAAATCCTTTACAAATTTTCTAAAATAGCTTGCAAGTCCCATAAACTGCCGTACCTTGTGCACATCTGTAGGCGTTGGAAACATCTTCACTGCCTCAATTTTAGCACCTCCTGGTTTAATACCATCTCCGCTGATTTCGTGTCCCAAATATTCGATTTCTGTCAACAGGAATTTACATTTGGAGAGACGCAATGTCAAATTTGCCCCACGATGTAGTTCCAAAACCATTCTCAAGTTACGCAGTCCTTCTTGTACACTCTTAGCTGGCAAGAGAACGTCATCGATGTATGGTAAAGCCACATCGAATCGGTTGGCACCTAATACTTGATTCAGTGCACGTTGGAACACTGCTGGTACGTTAGAGAGCCCGAATGCCATGCGCAGAAATTCGTATTGCCCATCAGGTGTCACAAATGCCGTTTTGTGGATGGAGTCTTCAGCCATTGGTATTTGGTAGTATCCACTGGCAAGGTCTAAACTCGTAAACTATTTGGCATCTCTGATTTTATCCAGCAAGTCTTCAATTCTGGGTAGTAGGTACCGACCCTTAATAGTTTTTCTATTTAAGGCCCGAAAATCCACACACAATCGCTGTTCCCCAGTTTTCTTCCTTACCAGCAAAATGGGATTAGCAAACGACCTGTCGTTCAGCATGAGGAAGTCTGTATGGCCTATACACAACCGGCACGTCATCCTTCGTGTCGATTCTCATTTCAGTCACACTCGTTTTCTCCAACTCAGTAATATTTTGTGAAAAACAGTCGCGAAATTCATTTAAAATCTGAAGTAATTCTTTAACTTCGGCTTCAGTGAAAGTCGATTCATGCAAATCGACTATGTCACTTAAATTGAAATTATCCTGGACCACGCAAGTAGCAGTAAAGACACTCACCTCAGGGTCTTTGCTCTCGTCTTGACGACATGGAATGCCTCTGGCTAACGTCGCTCTTTTCTCGATCTGTACTGTTCTCTTCGACCAGTTGACGACAGAAATGTACCCTCCTGTCCGAGTGATGCAGCGCTCCACGCCCCATTCGGCACCTGGACTGCCTCTGTACCCAACCTCCACGTAGTAGTCCTGTAGGTCATCTTCATCTTGAAGTTGTGCTTCAACAATGGATACTGTTCCGGGGGGCAAGACACTGGCATCTTTTGCCCATAGTGATTTCTTCTTAGGTGGCAAATCAATCAAGTTGAAAGGTAAGGTTTCAGTACACAGAACTCGTACTTGATCCTCGTTCACCAAAAGTACCACTCCATCTTTGTTCAAAAACTCTTGACCGATTATCACCGCTATCTCCTGCACAGCATTCGTTACAATCACGATATCCACCACTTTTTGAGCTTCGTCGTCCGTTAGCTCGACCGTGGTTTTGCCCAACGCCTTTGTAGTCCCTCCTGCATAACCACTGATGGTCAAGTTGCAAGATTTCCAGGTTAGTCCCAACATACGTGCCTCGTCTTCCTTTAAAGTCACTGGACCGCATCAACATATCCTCTAGTCAGTTTTCCATTGATTTTGCAATCAACGAAATAATTCGTGTGAGTATCATTGTCAGACTCGATAGTGTTAGCTTGACTTGTATCCAAGGATCCTTTACGGCAATTTTTGTCTAGATGTCCTAGACGTTGACATTTGCCACATTTTATTTTAGGCTTAGGACATTGGCTCCAGGTGTGTCCACGTTCATGACAGTTATAACACTTGACACTTTTCTCATAACTAGGCTTTCCAATATAGGTTTTTGTACGCTTATACGGCAGGGCTTGTTTATTCGACTTTCGCTCGAGGATCGTCGGTTCATAGCTCTGGAGTGTTGATAAATACTCAGCATACACCTCTTCAGGATTATTGTATCGACCACTTCGTACACCAGTTTGAATTTTGGTAT
This sequence comes from Cryptocephalus moraei, assembly GCA_946251905.1. Classification (NCBI taxonomy): domain Eukaryota; kingdom Metazoa; phylum Arthropoda; class Insecta; order Coleoptera; family Chrysomelidae; genus Cryptocephalus; species Cryptocephalus moraei. The sequence goes on from OX276466.1 coordinate 17,654,141, forward strand.
CCTTAATTCCGTCAATGATGCACGACACAGCGTTTCGTCCGATAATTTTTCAACCTTGCAACAAATCCATTTTTTTAAATAATATTGTTCCCAAGTTTCATGACCACCTTTTAAATAATTTAACATTTTCTTCGGAGCTGTAGCGTAGTCTTGATGATCGGGGGAAGTATTTACCACCAACTGTTTCCACTGATCCCACGTCAAATCATAAGATGTTAAATTATCATACCATTTTCGCCGGTCAATCGAGTTTGCATGACATACGTTTTCTCAGCCTCCCCCCAATCGTTGAATTCTCCAAGCTGTTCTATTTCTTCCAACAATTTAGCACCAGTTAGGGAAGGTTGTCCCGGCGTAAATACAGGGACTAATTCAGCTTTTACACCTGAACTAGACCTAGGGGCGGGTTGTTGAGAAATTAACTGGCTCTTCAACCTGTCGACTTCTCGTTGAAGTGCTTCAATTTGCTCAGCAGCAGGTGTCGAAGTAGGCGTAGATGCAACGTGACTGCTTTCTCTCGGCCAGAACACCTGATTTCTATATGGTCCCCTATTTCTAGGGTCGCCATGCGGGGGTGTGTAACTTCGTTCCGTTCTAAGTCGGCGATACGTGCCTCTTCGCGATTCGTCTTCCGAATCAGAGGACGATGAAGAATAACGTCTTTTATTCTTACCCATGTTTAATTAAATCACCTTCTACCACAGCGCCACCCTCGCACGCACAGGTGGCTCAGTCGTTCTCACAACCCTCGTGTGCAGGCACAACCCTCGTGTGCACCACTAAACAACCATAAAGGTGCACTCCAGCTGTAGAACACCGTAACACAAAATTTCAGGTCACACTAACACACCGGAAAGCGCGAATTTATCCCACCGCTGCTCTAAAAACAAAACTCCAAATACTCTCAGAAATATATATATATATATATATATATATATATATATATATATCTATATGGTACAACTGTGCGTCCGCCCATGTTAAATCTTAGGTTCACGCTGCGTCCAGTGTCACTGAGCGTCCGGATATACGGACGCTCAGTAACCCTACCCTAAAAATTTGTCTATGTGATCCCTAGGATGGTTAGATTACCATGGAGCAAAAAAAAGCCGGAGGTGCTCTGACACCTAAAAATGATCCCTGTATAAAATCGTAGTTCAGACTTTCACCAAGCGTAGCGTTGTCGGCGTCGAATTATATACGTGTATTCAATAGTTATATGGCGTAGGCTTACCAAGCGTCCGAACATATAAATCGTTATGGTGGATCACTTAGCGTCCGATTGTATACTGCGAATAGTGAAACGGTTCACTCAGCGTCGTCTATTTATAGCACATTTATACATATTTAGGTATATTTAAAGTGCCACTCTGCGTCCTATAAAATATGTTTAATGATTGGCTATTTACTGTGAATGAGACTTTCGGGTTTGGAGCAGAGTACTGCTAAGTGGCGGAAAACAATTATTTTTCTGTTTTGTTGGTTAACCGAGTTAACGTATAAACAATGCTACTGCCAGTTAATAATGATGTAACCTAATAATGCCACTTAACAACTTCATTTTCTTCTGGTCGACAGTACTCTAATTAATTTTTTTTCTGTATAACAATTAACTTTTAAATTTTCGGGCTAGCGATATAAAAAAATTCAAATTCATTAAATAGGCGATAATTCAGTTTAATTCATTTTCCAAAAATTAAATTTTTGGCAACTTACCTTTGTGCGGATAAACTTTTAATTGATTCTGAATAAATCTTGATGTGGAATACTAATTAAAGTCTGGTAGGTTCGTAGTTGAGAATTTTATTTATTTTTAAATAATTAACAATTACGTAGCAAATAGTTTTAATATGCTTTGTAATTCATTACGTTAATTAATAAAGGAATCATTTTGTAAAAACCGCGCGGATTTATTTATGAATGGCAGTGTTACAGGTGATTAGAGATCTTGAATTTTTTTAAATTTTTAGTAGTTTGTGCAGTTTTTGTTACTAGTATTACTAACGATCAAAACTCGATAAACACACTAAAAACATTTTTCGCAGTTCAAGGAATTCCTTACAAATTTTTTTCTTCCATTTTTCCCAAGAACCTTTCCCTCAAAGATATAAGTAAGGTATTAAAGATGAATTATCGATAGTTCCCGATATTTGCCCCTTTAGACCAGGGAAATAAGATTTTCCCGCTTTTCCCGCATTATTAAAATCATTAGTTGAAAATAATTTTGTCTTTAAATATCATTATAAATGGCTCTTAATAGAGTAAAAAATAATAATTTTTTTCATCAATAATTTCACTCTTTATTTAGTTACCAATTTGTTATAAATAACTTTTAAGTGTCCTAATAATATTTTTCTTATACTACTAAAAATTACAAAAACAATCATATTCAACTGAGAAAAAGCTGAGATTTTTTTTATTTTCCACTTACACATAATCGGTTGTTTATGTCTGTTATACGCGGTACATAATGACGTTCGACTCTAGGGCGGAAAAGAACGCCCCCCTGGGGCGAACTAGAACGTCAAAAAACGTCATTTTGACATGATTTTTATCATTTGGTCCAGAATCTGACACATATCACCATAAATACGCTTTACGAGTTTTTTTTTTTCAATAACTTCACCATAGATGCACTTCATCGTCATTTTGACATACATGTCATACATGACAACGTAGACGTGATTTCGGTTTTTAACATATACAACCGATTATTTGCAAGTGAGAAATAAAACGTATGCACCTAGGGCATAATTGGGTGTTATTGATCTCGGGAAACCACAGTTTAAAAAGGTCTCGAGACCTATCGGCCCTCGTCCTTTTGAACTGTGGTTGTCCTCGATCAACAACACCTTCATCATGCCCTTGGTACAAAAATAACTATTCTGTAATATTGAATTTTTAAAATAACAGGATATTAATGTTAAGCAATACACGCTCATAACTTTTAAATAACTAAAGTTACAAAAATGGACATTCAGGATTAGTTTAGAGAGCATTATTTGATCTTTAACATAAAATTTACCCCAAGTCTGTATGTAGAATGGTACATTGTTTACACGCATTTGTTTATAATAAAAATCTTAAAAATTAATGCTAAAGACTAAATTAACAATCTATGTAATTGCCCAGTTATAAGCGTATCAAATTGTTCTGCATGAAAGTAATCGTAACTTCAACAGTTTAAAAAAATTTAAGCAATGAATGATGCAAATAGAAGGTTATTTTAAAAACAAACGAGGGTAAACAAAGAGCCATTGTAGATAGAGACTTGTAAATTTTATGTCAAATATCAACGAATGCTCTCAAAAATCATCCTGAATGTCCACTGTCTTATCGTTAATAATTCAAAAGTTACGAGCGTTTATTGCTTAATAAGTCAAGTAGACGTGTCACTTTTAATATCGTGTTATTTTGAAAATTCAGTTAAAATTACAGAAACTTTTTTCTCACCTTTGTTGAATATGTTGTTTTTGCAATTTTTAGTTGTATTAGAAAAAAATTATTGGGACACTCAAATATTATTCATAACACATTGTTAACTAAATAATTAATGAAATTATTAATGAAAAAATTATTATTTTTTACATTCTATTAAGAGCCATTTATAATGATTTTTAAAGACAAAATTATTTTTCAACTAATGATTTAAGTAATGCAAATGTAAAAAACGATTATGAACAATAAAAAAATTGTTTAATGAAAATTTAAAAATCGTCATTGATCCTAAACAAAGAATGGTAAAAAAACTTTTTCCAAACCAATAAAACCATTTGTTGATAAACAATTTATAAACAAATATCGATAAAAGAAATTACCCGCAATAATTAATTCCTATTTAAAATATAAAAACAACAAGTATACCACAATATGTGAGGAAAAAAAATCTTAACAAAACAATTATTGTAGGATTTTTCATTTTTTGTTAAGTTAGAAAATTCGTTATAAACCAAATAAACAAAATTTAAACAACTTTATGACATCATCTTATTGAGTACACTCATAGAAAGGACTCCAATAGGCGAAAAATTTTTACGGTGATTACCAAGAATTATCCAGCTTTCAATGTAGCCGTGGGTGCCAAAAAAAATAGGTAATTAACAATAGGTGAGCTTTTTGAAAAAAGCATTAAAATCTTTTTCCCAACGGGACTTTCTTTCTTCATGTGTTGAAATAACACCATAATTTTTTCAAATTTTTGAATCAATATTTAACGGTTTAAAACAAGTTTTTAGACAAATGATTATATCATGATTATTTCTACAATTAACCAATAACAAATTGCATATTCTTGATGTACCCGAAAAGCTAATACATGTTGAGAAAAACACCAATTTATGTTAATTAGTTTCTGAGATATAACAAACTCCATCAGTTTGATGATGCAACTTTACTTCAATTTGAGCATCCACAGTGTACGCTCTGGCTGGCTTGAAAAAACCCTTCGTAAATAAAGCTTTGCCAACAGCTCAATTTTAATGGAATCGATTTGAAAATTTTTGTACTGAAAGTTAAACATCTGAACTGCAAAATGGCATTATTTTGTTTCTTAATGTTTATAAACATGATACAAACTACATTGTTAATATTCTATAAGAAAAAATTATACTAAATTTGAATATAAACATGAAAAACTTAATTTTTTAGGGCTAACGTGTCTCTGAACTCCGTTCCTATTGGTCGTAGGGCAACTTTTTTTAAAAATCGTGTAAGAATACCACCCTTTAGGATAAGAGAAAACCATTTCTCTAGAGTTGAAAACAAAAAAGTTATTATAATTTTATTGTTTATTAGCTAAGAAATGCAGTATTTTTGCAGTGAAGTTTTATTATTGTTAAAATTACAATTTATGAATTTTAACATAGTATATTGATAGAGCAAGTTTTCTTTTTCAAACAGCACTCTTTAGAACTGCCCTAACTTTATTCTTTTACGTAGAAATTTAGTGCAAATTTAAGTGTCTGGGATAAACAAATTAATTTTGCAATACCTATTTGGTGAATCGCTTTGAAATTTTTATGGAAACTTTAGCAACACAATACCCTACTTTTCACAAAAAATTAAAACTACTGAGCCCTTTTTGCAATAGTAATAAATAATTTAGGAATTCCGTCTTTTTTTCATTTTCATTGTATAATTAAGCAACAAATACAGTAAAAAACATGTACCATAGCTCAATTTGAAGGTTTTTTTATGCTCTACTAGATTGCCTTTTTTTTAATTACATGCAGCAATTTCACGTATGATTAAAATAAAGTAACAAATCATTCTTTTTGCCATTTATTAGCAATAACTTAATTAACACAAAAAATCTTAGATGGACTCAGCGGGCTTCTCGGGCGGGAAAAGCGGGAATATCTGATTTCCCTGGTCTAGAGGGGCAAATATCGGGAACTATCGATAATAAAATTCTTCTTTAATAACCTAATTATATCTTCGAGGGAAAGGTTCTTGGGAAAAATGGAAGAAAAAATGTTGTAAGGAAACCCTTGAATTGCGAAAAATGTTTTTTGTGATCGAGTTTTGATCGTTAGTACTAGTAACAAAAAATGCAAGAAACTACTAAAAAGTTTAAAAACGATTCACGCTGTCCAATCACCTGTAAAACTGCCATTCATTAATAAATCCGAGCGGTTTTTTACAAAAAAGATTCCTTCATTAATTAACGCAATAAAATTCAAATTAGTTTAAATCTATTTGCAACATAATTGTTAATTATTTAAAAAACAAATAAGATTCTCAACTACGAACCTACGGGACTTTAATTAGTTTTCGACGTCAAGACTTATTCACTATCAATAAAAGTTTATTCCAAAAATTAAATTTTTACTAAATGATCGCTTATTTATTGAATTTGAAAAAATTTTAAATTGCTAGACCGAAAATTTAAAGTTAATTTTTATACAGAATAAATTGAAATTTGAGTACCGTTAACCTCTAGAAAATTAAGTAGTTAAGTGGCATTATTAGGTTTCATTGTTATTAACTGGCAGTTGCATTGTTTGTTAACCCAGTTAACCGATCAAAACAGAAAAATGATCGTTTTTCGCGATTTAGCAGTACTCTGCCCCAAACCCGAAAGTCTCATTCAGGGTAAATAGCCACTCATTAAACGTATTTTATAGGACGCAGACTAGCAGTTTAAATATACCTAAATATGTATAAATGTGCTAAAAATAGACGACGCATAGTAAACCCATAGATAGTCAAATACATCAGGACGTTGAGTGACGTATTAAATATACCTAAATATGTATAAATGTGCTAAAAATAGACGACGCTGAGTGAACCTGTCTGTAGTCAAAGACGCACAGTGACGCCGTCAACGTAACCGTTTATATACGCCTCATATACGCCGGACGCAGGGTAAGAACGTTCTTGGTCCGGACGCGGAGTGATACTGCATACAAGTATATATATATATATATATATATATATATATATATATATATATATATATATATATATTTTAAAAAAGAGCGATCGCAACACTAGCCGAATTCTCTCATTGCTCTCACAATGAAAAACTGTCCCCTTCTCAAAAAAAAACCGTTCTTCCCACCCATCGTCGACGTGGCCTCCAACTCATCACGACGTGGAACCCCCACTTGCGTTCGCGCCTTCTGGGTGATTCCCTGGTTTCCCGGCGAACAGTGCGGATGTAGGGTTGCCTATACTCAAGTGATGTCGCCGGCCACCAAAATTATTTACACTACCACATTCTAATCATTTCTGGATTCGATACGGCCCACCATACTTGCCGCTCAGCTTCCGGTTCACGCCTTTCTCGTTAGAGCAGGTTAATGAGGTTCGCCATAACACCAGGTCTCACCAATCTTATATTCGGTTGCAACCTTACGCCGTTTATCGTAGTGCGCTTTCGTTATTTCGCCCGCCTTGCGGCTTTTCGCCGTCAATTAGTTAGTATCGCCCTCTCCATAGACACAGCCTCACGTTCGAGCTTTCGCCTTGCTAACAAACTCCAATCCTCGATCGGAGAATACTCGCCTAGGGTACCCATATTCCCCGAACACCACCTTAAGTACGTCTATCGTTTCGTCAGACTTCAACGAACGTGTGGGCTGTGCAATTGTAAACTTTATAACCACATCCACAATCATCAACATATACACAAACCCTCTCACACTCTTTGCAAATGAACCCAAATGATCTATATGTACCGTATCCATGGGAATCATTGCTTTTTGCCGCGTCTGCAGAAACCCTTCGCCTAGCCCGGTAATGTCCTTAGAAAATGCACACGGTATGCATGCATCTACATACTTTTTAATATACCTCCCCATTTTAGGAAGTCAATAGGTCTCCCTCACCAGGATGGGGACTCTGACGCCGCCGACTAGTCGCGGCCAATTCGACCCCGCCGACTAGCCGCCGAACAACTCGGCGCTGTCAAATTGATGGCAAATGTGTTCTTTTTGGTAAAATTTAAAGCATATATTTGTTGAAAATGCTTTTAATCGGGGGTAAAAAGTAGTTTCTTAATTTTTACCCCATCTTGGTATACATCATGGTTAAAATGCGATTATTGTGTTCATCTTTCTATTAAGAAGCTAATACAGTATGTATTATGTCCTAAATATCAGGGCACTAAGGAACTAAGACGTTCACGGGTATTTATTATACGAATCGGGGGTGATTTGAGATTTAAAAAAACGCGGAGTGGTATTAAACTAAAGAGTGGAACTGAGAGATTGGAATGAAAATGCATCTCTTTCAATTTCCTTAATATATCTCGAAAACGAAGCAAAATGTGGTATACTTTATATGAAACTTTTTGTAGAGAATAAAATTTCCCAGTGAAATATCTATAAAAAAATTAGAATATTTTTTTCATGCGAGAAAGGTTTAAAGAAGGGAAGACACAAACAAGAGAAATTGAATTGTTTGGTTGATTTTACTTTTTTGTCTATAATTTTTTTGTGTTAGAGATAAGTATAGGCATTACTTTATAGAAAAGAATGTTAGCAAAATACCTTCAAATTGGTAGGTGGTAAACGTTTTTGGATGAAAATTCACGTGGATATTCATATTGTTTTAATTCCCATTTTTTTAACAAAGTTAATATTTTAGTCAATAGAAAAGATATTTTAAGTTAATTTGTTGATAATAGATAAATGTTCAAAGAAATGTACGTACCTAACTGAGGTACTTTTTTAACAAAATAGCAATCAATTATACTTAAATATTGCTTTATCTTTTATAAGAAATACAATATGTTTTATAAAATTATACTTATATTTGATAATCAAAAAGTGCAAAATTTTCTCGGGCTCAATTACCACCAACAGGTGATGCGTGATGAAACGGCACGGCTTAAGAACATATTTCTGGATCCAGCAGTGGCATGGAAGTAATATAAATTCTGTGAACTGGGGATGGAAAATGTGAAATGCACAACAGTCCATTCTGTGCCAGAGATTTTTTAAAAACAAATGGCTTTCGATTGTACTACAGGGGGCCATGAAAGCTGTGGTTGCAGGAAATTAAGAATAATTTGCTCTATGTTTTGCAAAGAATGTAATGTAAGGTGTTCTTGAAGTGGAAGGTGAAGATATTGACATGCAGATAAAGAAGGATTTTGAAGGAATATAATGAAATCCAAAGTTCTCCGTAAATATCCATAAATGTATATAATTTGTACAATAAAATTATTATTCAATGATTAATAAAATAAATGTTCTAACCGGAATAAAATATACTATATTAAAATCTTACCTTTAAAATACCCCTTTTAACTTCTTCAAACCCTATCTTTGGGAAATCCCCAAAGATAATGGACCTGGAAAATCCATGCAATTATAAGGGGTACATGTCGAAATGACCTACCGACCGATTATCACCCTGAGTTTATTAGTTTATTGGTATTTAGTTCAGTAAACGAAGGTGCAAACCTTGACATCAGATTGATCCCGGATTTTTTTTCATCTTGTAGGTATACATGGGTAGGTACATTAATTTCTGAAAAACTGTCCACCGAGAAATGTGCGGAAGGGGCTGGAAAATGGCTTCATGTTGTCAAAATCCATTTTTCCTAACTATTTTCCCCCATTTTGGCCAAAATATGACACTGAGGTAATTTGTGTTTGAACACAAAAGAAGTTTATTACCTACAAAAATGATCCTTATCATTTTTGTCATAAGTTTAACCGTTTCCGAGATAACCAGGCCCAAGCATAGCCTGGATTTCAAGCTGCTGCGCCGCGTCTCGGAAAGCACGCTCCGTGAATGTAGGCATGAACGGGCGGACAAATTGTCCCATAACTTGGGTAAAAATGAATCTTTTTGCTTGAGTCTGTCGAGAATTAGTGAAGGGCCATGTCGAAAAGCTGAAAATGTCCCCTTCTAGATTTTTTTTTATTGTTTTCCAAGTTTTTTAGTTTTCCGAAAAATTGAGAAAATTGTCACCTCAATGAAAAATCTACGTTTTTTTTTATCATTGTTTTCTTTTCAGGGTTGAAGTCTTGGAGGTTAAGGATTGTACTAAATGAAAGGTCAGACTCTCAGCTTTTCATCAATGTATATATCAAGTATTTTATTACGTGCATGCGAAAAAACTATGCCTCCAAACTTCCTGGATTGTGATATACTTAGTCGAGGCAATGAAGCAATAAGAAGGCCAAAAGTTCGGAATTTTTTCCATAAAGACGGATCGGAATGCGGTTTTTTGCATTCTCTTCCAAAAATTTTTTTGTAAAAAATGTGGCTACTTTGTGTTCCTGACAAACCGAAAATTGCATTGCTGTAGTCAGAAATGCATTCAAAAAATACATTTTTTGAGACGCCTTTTGGAAGATTTCAAAACTTTGTAAATAAGATTTAGAACTGGCCAAAATCTGGTACTCGGGTTGTAATGCCCCCATATGACCTCAAGTAAAAGACACTTAATTAAGAACATTAACCTATCGTTTATTGCACAAATAGCTAAGTACGCATTATCGAACTAAGCAATACCTACGCGGACAACGACAATCGCACATCCGTTCAATACCATATTTCCAATTATGCTTTGTCAACAGGTGACTGAACGAATGGCAGTTCACTTGTAGATATGCGATCGTCAGTTGAACGCTAAGTAGTCATGTTAACAGTCGTAGTGATCGATTCAATAAGTATCAATTAAACTACAGTATGTAAAAGACCGCAAACCGAGTTATGTGAAATCACCAATAAATCATCGTTACTCCAAATTATTCTCCGAGTTTCTTTCAAGAATGTCCTCGGTAATAAGAGGACATTACAGGGTGCTTTCGAGGTCGCTGATCACGATTATAATGTTCAAATTAACCCCCCGAACACCCGGAGCTCAAGAACGCCGATGAACGTCATCCCCGTGGGACTGTAACGTATTATTTTTACTTACTTCTTATTTTTTTATTCCATGTCCGGCTAGCAAAACTTAAGGTGATCAGGGGTGGTTGAGAGAAAGTCAAGAATGAAATTCCAGCAACATGTTGCATTCTAGCGCCCGGTCGATACTCCAACTTCATATCGTACTGTTGCAACACCATCCACCATCTAGCCACCCGAGGAATTACATCAGAGTCACCCAAGACAGGTCGCCAGGTATTGTCTTCTTGCTGCTACACCAGAATGCCACCATATCCCCATTTGCAAGCGTCCGTATGCACCTCAATCCTCTTACGACTGTCATACAATGACATAACCGGTCGATTCACCAGTGCCACCTTTGATGCCTCATAAGCATCTTCCATTTTTCGCTCCCATCGTTAAGGCACCATCTTCTTGGTCAGCTCGGTTAGTGGTTTCGCCAACAACGCAAAGAACTTAATGAACTTCCTAAAATAACCGGCCAACCCCAGAAATTGCAGAACGCCATGCACATCTTTAGGTCGAGGAAAATTCTGCACCGCCTGGATCTTCTTATTACCTGGCCGCACGCAATCAGCATACACCTCGTGCCCCCAATATTCTAAAGTGTCCTGTAAAAGCGAATATTTAGATAAGTTACGTTTAAGACCAGCCTCCTTGATCAACACCAACACCTGTCGAAGTATAACGATACCCTCATTCACTGTCGCCGATGGAATAATAATTTGTATGCAGGCAGCTTCGCCCGCAAACCTCCAATATTTTGTCCACGAAGCGTTGAAACTTTGAAGGGGCATTCGCCATCCGAAAAGGAACCGCAAATACTCATATTGTGCATCCGGATTAATGTACGCTGTCTATCCCACTGATTCCGCCTGAGCCGGTAGTTGATGGTATCCCTGCGCCAATCAAGTGACGTAAACCACCGTTTATCCACGGGGCGCCTTTCATTTGCACCGGTACACGTCCCTGCCTGCCTTGAGGATTCACCACGTCGTCGATCGCCATGACTCAAAATCGCCTAGTCGCCTCGTCAGCATCAACACCTTCTGCCACCAGCTGCAAATACTCAGCGATTCGAGACAGATGCGCCTCATGAACCATGAACACCACACCTGGAGCACCTATCGCCTGCTGCCCTAGTAGTAGCTCCGCACCCGTCAGATCTGCATCGACGACAATCGCCTTGATGTCGAGTGTGACGTCATCCACCTGGACGCTCACCTCAACCTCGCCTTTGCCTTCGACCACCCCACCACCGAATCTTTTCAATAACACATTAATTCCCTTAATTCTACACCCTCGCAAACGCTGACACCCTTCCCAAGTTATCAGGTTGTGCTCACTTCCAGTATCTAGAAACGACTTTAATCTAATCCCGTCTCCCACATGAGCCCACTTTTTATAAGCAGCACCCCCAAGTAGCTCCCCCTGCTTAGAAGTACCTGGTTCACCACCTGGCCTTGGATACTTATGCCTGCGATGTCCCGCCTTCCCGCAGATCGTGCAGCGCTCCACTTGCACCTTGGAGCAGTCCCCGCTCATGTGCGTCGACAGCTCCTGGCAGTTGAAACACCTCACCAGCCGGTCGTGTCGTTTGGGGGTCCCCTCGGGAGTCACCGGTGCCCTGGATGCCATCCCAGATGTCACTGTCGCAGTCACTGGCCTCGTCTTAGAGTACCGCCTTTTTCCGCCTGTGGCCTGTTACCTAATGCCGGGCCCACATCAAGCAGACAAAAATGAGACACGAATTTGAGACAGAGACACAACAAAATGAAAACAAAAAAGTTTCAGGTTTGACAGACAAACGCGGGACTTGGTGTCCACACCACAGAGACAAAAATTAACACATGTAGGTACATACAACTACGAAATAGTCGAGTTGCCAGTCTGAATTCGAAAGCTCTTTCAGTTAGTTGAGTTGTTGTGTAATCATGTGGCAGTTCCATAAACAAGAAGAAGATCGTAAGGAGGAGGAGGACTTACCCCTTGCTGCAGGCTGCTTCATTTTAATGAATCAATCTATAGCAAAACAAAACGGCGACGGTTCTGGATCAGACCAAGTTTAAGAAAAAGAGAAACCAGAGACTTGAAAGAAGTTTTGTCTGATTTACGAAAGGACGACATTGGACTTTGTGGGGAGATGCGATCAAGCTTTCAGAATTTTTTGAGAATGTCAAGCGAAGACTTCGAGTTGCTTTTCAATCTAGTATGTCCTGCAGTTGCCAAGAGGAATACAAATTTTAGGAATGCAATAAGTGTAACCGAAAGGCTTGCACTAACCCTACGATATTTGGCAACGGGTGATTCCTATCACAGTATCATGTACCTCTCAAAAGTGTCTGTACAAGCAATATCCAAAATTGTGTCAGAAGTATGTGTGGTCTTGATCAACGGAATTACAGCCTATCGGTTGTGTCACTACACTCTGAATCTTAATTCGCCTCCCTCACTTCAGCCGGCAGCAACGGTTGAAGCTCAAATGCAATGCAAAATGCTGCGTTTTGTCTCTGAGACAAAAAAATTCTTTCATCTTTACCGACTTGCGACGGATCGGGCTGGAGTCTCTGAAACTGCAGACAAAACAGTCTCGAGACAAAAAAGTCGCAAAAATGTTTCGATTTTGTCTGCACTTTGTCTTGAAACACTGAAGTTTCTGTCTTGTCGCAGTTTTGTCTGCTTGGTGTGCACCCGGAGTAACTAAACGGGACAGAAAACCAGAATATAACTCACCTGAAGTGGAACACCTATACGCCCGTGAAAACATACAGAATATGACATAAAAAATATGTTTCCATTAAAAAAACTAAAGTTGACCTTGATTTGACGTTAAAAATGCATTGCAAGGCCAACGACAAGGTCATTTTTGGATGGCCCCCTTCAAATCTTAGAACTTTTGTCTGAACCATTTTTCGCTAAATTGCATATCTAAAGAGATATCAGGGGTGGAACATTAAAATGGGACACCTTGTATCTCTCTCTCTCTCTCTCTATATATATATATATATATATATATATATATAATAAATATATATATAAACAATATATAATTATAATATATAAAAATCTCGTGTCACAGTGTCTGTAACCAAACTCCTCCGAAACGGCTTGATCGATTGCTATAAAATTTTGTGTGTGTATTCAGTGGGTCAGAATAGAATGTAAACTATTTTTCATACCCGTAAGTGATAAAGGTGGTCCACCACAAAATTATTTATTTTATTTTTTGACCAAATTTTCTTATTTTAATTTTTTTATGATTCGCAATTAAAAATACATACAACCTAAAATTTTCATCCTTCCAACATTAAACCCCTACATTTTAGTAGTGATATAGTACTTTAATAATTTTGTGATCTCGGTTATTCAAGATATCTCATAAATAAATAGTATTCAACTGTCCAATGACAGGGTCATTGACTGACAAGTGACAGTGTCAACTGACAATACGTGTCAATAATGCCTGCAAGACGCAAAGGGTTTGATTTGGCCCGTCGACGACTAGATCTACAGACATGTGAGATAGAAGAGCCCAAAGAATAGACGAACAAATCCAACAGGGATAATGAACAGGATAAATGAAGACAAGATGATAAAACAGGATAATGAAGATGTGCGTGTGAACATGGCGCAATTGCGTGAATCACGATCACGATACGTTGCAGTGTGCAACATAAAAAAACAATCGTCGATGGCCATACAGTGCTGAAACAGTGTAAAATTATCATCAGGGATGAATGCATTATGACACACAAACATTCGTTTGAGACGTTGAACAGGGCATTGAATGACATAAAAAAAACAACGACCAACTATTTAGCGGCACTCTGTTACTTCTTTCAGGAATTTCAGACAAACATTTCCCGTCATTCCACGTTCAACGTACGCTGATGAGACCAACGCTTGCTTGAAATCATCGCCACTGTGGCATAATGTTGAAAAAGTACAGCTGAGAGTAAATATGCGCGTTCAAATGCTTCAAGATCCACCTGCTGAAACATTCTCAAAACAACTAACTTTGGATATCGGCGATGGAAAAGCAGCTGTGCATGAAAATAGAGAATGCATAAAATTGCCGACTGATTTCTGCACAATCATTAATTCGCAAAATGTTTTCAGTGACGAGATATTTCCCGATATACACATACAATATTTGAATCATGAGTGCCTAGCAGAAAGATCAATTTTGGCAGCAAAAAACGTGGACGTCAACGATTTGAATTTAAAGATACAACAGATGTTGCCAGAGGAGACTTGATGTTATGTAAATCTATCGATACAGTTTGCGATACCAACGAAGCTGTAAATTATCCAGTAGAGTTTTTGAACTCATTGGATTTTCCAGGCATGACACCGCACCATTTGCAACTGAAGGTTGGATCTCCGTTTATTTTGCTTCATAATTTGAACCCACCACGGCTGTGCAATGGCACGCGATTACCTATTAAAAAATTGATGAAAAATTTTCCCTAAGCCAGCATAGTAAAATGCAAGTTCCGAGGAGAAAATGTATTACTACCACGAATCCCTATTATTCCAACAGATGTGCCAGTTGATATTAAAAGGGTTCCATGACCAATTAGATTGCATTCGCAATGACAATCATTAAGTCTCGAGGCCAAACGGTGTCAGTTCGTGGCATAGATTTCGGCATATCTACTGTGTTTTTCACACGGATAATTATAGGTGGCACGTTCTCGCGTTGGTAAACGATCCAGTTTGTTTGTGTTGGCTAAAGATGGATTCACTAAAAATATCGTACCCTCTATAGACTGATAATGTGTTTTTTAATTGTTGCGATTTGCGATAGAGATGTAATTTGAAATTTAATAGTTAAGATAATAAAAGTACATTGAATTAAAATAATGAATGAATGTTTAGTTAATTTTATAGGCCGTCATCTTTCATAGCGCTGCATTCTCTTTTGAGTCATATACCGCATCCCCACACAGTTAAAATAAGTTAGTTATTTTTTATTTCAATAACAAAATATTTACTATTAATAGTTTATATGGTAAAATAAAGTTTGCAATGTTAGCCTTGTTTGGCCATTTGTGTATAGATTTTTTGGGCCAGGAACCACCTCAGGCGTCCTCATAATACCCTACCAAAGTTTCATCACAATCTGATCAACATTTTCGGAATACATAGTGGACAAACATTAAATTTTATATATATATATAAACCTATAACTAAAAATAGAATAAAAACCTTATATAACAGCGATCCTAAAACAAACCGATTTTCGGGAGAAAAATTAGCAAACTTCTAATTTTAAGGTGTAAAAATTCCGTTTTATTAAAGAATCTCACATAATTTCGTACTTGAAATGACCATAAGATGTATTCTTTTAATGCATTTACGTTTAATTTTTAACAAAACAATTTTTTCTTTAAACAATAAAAAAAGTTCTAATCAATACAACTCGATAAAATGGCTATGACGTGGTGTGGCAACACCGCGAATTTTTAGTTTTAGGATCCCCGTCATATAAGGTTTTTTTGTTCGTTTTGATGAATACTATCACCTATTAAAATAAAGGCAGTCAAACCACTAACACCCTGTATATACTGGGTGTCCCATTTTAATGTACCACCCCAGATAGCTCTTTAGATATGCAAATTAGCGAAAAATGGTTCATACAAAAGTTGTAGGACTCGAAGGGGGCCATCCAAAAATGACCTTGCTGTTGAACTTGAAATGTATTTTCAAGGTCAAATCAAGGTCAACTTTAGTTTTGTAATGGAAATTTATATTTTTTATGTCATATTCGAATTCTCCGATAGAAAATACGTATCTTTTCTATGAAACATTTTCTTCGTAAATGCTTCGATTTCTCGCTAGAAGACACTTTTCAGCTTTGACCTTTGTTTGACCTTTATGTGACCTTGGCTTGACCATGTCAAGATCAGGGTCAAGTCTGATGAAGGTCGGGTCAAGGTCTAGTCACAGTCAGGCCAAGTCCAATCTACAGGTCAATTTCAAGTCTCAATTAGACTCTGAGTGGTTGGACTGTGAAGGATGTTGCCTTGACTGGACGAATTGATAGTTGAATCGAGGTCAAAACTGAAAAGTGTAAATTGTTACGAAATAAATGTTTTATACAAAAGATACGTATTTTTTATTTGAGAATCAGATTATGACATAAAAGATATGTTTCCATTAAAAAAACTAAAGTTGACCTTGATTTAACGTTAAAAATGCATTTCAAGGCCAACGATAAGGTCATTTTTGGATGGCCCCCTTCGAGTCCTTAGAACTTTTGTCTGAACCATTTTTCGTAAAATTGCATATCTAAAGAGATAGGGGTGGTATATTAAAATGGGACACCTTGTATCTCTCTCTCTCTCTCTCTCTCTCTCTCTCTCTCTCTCTCTCTCTCGCGCGCGCATTCTCGAAAGTTCATTGTGAAAACTACAATAAACGGTGAAATTATGTCAACGTTTCATTGATGTTAAGGTGAAGGGAATAAGGATCATCATACAGTCCACTAGCAACATCAACAGCAACTCTTATTACCGAGGAATTTGTTGAAAGAAACTCGGTGAGTAATTTGATGTCACGATGATTTATTGAAGAATATACATAACTCGGTTTATGGTCTATTACAATTTGTGGTTCAATTGACACTGCTGGTTCGATCACACCTATTGTTAAATTAGTGCTGATTGCTGATAGTTCAACCCACGATCGCATATATGCAGGTGAACTGTATTTCGTTTAGTCACCTGTTAACAATGCAGAATTGGAAACATGGTATCGAACGGATGTGCGATAGTCGTTGTTCGAGTAGGTATTATTGCTATGTATGGCAATGTGTAGTTAGCTATTTGTGAAATAAACAATAGGTTAAGGTTCTTAATATATGTCTTTTACTTGAGGTCATATGGGGGCATTACACTTATACTCAAAAGTGACAATACATTTTAATCATTTTAACCCATTTTATCGTAAATAAGACAGTTGAAATCATTAGGCAGAAGACATCCTTTTATTAAAAAAACGTTTTTTCTCAAAAGAAAACAAAAAAGCGCTGAAATTCCGACATTATTTAAACTAATAATCATATCATTTAAAAGAATAACAGCAGCAAAACCTCTAAATATACCTCTCCCGTTTCATTATCCCATATAATGTCCTCCCGAGTTCGGTCACCTCTTTGACAACCTTAACTCCAGCGCTTTCTAAGGCTGCGATCTTGTCTTGTGCTCTCCCTTTTCCTCCCGAGATGATGGCTCCCGCGTGTCCCATACGCCTACCAGGGGGCGCAGTGACGCCTGCTATGTAACCCACCACAGGTTTCTTAAGCAGGCCTACGTTGTTTTCAGAAAGGAAAACAGCAGCATCTTCCTCGGCATTGCCGCCGATCTCACCTGTGAGAATTTAGTAATGTTAGTTACGTCGAACCACAGAAAGATCAGGCAAATTTATAATACATTGAAGTATTGTATTATTTTAAAGCGGTGTATTTCGTATTTCACTCGAGAAAGTAGAATTTTCAGGATTATTGAAATCACCAGTTCCATTACAGGAATACTCCAGGAAAGATACGAAATAAATCCGAAATTTTTAGGGACAGCAGATATCGAGATGCGGTTTTCTGCATTGTGTTCATAAAGCTCCCAGGAAAAAAATCTATATCGTCTGAGTAGGTAATGGGGCACTTCATACCACCCCCACCACTACCCCCCAACGGCGCTGAAGCCCCGCCCACTTTTCCCCCTCCACTCCACGATCTCACTACACGCGTCATCGGTCAAACCTAAATTCATGTCATTCATTGGCAAACCTTCGGAGGGACAACACCTTCGAACAGAATTGAAACTAAATAGGAATAGATGTAATTGTGACGTCATCCAATTAAATTGTAATAAAAAGTCCTCGCGGATCAACTTATGGTGGACTTGCAAATTGAGTAATGATGTTGAGAGAATACTGTCAACGACCTCGCTGCAGATTATACACGCACACACACACACACCCGCGTAACAGCTGTGTCCTTGAACGGCTCGCGTTTAATAACAACAATAAACCATCCAACACCAGTTGTACAAATTCGCAGAGAATCTTAATTTAATAATATCCAAGCTTTTATTTTTATTTAATGACCGGAGGGTAGGCCCACGTGCGCAGGCGTTGGTTTCGATATCTAGGAAAACCCAGCACTCCGGTGACCCTTACGATTTACGAGTTTCTTGCAGGCTTCAACTAGTCTGTCCTATCGGGATGACTTCCGAGGCGTGACGTCACAGCGCTACATTGTTTATTCTCGGAGCGTTCACTCTCCGTTATTCCGCGTGTGTGTAAAAATTCGCAACGAAAGTAAACAATTACGGCGTCGAAACATATTGGAAACCGGTTTTAATGAAGCAGGTCGGGGCGGTATACGTTAGTACTCTCGTGACCCAGAAATTTGTCAAAACCATGATTATTAGGTTAAACAGGAAAAATATTATATGATCGAAAGAGGACGGTCTCTGCAAGATGAAGAATATAATAAAAGTGAAAACATTTCACTGTCAGAGATATTAAGTCATCACTGGTGATTCGCGTACGAACAAGTTTTCGGGTCTGGAAACGGCACAGATAATAACGGAAGTAATAAAAAATATTAAAATATAAACGGTAATAATAATAAAAAGTAATCAACACACCTCTCCTCGGAAATATATAAAACGGCTGTATAGATAGAAAACGTTACAAATACGTAGCGATATGGTTAGTTCCCTTTGCGTAGCGAGTTTCCTTGTTCCTCGTAAGGAAGAGACCAAGCGGATCTAATTTTTCTAGCGCCTCGTAGGTACACAACTAATGATGGATCGTGACCTTTGTAGGGTTGTACTACTTTTTCCTGCGTAGCGTAGGTATACAGTTATCGGGTGTCTCTTACCTATATATACCCCAGATCGTTTCCGTAAGTTCAGTTACTCTATCAAACGATAGACGATAGACATCAATCCAGGCGCATCCGATAGTTTCTCTGCACAAATATGGAGTCTACAAGGTTTACCGTTATGAAAGATAAGCTGGTCAAAGTGAAACGTTTTGATTTACAAGGGCGTCAACTGGAATTTAAAGTGAAACCGATACCAAAAGATGAAGACCCGGTACTTTGGTTTAAGACAGCGATTGAAGACGCGGTGAATTATACAACCACGCACTTATCTGGAAGCGATAAAGTCGGTATTACATTTTGTGGAAAATCTTTCGAACGAGGCGATGGCTGGATGAATTTCCGGGATGTAGTAGATTTAAAAATGGAAGATGTGTGGGATATGATTTCAAAAATATTCCAGTCGAATTCGGAAGGTTTAAGTACAGACACTTTCTGTTTGAAACTACTGTCTGTTAAAATGCCGAAAGGTCGTGGGCGAAGCCGTACTCAACATAATGCTTATGAGGACGAATGTCGATCAAGGCGTGGTATCGTGCAGATAAAAAATGTTGATAATAACTGCTTACCTCGTGCATTGATTGTTGGGAAGGCGTACGCTGATTGCACACCGGACCGCCAAAAATTGCGAAGGGATATTGGAAAATTGCAAACTAGCAGAATGGCGGAACTTTTGGCAGCAACAGGTATTCGAATACCTGAAGATGGCGCGGGAATCAGAGAACTAGAGCAATTTCAACGGTTTCTTAGCGATTACAAGATAGTTGTTTATAAGTACGGTTCTAAGGGTCGCGAAGTTTTATTTGAAGGACCGTCAGCAAAGAAGACGATAAATCTTTTGCACCATAGGGAACATTATAACGTAATTATTTCGTTAACCGCTGCATTCGCATGCTCTTACTTTTGTGAGGATTGTCGCACCCCATACAACGTTAAATCTAATCACCGATGTGAGAAAGCGTGTCCCTGTTGCCAGCTAACTCCAGTATGTCCGATAGAATGCTGCGAGATACTTTGTGATAAGTGCAACAGGAAATTTCGGGGACAATTATGCTTTGACAATCACAAGACCTCACTGTGCGAAAAAGTGAGAAGATGTAACGACTGCCTAAAGACCGTGCCAACTAATAGGATTCATATCTGTGGGGAGATATTTTGTAAAATGTGTCAAAAACACCAGCCACAACCCCATTATTGTTACATTCGAAGAGATCAAAGACAACCAAAAACCGATGACGTATTATTTGTTTTCTACGATTTGGAAACCAGACAAGATGAACCATTCGGGGAAAATCAACAGCTTCACATTCCTAACCTGTGCATCTTTCAACAACGTTGTTATCAGTGCATTGATATGTCAGCTGATAAGTTGTTATGTCCGAAATGTGGGGTGAGAAAACAGATATTATATACCAAAGATCCCATTTCACCGTTTTTACAACATATACTGACGATTCGCAAGAAATTTAAAAATGTTATTGTGTTGGCTCATAACGGTCAAGCATTTGACAATCAATTCATCTTGAGATATTTTTTCGAAAATACCGACAAGAAACCCGAACTTATTATGCGAGGAACTAAGATAATTTTGATGCAACTAGTAAATGTCAGGTTTATAGATTCCCTCAATTATTTTCCGATGCCCCTATCAGCTCTCCCTAAAGCGTTTGACCTCCCTGACAAATCCAAAGGTTATTTTCCTCATTTATTCAATACCGAGACCAATCAAACCTATTCAGGTCCCTTACCAGACATTAAATACTACGGGGTAGACGAGATGAAGCCGGATGCACGTCAAGAATTTATGAAATGGCATGAGGAGCATAAAAATGACAATTTCACCCTGCGACGAGATCTTGTGGGTTACTGTGAGTCAGACGTGGAAATTCTAACAGAAGCTTGCTTGAAATTCCGCAGGATTATGCTGGAAGAATGTAATGTTTGTCCATTCACAGAGGCGTGCACTATAGCGAGCGTAAGTAACTTGATATACAGGCGTAATTTCCTTCCGTCCAATACGATCGGCATCATTCCGAAAGGTGGATACAGAGCAACCGAAAATCAGTCTTGTGTAGCAATAATGTGGCTGGTACAGGAAGAAGAACGAAGGAATATTAAAATACAACATGCTTTCAATGGTAGAGAGGTTATTTTGCATGGTTGCAAGGTTGACGGCTTTTGTAAGGAAACTAAGCAGGTGTTCGAATTTCACGGGTGCTATTTCCATGGACATCCACAGTGCATGCGTCACAATAGAGCAGCACCGCTACGAGATGACCCTACAGATACCTTAGACAGACGTTATGAAGCAACTGTAGCGAAAACCGACAGACTGCGAAGCCTTGGGTACGAAGTCATAGAGAAATGGGAGTGTGAATTTAATAAACCACTCGCAACACATCCTCTAGTACCTTTGAACCCACGCGATGCCTTCTACGGAGGGCGATCAGGAAATACTCATACCTTTTACGAATGCAAAACGGGAGAAAAAATCAATTACATCGATATATGCTCCCTATACCCCTGGGTGTGTAAGAATGGTGTGTTCCCCGTTCATCACCCGAAATTATTTATCGAAGAGGAAACGCAAAATGTAGATTTGCAAAAAACGTCTGGTCTGATAAAATGTACCATTTTACCTCCAGATAATCTCTATCATCCAGTATTACCACAGAAAATGAACGGAAAACTGATGTTTGTATTATGCCGTTCGTGTGGAGAAACTTTAAATCGTGGTCGATGTACGCATGACGAGACATATAGAGCATTAACCGGAACATGGGTTATTGAAGAAGTTGTTAAGGCACTGGAGATGGGTTATACGCTAATCAAAATGTATGAGATTTGGGCGTATGAAACGGAACAATATGATAAGCTGAACAAAACCGGTGGTCTGTTTGCAGCAATGATGAATAAATTTTTAAAACTAAAACAAGAAGCGAGCGGTTTTCCCAGTCATTGTACCACCAGGGAAGAACGGATGCATTATATCGAGACATTCCTGGAGCAAGAGGGTATACAACTTGATTTTTCAGCAATTGAAAACAATGCGGGGTTCAGAACACTGGCAAAACTAATTCTCAACAGCTTCTGGGGCAAATTTGGACAAAGAGAGAATCAGCCAAAAACGTCGATAATAAATGACCCCTCTGAATGGTTTGCCATGCTAACGGACCCCTCAATCATAGTAAACACAGCTCTCCCCATTAATGAGAACGTTTTAATAGTCAATTGGGAATATAAAGAAGAGGCAGCTGACAACTTGTCCACTGTTAATGTAGTTGTAGCTGCGTTTACTACATCGCAAGCTCGTCTAAAACTCTACTCTTACATCGAGAAACTAGGCGATCGCGTTTTATATTATGATACTGACAGTGTCCTTTATGTTTCTCGCCCGGGAGAATATTGGGAGCCGCCTATAGGGGACTGCATCGGAGACATGACCAACGAACTCCCTGTTGGTACTCACATCTCAGAATTTGTATCTGGTGGACCTAAAACGTATGCATATAAGTTATGTCCAACAGGTGAGGAAATCTGCAAGATGAAAGGTATCAGGTTGAGTTGGAACGCAAGTCAGATTGCAAATTTTGAAAGTATGAAACGACTAATTTTGAATGCCGAAGAAGCGCAATCATTAACCATCACCGGAAGACAGATTCGTACAACAGAGGACCACAATGTGATCACAAAGCAGGTGAAGAAGATCTACAAACCGACCTCTTGTAAACGACGATTTATGGCGAATTTCGGATCTTACCCCTACGGACACAAACGGTGGAAGGAGAGCGAATAAATGTTACTTATTTCAATAAATGTTACATATTCCAATGAATGTAGTCAAAGAATTTGTGATTTGCAAAGTAAAGGACTTATCTCTCAATTAGTACACAGTTTTCCAAATTAGTAAATTTCGAAAGTGTTAGGGACATAATTTTAGAAAAATTAAGCCTATTTATGCATCCTCCATATAAATTAGACGTACAAAGAATATGAAGTTGTCACCCAGAATTACACGAAATTATATCATAACGCATTATACGAAGGGAATGTTTCAAAGTGTCCACTCTTGTACTCCTATCCGTTATAAAAAACTAAAAATGTAATTCATGTACTTAATTAATATTTATATTAAAATGATATCTAAACTATATATCTTTTGTATTTGCATTTGTATAAATTTTTAAACTACACCTCTATTGTTAATTTATAATTACTATGTATACACAAGTATCTATTGTGAAGCTTTTAATTTCGAAATATAATACCTAGTTATGTAAGTAAGCCTTTTATTGTTAGTTCATTTCTAATGACACAGAAAATAAATATTGTAATAATTTGATTACGAAACATTCTGTTACTATCAAATTTTGAAAGATATTTGTCATTGCGCTCATTACGGCTGTTCAGTAAAAGAATCGTCATAAAAACAGCTAACTATACCGAAACAGAAAAATATTCTGGATTAGTATACGAGTTCTATCATTTACTCCTGCAACACACGGAAACCCGTAAATTTGATTAAAACTAGCAACTAAATTTCGCTGCCCTCTTTCTTTAAAAGGAAATTTACATAATTTGCCATATTTTCGGCTAATAACACTGGTAACCTTTTTACCATCTGTGATACTATAATTGTACTTTCAAATATCACTACTAATAATTTTAACATTACTTACTTGGAAGTTTCCTGTAGCATACAATCGTAACGTAATCAGCAGTACCAGTGGAGAAATTGGAAGTCCGCGGGTATTAATTTTGAAGACCCTCAATTACCAAAGGAAGTATAATATCAATTACAGTTTGTTTGCTAAAACGATATCGCATTTCAAATTGTCTATCTCGGAAGTACTCCAAAGTTGTTTCTATTCCTTATGTAACGTTTAGGAAAATGTTCAATATCATCTTCAATATTTACTAAATGCTCAAAAAAATCTTCCATTACGTCCCAGGAGGTCTGGTTTACAAATTAAACTTAGTAAGATTTCTTTTGGATAGGAGTGAAATTTTTATGTCAATGTCATTCACTTATATAAGTAAGACTCAAGTCTGGGTTCGAGGTGACTCAAACTTATCCCAGGCTTGAGTTGAACTTGACAATGAAGTTCGTTTTATAAAATTTGAGAACTTGAGTCAGACTCAACTTGGGACAAACTCAAGTGGCGACTATAAATACGGCCCCTAGAGTTATAAACATTTAGCAAGATAATTTTAAATTTTTATTCTTCTAACGAGATATGACACAGTATGAAATAAAATACATAACGATATTTGCCCGGGAATTCTTTTTACAGTACTCATTTAGAGTTTCAAGACTCTCGGGTCTTTCGTCTCCTCGCCTTTAAACATCTCATTCGTACTGTAAAGTATGAGTTCCCGGACATGTAACGTTAATTACTATTCACTTAGATCTTTCATCAAGATGTATAATGTTGAACACTTCTCACTTTAATATTTTAAAATCCGTTCACTATTCATAGAATACTGCTTATGTGTGATTTTTATATGTCGTTCCCTGTATTCACGTATTTTCTAAAATGAAAGTTGTATCTAGAAGGTAGCTTGAAGTCTCTCTTCCCAATGTGACGATATCATCAGCGTGACTTCTGACTTTAACAACCCAGAGCTATCCTCAATTCTAACGTCTAAATACCAGACCAAATTCTATGTCTCTTCCTTATCTTGGCAAATTGTCTTATTCTATTAAAAAATCTTCATGGAACATACTGTAGATTTACAGATTTGTTTCACTCCTGACAATAAAATTATCTCAATGCTAGTACACACACATGCTCAAAATATAAAATAAATAAATCAGTGACATCAGGAGTTTACCAAATAAGATATATGAGGGATGATTGTCCAGCAGTAGAGGTCAGTTTGTTAGAGAAGAAACAGTTATCAAATTCGCGCAGGTATACGTCACACCATACATCTGTCACTCTTTACCAGCATCAGTGGCGTATGTTTGAACAAAGGTTAGGGATCTAATAAATTCAAATAAATATACATGGGGCTATACCATACATTTAATAGTTCGGTATGTTCTTCTTTAAATCACGGTTTAAGCACTACACAATCCAAAATCACCAACAATAATAACACCAGCAAATAAAATGAAAAATAACACTCCAAAATAATTACGCTACGCCACTTCGACAAACCAAATTAGTAAACGAGCTTGAAGGCCAAGTGCAGACGTTACGGTTGCTAGACAATCCCGGTAATAAACAAACTCAAATTCGTCTCTGAGCACCTATGACGGTGTTTCTTCTCTAAGTAACCGACCTCTATATATACTACATATATGGCAGAGTGGACGGATATTGACTACTAGGGTGAGCGAACACCTTAAAATGATTAAGAAATATATTCGTGCCTCAAATATTAACACCAATAGCATCTTTGCTAATCGCATTTAAGTTCTGGAAATTGGGTCACATCTTCTCCTCCTTATTTTTAGATGTTGAAGTCCTCCATATACAGACCAAAGGTATTCGTTTCAACCTTTGGAAATTCTCGACATTCTAAAATGTAAAAAGATCCTGATAGGATTACTCTTAATGAACAAGTCCTATTGATTCTTGGGAATTTTAAATAGCCTCACTTGCACTGATCCATAACATTGATTAGCTACTCCACATCTTCCGCTTTCCTGTCTATATACGGTATTAACCACTTTGGCTGACAGAATTATTTGTGGTACATTCACTTTCAGCTCGTGTAGTTTGATAATGGGTTTCGGTCATCGACTGTAATATTATTTAGTTCAACTAAATCCATCTGTGAATAAACCCAAAATTTTACACAAAAATGTAAAATGGAATTCAAAATGCATACTCACTTTTATGCTCAGTAGTTGTCGAAACACACAATGAAAATCCTTGGAATATTACCAGAAACATTGGATATCTTTAAACAAGAAATTATTGAAATAAATAAAAATTCAAAAACAATTACCCAACGTGCACTTTAATGGTGAATATAAAAGGTCTTCCAAATGAAAGAAATACAAAAAATATGTACTTACCCGCTTCCTTGTAGCACACAACCTCAAAACTGGTTGATGATTTAAAGAAAATCGGTTGATCTCATATATGAAAATTTAATCATTAGAACTGCCTATTATGTGCGTATGTTGCGATAATTAGCGTGTTTTTTTTTACTAATTGTGTACGTTGCGTGTAGTTGCGCGCTGTTGTGAGTGAACCTAACGTTACACATTTTTTGGAACCTCTTTATTGCACATCCGCCTGTATAACGTGACCGAAAACGTGTTCACAACGAAGAAATTGTAATGGGAATCATCTGGAGGGCAGGATATTTCCACTCACCACTGGAATTTTGATTTTCAAATCTTACTTAAAACTCACATATTTACAAAATTACTTAGTGTACCTACTTACAGCTCCTTTTTAATGTATTAGGCGAAAATCGGGTTCGTATAATGAGCGCGATGGGGGCTCGTTAACGTTACAAATAAATGAGGAACACAAATTATTGGTTCCTAATAAGTCAGTTACTAAAACTGGTAAGATAATGTTAAGGAGCAAGATAGAGTTCATTAAAATTACAAATTAATTGGTTCGGATACAGGGTATTAAAAGTACACAATTAGTAAAAAAAAACACGCTAATTATCGCAACATACGCACATAATAGGCAGTTCTAATGATTAAATTTTCATATATGAGATCAACCGATTTTCTTTAAATCATCAACCAGTTTTGAGGTTGTGTGCTACAAGGAAGCGGGTAAGTACATATTTTTTGTATTTCTTTCATTTGGAAGACCTTTTATATTCACCATTAAAGTGCACGTTGGGTAATTGTTTTTGAATTTTTATTTATTTCAATAATTTCTTGTTTAAAGATATCCAATGTTTCTGGTAATATTCCAAGGATTTTCATTGTGTGTTTCGACAACTACTGAGCATAAAAGTGAGTATGCATTTTGAATTCCATTTTACATTTTTGTGTAAAATTTTGGGTTTATTCACAGATGGATTTAGTTGAACTAAATAATATTACAGTCGATGACCGAAACCCATTATCAAACTACACGAGCTGAAAGTGAATGTACCACAAATAATTCTGTCAGCCAAAGTGGTTAATACCGTATATAGACAGGAAAGCGGAAGATGTGGAGTAGCTAATCAATGTTATGGATCAGTGCAAGTGAGGCTATTTAAAATTCCCAAGAATCAATAGGACTTGTTCATTAAGAGTAATCCTATCAGGATCTTTTTACATTTTAGAATGTCGAGAATTTCCAAAGGTTGAAACGAATACCTTTGGTCTGTATATGGAGGACTTCAACATCTAAAAATAAGGAGGAGAAGATGTGACCCAATTTCCAGAACTTAAATGCGATTAGCAAAGATGCTATTGGTGTTAATATTTGAGGCACGAATATATTTCTTAATCATTTTAAGGTGTTCGCTCACCCTAGTAGTCAATATCCGTCCACTCTGCCATATATGTAGTATATATAGAGGTCGGTTACTTAGAGAAGAAACACCGTCATAGGTGCTCAGAGACGAATTTGAGTTTGTTTATTACCGGGATTGTCTAGCAACCGTAACGTCTGCACTTGGCCTTCAAGCTCGTTTACTAATTTGGTTTGTCGAAGTGGCGTAGCGTAATTATTTTGGAGTGTTATTTTTCATTTTATTTGCTGGTGTTATTATTGTTGGTGATTTTGGATTGTGTAGTGCTTAAACCGTGATTTAAAGAAGAACATACCGAACTATTAAATGTATGGTATAGCCCCATGTATATTTATTTGAATTTATTAGATCCCTAACCTTTGTTCAAACATACGCCACTGATGCTGGTAAAGAGTGACAGATGTATGGTGTGACGTATACCTGCGCGAATTTGATAACTGTTTCTTCTCTAACAAACTGACCTCTACTGCTGGACAATCATCCCTCATATATCTTATTTGGTAAACTCCTGATGTCACTGATTTATTTATTTTATATTTTGAGCATGTGTGTGTACTAGCATTGAGATAATTTTATTGTCAGGAGTGAAACAAATCTGTAAATCTACAGTATGTTCCATGAAGATTTTTTAATAGAATAAGACAATTTGCCAAGATAAGGAAGAGACATAGAATTTGGTCTGGTATTTAGACGTTAGAATTGAGGATAGCTCTGGGTTGTTAAAGTCAGAAGTCACGCTGATGATATCGTCACATTGGGAAGAGAGACTTCAAGCTACCTTCTAGATACAACTTTCATTTTAGAAAATACGTGAATACAGGGAACGACATATAAAAATCACACATAAGCAGTATTCTATGAATAGTGAACGGATTTTAAAATATTAAAGTGAGAAGTGTTCAACATTATACATCTTGATGAAAGATCTAAGTGAATAGTAATTAACGTTACATGTCCGGGAACTCATACTTTACAGTACGAATGAGATGTTTAAAGGCGAGGAGACGAAAGACCCGAGAGTCTTGAAACTCTAAATGAGTACTGTAAAAAGAATTCCCGGGCAAATATCGTTATGTATTTTATTTCATACTGTGTCATATCTCGTTAGAAGAATAAAAATTTAAAATTATCTTGCTAAATGTTTATAACTCTAGGGGCCGTATTTATAGTCGCCACTTGAGTTTGTCCCAAGTTGAGTCTGACTCAAGTTCTCAAATTTTATAAAACGAACTTCATTGTCAAGTTCAACTCAAGCCTGGGATAAGTTTGAGTCACCTCGAACCCAGACTTGAGTCTTACTTATATAAGTGAATGACATTGACATAAAAATTTCACTCCTATCCAAAAGAAATCTTACTAAGTTTAATTTGTAAACCAGACCTCCTGGGACGTAATGGAAGATTTTTTTGAGCATTTAGTAAATATTGAAGATGATATTGAACATTTTCCTAAACGTTACATAAGGAATAGAAACAACTTTGGAGTACTTCCGAGATAGACAATTTGAAATGCGATATCGTTTTAGCAAACAAACTGTAATTGATATTATACTTCCTTTGGTAATTGAGGGTCTTCAAAATTAATACCCGCGGACTTCCAATTTCTCCACTGGTACTGCTGATTACGTTACGATTGTATGCTACAGGAAACTTCCAAGTAAGTAATGTTAAAATTATTAGTAGTGATATTTGAAAGTACAATTATAGTATCACAGATGGTAAAAAGGTTATCAGTGTTATTAGCCGAAAATATGGCAAATTATGTAAATTTCCTTTTAAAGAAAGAGGGCAGCGAAATTTAGTTGCTAGTTTTAATCAAATTTACGGGTTTCCGTGTGTTGCAGGAGTAAATGATAGAACTCGTATACTAATCCAGAATATTTTTCTGTTTCGGTATAGTTAGCTGTTTTTATGACGATTCTTTTACTGAACAGCCGTAATGAGCGCAATGACAAATATCTTTCAAAATTTGATAGTAACAGAATGTTTCGTAATCAAATTATTACAATATTTATTTTCTGTGTCATTAGAAATGAACTAACAATAAAAGGCTTACTTACATAACTAGGTATTATATTTCGAAATTAAAAGCTTCACAATAGATACTTGTGTATACATAGTAATTATAAATTAACAATAGAGGTGTAGTTTAAAAATTTATACAAATGCAAATACAAAAGATATATAGTTTAGATATCATTTTAATATAAATATTAATTAAGTACATGAATTACATTTTTAGTTTTTTATAACGGATAGGAGTACAAGAGTGGACACTTTGAAACATTCCCTTCGTATAATGCGTTATGATATAATTTCGTGTAATTCTGGGTGACAACTTCATATTCTTTGTACGTCTAATTTATATGGAGGATGCATAAATAGGCTTAATTTTTCTAAAATTATGTCCCTAACACTTTCGAAATTTACTAATTTGGAAAACTGTGTACTAATTGAGAGATAAGTCCTTTACTTTGCAAATCACAAATTCTTTGACTACATTCATTGGAATATGTAACATTTATTGAAATAAGTAACATTTATTCGCTCTCCTTCCACCGTTTGTGTCCGTAGGGGTAAGATCCGAAATTCGCCATAAATCGTCGTTTACAAGAGGTCGGTTTGTAGATCTTCTTCACCTGCTTTGTGATCACATTGTGGTCCTCTGTTGTACGAATCTGTCTTCCGGTGATGGTTAATGATTGCGCTTCTTCGGCATTCAAAATTAGTCGTTTCATACTTTCAAAATTTGCAATCTGACTTGCGTTCCAACTCAACCTGATACCTTTCATCTTGCAGATTTCCTCACCTGTTGGACATAACTTATATGCATACGTTTTAGGTCCACCAGATACAAATTCTGAGATGTGAGTACCAACAGGGAGTTCGTTGGTCATGTCTCCGATGCAGTCCCCTATAGGCGGCTCCCAATATTCTCCCGGGCGAGAAACATAAAGGACACTGTCAGTATCATAATATAAAACGCGATCGCCTAGTTTCTCGATGTAAGAGTAGAGTTTTAGACGAGCTTGCGATGTAGTAAACGCAGCTACAACTACATTAACAGTGGACAAGTTGTCAGCTGCCTCTTCTTTATATTCCCAATTGACTATTAAAACGTTCTCATTAATGGGGAGAGCTGTGTTTACTATGATTGAGGGGTCCGTTAGCATGGCAAACCATTCAGAGGGGTCATTTATTATCGACATTTTTGGCTGATTCTCTCTTTGTCCAAATTTGCCCCAGAAGCTGTTGAGAATTAGTTTTGCCAGTGTTCTGAACCCCGCATTGTTTTCAATTGCTGAAAAATCAAGTTGTATACCCTCTTGCTCCAGGAATGTCTCGATATAATGCATCCGTTCTTCCCTGGTGGTACAATGACTGGGAAAACCGCTCGCTTCTTGTTTTAGTTTTAAAAATTTATTCATCATTGCTGCAAACAGACCACCGGTTTTGTTCAGCTTATCATATTGTTCCGTTTCATACGCCCAAATCTCATACATTTTGATTAGCGTATAACCCATCTCCAGTGCCTTAACAACTTCTTCAATAACCCATGTTCCGGTTAATGCTCTATATGTCTCGTCATGCGTACATCGACCACGATTTAAAGTTTCTCCACACGAACGGCATAATACAAACATCAGTTTTCCGTTCATTTTCTGTGGTAATACTGGATGATAGAGATTATCTGGAGGTAAAATGGTACATTTTATCAGACCAGACGTTTTTTGCAAATCTACATTTTTGCGTTTCCTCTTCGATAAATAATTTCGGGTGATGAACGGGGAACACACCATTCTTACACACCCAGGGGTATAGGGAGCATATATCGATGTAATTGATTTTTTCTCCCGTTTTGCATTCGTAAAAGGTATGAGTATTTCCTGATCGCCCTCCGTAGAAGGCATCGCGTGGGTTCAAAGGTACTAGAGGATGTGTTGCGAGTGGTTTATTAAATTCACACTCCCATTTCTCTATGACTTCGTACCCAAGGCTTCGCAGTCTGTCGGTTTTCGCTACAGTTGCTTCATAACGTCTGTCTAAGGTATCTGTAGGGTCATCTCGTAGCGGTGCTGCTCTATTGTGACGCATGCACTGTGGATGTCATGGAAATAGCACCCGTGAAATTCGAACACCTGCTTAGTTTCCTTACAAAAGCCGTCAACCTTGCAACCATGCAAAATAACCTCTCTACCATTGAAAGCATGTTGTATTTTAATATTCCTTCGTTCTTCTTCCTGTACCAGCCACATTATTGCTACACAAGACTGATTTTCGGTTGCTCTGTATCCACCTTTCGGAATGATGCCGATCGTATTGGACGGAAGGAAATTACGCCTGTATATCAAGTTACTTACGCTCGCTATAGTGCACGCCTCTGTGAATGGACAAACATTACATTCTTCCAGCATAATCCTGCGGAATTTCAAGCAAGCTTCTGTTAGAATTTCCACGTCTGACTCACAGTAACCCACAAGATCTCGTCGCAGGGTGAAATTGTCATTTTTATGCTCCTCATGCCATTTCATAAATTCTTGACGTGCATCCGGCTTCATCTCGTCTACCCCGTAGTATTTAATGTCTGGTAAGGGACCTGAATAGGTTTGATTGGTCTCGGTATTGAATAAATGAGGAAAATAACCTTTGGATTTGTCAGGGAGGTCAAACGCTTTAGGGAGAGCTGATAGGGGCATCGGAAAATAATTGAGGGAATCTATAAACCTGACATTTACTAGTTGCATCAAAATTATCTTAGTTCCTCGCATAATAAGTTCGGGTTTCTTGTCGGTATTTTCGAAAAAATATCTCAAGATGAATTGATTGTCAAATGCTTGACCGTTATGAGCCAACACAATAACATTTTTAAATTTCTTGCGAATCGTCAGTATATGTTGTAAAAACGGTGAAATGGGATCTTTGGTATATAATATCTGTTTTCTCACCCCACATTTCGGACATAACAACTTATCAGCTGACATATCAATGCACTGATAACAACGTTGTTGAAAGATGCACAGGTTAGGAATGTGAAGCTGTTGATTTTCCCCGAATGGTTCATCTTGTCTGGTTTCCAAATCGTAGAAAACAAATAATACGTCATCGGTTTTTGGTTGTCTTTGATCTCTTCGAATGTAACAATAATGGGGTTGTGGCTGGTGTTTTTGACACATTTTACAAAATATCTCCCCACAGATATGAATCCTATTAGTTGGCACGGTCTTTAGGCAGTCGTTACATCTTCTCACTTTTTCGCACAGTGAGGTCTTGTGATTGTCAAAGCATAATTGTCCCCGAAATTTCCTGTTGCACTTATCACAAAGTATCTCGCATCATTCTATCGGACATACTGGAGTTAGCTGGCAACAGGGACACGCTTTCTCACATCGGTGATTAGATTTAACGTTGTATGGGGTGCGACAATCCTCACAAAAGTAAGAGCATGCGAATGCAGCGGTTAACGAAATAATTACGTTATAATGTTCCCTATGGTGCAAAAGATTTATCGTCTTCTTTGCTGACGGTCCTTCAAATAAAACTTCGCGACCCTTAGAACCGTACTTATAAACAACTATCTTGTAATCGCTAAGAAACCGTTGAAATTGCTCTAGTTCTCTGATTCCCGCGCCATCTTCAGGTATTCGAATACCTGTTGCTGCCAAAAGTTCCGCCATTCTGCTAGTTTGCAATTTTCCAATATCCCTTCGCAATTTTTGGCGGTCCGGTGTGCAATCAGCGTACGCCTTCCCAACAATCAATGCACGAGGTAAGCAGTTATTATCAACATTTTTTATCTGCACGATACCACGCCTTGATCGACATTCGTCCTCATAAGCATTATGTTGAGTACGGCTTCGCCCACGACCTTTCGGCATTTTAACAGACAGTAGTTTCAAACAGAAAGTGTCTGTACTTAAACCTTCCGAATTCGACTGGAATATTTTTGAAATCATATCCCACACATCTTCCATTTTTAAATCTACTACATCCCGGAAATTCATCCAGCCATCGCCTCGTTCGAAAGATTTTCCACAAAATGTAATACCGACTTTATCGCTTCCAGATAAGTGCGTGGTTGTATAATTCACCGCGTCTTCAATCGCTGTCTTAAACCAAAGTACCGGGTCTTCATCTTTTGGTATCGGTTTCACTTTAAATTCCAGTTGACGCCCTTGTAAATCAAAACGTTTCACTTTGACCAGCTTATCTTTCATAACGGTAAACCTTGTAGACTCCATATTTGTGCAGAGAAACTATCGGATGCGCCTGGATTGATGTCTATCGTCTATCGTTTGATAGAGTAACTGAACTTACGGAAACGATCTGGGGTATATATAGGTAAGAGACACCCGATAACTGTATACCTACGCTACGCAGGAAAAAGTAGTACAACCCTACAAAGGTCACGATCCATCATTAGTTGTGTACCTACGAGGCGCTAGAAAAATTAGATCCGCTTGGTCTCTTCCTTACGAGGAACAAGGAAACTCGCTACGCAAAGGGAACTAACCATATCGCTACGTATTTGTAACGTTTTCTATCTATACAGCCGTTTTATATATTTCCGAGGAGAGGTGTGTTGATTACTTTTTATTATTATTACCGTTTATATTTTAATATTTTTTATTACTTCCGTTATTATCTGTGCCGTTTCCAGACCCGAAAACTTGTTCGTACGCGAATCACCAGTGATGACTTAATATCTCTGACAGTGAAATGTTTTCACTTTTATTATATTCTTCATCTTGCAGAGACCGTCCTCTTTCGATCATATAATATTTTTCCTGTTTAACCTAATAATCATGGTTTTGACAAATTTCTGGGTCACGAGAGTACTAACGTATACCGCCCCGACCTGCTTCATTAAAACCGGTTTCCAATATGTTTCGACGCCGTAATTGTTTACTTTCGTTGCGAATTTTTACACACACGCGGAATAACGGAGAGTGAACGCTCCGAGAATAAACAATGTAGCGCTGTGACGTCACGCCTCGGAAGTCATCCCGATAGGACAGACTAGTTGAAGCCTGCAAGAAACTCGTAAATCGTAAGGGTCACCGGAGTGCTGGGTTTTCCTAGATATCGAAACCAACGCCTGCGCACGTGGGCCTACCCTCCGGTCATTAAATAAAAATAAAAGCTTGGATATTATTAAATTAAGATTCTCTGCGAATTTGTACAACTGGTGTTGGATGGTTTATTGTTGTTATTAAACGCGAGCCGTTCAAGGACACAGCTGTTACGCGGGTGTGTGTGTGTGTGTGTGTGCGTGTATAATCTGCAGCGAGGTCGTTGACAGTATTCTCTCAACATCATTACTCAATTTGCAAGTCCACCATAAGTTGATCCGCGAGGACTTTTTATTACAATTTAATTGGATGACGTCACAATTACATCTATTCCTATTTAGTTTCAATTCTGTTCGAAGGTGTTGTCCCTCCGAAGGTTTGCCAATGAATGACATGAATTTAGGTTTGACCGATGACGCGTGTAGTGAGATCGTGAAGTGGAGGGGGAAAAGTGGGCGGGGCTTCAGCGCCGATGGGGGGTAGTGGTGGGGGTGGTCTGAAGTGCCCCATTACCTACTCGTCTGGTTATGCCATTTTCCGAAAAATGCATTCTGGTGCAATAAATGGGTTTTGCAATTGCATAATTACTTGCAACATTATAAGAACGTTTTACAACTCGGAAAAATCACTCGAAAATCGTTACTAGGGGGTTTTCGGGGATGCCGAATTCAATTCTGGCATTATAATTACCCAGGGGTGCTCGGGGGTGGGTCTGCGGGGATGCCCCGGGGGGGATTGGGGGGGAAATTACAGCGTCCATGAAAATCAGCCGAAAATCGTTACTCGGCGGTTTTCGGGGATGCCGAATTCAATTCTGGCATTAGAATTATCCGGAGCGACTCGGGTGTGGCTCTGCGTGTGTGCCCGAGGGGGGATTTGGGGGGAAGGATTGCAGCGTCCATAAAAATCGCTCGAAAATTTTTACTCGGTGGTTTTCGGGAATGCCAAATTTAATTCTGGCATTAAAATGATCCGGGGGGACTCGGGGTTGGCTCTGCTAGGAAAGATAATGAAAAAAGTGAAAAATCACAAATTATGAAAATAATACTTTATTTAAATAATAGATCGCACTGTTTATTAATATTGAATTATTGAATTATTCAATATAAATTCAAAATATATATTCATCATAAAGTTCAATTTTTAACTTAAATGGTAAACATCTTCTTCAAACTCTTCTTCTTCTTCCCCTTCTTCATATTCTTCCTCGTCACTATCCTCGGTCTCGTTGGAAGTGCCTTTTAGGTTGAAGCAATTGCCATCGCAATGCTTGCATGCAAGTGAGCACTCCAACCCACTTCGGCGGCACCCGCTCCTTATGCCACAGTCTTTTGGGTCAAAACGCCCAATTTTGGTCAAGAATATTCCCCCTTCTATATGGCAACGCGCCAATCATCTGTTGAAAGTGCTGCGCATAAAATATCCCATAAAAGATACATACCTCTTCACTATCGCGGCTTCTTCTATCTCCAGAAACATCTATTGTAAGGTCAAGCCAATATTCGATTCCGTTGAAAAATAAATCCTCGAACACCTGATCCATCAACGATTAAACTAACTGAGTGACAAGAATATTATCGAGACTCTGAACTATCACTAAACGATGACTTTTAAGAGTGCGGGGCACAGCTCAAACACCAAAACAAAGGTCCAAAATCCAAAAATCTTGATTACTTTAGAACTATATTTACGTATAACGAAAAAGAAACGTGGTCCTAAACGACTGATGTAATACTGATGCCACGCCACACAGATGACACAGACGCCAACTGCGCGCGGTAACGATTCCCATATTTTTTTTCTTCAGTCGGTAACGATACTCTACTCTCGTGATAGCTTTGGCGCCTTTTTCAAATCCAGTTTGAGGCAGAAAAGATTTCCAAAGCAACTATTTTTATAATATGTGTAATATAATTTAAATATTAAATTAAACATTTTACAATAGAGGTAATTCTAATACCTGAATCGAATTCGGCATCGCTGAAAACCCCCCAGTAACGATTTTCGAGCGATTTTTCCGAGTTTTCAAACGTTCTTATATGTTGCAAGTAATTATGCAATTGCAAAATGCATTTATTGCACCAGCCTGCACTTTTCGAAAAATGGCATAACCGGACGATATAGACTTTTTTCCTGGGAGCTTTCTGGACGCAATGCAGGAAACTGCATCTCGATATCTGCTGTCCCTAAAAATTTATTTATTTCGGTCGATTTTGATCTAAATGCCCTGGACTGGAATATTGGTTCCATATCAGTAAAAATAAATTCACTAAGCATAATTTTAATCTTTTTTGTTTGCTAAGAAACAATAAGTTTGTTTAAATACGCTACGAAAACCGTTACAGAACGTTTATTTTCAATGGACCAGTTTTCCGTTCTCTAGTAGCCCATCGTGTAAGCATTGCTAAAAGCATAATGTGCCCGTGTGAGAAAGCAGTTAAGATAGTGTTAGACTGAGCTCAGCTAGTGTAAGCAAAGCTATGTGTAAGCGTAAGTGTAACCGACGTTGCCGCCAATATCCACCATTCGTCTATTATTGGTATTTAATTCTTGAGTTATGCCACCTTCTTTTTACAGTATTGCTTCTGATCGAAAAGGGGTGGTGGTTAGTTCTCCTTCGTGTCTCCTTTTTATTGTTTCATGTTAAATAAACGTATTTGTTACCTATTAAGATGATCCCTTTTGTCCTCATATCGTCCAGGTAGTACTTCAGTACCTCACGGAAACTCGTACCAATTAAAGGGTCACCCCCTATCCCTATGACAGTCGTCTGACCGAGACCCGCCACAGTTGTCTGTTGTACGGCATCGTAGGTCAATGTGCCTGATCTGGAAACTACCCCAATGCAACCTGAAATGACATTTTCCATTAAGTCAAATTAACGAATGATGCAATTAAATGAAACACTAATATTATGTTGGTAGAGAAATGACCAAATTTGTACACAAAACATAGACAAACGAATCAACAGTACAACGCGTAGGTATACTTAGGCCTCATTTATACTTCGCATCCGCACCGCGGGCTGCGGTGGCGTAGGGTGCGTGAGTTGCGACACCCGGGTGGCGCTGTGTTTATACTTTTGGGAGACATACCCAGTAGAAGTAGTTTTAAATAAGGGGAATGTGAAAAGAGAGGGAAGGAATATTGAATAAGCAGATAGCAGCAATATGTCAAGGTGAATGCGTCGTGCACTTTTGTAGCTGAACGAAAGTGTTCAAGATGAAGAAGAGGAAACAAGACGAAGGAGTCAGTGTCCATCCCGTTTTTCAGCTGAGGCACAGATATGGAGAGAACTATCATTTATATGGTCAGTTGAGAACTCATCCAGCTCGATTTTTTGAACTAATGAGGATGTCGATAAGTGCGTTTGATTTTATATTGTCAAAAGTCGGTGACAAACTAAGGCGGAAGATCACTTGTCAAGAACCAATTAGGCCAGGTGAACAACTGTACGTTACATTAAGGTAAGTGAGAATGTTATATACATTCCTATTGTGAACATAGATTCGCTGTGTTTTGGGGCTTTTAATTGGCAATGCTTCCCATCAATTGCGCCTATACAATTTGTGAAACCCCATTTTTCATAGAACCTTTTGGCAACTGTTTTTGCTATTCAGTAGGAACAGGCATAAATTCGTTAACTAGTTCAGACCATATCAATTAACAAGTGTTGTTGACAATTTTGCTCACTGTAGTTTTTCCCATTCCCATTTGGTTCGCCAAAGAAGCGTATGAAAGTCCTGTAGATAAATACCTGAAATAGAAGAAACTAGATTAATAGCACTGAAAAAAAAACTGTTGAACAAAAATTATTGGTTTATAACTATTGTTTCTTTCATTACAGTGGAAGACCTGAAAGTGAAATGGAAGAATTTGCGATGAAAAATGAGAAAGTAACTTTTGAAAATGCCTCTAACTAGATCAGGAGCACGAGCCCCTGATTGGACACCAACGTGGGAGTTCTTTGAATTAACGTATTTCGTGAAATACGTCATTTTGCCGGCTCCTGCTACAGGCAATCTTCCGCTACAAATGGCGGAGAATACTAAAAATACATCAGAATCTATGCCCAATGTTGGTGAACCTGAGTCCGAATTTGAGTCTACATACCAGCAGCATGACATTACAATACTGTCTCCTTCCTCTTCCTTGCCAAGTCGTCCATCATCAGTAGCTTCTACTTCTCATAATGCACCAAAGAGAAAAATAGATAAAAATGAAGTCAGACTTCATCTTGAGAGAAGGAAGATCAAGATTTTGAAGAAGAAAGAAGAAACTTCTGCTCTTGATAAAAAAAACTGTACAATAACCTAGACTACAATTTTATGATGAGCTTACTACCTTACATATAACCTCTATATATGTCAGACAAAATGGATCTCAGAGAAACGATACAAAAGGAAGTAAACTCATTTAGAAGAGACATCTACAACAAACATAAAATTCGCCCTCAGTCTCATCTCCTCCAACCTCCACAACGAACTTCAGCTATGAAAATAAATGGCAAAATCCTTCAGAAGGTTATACAGAACAGACGACTCAGCAGTACTATCAACCTGAACTACCAAGGCAGTAATGCACTAAGATATTCTCTAAAGTGTTGTATTGAAAGATTTTTTCGAATACTTTTTGTGTATAAGTTTCACAATAAAATTATAATAATCTTTTGGCATTAATTAGATTATTGTTCAAATATTTCCCCTGCCTACTGCATTGCAGATAGGTTTCAAATATTATTTCACAATAGGAATGTATATAACATTCCCACTTACCTTAATGTAACGTACAGTTGTTCACCTGGCTTAATTGGTTCTTGACAAGTGATCTTCCGCCTTAGTTTGTCACCGACTTTTGACAATATAGAATCAAACGTACTTATCGACATCCTCTTTAGTTCGAAAAATCAAGCTGGATGAGTTCTCAACTGACCATATAAATGATAGTACTCTCCATATCGTTGTCTCAGGTGAAAAACGGGATGGACACTGAACCTTCTCCTTCGTCTTGTTCCCTCTTCTTCATCTTGAACACTTTCGTCCAGATACAAAAGTGCACGACGCGTTCGCCTTGACATATTGCTGCTATCTGCTTAATCAATGTTCCTTCCCTCTCTTTTCACATTCCCCTTATTTAAAACTACTTCTACTGGGTACGTCTCCCAAAAGTATAAACACACCGCCACCCGGGTGTCCCAACTAACGCACCCTACGCCACCGCAGCCCGGGGTGCGGATGCGAGGTATAAATGAGGCCTTACACAAAAATATACAAAACACATACACAATAATGAAGAAATTAATTATTTGCACTACAAAATATGTGGAACAATAACTAAGCGACTCAGCCAACGGTTACATCGAGGTGCTATAAGGACGAAAGTTAAAAAACTAGGAACTAATTCCTTAGAATCAACTAAATTATTTGATTTAATAAATAGAAAAAGGTAATAGAATGACGTTAAACTAATAATTAGAAAATGCGGCTATCAGATGGCTCCTGCAATTTAAAAACCTGGAAGGTCAGGTAGCTCGGTGGATCAAGCATCTTCAAGAATACGACATTGACATCGAACATAGAGCAGGAAATAGCTACCGTAATAATTGCAGTCGTGCAGAGGTAAAGAAGACTTCTACCTGCCTCACGACGGTTACTGACGAGGACTGGACTATTCCCTGAAACGGATTGCGGCAACAAGTACATCCTTGTAACGATGGATTACTTTACGAAATGGATAGAGGCAATTCTCAACTAAGGTATCGCTACTGTTGCAGATGTCCTGATGAAGGGGTTCGTAAGTCGCTTCGCAGTATCGTGTTAGAATCCATTCAAGATAGGAAGAATCGTGGCATTGAGTTTCATGCAGGCCGCATCTCCGTAACGAAGTGGCGCTAACGCGCCTACGCTAAACCTTCACCCTCCCCCACTGCTTATACACGAATTATATGAAACTATGGAAACCGAACATAGCCGACGGAATATATCTCTCCGTGAAACTGGAGGCCACGGTTCTTCTCAAACTGAATGGACTCTATGTCTCATTTTTGAGCCCGCATATGAAAGCGCGGCACGCTTATGTCTATTGTTGACTCTCCGTTAACGCTGGGGAAAATTGGTCTCAAACCGGCGTGGAATCTGCTGTGATGATCGAGGTTGCAGGTAATTTTGAAGGGTGGTTAAATAAGTGGACGGAAACACTTCGAGGTTCGATTGCAACTGCTTTTATTTTATTAATGAATATTCGAATACAAGATCGTTGACGCTGTTTATTGCTTAGTTTACGAAATATGATATTAACAATAGTAATGATGATATTTTATGCGGCGGATGTCGATGGACATTTTGCCGATTTACGCTAAACTTAAGTTTATACAATATTGAATGACTTTTCCACTGCACCTGGGTAAACGTACCGGACGTATCGTTGAAATTTAATATTAATATTATTAATGGTAATTAAAGTTCTTTAACTTGTATTATTCCAGTACACCTCCCCGGTGAAGAAGAAAAAAATTAGTTCCAATACATATTTTTTTATATAATTACCTTATTTACAATATTTTTTAACTTATTTTTATATATTTCTACCTGTTGTTATTTATTTCTAATACTACATTGGGATGTTTATCCTTAACTACAATATATGGCCCTAAATATAATGGATCTAACTTACTTATCCTATTTTCATTAGTTATGAGAACTTCATCTCCTTTTGAATATAATACATCTTTACAATTTATATCAAAATATTCCTTTCTTCTATTTTTTGATGTCATCAATTTATTCCTAGCATTCGCACACGCACTTTGGAGTCAATACTTAAGTTCTTTCGAGTAATCGTCGAAATTGTATAGAGGGTCTAAGTTATTTAGAAGGTTTGAAGGTATATTACTTATTTTACCGAATACAAGCTCAAAGGGGGTATATTTGGTTTCACTGTGTATTGTATTATTATATGCAAAACACCAATGTTGTAATCAAGTACTCCAGTTATCACCATGCTTCGATACTTGCATTCGTAAATAGGCTCCTAAATGCTTATGCAAATTTTCCAAGGGTCCAAGCGATTCATGATGGTGCCCTGTAGAATTTAAAGTATTTATCTCTAATAATTTACAACATTCTTTGAAAACTTTTGCCATGAATTCTTTGCCCTGATCCATTACCGTTTCCTGGGGTATTCCGTAACGAAGTATAAAATTATCTACAAATGCTTTGGCAACAACACAAGCTTCTTTAGTTGGTAACGCTTAACACTCTACAAATTTACTCAAGTCGCATTGAATAGTTAAAGCGTACAAATTATTGTCAGTGTCCATTTTAAGGGGACCAACCAAGTAAAAATAAATTTTTTGGAACCGCTGATATAGCTGTAGAAGTTACAGTTAACGTTTGTTTAGCATTCCTACTAAATTTACATTTTTGACAGTCGTCACATTTTCTAACAAAATTTTCAATGTCTTTGCTTAACCCTGACCAAATGCAGGGGCGGATTACCGCATAGGCTAACTAGGCTATAGCCTAGGGCGCCAAAAATAAATAGGCGCCGGCGCCGCAAAATAAAAGAAAAAAGAAAAATTTAAAATGATATTTCTAAAATGCTGCTATCAGCAGCGCCTACTGAAAGAGTATAAATTTTAAAAAATCTAAAAGACGTTATGGGGTTTAAGCTAGATATGCTTCAAAACGCTTATTATTTTAAACAACTACATAATGGTAAAAATATACGTCGTCAGTGGCTAATTTATTCAAAACTTACCGAAAAAGTCTATTGTTTATACTATAAGTTATTTAAGAGGAATGAAAGAAATTCTTTTGCAATACGGTTTAATGATTGGCAAATATAGTATATAGAATTTCAGAACATGAAACCTCTTCTATATACTGCGAAAATGCAATGGATTTTCTGGTTCGTTCAAAGACACAGGGTAAAATAGAGACAGAGCTTCATAAATAATACCTTTCAGAAAGAAATTATTGGATGAATTTACTGCGACGAGTAGTTGAAGTTGTAAAATTTTTAACGTCGCGTGGATTACCTTTCAGGGGTAAAACGGAAATATTTGAAGATATTCATAATGGTAATTATCTAGGTTCTTTATAACTTATTGCAAAATTTGACCCATTTTTGAAGACACATATCGAATCTAAAGGCAACCCAGGAAGGGGACACATTTCATATTTATCTTCGACAATTTGCGACGAATTTATAAAGCTCATGGGTGATGCTGTACGAGAATGGTTCTCATCAGAAATTTTCAGTACAAAATATTTCTCAATAATTGTAGACTCTACACCAGATATATCGCATACCGATCAGCTAACAATTGTTTTAAGGTATGCCCTTGAAAATGGCTTACTCGTAGAAAGATTTATAACTTTTGTTAGTAATGTAGGACACAAAGCAGCCAATATGGAGGATACCATTTTGAAAGTCTTAGATAATATATATGTCCTTAAATATACAGGACTGCAGAGGGCTAGCCTATGATAATGCTTCTAATATATCGGGTAAATATTCTGTTTTACAAGCCAGAATTAAAGAAAAAAAATCATACAAAAAATTTCGGTACGAAATTCATTCCATATGCTGCACATTCGTTAAATTTAGTTGGCACCTGCGCAGCAGAATGCCAAAGTTACCAGGTTTTTTATGTTTGTAGAAGAAATATACACTTTTTTCTTAGCATCAACTCACAGATGGCAAATAATGAAAGAATCTTTATTGCGAAACAGCAATGTTGCAGCAGATGATCCTAAACAACTTGTAAGGCTTGTGCCAAAAAAACTTTCTGTTACAAGATGGTCAGCTAGATCTGATGCATGTACTGCACTTTATAATAGTTACGAACAATTAAAAAATGCATTGCAACTTATAATAGGTGATTCAACAAAAACGGAAGCAAAAGGCATATTTAACAAAATGTGTGATCTAGAAACTATAATTATGCTCTCTTTTTGGAAAGATGTTTTACTGCAGATTTACAAAACAAGCATATCTTTACAGAAACAGCGTTTAGATGTGTGCGTAGCTGTTCAATTATATCTTTAATCAGTTTCGTGAATAACATAAGGGGAAATTTTAACCAATATGAAGAAGAAGCTAAGTTATTAACAAAATGCAATGAGTACAGTTTAGATACGAAACGAAAGAAAAGAAGGAAACTGCTGCCTGGAGAAAATTCTAATGACATTGTTTTTGATGGAAAGTAAATGTGCATTTCATGGTATTAGACAGCATCCTATCAGAACTACAAAAACGAAAAACTGCATATAATGAAATTTACAAATGTTTCGGTTTTCTTTAGAAATTAGAAATTACTGAAGATAATGTAATTCAGACAAAATGCGAACATCTTGATATTTACAGTCAAGATTTTGTCAGTAATTTTCCAAATGAATGTATAGAGTTTAAATATTGTATTACCACAGTAGATGCAAAAAACAGGGAAGTTGAATCAAAACTCGATTTATGGTTAGAAACAATAAGAAGCAAAAATCTGTCTTGCACGTTTCCAAATATTGATATTATTTTAAGAATATATTTATGCCTTCCTATTACGAATTGCACCGCTGAAAGATCATTTTCTACATTAAAAAGAGTAAACGATTACTTGCGTAATTCTTTAAACGACGGAAACACAGCAGATCTCTCGTTTTATCGATAGAATCGTAAATAGCAAACGCATTTGATTTTGAAGACATTATTAAAAAAAATCACAAACCTCCAATGCCGAAAAATTCGGCTATAATTATATTATCTATACAATATTTTTGTTACCCCCTTGTAATAAGTGAAGTATTATTATTGTTTTTATTTTGTTTTATAAGAGAAGTTTAATTTTTTTTTGTTCATTTATTTTTATACTTCAGCAATCTTAATCTAATATTAAAAGATAATATATTTGTTATCTCTTTCTAATAAATATAACTATTTTTATTTTGATTTATGAAATATGCTTAAAATTATTT
This sequence comes from Cryptocephalus moraei, assembly GCA_946251905.1. Classification (NCBI taxonomy): domain Eukaryota; kingdom Metazoa; phylum Arthropoda; class Insecta; order Coleoptera; family Chrysomelidae; genus Cryptocephalus; species Cryptocephalus moraei. The sequence continues at coordinate 17,698,872 of OX276466.1, forward strand.
TGTGTTGTTCATTTATGTTCATACTTCGACAGTCCTAAAAAGATGGAAGGGGGGGTCAATCCAACACCTAACCTTCTATGGTTTAAACCAATTTCTCGCAAAAGGCGCAAAATCTTGATTAGCCTAGGGCGCAAAAGTGGCTTAATCCGCCCCTGACCAAATGTAAAACTTTTTAATACTATTGAACATACGGTTAATTCCAGCATGACTTCCTGTAGGTAGGTTATGGAAATCATTTAGAATTAATTGTCTCATTTCTTTGCCTTCTATACGCTTTACGTGTTTTATTACCGATATTTTAATGTTGGCATGCTTAATTTCATTTTTATATCGCGATATGTCTTTTATACCTCTAACCATAGAAGGTTAGGTGTTGGATTGACCCCCCCTTCCATCTTTTTAGGACTGTCGAAGTATGAACATAAATGAACAACACAAAATAATTTTAAGCATATTTCATAAATCAAAATAAAAATAGTTATATTTATTAGAAAGAGATAACAAATATATTATCTTTTAATATTAGATTAAGATTGCTGAAGTATAAAAATAAATGAACAAAAAAAAATTAAACTTCTCTTATAAAACAAAATAAAAACAATAATAATACTTCACTTATTACAAGGGGGTAACAAAAATATTGTATAGATAATATAATTATAGCCGAATTTTTCGGCATTGGAGGTTTGTGATTTTTTTTAATAATGTCTTCAAAATCAAATGCGTTTGCTATTTACGATTCTATCGATAAAACGAGAGATCTGCTGTGTTTCCGTCGTTTAAAGAATTACGCAAGTAATCGTTTACTCTTTTTAATGTAGAAAATGATCTTTCAGCGGTGCAATTCGTAATAGGAAGGCATAAATATATTCTTAAAATAATATCAATATTTGGAAACGTGCAAGACAGATTTTTGCTTCTTATTGTTTCTAACCATAAATCGAGTTTTGATTCAACTTCCCTGTTTTTTGCATCTACTGTGGTAATACAATATTTAAACTCTATACATTCATTTGGAAAATTACTGACAAAATCTTGACTGTAAATATCAAGATGTTCGCATTTTGTCTGAATTACATTATCTTCAGTAATTTCTAATTTCTAAAGAAAACCGAAACATTTGTAAATTTCATTATATGCAGTTTTTCGTTTTTGTAGTTCTGATAGGATGCTGTCTAATACCATGAAATGCACATTTACTTTCCATCAAAAACAATGTCATTAGAATTTTCTCCAGGCAGCAGTTTCCTTCTTTTCTTTCGTTTCGTATCTAAACTGTACTCATTGCATTTTGTTAATAACTTAGCTTCTTCTTCATATTGGTTAAAATTTCCCCTTATGTTATTCACGAAACTGATTAAAGATATAATTGAACAGCTACGCACACATCTAAACGCTGTTTCTGTAAAGATATGCTTGTTTTGTAAATCTGCAGTAAAACATCTTTCCAAAAAGAGAGCATAATTATAGTTTCTAGATCACACATTTTGTTAAATATGCCTTTTGCTTCCGTTTTTGTTGAATCACCTATTATAAGTTGCAATGCATTTTTTAATTGTTCGCAACTATTATAAAGTGCAGTACATGCATCAGATCTAGCTGACCATCTTGTAACAGAAAGTTTTTTTGGCACAAGCCTTACAAGTTGTTTAGGATCATCTGCTGCAACATTGCTGTTTCGCAATAAAGATTCTTTCATTATTTGCCATCTGTGAGTTGATGCTAAGAAAAAAGTGTATATTTCTTCTACAAACATAAAAAACCTGGTAACTTTGGCATTCTGCTGCGCAGGTGCCAACTAAATTTAACGAATGTGCAGCATATGGAATGAATTTCGTACCGAAATTTTTTGTATGATTTTTTTTCTTTAATTCTGGCTTGTAAAACAGAATATTTACCCGATATATTAGAAGCATTATCATAGGCTAGCCCTCTGCAGTCCTGTATATTTAAGGACATATATATTATCTAAGACTTTCAAAATGGTATCCTCCATATTGGCTGCTTTGTGTCCTACATTACTAACAAAAGTTATAAATCTTTCTACGAGTAAGCCATTTTCAAGGGCATACCTTAAAACAATTGTTAGCTGATCGGTATGCGATATATCTGGTGTAGAGTCTACAATTATTGAGAAATATTTTGTACTGAAAATTTCTGATGAGAACCATTCTCGTACAGCATCACCCATGAGCTTTATAAATTCGTCGCAAATTGTCGAAGATAAATATGAAATGTGTCCCCTTCCTGGGTTGCCTTTAGATTCGATATGTGTCTTCAAAAATGGGTCAAATTTTGCAATAAGTTATAAAGAACCTAGATAATTACCATTATGAATATCTTCAAATATTTCCGTTTTACCCCTGAAAGGTAATCCACGCGACGTTAAAAATTTTACAACTTCAACTACTCGTCGCAGTAAATTCATCCAATAATTTCTTTCTGAAAGGTATTATTTATGAAGCTCTGTCTCTATTTTACCCTGTGTCTTTGAACGAACCAGAAAATCCATTGCATTTTCGCAGTATATAGAAGAGGTTTCATGTTCTGAAATTCTATATACTATATTTGCCAATCATTAAACCGTATTGCAAAAGAATTTCTTTCATTCCTCTTAAATAACTTACAGTATAAACAATAGACTTTTTCGGTAAGTTTTGAATAAATTAGCCACTGACGACGTATATTTTTACCATTATGTAGTTGTTTAAAATAATAAGCGTTTTGAAGCATATCTAGCTTAAACCCCATAACGTCTTTTAGATTTTTTAAAATTTATACTCTTTCAGTAGGCGCTGCTGATAGCAGCATTTTAGAAATATCATTTTAAATTTTTCTTTTTTCTTTTATTTTGCGGCGCCGGCGCCTATTTATTTTTGGCGCCCTAGGCTATAGCCTAGTTAGCCTATGCGGTAATCCGCCCCTGACCATTGCACACATTTCTTTGAGTTCACTTAGTTCTAACTTCACTCGTGACAAAGCATCTGCTGCAACGTTATGTGAACCTTTTATATAGTGAACCAAAAAGTCGTACTCTTCTAAGGTTAGTCGAAATTTAGTTAATCTACTAGAAGGATTGGTCATATTAAATAAACATATGAGAGGGCGATGATCCGAAAATATTTGGAACTTTCTACCATATAAATATGGTCTAAAATGTTTTACACTCCATACTATTGCCAATAGTTCTTTCTCTACCGTACAATAATTTTGTTCCGCTTTATTTAAGATGCGCGACGCGTCTCTGATTTTTGAGCGTGTGGTAACCTGTAAGGTTTTACATATACTGGTACCGCATTATCTTTCAATTGAAGTTTCTGTTTATACAAATTGGTAACCGTAACTGGATCACCGTCCAAATAAAATACATCCGAATTATATACAATTCTTTTCTTCGCTATTGAGACAGCTCATATCGATTAAATCTAAAACTCTATCAACCCGTTTAACTGATAATTTATTTTCTGTAAAGTTAAATACCTCATAATTTGGACGTTCTACTTTTAGGTCAAAATTTCTTATTTTTATTTCCCGATCATTTACATTCAAAAGCCTAATAGGAATTTTATTACCTTCTGATTTAGCTATAATTCACGCAACATACCTACACTCCTTCACATATCTCCTCTGGAAAAACGACACACTCACCCTCAATTTCACTAACGCAATATTTTATGGTTTCACTTCTAGGAGGTATTGAGATATAGGAATCATGTTTAGATAGCATAGGTAGCGAAAACTTCTTATCAAAATGAAAATGTAAATGTTTCGTATTTAATGTTAGCTTCGAATTTATTAAAAAAATCTGAACCGAGTACACCCTGTATGTCCGAACTAAATTTATCTATTATTAAAAATTCATGATTTATATCAGTACCTAGATGAAACAATATATTTGCTGAACCTATTGCAAAAGTAGATCCTCCAATACCTGTTATTTTAACTTTTTTTGATGAGTCGACGAGTTCATTCTCTGGTAAATTATCCGAAAACATTATGTCCATGAAGTTAGCCCCGCCATTTTTGATTTTTGGAATTTTTTTTGTTGTGCTGACTTGTGCTAGGTTTGTGCTGCGTTGTGCCGTAATTGATTTTTACATATGTCAAAAATTCTCGGAGTTGTAGCAACTCGTTTCTGGAAAAAGGAAGTTAGCCCCGCCATATTTTTTTTTTCATAAATTTTTATTGTGCTGAATTGTGCTCGGTTTGTGCTGCGTTGTGCCGCTTTTCGTTTTTTTTTATTGCAAATTTTTAAAAAAAGTTAATAACAAATGAAATTTTCTTGTTGACAATTTAGATAAAAACGATGCTATTACATCGGGAGTCATTTGTGCTGCGTTGTGCTGCTATTTTTTTTTCAAAACTTCCACAAATTAACAAAGATATGACAGTTTGTTTTTTTCAACAGTAGGAAGTTAGCCCCGCCATATTTATTTTTTCAAAAAATTTTTGTTGTGCTGAGTTGTGCTCGGTTTGTGCTGCGTTGTGCCGCTTTTCTTTTTTTTTATTGTAAATTTATAAAAAAAAGTTGATAATTAACGAAATTTTTCTTGTTAACAATTTGAATAAAAACGATGGCATTACATCGAACGTCATTTGTATTGCTGTTTTTCAACTATGCATTTTTAACCTATATCTTATAGATCAAACAAATACGATACCTGGGAGTTATATTCGAGTTGGAAGAACTGAACTCTATGAAGAAATTAGTGAATTTAGTTTTACGTAAATGCATGTCGATGAATTAAATGTAACGATAACTGATGAGTGATATGTATACAAACATACAATATTTACGATATGAAAGATGATGCAAGACTGCTAAAGTAAAAAAAAATATTTTTCTCGTCACTCAAGGGTTCGTCACTGTGACACAGTTGGGAGGGGTAAATCAAGCTTCCCCATTGGTCAAGGAACGATTCTCAACTTGTACCTCAAGGGAACATCTGGGTTTTTTCCCGAAAGTATTATTCCTTCGACCTATGGTCGTTTCTTGGAATATCCATCTGTTTCCCGTGACGATCCCCTATTTGTTTATTTAATGTAGTTATTTAATTCATGTGTTATGTGTTAATTAATTAACATTTAATGTGTTATTTAATGTTAATTTAATGTACATATATACGTTTAGATATATTTTATTAAATACGAATTATTGAATTAAGGTACATAATTAGTTGAGTACATAGATGCAAAGATTAATGTATGCTTCCTCTTCCTCTCCAACTAATTTTTGTTTCCCTTTTGCAATGCTGCCATCAATGTGTATCCACCTTTCAGCTGATTTTATATATGCAGTTTAGTGTCCAATGGAACTTGATCTAAATGGGCCTTGGTAAGCCACTACACCTGCAATATTATATTTCTGTCCACTGCATGTTGTCAACTCTGTCGGTACATGGGATAGTTTTGTTTTTTGCTGATCTGCTACATCAGTATCGATGATGACATGTGATGTGTATAATCTCTGTGTTAATGAAATCTCTCCACAACATTTTGTCACATGAAACCCGTCAATTACAGCATCCCATAATTGTGTAATTCCATTTAGCTTAAAAGTGTTAAAATTGACGGACAATACCGGTGAACTTGAGCTTTTTTTAGTTTGACAAACAGAACACTCTGAGTAATACAACTTGAACTTTTGAAGAAGAGTTCCATTGCGAGATTGGTGATGTTCGTAACGGCATTTATTTTTATTATTTTTGTACCTGTAGGGATTTTAGGCAATGAGGATTGAATGAGCAATGCGAGTCGTCGTTTATAAAAATTTGCATAAGAACCATGTTTTATAAGCATTTTCGCACAGTGAAAAATTGATTTATCTCCACTTAACACACTCTCTGCGTAACGTTTATTATTTTTCATCGCTGTGGCTACTATCTGGCATATTGAATCTAGGCCACAAGTATTGGTAATCACATATGTAATATCATCCATTGGTATATTTTTGCAGTGATTGGCGTTAATAATGGTTGGTAACATTATACTAGAAGTCAAAGTCGGATCAAATTGGAATTTTTATTTCTCCAATTCTACTCAGCTCGTAATTCCTTGAATTGTTCGAATTCATCAGTTAATCTTTTTCGTTTCCTTTCATTTGAACTCATTTCATTTGTTGGCTTATCGGTGTCATCTTCTACGTTGATGCTTTCCTTATTCGACTCCAATTGAATATTGTTTCCACATCTGTCATCATCCCATTTGTTCGCAGATACTGTGTCATCACAATGTGTTTCATCTTGGGAACTGGTATTTTTGCAAGTAGCCGTAGCAATTTTCAATTTTCCAGAAAGTGATTTGATGTGTCTCAAAATAAATTTGTCAATTCGCATGGGCTCCATCACATCTTTAAGGACACGATTTTTGAGGTCGTTAAACTCTGATTCAACCGCTGCGTAGGCCTATTGTATCCATATCCAAATATCGGTGGCATGATATCAGAGAACATAGGGAAGTATGGAAGTAGCTTCTTTAATTTTTGTGCAACTGCAGGACAATGGAATGCATTGAGATCATCAGTTTCTTCTTCAACAGCTACCTCATTTTCGCAGTCTTCATAAATTTTTGTTGCCCACTTAAAAACATCAGTACTTTTTATGTTATCATCGTCATCCTCAGCAGATTTACCTTCACCATTATATTCGCAATTGACATCATAATATTCATTTTCATTCAAAAGTCCTCTAATTGAAGCTGTTAAAAACTTTCTCGCTTTTGCACTAGAACTTTCAGGACCTAAATTAGCATCTAGTGCCAATGTAAATATAGCCTTGGCATGATTTTCAATACCATCGATGGTAGTTTGTTTTCTGAGAACGGCTAAACTTCTTAAATACATTTGACGTATTCGACTATGTACATTCGTCCAGCAATTCCATCTTGCAACCATATTCATAAAGTGACAAACGTCAAGCCGTACCATACATGGCGGTTTGCGACACGGGCGGTTTTAAATCAATTGAAAGCATTTATGTAAATAGTCGGCCAGAGTATTTTCTTTTGCAAATGCTCTGGCAACTGCTCCTAAAAGGGCACGGTCAAAGTCAGTTACAACTTCCACAGGAAATTTAGATTTGTGTGTAGAACCAATTCTGAGGTAATCCATCAACCAGTACGTGATGGCATTTGTGTTTTGTACGGCTGATATCATTTGAAAAACAGGTGCAGTTTTCGAATTGATTTGTGTTACTGCTTGATAATGATAAAGATGAGAACAAAACTCACCGTTCATATATATATTTTTTTTTTCATCAGTGAACCAGTTGCATCAATATATAACACGTTATGATGTTGCTCATACACTGCAATTTGCTCTTTGGTCCAGTAATGAACAAAAATCGGATCTAATCCAATAGACCTGATCGCTCCTTCCATGAGTGAATCGTACTTCATTACTTGTAAATTTTCGAAGACGTTGTTAGATTTCATTCCTAATAATGCGTCTTGGCGCTCTTGTTTTGCTTTGTTTAAGACATCACTACGGAATAGGTGAGGCGGTTCCTTGTCCCCGAGATCCATAAGCTTATCCGCTTCCTTACGTCGCCACACTGATGAAAATGACTTGGATTCGATCAATCCCTTCGTCACTTCAATCCGCTTAGCACCCTTCAGTTGCCTTTTTCTCTTATGACAGAATGATGGATCATAATTCAAAAGGCTGCATTCCATCATCACTGATTCACCATCCACCGGCACATTGACAATACAGCCTTGGAATCACAGTCACATTCAGGGCAACTACCAACAACAGTAATGGCATAACCACTTTCTGATATCTTCGATCGTTTGAACGTCAAGGGACACTGGATCTTTGTATTTCTAAAGATTTCCTCGAATAAATAGTGAGACCATGATCATCGCTTCAGTGTACCCACTTCTCTCACTCCCCTGTCTTTAAATCGATAATCGACGATCTCTGATTCCATTTTATTCCACACAACAGATAAGTCTAAAGTGAAGGTATCAATATTGTTCGCAGTTTCATCTATTGATATGTCATTTTTCAAGGGTTGTTCATAACTAATGTTGTACAGTTTTAAGATTTCAGTATGCATAGAGTGACGGACGTATAGCAAAATGGTGTACATGTTTTTTGGGCTCAACCGATGTTCTGGATCCATGGCAATTGATAATTCGATGAAAACATCTGACTTCGGAATTGCAACGGTACCATCATCCTTGATTACGTTTTTAAATTTCTTCTCTTTTAGCAACGTTCGCAACTGTAAAATTGCTAGGCGATTCGACATCTTCATATGACTTGCACACAAATATATCTGTAATATAACCGTATAACATCAGTAAAGAACTAGAAAACCACAAAAAACGAAACGAGAAAGAGCTCTATCAGAAATCCAATGTAGTGATTTCAGGTGCTATTAGGTCTGATATCTATAGCGGGACTTTTTAATTTCGGTATTTTCTATTCTCTCTCTCTCTCTCTCTCTCTCTCTCTCTCTCTCTCTCTCTCTTTTTCTCGTCTTGTTTTTTTTTTGCAAGTGGGCATACATACACAAAACAAGATATAAACTCACCTAAACTGACGATCTACTTATATCAATTTTATTCGTTGAATATCGAACGATCATCGGTAAGCTCGAACTTTACACACTTTATACACTTTTTGTGTAAATTGTTTGAAATAAAAATGTTCTTGAATAACTCAATATTTAAAGCCTTACCAAAAGGTAGTGAGACAAGTACTGAACCATTTCGTAATTTTGCAAAGGCACACACCGCAATTTATGTATATATGTGGGGCACGAGTCGGCAAAACTACGAAAAATAATTCCAAGAAAAGAATAAGGCAATAAGTGGTCTGTTTTCGGGACTATACTCAATTTACAGCGGCAGAAACGTGCATAGAAATTTTGTCAAGGCAGGCAAAATTCTTCTTGGAAATCTGTATCAACAAATATTCTACAGACTTTAGGTTGATTCGATTTTAGGCTGAAAACACACGGAGCGGTTTTGGCCAAGTCGGCTGTCGACTCGGTGCAAAGCACACGCGACGTATCCGTAACTTCCAAACTACAACTTGAAATTCCTTCGTTGCCAGATTTAGTTGCTTATGGTATTCTGCCAATGCAATGCGGCTTCTTCTTCAGACAGTGCAGATAATCTACTGTTTTTAATAACTGCACGTGTACTGTACAATAAAATGCGGAAAAAGAAGGACCGAAAGTTGTGGATACATCCACTAATTAGCGTGATTTTCGTTGATTAATTTTTCTATATCTAATGGAGAAGTTCCCATTTTTATTATTCGCAACACTGTGTCAATGAAACCGAACGCAAAGACGACACCGTGTGTTTTGTAACACAGATGGTCCGTATACGACGCACCGCTTGGAGTAATAAAACCGCTTGTCGGTGCATGGTCCTGAGCAGGGTACGCTCGTCCGCCAAGCGGCGGCGGATTCCCGTGAGGTGAGTCCCGTGTGTTTTGAAACACAGAGGCCAAAGCGATGCGTCGATTCGGCGCCCCACTCGACAACCGATACAGCGGAAACCGCTCCGTGTGTTTTCAGTCTTACTATCAGTTTACTGGCGCCTTGAAGATACCGCATCTTTGTCGAAACGCAAAAAATTCATGCCAAGGCTATATTTACACTAGCACTAAAATGCTAATTTAGTTCCTGAAAGTTCTAGCTTCTAGTGCAAAAGCGAGAAAGTTTTGAACAGCTTCAATCAGAAGACTTTTGAATGAAAATGAATGTTATGATGTCAATGGCGAATATAATGGTGGAGGTAAATCTGCTGAGGACGACGATGATATACTGGTGTTTTTGTGGTTTTTAACTTTTTTACAAATTTACAATAAAAAAAAAGCGGCACAACAAAGCACAAACCGAGCACAAATCGAAAATGGCGGGGCTAACTTCATGGACATGAAAACTTTACACTAATACTCGCTCCTGTATCCAGTAAAAATAACATCTCTTTCCTTCTGTATCGCACTCGCACAAAATTCATACCATTTAAATTTAAAACTATTTCTTCGTTTTGGAAATTTTTATTCACGAAAAAACCTTTGTTGTGAGGTATCGTTTGATTCTAAATTATTCACAAAGCCTTCGTCTGCTACAGAATTTGATGAACTCGGAACATCTGAGAAGTATAACGCCCTAGACCGACCTGCATTATGATTTTGCTGACTGATGGGTATATGCACGTCCACGAGATATTCCGCGACTTCGACCTCTAAAAGAATTTTGTTGATTGCTGTTGTTATTATTATTACGCGTATTATTAGACCTAAAACGTCTTGTGTTACTGTAATTATTATGAAATGATCTGCTTCTACTGTTGAAATTATTTGTCATAAATCTAGACTAACGATTTCCGCGATTATTACTGAAAAAAATTTTTTGCGTTCTCACGTGAAAATTACTATGCAATCCTGAATTTGACATTCTTACATTTTCTTCGTCTTTTGCGCCTATTATAGCCTCTGTTAGGGTAGCGTAATTTCTACTTTTTATAATAGTGCGTAACTCATTGTTTCTTAAACCGTTGGAAAAAGCGTTGATAGCAAGTTTTTCGTTTACTTCCCGTAATAAAGGTATATTTTCATCTTTGTCACCAGCCTGTGCTAAAGTTAAATTTAAAAATAACTCTTCAATATTGTTTGCGAATTCTTCTACTGATTTTTCTTTTTGCCTAGCAGAGTGTAATTGTGTTGCCAAAACAGCTGCAGATGTTTTTTGTAATAAATGTTTTTTAATATCAGACAATAACTCATCTATGGTAGGCTACGTTTTGTTCAAACCGCATTTTTGAACTTTGCGTTAATTTACTCTTTAAAACATAACTTATTAACACGCTTACCATCATCATTTAACAAATCGCTATACAATTGGATGGCATCAATCAATTGTAAAGTAGCTTCCTCAGTACCATCAAGAGACGGTATAAAGGTCGCCGCCGTTTTTAATTCAAACTTATCCGCCATATTTACACTTACAGTATATTGCTCTCTGTTCTATTAGGTTTTACAAATCCCGAACTATTTCTAATTTCTATACATTTAGCTAATGTATCTAGTAACATTTGGCTTGAATTATAAATTAGTTTCTCTATGTCTCTTACATACGCTACAGTATAATCATAATCTGATTCGTTATCAAATTTTAAAGATTTAATATTACTACTTTGTTTTTCAAATAATCCTAACTCTACTAATAACTTATTTACTCTTTCCAAATTTTTACGCCTATCTACAGATTCTTTTCCTAATTTTTCATTAAATTTCTTAACATTTTCGTGAAACTCTTTTATTTGAGCAATAATCCCTGAACTACTCATCTAAATTACTGTTATGTGGTGATAATGTAAATAGAGCAACAAAAAAAAACTCGGACGAAAAAAAAAACAAAAGTAGTACTTATAGTTGTTGGCGGGACTTCGGTAGCGTAGATCGATGATCGTCCAATAGCGTAGAGCCATGTGATGTGATGATCGAGATTCAGTAGATGGGGCCGTGGTTTGGTCGATTCTCAACTTTGTCTTCCCACGTAGCGAGGAGCCAGCAGCGCTATAGCTTCACTATTTTCACTAATTTCTCTTCGAATTTAACGAACCATGGCTTTTCTTATACGGTAATATGCCAGTGCCAAAATTATTACAAGTATGATGAGTCCAATCGCAATAGCAAATACTGCCCAAAGTTGAACGTGGTTGGATTCGCTTGTTTCAGCCGTAGTTCATCCACTGTTTCCAGCTTGACTTATAATAACTTCTTTAGACTGAGTTTTCCCCATAGCTGCACTTTCACCATAGCACTTTCCACCATAGCTGCAAGTTTTTTTTCGTTTCACGTTCACTTAAGTTTTTTCACTTTCAGTTTTTTTGTTCACTGTACTATTTAATTAATACTTAATAAACTGGATGGCAGGATCGCCATGTGATGATCGAGGTTGCAGGTAATTTTGAAGGGTGGTCAAATAAGTGGACTGAAACATTTCGAGGTTCGATTGCAACTGCTTTTATTTTATTAATGAATATTCGAATACAAGATCGTTGACGCTGTTTATTGTTTAGTTTACGAATTATGATATTAACAATAGTAATAATATTTATGCGACGGATGTCGATGGACATTTTTCCGATTTACGCTAAACGTAAGTTTATACAATATTGAATGACTTTTCCACTGCACCTGGGTAAACGTACCGGACGTATCGTTGAAATTTAATATTAATTATTAATGGTAATTAAAGTTCATTAACTTGTATTATTCCAGTACACTGCTGTTAGCTTGGAGCTACGATGTCTGGCACGAATTATAGTCCAGTCATTATAGGTGGTTCACTTTGGAAAATCGACATACCCAGTATATTACCAGGTAGAAACCTCTATTTTGGCATCCTAAAACTTTTCTCAAAATTCACATGTAATTGGATGGTCGGAAATTTTAAAGTCAGGGGTCAAAATTCACAAAAATCGATTTTTTTCTACATTTTTTGCAAATATCTCATTTTCTATGGGTTTTACGCTATTTGTATTCATTATCGATATTGTAGAGAATCAAATTCTCTACAACTCTGGTATTCAACATTTCTTCATACCTCGAACTGTTTTCAAAATAGAGGGCGGAGAACGCGCGTTCAGAGAATCATGTGAGGTCAACTGGTAGTCCCGATCAAAAACTCGTAATATTAAGGTTACAAATTATTGCTAAATATATAATTACCATTTTTTATTAACTTTTTCATTAAATTCATTTTTTTTTTTTTGGTTACTTATCTATTTTTAGTTAAGTGTCAATTTATTTAATAACACTTACCTGGCCATGTAATTAAAAAATTGTTGAGGAGAATACATAAATTATATTTTAATTCTATTCTAATTTATACTAATGACTTTCTAAATAACTAAATAAGAACAGAAATATTTTTTTTTAATGTTTTTATAAAATGGTTTTAAATAAATTAATGCTTTTATTAAAAGTGTCATTTGATAGATTTCATATTTAAGAGTTTACGGATTTTAAGCAAGAAGTACCTCATTATTTTTTACTTCAAATGCAATTAGTGTAAATGAGAATGTAATTAAAATGTAATTAAAGTATGTCCCTTAATAATTTTTCAATTACAGGAGATTACCTATGAGTGTTGTTGAATTGATAAACTTTATAGTTGCTAGAAAGAAAGATTGAATTTAATGTAGAAGTTAATAATAAATGATGATTATATATTTAGCAACAATTTATTACCTTAATATTACGAGTTTTTGATCGGGACTACCAGTTGACCTCATATGATTCTCTGACTGCACGCTCTCCGCCCTCTATCTCGAAAACAGTTCGAGGTATGAAGAAATGTTAAATGCGAAAGTTGTAGAGAATTTGATTCTCTAGAATATCGATAATGAATACAAATAGCTCAAAACCCACAGAAAATGAGATATTTGCAAAAAATATAGAAAAAATCAATTTTTGTGACTTTTGACATCTGACTTTAAAACTTCCGACCATCCAATTATATGTGAATTTTGAGAAAAGTTTTAGGATGCCAAAATAAAAGTTTTTACGTGGTAATATACTGGGTATGTCAATTTTCCAAGAAATTCACCTAATTTGGCCTAAGATGACGTTGAATGTGTTGACTATCGTTTGTCAAAATCTGAAAGTTTCCCGTTTTACGGTTTGTCTGTAATTAAGTAAGTGAGTTGAGGCACATTTCGGTGAAGAAATAATCTTGGAAGTTTGGGTTCATATTTAAAGTGATTCGCGGCAGTAATGTATTTTAAGTACAAACTGAGAAAGGCGCTGTATCCTCTGTTGGCTCAAGGCGAATTGGAGCAGAATCATTAATTACATTGTTTGTTCATATTGTCGCTTTATTTCTGCGAGCACACATTTATTTTGGGACATGTGCCAAGGCAGGCGGCATGTTACGGCCCAACGTTTTCGTTTGATCGTTTTGTTGTTCATGTCACAGGATGTGTTTGAATAAAGTAGGTAAAAAGAACAAAATGGCGCTGGGTTCCAAATATTTATTTAGAGAGATGAACTCTACGATCTCATATACTATGAGATCGTCAAATACGATTTCATATACTCGGTAGCAAGACTAGCAAAACCTACCTGATTCTACGCAAAAAATAAGCATCACGAATATTTGGAAATCGCTGCATTAATATATAATTTATTTCTTAAGTTAGCCATTTGTGGGACACGTACAGACACGTCGTATCGTTAGGTGTATCCTAATTCGACCCTTCGCCGCTTGCAATTACACTTGCCGAAAGATTTTGGATGCACTTTCCCTTACATGAAATACTCGCTTATTATTATGTATTTTAATTTAAAAGAACGAAAAATGAGGCACTCTGGGAATGACCAAGATTCCCCTCTCGCATAGCTTTATATAATATATATATATATATATATATATATATATATATATATATATATATACACCTCATGTACAGAAACGATTGGTAGCTTGCGCGGCGCTAGCCACTCACCGCTTCAGCCCCCAATCGCCACCCCTAGAGCAGAGAACCGACAATACAAATAATTGTAACACGAGTGGCCACTAAAAAGTTACCACGGCTCCGAAATAAATCACTTTATTCTTTCTTCCTCCATAACGTATCATGTATTCTATTATATACAAGAAAACTACATACTTCAATGTATCTCATTTTTCACAGCTGAGAGTTAAGAAATTTCGTTTAAGTAGATTACCACCTACATGAAAATTTTCCCATGTTACTACCTTATAAGAAAAAAACTTGTGTAGAAACAGTTGCCACGGTTACCAAATTCTGACGTCACACTTTCCTCGCGTATTGTCAACGGTCCGTCGGAGCTTTTGTGCTTTTAGGTAGTTACAAGCAGAGTTGCGAGATTTATACGGAAGTAGTGAATGCGCTGTGACTGACAGGAACGAACACCTTCGAGTGTTTGGATCGCGGTAGAAACGATTGGTAGTTAGCGTCACTACGGAGCAGGCAACCGACAACACAAAAACAATTGTAACACGGGTTGCTACTAAACAGTTAGCGCCGCGCGATAATTGGCCGTGACGACCGCTCGGTTTTTCGGCGATAACACCTCTCGCCTATTCAGCGCTTCGAGCGAAACCCGCCATAAGAAAGTTATGCTTCCAATATGCTTGTTTTATATTATAAAGATTTCCGTAACGTTAATTACAATTGTTAAAAACTATTATAAAAGAAGTTCGATCGTCATTTTTTTTAGTTTATCAAAACAGTAGTCATCTGAAATTTTACGATTAATTTTAAATATTTTATCGAAAACCATACCCAATTTCATTAACTTTTAAGAAAACTATTCATGTAAGGAGCCTTTTAGGTGTAGATAATCACACGTAGCCTTCACAGTTCGCTAAGAGCAATTGTGTTGTCCATTCGGATAGCTCAACGGTAAATATGGATGTAAACAGTAAGCTGTAGATTAGAATCTGACTTATGAAGTAGTTGTTGCTGTAAGGTATCCATGTGCCTCATATGAGGTTTGTATGTTTTTGAAATTTATATAAGTTGTAAATGAGAGTATAACTACAATTCCAAAATTGGTTGATTGGGATTACACATCAGTGGCAGGCTTTAAAACACTTCAATCCACAATATAACTGAAGGCAAGTTTAAAAAAAAAGTACAATGTTGGATGCTATGCGATTGACAGTAATTGATTGATGATCCACTCACCCTCCTTGTGTATGTCGTTGGGCATTATCCCGATCTTACATCTCCCCGGAGAAATTATTCCTGGGCAGTTAGGACCAATTACTCTGGACTTGTTCTGCTGTTCCAATACCTTCTTGACCCTTGCCATGTCCTGCTGGGGTATTCCATCCGTTATGCACACGATTAAAGGAACTTCCGCTTCTATGGATTCGATGATTGCCTAAAAAATTTACGTTATTATGTGGTCGAAATGAATACTGCAAATATAACTAATTTTTCGAGACAGCTTTTCATTGCTATATTTGTTCCGTAATTTCGAATATCTTCTGTAAAAACAATTATACTTGAAAAGCTTTATAGAATATTGGGGAAAAGATTCTAAACTTGTAGGCTGATTTAGGCAATATTTTTTTAAATAATAAACAGTTGAAATTTGATAAACCATTTATTAATAACAGTAAACAGTCAATTAATAATACCAACAATAATTTAATTTAAATACCCTACAAATATTGACATATGTTTAATAAAAGTTTAGTGCAAAGGCACACGCATATCGACTTAAAGGTTAATTATATCATCAATTTCATTTACTTATATTTCCGTTCAAATACGGTGCTAAATGAATAATTGCTAATCTTGCATTTATGTGTCGATAGGCCCGTGAATCGATTCTGCAGTTTTAAATAACAATCTTTCGGTAGGATTTATCAGTGAATGAATAGACATATCAAGTGTCTCTAAGTAATAAATAATTGAACACTACACATTCATCATTCAACACTCTATATTCAGCATTTAACTTCGATTATTCTAGTTCATTCAGTTATCTAGAGTATTCAGTTATGGAGTTATGTTATTAAAAATTAACTGTCTAATAAACACTCGTAAATGATTGGGTGAAGTAAAAATTAGGAGTTTTTCTGTTCCCGAGAAGGGTACATTACATTGAATTTCAGTGATGCAAAAGGGTTTCACCACGTCCTAAAATGAGAAAGTTTTTAAATCGTTTGGATGACGTTTTTGAAAAATACGCTGAGTTGCAACGTTTATTATACTTATTTAGGTATTCCAGAAAAATCGAACACATTAAGTATGAAATGACATTACCTTCCAAATGTCGCAAAATATTCTGAAATTTCATATGCGGCTTGATTGAAGTGGCGGTCGTTCCACAATCACAAACAATATATATGTGAGCGGTGTTTCCGAAAAGTAGCGACGTTGCAAAAACGACGGGTTTGCCATTGAATATGTGTTTACGTTATAAGAGAGGTCCGTTTAGGGATCTCGGTATTTTTTTGAATTGTAAGAGGTTTTCAAGAGCATTCGCAATTCGCACTTTCGCACTTCGCACTGTAACAAGTGTAACATGTAACATTACCTAATCGTCATCAAAGTAACACGGATGTATTTTTAAAACCAGAGTTTTATTTTTAATAAAATTCACAAAATTCCTCAAAAAAGGGGAATAAACTATCATCAGAAGTGGGATAGGGCCTGAATAGTACCTGGATAGTACCTGCGATAGTGCCTAATTGTGCCTACAGACAGATTTTCGCGAGTGCCGTAAACAATGGATGAGTTCGCGAAAGTTCTAGTGGAATCACTCCGCGCATTTCGAGACGAATCAACCCATGCAGTGGAGTCAACAGCGATAAAAGTTCCGACATTTGATCCGAAACACGACAACGATGGTGTTTCTCAGTGGTGTGACGAACTGGAAAAGCTAAGAGAACTGTTTGGATGGTCCAACTACGAACTGGTTGTTCGAGGGTCCAGCGGCCTTGTCGGCGATGCACTGGAGTGGTACACCGCCTGGAAACCAGGAGCTACGGAGAAGACTTGGGAAAACTTCCGGTCAGAGTTGTCCAGCTTGTACCCGCAGAAGCGCAACCTCAGCGATAGACTACGACGAGCGAGTTTATACACTAGCGAAAGAGCAGAGTCCTTTTGTGAGTATGCCAGGAAAAAGATCCACCTTTTAAATTCGCTCAACTTGAATTTCTCCACTGAACAACTCATAGAGATTGTTATTGGAGATATTACTGACATTCATGTTAAAAATGCAGCGTTTAACACTAAAATAGATTCAGTTGGTGACTTGTTGAAATGGTTAAGTAGTTATACTATGCATAAAGTTGAAAAACCCTTTGTAGCAGGAAAGAAGCGGCGCTATCCTGGCGGTTTCGCCAATAACAAACCTTCTAGACACCATTCTTCTGGTTTTGAGCGTGCTAATAATAACAATATTGTTCAGCGTTGCTTTAATTGTAATCAATCGGGACATCTAATTCGTGATTGTCCTAAGAAACGAAATCCAGCTCCGCCCGGAAAATTTTCATTGCCTAGTAAGACTTTAACTCGCAATCCCGTTAGTAATACTTGTTCCTACTGTAAAAAACCAGGACATTCTGAACGACACTGTTTCCAAAAACAACGAGAACAACCATCTACCTCTCAAATTAATTATTTCTGTGTTGAGTTAAATGCCGATTTTTGTGCTGACTTTACAATTCAAGGGTTGAATTGTCTCATAGACACAGGTGCCGAATGTAGTTTACTTTCTGAAAACATTGCAAAGAAACTCGATTGCCGTGTAGAGCCTTATTTGCTGACTTTGAAAGGATTGGGAAATAATACGTTACTGGCGAATGGTAAAACTCATTTAAAATTAGAAAAGCATGGTACAGCCTTCGAATTATGTTTTTACATTGTTGATAGTTCTGCAATAGGTCCAGACGCGATTATAGGGCGCGATTTATTTTTACATAAGGGTCTCGAAATTCGTACCGACAAAAGCGGAAGTCGTATTACGTTAAACGAAACTAGGAATGAGTTGTCAAAAGACGTTAACCAGATTTTAACCTTGCGCGAGCTAATTTTAACGTCGTTAACAGGGATTGATTTTGAACATCTGGTAGCTTTGTTGTCCAAATTTAAGAAAAATATCACTTCAGGGACGTCTGTCACTCCTATTACTACTGCTGAACTTACCACAAACTTAAAAGAGCCAAAAGTCATAAATTTTCACCCATACCGAATGGCTTTGTGCGAAAGGGAAAAGGTAAAAGGAATCATTAAGGATTTATTAAAAAAATAAAATTATTCAAGAAAGTTTTTCCTCCTACGCGAGTCCAATTGTGTTAGTCCATAAGAAAGATGGCAGTAGTCGTCTTTGTGTTGACTATAGGGCCTTAAATAAAATAACAATCAAAGAAAGGTATCCCTTACCTCGTATTCAAGATCAGATCGACAATCTAAAATGTAACAAATCCTTTACAACTTTGGATATGGCGGCAGGCTTCCATCAGATACCTGTTAGCAAGGAATCGATAGATAAAACCGCATTTGTAACGCCGGACGGGCATTATGAACATGTTCGAATGCCGTTTGGGCTGTCCAATGCGCCAGCAGTTTTTCAGCGTGCAATTTCTAAAGCCCTAGGTGACTTGAAAGATCGAGATGTCCTTGTATATTTAGATGATTTGTTAATTCCTTCAAAAACTGTTGAGGAAGGATTTCTTAAATTAGAACGAGTTCTGTCGGCGCTGACGCAAGCGGGATTCTCTTTAAATGTAAAGAAATGTCGTTTTTTCGAAACAACAATTGATTATTTGGGCCAAGAAATATCAGAAAATGGAATCAGACCAGGGAAAAATAAGGTTGAGGCATTATTAAAAGCTGAGGATCCTAAAACTGTTAAACAAGTCCGTCAATTTATGGGACTAGCAAATTATTTTCGAAAGTTCATTCCCGAGCTTTCTGCAAGAACTGCCTGTATTTCCAAATTGACAAAACAAAACGAAAAATTTATTTGGGGAGATGATCAGAAAATTGCAAAGAATTATGTCTGTGCATTTTTGAGTCAAAGACCTTTGTTAGTTTTCTTCGATCCAAATTTATCAACTGAACTCCACACGGATGCCAGTTCAGTGGGTTTCGGAGCCATACTTTTCCAACGTCATGAAAATAACCAATTGTGAGTGATTTCCTATTTTTCCAAAAGAACGTCAAATGAAGAAAGTCGTTATCATTCATATGAACTTGAAACACTGGCGGTTTACTATGCCATTAAGTATTTTCGTGTTTACCTTTTGGGTATCCATTTCAAAGTCGTAACCGATTGTAATTCTTTAAAACTGTCGCAAAATAAAAAGGAATTGATCCCGCGAGTAGCTAGGTGGTGGCTTTATTTACAATCATATGATTTTGATATCGAATATCGGAAAGGTCAATATTTACAGCATGCTGACTATTTCAGTCGAAATCCGATAGAATCTCCTACTCAGCAATTACAGGTAAATATCATATCAACTGATAATTGGCTACGGAAAGTTCAAAAGAGAGATCGTGAAACTCAGGATATTAAACAAAAACTTACAGAAGGGAAACTTACTAGTGACTATTTCTGTCAAAATGATTTCTTTTCCGAAAAATTAATCCTACTCAAAATCCACCCACGTATCGGGAGTTTATCCCAAAAGGGAGTAGATTGGGACTATTACGAATGTTTCATGATGAACAGTGCCATGTTGGCCCTGATAAAACCTTCGCTAAAATAAATTTTTTTGTTTGTTATCGAAAGTTGCTGTCCTGGCTCTATGAGGAGCGGAGTGATTGATCTCATCACGCCTTGACTTCGTGGTGTGAAGACGGGCAGACTGAAGAGTTTCTGAAAAACGCGCGACGGACGGGCATTCTGATCGCGGCTCTGTGTCGTATCAGACGTTTACATAATTGACCTCTATTATTGATTAACATTGTGTAATCAATATCTCCGACTTGTTCTTATAATTACCGGTAAATAAAAACTGTATTCGTGAAAGTTTGTGGAATAATTTCGTTAACAATCAGAAGTGGGATTCGATTTTGGTATTTGGACAATGCCAAAAGAAACCCGGCGGCGTACCCGTGGACGAAGACGCTCGTTTGAGGGAAACGAGATGTCACGGTTCCAGGAGGGATCTAAAACGCACCACAGATCACGGAACCGAAGAGAGGAGAGGCGTTCCAAGAGGGGCCGAACACCTTCGAGGAGTAGAGATCGTTCAGAGGAGGGCCAGACACCCCCGAGAGAATTGACTGATGCAGCCCACCACCGTGAGCAGGAGGGTAGTGAGTTGAGTTCTCAGTTTAACACTAATGTTTTTCTTGAGGGTATTGAAAAACTGATAAATAATACCAAAGCCTCATCAAATTCCCAATTGCTTGGTTTATCTTTACATAGCAACATAATAGGGGAATTTGATCCCCTCAAACATAACGTGCTTGATTGGTTAAGTTCAGTTGATGAATATGCTGAAATTTATGGATGGGAAGACAGAGTTGTTTGTCACCTGGCACTTGCCAAATTAAAGGGACCAGCAGAAACCTGGTATAGAGGGTTACGAAGCCGTATGTTCACTTGGGTTGAATGGAAAGATCTACTTATTCAACATTTTCAACCGAAGAAAAATTTGCATAATTTATTATCCGAAATGATGCAGTATGTTTACGATCCGAGTACAACCTTATACTCTTACACCTTTCAAAAATTAAGTTTACTAAACCGAATTGATTTATCCTTTACCGATGCCGATAAAGTGGATCTTATTTTAGGCGGCATCCAGAATAAACATTTGAAATTTTCTGTTGAAGTTGCGAGTATTACCGACCCAGCTGCGCTCGCCCGTCATTTCAAAACGCTCGACGAAGACCATTATATGAAACGAGGTGCGAACATAAATATTAATCACTCTCAAGAACCACCCAGTACGACTAAATTACCAACCTCTCGACCTCATTTCAGAAAATGTCACATTTGTAAATCTTATAATCATCTCCGAAACCACTGCCCCGAAAAACACAAATCTTTGCCGTATCACCAATGACCCGAGGCGACTGTTTATTTAACTGGATCTAATAGACGGAATTTCATAAAAGACATTATAATTCAAAACGTACCTCTGCAAGCTTTTATCGATCTCGGTAGCGAAATTTCTCTAATTAACAGCGCGAGTATTCACAAATTAAAATTGCAACAAAACACTCTTCATAAACCACTTTTTGTCCAAACGTTATCCGATCTGTCACCGAAAATTTCTTCCTTTGTAAATGCCGCTGTCGAGATCGATGGAATAGAAAAACCTCTTAGGCTATATGCCATAAATAAACGCATGCAAGGTGTTGATGTTTTAATAGGCCAGGATTTTACAGAGTTGAACGACATTCACTATGAGAAATCTGACACCACTCTAAAATTTTCACGCCGCACCGATAAACACAATACTTACGGAAATAATCCTCTCCGTATAGATAAACACGAGATTCAAATTGGAATTCAGGACAATCGAGTAATCCATGACCTATTACAACTTTTAAATTCGTACCCTAAGCTATTTGCTCGTAGTACATACGACGTAGGCACTTGCACTGCGGAAATGAACATCAAATTAATTACCGATAAACCCATAACGCATAGAGCTCGTAGGTATTCTGAAGTCGAGCGCGAAACTATCCGAAATATTGTCTCTGAATTATTAAAACACAAAATCATAAGAGAATCCAATTCCCCATATTCCAGCCCAGTTCTTCTTGTTTCAAAAAAATGTGGCGAAAAGCGTCTGTGTGTTGACTACAGAGCTTTGAATAAAATCACTGTACCTGACCGTTACCCTATTCCACTTATAGAGGATCAAATAGATCGCTTGGCAGGTTTCAAATACTTTTGTAGTCTCGATCTTGCGTCGGGATATTATCAAATTAAAATGTCCGAAGAGTCGGTCCCAAAAACTGCGTTCATCACCCAAGATGGTCTCTTTGAATTTTTAAAGATTCCTTTTGGACTTACCAACGCCCCAGCTGTCTTTCAAATGACTATAAACAAAATTTTAGGAAACTTACGTTTTACAAAGGTTCTAGTTTATCTCGACGACATTTTAATACCAGGTAAAAGTATTGCCGAAACTCTTGAAGTTCTACACGAGGTGTTAGAGTTGTTACAAAAGAATGGTTTAACACTAAAATTATCAAAATGCGCCTTTTTGCAAACGCGGGTAAAATTTTTAGGGTTAGAAATCTCTGACTCTACAATCCGACCTACCGATGATAAGATATGCGCCGTCAAGAATTTCCCTGTACCCAAAAATATTCACAACGTCCGACAGTATTTAGGGTTAACCAGTTATTTCCGAAAATTTATCCCTCGCTACGCTGAAAAATCAAAACCGTTAACAGAACTCTTACATAAAGACACTCCATGGAAATGGGAAACACCCCAGAATGATTCTTTTCAATTATTAAAAACATATCTAATGACGAAACCTGTCTTGAGAATATTTGATAAAAATTTAGAGTGCGTTCTTCATACAGACGCAAGTTCCATGGGAGTCGCGGGAGTGCTGATGCAAGTGGAAAGTAATAATAATAAAGAACGGCCGATTGCTTATTATAGTAAACAGACATCTCCGGCAGAACAAAAGTATCACTCTTATGAGTTAGAGACACTTGCGATTGTTTTGTCAATAAAAAGATTTAGACAATATTTATATGGGAGACCGTTCTCTATTATTACAGACTGTGCAGCCGTCGTTAGTACATTCAAAAAGGCGGAGTTAAATCAACGAATTGGTCGTTGGATTTTAGAATTAGGTGAATATAATTATACAATTAAACACAGATCCGGACTTCAGATGCGTCACGTGGATGCTCTGAGTCGAAATCCTGAAGTAGAGTTGGATGCTAGTAATATTGCAAATGTTAGTATGGTAACAATAACAGAAGGGGATTGGTTGTTAACGGCTCAACAGAGTGATCCAGCGCTACAGAACATAAAAACCATTCTCCAAACAGGTAATGAGACGGAACATAAACAAGTATTCAAGGAGTATGCATTAAAAGGTGGTACGGTATACAGGCAAACGAGAACAGGATTACGCTGGGTGGTGCCGAAACAAGCACAATTCCAAATTGTCCGGTTGAATCATGACGATGTTGGTCATTTTGCGGCAGATAAAACATACGAGCTCGTGTCCCAGAAGTATTGGTTTCCCCATATACGACGATTCATAAAAAAATACATAAAAAATTGTTTAAACTGCTTATATTTTAAATCCGCAACAAATAGAAAGCCCGGCTATCTACACCCTATTCCAAAAATTCCACGACCGTTCCACACGGTTCATATAGATCATTTAGGTCCGTTTGTCAAAACGAAAAGCGGAAATACTCAAATATTAGTAATTGTAGATGCCTTTACAAAATTTTTTTTGATATACCCTCTACCTAATACCAAAACAGTTCATGTGATTTCGGCTTTAAATGATTTGATAAAGGTCTTTGGTGTTCCAAAAAGAATTATCAGTGACAGAGGAAGGGCTTTTACCTCGAGAAAATTCGAAAAATTCTGTGTTTTAAAAGGTACAACTCACTACCTGAATGCTGTGGGGCTGCCGCGGGGAAACGGCCAGGTTGAACGATACAACAGGACAATTTTAGATTCGTTACGTACAATGGGTGCAAATGGTGACGATGATACTTGGTATGAAACAATTCCCGATATTCAACTAGGTCTCAACGGTAGCCTAAACCAGGCTATTGGAACGTCCCCCAGCGAACTTCTTTTAGGTATCCGAGTTTCAGGACAAATTGCATTTAATCCACCAGAGCCTCTTGAGAACTGTGATGTTACTGCTCTGCGCCGGCATGTAATTGAAAGTACTCCCAAATATCAGGATGCTCAGAAGAAACATTTTGATGCGAAGCGTGTTTCCCCTCCCGAATACCAAATAGGCGACTTGGTGCTGTTAAAGGTGACTTCAGTTCCAGCTACTGGTACCAGTCAGAAACTATTCCCGAAATGGAGAGGACCGTATAGAGTCACAAAGATTCTGGGCCAGGAACGTTATGAAATTAAGGACATCCCAGGCATGGCTCGTTCTCAAGCACCATATGTTGGCGTGGCCGGAGTTGAGAACATGAAACCATGGATACGGTTCTAACAAGGGTAAGATGTAGATTTGTGCACTGTTCTGGAAGGTTGGATGTCTCGGTTCTTTGGGTTGAGCCCTCGAGTCTACCCTGGGGATGCGTTGTCGAGCAGGGGCTGGAAACCTTTGAAGAAGAGCTCCAACCGGTTGTCCAAACAGTTGCGGAAGGTAAGATAAGGGGTACAACACTGCCATGGAAGGTTGGATGTCTCGGTTCTTTGGGTTGAGCCCTCGAGTCTACCGTGGAGATGCGAGATGAGCTGAGATAAGATGAGATGAGATGAGATGAGATGAGATGAGCTGAGATTCCGAAGAGATTCTCGAGGGGCTGGAAACCTTTGAAGAAGAGCTCCAACCGGTTGTCCGGGGGTGTGGCTAGGAGAAGAGTTACAGTGGGAACATGGGGGACGCCTTGTGTTCCAGATCCGTGCTCTCTAGCGTGGGTTGTGCTAGCGCCCATAAATTTTGACACTTGATTACATATTTCTAAATATTGACAAATTTTTATTTCCCAATTTCGGCAATTGATTATTTCCCAATTTAGACAATTGATTATTTCCCAATTTTTACAAGTGATTATTTATATGTTTATTTGGTGAATGTCTAGTTAAGACCATACAGTCGACAGTTCCAACACAGGTCAATTCATTTCAAGTGGCAGAACTAGACATTTACCGTTTATTTTTGATATTTTCCCTGCGCATGAACTAATCTGTGCTTCATATATTTGACAGTACTGTCTTGCTTATTTAGTCCACCACCGTTATTAACCCCTTACTCTTTTCGATCTTCTTGAATTAGTAACTAAGTAGTTGAACCTCTCGTTCAGGTACGGAATGTCTGAGTGCCGCCAGTCTGCAACCTCCCCATAACAAATGCACCCCGAAGTGAGGACACTCCGGTAGTCAGGAAAGGCCGAATGTTATCGAAAGTTGCTGTCCTGGCTCTATGAGGAGCGGAGTGATTGATCTCATCACGCCTTGACTTCGTGGTGTGAAGACGGGCAGACTGAAGAGTTTCTGAAAAACGCGCGACGGACGGGCATTCTGATCGCGGCTCTGTGTCGTATCAGACGTTTACATAATTGACCTCTATTATTGATTAACATTGTGTAATCAATATCTCCGACTTGTTCTTATAATTACCGGTAAATAAAAACTGTATTCGTGAAAGTTTGTGGAATAATTTCGTTAACATGTTTTTTTTTTTGGTTCCCTAAAACAAATTTTTGGTTCCCAAAAATGACCAAGTTTGTTAAAAAATATTGTAAACATTGCCTGAGATGTATTGTCGGGAAGAAACATAGCGGCCCTAATCAAGGATTTTTACACTCTACAGAGAAAGTTCCAATTCCGTTTCAAGTAGTACATGCTGACTGTGTTGGTCCATTTCCTACGACCTCCGACGGGTTTAAACATCTTTTATTATTAGTAGACTCATTCACAAAAATTTTATTTTTAATACCACTTAAAACACTCTCCGGTCCAGAAACTGGAAAAGCACTTCGCCTTTACCTCAGTATGTTTGGTATTACTAAGACGCTTGTTTGTGATCGAGGTACAAATTTTACAGATAAATCAGTAAAACAAATGTTGTCAGAATTGGGTATTCAGCAACATTTGATTGCTAAAGGTGCACCGCGTGGCAATGGGCAAGTTGAAAGATACGTCGGTACTGTCTTAAATTTATTGCGAACAGAAATTGACAAACAGTCAGAATGGTCGAGCTCGATTTTAAAACTCCAAACAACGCTTATCACTACTATGCAATAGTCAACAGGATTTTCTCCAGTTTATTTACTTACTGGTGTCGAAGGTAGTATACCTGATATTATAACGCTTACTGAGTCTATACCTGTTAATGATATTCCGCGAGATTTGTTAAGAGATAGGGAACTGGCATACGAACATATGAGAAAACTGGCTGACAAAGCGAAGAACCTCTTCGACGCGTCTCGAAGGGACAACTTGAGGATCATCGAGGGCGATTTGGTTTTTCATCGCTCCGGCGACAGCCACCTTGCGAAGCTAGACAAGCAGTACGAGGGGCCTTTCGAGGTATTGGAAGAGCTGCCTAACGACAGATTTCAACTTCGAAGCTTAGCAACCAACCGAAAGCGAGTCATCGCGAAGGACATGCTCAGGCTGTGGCCTGGTGAACTGTCAGAAGATTAATTGATATTGTTTGGTAAGTCTATCAAAGTAAACAATTCAACAAGTACTGACAGAATGTGAGCAAGCAATGTTTGAAAACTATTATTGTTTATTGTTTAATTAAGTCGAGAGTATTGCAATTTGAGTAATTATTGCCGTCTCGTTGGAAGTAATGATTAGTTGAGATATGTTGGCTAGGTAGAGCCCTGGTTAGTTGAGGTATGTTGGCTATAGAGCAACATGACCTGAGAGAATCTTCTAGTGATCAACAGTAGCACCGAGAACTTCTAGTGATCAACAGTGACTATAGAGTCAAATGTTTTGTACAGTGAGTACAAGAGTTAGAGAGAATCTTCTAGTGATCAACAGTAGCACCGAGAACTTCTAGTGATCAACAGTGACTATAGAGTCAAAAGTTTTGTACAGTGAGTACAAGAGATAGAGTTTGTACATTGAGTACAAGAGTTTTGAGATGTAACCTCTGAGCTGAGCATTGCTAGACACGTTATGAGTTGAGATGTAACCTCTGAGCTGAGCACTGCTAGACACGTTACGAGTTGTTTAAGTAGATAAGTGTTTGATGAGCTACAGTGGGCTCTGAGAACAGTGAGAACTGAGACGTTTATTTTGAATATTTGAATTTCGTACTCTCTGAAATACTTGTTTCCTCAAAGTTTAAAAATGTTATTAGTAAAATAACAGTCTTCGTTCATCGTATGCTCATATTTAAAACAGTAAGATGTGTCAAGGGACATATTTTGGTTTTTGATATTTTATTACAGATTTGAGGTGATGCTTTGTACTACTTCGGATAATTCGAGAGCGAATTATTGTCAGGAATGGCCGTGTGAGCGGAGTTTCCGAAAAGTAGCGACGTTGCAGAAACGACGGGTTTGCCATTGAATATGTGTTTACGTTATAAGAGAGGTCCGTTTAGGGATCTCGGTATTTTTTTGAATTGTAAGAGGTTTTCAAGAGCATTCGCAATTCGCACTTTCGCACTTCGCACTGTAACATGTAACATTACCTAATCGTCATCAAAGTAACACGGATGTATTTTTAAAACCAGTTTTATTTTTAATAAAATTCACAAAATTCCTCAAAAAAGGGGAATAAACTATCATATACATATTGTATATATTGCACACATATGCGTTCTTTTTTAGAATTGTAAAAGATGTTTTTTCCAAGTGTCAAACATCGACCCATAATTTCCTTGTCTATATATAGAGGTTTTGTTACATCGTGCGCAGTTTTTCGCACCCAATACCCCATTTCGTTACATAGCTGTCTGCTGATCATATCTTTCTCCACACCTTGTGCCCATGTTCTTCTAGGTCTAGCTTCTCTTTTCCATTGTCCATAAAGTGTCCGTTTTCATATCTTCTATGGACATCTATATCTTCGTCCAGCCTCTTCAAATGGTCAGATTAACCATTTCTTTTCCAGTCTATCAGTTATGTCCTTTTCCACATTCATTATTTTCCTTATGGTATTGTTTGGGATAGGGTCGGTCACAATTCACCGACGACAATTCACCGATGACGATTTACCGACGACGATTCACCGACGACAAATTCACCGACTGGACAATTCACCGACTGAACAGTTCACCGACGCACAATTCGCCGACCGGAAAATTCACCGCCGTTAAATATAATTCTGGATCCTTGTTCCAATATAAAAAGCGAAAAACGGCTTATTTTGGACATATAATCAGAAACCCAAAATACCGACTTCTCAATTGATCGTCGAATGCAAAATAAACGCCCCTCTTATTTAAATAGGCATATAAATAATATTTATAATCAGTTATAATAAAACATATATATTCATAATATTAAAGACTCTACTAATACTTACGCTGTCTTCAGAGACAAAATTACTGGTCTACCTGTAGAATTAGTAGAATTATCCGATTTATTCTATTTTGTCCTAAATGATAATAACGTTTTAACGACACTTTGACTTAACCGGGATTATTGCCCCCAATCACCAGGGCAGGTAGTAGGCGTAGAAATTACGGAGATAATCGATTGTGGTGTGAATTATCGCATGTGATTTATGTGTCAAATAGATTACATTTATTATTTACCCGTAGCCCGGATACCTGGGGACAACTACTTGGAATTAGGGTTTTAACTTAAAATATAAATTCCAGGAATCACGCAATAAATCACAATAAATAGCGCACAACCGTATGGAAATTTTCAGTTAAAATCGAACAACTTACCACGCAGTATCATGGCCGAATTTGTGATGTCCGAAAAAGGCAAGCCGAAGATGTTGTTAAATGGCCACTTTTTCTTCAAAGAGAAGCAGAGCGATGAGAAGATTCATTGGAAATGTGCGCTCTATCAGAAAACGAAGTGCAAATCTAGAGCAACCACAGTGAATGGGGAAATCGTGCACGTGAATGACCACCATAACCACGTTGGTGACGCAGCGGAAGTAGAAGCCACCTAAATCTACGCAACAATGAAAACTGCAGCTATATTGACCAACGACACCCCACAACATGTTATAAGTAACGCTATTCATCAATGCACTCCAGCAGCAGCTCCCAAGCTTCCCAGGATGGACGCAATTAAAAAAACAATTAGAACCATCCGCCGACAAAAACTTGCAGGACCAGCCCAACCAAATAATCGGCAAGAAATTATATTTCCGATGGAATACAAAAAAACTTGCAGTGGCGAAGATTTCCTGCTCTACGATTCAGGCGAGGAGGAGAGGAGAATATTGATATTTTCAACACGCAGAAACCTCCAAGTATTAGCCACAAGCGAACATTGGTACGCCGATGGAACTTTTAAAACCGTGCCATCTTTATTTTACCAGCTCTACACAATCCATGGCTTAAAACAAAATTTGTCAATCCCATTGGTGTTTGCCCTCCTGCCCGACAAACTCCAGAATACGTACGTACGACTTTTAGAGGAGGTTAGAAACTTGGAGCCTACACTATCGCCAACAACAGTGACAACAGATTTTGAAAAAGGGATGAATAACGCCTTTCGCACAGTATTTCCTAACGCTCGATTAAGAGGATGCTTTTTCCACTTGTGCCAAAGCATTTTTCGTTCAATTCAGAGCCATGGACTGAAACGAAGATATGAAACCGATGCTCAGTTTGCCTTGACCATGCGAATGTTACCAGCTATTGCATTTGTCCCCACAGATGCAATTATCGAAACATTTGAGATGCTGTGTGATAATAATGTTTTCCCTGAAGAAGCCCAAGAAGTAGTGGACCATTTTGAAGGCGTTTGGATTGGACAACCTAACAGAAGACAGCGCCGACCTCCTCAGTATCCTCATGAAATGTGGAATCTATTCGACACTACGTTACAGAATCTTCCGAAAACGAATAACTGCGTCGAAGCTTGGCACAGATCATTTGAGGAACTGGTTGGGGCGACCCATCCAAATATTTGGAAGTTTATAAAATGCCTTCAAAGTCAACAAAGGTTAAGTGAACTTCGAATTGAGCAATATGTTGCCGGATTTGATCAGCAGCCACCCAAAAGAAGATATAAAGATTGTGCTCAACGCTTGTTTAACATTGTGGGCCAGTATAATCTCGATAATATTATTGAGTATGTAAGAGGAATAGCTCACAATTTGTCATACTAATTTATCCTCTTTTTTGTAGTTTTTGTCTTCTTTATTTTAAAAATTGTGTTCCATTAATTGTACTAATATACTGACGTTATTTATTTTAATAAATGTTATTATGCTTCAGCAATTTTTTATTACAAAAAAACCAAATCCAAGTATTTATTCAATTTTTTGGGTCTCATGGACCTCACCTCTACGGACCCCAAAACAAAAAATAAAGTATTTCTTTTTCGAAATTTCGTCATGATACTACTCACTGCAATACAATACTCGTATTTATATCTGATGTTTTTACAAGAAACTCATCAAAAATTCGATCCTGCTTTAAGCGTAATGTAATAATAACGTGAAAGGTATTTATTGTACATATTAAATGTAAATGTATTATGATTATCGAGACATGCAGATAAATATTAATTTAACGGCGGTGAATTCTCCGGTCGGTGAATTGTGTGTCGGTGAAATGTTCGGTCGGTGAATTGTGCGTCGATGAACTTTCCCGACGGTGAATCGTCGTCGGTGAATTGTACGTCGGTGAATTGTCGTCGGTGAATTGTTCGGCACCCGTTTGGGATATGTTGCATAATCCAGTCAACGTAGTCATTTTTGGACGTTTTACGACATTAATTCATAACCGGATGGGAGTGGTCAAATGTTGTAGGGTTTGATTAGTTGATCATGCTTATATCAGGCCACGCGGTAGCGTGGTCGTGGCTAGTATGACGTCACACCGCTGCTACTATACTTATACTTTGAAATCGTGTTTTGGGTGTTGGTGATTTTTTTCATTTCGCGATTTTACCATTATTACACTTTGTTTTCAAAGAAATGTGGCATATTTAGAAAGCTTATGTGATAAGCTTCACGTTGAATCTTTATACTACGCCGAAGGATTCATTTTTCATTATTTTTTTTTGTCATAAACTTTTCGTCATCTGATTTCGCGTCGATATTTTCAGTATTCTGGTTATTAAGACGCCGTTCTAGTGCCGTTTGAATTACACTGATGTTTCTTTTCTGAAAATCGGATTTCGGGTACCAGGATAGCAGAAGGGCCAGGAGGTATGGAGATATATCGGTTCCTGTGCCTAATATTGTTCCCTAAATCGACGTTCCGTGCCATATAACCTATGTGTCAGTTCCTAACCTCTACAGCTTCATGTCAATCATGTCATGTGTCAATAGAATCAAAAATTTGTTATCACTTATCTTCGAAAACTATCGGGGAAATATAAGAAATGAAATAAAACTGTAAATATAATGGGGAAAAAGTGGAATTGAGCAGAAAATGTTCGTTTTCTTGGAGTTTAAAACCCGTCCAAAATAAAAGCACGTGACGTAACTGACAAGGGTAGAGGTAAGAGCGTCATGGTTACGACTTACGAAGTTGTGAGCACCGCCAATTTAGAGTGAGAAACAAGTCGCCTTATTTATTTGGTTAAAGAAGAGAATTTAAAAGAGGAATAATCAGATTCCAACAGTGGTACAGTGCCAGGATTTGGTTTTGAATGCCACGTTCTACCAAGCTCTTCGGATTTTCCAGATCACCCTAAGAAGTTTACCAGCAATGAGAAGGTACTGGCATTCCGGAAGGTCAAAGAAAAACCTTCGGTCGGCATTAAAGACCACATTATTAAGGAAAAAGTTAGTACAGAAGAATTGACAGATTCCGACAATCATAGAATGTATGCTGGGAAAGAAAAACGATTTGCTTTTAGGAACCGTCTTAATACACAAAATGTTACCGGGCTCTATTACAAGTAGATCTTATTTATAGACGCTTGATTGATTTAAAATACCTAATAACAAGTGGCTGTCTGATGAGACTAAGATTTTTTCACCAAATGCTATCAAAATTTTCAAATTTTAAACCCAGAGATACATTATCGGTTTTAAATCTCCTTCAAAATCGACAACCACGAACTCGCGTTACTCCAGTTCCTTCTGATGAACATAATTTACAAGTATTCACTCTTCTGCTCAGTGGATACGTATTTATTTTGATACTAAGCATATTTTTGTTTATAACTCGATACACGGTAATCATTTAAATAGGGAAGAAGAATTAATGATAAGAGAATTATTTCTTTATTTTCGAGAGCTTCCTCTTGTTTTTCCCAAAGTGCAACAGCAACCTAATATGATTGATTGGGCGATATTTGCTATAGCATTCGCAAGTTCTATTTTTTTTTGACGATTCAGTAAAAATACGTTATGACGATCAAAATAACAGAATGAGAAAACATTTGCTTGTTATATTAGAGAAGAATACGTTGACTCGTTTTCCGATTACGTAGCCCCACAAAAAAATAAAGTACGGATCTGTAAATCAAACATGTGAATCCTTATGTATTTTTCACCGCTGAATCCGAATCTGAGGTCAGAAAAAGGCCTTTACTCCTGGAATTGGCCCCAAAGGTCAATCGGGGGCCGGAAAATCGAGATTCGCAGGTCGGGATCGCTGCACTCAGATTTTCTTGTACTTTCAAACTTTAGCAACGTAGACGACGGTGAAACAATTCGAGGCCAATTATTGGAATTCACGCCCTGGGTCTAGAAAATGCGCCCTCGGGGGCAGGAAAATCGAGATTCGCAGGTCGGGATGGCAGCACTCGGATTTTCATGTGTTTTCAAACTTCAACAACGTAGACGGTGGTGAAACAGTTCGAAGCCAACTAGAATTCACCCTCTGGGCCCAGAAAACAATTTCACCGTCGTCTGCTTTGCTAGAGTTTGAATGTACATGAAAATCCGAGTGCTGCGATACCGACCTGCGAATCTCAATTTTCCGGCCTCCGAGGGCCCATTTTCCGACCTCCAGAGGCCCGTTTTCCGACCTCAGAGAGTGAATCCCAGTCGGTTCTAAACTTTTTTGATCACGAATTCGGCTTTGGCTTGGGAATGAATCGACCTCGCCTGAGCATCCGTCATCCCGGAATTCACTTTTCAGACCTTATGGCGGCCATTTTCGGCCTCTGGGGCCAATTCCAGGGGTGCAGGCCTTTTTCTGACCCCGGATTTGGACTCAACGGTGAAAAATGCATAAGGATACACATATCTGATCTATAGGTCCGGACTTAATTTTTTTTATGGTGCTGTGTTATTGAAAATAATGTAAATAACATAATATTTCTATGAAGGAAATGAAATCTGATTTTTATGTGTCTTTTTTTCAAAAGATTATTATGTGGCTAGTATGATTTTGATACTGAAACTTATCGTTAATCACCGTCTATGAAAGAAATGAAATCAAATCAACATTGGCAAGTATAAATTTTAACACTATGAGCAATACTAGCCCGGTCTGTCGATTTTAAATTATTAAGGGAAAAAATTAAATAATATATTTAATTAGCTAACTTTAAATGTTTCCAATTAATGCCAAGTAAATTAATGGTTCATCAATTAATACACTGAAATTCGTATCACAAATCGTGACGGGATAACCTCCAAGAAATTTCGAATATTTATTTGATTTTTTATTATGTAAAACAAAATAAAATGTTGCATGTAATTGCAATGTCAAGAAATTAAAAGCCCTCCGCATTCTCTCGTGCCATAAGCTCCTGATTATGCCCTTAAACATAAATAACTATTCTATGCATAAATCTGTCGATCGATAGACTATTATTAAATGTTTGCTCAGTTAATAAACAGTTTAAGGAACTCAAGAAAGTATGTCTTCTATAGACGCATGAGAGATAGAAGATCCGTCACTCTGTCGATAATAGAGATGAGCTTATGCCTCAGAGGCATGAGCTAAATCTTATGTTCTTTATTACTTTTCATGTCATTCATTTCCATATATGTGATAGGTGAAGTATGTGTGCTTCGGGTGTATAGATGTATACATACTCGACTTACTTTAAACCTGTACTACTAAAAGTGGGCAGTATACTTCAGAAATTAATAATAATGGTACAGTATAAATTTAAAACATTGGTTGATCATATAACCAATAAAGAGAGAGCAATAACTGATACACTCGATAGTAATACACAGTCCCTTGTAAACTTTGAAAACACCGCTTAAAAATTTAAAACCGACGGACCGGGCTAGTATTGCTCATAGTGTTAAAATTTATACTTGCCAATGTTGATTTGATTTCATTTCTTTCATAGACGGTGATTAACGATAAGTTTCAGTATCAAAATCATACTAGCCACATAATAATCTTTTGAAAAAAAGACACATAAAAATCATAGTTTTAAACATTCAAAAAGTGTGCATTAACAAATGGGAGGGGTACAAAGTTAGCAAAAACAAGTTTTTTGATTCTACAAGCCAAAGTATGCATTTTGGCGAAAAAAGTTCCAAATATAAGTTATAGAGAATTTAAAACCCTACAATTTGAGCGGCCAAAAATGCCAAAAAAACCACTGAAAATGGTCATTTTTTGCATATTGATTATTTATTGCAAAAATAATATGATTTAGGTTTTTACCACTTCAAAAGCTAGCTTTTAAATTCCAAACCTAAACAGCTTTTATAAAAGTCAATTGGTTAATTTGTTGCTGAGATATTGCTATTTGTTTATCCCAAGACGCATAATGTTCATTGCTGTTACGTCTTTTTGGATAAACATTTCGAGGTGCACAAAGGCTTATTCTCTTCATAAATAACCAAATTGTCATATCCCGTTAAGAAAATATGATAAAAACAATTGTCAATCCCTTATTTATCGCTTTAAAAAAGGGGGTGATTTTTTTTATAATAAAATAGACCTGGAGTCATTCTCGTAACTTGTACAAATTTCTGACTTACAAATTCGGATAGTTGGATTCAAAACGGAGAATTGAAAAAAACACAACAACTTTTTTCGACCATTAGGAGCCCAGATAGGAATTTTTTTTGAGACTGAGATACGGATATTTTGTCCGCGCTCTGCGGATTTAAACGCTTCAATTCGGTCGTCTCAGCGCGAGCGATTGCCCCACCACTCGCACTATCGCGTAGTTCGAGAGTACCTATACACCTTTATTCTGCATATACTGCATCATACAGGTTTTTTAACAATAACAATCGGTTTTTTGTCTTTTCTAATAAACATTTAAAAAAAATTAAATATTTAACTATCGAATAGGGCGAAATTCATTTCTTAAATATAATAAATAAAAGGGCTGCGAATTTAAAAAAAAAATCCTATCTCGGCTCCTATTGGTCTAAAAAACTTGTTGTTTCTTTTCAATTCTCCGCTTTCAATCCAGCTATCCAAATTTGTAAGTCAAAAATTTGAGAATAAGCCTTTGTGCACCTCGAAATGTTTATCCAAAAAGACGTAACAGCAATGAACATTATGCGTCTTGGGATAAACAAAATATCTCAGCAACAAATTAACCAATTGACTTTTATAAAAGCAGTTTAGGTTTGGAATTTTAATAGCTAGCTTTTGAAGTGGTAAAAACCTAAATCATATTATCTTTGCAATAAATAATCAATATGCAAAAAATGACCATTTTCAGTGGTTTTTTGGCATTTTTGCAATAAATATTTAACAAAATGAATCGTGCTGCAGCTCAAATTGTAAGGTTTTAAATTCTCTACAACTTATATTTGAAACTTTTCTCGCCAAAATGCATACTTTGGCTTGTAGAATCAAAAAACTTGTTTTTGCTAACTTTGGACCCCTCCCATTTGTTAATGCACACTTTTTGAATGTTTAAAACTGTATAGGCATGATCAACTAATCAGAGCCTACAACATTTGACCACTCCCATCCGGTTATGAATTAATGTCGTGAAAAATCTACACAGACTGGGCTAATCATTTACTACAGAAAATTTAGAAAAATATATTGTTCCCCATTGTTTTTATCACTGATGAAAAATAAAAAAGTTTTTTGCCTAAAATTGTCTATTTTTCAGTTTATTTTGCCTATTTTTTTTATTTTTCTTGCCTATAAATCCGCGCTCTATTTATAAGATATTTCCCAGGATTTTATTTGAAATGCATAAAATGTCTTTTTCATGGGTTTTTTAAGCACACTGTTGAAGCATTAAACTAGTTTCTTTTGAAATATGTATTATACAAATTATGTATGTTTTTCAAAAATAAAATGATTCATTTTTATAGTAAATACACTCCTAGTGCATTATTCATATATGATGTGCTTTTTTGTCATTAAGTTCATTAGCAAGTAGCAACATTCAACCAACGATGGTATACAGAGGGCCTCATTTTTATATGCGCCCGGGGCCTCAGCTTTGGTAAAAACGGGGAACGAAGAAAAAATACGTGACTTATTACGAAGATGACATTTCACCTGTCCAAAGTATGACATTGACAATGTGTCAACCAATCGGAAGGGACTAGGAGACCAACGATTATAGACTAAACCAGGATTGCTCACTTACATTTGACCAATGTTGGACAGTTCTGTGACGTCACCACCGGTGCTGAAGTGAGTTACGTGTTGATTATGTGGATGCCGTGATGTGGATATCGTACGTAAATATGGATTACGTAGAGTACGTAGGTTA
This sequence comes from Cryptocephalus moraei, assembly GCA_946251905.1. NCBI lineage: Eukaryota > Metazoa > Arthropoda > Insecta > Coleoptera > Chrysomelidae > Cryptocephalus > Cryptocephalus moraei. The sequence continues at coordinate 17,735,757 of OX276466.1, forward strand.
CGTAAACCGTAGAGTTTACAGTGATAAATCTTCGATTGCTCAGATTCGGCGAACTGAGCAATCCTGGTAGTCTATAACGTCTATAATCGTTGCTAGGAGACAACAGCTCAGCGTCGCCTCTCTCGAGGCGATTAGCAATTAAAGCAAAATAAAGGAATGACGTTACAATATTTCTTTCAAATTCTCAATTGTTTTCTAAACCAAAAAGGGTAACACAACGCCGTCGCTTGGTTAAATTACCGAGGTTTAATCAGAGGTTAACCTTTGATTAAGCGCGATACAACGCATATTTTACCTTTAACCTCAGTTTAGCCTTAAACATAGGTTAACTCATGACGATACAATCGGCCTTTAAAGGTACGCTTCTAGCGTAATTTTTATACATGCCAGTATAACAACAATAGTTGTGTACTGTGTTTGGAAAATGAACCTTAAATAACAAAAATAACACGTTAGAATTATATACCTCTCTTATGTTGAATATCTGGATTTACGGAAGTTTCGTCTCCGACGATTCGCGCCCGACAATTCGTCTCCAATATTTCGTCTCCAACGTTTCGCACCCGGATGTTTTGTCTCCGAGTATTTCGTCCCCCGGAATTTTCGTCCCTGTATGTAGTTGTTTTACACCTGTTTTGAACTGAGTACAATGCGTCTTGTCGTATTACATAGTATGTACAGACCAAAATATATTATATTACAGTTTAAGTTATGTATCTCTTGTGTATAGTTAATTGAAATGAAAATGCCATCCTGGAAACGTACCGTGCAACTCAGTCTATGTATAAATAATCCGAGAAAAATTCTCTCTGGAAAAAATGGTCATGGGAAAAAGTTACAACATTAAAAACTGGTCGATTTAAAACGAACCGAAATTGAGTCATGTGCCAACCGGGCTCTGTTTAAACCTTTACCTGCGCCGTGTGCCCAAACACCGTATTATTCATATACAGTAGATTCCGCTTAATGTGATCGCTTTCGTAACATATGTAAGTGATAATAATAAGCGAATGATAACAATAAACCACGAAATTAAAAAATTTTATATTTCACAATATGATATGATGCTAAAAAGAATCCCATCGGGGTAATAAAACAACTAAAACACATCTTTTGTTTAATTTTTTTGTACATATGTAATTCTAATGTTATAAAGGGTTATTTTTTTACAAAGAAATAATAAATTATGTTTATTTTTTAATATTATATCATTTATAAATTCTTCATATTTCTTCAATATGCAGAATGAAAACCTTTTCAGATTTCGGGGTATCCCCGAGGCAATAAAACATTTAACCTCGGAAATATTACACTAATAAAGCCGGCTACATACAGATGCGAATTGCGAATTGCGAACTGCGAAAATTCGCATTCGCAAGCCGGCTACATATAGATGCGAATTGCGACTGAAGTTCCCATTTCCCATTGGTCCATTTGGTCCAGTTTATGTGGTGTGGGAAGCGTATCGGGAACCTGCGACATTCGCAAAATTTGAAATCTGGGGGGCGGGAATCTTGAGAAACGTTCAATATTTTGCGGAAGACGCAAGAAATTGACAGGTTACGCTTGCGTACAGCTTATCGTACATTAAGTTGGTATGTAATTCTTCCTATACTTCCTTCGGCCTTCAACCTTGTTTGTAGACGGCAGAGAATATGGTAGAAAACATGTAACTACTGAGAAGCGACAGTATTGGCGGTTCCTTTGATGTTTCTACCCCACTTCGATGACACAGTTCGATGACAGCAAATTTGACGGTTAAACTACCAAATACACTAAGAAAAGTGCCGTTTATAATGTGCTGTGACCTACACGCAGAAAAGTTTGAACGATTTAATACAGAGGCGTAACAAGACGGGTACACGGGGATCGTTTTTAAACTAATGTAAAAATCAGTTTAGTTCATTTATCAATTTTTTGTTGGAATTTACGTCACTATGAAGGTAAACGAGCTATATATGTCATACAGGTTTTTGGCTCGACAGTTTTAGGTGTGTTATAGTCAACGAAAATTGGAAAATTATCTACAGCTGTAACAAACTGTCAGAAATCTGTGGGAGAGGTGTGCGATGTAGTTGCGCTCCGTAAATAAACTCACAACCAACATTTTAATACTCCTTTCAAAACGGTTTCTATTAACAATATACTAGCAATAATCATTTTTGTTAACAATTAACTAATAATTTACTGACAATTAACTAACAACTTATTTAATTCACTAATATGAAACATGTATGCGAATTAGACATTATTTGCTCGAAAACAGAAAAGAAACTGATTGATGTAAATTTAATTTGTAATGTAAACAAATTTTTTAAAACTGCTCGTCCACTACATTTCCATAAATATTATTTCCAATTTATAAATGAACTATATTGTAACGTTTTTACTGTTTACTAAAACTAAAACACTACGCGATTATCCTAATTAATTTATTTCTTACACTACACTTATAAACTTAACTTAACAATCACCTAATTCATATTCGTACACGGAGATGTTTATTTATTTTAACGCGAGCGGTCTCTCGCTCGAATGTTTACACACCGGTTCTTCAACTGGCCTGCCTCGGGTCGGGCATTCCCTTTTTATGGCAGGTAGAAGGCTTCCCGAACTTTCTGACAGTTTCGAGATAATTGCTAGAATGTTCGATTTTCCAGGAACCCGTTATCGCCTCGAAGCTTCTAGAGCCGTCGGCTCAGTCGCGTCCTTCCCGGAATTGCAATAAGGCGAACTTGTGTAGCTCCCGGCGTGTTTATGTCGCGGCCGGCGAGCTGTTTCGTTACAATATAAATTCTTTTAGTGGCGTTTGAAGGCTCCCATCACCACTTTCGTTGATACTATATGATTTGAAATTTATTAATAAATTAGTTGTGCTGAGAGTATCAAATTTTATCCAAAAGCTTTGCATATATTACATGTATGAACTTCAAGGCCTTTCTTTAAAATATACCCACAAACAAAATGAAAGGCATTTTTCGTAGTTTTTTTTTATGATAGCTGTTATCGGGAATGGCTATCGCTTTTTATTGATTTTGTACTTCAGAGGACATTTCTTCATGGTAAACACCGCTTGTTGTATTCAGTAACAGCTTATCCAACAGTAGAACAGCAAAAATTAGACATTGTGTCAATTGTGTGGGTGCAAGGGTGGTGTACAAAAGTATAAATGATGTAAACGGTTAAAAGTTTGAGTTGAGTGCGGTACGAATGTACCAAGAATATGCGACTTACGAATGAATTGGAATCGTGTCTATATTGTAACGTTTATTTTATAATTTATTTACATTAATTGAACACTAATTTATTTAACACACTTAACTACTTGTACACTAGACTAGACACTACATAATTTATTTGTACTGCTCCGCTTTCGGATCGTATGTCGCGTTCACGTCTGCTTCTCTACTTCTAACTAACTCCCTCGATCACAAGCCCCCTTATATATACACCCCCAACCCTGATAAAGAACGTTCTCGTACATTCTAGAAGCTACGATTGTTCCTTCAACAACGCCTACGCAGGAAATCTTCAGAAGGTCACAAATTACTTTTCGTAAACAACATTCCGGGAAAATTCATGCAGCTGTCTTTTACGTCGTAGTAATTCTGAAGAAGTAACCGCTTCGCTCGGAGCGAGTAAACATGTGTCGCTTTGTTTACTTCTCGCATTACAATATGTTAGGTTTCAGTTTATATGATATGTCAAAATACAATTCGAATTGTCTCGTCTCTGCGTTGACTTACAGGATCGGCAGGTCCGTCTTAGCGCGAGAGCCGTTAAAAGGAACGGATCAAAAATTTAAACTTTAAACACTTAACTACTGCGACCTACGCCACTGCAAACAACTACAATGTCAAGTCACGTCACGATTCTGACAGATAAACTACCAATTTCACGCATGCGCATAAAAATGATGAAATTCGGGGTTTTGTCGCTTCTCAGTAGTTATATACCATGATTTATATATTATATTCTCTCTAGACGGTTCCAATTGTTCTCTTTCTCTCTGCCTTCTTTTCAATAACAAATAAGCGGCAATTCTGCGTCTTCGTCGCCAATGGTATATTTGGTGTAGGTATAGTCCGTCGCGATTTATTTGAGACACGAATTGTGGTACATGTTACTGGTATTACCTGAACCCCGATCGTAAAAGATCATAAACGAAGAAGATGAAGAGGCTTAAAAATTGTTATCTACTTCTTACGCCAGGGTGTTTACAATAATTTGCATACAGTAATGGACCGTACTTAGATATTAACAAAGGCTTTAATTTAAGAACTTATAATAAATGTTCCCGTATAAATATAATAAATATACGTAGTTGATGAGATGGCGAAGGAAAGAGGGCACTCAATTTTAGGTTACCACCTTATTATTTTATATTAAATACCGTTGAATTGATGTGGGCTCAGTAAAACAAAGGGGTACAAAACAAAAATAAATCTCCGGAATTGTCGAATTTACTTATCGATTTAATAAAACAAGTAGCCGATGAAGTATCTGATGACAATTGGAAAAAATGCATAGGTCATGTTATAAAAATTGAAACAGATTATAGAAACATGTTCACTAAAGTAAAACCTTTGATAATAAATTTAAATGAAACCGATAGCGAAGACGAACTATACGAGAAATAAACTTTTATGTTAGTGCAGTATCCTTGTATTAAGTTATTGTTTATTTATGATTAATATTAGAAAAGTATTAAATGTATATACCTAGATGTTATAACGATGTATTATATGTTATATTTAAATATTAACTAACCATACATATAGCATTCACACAATCAAATATGTAAATAGGTACTTCTAGTATTACACCTGTTCAATAATTTAAAAAATATATTTATTCTACATGTATTAGGTATTTTAAAAATAATGTAACAGCTATTTCTTACCTATAGTAAGTACCTATGTGTAATATAGGTATTTGTAATGTATGAAAATAATTCTGTTAATGTAGTACACTGCTTGTTTTACAAATTCGTTTGTCATTTAACTATAAAATTCAGAAAACTCAAACACAACCGATTAAATTGTCTGAAAAATCGGCTTTTTGAGTAAATCGCATCTAAAATGTACTATATTAATTTAGTAGATGAAATTTGCAAAATATATACCCTTCGACATCGTCTTTATGAGCTCTTCAATACTCGACATAGTAGATCAGCTCAAAAAGCCGATTTTTCTGAACATATTTTTTTATTAAAATGTTTGTTTGCTCTAGTTGTTACTATATTTATATAAGGTTTTAGTATACATTTATCCGATCGGATTCCTTCGCTACCTTATTTAGGACTGACTATATGGTCCATGCAACATCCCGTTCTTATCGTAATCCGATAAGCCAGTAGTGTGGGTTTCGGTGCAGTCCCTTGTACCACCTTTACTGTAATCTTGTCTCAAATTATTTGCAACGGACTATACTGGTCAAGAGGTACTGGTACCAATCCATAATGATATAAATTTGTACAAAGTGTAGTAGTAATGAACTACTATATATCAATAAAAAAAACTCAAACACTATAATATCACAATAACGTAGTAGGACTTAATACATAACACAACAATACAAGTAAATAATAATCCCCATACGCAATCAATAATGTTAGGTTAACCACACAGAACACCTATTTAATTGAACCGTACAAGCTTATAAAAAATATTGCCCAGTGAGAAATTAAAAGTCTCTAAAATTGTTGCGTTTTTCTCATCTGTATGAAGACAGGATGTGCGAATGCAAATTTCCGCATTTCTTAATTCACAATTCGCAGCTATATGTACCTACCTTCTTTCGCACATCCTGGGTTCATGCAGATGCGCAAAAACGCAACAACTTTAAAGAGTTTTACTTTCTCACTAAAAGATATTTGTTATGCTGTTACTCTTCTATGGTTAAAGAACATGGACATTCTGTGTGGTCTTCCGCAAAATATTGAACGTATCTCAAAATTCCCGCCTCCCGCATTTCAAATTTTGCGAATTTCGCAGATTCTCAAATTTTGCGAATTTCGCAGATTCTCGACACGTTTCCCCCACCAAATAAACTGGACCAATGGGAACTTTAGTCGCAGTTCGCAATTCGCATCTGTATGTAGCCGGCTTAAGGCGGATCGAAATGGGGTTTTTTGCATTCGCTTCCTAAAATCGTTGGAAAAAAAAGACCATGAATTTGCACGTTGGATTCGGATGATACCGTCACTTGCATTTCTCCCTTCGGAAATTGTTGTGCAATCATTTGAAGAGCTACATGATAATCCCGATTTTTCTGAAGAAATAGTGCCGATTGCCAATTGTTTCGAGGATACATCGGCCGCATGAACCGCAGAGGTCGCCATACCCCACTGTTTCCCCATATAACTTTAGAATATCTACGAAAGAACCCTGAACGATCAATGAAGGACAAATAATGACGTTGGTAGGTTGGCACCGTAGCTTCCAGGAGACATGTAGCTCACGTTTTCCAAACATCTACCGATTTGTAAATTGTTTGAAACGACAAGCCCACCACAATTTTGAAATCGCCCAAATCACAGCCGGAAACTCCGTCAATCGGAAAAACAAGAGATATGAATTAATTTCTGCAAGAATTCGACGTATTGTGGAGGACGTAGGCAACCAAAATACAATTCAATATCTGACAGGCATCGCTTACAATTTTGAATTTTAATTACACTTCGTGTTTTCTATTTACAGTTTAGGGGATTGTAGGTGTAAGGGGTCTATTATGCCCCTAATATTTTATATTTTCAATATTTTGATTCACATTACATTTGTATTTCCTTATATGATATTTTGAAGTAGATAATAATATAGAATGTATGAATTAACATCCGTTTCATTTCTATTATTTGCTTAACATGCACAGGGACGAAAATTCCGGGGCACGAAATACTCGGAGACGAAATATCCGGGTGCGAAACGTCGGAGACGAATTGTCGGACGCGAATCGTCGGGAACGAAACATCCGCATCCCATATTTGTGAATACTTTACACAGAGAATATTGTAATAATTCATAATCTCTCTCCATTTCCTTTGTCTTACCTTCGCAGCAGTAGGTGCTGGTACGAAGATGGCACTCGCCCCAACTCCTCCCTCCACGGATTCCCTTGCCTCTTTCACACTACCGTACACCGGCAGTCCAAGATGGCGGCTACCTCGTTTTTTCGGATTCACCCCTCCTACTATTTTCGTGCCATACTTCATGCACCACTTCGAATGCAACGTGGCTTCTTTACCAGTAAACCCCTGGACTATCACTCTTGTCTCGGCATCTAAGAATAGATTCTTTAAAGTCGAATAACTGGAATGACGTACCAAGAGACGACCAGAACGAAGAGAGTCTGAGAATTTTAGTAATTTTGACATTTTAAAAACTGAAAACCTTTTCAAAATCTTACATTGACAATGTGTGTCATATTTAGGGTTCTTTGCAACATTAGTTGGCAAATAATTGAGGCATTGAGGCAAAGAATCGGATAAATTATGAGATAATAATAGATATTTATTAATAATAATCGCAAGTTAAAGTTAACACATGCGCGATTTTTCCATATGTGAAAAAGCATTAAATGGTACCTACACCTGAAGAAATTGCTTAAAATCGAGATATCGACCGGGAACGAAAATTGTTTTATAGTAAGTAATATATTAAAACAAAATTTGTAAAGAAAGCACTTCAAATCTTACGTTAGATGTAGACATAGTGTAAGTATTGTAACGTTTTTACCTACGCGAGAATTACTACACGACACGAGTTGTCTTACTTAATTTATTTTAACCACTTAACATCACGATGCAGAATGTGTGGACAAAACCATCATACATTGCTGCACGAAGACAAACAAAACATAACAAGGAGCAAAAGGCAAATTGATGGGCCCAAAGAAGAGGCAACAATGAATATCGTGAGCATGACTGCACTCACGAGATTCATCACAGATGACACTCAACAAAGCAGTAAGTCAACCCTGGGAGTGAAAAAGCCAGACGAGGACAAAGTGAGGGCCAAAAATGAAAACGCCCACAAGAAGACGACTCAAACGAATACATTCCGACAAAAGTTCGAGCCACTCGAACCAAGAAATAACAAAAAAAACAAATGAACCATGGCAAATACAGCCAAAGGAATCTTCAAGGGGAGAATGATGCACTCCAGGCAAAGATCCAGAAAATGCAGGAGGAGAACAAGGCGCTCAAAAAACAAAACCAGGCGTTCCTGGAGAAGGACGAGGCGCTTGAAAAACGCAATCAAGAACTCCAGCAGCAGCTTGAGCTGTTGGCGGCGTAAGTCGAGGAGCGGAGAAGCTCCTTCAATAAGCAATTAGAAACCAAAAATTTCAAAATACACAAATTGCAAGAAAACTTGATCCTGAAAACCGAAGTCATCACAAAACTTCAAGAAGACGTAATCACCAAGAATAATAAACACCTAGAGGAATTAGGAAAAATCACAGCCTTATTAAACGACACGACTCAGCTGTACCATCGACTAAATGACGAGTACAACACTGAGGAGAAGAAATTGAAAACAAATGTCATCAAAAAGGCATCCGAGACACTCAACCCATTGATGAGAAGAAACGAGTTCATAGAAGGACTGGGTATAAGTTACGCCTCTACCCTTTCCCTGGCAGCACCGCACTACGGCGGTTTATTGTCGACCGCAGTGGAACTAGCAAAACACCACCGAGAGCAAGCAATCGAAAACGGAACGCCGAAGATTGAAGGAACAACGACTCACCTACCTCAAACCGAAGCTTGCTAAAACTTAGAAGCTTTAAGCGAACATAAAGAGAAGATCGATCAACACGAACTTCTCACCCAAAGACACATGTTACCCGTTCAAGAAGCATACTTGCCAGTCAACTCGGGAGTTACTGCAAGCTCAGCACTAACGAAACTAAGAAGAAAGGAGTGGGAATCACAGATGACAGAATACTTCATCTCATTACTTCGACAGTCAAAGTCGAAGGAGTACTGCACACAACTACGACAATGGAATCGAGATAAATGGAAGTCTGCTGATCCTCAGCACACAACAGACACAACAGGACGCAGAAGAAAAAGTCAGTTACGAGCCTACCCCTCAACGAGATGGTTCCAGCAGGATCAAAGAGACGATGGCTGCACCCCGTCACGCCCAGCGAGGAAGAAATCCAGCAGCATGTAACCGTCCAGGTTCCGAAGAAGACTTCATCTGCTGCGCATGCAAACAACTGGGACAAGGACCCGGACCACTTGGCCATTCCCGGACCACCCTCACCTCCAACGTGGAGTCGGCAGGATGTTGACTCTATGATCAACATAAAAGAGAGCTAAGTAGGGTTGTAGGGATTTAATAAGGATTTAGGGAACATAATCATCAATTAGGGATTAATAACCAGTTAGTAGGAAACTAGAACAAGTTGTTATTAAAACATCTAAGGTGAAATTTCCACTTGCCAATTAAGTAATCAAAATTAATTAGAACAAACTTAGTCAGGGAAATAATTTAGTGAACGTGCTGATAAAGTAATCAAATATGAAGTAATTAATAACTATTAAAGAGGGTATTAAAACAACTGAGTCGCTTAGGTAGACGAAACAGCGCGGATCAAAGTGATAATTTCAAAATCTTACAACTATTAATTAATCGCGTAAGCATAACACCAGTCTCATAATATGATAATACACGCGCTCCGTAAGGTCAAGCACACAGCTAGGTCAGGGAAATTACAATCTAGGACGACGAAAGATAACAAAACTTAATTTGCCATTTAACCAATGTAATTTGAAGTTGTATAAAAGCTTGTGAAATTTTGGTAATAAACCAGTATACTTGTATTTTCAAACGATGTGTGTTGTTGGTCTTGATTTAAAAATCGACGAAATAGCCAAAGATCGCGGGATAATTGTGCATCGTTTACCTCCATACCATTGCCAACTGAACCCCATAGAACTTATATGGGCACAAATAAAGGGTAGAAGAAGTAGCGAGATCGAATACTACGTTCAAATTAGATGATGTAAGAAGACTTTTGCATGAAACGTTATCTAAAGTAAAAGTAACTGCAGACCATTGGAGAAAATATAGTCAGCACGCTACAGAAGAAGAAGAAAACAAGTTATGGGATGTGAATCACATTATTGATGAAATAGATCCCATTATCATTAGACCAAATGACGACACATCGGATTCCGATTGTGATGATGTTGATATGTAATTAGTATATTAGTCAGTAGTTGTAATATAGCGACCAATTGCTTTTTTGTGAATTTATTTAATTAACTATGTATTATCACTTATTTTGTAGGTATATATTAATTTATGTTTAAGTTAGTAGTATTGACAAATTGCTATTAGGCAAAGTTTTAACCACGCCAGTTATTAAACCGTCAGTTCTATGCCTGAAGAAAATGGGAAGAAAATGTTGTCTAACTTAATTAAAAAATCCTGAAACGTGTCGCGGGACACGCGTTAGGAACTTTAGTTCCTTTTAATTAATAACCTTTTTTTTTAATTATTTCTTAATAAAACTTTGTAATGTTTAACGTGAAACAGCAACAGTAAGACGGGCATTGCACATAATACACAGCATTGGTTTCTATAAGTAAGGCAATGGAATATCGTTCCATGGCTCGGTGCGTCAAGCGCGTGGTCTCTCTCTGTCTCTCTCTATCTGTCTCTGTCTCTCTCTCTCTCCCCCACTCCCCCCTCTCCCTCACCCCCCTTCTTTCTCCCTCACCCCTCCACTCTCTACCACCCACCCCCCCTCTCTCACCGATTCCCTCCCACTCTCTCCCTCACCTCTCCACTCTCTCCCACCCACTCCCCCCCGAGCCACTACGAACGCTGCCGAGCCGCTACGAACACTGCCGAGGTAACGCTTTCCGGTAACGCATTCCATTTAATGGTCAGATTTTTTGCGGCGCGACCACCCTCGCTCCCCAATCCCTGGCAAACTAAACTAAAGTTCCAAAAATTATTAAGTATAATATAATCCTGTTTAAATAAAATTTATGTCTTAAGCACTGTAGAAGAAATTCTCATTTATACCCAAGCGGGCGACACTGTCCCAAAAGTTTTTCGTTTTCGCTTTGCCCTATCATTCGGTTCTAATGTGTTAGATCCCTCTCGATAAATTCAAACTTGGCGGTATTTCTGGGGGGAAATACGTCACAGACCCTATGGAGGGGAGAAGGTTCGAGAGATGGGCCGAGATGTCGCACTTGCAGTACCCTCATCTCATGGCTCATGGACGAGCATGAGAGACGCACTGCCCGTCGACCGAGTCTCAAAATTAGAATTATTACACATAATATCTAACATCAGAAGAGGGATTCGATCCAGGTGCCTAAGTTCGGCCAGGTGAAGAGATAGTGCCGGTGTAGTGAAATCCGAAACGATTAAAACACTTTCCTAACGTATCCTAAGCGCGACGGTGCGTTATTGTGATTCCCCGAATTTCTGTGACGTAGCTCATGTGACGTAGCTGCGCGAGTGAGACGTAGTGTTGCGTTCCGAGTTCCGAGCCCGAGCAGGGAACGCTTTCGTCTCGGCGATACGCGAGAAAAGTGTGACGTCAGAATTTGACGCTGGACGAGTTTGACAGAGCGCACGATTCGCGCTTCGCGGAGAGGAATAAACAGCGGCGTGGTGTCCCGTGACCGTGAATTTTCGCGGCGACCGACGATCAGCCAAGGGGTATTTGCGGGATTTGCACCATGGCGGAGGAGCAGGAAGACCTGAGTCGGTCCTTGGGGGCCATTGCTACCATACTGGAGAGCCTGCAACGTCGGGCGAATGAATGTCCGGTGGCGCCTTCCGCTTCAGCTCAAGTTCCTTTCCAGACGCCCCCTACTCTGGCCTTGCCTAGTTTCGACCCTGAGACTACGGACCCTGTTGTTTGGCTACAGAAAATAGAGGGATACAAAAAAGAGTTTGGTTGGTCCGACAGAGAGACTGTAAGTAGAATAGGCAATTTTTTACTAAAAGGCGCCAAAAGTTGGTTTGTCGCGTGGCAGCCCATTGAAGATACATGGGAGTGTTTCAGATGAGATTTTTCCGTTTCGTTTCCTAAACGGAAAAATTTAGGTAAGCTGTTAGCTGAGGCTACGAATTACCGAAGTAGTGATGCTCGTAATTACGTAGAATATTCGAGAATAAAATTAGAAAAGTTAAAATGTTTGAGAGCAAATTGGTCGGATGCCGACTTAATTGAAATAATATCGCATTCGATTGATGATCCTACTGTTCGTACAGCTGCATTTAATTGCAAAACTTCGGTCGGTGATTTGATTGCACTTTTGGCGAATTATGAAAGAGGTGAAACTAAGGAATCGACGTCCGATAGGAAAGAATTTAACCCGCGGAAAAGAAATTTTTCTAATCAGTCCACGACTGCTTCAAGATCAATCTCCTGTTTTTCTTGCGGCAGGACGGGACATATTGCGAGAGATTGCGCGATTCGTAGTGATGATTCTAAGAATCAAAAAGTTCGGACAGTTTGCAGGTACTGTAAGAAACAAGGCCATAGTTTAGAGAACTGTTTTGCTAGGATGAGTAAACGGCCTCGTTCTGAGGATTCTGGAGCCGGTCGCCGGCCTCCCAGTCGGCAAAATGAACATGTCTTGTTTAATTCGTTGGCGCCTCCTAATATTGAACTAAAAACTATACCCGCTGTTATTGCCGGATGTAGCGTCAGCTGCCTCATTGACACTGGCTCTACGTGCTCACTTATGACCGAAATGTTGGCAGCTAAATTAAACCTTGTCAAAACCTCTCGCGTAACCTCATTACAGTGGTTCGATGGAACATTACGTCATTCATTTTTCCACACGGAAGCTGTTGTAGAATTTCCAGACATTAGTTTGTTACTTGACTTTGTTATTGTACCATATAACCATTCCAAGTATGAGATTGTCATTGGAGAAAATGTTTACGATCATAATGTTGTTTTAGTAAAAGATAAGCATTTTCTGAGAATCCTTCCTAAAACATCTGCTATTAATACTGTTTCGGCAAATGCAGAGATTGCCATTACTACGGATTTAAAATCTTCTCAAAAGCAGCAGTTGCTTGAATTGCTTTCCGATTTTTCGGACTTGGTAACTTCTGGAAACCGCGTTGGTGCTGTCAATACAGGAGAGTTAACTATAACCTTGACAGAAAATAAAACTGTTTACTATCACCCGTACCGTATGTCGGAGTCCGAGCGTTCGAAAGTTCGCGAAATTATCAATGATCTTCTTCAAAACGGTATAATACGACCAAGCAATTCTCAATTTGCTAGTCCTATAATCTTGGTACAGAAGAAAAACGGAAACGATCGTCTATGCGTCGATTACCGTGCGCTTAACAAAATTACAGTGAAAGATCGCTATCCTTTGCCCCGTATAGATGACCTGTTAGATCGGTTGGGTAAGGGCAAATATTTTACTTCCCTAGATATGGCGTCGGGATTTCACCAAATCCCAATTGCACCAGATTCAATAGCTAAAACGGCCTTCGTTACACCCGATGGGCAATATGAATATCTGAGAATGCCTTTTGGGTTGGCCAATGCCCCTGCTGTTTTTCAAAGGGCCATTAACCTAGCGTTGGGCAGTTTAAAATATGACGTTGCCGTAGTCTACCTAGATGATATTTTAGTACCTTCTGCCACTATAGAGGAGGGATTTTCTAAGTTGGAATTGATTTTTGCTGCACTTCAAAAAGCAGGTTTTTCTGTTAATCTTCGTAAGTGTCGTTTTTTTATGGAGACCATTACCTATTTAGGTCGCGAAATATCTGCTGAAGGTATACGGCCTGACTCAAATAAAATTAAAGCCATAAAAGAGAGCTTACCGCCTACTAATGTTAAACAAGTAAGACAATTAATTGGTTTGGCTAGTTATTTTCGAAAGTTTATCCCTGCCTTCTCAGTAAAGGTAGCCTGCATTACCAACCTGACAAAAAATAATGTTCCGTTTGTCTGGTCTGAAGAATGTGAGAGAGTAAGGAGACATATAATTGATGTTTTAACGCAAAAACCTTTATTATCAATTTTTGATCCTAGTCTAGAAACACAATTACACACTGACGCCAGTAGCCTCGGCTTTGGCGCCATGTTGTTACAAAAACATGGTAGTTCCTTTCGACCTGTCGAGTATTTCAGCCAAAAAACTTTTCGCCTGACGAAAGCAACTACCATTCATTTGAACTGGAAACTCTGGCAGTTGTCAAAGCACTTAAAAATTTCCGAGTATATCTATTAGGTTTACATTTTACACTCGTCACAGACTGTAATTCCCTAAAGTTGTCGGCCCATAAAAAAGATTTAAAACCACGTACTGCTCGCTGGTGGGCATATATGCAAGATTTTGACTTCCAAATAGTTTACCGTAAAGGAACTGAGATATCGCATGTTGATTTCCTTAGTCGGAATCCTGTTGAATCCATTAATCAGATAACCTCCCCACCTATCAATTTTAAGAATTGGTTGTCTTTGGCACAAGGTCAGGACGCGGAATGTAATCAAATCATTGACTTCTTAAGTCACGAAGAGAAAGATAACCGGAAAATATACGAGTTTGAAATCGTCCCCGAAAAGCATAGATATAGTATCTTAAAGATCTTTCATGACGATCAAAGTCACATAGGCTGGGAAAAAACTTTGGCGGCAATCAAACTCTATTTTTGGTTTCCCAAGATGACTCATTACGTAAAGAAGTATATCACACATTGTTTACTCTGTGCAATTCGTAAAAACAGAACCGGTCCGAAACAAGGCTTCCTTGTCTCTATCCCAAAACCAAATGAACCATTTCATACGATCCATGCAGATTGTCTGGGACCTCTTCCTAAAAATCCCAAGAAATATAAATATATCCTTGTCATTATCGATGCCTATTCAAAATTTTGTCTTATGTATCCACAATCAACTCTTACTATGGAAGAAACGAAAGAAAATTTCGCGACGTTTCTAAGTGTGTTCGGATCACCTATTAAGTTGATTCATGATGCTGGAACCAATTTTACAGCAAAACTATTCAAATCATTTATTGAATATTTTGGCATCGAAGTGCACGTAACAACACCAGGAGCACATCGCTCCAATGGACAAGTCGAACGCTATATGCGAACCATCACCAATATGCTACGAGCCGAATGTAATAGGTCATCAGAATGGCCGAGCAAACTATGGAAAGTTCAATTAGTTATAAACACAACGATACAGAAAACCACTGGTTGTTCCCCATTTAAACTCGTTTTCGGTCAAGAGGGCCAAACCCCTCAGATCAAGAGTATTCTTGCCGACCTACCTATTTCCGAGACCACTAGTATTCCTGTGAACCGACACGAAATCCTATGTAAATTACGAAACAATGCAGAGAAACAAGTAGCTTCCTCAAATAAAAAACGAAGGGACAATCGTACTTTTAAAGTTGGTGACGCTGTTCTGTTGAGTAGAGGGCAACGAGCTGAGAAATTTAGTTGTGAATTTGTGGGTCCCTACCTTATTAGATCATTTTTACCTGGTGACCGCTATCTACTCCGTAAGCTTGGAGCCAGGGCAACATTGAAATGTTCCAAAGACCAGTTACGTCCTTGGCCAACGGCATGGACTCCTGAAGATTTTCAAAACTTGTTAGAAGTTGACGAAGGTGAGTAATCGAATTCTCACATTGATGATTGCCGTGTTAGATGTGTTTAGATGATTATTTTTGAAAGACGTTACATTTCCAGGGGTAGCCTCTGAGCTGAGCAATGCTAGACACGCTATATTTGAGATATAGCCTCTGAGCTGAGCAGTGCTAGACACGCTATCGCCGTAGATTTTCAGGGGTAGCCTCTGAGCTGAGCAATGCTAGACACGCTATGACCTTTGAGTGTTGAAGTTTTACGGTGTAGCCTCTGAGCTGAGCAATGCTAGACACGCTATGACCTTTGAGTGTTGAAGTTTTACGGTGTAGCCTCTGAGCTGAGCAATGCTAGACACGCTATGACCTTTGAGTATTGAAGTTTTACGGTGTAGCCTCTGAGCTGGGTAATACTGGACACGCTATGACCTTTGAGTATTGAAGTTTTACGGTATAGCCTCTGAGCTGAGCAATACTAGACATGTTACGACGATAACCGCTGAGCTGAGTATTGCTAGACACGCTATGACCTTTGAGTTTGAGATATAGCCTATGAGTTGAGCGACACTAGACATCCCACAACCGTTGTGTTTTGATAAGTAGCTTAATTGCGTTGATCATTATCAGACACGTGGCAGTGTGGATCTTATCGTCTTTGATTTTTATAGTGGAATGACTGTCATGTCATGAGTTAGAGAAAAGTATTTGAATGACACTTTGAGTAGTTTGTTTAAATTGTTCGTAGTAACAATTCATGAAGTATAATCCTTATGCAAACGTTATAGGATTCATTCGCTTGTTACAGCAGAGACGGACGATGCAGAGGAAGCATCTGGGTCAGAAGCCCCATCGAAGACCGCTTGATTTTTTTTTGTTGTAATAATAGTTATTGTCATTCCTGGAAACCTTTTTATGACAAGTTCTTTCTAAATGTTAATAGAAATCTGATCTGAATTGTGAGTTGTGAATTTTTATTCCAAGAGCATTCCGAGAGCGGAATGTTGTCAGTATGGCCGTGTTAGATCCCTCTCGATAAATTCAAACTTGGCGGTATTTCTGGGGGGAAATACGTCAAAGACCCTATGGAGGGGAGAAGGTTCGAGAGATGGGCCGAGATGTCGCACTTGCAGTACCCTCATGGCTCATGGACGAGCATGAGAGACGCACTGCCCGTCGACCGAGTCTCAAAATTAGAATTATTACACATAATATCTAACAAATGTATTTGAGGGGTAGAAGCAGGTAGAGGGCTACCTGCTTCTGACTCAACAGGGAGGACAAACCGAAAGTTATTATACAAACACACACTGCATATGGAGAAACGATTACTAATTTCCTTACTTTTTTGAACCACCCAACAGTGCTTCGGACACCCTTTTGAATGTATAATTAGGTGCTCTTCTATACTTGCGCCGAAATGCGATGTCCAAGTCGACCATAAATTGTCAAAGAGAAAGAGAAATATCTTCTTACCTGCTTCCGCGTACAGAGCGGTATACGTAGCACCGCCTCCTGTAGGCGATATCGTTCAGTTTATTTTTAGACTCTTCTATACAAGAAGAAAAGAGAAGACGACATTTAAATGTGTCTCTGCTAGGTGATCGCTACGTCTCTCTAACTGCACAGGGTGACTCGGGGCAGGGACGTATTTAGAATAATAAATTAAACACTGACAATTATGACATAAAATACAAAGAGAAAATATGTCTCATTTATTAACTATTTCATTAAACAATAGACAAAAAATGAAAAAAATTTATCAAATATTTCAATGTGGTACAAAGATATTGCAAAACAGAGACAATAATGAAAACGTCGTGTTCTAAAGAAACATAACTAAACCTATTCATATATTGAAATCCACATCAATCTTTATCCTCAGGAGAGTCGATATCAAAATAACTAAAATCTGAAGAATCATCATTCGAATTAATAATTATAGGTATCACTTCATGGTCAAAAATGTGCTCCCTTTCCCAATACTCTTTTATTATTTTTTCAGTATGATTAATGCAATTGTTCCAGTTTGTTCCGAAACATCTTGGAGTGCATCCTTCCATATTTTGATTACCGTTTCTTCATCATGCTGCATTTCTGTTGCAATTTTTTTTATTAAAATTATTTGCTTTGAAAATAATTCAAAACATTTAAAATTAAACGGCGGCTTTGAGCACTTACACTTCACGTGACATTATTAATATTGGCCTAAGCAAACACTAATAGTAATATTTTTGCAGATGCGAATTTTTTAAATCCGTCCCTACTCTGTGCTTCAATGCATTATCCTATTGGACCGAGGGTCTATAAGTTTATATCTCTCTCAGACACGTTGTGACAGGTAGGGTAGATAGAGAGAACGCCGTCAAAGGCGGGGTACCGTACCTCACTTAACGAGAGCAAGGAGATGAGACGATATCTTCTTCCCTCTCAGACGTTTTATGACCGACTTGGACATCGCATTTCGGCGCGAGTATATAACTTTCTCGTGAACGGATTATAAGCCACATGAACAAATTTCAAAACTGATCTAGTTATACTAATTCATCCATGGCCAACTACTGTCCAATTTTTATAATTTGTCTGGTAATATGAATAATAAAAATAATTAAAATCAAATTATACACCCTTCAAATTTATTACATAAATACAATTGTAACCCCTGAAATATTCTTAAAATTATCCTAAATTTCCCGCTAAATAGCAGACCCGACTTCCTTAAGGCCAGTGGAAGTCAAAGCGAGTACTTCCTCGCAGACTTTCTTATAGCACCAAGAATCTCCTCTGAGACGTTTCCTCTTGACCCCAACGAAGTATGAAAGGGGCGATGATGTTGTCGACTCCTGTGATTCTCTCTGGATCGACGGCAAGTAGCAGATCTCCAGCTCAAACGAGCATTCTCCCAGATTGCCTACGAATTTACCACGTAGCGTGAAGCTGAGAAAAAATATAAGATTTTATATAAGATAAAGACATTTTAAGAAGGTCAAAGAAGGGACAGGTATATGAGGGACCGGACAAACATACTTCTTAGCAGATAATCATGAGAGGACAAAAACAAACGCAGCAAGTGTAGGAATGTCAAGTGTCACGAAGTGTCAAGTCGAAGATTCAGTCGAGGGTAATTTTCGAAGCAGTCGAACGCTTAGAAGATTACCACATCGCCTCTGAATATGTTTGCCGCAGAATCAAACGAAACGTCAGGTTACTTAAACCTTTCTGGGCCACGGCCCAATAGCCCGGAAGAACACTGCACACTTGACTCCGGCCGTGAAAGCCTACGCTCACATTTAGAAACTATTTACAAACAAGAAAATATGTATATGGGTTAGCTAGTGCCCTGACTAATTAAAACAGTTTGAAATTTGAAAGAGTTAAATAATTTACAAAGACAGTGTAATATTGTTTGCCTTTTTCAATATATATGTTCATTAGGTGAAGGTACTGTAAAACATTACCTATTTAATATTAGTAATGCAAATTACAGTAGTACAGATTACTTTGACAGAGATCAAACGAAGGTCGATCTCTGTTACTTGTTCTCGCTCTCGCTTCCACGCATGGGTCAGGCGCAACGTTACGTATTGTCTGTTACTATTGTATATCTACATATTTTATATCAACAACGGCTAAAGTCGTGATATTCAATAATTTGCCTAAGACTTTTTCGGCTTTTGTAGAAAACAATTGAATTAGTCAAAGTTGAAGGTATTTAGGAAAAATTCAATTTGATTTTTATGCGTCAATTGATAAATAAATGACAAAAAATCCTTTTTATAATATTTTTAAGATGTAAATAAGTTTTGTAATAATAATGGCGACAAATGATATATATACAACTTTGGATATTATAACACCAAAACCGTTGGAAAGGGGACATTTCAAGCGTTCCAGTGATGTGCATTGCGAACCGATACGAAGATTCATACTTTTTTAATGCACGATTGATGCCACAAATATCAAAATATCAACATAATCAAAGTTGCTTTTTATTGGGATGCAAAAAAAAGAAAATGAAATAACCTTTATGGGCTCATTCGATGGGTTTTGGGGACCAATTATCAAGAAAGACCCGACTAAATTACTATTATTCATTGAATATGGATGAATTTTCAAAAAGTCGAGAAATATCGAAGAAAAAAATTTTATTTGGGTTTGCAATGTGCAGGAAAAATAAAAATGTGGCCCCAGACCCAGGATAAAATACCTATGGGTTTTATATTTCACGTGAATTTTGAATCATCAAAAAATATCCATTTTTACTGTAGTTATTGGACAATTTGTCCACCCGCTTATGTCTTCATTTCTCGAATTTGCTCTACTGGATTCAGAGCAGGAGCAGGGCTCATTTCGGGGCCGTTATCTCGAAAACTATAGTTTCCGGAAAAAGTCATAAGGACCATTTTTGTAGCTAATGAACTCATCTTCCTTTTGTATCTAAACAAAAATTCTCTAAATGTCATATTCTCGGAGATATTGTCGAAAAACGGATTTTTGGAACTTCAGGGCTAAATTTCACCATTTCATCCCTTTGCAGAATTTAACCCAGGTTTTTTCCTTCATTTACTGGACTAACACTGCACGTTTTCTTATCTTTTCCGCAATTAGCTAACTCTCCGTCATTGTAAAATACTTAGTATATTTTATACAGTACGCGCAATATTTTCCATAATATAGGCGATATGGTGAGTGCGAGAAAGAGCACTCAGACGTTGAGAGCCAGAAAGAGACAACACATTAGAATCATCAGATATATTGCGTCTCGCTTATACCTTCTCTGTCGCGTCCTCTCTGTCGTACTCGTACTCCCCACCACTCCCCACTTTTCTATTTTGGACGTTCGTACGCAGTGTTGCCAATGGTTGAATAATTACCCGAAATTTGGGTATTGTATATGAAGTTGGGGGTGTTGTTGAGTAATTAAAAGTTTTGGGGTAATTTCGGGTAATCCTCAAATTTAAAAAAACTTTTTAATTTTTTTTTTTTTAAATTTAAATTTATTTAAGTAGAGAAGTTCTGCGGGAGACCTCCTGCGAGTTAATTTTTGTTTCATTTCAATTATAGCCAGGTAGAAAACGTAACACCATGCATTAATTTTTGAAAATCGAACTATAATTATTCGTCTCTTTTTTAAAGTAGGACATTTTCGGAAATTGTTGGGTAAAATTGGGGATTTTGATGACGCGTGTTGGGTAAATCGCATTTGTATTATTGGCAACACTGGTCGTACGTCGCACGATACTCAAAGCGAATAATCTGCTACTGCGAGACGGGCTCCTCGCAAAATCATGGAGGGGAGATACTGTCGTTTCCTTCTAACTCGTCTATTTCCCAACGTCTGAGTGTTCCTTCTCGCACTCACCATATCGCCTATATTATGGAAAATATTGCGCGTACTATACTGCCGTCCTAAGCCCAAAGGGCGTATCTCAATTTTTTACGAATTTTAGATTTTACTTGCTAAGACTCCTTTATAACCCATTTATTAATTTTATTAAGAAATTTGGCCGGATCTCATCGTGCTAAGCCTTCAAAAACATTAGTAAAAATAGACGTATATCCAAAATCACCGAAAATCCCAAGCTATTTAGGCGTAACTCAGTCGTGGTAAGCGAAATGGGCGCATCTCTGATATACGTCTTATTGGAGTAGGATACTTTACCGGTTGCATAAACATCCGGGGTACACATGGCCGTGAATGTTAGCCGTTAGCCGTTAGGCCCGTTAGTCTTTCTGTTTAAAAGTTTGCAGTAAAGTTTTGTTCCTGTAGACGAATAACATTAAGTGGGTTTTAGTGTGATATAATTAGGTAAGTGTTTATAGATTTCACTGTATTATAATAAGTGGTACTTTCTTGATGCAATTTTAATGATTTGTCAATTTTAGTAAATTTGTTATTTTGTACAACTAAGACATAACCTTAAAATAAATTTGCTTACTTTTGTCTAGTAACAGGTCCGCACTTAGGTAGCAAATTAAATATGCCTCTAAAATATTATGTAGACTACTTAGACTAGTATTATTAGTGTTGTACCATTTTCCGCTTTCTATTTCAGACTTGAGCAATGGAGAAATCCCGAGGAAAGAAAATGTTGATGTTAGCTTTAAACCAGCAAACAAAGGAACGTTTTAAAACAATTAAAGACAAAGTACCCAATATATCTTCTTCGAATAATGATCCAGATTACATTCCAAGTGATGATAATGATAGCGAGCATGGTTCAAGCCATAATCGAGAGGTATCAGACGAAGAAATTTTAAGCTTGCCAGAATCCAGTGCGGGAGTATCCTCAACTATGAATGACAGTAATAGACATACAAATCAGTGCGCTACTATTACTGCAGTGGTAGCTGTAAGTTCAGATAATTCTATAAATAATAATATATCTGTAACTAATGAAAATGAACTAACGAAAAAAGGGACAATTCGGAAAAGGAAGCGGTACGCGTTATCTGTGAAAGAAAGGAAGAAACAAAAATCTGCCGCACTAGCCCAACTTCATGGTGTTTTGAAAGAATCGTGCAAAGAAAATTGTAAAAAGGGGTGTAAGAAAGTAATATCAGAACAGCAACGAATAATTATCAATTCTGAATATTGGGGAATGCCAAAACAAGAACAAAAATCATTCATGCTTCATCATACATCAACCTTACCCGTAAAGCAACGAACAACGGCAAACATCGAAAATCACCGAAGACAAAAATCATTTAAATATTCGTTAAAAGATGACAATGGCACTTTACAAGAAGTGTGTAAAGTTTTTTTTTTAACTACCTTAGGGTTTAAAAAAAATAACGATAAAGTATTACGTAATGTAATGCAACGTTCTAAGAACCATATGGTAGCTTTGGAAGATGGAAGAAATAGAGGACAGCCACATAATAAAATAGACGAAGAAGTGATACGTACCCATATATGAGGCTATGAGTGCAATAGTGGACTAACCCCAAATTGCAAAAACGCAAGAAAAACGAATTTAAAAATTGTCTAAATATTGCAATTTAAATTAAATTTATTTTAAATACAGTTTACGGTTTTATTTTAATTGGTTGATAATATGAATCTGCATAGATTTATACACAAATTCTACATTTGATATAAATATTTTTTTCAGAAGTTAGATGTGGGTTAGTCCACTTTTCTTCTAAATATATAAATTAATTTATCGGTTTAGTCCATTTTAATTAAACATATTTTATTATCATTCATAAGGTTTAATAAGAATAAATCAATGAATAAAGTTTATAAAATACAGTTATAACATATAAAACTATTTGATTAAATGCTAAGCATCAAAACGGGCGAAAAAAATTTAATCTTCATCTTCTTCAGGACAATGTAATAGTTCGCCTCCTGTTCCTTGTGCTGTAGATCGAAGATTTTCATAAAACCCGTGATACACCGGAGGAATAAATTCCTTTAGTTGAAGGAGATCTTTCTTTTTGGCATCGTTAATGACGTTACCGTTAGGGTATAATAAGGGAAGTTTCGATTCCGGCAATAGTGATTTTCTCTTACTTATATCCACAGTTTGAAAGGGAGCATCATTGTTATTAGAGTACTTAAACTGAATATTGAATGGGCAATAAGACTGAAACCGCAACCATTGAATCTTTAGCCATTCTACTTTCAGATTATCTTTGGATATTTTTCTATTCGTGATATTGTTTTCCAACGGTTTTGTAGAAAAAAAATCAGAACTTTTCATTTCTACCAATTTGAATGGATTTTTTTTTCTTGCATTTGTTATAACTTTATTCCAGTCTTCGGGAATAAAAATATTGATGTGAAATTTCTTTTGTTTCTCAATAACCCCAAAATCTTGATCACAAGGTAGATACGAATGGCCACTTACTAAAAATTTGTGATCTATTTCTTCAACTGCAAATTCAGGTGATGAAACTATGTAATTACATAGTACAGACATTTTTATATTTAGATTCTGACCCCCACACTGGTCAGAATACATAACAAGTTTTTTTGTAGTGACAAAATTTTTGATATAGTATAGGATACAAGATCCGACCTCTTGAGGACCTCTCGATGCTACTGATTCATTCCATACAAACATGTAGGAATCATTGTTTGCCATGTTATGAATCGAAAAGCAGTAAGTCCAAAGCTGCCGCTTGTAGTAACAGATTCCTGTTGTCAGAACAGGTGTGGGCAAGGTCTTCATCAAGTCAAAACATATGACTGTAATGTCTCCTTCTTTCGATAACTGAGCGTCTTGTTGTAAGCCGCCCCTTGCACTTTCAGCCTTTCTTTGGTGAAGTTCACGGTCGATTTCAAGTTCTCTCTTCTTTACTTCATCAACTGTTGATTTAATTTTTATGTTAAATAGATCACATTTCTTACAGGAATCTGATATGGGTGGATGAAAATGTAAGTTAAACTCTTTATTAAAGATTTCTCTGAAAACGAAATAAGAAACCGGACTGTTTGATTCATTTTTGTACAAATTATACATTTTTCCAATACTTAAATCTGGAGCAAGGTATCTCCTGTGATTGCTCTTTGGTCTACCGTAGTGAGATTTGTAGCTTGGAAATTGCTTAATAAAATCCCTAACTTTGGTTTTCTGCGCTTCATTAGTTTTATTAGCTGGTGAGTGTTTCCCCCTTTTATCGCATGGTGGTGGTAGGCCGATTGATTTATTCTTTAGTAATCTATCCAGTCTTCCAGATGAAACTTGAAAAACAGCTTGGAAAAATGATTTGCAGACCTTTCTTTCTTCTCCCGTGGCATCAGGTATATAGTAGATTCTTGTTTTATCTCTCCTAGAGTTTTGGTTTTCAGTGTACTTCCGTAGTTTGTTTACAACCTTAACTAACGAAAACAGATAAGAAGTCTGTAAATTGAAACTTTGTAAACCATAAAAACTTGTGTGCAGTTCCCTTTGCCGTTCTTCAGGTAGTAAAAGATGGCATTTATTTTTGCAGGTACAAACGAATGGTTGGAAAGGTTTTGAAGGCACTCTTTTTCCAGATTTTGTTATATATTCCGCTCCGGCACATCTTTTTTTTTTATTTACAGCTCGGCTCCAATTCTGTTCGCGACGAATACGTTTTTTTGGCTTAAATTTCTTTGTTTCTTCCTCTTGCGTTTCCCCGCTACTTGTTTCCATTGCCTCATTTACTCCACGTTCTTCTGCTGATGGAACATATTCTGATCCTGAATCTTGATAAGGATCCGACTGATCCGAGTCCAGCGTACCTGGAAAAGAATGTGCAGCATCTGACACGTAGTAGAAGTCAAACTTCTAAACATTATTAGCAAACAAACATTTTTAAATACAAGCAAAAATACCCCTCCGCTACTCGCGAGGGGTATTTCAATACCCCACACGCATGCCATACGTATATATTTTGGTGGGGGAATGAAACAATTTCACACCACCTAATGTATTCTTCAAGCGTAGTGTGTAGAGGTGTGTGGTAGCCTCCAGTCGGGATCGAGTCACCGACGTTCAAGAAAAACGCCATTGAACTTCATTGGGTATTTAAATGCCCCGCGCGAGTGGTAGTGTTACACTTTTGGTAGTTGTGCTATATAATATAAATGTGCCATTACTTGAATATCGGTTGTTATAAATAAGTCAAAACATGGCAGGTCCATGAAGCAAAGATCCAGAACAGTTGTTAAAATGGTTTGAGGAACTCGAGGAGGAGGAGCCGGAAGTATATGGCAAAGAAGATTCCGACAAGTACGAAGTCGACGCAATTGAAACACAGGATGGGGACACAGATAGTGAGCAAGACGCAGATCTTGATTATACGGAAGAACCTTCAACACAGGCTGATGTTATGGAATCTACGGGTCCATACTTCATAGGCAAGGACAAACAATATAAATGAAACCACCATCTTCTAGACCAAAATTCTACAACTTAGTTTTGAAAGTTCCTGGTCCAGTGGGTAATGCAAAAAATGCCAAATCTTACATGGAATATTTTTAAAATTGTATTGACGACACTATGTTTGATATAATTGTTCATTCTACTAATATACATATATCGCGCATTCAACAAAATTTTGGACGAGAAAGGGATGCGCAAAAGACTGATACTTGTGAAATCAAAGCATTTGTAGGGATATTGTATCTTGCTGGCGTTTGGAAATCAGGTAGACAAAATGTTTTATCTTTATGGGATACACATGGCACAGGTATTGAGCATATATTTATAACAATCACATGCAACCGGTTCAGATTTCTATTTCGATGTGTCAGATTTGATGATATTTCTACTAGAGAGCAAAGGCGTAATTTCGACAGGTTAACACCTATTAGAGACATATTCGAACGTTTTGTCTCAAAATGTTAATCTTCAGTCATACCACGTGCGTATCTAACAATAGATACGCACTTGCAGTTGCAGATACGCAGAAAGCTTGTTGCTTTCAGAGGGTGATTTTAAACAATATATACCGAGCAAACCAAATAAATACGGGCTGAAGGTATTGGCTGAAGGCATTGGTAGACGTGAAGACCATGTATTCTTATAAGTTAGAAATGTACTGTGGAAAGCAACCAGATGGCCCATACTTGCTCAGTAATAAACCCGCCGACATCGTTAAGCGCCTCGTGAACGATCTAAAAGGAACAGGACGCAATATTACAATGGATAACTGGTTCTCCAGTATCCCCCTTGCTTTCGAATTGCACAGACATAAGCTGACATTTATTGGAACTGTGCGGATAATAAAAAAGAAATTCCACTCGAATTTACCAATACACGTTCTAGACCTGTACAGAGCAGTATGTTTGCGTTTAAAGATAATTGCACATTGGTTTCTTATGTACCCAAAAAGTATAAAAATACCCTATTAGTTTCTGCAATACACCACGATGATGAAGTGGATAAAGTTTCTTTGAAGCCAGAAATTATACTTGAATATAATCGAACAAAGTCTGGAGTGGACGGTGTAGATAAAATGTGAGCTCATTATGATGTGGCTAGGAATAGCAAGC
The DNA here is from genome assembly GCA_946251905.1 of Cryptocephalus moraei. Taxonomy (NCBI): domain Eukaryota; kingdom Metazoa; phylum Arthropoda; class Insecta; order Coleoptera; family Chrysomelidae; genus Cryptocephalus; species Cryptocephalus moraei. The sequence continues at coordinate 17,762,336 of OX276466.1, forward strand.
GTTGGCCACTTACAGATTTTTTCGATATACTCAATATTGCTGGAATTAATGCCATATGTTTATATGCAATGAACAATGGGTTCCACAAACCCACCAGACAATCTTTTTTGAAGAGTATCGCCGAAAGATTGGTTCGGCCACAAATTCTAAAGAGAATATATTCCCAAAGTAATCCCAGAAATATAAAGAAGCGGGGATTTCTTCTTTTAGATATCGAAGAACAATCAACACCTACTAACTACAAGAAACTGAAGATCCTGAAATATTACAGAGGCCAAAGAGGTCAAAAACTAGCAAAGGAAGGTGCTATTTATGTCCCAGAAGTCATGACAGAAAAACCCCAGTTAGCTGCCTCAAATGCATCAAATGGATATGCAAAATTTATCTACAAGTTGTTTGCAATAATTGCCTAACATATGAAGCCAAAGCTAATTCTGAACCCGAAAATTCAGGTGATTAATATTTTTGTTACACTTTTTTAGGAATTTTCGCTCTAAGTTTGTAAATGTTTATAATTATTATAGTTTTATGATTGTGATGTTTGTTTTATTTTGTAAGGTAAACAAAGAAATGTGTTTTACCTAATTAGTAATATGGTAGCCAAAATATTTTTGTAAATATTTCTCATATAAAATAAATTGGGGTATCATAATACCCCATGCGAGTATTCATTTGTAAAAAGGAGGCGCGAGTAGAGGAGGGTAAATGCTTATTTACTAACAAAGTTTTGTTATATGTACTTACATTCCATTATGATATCCTGATTATCCATTTTACCAAAAATAATGGCAATATTTGCACAATTGTAGTACTGAATAAAAGGGGGCATACAATACAAACAACAACAGCAGCTATCAACTAGAACTAATAACGCGATTGGTTGCATAGAGAAAAATATTTCTCTATGATTTGTTGGTGAGAAGCAAAATGGACCAACCGCACTTAGTCCACTTTGCTTCTGATGTAATAGGCAACTCCTAAAACAGCAAAACTGTGTATGTGCTGCCATCTATTAGGAAAATGTTAAAGGTGGTCTGGTCCACTATACATTTGAAAGATTATCATATAATGGTTTAAAAACTGGAATAAAACACAAATGCAGTTTTTGTGGGTTAGTCCACTATTGCACTCATAGCCTTATATTATCGTTCAACCCGACTATCTCTCACTATCGTCGAGAACATGCGCCCAACCGTATGTATCTTCCCAGTGACTTAAACTTTACAACCATGTTTGCAGATTTTGTGGCAAAAAATTCAAATTTTAAATGCTCTTATGAAAAATATAGGACAGTCGCCAAAGAACTTAATATTTCAATTGTTAAGTTAGGTCACGAGGAGTGTGAGTTATGCGAGGAGCTCAGGCTACATGACCCAAATCACACAAAAGAAAATCTGATTCCAGACTGCGATATTTGCAGTAAGTGGAAGGTTCACATTGACAAAGCCACGAAAGCCCGAGAAAAATACCGAGAAGATGCGGAGAAAACTGAAGATGTTGGTAAAATATTCTACTGCGCCGATCTTGAAAAGGTAATAATGTTACCAAGATTGGAGACGTTTAAAAGTGCCGTTTTTACAAACAGAATTACAGTGTATAATGAGAGCTTTGTACCAATTGGTAAAAAGCAACCTAACTCCAATGTATTTGCTGCCCTCTGGCATGAAGCTTTATTTGGGCGAAACAAAGAGGAGCTAATAAGCACCTTTTATAGTTTTTTTTTAACTAAGAGGGATGTGTCTCAGATAACGTTATGGTTAGACAACTGCACCGCCCAAAATAAAAATTGGGCGTTGTTTTCCTTTTTAATTTATATCATTAATTCCAATGATATAAATGCTGATGTGATTGAACTAAAATATTTTGAGCCCGGCCATACATTTATGGCAGCTGATTCGTTTCACCATAAGGTTGAATTATCCATGAAACGAATGGGAAATAAGCTTTATGACTTTCCAGATTTTACACGTGCTGTGAAAGGGGCATCGAAACATACTGACGTTTTGAGTATGGATCTGTCAGACTTTTACAAATGGGTTGATTATTCATCTCAGTACAAATTGAACAAGATAGTACCACGGCCATATATAAATGATATGGTTCATATTAAATTTGAACGAAATTCATTAAATATGAAATACAAGACAGATTTTGATGGGGAATTTTTTGATATAAACTTCCTGAGAGCATCCATAACAAAAAATATGAGGTTAGATCCACCAGAACGCTGTAATCGGGTGGTTGGTATATCTTCTCAAAAGAAAATTTCGATATTAAACAATTTAGGTAGCCTTATACCGAAAAATCGCCTACAGTTTTGGGAAAATCTTCCAGTATCAGATGGGTAACATTTAAGTTTGGATAACTTATTTTTTATTTTTATAGTAGAAAACTGTTGGACTTTTACTATGGAAAATTGTATGGTTTTGTTGTTTTATTATTTTTAGGGTAGAAAACTGTTTGCTTTTGTCGATATTTTTTAAGTATATTACAATATATTTGATGTGCGTTATGTAACATGCAAAATCATGATTTTGTTCGAGTCGTTAGTGTCCGTGACTTTTGGATAATGTATTTTTTTTTATTTTTAATGAAAATTCTATGGTTTTATTGTTTTTCTTTATGTATTATATAAATATTTTACTAATGTCTGTTATGTAAATTTGAGAAATAAATTTTGGTTCCACTCGTTATTATTACTACTACTTAACTGTTCATTTGTCAGCGTATCTCATTGTAGTTGAATAAAAATCCTTAGCAAAATAGGCGTATCTCAGTTTTTCAACTTATTATCAAAATATTTATTAAATCTAATAAACTTCAAATATCTTTACCCTATGAAGACTTTAACGCCAAAAAAATAATAATTTTATGTTGGGAAAAAATGTGTGCTGATTTCATTATTACAAAATGCTGAATATCTCAAAACTACTCAACATTGACTTACGCCCTTTGGGCTTAGGACGGCAGTATAGTAGTATATAGTATACAAATATTTATTTCAGATAAATATAGAAAATGACGATCATTTTTTGATTTTACTTGTAATGAACCTTAATTGAATAATATTAATTATAATAATAAATAGTGTTCTACTAAAACAGAATATTTTCATCATTTTCTATATCTATCTGAAATAAATATTTGTAATATGGGCGATTCCATGTCAACTGTCGTGAGGTTGGTGCGGCATAATTTTTTTCCCAATCAAAACTATTTCATTCTATTGTAGGTTCGACTACAAGTATTATCCCAAATTTTCAGACAAAAATATTACTAGTAGCGTTTTTTACGGCCAATTTTAGTTTCTTGTGCGTTTTCAGTTTTCGATGACAAATTTTCTCCAAAACGTTACCGGAAACACATCGCACGCTGGAAGAATTTCAGACTACATATAGTCGATGTAAAATTTACCAAGGAATCCATTCCCGCTCTCAGAATTGCCGTAAAATTTTTCCATTTGCGAGAAATCCCAAAACAAAAATTTTTTTTAAACTTGCTCTATCTCGCGTGTGGAAATTTTTTGATTTTTTTTTGAAGGAGCGCAAAATGTTTGGTTTTTAGTGTACTTTGAAGGACATAACTTTTCCGTGTGTATTTTGGTTTCAAGTGCCCAAACATGCGAAAAATGGCAAAAAATGGACGAATCAGCCTAAAATGGTGCATTAAGCGCGAAAAAGGAGTGTCAAAAGTCTGGAATATTCGTATGGATCTCAAGCCCAATCCTCAGCGATGAAGTCAGATCATTTTCATTAAATACCAGACCATCTGTAGATCCAATATTGGGAGATTCGTGCAAAAATTCAAGAAATATTTTAGATTGCTCGATACTTTTGATGTTCGGTTTATATGAACTTTGGACACTAATATCCAGGAACTATGAAGGTAAATGACGTTAAATGACGAAAAATCAAGTGATTAAGGTATAATATGACAACACCGAACAGTTCCTTTTATTAAGTTTATATAACTCCATATTTAATTCATGCGAAATCATTATTACTCCTAGATGCCACACGTCATTGAAGATAAACGCTGCATATTGACCAGCACATTTGTCATCCAAAATGGTATGTTTGCATTTTATTATCCAATCATTATTCAAAGAAAAGTGGTGATAACCTCTTGTCCTTGTAAACAATGCGTGGTACCTGGTGCGAATGGTATCCATTCAATTTGTGTTTGTCAGATCTATCAAAATTTCAAACTCCTTCTAAATAGTACTGGCACAAAATTTACCTCGAAGGATCTTGTTGCTAATTTAGTTTGTAGCCCAGAAAACCAGAATTGCATGTTTGGTCTGTGTTCCGTATGTCCAAAACATGCTGATTTGTCCTCATGTCTCCATAAAAGGAACTATTGGGTGTTGTCATATTATACCTTAATCCTGTTGTCGCCAACCCGTCGCTCGCGATCGACCGGGTGCTCGCGAAGGGAATTCTGGTAGCTCCCAACATATTTGAAAATACAAACTAATCGCTAAAATAAACTATACCAAAACGTAGCGAATTGTCATAATAAACATTATTAGCGGCAACGCTGCGGTGTGCAATCTGCTTCCGACGTCTTCGAGAAAGATCTCGTCCTCGTATACTAACGGTATGAACACGTATAAATACTGTAATGCGAAAAGTAAACAGCGCGAGACGTGTTTACTCATATCAGACCTGAGCGGCTACTTCAAAAGGAATTGCCGCGACGCTTAATTGAATTCTATAATTCAGCTCCATGAATACTCCCGGATTATTATTTGGGGAAAGTAATTTATGTACCTAATGTAAACATTATTAAACGAACAATCGAGTGCGTTCTGGAATTATCGCGTAAAGTCGGGAAAACATTATGAGGGACTATAAAAGTGCACGCGGCGGACGAGAGATGATTAGTAGACGGAAGCCGCGAGAGTAAATAGCGAAATAGCGAGAGCGTTTAAGAGTGTGATATAAATTAATTAGTTAAGTGTGTATTGTTATATAAATTAGTTTAGAATAGTGTAAATAAATTAAGTAGTGTCTAGAATTAGTATTAGTGTAAATAAATTAGTAAAATAAACGTTACAATACGTAAGGCGCGCCTCGCGGCGGTATTAGCTGAATAAGTCCGGTCCGTACATGTGGAAGTGGTACAGTAGTGAGTAGTGCAGTAGTTAGTTTGAAACAAAACTACAATCGTATTAGAGTTGGCCTGCAATTAAAAACATGGCAAGCAGTAGTAAGAAAGTGAAGAAAACGTATAATTTCCATTCGGAATGGGAAGAACAATATTTGTTTACACAAGTTAAAGGTAAAAATGTTTGTTATGTAATACTTCTGTCTCCGTTGCTAAGAAAGGAAATATTGAGAGGCATCATAAAACTGTACATTCGAAATTTGACGAATCATTTCCATTAAATTCTGCTGCCAGAAAGGAAAAATTGAAGCAATTAAAATCCCAGTTAATTGGAGAGCAATCCATATTTTTAAAAACAGTCGACAAAAACAAATCTGCAACTGAAGCATCGTACCGTGTGTCCCAGATAATTACACAAAAGAAGAAACCTTACGAAGACGGAGAGATGGTAAAACAGGCGTTCTTAGAAGCTGCAGAGTCGTTATTTGCCAACTTTATAAATAAAGACGAAATAATGTCTGCTATCAAATCCATGCAACTGTCTGCTAATACAGTGATGCGACGAGTAGAGGTAATGAGCAATGATATTTTTACGCAGTTGAACAGTGACTTAAACAACTGTATTTTTTTTTTCACTGCAACTTGATGAATCAACTGATGTGGTTGACACTGCCCAGATGGCCCGTATTTATCAGGATGGTTTTTGGTGATTTTACGATCAAAGAAGATCTTTTAAAGTTTATTCCATTGAAAGGACATTACTACTGGACAGGAGTTGTTTTCTCATTTGAAAAATACCATTTCTTCTGAGAAAATTCCAATATCGAAATTGGTAGGCCTGACAACCGACGGCGCTCCAGCTATGGTAGGTTGTGATAAGCGTCTCGTGGCGTTATGTCGTAAGGATGAGAGTTTTCCGCAATTTCTCTCTTACCACTGCATTATCCATCAGCAAGCCTTATGTGGAAATTTTCTAAAACTAAACAATGTTATGAAGTTAGTTGTAAAAATTGTGAACAAGATTAGAGCTCAAGCTTTACAAAGAAGATTATTCAAAACCTTGGCAGATGAAATTGACTGTCAGTACGGGGAACTACTTCTTCACTCCGAAGTCCGATGGTTAAGTAGAGGACGAGTGCTGAAACGTTTCAATGATGTCCTATCTGCCGTAGTTTCGTTTTTCAAACAACGCGATAAATCGATTCCCGAACTGGAAAATTCAATCTGGCTTAGAGATTTTGGTTTTCTAGTGGATCTCACAGAAAAATTAAATGAACTTAATATGCAGCTTCAGGGGAGAGACAAGGAACTAGCGGAAATGATTTCTGATGTAAAAGCATTTATCAAAAAGCTTGAGTGAACAAAACCTAATCAACCGCGATACCAAGCATTTTCCTATTCTTTCAGAAAAAATATCTCAAAATCATTTAGAACCGTATGACAGTAGTTATCACGTAGAAATAGTTTCTAACTTAAAGGATAACTTCAAAAATAGTTTCCAGGACTTCAACGAAATTGCTTTAGTAGCGCAATTTGTCGTTTCACCCTTCATGGAAATTGTATCCAACAGTTTGCAACTTGTGTTATGCAAAACTTTGGCGAAGACATCGCTGCAACAGAAATGGAAGTGATTGCGTTTCAAAGTGATTTAACTTTGAAATCATTAGTGTCGAATACAAAATATATCTGGCCTTTAGTAAGCAAAGAAAAATATCCAGTTGTATGTCGTGTTGCCTTGAAGGTGAAAGCGTTGTTTATTTCAACCTATTTGTGTGAGTCTTCTTTCTCCAATATAAAGTTTATAAAGAACAAATATCGCAATAGACTTACAGATGAACATTTGGATAATTGTATTCGGATGGCTGTTTCAAACTATACTTGAAACATCAATAAAATTGCCAATTTGTCGGAGTGTCAGCCTTCTCATTAAAAATCATTAATTGGTAGTATTTGATATGCTATTGTACCTACATAAGAATTTTTTTTTTTTTTTAACATTATTATGACTGATGTAGTTATGTCGATTATTTTAGTATATCTTTATCAGTAGGTATGTATTTTAAGTGTTAATAAATGTATCTAAAACGACTGTGTAATATTTCTTTTTGGTTGGTCTATTTTATCTTACGACTAGGTAGCTCACTGTACATTCCCAAATCATCAAATATGCTCAATACATCGAAAAGGTTGGCGACCACTGCCTTAATCACTTGATTGTCATTTTTCGCATGTTTGGGCACTTGAAACCAAAATACACACGGAAAAGTTATAAGTTCTTCAAAGTACACTAAAAACCAAACATTTTGCGCTCCTTCAAAAAAATCAAAAAAATTCCACACGCGAGATAGAGCAAGTTTAAAAAAAAATTGTTGTTTTGAGATTTCTCGCAAACGGAAAAATTTTAAGGCAATTCTGAGGGCGGGAATGGATTCCTTGGAAAATTTTACATCGATTATAGGTAGTTTGAAATTTTTCCAGCGTGCGATGTGTTTCCGGTAACGTTTTGGAGAAAAATTGTCATCGAAAACTGAAAACGCACAAGAAACGAAAATTGGCCGTAAAAAACGCTAATAGTAATATTTTTGTCTGAAAATTTGGGATAATACTAGTAGTCGAACCTACAATAGAATGAAATAGTTTTAGTTGGGAAAAAAAATTATGACGCACCAACGTCACGACAGTTGACATGGAATCGCCCATATTCATAACAATGAAATTGTAAAATATACTACTATTATACAAAATTTAAAAAACAAAGACTGCTGCAAAAAATTAGCATTTAAATTGTAAAAAAAATGTAATCATTGTATGTATTGAATTTTCGGTAATTTTCTAGGGCGATAAAAATATATTAATTTTATAAATAAAACACAAAGATAATTGTATCTATTGAATTTTCCGGGATTTTCCAATTTTCCACGGCGATAAAAATAGGTTAGATGTTATTATTTCGTCGAGTTATCCCAAAATAAAAAAATTAAGGTTCTACGTTGCTTAGAAGCCGATATATCGAAAAAATTTTAGGGCGTCCAATTTGAAGTTTCCTATAAATCCTATATTAACATTTTAGTTCTTTATGTAAAATTGGTGAAAATTTCGGCTCTTAATATTTATAAATAATGAAGATATGATTTTTTTATTGTTGTTATCTCGGCTTCTATTGACAGCAGAACCTTTTAAAAAAAAATGAAAAATGAAGATAAGAAATAAATATCTCGTAAACTAATAACCCGATTAGGCTGAAATTTTGCACACTTATAAAGGCCCCTAAAGGCTTCATAATTCGCGTATTACGTTTCATTTATCACTATTATTGCAAAAGTTATTAACATTTATAAATTTTTTTTTATTGTTGTTATCTCGGCTTCTATTGACAGCAGAACCTTTTTAAAAAAAATGAAAGGTTTTTTTTACTACCTTTTCAATGCAATTTATTGAAAACGTGTGTAACAATAGACAAAAAAGTTATTCAATTTGTTTATAAGCAAAAAAATTAGCCCCTTTTTAAAACGATTTTTTTAACAATTTCATTAAAAATGAGTTGGTTTTCAAACTTAACATATAGTTCGGCATTCAAGGAAACTATCCCACCTTATCGGTATCGGCTGGGCAAGCTCAATTGTTTAAACATTGAGTCTCTGGGATAAAAAAAATAAGATATCTCGTAAACTAATAACCCGATTAGGCTGAAATTTTGCACACTTATAAAGACCCCTAAAGGCTTCATAATCCGCGTATTACGTTTCATTTATCACTATTATTGCAAAAGTTATTAACATTTATAAAATATTGAAAAATGGATGGTTTTTTGCTAATAACTCAATTGTTTATTTATCGATTTTAATTTATAAAAAAAACAAATTAACCGTCTTTTTATTCCCTACAACTTTCCTGTTGACCACTTTTCTCTAAAATGCAACCGGAAAATTATATGAGGAAAAAATCGATTTTCACACCTTAACCAAGGGTTCCCAATCTTTTTCAGCCCGCGGCGCACTTACAAGTTTAGTATTTTGTCACGGCTCCCTATTTTAGTAAGCTATTTGGAATAGATATAGTGACAGTTTTTTAAAAAGTCTGGCCTTTAGAGGCCTACTTTTTATGTAGTTTACTGCACCAATTACACATTCTAGTACTTCGTTAAGTTTAGAGCTCATTGACTTTGATACCAGAACTTCCTTATGGATGATGCAATGGATCCACATAGCATTCGGACTTATGTTCTTTAAAAATGCTAGCGCTCAAAATAGAAACTGTTGCATTATATGTACCTACCCGCGAATATTTGTGGTTTCGGATAATGATAAGAAGATCGACACACGGCGCCCCTCTTTACTTTCTACGGCGCACACTTTGGGAAACCCTGCGGGCTTAACCCACTGTTTATAAAAAAACAGGGACATTCTAGCTGTATATGGTCATGGATCTTCCTATAGGTCCCCCCTAGCATTTAAAACTTTCAGATATCTGTAGAACATTATGCCGTGAAAACTATAATTTTTCAGTATGTAGCCTGGGCTACAAGCACTTCGAAGACTATCGTTCCGTGGGAGAGTTAAGCGTTGTCAAGTTTGTTTTCACAGAGGTTCTCGCATTTAGGTTTTTATATTCTTTAGTCTCACTTATCTACGCCTAATTAATAGAGCCAAGCTGTCTTTTTCAAAACACTAGTAACTGATTGGAGCAGTTTCAATTTTTATTAAAAAAGTGAGGTTATGTCAACCCACTTTAGTATTGACATTTTTTAGTAAGGCGCATTCACAAACACTATCCATAGCCTACTATGAGGTGAAATTTAAAAAAAAAACACCCGATACAATAAACGTAAGTATACTTACCCTTTACGTGTACAATTCATCTTCTTCTTTTCCAGGGCGCTCGTCAATTCCTTGATGACGAATTCCGCATCGCGACATTGGGTGGTAGAAACGTTGTACATATTCTGCAAAAAAATTGTTACAAGCGACACACATTCATTATCATGTTTCATTACCTTGTTTGAAAGTAAAATCGGAGTAGATCCCTCGCTCTTCTTCGAAGAAAACGCATGCATCACCTTATGGAGTGATCGTTCAATGCTTCCGAGGACCTTACGTGGAGTTTCGTATAAATTCCTATGGAAACAATGATTTTAAAACAAAAGCAAGTCGTCAAGTGCATGTGGCTTTCTAAAACCATATAATATGCGACAGCAGTTGTACTAGTTGGCTAAGTTAGATTCTAATTGTCAATGTCAATGTGTCAATGTTGGACTGTACCTGCAATAATAATTTTGGATGCACACAAATTCTGAATCAGTATAACTTTTTAATGGAGGAACGGAAAAATTTTGTTTTCCATTTCTGGCAAGAATCATTGAGTTTATCAAAATGTTTGGTTCAGCCTTTTCCGAGATAAGGGAAGGTGTCGATGTGCGCTTTCACTGTGGGGGTGGATGCCACCCCTTCTCGAGGGCGGAAATTGTTATCTTGAAGTAACCGCAGAAATTGATACCGCACTAATTCTATGTAAAAATATTTTATGAAGTTTTTTCCATAAACCAATTCTAATTGAGTTATGCACGATTGAAAATTTGAAAAGGATGATTTGCAACGTTGCCGGCCGAGCAGGCAGTCCAAGTCAACGCGTATCGCGGTCGCGTATCGCTTTACACTTTCGGATGTGTGCGGTATAGTGTGCGGAGCGGATGGCTGTAATGTTTCACCAGCAAGCAACATCGCAAAAGTTCGTTCTCTGTTTAGCCAACGAGAAATATTGGCCTTTCTTTAGCTCGTATGTTTATAGCATCCTGCGTCTCTGTAGAAACGGTCTGTAATACTCCAGTCATCAGTGGTAAAATACCGTATCACTGTGGAATTTTGGGAAACACGGTCGATTTCATTGAAAATTGGGATTTAGGAAGTATACATAACGCTCTTCAAAGTTGAATTTATGCCGAAGTGTGCTTTTTCCCTATGGGTGGAAACTAAGGGTTAAAAATTTTTTAATCAAAATAAACCCGAAAATCGATAGACTAATAAATTCTAAGTAACTTTTGCTCCCTACAGTTTTTTTGTTAAGTTGATATTTTTCTAGTTATTCACGATTGAAGCTACACATTTTTCATTGAAAAAAACTAATGTTTTTTAACCGTTTTTCCAAAAATAACTTGGAAATCTCTCATTTTATCGGAAAAAACAATCAGAACAAAAATGTAGCTAATAAACAAAGAGAGACGTTTTTGAATGATCTCTATAAACTTAATAAGGGTTGAGTTATTGCTCGTCGGTCATCAATGGTAAAATACCGTTTTACTGTGTGGAATTTTGGGAAACAACGTTGATTTTCATGAAAATTTGGACTTAAGCTCTACTTACCCTCTTCTTCAAAGATCGGCATGTGCCGAAGTGTGCTTTTTCCCTAGAGGTGGAAACCACCCCTTCTAAGGGGTAAGAAATTTTATAATTAAAATAAACCCGGAAATCTATAGACTGACCAATTCTAAGTAACTTTTGTTCTATAAAGTTTTTTTGGAAAGTTGATATATTTCGAGTTGTTCACGATAAAAGTAAATGTAATGTAGCATAAATCTTTTCAAATTATGTGAGATATTATGTGAAATAATGCCGGGTTTATACAACATTTTACATAGTCGTAATCATAATCATAGTCATAGTTACAGTCCTAATCATAATCATAATTTTAAAATATTCAAAAGGTAGTTTATACAAAATCACAATCACAGTCATAAGAATAAAACCAATACTCAGTTTGCGGTACCAATACTCATTTGTCAATAATGTCATATGTCACTCATCTTATATTTTACACTAAACTCCACAAAAAGAAATTTAAAATAGAAAAAACAAAACTTAAAAAACGGCCAAAATTCACAATAGGTACTTGAATAAACATAAACAAACACAGAACCGACAACTGACAGACAGAACCCTGGACCTGGACCACGTACGTAAGTCGTAAATAACTATAAGCTAAGACCTGCGTGACACAGAAAGAAGATGACGCCTGCGCAGTTCAGTTTTCGTCATAATCACAGTCTTAAAAGATGAAAATTACCAACTCTCAAAGTCAATATTTATGCTTATATTTACGACTATGATTGTGACATGTATAAACGGGGACATAAGATACACAACGTTTAACTTTTGTGATTGTGACTGTGATTATGATTACGACTACACAAATGTTGTATAAACCCGGCATAAAAGTACTTGAATAAAAGTATGACATTGACAATTTGTTAACCAACCAGAAGCGATTACGACAAAACAGCATAACCTTGCTTTACCCTTCTCTCAGGCTTTCACGAACACGCCTCTTATGCTTGCTCTTCTAATTAGTTTATAAACTGTCATTACCATACGCTCTGACAGATGGCATCAAATTTGAATTAGAGTGAAGTGTCACCTCCGAAGTAATTAAAAAATGTGTAGCAACAGTTGCCATGGTAACATAATCCATAAGGCGTAATAGAAAAAATGTATTTTAAAAGGTAAGAAAACGGTAAAAAAATGGGGCCACGAGAATTGCCTAGGGCCCCTGATGGGTTTAATCCGACCCTGGGTGCGAGGCAGACAGAGATAGAAGAAAAGCGAAAGGGACATAGAGGCGTGGAGTGGGAAATAAATGTTTTACCATAGCTGCACGGTCTTAATTAACGATTTTGATTAGGTACTTTTTGGCTTGCGGAAATCGTCAGATTATATTTTTTCTGTTATTCTGGTAAAATTACCTCTAGAATAAAAAAGAAAACGACCGCGCTCGAGTAAATCCACACATCGTTTTTTTTTGCAACTTTGTTACCCTCCCACTCCCTTAGGCTCCGCTCAAATCGTCAGATTAGCAAAATGGACACTTGTTAGTTAGTATTTAACCCCCCATATCTTAATCTGACGCACTCGAGTATTTCAGATGATCGATTTTTTTTACTAATCTGACGGGTTCCTCTTGGCGAACCCCCCCCCCCTCATATTAAGGGATCATACTGGCTGGAGGTACTTATCAATATATAAGGTATCCTCCCTTATATTAATCTGACGCGCTCGAGTAAATCAAAAAAATCCCCTCTTGGGCTCCCCTACTATTATGCAATAAATAAAAACATTTTAATTTCAAAATTCCCGCTCATTTCTGTTTAAGGATTATACGTTTCTTTTCACCAATCTAGCCTTTAACGCGGGTTTTTACGCTAGATGGCACTAACACGTGGACCAATCTCGTTATATGGGAGTCAACCATCTATAACAATATTGGTAATCTGTGGGTATATGGGTGAAGTGTTAATCAATGGTGAAAACGTGAAAACTAACCTGTCTGGAGTGTGAATGGGCGTTGAATATTCCCGCGCCTGACGTTTATGTGGAACTGAAACGAAAAATTTAAGTATTTGTACTGCGTAATAAAAATAAAATTCAAATGGTATAGAAGTCGAGGCGAATGAAATCAATAATCTGAGTTTTAACACTGTCAATGCTATAAGAGGAAAAAAAACCTTAACCTCACATGTTAAAATTGCAACATGTGTTAATAATAAAGAATTCTGTAGGGTCAAAAACGCTAATTTTTAACGAGACGTTATAATTGGGTATTTTCGCATTTTTTGAAAATTGGCTAAATGAGAGATTATATGCCTACAAATCTTAGGTTAATATTGTAATGCGAGAAGTAAACAAAGCGACACATGTTCACTCCATCAAAAGAATTACTACGACGCTGTAAAAGACAGCTGCATGAATTCTCCGGGATTGTTGTTTACGGAAAGTAAATTGGTGACCTTATGAACATTTCCTGCGTAGGCGTTCTAGAAGGTACGAGAAGCATCTCGATTATGGTTGGGGTGTATATATAAGGGGGCTTGTGATCGAGGGAGTTAGTTAGAAGTAGAGAAGCAGACGTGAACGCGACATACGATCCGAAAGCGGAGCAGTACAAATAAATTATGTAGTGTCTAGTCTAGTGTACAAGTAGTTTAGTGTGTTAAATAAATTAGTGTTCAATTAATGTAAATAAATTATAAAATAAACGTTACAATATTAAAAAAAATGAATCAAACACATTCAAGCAAAAAAGTCATTTGAAATTCAAACGCTAGGAATTGGCCCCAAAACTAGCTTTCTGAAGATTATAGCCCTCTGACGTCACATCGCGTGTAAACATTGTTTTAACCTATTTCAGTGCTATTGTAATTTCTTTAACCTGGGGTAATCTGTGCTTTTATTTACGTGGCTACAAACAAAAGCTTGCATAAAAGCAGTTTGGGACGGCCTTTTCCAGTTTTTGAAGGACTACAAGGTAAATAAATGGCTATGTACGGACCTCACTCACAAGTGCTGTTTTGTACCCTGTTGTACAAGCACATCTGTAAGTACACCAAACAAAATATTTGTTCGTGTACCTCGAGATTATGGGCGTAAGAAACTGTGGTTTTCAGCAGGAAGACGTGATATGCCCAAATCCAAAAGTGAATTTTTCTGTTGTGAAGACCATTTTAAAGTTGAAAGTAAGGTTATGTTATGTTATCTTATACAAAAGTAATATTTTTTTTTTTATTTAGTTGGAAGAAGATATGGAAAATTATGTACCTACGTTTTAAACTGATGGGTGGAAAAATAGTAATGAAACGGGACGTAGTTCCACATATTTTTGAGTGCCAACGAGCTCGGAAAAGAACTGGGACTAACGTTCTCCCACGTTCTTTGCCTATGAAGAGAGAACGAAAACGTTTAGTAGCAGAAGCTATCAATAGCTGTGTTAATTTTTATTGTTAGCAACAATAATTATAATCTTAAACGCCAACCAGCATGATATAGATTTGGCTTTGTTCTGAACTGTTCTTATAATTTATTTATAACAATGGTCACATTGTCTTTTACCGAATGCATATTTTGCACATATATACTTACATTGCTGCTTTTACACCCCTGATTTCAGCTGAATTAAAACATTCCTCCTTTTTTATGTAATCCATTACCATAAACATATCCACAGATGGTAAATTGTTCGTGGAAGCTTTGACAAATCCTACGGCGGCCATAACTAACTAAATAACTAATCAAAAACACTATTTTACGACGCGAATAATACAAAATACCTACTAGATTTGGTCGTAATTTAACTCCTACAGTCCAGCGGAAACAACAAGAAAGTCCAAAATACTCGAAAACACAGATTAACTAGGTTAGGTTTCTAAAAATCTATTTGTGGACTGCAGAAGGGACCCGTGTTTACACGCGAAGTGACGTCACGACCAATGAGCGGCCGTTTCGCTGGTCCTTTAATTTATCGCACATTTACTGCTTTTTATACCCTGAAATACTTGGTACTCGGTCTATTACACGATTTTTTAAGATTATAAAATTTGTCTGAGGGTTCGTCCCTATGAATTTAGATACATTTCGTTTAATTTAAAGTATATGTCAAATACCCAATTGTGGTTAAATCAAATGGGTAAAGAACATTTTAAGGTACAAAGTTAAATAATTCAATGCTAGAACGTTATTTTTAGTAGAAAGCAACTTAGAAAGGGTTAAATATTAGCTATACTGTGGACGGTTTTATTCTTGCTCTCAATAAAGAGAATGAAAGGAATAGGCAAATATAAACAATGATAGTATATAGTAGATTCGATTAGTGTTATAGCTAATATCCCTATAACTTTTAGATAAGAAAACAAAGTGTTTCAAAGACACTTACGTAATGGTATTGAATTTTTCCTAATACCAGATCGCCTATTGTTGAAATTGTTTTGTTAGAATAAACAATGTTATAACAGAATTATAACTGAGCATGTCAATATACCGTTGAAAGGCAGATTTCAATGCTTACATGGCCATCGAGCAATGCATTAAGATTCTATGAGAGTAGCAAAAATTATATATAGTTTTGCTGTACTGCACAATATGTGCATATATTATTTTTTGGCTGCTCTCGATGATGAGTTAGCACCATTTCCAATAATTATGCTTAGTACAGCAATTTTTAAGTCGACTTGGGAAATTTACTACAAAAGTAATATCATGTCTTGTCAACAATGAAATTTTTTCCGGCAAGTTTTTGAATTTGCCTGATCAACATAAACATTTTTTTATGGTGTACTTACTTACAACCGGCCATACCAAACCTATCAGGAACCTGATTTATAGATTCTTGATCTAACAAAAAATCATTCCTGTTTTTATGTACATATTATAACTCTCATTTCCAGATATTGGCTAACCTGACAACTCCTTAGTTTTGAATTTTGGGGGGAAGTTCTCTTTGACAACGAAAAACCATTTTCTTTCGTTTCCTTGATAAACTCATTGACATAAGCATGATAATGGTAATGAAGCTGTTTCTTTCTACTCCTCAGCAATGGATTTGAAATTGTGCAACCATAATTATTATTCCCGTGATAAGACATGACAAGAAATGGATGAAACAGTCAAGAAATATAAAATTTCGACATGCTACATGTTGCTATAACTCAATAACATTGATAAAATTAATATTAACACAACCTCTAATCACTTAAATAAGATGAGCGATGGCGTAGTTAAAGCAGTCCCGATATCCGTTTAAGCACCGAAGTACCAGAGCTATGGGAGTTTCAGACGTCATCCATAGCGATCTAGCGGGGCCAATGAAAACTACAACAATAAGCGGCTCCAGATATTTTTTATTCATGTAAAATGACTAATCATATGTCTCATATATTATATCAAGACAAAATATGAAACTTCTAAGGGGCTTCAGTTCTAGATGTGAATCAGTTGGATTGAAAGGTGAAAAGTGCTATGCACAGATTATGCTAGACAGTACGTCAGTGCAGAATTTCTGCAGTTCATGTAAAAGCAGGGTAGGTATCTTTCTACAGACAATAAATTCATACGCATGGCAACAGAATGGACTAGCTGAGAGACTGAACAGAACCTTTGTCGAGAAAGTTAGATGTTTAACATACGAGGCGGGCAAAGGAAAGCACTTTTGGGCAGAACCAGTAAATATAGCTTGCTATCTACGAAACAGGTCGGTGGTTTCGTTGATTGAAGAGGTATATCTTCAATCAACGGTGCTATGCAATCTACCAAGATCGCCTTACGAGATACTTTATGCAAAAGAGACCAGGCCTAAGTCATAATGATTTTTGGGGGCACAGCAATGAAACATATTCCTACAGAAATGAAAACCAAATGGGATAAATAATCTGAGAAACTTATCCGCTTGGTTTCTCCAATACAACCAAGGAATACAGGCTGTACAACCCAAGTACGAAGTTAATATTTATTAGCAAAGGCGTCTATAGTCAAAAAAGTACGCCAAACAAGTTGTGACATTTTCTACATAAGGAGCAAGTCAAGAGAGTCCACAAAGCTAAACCAAAGCTATTTCATATGATAGTCTGAGTGGGAGATAGATGAGGAAACCTCGAAACAGAGTGATCTAAGCGATGAAAAGTTCCAGATGTCGATGTGGATATCAGAGTTGCTCATATTCCAAAAAATATCCGGAGATCCTAGAGAGAAATATTAAGATTTTTTACGACTTCGTGACACTTTTCACTGTTGAGGCGATAGACACGTTAGCTACAGTGGCTGATCTGGTGTCTATGAAAGAAATATGGCCTAACCGTCATCACTGGATGTCCTTCATTGGACAAGTAAATCAATGGAGAAGCGGGATGTCTAGTTTTATGAAAACAGTGCGTGGGACGTTGGTGACCTCCCGAGAGGTCAAACACTAGTTAACTATATGACTTCAGTAAAGTGTTAGTGGGCATTTAATTCAAATTAAGAAGCGATGATAGTGTTATTTCCAAAATTTGGAAATCTGTCATTTAGATGTCACTGCTTTTTTTGATGGAAAGTTGGAGAAAAAGTTTTTCATGGTTACACCAGGAGGTTTTGGTAGTAAAATATTCAGTAATCAAAAATATTTTTAAACTAAGTAAAGCAATATATGGTTTGGAACAGTCTGGACGAGTGTGGTATAAAAATATTGAAAATGTCCTGGTTAACATAACATACAAGAAATGTGATTATGTACCATGCATATCTTTAAAATGTACAAATAGCCCCTTTTTTTATTGTAAGGAAAGGATGTCCATTATGGACACCAGATGGGATAAAACACATCTCGGAAACAGATGTCGAAAACAGAATGTCTTCGACATTCGATCAATTGTGAAAATTAAAATGATTTCAATTACTTAATACTAGCAGACTAGCTTATTATTTCAAAATATTCGACCTGGAACACGTCGAAATTTTATATTTTTGACTGTTTCATTCATTTCTTGTCTAGTGATCAGGGAAATAATTATTACGGATTTACAATTCGTGATCAAATGCTATGGAGAAAAAGGAAAGAGAGTTTCATTACCATTATTACGCTTTAAGTCAATGACTTTTTATCAAGGACACGAAGTTAAGAAAAATCGCCTCCAAAATTCAAAACTAAGGATAAGTCAAGTTAGCTAGTGTCTAGAAATGGAAGTTAGAAGAGATAAAAAACAAAAATGAGATTTTTTTAAACCAAGAACAATATATAGATCTGGTTTCAGATAGGTTTGATATGGCCGATTTTAAGCCAGTAAGTGCACCATAGAAAAAAATGTTTGTGTTGATCGGGAAAATTCGACAAGACACAATATTACTTTTGTAGTAAATTTCGTAAGTCAATTTAATTATTGCTATAATGAGCAATATTGGAAATGTGCGAAAATAATCCCCAGATACTTGCAAAGGATTAAAGGTATAAGTTTAACGTATAAAAAGGATAAACATTTTGACATGATTTGCTGATGTTAATTGTGCAAAATAATGAATATTATTGACAAATGAACAGGCCTTGTTTTCAATTTGTCTACAGTAGCCATTCCATGTGAGTACAATAAACAAAAGATTGTGGAGTTGAAATTCATGCTTACGGATGAAAGGTTGGTTAATGTACTAACAAAAGCATTGTGTTATGTTAAACATGTTAAATTCAATATTGAGCTAGATGACAAACGGTCGCAACTAACGTCTCCTATGGTAATTGGTTGGCGGTGGTGATCCTCACAACACTCCTATTTCTCACTTATGACTCCCAAATGCCTCACCCCGGGTAACTAGATCAACCTGCAGGATAAACCATGTGAGGATAGCCAGACATGGTGAAACCAGTAGCAACTGCCTATCATAGGCGGCCACGAAGAGTGTCTGATCCCAGAATCGGTGGCTGAACTTAAACCAAGGAAGGCGAAGAGAAACCACCTTGATAAAAATTTTCCAGGAAATCACTATGGCGAGGAATCAAAATGTAACAGTCCCTGGTCACGGGCAGCCCTTAACTGGGCAAGGGATGTTAAGACTTATTTGGCTCAAAATAGTGAACTCCACCTTGCGCATTCGAAAACCTTTCGCTTGAAACAAAGCATGTGGAAGTACAGATAATGGGTGGAAGTGAAGATCGACTACCTGGTTCATGAACATGGCACCATGAATATGGAATACTTTACTACTCAGGAAATAATGTCCCCAGCGACCCATACCATGAGGGGGGGGGAGTATATTTGTCGACAAGGAAATAAAAAATGTATCAGAAATCTTATTCCAATTTCTGATAAGAGTAGTACTGATACAAATGGAATGTCACTGCTGCCTGACATGATAATTGCGAACACCTAGTTTAAACTCGCCAAGCGCAGACTTTAAACATGGCAGGCCTCATAAAGTGAACAAGATGATACTGATATATTATTCATTAGTAGGCAAACGTTTTAGGAATTGTGTTAAAAACAGAAAAATTTAGGAACCGACATCGGGTCTGATCACAATCCGATGAACTCTGAGTTCAGGCTAAGAATCAAGGCTATTGAGAAAAATATATACCCGCAAACAACTATTGATATTGAGGCTATTACATCCAAACGAGGCTATCGAATGGGTACCCACACTATTAATATAACATGCTATGCAGACGCCATGTTAGTAGCCGAAAACGAGGACGACCTTCAAAGATAAGTGCACCAAGTTAGCTTGACAGCTAAGGAATACAACATGCAGATATCAACACAAAAAACGAAATGCATGGTTATAGCCAGAGAACTAAGATACTTTAAGTTACAAGTTGAGAATTCAATAATAGAAGAAGTGATGCACTTTAAATACCTGGGAACTGAAATCAAGAGTCATCGCGATACGTTTGAAGAGGTAAAATTACAATACACAAAAGCAATACAAGTGGCGGGCTGCCTGAGAGACTGCATATGAAAAAACAAATATATGATAATAGATGCGAAAACACGAGTGTATGAAGCTATGGTAAGACCGATATTAACATATGCCACCGAAACATGGGCAGAAAAATGCCAAACAAAAAATAAGAGCAATGGAAATGAAGATAATGAGATCAATATTACATGTAAATCTGATAGGCAAACAAACAACTCGATAAAAGAACGGTGTAATATCTAGGACGTGATAAAATGGAGTAAAGAAAGAAAGAAAAGTGGAAAGAATATGTGGAGAGGATGACAGAAGAAAGACTACCTAGAATTTTCATGAATGGACGACCAACAGGAAAAACACCCTTGGACGACCACCCATGAGATGGGCCCAAGGCTGGTTCTCTTCGTCCATTGAAAGAGGCTTGGCACACAGGGGATGCCCCTAGCAAAAGGAAGAAGAAAAAGCACATGTCAAGACTGACAATATAAGAATGGATGACACAATGAGGTGTTCGTCAGGGGTGCAAATTATCACTTACTTTTCAACCTGTACTCTGACCATATCTTTAAAGAAGCACTGCAACTTGACGCACCTAGGGGTTAAGGTGAATGGCGAACCAAATCATACCATCAAATATGCCGACGATACTGTGGTCCTCTCGGATTCCATGGAGGGATCACAACTGCTTGCCGATAGAATTAAAGGAGAAGAAGAAAGGCTAGGTCATAAAAGTAATGTGACAAAAATTTTATTTATGATTTTCAGCCGACAAGAGTACAGGATACAACACTCGAATTGAACTCTAAACAAATGAAACGAGTCAGTAAGTTTAAATAGCTGGCTAGCGTTCTCACGCAGACTAATTAGATCCTGATGTAGAAATATGAACTCGCATTGAAATAGATCCATCTACATCTAGTCAGTATTGATGTATGAAGTTCAGACATGGTCATTAAAAAACAGAGGATGGATCGACAGTGCGTTTGAAATGTAGCTACACAGAAGAATGCTCCGGGTCTCAAGAACGCAACATATTAATTTATCAATGAAAAGGTTTTTAATAGAGTTAGTACGCAAAGGCGCCAGCTAACAATAAAATTGTCAAATACCGAAAGAATGCATATCTGGGGCATGTATTCAGGGGAGATAGGGTCAAGGCACCAGTGAATAAACAGCACCCAGTAAATGAAGACTTTGTTACATTTTCCGTTAAATAAGACAAACCGAATTTAAAACCTCTTTCTATCTCTGTCGTGTGGCCAATCAACTTGTTCTGGAGACGTTCATTTACTAGACACGCTGTAAAATCTTCAGTAAAAGTTCAGTCTTGTTTATGGGTGCGCATAGTCGCTGTTTCAGTGCAACCACCAGGCAGCCATCTTGCGTTAAGGTAAGCGAAAAATTGACGGTTTATAACACTATGAAATCTACATTTGTAAGGGGTGATTAACATATTTTTGGTATTTAGCGATAAATATATTGAGTGAAGGATTATGTTTTGCACATTAAACTCAACCTATAATAAATAAAACTACAATGCTATATGTCCGAAATATTTGCATGTTCAATTACTGGTACACACATATTTTGGAATTCCAGTCAATGGGCGTTCATTCACTGGAGTTTTGAGATTTGTGGGAAACAAGCGAATCTAGGTCTTAAGGTATATATCTTTATTAAGGAAAGTTCCAAATTCAAATATTTATGCAATATAAGGTGGTATACCAGTAATTGAACGGTTATTCATTCGGTGGTGATCATTTGTTCATTCACTAGGGTATTCGCCGAAACTCCCCTTTTCTAAATAAATTAATTAGTGAGGCGCTAGTTGAACCATTATGGTATTTTTTAAATGTAAATAGCATATATTTTCTTCTTTTTAGATGGGGAAAAATTATTTGCGCTTCAAGTATACCGAAGAAGATTTGATGAAATAAGCTATAGACGAAACTAACAACGAAACCCTAAGTTTGAATAAAGCCTCCTAAAAATATTCCTAAATCTACTCTACACAATAAAATTACGAACAAAGTGTCTCTTGAAAGGAAGATGGGTCCATCGTCAGTTTTAAGTCCTGCCAAACACGTTTACTGATGACAGACCTGGTAAAAAATGGTTAAAGCTGTTCTTGCAGAGACACCCAAACATTGCGAAAATGAATACCGAAATAATATCAAAATCGCGGGCTTCAGTTACAGAAGAAGCCATTCGCGAGTGGTTTGCAGAACTCAAAGAATTTTTGAAAAACGATCATATGTTAGACATAATGGGCGATCCAACTCGCGAATTCAATGCTGATAAAACGGGCATGAAAACGTGCATGAAATCGGCTTAATCCTAGGTCCAACTAGAAAATTCAGAGATCTCTACGAAATTGCTTCTGGAGGCGAAAACGATTTTATAACGGTCTTATGCAACTATTCGGCAGCCAGTGACGTAGTTCCACCGATGACAGTTTTCCCTTATAAGAGGATACCCAAAGACCTGGCTCTTTCTGTTCCTCCAGGATGGAGCATTGGGCGATCCGACACAGGTTGGATGACTTCTGTCACGTTTTATGAATATATTGCCAACGTATTTTTTCCATGGTTGGTAGAAAAGCATATTCAGTTTCCGGTGATTTTATTTATTGACGGGCACAAGTCGCATTATAACATGGAGCTATACGAATTTTGTGTGGAGCACAAAATAGTGTTGTATTGTTTATATCCCAACGCAACGCACATTCTACAACCTTGTGATGTGAGCATTTTTCGGCCTCTAAAAGTAGAATGGAAGGAAGTGTCTCGCAGACACAAGCAACGCACAAATACGCCAATTACGCGTGATAATTTCTGTGGCATATTTAAAGAAGCATTCGATAAGGCCTGTAAGCCTGACACCATTATAAATGGGTTTAGAGCATGCGGATTATATCCACTAAATCCGGATGCCGTTGACTTCTCTAAATGTATTTCTGCAAGGCGTAAAGAAACCTTCAACAGAAGTGTTGAAAGTGTGACACATGAGGAGTACCAGTTTGCTTTGAAAGTTGTAGAACAGTTTTTGGACCAAGTCAAAATAATTAAGTTTAACAGGAAATTTCACTTTAAAGGTGAAGATGACGAGAAAGACAATGAAATGTATCGCTTTTGGAAATCCTGCAAAATTAACGCTGCTGAAAGTGAAGAAGTCACAAAAAGTACAAATAATGTTGAAGCCGTACAACAAGAACCTGCAACTTCAATGGAAAACTTTACTGAGTTAAGTGACAGTAACTATGAATTAATAGACGTTTTCTCTGAATCCTTTGTAAATAATTTACCTTTAGAAATAGATGGTGTAGTATACTCAACAGAAATTGCTCCTAACGAAACTGAAGAGAACGATGTTACCATTGACAAAGTTAATGACGTTTTACACAAGGAAGAGACTGAAATTGACCATAATGTGATACATGATTTTACCGTTACCTTAGGCACAGTAAATGACGACAGTGTGGAGAGAATTGAAAGCAAACTAATTTGTGAAGAACTGCTTGAAACGATTATTGAGAATGCACTGACTTTAAGTAGGGATTTTGATATTTCTAAAACTGGACAAGCATGCGAAAAGAAAGAACCATGTGACAGCGAGAAGAAAATAAATGTAACATCAAACATTCTTATTGGCGAGAAAAAAGAAAGTGAATTAATTGCACCCGAAAATAAAAAACCATGTGACAGCGAGAAGAAAGTAAATATAATAGTACCAAACATTCTTACTGGCGAGAAAAAACAAAACGATTTGAATGACTTGTGGCAAAAACATTTGCATTGGCCAAAACAAGTGGTGCAACCGAAGAAACGTACTGTTCAAGCTAAATTACCTTTTGCAATTACTTCAAACAAGTGGGTGGAGTATCATAACGAAAAAGAAAAAAGGAGAAAAGAAGATGAAATGAAAGAAAAGAAACTGAAAAGAGAAATGAAAAAGAAAGGAGCTAAATTAAAAGTGGGTTCTAAAAAGAAGATAAATAAACCTACCAAAGATAGCGTCAGCGATACAGACATGAAAGTGACAAAACCAAAAAGAAAGCGTGTTGAGACAACAGATGAGAGTGCCGAGAAAGACAAACCCCGAAAACAAGTTAAAACCGAACTTGTTCAGTTAGACAAAGGGGACTACGTGATAGTCAAATACAAAAACAGAAGATACCCTGGGTTAGTAACAGACATAGAGAATGAAGAATATGAAATAAGTACTATGGAGCAAGAGCAAGGCAATAAATGTAGATGGAGATGGTCAAATGTTCCAGATAAGATATGGTATAAGAACCAGAACATTGTAAAGAAAATTTCAGAGCCTAGCGCTGGTGGTTCTGATGGTTATTTTTATGTTAATGTTTTGTAATTTCCATTTCTTGAATGACTTCAACAAATAGGAGGTACAGTTGCGGGCGGAAAATTTCGGACACTTAGGTTAACATTTCATTACGTTCTAATGACGCTTTTTCTTATGAGAACGTCATAAAATGTCAAAAAATTGTCTGGAATTTTTCGCCCACAACTGTACCTAAGTTACTATTTCTTTAGAATAATAACTGATTTGTTGGCTGTTTTTAGGTTAATATTTTATAAATTTGTATTTTCTATATGACTGTTGAACTAATACCTAGGTGTTTAGTATCCTACTCTGTATACCTACCTAAGTATTTTCATTTTTAAAAATAAAAACTCATGTTCATTCACTGGTTTACTATTGTTCAGTAATTGGAGAGACGTTCATTTACCGGAGTTTTATGCAATTCTCGAAAAATACTTCGAAAATTATATATGTTAGCATTAGCTGCCAATTTGGGGTTTCTACCCCTAATTAAACTCAGGAAAACGTACTATTACTTTTACTGACACGACTCTCTTCAATACATGACATTGAGTGTCGACTTGCGCTGTT
The DNA here is from genome assembly GCA_946251905.1 of Cryptocephalus moraei. Taxonomy (NCBI): domain Eukaryota; kingdom Metazoa; phylum Arthropoda; class Insecta; order Coleoptera; family Chrysomelidae; genus Cryptocephalus; species Cryptocephalus moraei. Next base: position 17,787,550 of record OX276466.1, read on the forward strand.
GACGTATGTACCATGTACGAGGGATGTTGGCATGTTACGCTAACACGGCCATCCTGCACTTGGAGCGTCCCTGCGACACTTCTCATCTTCATACTCTGTAATTTTAAAACACAACGCAGCAGCTACGAGTATAAAGACTGATTCAGTGTTTGTTTATCAACTTTATTATCATTCAATGATTTTCTCCAAATTATTCTCTCTTTTAACACTATGTGGGGTTGCCACTATTTTTGGACTAGTGGGGATGCCACTATCCTTACTCATAACAATAATTAATCGCTCTTTTTGCCACTCTTTTTGGACTAGTGGAGATGCCACTATCCTTCCTCATAACAATAGTTAATCGCTCTTTTTGCCACTCTTTTTGGACTAGTGGGGATACCACTATCCTTCCTCATAACAATAGTGGAGTTGCCACCATTTAGGACTAGTGGGATTGCCACTATCCTTACACACTACTCTAGTGGGGTTGCCACTATTTAGGACTAGTGGGGTTGCCACTATCCTTACGCACAACTCTAGTGGGGTTGCCACTATTTAGGATTAGTGGGGTTGCCACTATCCTTACGCACTACTCTAGTGGGGTTGCCACTATTTAGGACTAGTGGGGTTGCCACTATCCATCTTAACACATTTCTTTTTACAAAGAAAAACGCTTAGTTTTGCTAGAACGTACCTTTAAAAACAGTTAGTTTTGCTAGAACGTACCTTTATTTTATGCCGTTGCCTCCTCTGTAGGCCATGGCCTCAGCTGTTGTGTTGCTGTTCGTGTGCAGCTACTGTAGTTCTCTTCCCCTTGCTTGAAAGCAGATACCTCTCGTTGGGCAAAACCTTGCGAACTGTGTATGGTCCCTTGAATTTGCACAAGTACTATCGGCCTAGCATAATCCGAAAAGCTTTCGCGTATTATGCCATCCTCCAAAAGTTTGCCGACAACAGTTTTTACAAGTTTTCTTTCTTCAAATGCCAATCATCGAGGACCGACACTGGTGTAAAGTCTTTTAATTTTATAGTCATTTTGCCGGTGGTAATATGATCCGGTGTTTTGTGTTGATATTCGGATAATAACCGTTCTACCGACTGTCTCAATTCGCTGTCGAGGACTGGTTGAGTAATGTTTATTTTCATGTTAACTGAATTTCTGATAACTAAGACTTTTGGGATATTGTGCAGGTCATTCAAGTCCTTCATCACTTTTCTCAACACGCAAGCAAGGTCGACTTATAACGTCCCATCCAATAATAACATCGATTCCACTTGGGACAGCAACCGATCGTATAAACTATAAACAATCTGGGTCTCTATTCCCGAAAACGCACGTACACTTTCTTTCGGTTTAATCGTACCGTTTGATGGCTTTACAATGGACTGTCTAATGAGTGACACGTCAGCACCACTATCAATTAATTAAGAAAAAGAGGAAATTTCTTCTTTATAGAATGAAGTGGCTAATGATGTCATGTCCAAATGGCGTCATTTCTTTAAAATCATCGCTTTCTGAGGTTGCCCGTGTTTATACCAACACTTTGTTTCTGTGTGACCCATTTTTTACAATGGGTACAAGATGGAATGTTTGTACCGGATCGACATTGAGTCTTTTTGCTGAATCTTTCACGGATGAGCTGCGACAATTGCCCTGCTGGTGACCACGACGACTACACTTGAGGCAAACTCCTCTGAAGGTCTTGTCTGCCGTACTTCTGGTAGGGTAGGACGCTGATCTCTCGAACGACGATCGAACCTTCGTTTCGCTGATTCTGCAACTTGTGGCATTCTCGACGAACTTATCCGACGCGTATCAAATTCGCCGTTGATCCTTCGAAGTTTTTGATTTCTGTACTCGCATAACGTATCACAATCACTGCTTTGCATGGTTGCTGCGACGTCAGCACGAACACCTGGTGTTTCTCGTTCGTAAGATCTCGTTTACATTAAGCTGCATCGAATTGTGACCGCCGGACCCAACGCTACCGCACCGCTCTTGCAGTCCGGGGTCTGCCTCGTTCGGCGCATCTGATCTGTCGTCGGCGGTGGAAGTTCCGTGATGACTCGGTGGAGTTTATTTCGTACCTGGTAGCATGAGGGATCGTCGTCGACGCCCGTCGCGACGTTCGATCGAGGTTGATTCGAGGTTTCCCGAGTCCTCTGGCGAAGTGTCATCCCGTGTTTCTCGGTACTCTTCGCACGCGCTGATCCAGTGCTCTTCCTCGCTTTCTCACTGTTGCCTTAGGGTCCGTAGGTGTCACGTTGACGCCATTCACTGGGTCCTCTACACCTTCCGTTTCGTGAAACTCTTCCTCGGACTCTGAGTACTCGTCGACTTCCTGCTCAGTTCCGACGGTAAAGGCCTCTAGGTGGTCATTGCCCGTTGTAGCCGTTGATTCGCGTACTCCTTTCGACGGCTCCTGTCTGAGGCTTTCTTCACCTAACGTTTCGACAAACACGCAGTTACGCGATTCTTCTACTCGCCGCGTTCCGGGTATTCAGATGCAGTATCCCCGGCCGTGCAGTGCGTAACCCAGCATTACCCCTTTCTTGGCTCTTGCTGACAGTTTGGACGTCCGTTTTTTGTTTAGGAATGTGTACGAACACGTCGCAGCCGATGGCTCGTAGGTGTCGAACGCTCGGCTTTTTTCCGGTCCATAGTTCATACGCGCTTCTTGTCGTGAGAATTTGTGCGGTTCAGGCGTTCCGCCACGCCGTTCTGTTGCGGAGTGTATACCATCGTAGTTTCGTGACGGATACCTTCGCTTTCGCAGAATTCTTTCCAATTTTTATTGCAGAATTCATGTCCGTTGTCAGTTCTGATTCGTTTCAGCTGTTTGCCCGTTTGCTTTTCCACTTCGACCTTCCACTTTTTAAACTCACCTAATGCATCCCCTTTCTTCTTCAGGAAACGCACGAAGATGTACCGGCTGGCGTCATCTATGATGGTCAGTAGGTACCGTTTTCCTCCCCAGCTTGGTACGTCGACTGGTCCCATCAGGTCGGAATGTACAAGTTCAAGTACCTCAGTCTTTTTCCTCTGTCAAACAGCTGCTGCACGCGTATAGGGAGCCCGGCTCGACCTTTAATCCCACAACGGAACCGCCTTTGACATCTCAAGTATTTGCTCCTTGCTGATATGCATCAAACGACGGTGCCACAAGTCGATGGACTCCGGTTTATCCCCTCCTTGTGTAACCGTGTTCAGCTTGGCGTCGATGAACGGTTTCGCTTTGACGACGTAGAGTTCACCCTGCTTTTCTGCACCAATCAGCAATCGTCCGTCAGCATCTTTGATGTAGCCTCTTTCGTGATCGAAGATCACTCTCATCCCGTTTTTCGTGATTGCTCGTACGGAAATGATACCATGAGCAATGTATAGAGCAATGTTCGCCATAAATTCGTCGATATCATAAAAAAAACGACAAGTTTCGCCCTCACAGTGCCCTTTCCGACGGAGGATGTCGTACTGCCATCTGCCATGATGACATCGGTAGCTGTCCTCTTGTCAATGTCCGAGAAATAACCTTCAAGTGACGTCATGTGATGAGTGGCCCCGGAGTCGATGATCCAACTATCGCTGTTGATCCTCTCCTTCCCGCAGTAGGCGCTCATCGTCATCATCCGCGACTTATCGCAGGATTTGTTCGCATTCTTCTTCTCTGGACAAAAACGGGCGATGTGGCCGCTTCCCTGACAGTTGTAACAAACAAGGCTACCCTTTTGCGTAGGTTTCTTCTTCTCCTGGTCATCCTTCCTGTCGTGTGGCACGTCGTCCGATGACTTTTCGGACTTATGTTTCCGGTATGACTTCGGTTTCCTTGCGGCTTCATCTTCCACCTGGTCAACAGCAACGTTCTCGTTCGGGTCACCGGACTGCTTCTCTCCTGCGTCAGCCATTTTACTACGACGTACACTTAAATTTTAGTCTCTCAGAAATACTATTTCACACACTTTTAGTCCACGCAAGCAATCCCACTTCTGATGTTAGCATTAGCTGCCAATTTGGGGTTTCTACCCCTAATTAAACTCAGGAAAACGTACTATTACTTTTACTGACACGACTCTCTTCAATACATGACATTGAGTGTCGACTTGCGCTGTTGACGGATGTACCATGTACGAGGGATGTTGGCATGTTATGCTAACATATATTAAGATTCACTGAAGTAACTTTTATTGACTTTTTAATATTTAAAATAGTTGAATATACCTGAACGCAATTTCTAGCCAGATACATCAAAATTATCAAGTCTAATTCATCACCCAAAGTTCCAAAATCCCTTATTTGTTGATTCACTAGTGCACTGACCCTAAATACCGATAAATACCTCTAGCTTATCCTGAAGGGTAAAATTGATGGATGACGCGGAGTAGGAAGAAAACAGCTTTCGTATTTAAGAAACATTCGCGACTGGAGAGGTGTAAGGAATGCTGTAGAATTGTTTAGGGAGATCGGACAACGCTCTTAGAAGAAGATGAAAATTAATATTGTTTAGATAAGTGGGAGTGTTACATGGACATCTGGAAATATTACAACAAATAGGCCGATATATTTTAATCCTGCTTCCCGCATATTCAACACTAGATTTAATTTTTAATCGAATTACCCCATTGTTTTCGCTAATGACATTGTATTTTTCACGAGTTCTTCTTGGTTGGGTTCTTCACCTCAAGAGTAAGAAAACAAGAAATTTTGTAAGAATAATTGAAGGCAATTGATTTATTTATTGTTGTGTAATATGGTTACACAGATTTCATGTCGACTGTTGATGGTATTGTCAAAGTTTAGTTTTAAAATTGAAACGTTGACCTTCTGGTACTCGAAAATCATCAAAAATAATTTGGGAATGAGCATTTGACGAAAATTAGAGCAGTGTCGTCATTATGCGGGGGATTCTAATAGGCATCTTATATAAATTAATTAAGAAATTCATAAATGGTAATGTAGGTTTCTGTATCTATTTCAAAGTCATATTCAAGTATAATGTACCATTCTTTTAAAAATTTTGGCAATAAAGGTTGAAGATGGTATTAACAATTCACTATCTTATAGCCAGTCATGACAGTCATAGACAAGTCATGATGTCAGGAAAGTCTTTAAATTTATTCAGTTTTATAATAAAAACAGAGTTCAAAGATACCTAAGCAAATAATAAGGAGGGTCACAGGGTTGACCTCTCTCCCCCATCTCATCGACGTGTTTCTTAAAAAAGTTCCCCAAAAATGCGTTTTTAAACATTAATTTGCATAAGTGTATCCAGTTTAAACATATATACTATTAATTTAATTTCAATTTCAAGCAGAAAATTGATAATTCGTTAGTGACAAACTCTCATTCCCCGCTAGAACGTCTCTCTGGATTCGCCTTGCTATGACCCCCCCCCCCCCATGAAAGGTTGAAGACATTGTAGAATGATTCACTAACTTTAAGTAGATTATAAGATCAAGTCACTTTTCCAAGTAAATTTGCACTAGATGAACAGTGCATGTCGGAAGAAATATTGGTTGGGCTTCAAAAAGATGGATGTATTAGGTACATAAAAGAAGGGGTAGGCAAAAACTGATATCAGACGGCTACAGATTGAGGGAAACGAAAAAAAAAATCATAAGGAGGCCTATACCCAGGAATGGCCAGTAAAGGGTTGCTGTAAGGTACATGAATGGAATTATGTAAATAACTACTTACTTGGTGTTGAATTTTCTAGGCCTGGGCTCCTGATCCTTTTTAAAGGTTTTCTTATAGCAGATGACATTATCACGTTGTTTGGAGCATTTTCTTCTTTTCCAGTGTTACTCAACTGAAAGATTTTTTTAGATGTTTCCACTGTCTTGACGAGATGTTTGGTCTTCTGACTAGGGTTTTCTTCTTCCTTTATGTTAACGATTTTTTCCACTTCTGGCTCATGAATATTGTTTTCTTTAAACTGTAATTTTAGTAAATGTAAACATTTAGTAAATGTTTCAAGCAAATACATTTCTCAAAATAGACAAAGCCAAGTAGAGTGGAGTGTCTTCGAAAGACAATCCAGCGGATTGCTTGTCCAAAGGACAACTTCCCTCTGAATTGTTGAATAACATAGGTTGGAAAGTTGGTCCAGAATGGTTGGCAATGGACCAGACTCGATGGCCTAACAACAAGTTCAATCGCGTTCCATTGTTAGAGTTAAAATTAACCGTTGCATTAACTAGTGTAGTAAAGAAAAATCCATTTGTCAACTTCTTATTAAAGTATTCATCGATGACTAAATTAAAACGTGTAATGGCATATTGTTATCGATTCATAAATAATGCAATCAAGAGGAATGTTCAACATAAAGGTGGTCTACAAGCCAAGAATTAAGTCAAGCGCTGACAAAAATAATCAGGACGATTCAAAGCGAATGTTTTCCAAATGTGTCAAATGTTTCTGGATAAAGCCCAGTAATTCGCATATCATAGGAAATCTTCCACGTAATCGCGTTATTGAAGCTATACCGTTTGTAAACACAGGTGTGGATTATTGTGGCCCATTTTATATCAAAGAAAGAAAAGTTATAAATAAAACTAAAGTTAAAGTATATATAGCGATATGTGTATGTTTTTCGACCAAGGCATGTCACATTGAATTGGTATCAGACCTAACGACAGACGCATTTATCACAAGTTTAAGAAGATTTTTCGCGCGTAGGGGAAAATGTTTAAATATATATTCAGACAATGCTACCAACTTCGTTGGAGCAAGTCAGGTATTAAAGGAATTAAATGACTTTGTAAAATCAGACCATCATCTTGAAAAAACCCAAGAATTTCTCAGTAATTTAGGGATCCATTTCTCACCTCCAAAATCACCTCATTTCGGCGGTTTGTGGGAAGCCGCGGTAAAATCCTTTAAGAACCATTTTATTAGAACAATTGGTGAAACGCTCTTTACTTATGAAGAAATGTGTACTCTTGCAACCGAAATAGAAGCGATCTTAAATTACCGTCCGATAACCCCATTGTCATCAGATCCGAACATCCGAACGACTTGAATGCCCTCTCCCCTGAACACTTACTAATCAGAGAAGCACTAACTACAATTTCAGATAACGATCTGTCAACGATGAGGATCAACCGGATGTCAAAATGACAACACATTCAGGCGATTAAGCAGCATTTTTGGAAGAGATGGTCCAAAGAATACTTGAACCTGTTGAACACCCGTCACAAGTGGCAGACCCAAGGTCCCAATAATGTGAAAGTTGGCGCCATGATCATCCTCTGGGAAGATAAGCTTCCTCCACGCCAGTGGCGCTTAGGACGGATTGTGCAAGTGTTTCCAGGTGACGATAACGTAGTGCGCACAGTGAAAGTGAAAACCAGTTCTGGTAAATATGTAAGAAGTGTCAAACTGATTGCGCCATTACCCATTGACTAAGATTTGACAATTTATTTGTCATTGTTTTAATTTCATTCATTGTAATTTTTTAAGATAAGTGTGTTTTTATTTTTATTGTATGTCGTGTTAGGCATTATATATGTTACTAAAGTTGAAATCCACCTGCGGTGAGAATAATCCATGTTGCCATATACAACGCACAAAATAGTATACCGAAACAAATGCAACCTTGCAATACGGTTGGTAATTGTAACCATGCCAGGGTTTTTGTTGTGCTTTTGGCAACATCCTACAAATTCGTTCCTTCCCTCTGTCAAATCTCAGAACGTTGCCATGCCTTATTCTCTCTCTCTATTCTTCTCGCTGTTAACGAATGCTTAAACGACGTGACGTCAGTACAGGTGACAACGCTGTGGCTACGTCGTTCTCCCTCGTGAATGACATTGGCGGGTTCCAAAATTTTCCAAGATTTATCCGTGACTAATCGTCGGGTAAAGGGCGCAGGTTGATAATAAAGTCACGTTGATAATAACGCATATCGGAAGTGACCCGGGTTTTGTGTCGGGCGGGCTAAACGTTTTCGAATCACGAAAAACCGGTGATTATCACGAGGACATGAATTCGGGCGTATTTGAAACGTGGTTCAAATCTGTTCTTCCGCGCTTGGAACCTGGTTCGGTTATTGTAATGGATAATGCGCCTTATTATACAGTCGTCGCGCAGAACCACTTCCTACATAAGCGTGGAAAAAAGGTGAAATATTCGATTGGTTGCGATCAAAAAATTTAGCTTGCGACGCTAACTTGCTTAAACCGGAATTGCTTCGAATCGCTCGACAACATAAACAAAATTATTTGAAATTAGTCGTGGATGAAATCGCAAGGGAAAGTGGGTTTATGGTTTTAAGATTACCACAGTATCACTGTGAGTTAAATCCGATCGAATTAATTTGGGCGCAGATAAAAGGTGGAGACGCTAGAAAAAACGTCACATTTAAAATATCGGATGTCAAAATTCTTTTAGAGAATGCAGTAAGTGCTGTTACAGCTGATGCTTGGACAAAATGTATCCAACACGTTGTTAAAGGAGAAGAAAAATTCTGGGAATTGGGCCCACGAATAGAAAAGGTACGATCAGAGTGCGAGCGACCAGCGACGCGACGCGTAGCGATGCGACGAGCGACGCCGCAGAACGGATCAATATTGTGTAACCAAATGCAAACGTTCAGAGTGATAGCGACCAGCGATGCGACGTGGCAACGACGAGCTTAGCGACAGCCGAACGTCGCTGTCTCATCGCTATCGCGTCGCGTCGCCCGTCGCTAGCACTCTGATCGTACCTAAAGAGTAATAGAACCGCTTATCATTACTCTTGGTGATAACAGCAGTTCTGATGAAACTTCAAGTTCAGGGTCTTCTCTGGAAAATGATTTATTTTAAAACAACTACGTACACAGACAACATACTTTAAAATGTTTTTGTCACCTTCAATTTACCTTATATGTTTCATGTTTAATTTATTTTGTTTTTCGTTTTACATGAGAACGCAGTGTAGTTATTAATTTTATAAATATTCTATTTATTTTTTTTTGAGAATTTATTTATTTTATTAATCATTTATTTATTTTGTTATTAATTTGTTTATTTATAAATTTGTTTGTTTTATAATTTGTTATAATATGTTCTGTTAAGAATTTATTTTATTTGGGTTGTATGGCTCCAGGCGAGTTGTCCCTTTTAAAAATGATAACACGCCAGGGTAATACCTCATAGGTGGTGTGGAAATTTACCAGTTAACCTTCTTCTTAAGGATTCTTCTATATACCCATAATTGGAATGATTCCAATTTCTTTCATTGGTTTTCGACGATAAATTTTGTAATAATTTTCATTCAGAATAAGCAATATTTTACCCGCCACTGGAATCGGTTTCCCCTTTCCCCTGTCCGTCGCGCAGCTCTATCATCTCTGGCTGGGGGAAATTGATATGGCAACATGGTTTAGTCTCACGGTGGGTGGATTTTGACTTTACTGGAGAATTGACAAATCATTTGCATCACTGTTTTTAATTTCATTCATAGCATGTACTTTGTATTAATTGTAAGGTGTTTGTTTCATAGTATTGTTCATATCTTTGGTTTATATATGTAGGTAAGGTTTATAGTACATCTTGTATTTGGATGTACATAATATTATGTCGTCATATTATGTCAGTAGATATAGTCAGAACTGGTGAACAGTAGTGTTGAACCGGTTCGTTCAAGGCAAGCGGAATGTTAAGAATTGAGTGTTTTTGATGAACATGTGTTTCGAAAACCCTCGATTTTGTAATAACTGACAAAGGCGGCGAATTTTAATATAGACAAATTGGTCAAACATTAAGTACCGTAAAAGCCGGGCCAATGAGAAGTCCAAAGTGGTCAATCGATAAATCAGAGAAACAAGAGGCTCCGGAAAAACACATTATTATCAAAACAGCATTCGTAAAGATCACGTCCTCCTGCCTTAAAAGTTCATTTTGTTAAAGTCTTATGTGTTATCTTTTTGTCAATGTTTTCATTAAAGTTTTTTCTGCCCGAACATTGTTCGTCCATTACATCAACAATAACAAACTACAAGAGCACCTCTTATTAGTTTAACGGGTGTGTTTGGCAACCATTTCCTATACAGGAAAAAAGTGCCAAACCTTTCAAGTGCACTTCTCTCAAAATTTTGGTATGAATGGGCTTAACGTTGAAATATTCTAATAAAAAAACTATACCTGATGGGCTTCTCTGCATCGAGATTGGCGGTTTTATCACCAACTAGACACTTAATGATCACGGAATGATGTTTATAAAACTCTTCCGATAAAACTGATTGCCAAATAGCGAACTTGCAAAAGCGAATGGTTTGATTTTTCAGTTTGGGTCCAAATGGCAAATATTCAGTAGCATCATATGTACAGAAATATTTGCAGTGTGTAATATTGCGGTATATTTCAGCTAATTTCAGTCATACTGAACTGTAACTGTGTGGCGAAGAAAAGTAAAACAAACTAAGTAAACAACAATACCAATTTGAAAGTTCAAAGTGATTGTCGGACAGATGGCAGAATCGGATGAGGTCGAACTATTTCTCTTCGTAACAGGTGTGGCAGAAACAATGACGTAAACGAGAATGTTCTAAAAACATACAAAATTTTAAGAAAATTAATCACATGGCAAAGAATGACGTGAAATGCGCGGCATTTGCAGGATATTAATTAAAAAATGATGGACTTTGGACTATGTCCACTTGGACAGTTTAGGAGTCCAAGAGCTATCTGATATACATACAACAAAAAAAGGGATTTTCTAGCCATTTTGGGGCAAGCAAAAAGACTCAAGTCGCTTTCCTTTTCCCCTTTTTGCTGCTGACGTAACCCTGATGTAGAGCGCCCCGATAAAAGGTGTCATGATGCGCAGAAATGACAATAATGCGAAGGTCTACCTGTTTATTGTTGCGGTCACTCAGACAACTTCGGAAAAGTGAGGAAAGAAGACTTTTTTTATTTCACAATACCATCATAGCCAAAATGCGCATGAACAAAGATTAAGCCATAACGCACATAACAACATCTAGTTTTAGTATTTGTATATAGTTCTTTACTCCGTATGAGACAACATTATAATGTGTAATTTAGAGTTGGTAGCAATGCACAACCCCTAGGCAATATAAGAATAAAAGTTTTTGGAAATGATCTACCCTAGTAAGTAAATGTTTACTTACAAGTTGAAGACGTACACCTTTATTCCCTCTATTGTTCAACATCAGTGACGCCCCTCTTCTCTTTTTAGTTAACAGCAGGAAATATGTCGATGTATAATAATCATAGTTCCATCTTCTTATATTCTCCCACAAAGACTTTGGTTCAACGCCGCCAAAAAAATCCGCCATGGCGTTTACACAGTCCGCATCATAAAATCTGAAGTCATCTAGTTTAATTTCAACCACATCGAATAGTCCTAAAGTTAACCAGTAATGCGAGAGGATCTCATCCATTGTAATTCTTTGCTTGGGGTCCACTTGGAGCATGCGGTTTATTAGAAGGCGGCTATCCCTTGACATATATGGAGGTTCTGAATACTTTCCTGCCTGAAAAACAAAAACAGTTACTGAAAGAACAACGAAATCTGAAAAATTGCTATATCGATTGGGATTGGGATTATTGGGAGTACCCATAGTATCTATGGACTGTCGTGTTATTATTCATATAGTTACGGAAGTGTGGAGAAAGGGAGAGAGAAAAGGGAGGACGAGTAGAGAATAAAGTGGAGAAGATGGATGGCTATTAAACACAAACACAGACTTTTGACCTGTGTCGGGCACAAATGAACCATGCTTTCCCCATGTGTTTACTTGGAACAAACTATCTGTATTTATTACTTAATAACAGTAATAAAACACAGCTTCAAGTGTGTATAAAACACCATTCCAATAATTTAGACTTTTTCTTACCAGAATCTTCTTGTACAAGCAATCAATATTGAGGTCGTCGAAAGGTAATGATCCAGTCAAAAGCGTATACAGCAATACTCCTAAAGCCCATACGTCGACTTCAGTGCCAAGGTAACGTTTACCTGATACCAGTTCTGGTGCAGCATATGTAGGAGAACCGCAAGAGGTAAATAAGGGTGACCCCATCCCCTTCTCTGGTTTCGCACAAAGACCGAAGTCAATCAGCTTCACATTTTGGTGTTTGTCCAATAGAACATTTTCCTAGAAATAAAGACATATCATTGTAAGAGCTCTCGATTATAGATACTGTAGAATGATGCAATATTGATTCGTTTACCACCAACTGAAGGGTTTTTTTTTCTTTTTTTTTGCAGAAGAAGGGGAAATCCTTTATGGACACCAGATGAGATAAATGATATCCCAGAAACGGCACAAAGTAAATTCCAACTCTGGGATGGATCACTTATTGCATCTATCTAATGGTGTGGCACATTGCAGTGATTACCCAAACTAAAATGTCCCCATCTATATCGGTTAATTCAGGTCGGGTAAACTTCATTAGAAGAAGAGTATGTCTTCGACATAAGATCAATTAATTGTGAAAATTCATATGATTTCAATTACGTAACAGTAGTATACCGGTTTTTATTGCCAATTTTCTATATTCTGAATATTTCTCTCAAATCGTTCTTTTCTGAAAATAATTTCTTGAATAAATTTATGAATTCGAACATAATTTCTTCTATTCATAATCGGCTGCCAAAATAATTGTGTTTCATTGTAAGTTACTATGTAGATGTATGTTATGTAAATAAATTCACATAACCTAAAATATTTGTGTTTATTTAGGTGTCGCTGTTATGCAGAGTGCAGAGATTTCCGGTGTAGCGTTGCAAACCCTTACGGCGTTTGTCCACCACCGCTGTCACCGAGATGTCACCGAGAAACGAGATTATTCGTACCAATCGTAACAAGTTCAAAATGACCCACGTCATTTTGAACTACTACTGTTTTGAGCAAACCGTTTTCAATGACCTTGAAGACTTATATTGGGGGGGAAATCAGGGCCGGACCACGCAGAACTGTCAACTATTGCGGCGACAGCAAGGGCCGGCGCACAGGTCCATAATAAGTGTCGAACGGGTATTAAATCAAACATGTTTAAATATATGTGTAACAAATGTGATCACACGAAACAGGTATGTGCCGTGATGTCCTGATGTTTTTTTTTAAATTCCATTATGAAAATTAGAATAAAAACCGCGAAGACTCTAATGCTTATACAAAATTCGCTTCCTACGCCACTGGTGCATTTTCCCCCAATGTTAACCTGCGCGGACAGATCTGCGCGACCATCGGACCTCTCTCTCTGTTTCCCTTCTTGTTATTTCCCTATTCTTTGATCACACTGTCAGCTTTAAAGCTGCGTATTCATTAGAGCATTTTAGTCCACCGCCATCGCAAACGCCATCATCCGACTATGCCACTTCCCATCCAGGTGGAAAGAGGCCACAGTCATCATGATCCCTAAACCCGGAAAAGACCACACCCTTCCCCAGAACTACCGCCCCATCAGTCTCCTCCATCCATCTCCAAAATCATCGAAATCCCTATCCTCGACAAGAATAGGAGAATGTTCTCGGGGAGCTAGATGAATTATGAAGTGAAGTGTTCTTGACAAACCTCAATACAAAAATAATCTTGATCAAACTGCCGACGTTTCGTTCAGTGTTCTGAACATAATCATGGCGCTGAAACTATGAATATGTTAAGTATTTCTTATACAACCAAAAAAATATCACTTACATGTCATCAAGATCAAATTTGAAATGTTTGACATTTCATACTGTATATCAATTGTTTAAAAGGCCATTATAAATAATAGAAACCTATAAAATTGTGAACGCTAAATATTGTCAAAAATGTGTCAAAAGATGATGGATAAAATTTGTATACATATTTGTTTTGAAAATGTGATAGTTTTCATATGTTCATTTATTTGAATAATTTGTAATATGCTTGGGCAAAGTTATGAAAATCTTGTTGTCTGTTTACAATATTATCAGATGTTTTAATATGTACTGCCTCTTTGAATAATCTTTCAAACCAATTAGATTCACGCTCTAATATCGAAACATTTTCAAAATCGAAGTTGTGATTGTTTTCTATGGCATGTTCCACTAAACCGGAATGTGTTGAATTATTTTTAGTGATATTCAATTGATGTTGTTGTAATCTCTTTTTTATGTATTGTTGTGTTTCTCCAATATATACCTTAGGAGGGTTACAATCAGAACATGTGATCTGATATACTACGCAACTCTGGTTTTTTATAGGTGTTGGGTCTTTAATTTTGGAGAAAATGAGATTATTGAAAGAAGACAATGAATACCAAGCTGGATATATGTTTAGGGAGTTCAGGGTTTTGAAAGTGAAATTTTCTATGTTGTTATGGTACGGGAGTCTTATAAAAAGTTTATCTTTTGTTATTTGTGTTGTGTTTTGTGGAGAAGTTAGGATATTGATATTATTATTATTAAGACTGTTTGTTAATTGATCTATTCTTTTATGTATGTTGTGTAATATAAATTTTATGGGATACATGTTCTTAACAAAAGTTTCTATTATGAATTTAATGTTTTGTGTTCTGAAAGATTCGTGAGAGAGTAGAATTGCCCTGTCGACCAATTTAATAATGGCGGCTCTTTTGTACCTCGTGGGTTGGAAGGTACAAAAGAGCCGCCATTATTAAATTGGTCGACAGGGCAATTCTACTCTCTCACGAATCTTTCAGAACACAAAACATTAAATTCATAATAGAAACTTTTGTTAAGAACATGTATCCCATAAAATTTATATTACACAACATACATAAAAGAATAGATCAATTAACAAACAGTCTTAATAATAATAATATCAATATCCTAACTTCTCCACAAAACACAACACAAATAACAAAAGATAAACTTTTTATAAGACTCCCGTACCATAACAACATAGAAAATTTCACTTTCAAAACCCTGAACTCCCTAAACATATATCCAGCTTGGTATTCATTGTCTTCTTTCAATAATCTCATTTTCTCCAAAATTAAAGACCCAACACCTATAAAAAACCAGAGTTGCGTAGTATATCAGATCACATGTTCTGATTGTAACCCTCCTAAGGTATATATTGGAGAAACACAACAATACATAAAAAAGAGATTACAACAACATCAATTGAATATCACTAAAAATAATTCAACACATTCCGGTTTAGTGGAACATGCCATAGAAAACAATCACAACTTCGATTTTGAAAATGTTTCGATATTAGAGCGTGAATCTAATTGGTTTGAAAGATTATTCAAAGAGGCAGTACATATTAAAACATCTGATAATATTGTAAACAGACAACAAGATTTTCATAACTTTGCCCAAGCATATTACAAATTATTCAAATAAATGAACATATGAAAACTATCACATTTTCAAAACAAATATGTATACAAATTTTATCCATCATCTTTTGACACATTTTTGACAATATTTAGCGTTCACAATTTTATAGGTTTCTATTATTTATAATGGCCTTTTAAACAATTGATATACAGTATGAAATGTCAAACATTTCAAATTTGATCTTGATGACATGTAAGTGATATTTTTTTGGTTGTATAAGAAATACTTAACATATTCATAGTTTCAGCGCCATGATTATGTTCAGAACACTGAACGAAACGTCGGCAGTTTGATCAAGATTATTTTTGTATTGGGGTTTGTCAAGAACACTTCACTTCCTATCCTCGACAGACTCCGCACCATCTCACATGACCTCCACGCCATCCCGGACGAACAGTTCGGATTCCGATGACATCATAGCTCAGAACATCAACTCATCAGACTAACCGAACACATCACAGACGGTTTCAACCGCAATCGTGTGACAGGCGTCGTGCTATTCGATATCGAGAAGGCTTTCGATAAAGTCTGGCACGACGGCCTGATACACAAAATGACACAGCTACAATACCCCATCACATACATCAGACTTATAAATTCATACCTACGCAACAGAATCATCAGAGTACGCACAAACAACACACTATCACCGCCACATCGACTCGAAGCCGGCGTCCCACAGGGCGCCGTGCTATCACCACACCTCTTCAACATTTTCATCCACGACATACCAAAACACCCAGACGTCACCCTATCCCTTTACGCAGACGACACAGCACTCACCGCACAATCCTGGCAGCCACACATAGTCACCCAAAAACTACAACAAGCCACTAACGACCTACTCGATTTTTGCATCGACTGGAAAATCACACTCAACATAGACAAAACACAAGCCATACTCATACGCCGCAAACACAAACAACCACACTCACACATCAACATTGACGGACACGACATACCCTGAAGTGACGAAGTCAAATACTTGGGGGTGTACTTAGACACAAAACTAACATGGAAACGACACACACAGTACGCCAAACAAAAAGCCAACGCCATAAGATCACTCCTCTACCCACTCATAAACAGGAAAAGCCACCTCACACCACAAAACAAACACACACTCATCAAATCCACCATCAGACCCATACTCACCTACGCATCAACCGCCTGGGGGTACGCCGCAAAAACTCACATACGACCACTCGAGATTCTCGAAAACCGCATCATCAGACAATCACTAAACATCCCATGGTATATTTCAAACGCACAAATACAACACGAACTCAAACACACATCACTCACAACATACATAAAAACACGCGCCACGAAAGTCTTCCAATCCATAACCACACACGAAAACCCACTCATCCGTAAAGCCTCCGACTACGACCCGGATCCAGACATCATTCGACCTCACAAACGGCCAAAACTGGTATTAATCACCTAACCATTCCACGCAAACCCACATACACACACCCACACACAATTTTTTGTTTTTCTCTTTCAGCTATAGCTTAACAGCAGCCCTATCCTACAACCACATCCTGCCTCACGGCGCCAAGTCCGAACACTTCCCGATCGAGTGTCAGCCCTCGGGCGGATACACTCGTCCCCTTCCACCCCGGAGAGGAGGTTTTAGTTTGGGTAAGAATCCCACACTGTTGAGTCCGGCGCACCTACCGGGCTCTTCGCCTTTTGAAGGTTTCCCCTCTCTCGAAAAAAAAAAAAAGCATTTTAGTCCGAACGAACCGAGCGCGCACAAATAAACCAAACAACAAATTTTCCACGAAAAAGCTCGCCGTAAACGAGCCTCCGTACCCACTGAATCAAAAGAAATAATTAAATCTCTTTGAGCAATTCATAGTTACCGACAACTCTCCGAACACGTTCGGCGTGCTCGGTTCGCCAAAATTATGTTCGGAGACACGTATTCACTTGATCAATTCGGGGATGCGCGCTCGGTTCGTTCGGGCTAAAATGCTCAGATGAGTACGCGGCTTTAGACTAATTCCATGGTTGCAAAACGAAGCGAATATTCCGCCAATGGAAGGTTCCCAAAGGTACTACATGTACAAATAAATCGCTCCCATTGGACAGAAGCACTCTCGCACTCTCGCCTAACAGAACTACATAAATAAGGCAAAGAACAGAGACGCGTGAAATTTTAAATTGCATTAGTCAACAACTGTAAATAAGTTGTAGAGTAAGTAAAATAAACTAATTCTTAATAACAACGTAACACTACTTATAAAAATAGACTTTGAGTTCCTAAATTTTCAATTTTAGTAATTCACTTACCAATTTCAAATCCCGGTGTGCATATCCTACACTATGTAGATAAGCGACAGCTGAGACGATTTGCCGAAAAAACACCCTGCTCTCTGCCTCGGATAAGCGGTTCTTATATACAATGTAATCGAACAATTCGCCCCCAGAACAGTACTCCATTACGATGTAAAAGTGAGTTTCTGACTCGATAACCTGGAAACAATTTTAATATGTTTGTCATGACAAAGCACAATGCATAAACTCCCGTAAGACAAATATTCAGTGATGCTCTAAATACCAACAACAAAAATTAAATTGTGAGATTTAGCATTGATTCTCCAGGAAATTTAACTTTGGTCGGTATTATAGGCTATGCAAGATATTTTATAGAAACTATTTACACCTCACATTGTTACACGCATAGTGAGTCATTGGCGCAGTTGACGTTCTCCGACGAATTGTTGACGGCCTGTTGCGTTACTCGTGCAACGTTTGCATGCTAAGGTTGGGCAGGCAAAACGATAGAAAGGAATTTTTTTCAAACTGGGAAGAGGTCTTTTAAATGAAGTTGTTTGTATTCAGTACAAGAAAATATCCAAACTGACAGCTACATATATCCTAGAAATTTTTTGGAAGGCTTTTAACATTTATCACCAGATTGAATTGTATGAACATTTTCGATTGGGGATTATAAACATTGGGTCAAGAGTTCCAATGCGTGCAACGTGAGCTAAATGTTTTCTTCTAAAATTATTGTGGATACGAGTGTTTTTTTTACACGCTTTATATTGGCTTCACGCTTCACGTTTGTTTGTAACCAACTCTTCTTAACTCGATTAGTGATTAAGAACTAATGACAGTACAATAATTTAATAACCAAATCATTTTTTATGCCTAAATGTGCATTTTTGTAAGATTTTTGGACCTGATAAGTGATAGGTATTACAGTTTTGGTAAGTAAGCCGTATAGGGTATATGCTTCACATGGAAATCTAGAATGTGTTGGATTGAAAGGAAATTGGTGTAATATTTAGTAACAATATTGTTACTGAAAACATACACATAATAAACAAATTATTACATGTAGTTAGACAGCAAGTGAATCAGAGTCCGTTTCTTCAACAAAGCCATATATATTTTTCCTAAATATTGGGACATTCAATTTTTTTGTGATCTGAGTAGTGATGTGCACAAAGCATACACAGCTGAAGTTCTTAACCCGAGAACTGTCGCGCGTCGGTCTTTTCGACCGACAGTTATTAAGTTGTGCTCTCTGTTGGTTATACGAGTTTCTATGCTCACCCCTGCCACAGTACCTTCTTGATTTACCATAAGCAACTCTAAACTCGTCGGTCAAGCTATTTAGACGCCGCAGTGCGGTTTTGTACGCAATTGGTCTTTTTGACCGAGTAGCGACCGGTAGCGTGGCATCCTGATTATACATAACTTTCGTTGTATTGCTACATATATCTGTTATATTTAGAACGGCTGGTGCATATGAAACACAAGTAAAAGGGCTTCAAAGTCTATATGAAGAAGTCTCTTCAGAAGAGGAGCCTATTACAGGTGGAAAAATTGATTTTGAGTTTGATCAAGAAGATTATACTCGAAGAAACTCCTCATTCAACTAACACAGAGCAATCGGCTGACTAGTGACCTTAGGAGTTTCATCAATGAAAAGCTGCTGCAAAACCACGACAAAATGCAATGAGTGTGAAATATACTTAAAATATTTGCAGAGAGCACACTGTGCCAAAATGCGTCCATTGTGCTGAAAATGACCGAATGCATCAAAACTAAGTTGGAATATTTATTTTTGTTCATTGTACTATATTTAGTTGACTAAGGGCCAGTACTTTGGGTCCTGATTAAACATCCGATTAAGCTAATTCCCGATTAAAACAGCCAACCAACTAAAGTGCGACTACTTTCGTTTGTTATTTATAACTGCGATTCAGTTGACTGGCTGTTTTAATCGGGGATTAACTTAATCCGATGTTTAATCAGGACCCAAAGTACCGGCCCTAGGTGACTTATGTTTCATTTATTATTCTTATGAGTGGAAATATTTGTTTTTGTTTATTACTGTTTTTGTGTAGGTATAGCATTCAACAAAGTAATTTCATAAAAGAACACTTTAGTTCATGTTGGAAAATTTGTTTTAATCACGATAACAGCCGTCGGTCTAAAAGACCGAAGCGCGACCAATAGCGTAAATTTTCAGCGCGCGACCACTCTCGGGTTAAACACAAATTTAACCAAATGTGATATCCATTTTTTAATGGATAAATTATCATTATCTTTTTCGATATGAGCTATAGTGCTTTTCTTCTTCATTTGCTATTAATAATTTAAAGATTAGATGGTTCCACAGAATCCTAGAATGGCGAGTGCGAAGCGCACACCCTTCAGGGCTTGTTTTACTCAATAGTTGCTTTGTATTAAAATGCCATTGAATATTTTTAACATTTGTGTAATACCAATTATGCAAATCGTCACTCCGTCTATTCTTGCATTTCTTTTTTAATTAGGTAACTAGCAATAGATGAGTCTTCTACATAAAATCCGGTAATAACCTCCTTTTTATAATTATGCTAAAGAACATTGGTCGTAGCCAGCCACGGATCGCCTTTTTCATTAATAATTTAAAAACAAAAGGAATTTTTCTCAGTTACTAAATAGTTACAATAGATTTTAAGTAGTCAGGTGTGAATGCAAATCGAACACTAATTATTTGAGATCTAGAGTGGCCCTCAGGGAGACATTTCGCTAAACAAATTCGATTGCTTGATATTAAAGAGGGGTACAAACATGGGTGAAGGTTTACTTAGACCACTTCTGCTCCTGGGCACTTGGTTTCTCCTTGATCTTTTGCATTTACAACGCCTTTTCGAGTTACTCCAGTATCCCCTTGGTGCCTTGGTAATTTCTTGGGGAAATATCTGTATATCATTACGTATTTACTACCTTCAGAGAAAAGTTGCAATATATAGGCGATTAGGCGAAATGGCTTAGGTAAACATTTACCCAAACATGTTCATATATTCAAATACATACATACATACCTCGTACAGTTTACATATATTTACATGTAATAAGTTCTTCAATGCGTTTAATTCGAGTGTTACTCTTGGTAAATCATCTCCCAATAATTCCTTGTTCATTATTTTGATTGCCACCTTTTCACCGGTCGCTAAATGTGTTCCTAATTTCACTTTCGCGAAACCCCCACATCCTATCGTCTTTTCCAGATCATACAGATTTTTTAACGCGAGATGCCTCACCATTTTTTGTATTGTACAAACGAAAATCCGCAACGGTTACACCATTCGACCGTTCAACAACATTCGACTTTGACAATTGACGATTGACAGCTGTTAACCATAGACCCTGTTAACCACAAAACATACATATTCACATATTGGGTACGTTCACCGCAAAGCGTATCAACTTTAAATAGGTTACCTCATTGAACAGGTCCTGGGCGAGGGGGTCGTGCGGGGGAGGCGGAGTTCGTGACGTAGACTGGCGACCCAGGTCTGAGTTTTATTACCTGTGTTTAATCCATTTTAATCTAACTTTGTGGTTGAACCTATGTTCTGTATTACCCTGACAGTTTGGCGTTTGGCTGGTGTTTTCGTTTGTAATTAACAACAGTTTTGAGTTTTTCAAAGTACATATTTTTTGCATCGCCGGTCGCCGTGTGACGTAGATCGGTCGCGCGCTGTTGTGGTAGGTCAGGATCGTTTGAGGCAACCTATTTAAAGTTGATAAGCCTTGTGTTCACCGGACGTCAACGGCTGACTAAAGCTTGTCGCTCACTTGTCCGTCACGGCACGGTCCGTTCCGTTCCTTTAAAATTCGGACAGGATTTAATTAATGTAAAGGAATAGACAACCGCCCACTAGTCCGGTGCGTTACGATCCGGCGAGTCCGTCGACGGAAAGGATTGGAGATCTCCGATCCTTTCCGGCAAACAACGGAATGCACCGTGACGGATCGGACAAGTGAGCGCGTAGATGGCCGGCGCCGGAACTTGCCGAATAGATTTTGTTGCCATTTTTGCTTCCAGTACATGTTTACAATTCAAAGTGTACACATCGAAATGGACGAAGAAAAATTAATTTGTTTGGTACAAAAATATAATGAACTCTATGATAGAAGTGACAAGACTTACCACGATCAACAACGCAAACAGAATGTATGGGAGGAAATTGCAGGCGAAATGAACATACCAGGTAAATGTTTAGGTATATTAAGTAATAATGGTTTTCACGATCTTACATAATGCATGTAATACCCTTATCAATTTTATTATAAGTATAATATGATAGTTTTATTATTTATCAATGTAAATATTGAACTCAATTATTTCTTCTCCCCCTCCGAACCATTTGTGTTTGCCAGGACACCGAACCGGCCTCAGAGTTAAAATAATTTTTAAATTTATTTCTGATCTCCAATGCATCTATAGTTGAAGATCCTCCTATTCCTGGTATATGTCTGAATCCTTGTGAAGGTTTATTATCTTCGTCGGCTGCTGTCAAATGGCAGGTATCATCACGAAGAAAATTATGTAAACAACATGTAGCAAGTACAACTTTATCCATGTGTTCAGGGATGATTTGTAAGCGTCTCTGATAGATACGAAATTTTTTTGCTAAAATTCCGAAAGCATTTTCAGAAACTCTCCTGGCTCTACTAAGTCTATAATTATATATTTTAATTTCCTCATTATTCAACACATCGCTACCTGGATATGGACGCATTAAATGTTTGTGTAAAGGGAAAGCCTCATCTCCAACAAAAACATGAGGCAGAACTACGTTAGTGCCAGGCAAAGATTTCTCTTGAGGAAGGTTTAGAGAATTTTTAAATAATTTTTTTCCGATTTCTGAATGTGCAAATATTCCCCCATCACTATTTCTTCCATAGGCCCCTACATCAATGGCGGTAAATTTACAGTGAGCATCTACAAATGCAAGTAAAACAATACTAAAGGTTTTCTTGTAGTTAAAAAATAGTGAACCACTATTGGGGGGTTTGTCGGTAACTACGTGCTTGCCATCGATGGCAGCAACGCAATTTGGAAAATTCCATATTTTTTGGAAATCCTGTTCGTTTTTTATCCAAGTTTCTTTTGAAGGACTAGGAAGTACCAACGGTCTTAATTTTTTCCATATGGCCTCACAAACTTGATAAACAATATTTCGAACTGTTGTTTCTCCAAGTCGGTAGCTAAATGCAATGGTTCGGAACGTGTCTCCAGTAGCAAAAAACCTAAAAAGAAAATACTATTTAGAAAATGAAAATTTTGACATTTACTATTTCTTTTTTAGTTTCCGAATGTAAAAAAAGATGGAATTCGTTGAGAGATGCTTACACAAAAAGTATTAAGTCTCAAGAAACTAGAAGTGGGGATTCATCAGCAAAAAAAAAGAGTTGGCGTTTTCACAAACAAATGACATTTTTGCGACCTTTCTTATCAACTCGAAATCAGATCACTAATGTTGATGCATCCGATTCATCGGATACTGAAACGCTGGTGCAAGACATTTATACCGAAGAAGACAGTCAGATAGATGATGTTACTAGTCTCGGCAGCACTCCAAGTTGTTCTTCGATGTCTCGATCCAGCAGTGCCACTCGAAACACACAAAAGAAGAGCAGCCTTCAACAGAAGAAGAATGCACCAACAGCTGCAGAAGTACTTCAAAATTATTTTAAGGAAAAACGTAATACCAGAAAGCCTGATACTTCAGACCCTACAACAAAATTTTTCGAGTGCATGGCCGAAACAGTGAGAACGTTTCATCCACAATTGCAAATTGAAGTAAAATCACAAATATTTGGAATAGTTAATAATGCAGAAACCAGAAATATGAATTTTAGCCTCACAACTCCAACTGCTAGTCAAGAATCTGCTTTCACTAATAAACCCTCACAATTTCCACAATTTTACGAGCAAAATCAGGTGACTATCCGTACTCCACAGTTTCATCAAGAACAATATCAGTTACCAGATCCGCAGTCTGAAACACAGCACCCCCTGACCATGTCGCGCACGCCCATGCATTCGCAACCACAAGCATATCGTTCAACACATACACCATATCAGCCATATCCACAACAAAGAAGAACTTCTATTCCATCACCTTCCATTTATTGCACCAAAAATATGGATAATAACGACAATACCAATGATAATACAAATGTTTAGACTGCTAGTTTATGTTAAATATTACATATAGGTCACTTCCGAAAGAAGGTTTTTTTTATTTCGTTTTTAAGAATGTTTTATTTTTATGAATATATTTCATTTTATGAATGTTTTATTTTTATTAATAAGAATGCTATATTGTTTTTTTATAATTTGTTACGTGTTTAATAAACTGCAGGTAAACATAAAAGTAATTATTTGATACTTACCGCAATGCTACACCAAGCCTTTCTTCTTTCGATATTGCTCTTCGAAATGAAGTATTTTGAAATGTTAATTCAGGTTCTAAAATATCAAGAAGTTCTGAAAATTTGTTAGGTGACATTCTAAAATATTTAAAAAAATTTTCATCTTCTTTTAAATCCCTAAACAGATGATGGAACTCTCCAAAGTATGCCCTCTTTTGATTAATGGGGTGGACCCACATCCTCCTCTTCTTTTTCTTCTTATTTTCCTCATCAAGTAATAATGTGGCCACTACAATAACTTCTTCATCTGAACTACTGCTAACGTACATGTTTAATTTGTCACTGCTCGATATAGACTAAACTGAAATAAAAATCTTCGTCCATAGCATTCGATATGCCGGTTGCTGCCGGTACAGTGTGCGAACCCACCATCCGTCGCCGTCAAGCGACGGATAGTAACGGACCGTGCCGTGACGGACAAGTGAGCGACAAGCTTAAGGGCTGGTACTTTGGGTCCTGATTAGGCCCACTTTCATAATACTGACTTTAAAGGCACTTTTGTTAAAGTGACTTTAAGACTTTAAAATTAACTTTAAATTCATGTATTTCATAAAGCTACTTTAGGTAAAGTTAAATACTAAAATGTTTGAGATGTGTTGGTTAGATTATTTTTGAAGTTTTGAGAAATATTTGCGTTCAGTGTTTCATAACATAACCTCAACAAACAAATTCCGTTCATGAAAAATTATTCAATTTTGCCGGTTCATTGTGATCTTGTGAATATGTCGAAACACAAAGAAAAATTACCAAGGGGAACGAATTTTACGAAGGAGGAAGAGTTTACCCTTATAAAAATAATTGCCAAATATAAAAACATCATTGAAAATAAATTAAAATAACCAAAAAAACATCATTAAAAATAAATTCTGATGTTGTTTTGCAAAGCCAGAAGGTGCGTTAAGAATAAATGTTAAAATTACTAATAAAATTAAGATTCCTGTAAGATAATTATTGGAACAATATTATGATCCATTTTAATAGCATACACCAATAATAGAACAGTAATGCGCAACTTAAATCGAAATACGATAACATAAAAACAGCAGCGCGTAAGTATGCAGGAAATATGAATAAAAGTTTGTATGGAACTGGAGGCAGTCCAAACACCATCCCAAGTAATAGGCCGTGAGCCGAGTCCAAAAAAGTGTCTCATAGGAAACCACTTCAAATTTAAAACATAGATTGCCCATCACGCGAATGACCAAAATGTGCAAGTCTGGCAGCTTTGAAGTGGGGCGTTTAATGGGGGTTTAGTTTAAAAGTCACCCCTAATTAAGGGTGATAGAAACCAAATAAAATTTGATGGGTTGGTTTGTTCGTGATGCACAATTCACTAAAAAAGTTATGCCAGACACATATAGAGTGGGTTGGTCACCCCGCCAGACATCACCAAACAGAGCAATTTTAGCGACCCCCGTTGACTGATAGGAAACCGGCTCAAAAACCCTATGTGTCTGGCATAATTTTTTTAGTGAAGTGTGCATCACGAGCAAAGCAACCCATCAAATTTTATTTGGTTTCTTATCGCACTTTGGGAGCCATAATTAGAGGTAACTTTGACATTACACCCCCATTAAACGCCCCACATCAAAGCTGCCAGACTTGCACATTTTGGTAATTCTCGTGAAGGGCAAACTAAGCTATGTTTAAAATTTGAAGTGGTTTCCTATGAGACACTTTTTTGGACTCGGCTCACGGCCTATAATCTCTACTCTATGATGAAGTGCTTGATGTTATGAACAAGAAGACAGTGAATGGTTTGCCCAATAAATTTGATGATGATGCTATTGATGAACCCGTTGAAAAAACGATGATTTCAATGAAAATATAATCATTTTATCAGAAGAAATTGTCGTTCCCTCTAGAAAAAGGACTGTTTCATCTCCATTTTTAGCCTCTTCAGAGTTGGATGTTTCAACGGATTAGTACACACTATTTTGTTTGTATATTAATTAGCAGTGATTATGAATCTACATATTTTTCAACTAAGAGGACATTGGAAACACTGTCGATGAAGAAACGATTTTCAATGTTCTCAGTATTTAGTTTAAAGTTAAACTATATTTGATCAATTGACTTTTATTTTAAAAAATGTCATCAACTTATCAATTTTTTTTGTAACGTTTTTGCCGTCTTACAATGATTTCTTCGTCAGAGCTGCTAGAACTCGCGAATGCTGAATCCGATGTATCCATTACGAACGAAACAGTCTTTATGAATATGCGATCAGAATTCAGAATATCTTTTTGAAAACACTTCTGTCAAAGAGGTTAGGAAAACGACAGATATCACGTGATCTTCCTTTTAAAGTTGCTTAAAGTCACCCAACATGAGACTTTAAATTTAGTATCACTTTAGGCCCGTATCCACCAATGTTAAAAAACGACAGTTATCTCTTAACTAGCAGTTAACCACGTATTTTCATATCCACCAACAAAATTATGCTTTTAACCGAATGTTAAACTTAACTGGCAAATTTTGGCCAGTTAAGATAACAAACAGTCCGTTATTTTAAAGAAAGGTTATGTTTAGTGAACACAATACGCAGTGTTTTGAAATGTTAACAATTTGATTTTGGTAGATTTATCCAGTATTGCATTCGTTAACGAAGTCGAAAAAAGAGGAATTAAAATGCTGTTTTCAATTTTTTGATCTTTTTCCTATTTTCATAAAATCTTTTGAGGGAATCCTTGTCCCTAAAAACTCCCAAGCTGGATGTAGCATTGAAAGAATTTGTAATTTCTGTCCATGCCTGCTCTTTACTGCTGTTAGATGTCTTATCTGTTGGTTTATTTTCGAGAATATTTTTAAACATTTTTAAATTTGTCTTGTATCAGCATAAACAGGTTAAGCTTTTCTGCTGAAGAAAAGTTCTACTGTCTCTTCCTTTTACCTGCTGTAAATTCTACATCCGGTGTATTCATCTTCCCGGAAAAATAAAACAAGTTAAAAATATTACAGAAGAGTGTAATACTTCTTACAACTGTATCAACTTATAACTTATATTCTGTCATTGTTGAACGAATTATTATTTAAATTAGGAGATGAGATGCTTTGAGGAAGCATTTTTCGTTAAATTAAAAACGGGAGTATCGACTTCGGCTGAAAACATTTTGTAACTTGCAATTTGGCCAAAATCAATCTTTTTTTAAAACCACATGTAACTTTTTTTAAAGTACTGTAATGCGAGAAGTAAACAAAGCGACACATGTTTACTCGCGCCGAGCGAAGCGGTTACTTCTTCAGAATTACTACGACGTAAAAGACAGCTGCATGAATTTTCTCGGAATGTTGTTTACGAAAAGTAATTGGTAACCTTATGAACATTTCCTGCGTAGGCTTCTAGAATGTACTAGAACGTTCTTTATCGGGGTTGGGAGTGTATATATAAGGGGGCTTGTGATCGAGGGAGTTAGTTAGAAGTAGAGAAGCAGATGTGAACGCGACATACGATCCGAATGCGGAGCAGTACAAATAAATTAAATAGTGTCTAGTCTTAAATAGTGTACAAGTAGTTAAGTGTGTTAAATAAATTAGTGTTCAATTAATGTAAATAAATTATAAAATAAACGTTACATTGGTGTCAGAAGAGCGGATCATGAAGAAGTTACGCGAAATAAAAGTGGCCGAGTTAAAAAAAGAACTCGAGGAACGAGAATTTGAAACAGGAGGGAAGAAGACCGAACTCCAGGACCGACTCTCGGCATTTTTGAAAGAAAATGGCCAGGACCCGAAGTTTTCGAGTTCGAAGACGATGACATCACGAAGCACATCGCCGCCCAGAGGGAAGAAATCGCCGCCCAGAGGAAAGAAATCGCCGACCAGTGGGAAGACATCACTACTCAAATCGCCGCCCAGAGGGAAGAAATCGCCGCCCAGAGGGAAGAAAGCGGCGCCCAGAGGGAAGACATCACTGCTCAAATCGCCGCCCAGAGGGAAGACATCACTGCTCAAATCGCCGCCCAGAGGGAAGAAATCGCTGCCCAGAGGGAAGAAAGCGGCGCCCAGAGGGAAGACATCACTGCTCAAATCGCCGCCCAGAGGGAAGACATCACTGCTCAAATCGCCGCCCAGAGGGAAGAAATCGCTGCCCTGAGGGAAGAAATCGCCGATCAGAGGGAAGACATCACTGCTCAAATCGCCGCCCAGAGGGAAGTCATCACTGCTCAAATCGCCGGCCGGAGGGAAAACATAATTACTCATATTACTGCTCAAATCGCCGTCCAGAGGGAAGACATTTCCGCTCAAATCGCCGCCCAGAGGGAAGAGATAACCGACCAGATGGATGCTCAGCGTAAGGAGATTGAAGAGAAGATCAAGCAGTTGGAAGAACGACTAGAACAAGTCAGTAGCGGCGAGGGGAAAGAAGACGAAATTAAACAGAAGACGAAGCAGTTGGAAGAACGACCAAGGCGAGTCAGTAGCGGCGAGACGAAGGAAGAAATAAAGGCGGTCGTTCAACAAAACTCGATATCCACCAATCGTGTGACTCCCCCAACGTTCGACGGAAAAATTCCGTGGGCCAGTTACAAGAAGCAGTTTGAGGCAGCAGCGGAGGCTAATGCTTGGTCCCCTCACGAGAAAGCTGTTTCCCTAACGGTATCCTTACGTGGAGAGGCGTTGGAAGTTCTTCAGACGCTATCCACCGAGGAAGCCGGGAATTACAATGAGCTGCTGAGGCGACTGGAAATGCGGTTCGGCCAAACACATCTGGAGCAAGTCCATCAATCCCAGATGTCTAATCGCCGTCAGTGATCGAACGAGACCCTGCAGGAGTTCGAAGCGGACGTAGCCAGACTAGTGAGGTTGGCGTATCCCACGGCACCGGAACAGATGATGGAGTGCCTCTCAATGCAGACGTTCGTGAGCGGGCTGCGGGACCAGGAACTGCAGATGGCCCTGAGGCTAGCTCGACCGAAAACAGTAATGAACGCGCTCGCCATCGCACTAGAACATGAGGCAGCAATGGAAGCCTCCCGCATTCACGGTTGTGCTCGAGCGGTTACCGAGGAGGTAGGCACAGAAAAACTCGTGGAGAAGGCCGTCCAGCAGATCATGGAGTTGCTGTCAGCACAGAAGACGCGGCCCAAAACAACGGTGCCGGCAAAGGCCCCGGAAAAACTAATGCGGGTCGATAAAAGGGAGGGGACGTCGACCCGTGGCAATAGGAACCCCCGGGCCAGATAGCCTCGTTTTCCCACCAATTGGGTAGCGCGTACGTCGATGGCACTATCGACGGGAGATCCCACGCCATGCTTGTGGACACGGGAGCTACGAAGACGATCGTACGCCCGGAAGTTGTGAGGGACCGTAGGAAGATTAGGCCAAGTAGGTGGCAATTGAGAACTGCCACTGGGGAGAAGGCAGTAATACACGGTGAAGCAACGGTTAGCATGTCGTTGGGACGAGTAAAGTTTGACCATCCTCTTCTCATAGCCGAAATTGAGGAAGACGTCATACTGGGGATGGACGTCATGAGGAATCATGGATTCCAGTTGGATTTCGGACACCGAGTGTTGAGGATCGGTCAAGAAGAATTACTGCTACACAATCGTGACAACTTTGTGTTAGACGTAATAATGGCAGAAGATGTGATTCTCCCGGAACGAAGCGAAACAATCACCTCTACCTGTCTGAGGGGTGTTGTGGAAGAGGGAATTCCAGCCGTGATCGAGCCAGAAAACGATGACAATCGACTGGCTCGGGGGGTACTGGTAGGAAAGGCGCTCGTTACTCTCTCAAGTGAGTGCCTGTGCGACTACTTAACATCAATCAGTACCCGGTTACCATCAAGAAGGGTACGAAGCTGGGCACGTGTAAAGCCGCTTCGGCCATCGTAAGGGGCGTTAGTGAGGAAGAAAGGTCCAGACACACTCCGCAGGACTTGAAACAAATTCTTTCCCAGACCAGTGCGTTTCTCTCGCCCACACAGAAACAAAAGGCCCACGAATTAATAAATAAGTACCAGGACATATTTACCACCGAGAATGGAAAGCTGGGAAAGATCAAGGTCGTGACACATAAAATTGACACGGGCGAGACACGACCGATTCGACAAACAGCAAGACGACTACCCTTGGCCAAACGGGAAGAAGCCGAGAAAATCATCAGGGACCTAGAGCGGGACGGACTCATCGAGCTGTCAAGCAGTCCATGGGCCTCGCCGGTAGTACTGGTGAAGAAAAAGGATGGGACTACTCGATTCTGTGTAGACTACCGGCAGGTGAACAGTGTCACCAAAAAGGACAGCTTCCCGCTACCACGTATCGACGACACACTCGATACCCTTGCTGGATCCACGATATTTTCGACCTTGGATTTAAAAAGCGGCTATTGGCAAGTCGAAATGGACCCTGCCGATAAGGAAAAGACGGCATTTACCTTCGGTAACGGCCTGTGGCATTTTACAGTCATGCCATTCGGACTTTGTAATGCCCCAGCGACGTTTGAGAGGCTGATGGAGAGCGTGCTAATGGGTTTGACGTGGAAAACGTGCCTAGTCTATTTGGACGATGCCATCGTGATGGGCAAGACCTTCGAAGGACATCTGAAAAACTTAGAGGACGTCTTCCAGAGACTGCGAGGTGCGGGGCTGAAACTGAACCCGAAGAAATGTCAGCTCTTCAGAAGGAAGGTCTCTTACTTAGGGACGTAGTGAGCAGAGAGGGCGTCGCCGTTGATCCGGACAAGACAAGTACGGTGAAGGAGTGGCCAATACCGGTAGATAAACACCAGTTGAGGAGTTTTCTGGGTCTCTGCACGTACTACCGACGCTATGTCCAGATGTTCTCCGACGTCGCTAAGCCGTTGACAAGGCTCACGGAAGAAGGACGAAACTTCTGTTGGGATGAGGAATGCCAGTCTGCCTTCGACGAGCTGAAGAAGAAGTTGACCAGTGCCCCAGTGCTGAGTTTTCCTCTGCCAGAAGGACAGTTCATCCTGGACACCGAGGCGAGCAATGTGGGAATTGGAAGTGTTCTGTCGCAGCATCAGGAAGGGACAAGAACGTGTCCTTGGATACTTCAGCAAGGTAGTCTCCAAACCGGAGAGGAATTACTGCGTGACCCAGCGTGAATTATTGGCCATCGTTAAGTCCATCGAACACTTCCATAAATACTTGTGTGGAAGGAGGTTTTTGATCCGGACCGATCATGCTGCTCTTAAATGGCTCCTCCAGTTTAAGAATTCCGAAGGACAGATCGCTCGCTGGATCGAGAGACTTCAGGAGTATGACTTCGTCATAGAACATCGGCCAGGACAGAGTCATGGAAACGCAGACGCACTCTCGATAAGACCATGCCCTGATGAGTGTCCTCATTGTCATAGAGCTGAGGAAAAGTCCGAGAAAGTCTATCGAACGACCGTGGTCGCCGAGGAATGGACACCATCCTCGTTACGACAAGAGCAAGGAAAAGACCCGGTTCTCAAAGAAATCCTGGTTTGGAAAGAGGGAGGAGAGCGTCCTGAGTGGCAAAAGGTATCACCTGGCTCGCCAAAACTCAAGAGCTATTGGGCACAGTGGGACTCGTTAGTGGTTGAGGATGGACTACTAAAACGCGTACTGGAGAGCCAAGACGGGACGGAGGAAAGACGGCAGTTGGTAATTTCCTCCAGTAAAATCCCGGAGGTCTTGCGGCACCTTCATGACGAATCGTCTGGTGGACATCTAGGGTTCAAGAAAACGCTGCAGAAGGTACGGGAGCGATTCTACTGGATCAATTGTTCAGACGACGTGAAGGACTGGTGCAAGAAATGTACTACATGCTTTGCAAGTAATGGGTCACAAAGACGACCGAAAGCTCCCATGAAACAATATAACGTCGGAAGCCCCTTCGAAAGGATCGCTATTGATATAGCAGGACCCTTCCCTGAGACCGAAAAGGGGAATAAATACATCCTGGTCGTAATGGACTATTTTACGAAGTGGGTAGAAACGTACGCTCTCCCTAATCAGGAGGCAGAGACAGTGGCCGATGTGCTCGTGAAGGAGCTGATCTGCCGGTTTGGAGTACCCATGGAATTACACTCGGATCAAGGAAGAAACTTTGAGAGTGGCCTATTCTTCCGGAGGATATGTGAGAAGTTTGGGGTACGAAAAACAAGAACCACGGCCCTTCACCCTCAGTCTGACGGCATGGTAGAACGGATGAATCGCACCCTCAACCGCTATCTGGCGAAAATGGTCTCGTCACATCAACGAGACTGGGACGAACACGTGCCGTTCTTCCTGATGGCCTACCGCTCGGCCGTTCATGAGTCGACAGGACAAACTCCAGCCAAAGTCCTGTTCGGGCGAGAACTTAAACTGCCCTGTGATCTAATCTTTGGCGCTAGACCGGACGAGGACGTTTCGGGGGAAGATTACGTCTCCCGGATGCGGCAAAGGATGAACGAGATTCACGATCAGGTCCGGTACCAACTAAATATCGCCAGTGATCGCATCAAAGAGCGTTACGACATCAACGCTAAAGAGGGTGGCTACCAAATGGGAGATCGAGTTTGGCTATACAACCCACAGAAGAAACATGGTTTGTCCCCTAAGTTACAGACCAATTGGGAAGGTCCCTATGTTGTGAAGAAACGAATCAATGACGTGGTCTACCGGGTAAGCAAACTACCAAACGGCAAGCCGAGAGTAGTGCACTTCAATCGGTTGGCACCCTATGAGGGGTCGCACGATGAGGCGGAGGTTCCCCGAGTAAGAAACAAGTTGGCGCAGGAAAACGAACTTTCGTTCGAAGAATTTATGAGCGCCTACGGGGGTACCGGAAAAGCACGGTATGGGCACGGTAATCCTGTGAAAAACAACAGGATTTGTTCAGCGTACCTGAAGAATACTCGTTGGCCCATTGTGTGTCCGCCGACCTGGTAATGTCACGAGGTATCGCCACAGTTTTCAAGAAGAAGTACAGGCGCTTGGAACAACTCAGAGCGCAACTCCCGGAAATTGGCAAGGTTCTGGAACTACGTGACAACGTAAGACACATCTTTTATCTGGTTACGAAGGAGATCGGGTCCCTTAAACCATGTTATCACGATGTATGGCGAACCTTGCATAGGCTACGAGACCGACTGCAGGAGCTCGACATCAGGAAGCTAGCTGTCCCCAAGTTAGGTGCTGGACGAGATCAGCTGGACTGGAGGGTTGTCCGGAATATGCTGGAAGTAGTGTTGAAGAATACTGGAGTGGAAGTTTTAGTCTGCTGTTTTGGGCCTGCACCATATCGACTGGGGAAGACGGCCCCCTGTTATTTTGACGCCACGTCTCGCTGTAAGCGGGGGGCTAACTGCCGGTTCCTGCATGGGCCTACCAGGGATACGTTCCGAGACGAAACGTCTCTAAGGCGGGGGCAGTGTAATGCGAGAAGTAAACAAAGCGACACATGTTTACTCGCGCCGAGCGAAGCGGTTTCTTCTTCAGAATTACTACGACGTAAAAGACAGCTGCATGAATTTTCTCGGAATGTTATTTACGAAAGTAATTGGTAACCTTATGAACATTTCCTGCGTAGGCTTCTAGAATGTACTAGAACGTTCTTTATCGGGGATGGGAGTGTATATATAAGGGGGCTTGTGATCGAGGGAGTTAGTTAGAAGTAGAGAAGCAGACGTGAACGCGACATACGATCCGAATGCGGAGCAGTACAAATAAATTAAATAGTGTCTAGTCTAGTGTACAAGTAGTTAAGTGTGTTAAATAAATTAGTGTTCAATTAATGTAAATAAATTATAAAATAAAAGTTACAGTACCTACCTCTTTGGATTTATGTCAGCAATCCTACACAAATTCACTAAATTTTCATGAAGTTCGTAAATCTCTAATCAATTTTGCATGTAATCAAAATTTGACATTTGTGCCGGTGTTGCCAGAATGTACCCTGGAGATAACAGGGACTTTCCTAACTACACAACAAAAAGTAATGGTGGATACGGTATTAGTGTAAACCTTTAGTTAGTGTTAATCCAGAGTTATTTAACAAATGGTTAAGGGTGTTATTGGTTGATACGGGCCTTAAAGTAATAACGGGAATTATGAAATGCTCTAACAAGCTTTAAAGCTTCCTATTTATTTAAAGTCGATAATGAAAGTGGCCCTTAAACATCAGATTAAGTTAATTCCCGATTAAAACAGCCAGTTAACTGAATCGCAGTTATAAATAACAAACGAAAGTAGTCGTACTTTAGTTGGTTGCCTGTTTTAATCAGGAATTAATATAATCCGATGTTTAATCAGAAGCAAAAGTACCGTCCCTTAAAGCACTAAGGCCCGTATCCACCAATAACACCCTTAACCATTTGTTAAATAACTGTGGATTAACACTAACTAAAGGTTTACATTAATACCGTATCCACCATTACTTTTTGTTGTGTAGTTAGGAAATTCCCTGTTATCTCCAGGGTACATTCTGGCAACACCGGCACAAATGTCAAATTTTGATTACATGCAAAATTGATTAGAGATTTCCGAACTTCATGAAAATTTAGTGAATTTGTGTAGGATTGCTGACATAAATCCAAAGAGGTTGGTACTTTAATAAAAAGTTACATGTGGTTTTAAAAAAAGATTGATTTTGGACCAAATTGCAAGTTACAAAATGTTTTCAGCCGAAGTCGATACTCCCGTTTTTACTTTAACGAAAAAGGTTTCTACAAAGCAACTCATCTCCTAATTTAAATAATAATTCGTTCAACAATGACAGAATATACTGTAACGTTTATTTTATAATTTATTTACATTAATTGACCACTAATTTATTTAACACACTAAACTACATGTACACTAGACTAGACACTACATAATTTATTTGTACTGCTCCGCTTTCGGATCGTATGTCGCGTTCACTTCTGCTTCTCTACTTCTAACTAACTCCCTCGATCACAAGCCCCCTTATATATACACCCCAACCATGGTCGAGATTCGTCTCGTACCTTCTAGAAGGCACGATTGTTCTTTTAACAACGCCTACGCAGGAAATGTGCAGAAGGTCACAAATTACTTTTCGTAAACAACATTCCAGGAAAATTCAGGCAGCTGTCTCTTACGTCGTAGTAATTCTGAAGAAGTAACCGCTTCACTCGGAGCGAGTAAACATGTGTCGCTTTGTTTACTTCTCGCATTACAATAAGTTATAAGTTGATACAGTTGTAAGAAGAATTACACTCTTCTGTAATATTTTTAACTTGTTTTATTTTTCCTGGAAGATGAATACACCGGATGTAGAATATGCAGCAGGTAAAAGGAAGAGACAGCAGAACTTTTCTTCAGCAGAAAAGCTTAACCTGTTTATGCTGATACAAGACAAATTTAAAAATGTTTAAAAATATTCTCGAAAATAAAGCAACAGATAAGACACCTAACAGCAGTAAAGAGCAGGCATGGAAAGAAATTACAAATTCTTTCAATGCTACATCCAGCTTGGGAGTTTTTAGGGACAAGGATTCCCTCAAAAGATTTTATGAAAATAGGAAAAAGATCAAAAAATTGAAAACAGCATTTTAATTCCTCTTTTTTCGACTTCGTTAACGAATGCAATACTAGATAAATCTACCAAAATCAAATTGTTAACATTTCAAAACACTGCGTATTGTGTTCACTAAACATAACCTTTCTTTAAAATAACGGACTGTTTGTTATCTGAACTGGCCAAAATTTGCCAGTTAAGTTTAACATTCGGTTAAAAGCATAATTTTGTTGGTGGATATGAAAATACGTGGTTAACTGCTAGTTAAGAGATAACTGTCGTTTTTTAACATTGGTGGATACGGGCCTAAACAGTTTTATGCTTACTACAGTAAACCCATAAAATAATAAAGAGTTATAGAACAGAAACTGCAATGATCGGTAAGGGGAACTTCTTGCAGCGCTGTCGGTGACTGACCAATGCAACTAAAACGATGATAACAGATTTTACAGGTTTCGTCCTTCCAGCTGTTGGTAATCAGGTTTGTTTCTGCAGCGATTGGAATCGGTCTCAAACTGTCAGAGGCATGCATAGTAGAAATTGTTCTGACAGTTCGAAACCATTTCCAATCGCTGCAGAAACAAGCCAATTATTATTAAAGATATCAACGTTTCCGTCTCATAATTATTCGTCAAATGTGTAACATATAGTATATTACGCTGCATTTTGCACTTGTGACACTTTAAACAAGTATCTATAATGGTACGAAGAAGTCGTACTTAATTTATGTCACACTTCTTAATCGTTAATTTATTCCACTTCAAACGCTCTCACTATTTCGCTATTTACTCTTGCGGTTTCCGTCTATCTCTCGTCCGCCGCGTACACTTTTTATAGTTCCTCATAATGTTTTCCCGACTTTACGAGATAATTCGAGAACGCACTCGATTGTTCTTTTAATAATGTTTACGTAGAAAATGTCCAGAACGTCATAAATTACTTTCCTTAAATAATAATCCGGGAGTATTCATGGAGCTGTCTTTTTTTTATGAAATTTAATTAAGCGCAGCGCCATCCCTTTGAAGCCAGCCGCCGACGTAAGACGGGAGTAAACACATTTCGCTCGGCAATTTACATTTTACGTTACAATATCAATCTATGTCAAACCTCAGAACGAAAACCAGGCATCAAATCCCTGCAGAAGTAAGTATAACACAGCCCGAGCAAACTGGAAGGAACTTCTAAACGGAAAAACTCAAGGAAACTCCTATCTCCATTAACAAGCTACAGGAAATTATAATAAAAGCGGCAGACCAACATATCCCAGCTAAATACATTCGATCCTTTCCTCCCTCTCTTCCATGGTGGGATAAAACATGCACATTCATGGTGGAAAAGAAATAGAAAGCATTTAAAACTTTCAAAAAGACACAATTAATGGAGGATTACATCTCGTTCAAAAAACAAAGAGCTCAGACAAGAGTTTTCCTGAGAAATAGGAAAAGAGATAGCTTTAAGAGATTCACGGAACTTCTGTCTCCCCTTACACGAATTAAAGAAGTCTGGCACAATATAATTTTTTTTTCAAGAGCGCGTCGACCAAATGGGATACAGTTAAACCCGCCAATAGTTCCCCAAATATACATGGAATTGTTACATGGACTCACACAGGGGAATCCATCCAACAATACACATTCGACTGCATATAACAAAAACAAAAGTCCAGAATTCACAATGGAAGAATTGATATTCGCATGTGAAATTAGGAAAGACTCATCAGCTCCAGGCCTGGACTACCTTACGTATTCCATTCTCAAGAACGTACCTACCGTAGCACTAACTCACCTGCTACAATTCTACAATGCACTACTAACAAACAAAATGGAAATTCCCGCTCCCTGGCTCCATCAAATAATATGCCCGATCCTAAAGCCGGGAAGAAACCCAGAATTGACCAATAGCTGGAGACCAATAGCTCTCTCTTCAGTCCTTCCAAAAACTTTGGAAACGATCATTAAAAATAGACTAGACTGCTACCTAGAAAATGCAAGGATTCTATCTCCAAACCAAAGTGGTTTCCGAAAAGGACACAATATTACGGACAACCACATTCAACTATATGCTGATATAATCCAAGGACTAGCCAAATATCAAAATTCAATTGCAGTTTCCCTTGATATCAAAGGGGCTTATGATAACATCCAGTATGAAACAGTAATTCAAGCATTAAACAAGGCCAATGTTCTAGGAGACATGAGAGACTTAATAGGAAAAATTATAATCAAAAGAACTGTCTTCATCAGAACACCAGCAAACAGGTTGGACGGTCCAGGAATCATCAAAAGAGGAGTCCCACAAGGATCTCCACTTAGTCCAATTCTCTTCAATTTAGCCTGCAACGAGGTCTACAGACTCCAAACCCCAACCACCAAGATTAATGGATATGCAGACGACTTAGTAATAATTTGTTCTACAGCAAATCCATCGCAAAATATCATGGCTGTTGAAATCAATGGGATTATACCTCTCTCCTGAAAAATGCGTTCCTATAATGTTCAAGATAGGATCAAAGATAACCCGACACTGAGTGTTAAAATACATAACCTACCATTATCATGGGCGGAGGAGACAAAATATCTTGGAACTATTTTCGACGCAAAATTAACTTGGAGCTCACACATTCGCATGCTCGAAATACAAGCAATCAAAGGACTAAATTTGATAATATCCCTTTGTCGGACGAATTGGGGAGGTCACCCCATGACATTGCTAAACCTGTATAAAGCCATCGTTCAACCTCACCTGGACAACACGTCGATCCTTTGTGGGGGAGCGGCAAAGTATCTACTAACCAAACTAGATCGAATACAGTATCAATCACTACAAGCTATACTAAGCGCACTAAAAACCACCCCGACCCAAATCTTACTCTCTGAAAGTGGATTGACTGACCTCAACTCCAGACGGACAATATTGGCTTCAAAGCCAATAAGCGATAAGTTCCAAACCAGAAATTCATGACAAAATGCTAAAATTATCCATAATATGGGCCACAGATACAAAACTTTAGTCTACAAGAAATATTCCTCCTCTAATTAAATCATTTGAAGAAATTACAGAGTCCCATGACAGAATACAAAATAGTAATAGGCTTCCATGACACATCACTCCGTTGGAAGATCAAATAAACAAAATTAGAGTCAACAATTTCACCAAAGATAATGATGAAGATGCTGGAAGTCATATAATAATTCTAGATAGAATAAGAGAGAAGTTTCCCAACTATACGACAGTTTTCACGGATGCATCCAAAATCAAGGAACGCCTGGGTTATGGGATTTATGCTCATAACAAAATTCAAGTCTGTGATCAGTTACCACCCTCCTTCTCGATTTACACAGCAGAACTATACGCCATAATGTAGGCAATCCTAAAAATTCGACAAAAAAATATGCGTCTTGTACTTATCCTGTCAGATTCCCAATCAGCACTCCAACAAGTTGCAAATTCAGGCTACTATTCCAAAAACAACAAGTTTGCCTTGGAAATTAGGGAACAAATCAATAGACATAACAGATCCATAGGAAAAATTGAGATAGGATGAATACCCAGCAATGTAGGTGTCCCTGGTAACGAGAAGGCGGATGAGTTGGCCAAACCAGGGACGAAAGTTCCAAGATATACATTCCCCACCAGCACACCAGCTGATATTATTACACAACTTCAGAAAATATTAATTAAGAGATTGGAGAATACATTTACAAACATCAGTAAAGTCAAAGATAAAGATTATGGAATTGGGATTGGCAAACCATTGAACCAGCCATGGTTTCGACTCCTCCCCAACCTATCCAGGAGAGAGATGGTCAACCTCGTCCGGCTTCGGTCGGGGCATGTATTGACAAGCGTTTACAAGAAAAAAATCAACAAACAAGACTCAGACCTATGCCGATGTCGTCACC
Organism: Cryptocephalus moraei; assembly: GCA_946251905.1. Lineage (NCBI taxonomy): Eukaryota > Metazoa > Arthropoda > Insecta > Coleoptera > Chrysomelidae > Cryptocephalus > Cryptocephalus moraei. The sequence goes on from OX276466.1 coordinate 17,826,918, forward strand.
CAAAAGATATTCAACATATCTTTTTTAACTGTCAACTCAATCAAAATAATATTCACTTGCTACATAAGAAATTAGATACCCGAAATTCAAAAATTAACCCAGTTTCGTTGCATGATATTATATTTAAAAATCTAACATGATAATATTAGACTATAATGACTCGTTCTTACAAAATTCAAACATCAAGATTTAAACTCAATGCACGGAGACTCCGCTAACCATCACGCAAGACAGATATCTCCAGAAGAACGAATCCTTTTTTAACAAATTAACCAGGTTTTTTAGACTCTTCGACCGAAGCTCCGTCCTGAATAGCCGCTGCTGCTGAAGGACGATAAAATCAAAATTTAAAAAAAATAATCTCAAGGTCGCCCATAAGACTTTCTGTTCTATTCGCGAAGTTCCTGTATCAATAGATGGCGCTATACAGAGTTATGTGGTTATATTGTGGGATCTCCTGTACTCCCAACCCAGAAGAAGAGTTTTTTTCTTGTGTTCTATGTTCCATGAGATATTCTGTGATACTGGGGGAAGACGACGAGAGCGATAGGTTACGTCGAAAGTTGAGCGTCGAGCTGAGATCACTGTTTCTCTTTGGGTGACTGGCGATTGACGAGTGAAACGCGTAACGCGTGATTGTAGTTCCCGAAATAAAGTAGTATACCGTAAAGTGAATCGGAATCTCATTATTCGTTAGTGAACCCCTTTTCGCCTACAATTGGGTATTTTCACATTTTTTTGAAAATTGGCTAAATGAGAGATTATATGCCTATAAATCTTAGGTTAATATTAAAAATAAATAAATCAAACACATTCAAGCAAAAAAGTCATTTGAAATTGAAACGCTAGGAATTGGCGCCAAAACTATCTTTCTGAAGGTTATAGCCCTCTGACGTCACATGTGTAAATATTGTTTTTAGAAACCTATTTCAGTCCTATTGTAATTTCTTTAACCTGGGGTAATCTGTGCTTTTATTTACGCGGCTACAAACAAAAGCTTGCATAAAAGCAGTTTAGGACAGCCTTTTCAAGTTTTTGAAGGACTACAAGGTAAATGAATGGTTTTGTACGGATCTCGCAACAAGTGCTATTGTACCTTGTTGTACAAGCACATCTGTAAGTACACCAAACAAAATATTTGTTCGTGTACCTCGAGATTATGGGCGTAAGAAACTGTGGTTTTCAGCAGGAAGACGTGATATGCCCAAATCCAAAAGTGAATTTTTCTGTTCTGAAGACCATTTTAAAGTAAGTTAAAAGTAAGGTTATGTTATGTTATCTTATACAAAAGTAATAATTTTTTTTTATTTAGTTGGAAGAAGACATGGAAAATTATGTACGTTTTAAACTGATGAGATGTTATGTTATTTTATCATAGACTACGGATCGGTATAAGGCGCGATGTGCCGAGTGGGAGCGAGAGGCAAATAAATAAGGCGACTTGTTTCTCACTCTAAATGGGCGGAGCTAACAACTCCGTAACCATGACGCTCTAACCTCTACAGCCTCATGTCAATCATGTGTCAGCACAATCAAGAATTTGTTATCACTTATCTTCGAAAACTATTGAGGAAATATAAGAAATGAAATAAAACTTGTAAATATAGTGAGAAATCAGTGGAATTGAGAAGAAAAAGTTCGTTTTCTTGGAGTTTAGAACCCGCGACCTCCAAAATCATAAAATAATAAAGGTTTATAGAACAGAAAGTCTTATGGGCGACCTTGAGATTTGTTTTCTGACTTGGTCGGTCAAAGGATGGCGCTGTTGTATTAATTTGAGTAAAGTCACTGAATGAGGAAAGTACCGCAATTCAATGTCCCAACGTGTTAGAGAGAGAAGTACATTTTCGGACACAATATGGCGGATTACAGCTACAATCTGCCTGTTTCATGCCTATTGTTGTGTTTTGTGGACTGTGGGTTATGTGTCATAGTGTGTCATATTTGTTTATTTTATTGTATATAGCTGTAAATTAATTTTTATGTACATTTTTCTCTCGCGAAATTTCGTTTTTACTTTTTGGGAATAAAAATGCCAAGTTGTTGTTTTATCTTTCAAAACAAGCAAATTTTTGTTTTCTATTTTGAATTTCGCGCGGCGCGACGCGGACACAATATGGCCGCCCATTGCGGTACTTTCCTCATTTAGTGACTTTAAATTTGAGTAAACTTTAAATTTGAGTTAAATTTGAGTAGAGAATTTGAAAAGTTTGGCAGCCAACGTAACTTAATTAATCCTGTATTCTGTGCGTCCTGTGCGCTTATCGGCTGATCGAACCTAACCACAACCACACAATAATCACATAAACGTGACATTACCTTTTGAATATAAGTGAAATTCGTTTGTGGTGAATAAATTGTGCGGCTTATTTAATAATGGAAGTGAGGCCTTGTGGGGAACGGGAAAAGACCTACAAAAAATGTGCCGTGCCAGGATGTCCTTTCAGCTGTGAATGTCTCATCTCATCGGTTCCTAGCGGTACAGCAGATCAGGAATCCCAAACTGCAGACTATGGATAGACAAACTATCTACAGGAATCACATGGTGTGTCAAATACACTTCATGCCTGAAGATATTGTCCCGATTGGTAAGAAGGGCATTAAGTATACCGCCTTTCCTGCTCTACATTTGCCCCAAGAGACAAATGGTAAGTAACATCTATAGTTCTCTATGATAAATGTGTTTAGTAAAAATGTACTTCATTCTATTAGTAATTATTGTTATTTTTATTGCTGCTCTGCTGTCTATTTACATTGCTCTTTTTTGTATCTCATGTAAAATGTTCTAGTGTAATTCTAGAAATTTAAATAATAAATAAATAAATACAATACATTAAAGTTGATTTCTTTACACATTATCATTCATCAGCAAAGATATCAATTTCTTCGTACCATTATTAGATACAGTTTCAAAGTGTAACAAGTGCAAAATGCAGCGTAATATATCATTTGTTACACATTTGATGAATAATTGTGAGACGGAAACGTTGATATCTTTGATAATAATTGGCTTGTTTCTGCAGCGATTGGAAATGGTTTCGAACTGTCAGAATAATTTCTACTACGTATGCCTCTGACAGTTTGAGACCGATTCCAATGGCTGCAGAAACAAACCTGATTACCAACAGCTGGAAGGACGAAACCTGTAAAATCTGTTATCATCGTTTTAATTGCATTTGGGAATCACCGACAGCGCTGCAAAAAGTTCCCCCTACCGAATATTGCAGTTTCTGTTCTATAACTCTTTATTATTTTATGTCCAAAATAAAAGGACGTGACGTAACTGACAAGGCAAGAGGTTAGATCGTCATGGTTATGGAGTTGTCAACTCCGCTTATTTAGAGTGAGAGGCAAGTCGCCTTATTTATTTGCCTCTCCCTCCCATTCGGCACATCGCGCCCTATACCGATCCGTAGTCTAATAGTATTATGTCTATGTATCTTATACACAAGTAAGATTTTTTTTTATTCAGTTGGAAGAAGAGATGGAAAATTATTTACGTTTTAAACTGATGGGTGGAAAAATAATAATGAAACGGGACGTAGTTCCACATATTTTTGGGTGCCAACGAGCTTGGAAAAGAGCTGGGACTAACGTAAATATGTTCTCGAAATTAATTCAAAGTGATGGTGTATACGAAACAAATGTAAGAGTATCTGAAAATGAAATTTGTGGCTCAGCCGGGATACGAACCCGGATCTCCCAATATAGCTGGGACTAACGTTCTCCCACGTTCTTTGCCTATGAAGAGAGAACGTTTAGTAGCATTTTAGTAGCAGAAACTACTATCAATACCTGTGTGAATTTTTATTGTTAGTAACAATAATTATAATCTTAAACGCCAACCAGCATGATATAGATTTGGCTTTGTTCTGAACTATTCTTATAATTTATTTATAACAATGGTCACACTGTCTTTTACTGAATGCATATTTTGCACATATATACTTACATTGCTGCTTTTAAACCTCTGATTTCAGCTGAATTAAAACATTCCTCCTTTTTTATGTAATACATTACCATAAACATATCCATAACTAATAAATAACTAATCAAAAACACTATTTTACGACGCGAATAATACAAATTACTAGATTTGGTCGCAATTTAATTCCTACAGTCCAGGTTTCGAAAAATCTATTTGTGGACTGCAGAACGGACCCTTGTTTCCCGTCAAGTGACGTCACGACCAATGAGCGGCCGTTTCGCTGGTCCTTTAATTTATCGCACATTTACTGCTTTTTATACCCTGAAATACTTGGTACTGGGTCTATTACACGATTTTTTAAGATCATAAAATTTGTCTGAGGGTTCGTCCCTATGAATTTAGATACATTTCGTTTAATTTAAAATATATGGCAAATACCCAATTGGTGACCCCGCACGTTGAAGTGAAACGGGTGCTACGAAAAGCGTCGTGTTGATCGACGGCATCCTGCCGAGGTAGGAGCCCTGCGAAGGAAGCCAGTGCAGTTGGTGTGCATTCAGTCGCACAGTCCGCCAAGTGGATTTGAGGCAGGTTGGAGCCCCCACATCGGCAGCGTGTTCCTGTACCGGACTTCCGGCATCCGCCATTTTCGTCAACTAGCCCGCCATTCGCCCATTTTGGCGCCTAGGATCTACCGAGATTACCGACCAACCGGACCAACAAAATTTGTTCGTGTCGTGAGTTGTGTGACGTACAAACCCGCACGCGTATAATCTGTATTTGCAGTTGCATATCAAAGTCTCGTTCGTCATTTTAAGTTTTATGATCTGTGATTTTAAGGTTATTCTTCTTCTTTTTCTTCCTTTAGATTAATCGCCGACCTAATATGATCGGTAGATTTGGGCTCGGATCCTAGTCCATTCACCCAGAAGCGATGACTATCCTGTTGTCATCCTTTATAGACCGTGAGATAGCGACCGTTTTTTGATAACGTTTAATGCCCGTCTGCCGATCCTAGAAATGACATATTTCATCACTGAAAGGTGATTAAAGCAATAAAATTTACCCCCCACGTGTTAGTGTAGTGAGTGTAAGTGCAGTGCTTAATTAAGAACCACACTGTATATGTAGTAGTAAGCGTTTAATAGGTTTAAATTAATATTGTACGCGTAAGCAAATAGGTAGCAGTAAGGTATACGTATGTAAAGTAGATTTAGTATGGATAATTATATAAAACCGATCGGATGTAATTTGTTTCTGTCCAAGCACCCTTATCAACAAACAGTTAGTACAAGAAGTTTACCACATGGCGATCCTGCGAAACTGAAACCTACGGATCTTGTTATCGGCGAAGAAAATGGGCAGTTCACAATCGAAAGAAGAGGTGATCATATCGCAAGCTGGAAATAGTGGAGGCCAAAGCAATTCAACAGGCACATCCAACGTTCTTGGAGTAAGAGAAATTTTGGAGCTAGCAGTGATCATCGTAGCAGTGCTGATAACATTCGCATTTTGTTACAACAAGTGCAAGAGGCGTTTCGAACAGAAGATCAGGAACGAAATCAGAAGAAGCCAGGAATTAGTGTAAGAAGTAGAAGACCCACCCCGCAGTTTTCGTCACCCCGCCGTTTTCGTTATCATCGTCCCACTCCCGTCCCAGAAGTGATGCTACTGGTTGAAGGATGCTGTACGTCTTGGTGCCACCTAGGTCATGTCGGAGGAAAAGGAGTTTAAGTTCCTTTTAGAAGAAGTCAGAGTCTTCCATCGTAATTTAGGAAAGGATACCATCGAGCGACGACGAGACAAAGGTGTTACTGATCGCAAGGTACAATCGTTAAATGAATTTAAAACCACTCTAAATAAGTTAATAGAATTGTTTAATAAGTCTACAGTAGATGTTAAAGTTAAAGATGAAATTAGGGTATGCGTTGAACAAATACGCAAATATTTTGATGATATAACAGCACAATTACAAGCGAGATTGGTAGAAGCTATATCAGATAATCCTAAGTCCGAAGATCTTGAGTTAACATCTAAATATTTGCAAAGTTCTAATAAAATGGACAAGTTTGATTTAAAAACAGCTTCAAGTTTATTGCCTTTGATGGATGGTACTGAAAAATCAACAAAACAGTTAATTGACGCCATCGACCTGTACGATAGTTTTTTGGATGTAGAAGGGAAGAGATTTTTAACCAAGTACATTTTACAAACCCGTTTATCACAAAGTGCGAAATGTAGATTAAATACTGAGTATATGATATAACAGCACAATTACAAGCGAGATTGGTAGAAGCTATATCAGATAATCCTAAGTCCGAAGATCTTGAGTTAACATCTAAATATTTGCAAAGTTCTAATAAAATGGACAAGTTTGATTTAAAAACAGCTTCAAGTTTATTGCCTTTGATGGATGGTACTGAAAAATCAACAAAACAGTTAATTGACGCCATCGACCTGTACGATAGTTTTTTGGATGTAGAAGGGAAGAGATTTTTAACCAAGTACATTTTACAAACCCGTTTATCACAAAGTGCGAAATGTAGATTAAATACTGAGTATAATAACAATAAGGATTTAATTGAGGATTTGAAAAAAACACTTTTATAAGCTTCACTATTGTCTTTAAAAGGATAACGCCCTTATGAGAAAATAAGACAAAGTAGAAAAACACGTCTTTATTCTCTAACAGAATATCTCGGTCTTTTTTTAGTATCCCTCGGCCGGTCATATGCCGACCCGAAAATTCCTCCCTCAAGGGCCTCAAGGTCTCCCGAGTTTACCACCGATCGGCGCGACCAGTGGCGGTCCGACACGTTTTGGTCTTACAGTCGGCCATGGCTACCGTATCCTCGTCCCGAGGATATTCGTGCTCCAAAGGAATCTGAAACACACAACTTTTATTACTTTTGGTCCTATAAACTAAAAGAAGAAGGACCACATCCATTTCTGGCAGATCCTTATTTATACATTTTTTTTTATAATCTTAAGGCTCGCCTCTGGGTGATAAGACCTCGTAGGTCTACCCCCTTGCGTCGAACGTTTCGACCAAGTGGCTCTGAGGACTCGGCTCTTCCGTGAAATGCCGGGTCGCCTTCAGAACCACCTGAAGCGTTAATTCTACTACTTCGTCTCCGTGCAACGTTTTGCTCAGATGCAGCGTTGTAACGATGATCGGCTGTTGACATACGGATTAGACGCCGTCTTTTGACAGCGTGTCCCTTTTTGGCCACCATCTACGTTAGATATGCCCACATCCAGGTTTGGTCTTGGATCCGTTGACCTAGACACATACAAATGATCATCGTGCCGTCCCAAGATGTCATCCACGTTGGAAGCATCCTCTAAGACATTAGACTGTGAACTTTTCACGTTGGTTGGATCATCGTTATGTCCCAAGATGTCTTCTGCGTTAGAAGCATCCTCTAAGACATTAGCCTGTGAACTTTTCACGTTGGCTGGATCATCGTTACGTCCCAAGATGTCATCCACGTTGGAAGCATCCTCTAAGACATTAGACTGTGAACTTTTCACGTTGGTTGGATCATCATTATGTCCCAAGATGTCTTCTGCGTTAGAAGCATCCTCTAAGACATTAGCCTGTGAACTTTTCACGTTGGCTGGATCATCGTTATGTCCCAAGATGTCTTCTGCGTTAGAAGCATCCTCTAAGACATTAGCCTGTGAACTTTTCACAATGGCTGGATCATCGTTACGTCCCAAGATGTCATCCACGTTGGAAGCATCCTCTAAGACATTAGACTGTGAACTTTTCACGTTGGTTGGATCATCATTATGTCCCAAGATGTCTTCTGCGTTAGAAGCATCCTCTAAGACATTAGCCTGTGAACTTTTCACGTTGGCTGGATCATCGTTATGTCCCAAGATGTCTTCTGCGTTAGAAGCATCCTCTAAGACATTAGCCTGTGAACTTTTCACAATGGCTGGATCATCGTTACGTCCCAAGATGTCATCCACGTTGGAAGCATCCTCTAAGACATTAGACTGTGAACTTTTCACGTTGGTTGGATCATCATTATGTCCCAAGATGTCTTCTGCGTTAGAAGCATCCTCTAAGACATTAGCCTGTGAACTTTTCACGTTGGCTGGATCATCGTTACGTCCCAAGATGTCATCCACGTTGGAAGCATCCTCTAAGACATTAGACTGTGAACTTTTCACGTTGGTTGGATCATCGTTATGTCCCAAGATGTCTTCTGCGTTAGAAGCATCTTCTAAGACATTAGCCTGTGAACTTTTCACGTTGGCTGGATCATCGTTATGTCCCAAGATGTCATCCACGTTGGAAGCATCCTCTAAGACATTACCCTGTGAACTCTTCACAATGGCTGGATCATCGTTATGTCCCAAGATGTCTTCTGCGTTAGAAGCATCCTCTAAGACAAGGTTTGATCCAGCCAGGTCCGTTGACCTTGTGACTTCTTAACCACTGCTTCCACACTGAGCACGTTGCTCTATGATAACGTTTTAGTCTTCTGGAGATTCGTCGCAACTCTCTTGTCTAGTGACAAACAATTTCATTTTGTCGACCGCACATACGCCTTTGAAATGTTTCTGGGATCTAACTGCACCAGGAAGATCCTCAATGACGTAGCGGTCGTGATCAAGTATGGCCCGAACCACGTATGGCCCTGTGTACTTCGGCAATAGTTTCCTACTCTTTCCGTCACTAGAGGCGACGTTGTCCCGGATGAGAACTTGATCACCGATGTTGTATGTCTTTGTTTCCCTTCGTTTCGCATCAAACCTTTCTTTTTGTTGAATCTGAGATTTTGTTATGTTTGTGCCAGCCAACTTCCTGTTGTATGCTCTTTGATCAGATGAGTCGTTGCTTTCTATTTCGTTTGTTAAAAAGGAATCAACGCTTGAGCGTGGCGTGAAACCAAATAACAAACTATGTGGGCTTTTCCCCGTAGACTTTTGTATAGATGAGTTTAAACTAAATCTAATCTGACTCAACTGTTTATCCCAATTTTGTTCGTCATCTGTACTTGCAGCTAGAGCAGAGAGGATAGTACGGTTATATCTCTCTACTTGGCCATTTGCTCGTGGAGTTGCTGTAGCATTATACACTACCTTAATACCCAGCTGATTTGTAAACTCTCTAAAAGATTTGCTAGTATAGGCGGTGCCCTGATCGCAAATAATTCTCCGGGGAACACCAAACGTTTCGATGATTTCCCTGAGAAACTTCACAACAGGTCCCGCCTTCGTACTGGATACTGCTTTTAGGGTTAAAAATTTTGTGAATCCGTCGACGCACACAATTAGATAACTATTTCCGGCCTTACTCTTGACGAATGGCCCTAAATGATCGATATGTAAGGTATCCATAGGCTCAGCAACCTTTTCTATAGGATGAAGCAAACCAAATTTCTTTCCACCTTGTTGTTTATTGTAGCTACACCCCAGGCAATACTGAATATGTCTCGAAACATATTTCTTTATGTTCGGGAACCAATAATGTTGTCGAATTAAAGACAACGTCTTTTCTAGAGAGAAGTGTCCAGCTAATTCGTGGCAATAAGTAGTCACGGCGAAACGGGAAGTTTTCGGAACGACCCATTTAAGACCATCTGGTGTAATTTTAAAAATTCGTTTATCTTTCAGCTGATATTCTTTGTGAAGTTGTTTTTCTTCCGCGTCTCTAGGTTTTCTTGTCAATACTTCCTGGATGTATTTACAGCGGGAATCGCTCATCTGCACCGCTAATACCCAGTCGTCTTCAGTAATATTTATTGTCAATACCGGAAGTTCAAGTAACTCCTCGGCAGGGTTATCTACAGGGTTCCGGCTTAACGCATCAACGTGTGCCATGCGCACGCCAGGCCGATAGTCTACAGAAAAATCATATTCCTGAACTATCATCCACCAGCGTCCTATTCTCGGCACTAGGTCTCGCTTGGTTAGTATCGTCCTCAGCGCATTACAGTCAGTTATTACTTTGAATTTTATTCCCAGTAGATACACTCTGAAACGCTGCATGGAACACACCACAGCAAGTGTTTCCAACTCGTATGAATGATAGTGTTGGGGTTTGTCTCCCAACGTTGTGTTGCCTACCTTTCGGCGACCTCAGTTAGGAGGTGAGCCGAAGGTAGCATGTTCATCAATAGATGGCGCGAAGGGTGTAAGTGTTGGAAGGTTGGAAAAAACGCTCATGCGCAGTAGTAAGTTGGCAGTTAGTAGTTGGTGTGCAAGAGTCGAGTCGAAGAACGTAACGTAAAAACGCAGCTCAATTAAGAGGAAAATACCTCTCTCGCTCTCTCTTTTCTCTCTCTTAATCTATCTCTCGCACACATACTCTCTCTCTCAAGTTCAGTGGAAGAAGTGAAGATTGTGAAGAAGACAATAAACAGTGAAGGTTGAAGAAGTGTTTCATTGACGTTCCAGGGGAGACCCTGAAACGGTGTACGAGGTGAAGGGGCTTAATTCAAGTAACAATACAGTCCACTAATAACATCAACAGATTGAGTCCCCGGCCCTCTTACATTTGGTCCAATTCGAGCCGGATACAGCCAGGACAAGTGATCGAGTCACGTACGCCGGAAGGGACGCATACCGCGCTCATCTCCCTCTCTCTCATCTCTCTCACTCATCGCTCTCCGGAAGTCAGCGCAGGCGAAACATTCCAAGGCTCTCAAACGCAACCTGGTAAGGAGGCTAAATTGAAATTCACGGACGCACGAGTCGCACGACCGAGCGGAGGACTGAGGAGGCTAGCTGTCGGACACGGAACGAGGGGAAGGTGCAGGGCGCCAACGATTTCAAGGCATCGTGACGGGTGACGGTGACAGACAGGACTACAAGCGGGAAGACAACAGTCAACAAGGAACAAGATAAGTGGTTGCGGTTCTCTGTGAGTAAAGTGGGTTTATTCGTTTATTGAAAACGGTTATTTTCGGTAGTAAACCTCGTACTCTGTAATCATGGAAGAATTTGAAAAATTAAAAAAGTCTCGTACCACTACGAAAAGTGGAATTACTCGAATCTCCAATTGGGTGTCTGTAAATAAGGAAAATCAAGATATTTTGGGTTTACAAAATAGAGAACAACCTCTTCGAGATTATTTTGCTAAGTATAGTGAAATTCAAGATGAAATTGAAGTCATGATAGCAGAAGGGATAGGAGAAGATAGTGAAGTTAGAACTGTCATTGAAAACACTTATTATCAAACACTCGGAGATATTCAATCATGTATTAATAAAATAAACTCTTGTATAGATAAAGAAAGTAGTTCAAGCGGGGGTAACAAAGTTGACAGTGTAAATGCTGAAGTTTCAACAAGTCCGAGTGGTGTTAAGTTACCAGAAATAAATATTCCCAAATTCTCGGGTAATGTTGCTGAATGGCAAACGTTTTATGAATTATTTAATTCACTTATAATAGAAAACTCTAAATTGCATTCGAATGTGGAACGATTCTTTTATTTAAAAACTCTATTGAAGGGAGAAGCGTTACAGGTAGTCGATTCATTAAAAGTAACCAATGATAACTTCTCCACAGCACTAGACTTGTTGAAAACAAGGTATGAAAATAAAAACAAAGTTGTTAATTCTTACTTTAAAAAATTGTTAAATGTATCTGCGATTACAAAATGTAATCCAGTGAACTTAAGAGAGTTCGTGACGACTTGTAAACAAGGTCTAGAATCCCTGAAGAATTTGAATCTCGACTCACAAATTTTATTTGACTCTTTGATAATTTTTCTCTTGCAACAAAAGTTAGATTTTGGATCGCGGAAACTATTCGAAGAAGACCGTGATCTGTCTAACCTCCCAACACTTACAGAATTCCTCGCATTTTTAGAGAATAGATGTGTGATTCTAGAAAATCTCTCAAACTTTGATCAATACTCAGATAAAAGGCAAAGTAAAGTATCACTTCATGCTAATAATGCTAACGCGAAACATTTAACGGCTGTTTGTATTTTTTGCAAGGACAACAATCACAAAATTTACTCTTGTAAAGATTTCATTGCAATATCGCCAGCAGATAGATTCAAATTCATTCGTTCTAAAGAAATGTGTACTAATTGTTTGGGAAGCAGACATTCAGTATCACGTTGTGGTTCAACTCGAACCTGTACACATTGCTCAAAATCTCATCACACTCTATTGCATCAAGAAACGGCTTCGTCTGAAACTATGAGTAATAGTTCAGATAGACAGGGCCACTCTCACATATATTCAAATCCAAATGCGTCTCAATCCTCACGAAATGCTCGGGAGAGTGTAAATAGCTCATCGAGTGTCCAACGCTCTGGATTTAACTCGGAAAGACCACCCTCGTCCCATGTTAATGTATCTAGTACTTGTACGTTTACAAGGGAAAACTCATATGTTCTCTTGGCAACAGTTCAAGCAACCTTGTATAATAGACTAGGTCAGCCAGTTCAGGTGAGGCTTCTCATGGATAACGGAAGTCAAAACTCCTTTATTACTCGTAGATTAGTTAATGAACTCGGTTATGTTCCATATACAAAGTCTCTGAATATATCAGGCATCTCTCAAAATGACATTTTGTCAAATCAAATGGTAGATGTATTTCTATACTCAAACTATCAACAGGACATGAAATTCTTAGTTTCCTGTGCAATACTGGAAAACATCACCAAACCTCTTCCTCAGTTTCCAATTGACTCTCGTGTACTTGACATCCCTTGGTCAGTGCAGTTCTCTCTAGCCGATCCAAACTTCGCGATTCCCGGTGAAATAGACATGTTAATTGGAGCAGATGTTTATTATGATTTGTTAATTCCCCGATTAATCAAGTTAGGTAGAGGGCTTCCCACTCTGCTTAACACCCATTTGGGATGGATAATCTCAGGTGTAATATCTCTCACACGCTCGGGCACTGATAATGCATCCTTCTCTCATCTCTCTCTTGTTAATAATGTAGATCCTCTAGATTCATTGTTGACTAAGTTTTGGACAATGGAGGAACTCTCCGAGAAAAGCGTAGTATGCCCGTCGGATGAGTTGTCAGAACAAATCTTTACCTCAACTACCAAAATACTCCCAGATGGCAGATATCAAGTGGATGTGCCATTAAAAACTCAGTTAGAACACCGGAAGTTAGGTGACTCTCTGTCAATCGCAAGAAAGCGGTTTTTATCTCTCGAAAAACGGTTCGAACGTGATCCTAAATTATTTGATGATTATAAAAAATTCATTGACGAATATGTCAACCTCGGACATGGCAAATATGTCCCCCTCTCTCCTCTAAACTTCAAGTGTGAAAATAAGTATTTCATTCCTCATTTATGCGTCGTTCGCGAATCAAGCTCCACAACGAAGTTGAGAGTTGTGTTTGATGCGTCATGCCAAACATCTTCTGGATACTCTCTGAACGATGTTACTCTTAAAGGTTTTCAAGTGCAGCCCGACTTATATGATATTCTTATTAGATTCCGGACGTTTAAATATGTTCTAACTGCGGACGTTGAGAAAATGTACCGGCAGATAAAGGTTAACCCCAAGCACGCATTCTTACAAAATATTTTGTGGCGTGATAACCCTTCAGACCCTCTAAAGTGTATTGAATTACAAACAGTGACTTATGGCACAAATTTCGCCCCTTACGTAGCTACTAGGGTATTGAATGATATTGCTGATCGAAATCAACAATCCTCTCTTGCTTATACTGCCCTCAAAACTCAAACTTACGTCGACGATTTGTTGTGTGGAGTGAATACGTTGGAAGAACTGGAACAACTTTTAACGGAATTACAAACCGTTCTTAACAACTCAGGGTTTCGCATACACAAAGTGTGTTCAAACTCAGCAGGGTTTCACACAAACATGTCTCGCTTACATATACTCGAATATAATATCAATTTGGAAGAATCACCCGGCAAGATTCTTGGAATCAAATGGAGCCCTCATTCTGATAATTTTCGAATTTCTTCTCCAACTCACTTAGATGTGAACCTCGTCACAAAGAGGAATATTCTCTCGATATTAGCTCAGTGTTTCGATCCTCTTGGGTTAGTATCCCCAGTCATTCTAAAGGGTAAGGTTCTAATGCAGAAACTCTGGCTTTTGAAAGTGGATTGGGATACTGAAATCATTAGTGAAGAACTCCTCCTCGAATGGAAAGAGTTTCAGGACACTCTCTCCCTTCTAAATGACTTAACGATTCCCCGATTTTTATTCCTCAACAAGAGGATGGTACAATTGGAAATACATGGATTCTCAGATGCCAGTCAAAGAGCCTATTCTGCTTGTGTTTATACTCGTGCTATATACAGCGACAACACTATCTCGTGTTCCCTATTGACATCTAAGTCTAGGGTAGCACCCTTAAAGGCAGTCTCGTTGCCACGATTGGAGTTGTGTGGAATGCTATTACTCTCGAATCTTCTGCAATCAGTACAATTAATTGTAAAAGATTGTCTAAAAGTGGACTCAATAGTTCTATGGGCTGACTCTCAGGTAGCTTTAGCGTGGTGTAAAGGTCATGCAAGTAGGTGGACGCCGTTCGTCGCTAACCGAGTCTCTCAAATTCAACAGCTTACTGTCAATTGTAAGTGGTGTTATGTCAAGTCCGCAAATAATCCTGCCGACATTGCGTCACGGGGAAAATTCTCTCAAAAGACTATTGATTCAAGTGTTTGGGTTTCAGGTCCGAAGTTCCTATATGACCATGCGATGGCAATTGAAAAGTTCTCAACCCCTCCTCCATTATGGACTCTTCCTGAAGAAAGGAAAGCTTCATGCTTGACAGTAGTGACTAATGGCATAGACACATTTTGGTACCTAATGTTCTCAAGATTTTCAAATTTTTTAAAACTACAACGTTCAATGGCATATATTCTCCGGTTTATTCGTAATTGCAGAAATCAAAACGAACGAGCAGTGGATCAGTTGTTAACAGTAGAAGAACTTGGCGCGTCATTAACTCAAATTATTAAAATCATTCAACAGAAACATTTTCGCAAAGAAATCTCAGAAATGAGAACTGATGGCTCTCTCTCACATAAGAACTTAATCTCACTCAGACCCTTCCTGGATGAGGATGGGTTATTACGCGTCGGTGGACGATTAGACAATGCAGATATACCTTATGCACAGAAACACCCATTACTCCTTCCCTCTAAGGATGATGTGGTAAAACTAATGCTCCTCCAGGAACATAAACGCCTTGGACACGCCGGGGCTCAAAATGTTCTTTCAAACTTTCGTCTCAATTATTGGCCGCTAAATGGGCTTAGGGAAATAAAGCGTATTATTAGAAACTGTCATACGTGTTTTCGGTTTAATGCTCAAGTAGCTGAACAAATCATGGCTAGTCTGCCTAAGGATAGAGTTCAAATCTCAAGACCTTTTTCAAAGACAGGAATAGATTTTGGAGGTCCCTTCTTAATAAGATCATCAAAACTCAGAAAAGCTCCATTAACAAAGTGTTACATGGCTCTATTTGTTTGTATGGCCACTAAAGCAGTGCATGTAGAATTGGTTTCCAGTCTCTCTACCGAATCGTTCATTTTAACTCTTAAAAGATTTATAGCCCGAAGAGGCAACCCATCCATTATATATAGTGATAACGGAACGAATTTCGTTGGCGCACGTAATCAGTTACGAGAGCTAAATACATTTTTTAAAAATAAAGGTACTTATGACTCCATTCACAATTACTTGATCTTGAATCATGTTGAGTGGAAGTTCATACCCCCCAGATCGCCTCATTGGGGAGGGATCTGGGAAGCCGCTATAAAAAGCGCAAAATATCATATTGTACGGATGGTGGGAAACTCTCAACTCACTTTCGAAGAGCTCTATACCGTACTAAGTCAGATCGAGGCTATTCTAAACTCTAGGCCTCTTTGTTCACTTTCTAATGATCCCTCTGATTATCACTCTCTCACTCCTGGTCATTTTTTAATTGGCGCTAGTCTCACTTCCTTCCCGGAAAAGGAAGTAGCTCATCTAAATGAAAATCGGGTGTCTAGATGGCAACGATGCTCACAAATCCAGCAAAAATTCTGGAAACGTTGGTCTTTAGACTATTTAAATCGTCTACAAAATAGGCCTAAATGGTTTCGAACGCGCACTAACCTGGAAGAGAACCAGATGGTTTTAATAAAGGACGAAAATTCCCCTCCCCTCAAATGGTCTCTCGGAAGAATTGTAAGGACAATTCTAAGTCAAGATGGTCGAGTACGAGTAGTCCAAGTAAGGACAGTCGATGGATGCTATACATATCCCATAACTCGGATATGTCCATTACCTCTTTCAAATGACTAGTTGCCTCACTCTCAATAAAATTATCTCATTTTCATTAGATGAATTTAGTATACTCTCTCTTTTACTCTTATCCTTTTTAGTATCTCTTACTCTTTATGCAGCTAACAAGCTTTATCGCGGGGGGGAGAATGTTGGGGTTTGTCTCCCAACGTTGTGTTGCCTACCTTTCGGCGACCTCAGTTAGGAGGTGAGCCGAAGGTAGCATGTTCATCAATAGATGGCGCGAAGGGTGTAAGTGTTGGAAGGTTGGAAAAAACGCTCATGCGCAGTAGTAAGTTGGCAGTTAGTAGTTGGTGTGCAAGAGTCGAGTCGAAGAACGTAACGTAAAAACGCAGCTCAATTAAGAGGAAAATACCTCTCTCGCTCTCTCTTTTCTCTCTCTTAATCTATCTCTCGCACACATACTCTCTCTCTCAAGTTCAGTGGAAGAAGTGAAGATTGTGAAGAAGACAATAAACAGTGAAGGTTGAAGAAGTGTTTCATTGACGTTCCAGGGGAGACCCTGAAACGGTGTACGAGGTGAAGGGGCTTAATTCAAGTAACAATACAGTCCACTAATAACATCAACAGATTGAGTCCCCGGCCCTCTTACAGATAGCGTTGTTCTTCTTTACTTGTCTGTCGACTGAAATACAGTACCGGTTTCAGTCTATTGTCTTTTTGTTCTTGTAGAAGAATTCCACCGATTCCCATTTTGGATGCATCTGTATGCAGTTCAGTTCTTGCTTCGGGACTGTAAATAGCTAAGACTGGTCTTGTACTGAGTATATCTCGGAGTTTTTCGAATGCATCGATTTGATCTTTTCCGAAGACGAACTTCGAATCCTTCTTTGTGAGAGATGTTAACGGTCGGGCCACCTCAGCGAAATTTCGGATGTATTTCCGGAAATAACTAGCCAATCCCAAAAATTGGCGAACTTCGTGTACGTTTGTTGGTCTTGGAAATTTGACAACCGCTTCTATTTTGTTAGCAGCGGGCCTCACACCATTTTCGCTTATCTCGTGTCCCAAATACTCTATATTGTTTACAAAGAAATAACATTTGGAGAGTCGAAGTGTCATTCCGGCATCTTCTAGCACTTCTAAGACCTTTTGTAGGGCCTCTAGTCCTTGTCCCACAGTTGGAGATGGAAGTAGAATGTCATCCATATATGCCAAAGCTATGGTGAAACGCAAAGATCCCAACACCTGGTGAACTACTCTCTGAAAAACTGCAGGTGCGTTCACCAAGCCGAATGGCATCCGACGATACTGGTAGTGGCCATCAGGAGTCACGAAAGCAGTCTTATCGCGGGAAGACTCGGCCACAGGAATTTGGTGATAACCACTGGCCATATCCAGTGTAGTAAAATATCGACAACCACTTAGACGTTCTAAATGTTCATCCACGCGAGGCATTGGATAGCTGTCTCTTACTGTTTTAGCATTTAGGGCTCTATAATCGACACACATTCTTTTCTCGCCATTCTTTTTACTGACTATCAAAATAGGTGACGCGTAAGGAGAATTTGATTCTTCAATGATATCATTAACAAGTAATTCTTTCACGATACCTCTAACAATTTCTCTTTCCGGAATTGATAATCGATAAGGCCTATATGTAACTGGACGATCATCGGACAGGTGAATAGACATTTCTGCTTTACTGACGTGACCCAATTCGTTTAATTTTTCGGCAAAACAATTTCGATATCTATTTAATAAATTCAAAAGATATTTCTTTTCACTTTCAGTAAGAGCATAATTACAGTTAATATCTGACATGGTAAATAGACGTTTATTTGAGATCTTTACATGTGAAACACTTACCCTGTTTTGGTCAGAGACGTTCTCCGAACAAGGCTGTCCTCTAGCAATGGTTTCAGTTGATTTGAAGGTCAAAGTTGAGGTAGACGCATTTAGTACAGGTAACACTCCGCTAGTTGTCGAAGTGATGCAGCGAGGCAAACAATGTTCAAAACAAGGCTTTGTTCTGATTTGTTGTTCTATAAATATGTCTCCGGTATACTTCTCCAAAGTAACAAAACGAACGTAACCAATATGTTGAGGTGGAATTTTAATTCCTTCGGCGACAATCATGGTTACCTTGCTAAGTGGTAGGTCATCAAACTTAGGCAATTCTGGCATATCGGGTTGTAGTAGGCGTACTTGTCCATCTTTTACGAGTAATAAGACCTTTTCATGATTTAATAAATTTTGTCCAATCATTATTGGTACCTCTTGAATGTTGTCTGGCACGACGAATAATTCTACGTCGACATCAATCAGATCGGCTTGTATGTTTACGTTTGTCTTGCCTAGCGTGCTAGACGATCCGCCTGCATAGCCGTTTAACTTGATACAACACGGTTCCCAAGTGAGGTCAAACTTTTTGGCATAATTTTTGGTAATTGTGGTGATGGGACATCCGGTATCGATAAGTGCGTTTGATAGATGACCATTTACCTTGCATGGAATTATATAATATTCTTGCTGTTTATTTGAAATTGGAACTGAACAAGCCATAATTCCTTTAGAAGTTGATGGTTGAGCTCGTGGACACTCATTTGCACGATGGCCCAGACGTTTACAGTTTCGGCATTCGACACGAGGTTTGGGACAATTTTTGCTGACGTGTCCCCGTTGGTTGCAATTAAAACATTTAATTGAAATTTTTGTGTCGACAACAGAGTCAGATTGTTTATGCTGATGGAGCATAGTAGGTGTATACTTTTTCTTTCCGTCGAAGCTTCGTTTAGCAAACGTTTTGCTGAACCTTTCCCCACCCGCAGGCTGTAGACTTTTCACAGGTGCGAGGGAAGAAAGATATTGTTTATAAAGGATCTCAGGTTCTTCATATCGACCTGCCTTTGCTCCATTTTTGATGACGGAGTCTGGGATACCGTCAATAATCATGGCGACAGCGTTTTTACCACGTATGTCACACATCTTAAGGAGTTCCATTTTCTCGAAATAATATTCCGTCCACGACTCAGATGATCTCTTTTGCCGGGCGACCATTTTCTTTAAATTTGACAGAAAATCACGATTGTCTGGGAAAATAGTTATCATCATCTCTTTCCACTCTGCCCAAGAATGATCGTAATCATCTAACCTATCATACCAAGCTTTAGCTAAACCCGAAAGTCTCGATTGCATGTGATAAATTTTAATTTGTTCATCCCAGTCGTTAATTTTTGCCAGCTGTTCAATTTTGTTTAGCCACTTTTCGGCAGGTATGTCCGACTTTTGGGGACAGAATTGAGGGATACATTCGGCGCGAATGTTTACATTCGCCTTGGCTCGGTGTTGTCCTACGTGACCGTCTCGATTTAAAAAATGTGACACCATACCTTCAAGCCGTTCAATCCGTTCGCTTTGGCTTCGGATTGTTTCTGCTTGTTCCGACAGAGAACCACCGCTCGCAGTACGTACTGACGGCGTACGAGGGCGAGAACGCGAAGCGTTTCTCGATAAGGGCTCCTCGATTTCCGGCGTTCCTGGCGATGACGACGAAGCACGTCGCACTGCTCGTTTCCGCGTATGTCTGCTTCTTCGTCGATAACGGCCGTAATCGTTGTCTGATTCGGAGCTGGAGGAACTTTTCCTCTTTGATTTTCGGCCCATTGCACTTCGCACTTCTGGCTGACACGCACTTTTCCGTTTTCACGAAAACTACTAAAGTCACTTGATTGCACGTTGCAAAACCACTTAAACAAAACACAGTCTCTTGGGATAGAGCGTACCGATCCCGCCGCTGCTCTATAAGCTTCACTATTGTCTTTAAAAGGATAACGCCCTTATGAGAAAATAAGACAAAGTAGAAAAACACGTCTTTATTCTCTAACAGAATATCTCGGTCTTTTTTTAGTATCCCTCGGCCGGTCATATGCCGACCCGAAAATTCCTCCCTCAAGGGCCTCAAGGTCTCCCGAGTTTACCACCGATCGGCGCGACCAGTGGCGGTCCGACACGTTTTGGTCTTACACTTTATAACGAAAAAAATCTGCATCGACACTTTCTGCTAAATTGCATAACATCAAACAGTATAATAAATCTATAGACGAATATGGTAAAT
Source organism: Cryptocephalus moraei (assembly GCA_946251905.1). NCBI lineage: Eukaryota > Metazoa > Arthropoda > Insecta > Coleoptera > Chrysomelidae > Cryptocephalus > Cryptocephalus moraei. The sequence continues at coordinate 17,847,172 of OX276466.1, forward strand.
CAGTTGAAGAAATGATGGTTGATCTCACTATCTCTCAAGCAGACGGTGATGCAAATTCTTTGAAAATATTAACAAGTGTCAATGAGAAAATCGCTATCAATTCATTTTCGAATGGGTTACAAAATCCAGACTTGAGAACTATTATTAAAGCCAGAAATTATTCCAAATTAAGTGATGCTATACAGGGAGCGAAAGATGAGGAGTTAAATTACAAAAACCCTCAAATGTTTCACATGCGTGGGAATAAAAATTATAGGTATAACCGTGGAAATGGCAGGTTAAGCAAAAATTTCTCGCGTCCCAATACTTCACAACCTGATAATAATCAAAATTCACATTTTAGGGGGCGAGGAAATTTTCGTTATAATCAAGGCCGTCGACCTATGTCAAATCAATATCGAGGTAATTATTCTCAACGAAGACAAAATAATTCAAATTCCGGAAATAGGGAACAAAGATCTTATTACATGTCTAATAGTGGTAATGTGAATAATGATAATACTGAAACGGTTGTTCAACACAACCAATCTGATCAGTCTTCACAATCTCATGTATTAGAACCATTTTTTCGTCCCTAAATGTCAGAATAAAATTTTTATTTTTACTGTTAATGGCTTAAATTTTGTACAATTTTATTATAATAATTCCTTATTAACGTTTCTACTGGACACAGGTGCATCAGTCAGCGTGATTTTTGAAAAGTATGTTGGCAAGCATGAGGTAATTGACCGAACAAACAAAGTTTTAATAAATGGTATTTCGGGGTCAACGAAATCTACAGGAAAATGTAATATTACTTTAAGTGCAGGTAGAATTGCAATGCAACACGAATTTTTGCTGATGTACGACTTTAACGATAGCATGAATGGTGTTTTAGGTTCAGATTTCTTTCATAAATTTAATGCTAATATAGATTATGAAAAATATATTTTTTCATTTTGGGTCAACTATGACAAAATTTCCATCCCAATAATCTCACAACACAATCTAAGTACAGAAATACCAGCAAGGTGTGAAATTATAAAATTCTTCTCTATAACGCAAAATTGTGATGACTGTGTAATTTTGCCAATGGAATTATGCGAAGGTGTTTTTGTAGCCGGAAGTATAGCCACTCCGAGAAATAATAAGATACCTGTTAAATTCCTTAATGTTCGCGACGAAACCATTACACTTAAAAATTTCCAACCACACGTGCAAAATTTGAAAGAATATGAGACTTGTACTTTTACAACCACGAAAGAAATATCGGTAAATCGACTAGAAAATTTATTAAAACTAATTAACATGAATAATTTAAATAAAGAAGAGAAACATTCTGTGGAAAAGATTTGTGTTAAGTACTCTGATATATTTTATTTAGAGAATGATCCATTTACAGTCACTAATATTTTTAAGCAAAATATTTATTTAAAATCTCAAGCTAAGCCAACTTATGTCAAACCCTACCGCTTGCCATATGCACAAAAAGAGGAAATTAACAAACAAGTTGATAAAATGTTAAGTGATGATATTATAGAGGAAACAAAATCGGAATGGTCCTCACCTTTAGTACTTGTACCTAAAAAACCAGACAGCAATGGTAATATGAAGTGGAGAGTTGTTGTTGATTTTAGATTACTTAATAAGCAACTTGAAGATGACAAGTTTCCGCTTCCTAATATCACTGAAATTTTAGATTCACTGGGAGGAGCAGTGTATTTCTCTCACTTAGACTTATTTCAAGGGTATTATCAAATTGAATTAAATAAATCTAGCAGGCAATATACAGCTTTCATAACTGATAAAGCTCAATATCAATTTAAAAGATTACCGATGGGTTTGAAAACTAGTCCGAGTTCTTTTTCAAGGGCTATGACAATAGCAATGTCCGGTCTAACAAATGAAAGTTGTTTTGTATATCTGGATGACTTAGTCGTTTTCGGCAACAGCCTACAAAATCATAACAGAAATTTAGTGAGAGTTTTCGAGAGATTGAGAAAAGTAAATTTAAAATTAAATCCAAGCAAATGTCAATTTTTAAGAAAGGAAATTCTTTACTTAGGACACGTAATTTCTTCTAAAGGAGTATCACCTGATCCAACAAAAGTTGAATGTGTTTTAAATTATCCAGTTCCTACAGGTTCAAGTGAAACCAAAAGATTTGTAGCGTTCGCAAACTATTACAGAAAGTTTATTCCGAATTTTGCTCGCATTACCGCACCTTTAAATTATCTTACTAGGAAAGGTGTCTCATTTCATTGGACAGACGAATGTCAAAATGCTTTTATAACACTGAAAAACGCTCTTAAAAACCCACCTATACTACATTATCCAGATTTTTCTCCAAATAATACTTTTACATTAAAAACCGATGCTTCGGGATATGCTATAGGAGCCGTTCTCTCCAACGGAGACGACAAACCAATCGCATATGCCAGCAGAGTTCTTAAGCCAGAAGAGAAAAATTATCCCTCTATACATAAAGAAATATTGGCTGTAGTATGGTCAGTAAAGCATTTTAGACCATATCTTTTTGGGAGAAAATTCATTATCTACACTGATTGCAAGCCGTTAATTTTCTTATTTGGAATGACAGATCCATCAAGCAGACTTACGAAATTTAGATTAGTTCTGGAGGAATACGATTTTTTAGTGAAATACATAAAAGGTAAAGATAACGTAGTGGCTGACGCTCTTTCGAGAATTGAAATTTCTTCAGATGAGTTAAAGAATATCGAAAATACCGTTAGATATACAGTAAACGTAATGACTAGAGCTCAAAAGAAAATTCAGGAAAATTATAAAGATTTTGAGGACAACGTTTCGGATCCCGGCGACAGGCTTGATCACCCTGGAGTTGTGGAACTTTTAAAGAGACCGAAAAATTCATATCAGTTATGTCCGCTTTCCAGTATAAATTTTCAACAATTATTGAATAAAAAATCAACTTGCAAGATAGGAAGCTTAATATGTGACAACAAGTTAAGAATTGTTTATTTACGTCAAGATGCTCGATCAGCATTCGACTTAGGTACGATGTTGAGAGACTTGACTCATATTGTTATGAAATTTAATATTCCGGAATTAATTATATTTAAGAATGAAAGGTGCGCACCGATCATTAAAGAAATGTTAAAGTTTCCTAGTGAAATTAAGAAAACTGGAATAAAAGTATCGATAGTAAAAGATGTTCGAACAGTGATTGATTTTGAGTCTAGACAAATTATTTTAAATGATTATCATCTATTGCCAACTGGAGGACATGCCGGAATTAACCGCATGTATAACAATATAAAAAGAAGTTATTTTTGGGCTGGTTTAAGGAAAGATGTTGGAGATTTTGTGAAAAAATGTGATGATTGTCAAAAATATAAACACTCAAAACAAAATTTAGAGCCTTTAACAATAACAACCACAGCTTCACATGGTTTTCAAAAAATATTTTTAGATTTAGTTGGGCCATTACAACCTGACAGATAATAATTGTTACATTTTGACGTTGCAATGTGACTTAACGAAGTTCGTAGAATGCTATCCCCTACCGAACAAAGAAACAGTTACAGTTGCTAAAGCATTAGTAAGTAATTTTATTTTAAGATACGGTATTCCGGAACAAATACTTACAGATAGAGGTACAGAATTTATTTCGGAAGTTGTGTCACAAGTTTGTCAAATTTTAAACATAAAACATTTAAAATCTACAGCATATCACCATGAGACTATTGGTTCTCTAGAAAATTCTCATAAAAATTTAGGAAACTATTTAAGAATTCAGATATCTAAACACCTTGAGACATGGAGTTCGTGGTTAAATTACTGGTGTTTTGCATACAACAACACAGTGCATACGTCAACGAAGTACACGCCATTTGAATTAATCTTTGGTAGATCTGCACGGTTACCTGCTAATTTAATTAATATTACAGATCCACTTTTTAACTTTGACAGTTACCCCTTAGAATTAAAATACAGATTACAAGAAGCTTGTCAAGATGCAAAAAATAATCTGATTCAAGCAAAAACCAAAAGAAAGGAGGCATATGATAGAAAATCTCATCCTGCTACATACAAAGTCGGTGATAAAGTTTTGGTTAAACAAGAAGATGGCAATAAATTTGATTCTATTTATAAAGGTCCATTTATAGTAGTTGAAGAGAAATCTCCAAACATTGTATTAGATTTGGAAAATAACAAATTGGTGGAGGTACATAAAAATAGAGTTAAAATGTATAATGAACAAAAAAAAAAATAGTATTAGCTAACTTTTTTTTTCTTTTTCCCCCGTGGAGTGTGTAGTGAGTGTAAGTGCAGTGCTTAATTAAGAACCACACTGTATATGTAGTAGTAAGCGTTTAATAGGTTTAAATTAATATTGTACGCGTAAGCAAATAGGTAGCAGTAAGGTATACGTATGTAAAGTAGATTTATTATGGATAATTATATAAAACCGATCGGATGTAATTTGTTTCTGTCCAAGCACCCTTATCAACAAACAGTTAGTACAAGAAGTTTACCACACCAAGTCCAGAGTGAAACATTTAAATTGTAGAAATAAAAAGAGAAAAAAATTATAAATGCCCGTCTGCTGTTGTCAGTTTATGCTTCTCTACAAAAAAATCCATCGGTATCAAATCGGCAGACGGTTTTGAGAGTTTAGCTCCCGCAAGACCTTACTATGAAAATGTTGAAAAAAAGTCCAGAAAAAAATTATTAATGCCCGTCTCCCGTATTAAAGATACACTTAAGAACTCCAAAAAAAACCTAAAAAATCGATCGGCAGACATGTAGGGCATTTACGTAATAATTATTACAAATTTGTTATTGCAATATTTTTATAACACAAAAAAAACATAGATGCCCGCACAAAAATTGAGTGGCATTTAGTTTACACCGTAAAATATATATTTATTAAATGGCAGACGATTCAATGTGATTGGAAAAAGAAGGCATAGTTAATAATAATGTAAAATTTTTTAATAACAAAAAACGATCGATGCCAGTCTGCCGTTGTAATATTATAATAAATATGGTATTTTGAGACAATGACTTTTGTCGGCAGACGATTCCGCGTGTGGGGAAAAATAGCCTTATTAATATTAATAATGTGAAATATTTCTAAAAACAACAAAAACAATCAATGCCCGTCTGCCATTGTAATATTATAATAAATATCCTATTATGAAATAATTACTTTTGTCGGCAGACGATTCCACGTGTTAGGAAAAAAATAGCCTTGTTAATCATAATGTTAAATTTTCTGAATAACAACAAATCCGATCAATGCCTGTCTGCCGTTGTAATATTATAAGAAATATGCTATTCTAACATGATTACCTCTGTAGGCAGACAATTTAAAGTGTTGGAAAAAAATACAATATAATAATAATAGGAATTTCAGTACTAGCAAATGAGGTAACATTTGTAACATCTGTTTTGATACCATTACTATTCCGGCAAACAATTTTACGTTTTCGGAAAAAATAGCATTGCTAGTTATGCGTAATGCTGCTATGAGCGCCCAACCGCACACAATGCGTCGCTGCGAATTTCCCCCGCCCCTTCCCTCCTCGGCACTCGCTCTGAACGATGCGAATAAGACCTCGGCCGTCTGCGTTTCACAGCGGCGTTTGTTTAGTGCGTTTAGTTAGTAGGTTTAGTCGACTTAGTTGATATATGGACTAATGAACTGCTGATCTTGTTTATAATAAATATGAAGTATTTTATGTGTAAAAATTCTAATGGCGTTAAGGCATTTAACGAGACATCCTTAGCGAATTGCAAGAAGGCATTGCAATTGAAACTACAATTGAAAAATAAAGACAAGTTTGAAGATACGTTGCTTCCGGAAACTTTGCCAAACAACCTCATTGGGTACCACTCTAACCCTTGTTACAGAAATTTCACTTCAGTTCAAAAGAAGTATAAGGAAAATTTTAAAGAAAATAGGTGAGTACATCTCTTTTCACATTTATCGATATACTATCCATTTTTTTCGGATAAGCGCCCCACGATTCTATTTTTGTAATAAATTGAACCCCCTATTATAACAAAATGAAATAATAAAATTAACATAATAGAGGTACGCTAGGTTTGTTCCAACAAACAACGTTGTGATGAATACGTGTACGTTCATGTACGTTCGTACACTTGTTAATGTACGCATGTGATGGGATTGTCAGAAATTGTTGGAACAGAAATTTGTTAATGCGCATGATTCTGACGTTCACGTACGCATCACTCCCTTGTTGGAACAAACCTATTGTGTATATGAATGACCCATTTATTTTCCGCTTCCTGGCATTATAGGACACGTGATGAAGTTGCATATGTCCCTGATTTTGAAAATAAGAGTGTCATAGAACAACAGGAACGACATTCTCTATCGCAGCATTCTGAACAGCAGTGTGGAGAGAAGAACTGTATTTTTTGTTGTGAATATTACAAATTTAAACATTCCTAAAGGCGGTGTTCCTTTTTTCTATGGCTAATAAATACGAATAAATTGAGCTAAGATTGTCTATATCTGATCTTTTATTCATACAGTTATCTGTGTTATTGATATGTGCCATCTCTAGGAAAGTTCGTTTACAATGATCCTTTTCAATGTCAAGGATCTTAACATTGTGCCAATCTGCATTGTGACTCTTATTAATGATATGTTCTGTCAATGCACAAACTTTCTTTCCTAATTTAATGTCGCTTTTATGTGAAGTTATTCTGTACCTTAAATTTCTTGCAGTTTGTCCTACATACTGTAACGGAACGGCTCGCCGAAACGAAATAAACACGTCTGGGACTGCCCGGGTTCCGCGAATGCGTTCTAGAAACAGCGGGACCTATCTCGTAAGGCCGGGACGCTTCGATTCCCCGAAAACCCGAGGAGAAATTCGTGGAACAATCTCGAAAACTGCTGGAATGTTCGGGAAGCCTTCTACCTGCATTTATAAGGATTGCCCGACCCAAGGCGACACACAGTTGAAGAACCGGTGCGTAAACATTCGAGCGAGAGACCGCGCGCGTTAAAAATAAATAAACATCTCAGTGTACGAATATGAATTAGGTGATTGTTAAGTTAAGTTTGTAAGTGTAGTGTAAGAAATAAATAAATTAGGATAATCGCGTAGTGTTTTAGTTTTAGTCAATAGTAAAAACGTTACAATACGTTAGCGCACATTCCGTACATTGAACTCTATAAACAACATTAGATTTATCCAAATTCTCCACCTTGTCTTTTATTTTAGTGAACAATTTATTAACAGTCATTATCGACTTATTAGCTATTAGCATACCTTCCTCTTGCCTCAGGATTGTAATTAGTTTTGGTGTGAGCTCTTTAATGAAAGCGACCTATATCTTCTCACAGGTTGTGAATTGTTATTTAAATCAACACGATGTTCACGTTGGTCTGGTAATTGCAACGTGGAGAATAATAATTTGTTAAGTAATCTTTCTGGATAAGAGTTACTTAGGAAAAGTACCTTTATATTTAATAAGTTATTGTTCAGGAGGGTTGGATGACAAATCCTTTTGACTCTTTCTCTCATAGCGATCACTAAATTAATTTTCATTTTTTCAGTGTGATAAGAGTGGTAATTAAGATACCTTCCGGAGCTCATCGGTTTTCTATAAGAATGCAACATTATTTTTTGATCATCCGTTCTTATCACTTTAGTATCGAGGAAAGGAACACTCCTTTCTGTTTCTCCTTCTATTGTGAACTGTATGTTTTCGTTATACGAGGTGAACGTGCTTAAAATTAAGTCTGTCGACCCTCCGGGAATTGCCAGAATCAAGTCATCAACATATTTTTTTAAAAAGGGAAGTTGGAAAGGTAGTTTTTTTAAGCAAGTCTCGATAAGATCATCCATAATGTACTGTGCAAAAATAGGTGACGCTTTACCTCCCATAGGAGCTCCTAAAATTTGTTTATAATATTCATTGTTATATGAAAAGTAAGTGTTATCAAAAATGAACTTAGTAATTTCAATGAGAGAAGATATTTCTAATGTATAATGATTTTTAAGTCTTTTCCAGTGTTTATGAATACTACTTATAACTAACTCTAAAGGCAGATTTGAAAAAAGTGAAACTACATCAAGACTTACTATAACATACCCTGGAGGTAATTGAAAATTGTTAGCGAAATTACAGAATTTGAACGAATCTGCAATATAATACTCATTATCTTCATTGTATGCATTTGTCATTATTTCTGTTATAAATGCACTTAATTTACTTGTTGGTGAATCTATTGAGGAAATGATTGGTCTTAATGAAAGGTTCGGCTTATGAATTTTAGGCAAAGCATAATATTTAGGTCAAACCGAGTTATAAATACACGTACACGACAAGAGCAACTTTACAATCAATCTCATATAAGAACCCGAAACAAAATTGAATGCTGCTTTGGTATATTAAATAGACGTTTTCCTGTTTTAGCGTATGGTTGCCGACTGAAACTTGAAAATACCTTAGTTGTGATTGTTTCTGTTATAATATTGCACAATCTAGCACGAGCAATGAATGAACCTGAACCAGATCCAGATATGGAACTTAATGGAACAAGATATTGCAAATTTAAATGAGTTGGTTGTAAATGGGAATTAATTCAAATATCAAAACAATTTTATACTTTTTGCCTCAGTTTCCTAAGTTGTTCTTCTTTAACCTCTATATCTAATTTTAATGATTTTAATTTCAATAGATGTAATTCGTCAATCGTCATCATGTTGCTGTCTCTTCTTGACAGTCGTCACGGAATGCGCGTAATTTGTGTGACGTCACGGTGACCATTGTGCTTCCGCTGCAGCCAAACAAACCGGTAATACCATTGTGTTGTGCATGTGCAAATTTGGAAACGGTGAATTTACACATTAAAAGGAATCTTTAAGAGTCGAGGTTTGTATACAAATGACGGAAATGGTTTTTATTAGTTACCTACTTTATATTTTTTTCATTTGGAGCTGTACTTCCATCAAAAATCTGCTTTGTTATAAGAGAAACTTAACCTCAAATTATAAAAATGTTAGGTGAATGCGGTGAATGCGAATGCTACTAACTACAATAATATTATTTTAGAAATGGTACACTGTTGGGCTCCAGGTTGTAATCACAACAATCTTCGAGATACGTGTAAATACTTTCGTCTGCCTGCGGAACCTAAAACGAGGAGGAGGTGGTTAAAATTGTTGAAGTATATTAGTTGAAATAACTAGTTAAATTAACGTAAGCTCATTGTAACAATTGTAGGAAAGACATAGGAAAAACAAAAGTGGCATATATCTGTACTTGTCATTTTCGAGATGGAAGAAAAGAGAATGGTCCCGAAATACATGAGTATAATCGTAATAAGCTGTTTAAACCTCATCATCTATCACCAGAGAGAAAAATGAGACGTACGATATTGGGACCCTTAAATTTAATCACGAAAGGATCCAAAACTGAAGCAACAACACGGTAGGTTAACCGTAATTCATAAATGCTTTGTAACTTTTAAAATCTTGCTGCGTTTAAGAAGTCCCTAATTCATTATGAAACATATTTCAATGTTTCAGTTTGTGTACATAAGATAAAAAGTAATTAGTGTAAAAGAGTGTATTATAAAGTTTGTAATACGTGTATAATTTACAGAGAAGTGAGATGTGCAGCAAATGTAAATGTAGAACTACTACCTACCTTTGTGTCTGAAGAACCTCGAGCTTCGACTTCCACTTCAAAGTCTTCAAAAGCAATTGAAGATAATTCATCATTACTATCACCAAGGGTTATTGAAGCAGAAAACTATTTTTTGAGAAAAGAAAATGAAGCTTTATCGAAGAAGTGCATTGGACAACGTTTCAGTTATGAGTGTATTGCCGGCAACGACAAATTAATACAACTGTATACAGGTTTTCAAACTGCATCCATTTTTGAGGCACTTTATGAACTAGTGAAAGATGCCGAAATTAATTACTACTATAAATACCAAATTGTAGTTTTGGACATAAAAAATCAGCTGTTATTAACATTAATGAAATTAAGGCAAAACTTCCCACATTCAGATCTCGCATTTCGCTTTAATGTTTCAAGTACAACAGTTTCTAATGTATTTATTACATGGGTACATTTACTGCATGCCATTTTATATAAACAATTTATGAAAAAGATACCTTCCAGACTAAAAAACAAGTCTTGCTTACCCAACTGTTTCAACACATTTACAAACTGTCGTATAATCTTAGATTGCACTGAAATTTTTACCATGGTACCAAGGCAATCGATGAAGAACCAAAAGCTTACCTTCAGCACCTACAAACACCGAAATACATTTAAAGGTCTTGTGGGTGTCGCACCCAATGGTGTTGTAACTTATTTAAGCAATCTATATCCTGGGTCATGCTCCGACAAACATATTGTTGAAAATTGTGGTATTATTGAACAGTTTGTTCCTGGAGACTTAATACTGGCCGACAAAGGTTTTTTAATCCGGGATATATTACCAGAAGGGGTGAATTTAAATATTCCCCCATTTTTAACATGCCCACAGTTTACTAAAGACCAGATTAAAAGAACAGAGAGTATAGCAAGGGCACGTATACATGTCGAACGAGCAATCAGGAGAATGAAATGTTACAAAATTTTAAATATTATCCCTCATAGTTTAATGAAATACTCGAATGTAATATTTCAGAGTATTGGCGCATTGACCAACTTACATTACCCACTCATTAAAGAAGTTGAAGATATGTATGATGAATCATAATTGTTTACACAACACAATTTTTGGTTTGCTCAAAGAAATACAAGCCTTATGGTTTGTACTCCACATTCAGTATTTGCTGTATGGTTTTCAATGTATTTTGTTTTTGTAATTTCTTGTGAGGATGCATTGTGCTCCTTTAAATTACTATATTGCAGTGTACATATAGGTTTTGAAACATTTTGTTTGCTTTTTCAGAGTAGAATGTAAAACGATTGCTGAATTGCCTGCAGTTATATATATTGACTAGTCAGATATTTTGTTGCTGTTTTCACCATTTTCATAATTATACGTTAATATTCCTGATTAGTAAAGTTTGATTCCTTTCCTGACCGGGGGGTCGTGTTGGCATCTAGAGACCCCACACCGAAGAATTGCATTGGAAGTTGCATTTCTCCAAATTTCCACCAAGGTACTCACTGCAATAGTCTTGTCTATTGAAATAATCCCCAAAATAAAAGTATGCATTAGTCACAGTCTGTATATTTGCCCTGTTGTACCGCAAATACTTTACAACTTTTCAATTACTTTACAAATCTATTATAAACATTTCGGTGTAATGGTCCCCTGGAAATGCAATTTATAGAACTAATAATAGCAACAATACAGATAAATCGGCTCCATACACTTATTTACTTATAATATTACAAATATGCATGAAAATAAACAATACTGTAATATGCACTGAAACATTTATATATCATTTATTATGTTATTTGCAAATGCATAACTATCCGAATAAGATATATATACACAAATAAGTATTGTACTGATTGTCACACATTATTTCCTTTTATTTTCCAACAGATATGGAATGAACTGCTGCATGTAAAAGTTTTCCAATACAGGTACATTTTCTTCCCATTCTGGTTCCCGTTCAATTTCAAATATTGCACTTTCTTTCGGAGTCCAAATGATGAAATAACATATGCTTCTATCACAAATATATAGCTGACCTTGCATTTGATGATAGTATGGATGGTCTCTATTTAATACAACTTCATTGTCATCATAAAATATGACATATTTCTTATCCCTGAGGCCGTCTTCTAAATTGGCATGCCTTAACTTATAAGGACATTTCACTTCCACAACTCCTGTGTCACCTACCAGACCATCTGGACTAGCACCCAAAAATCCATTTCGGTGCAGCCAAAGTCCTGAAGGCGAAACACTTATGTTTGCTTTCCTTTCAAGTTCTCGTATTGCCTCTTCTTCATGCTCTTTGCCCCACTGGAGAGCTTTAACACGCTCAACATTGTACCATTGGGTAAGCGTTTTAAACAACGAGGGTGGGTACCTACCCCTCTTGCAGGCTCCTAAAACCCGCCCAAATTTACTTGCAGTAAGGCGGTTCTTCCGTGCAATGTCCCAATTTTCATTTTTTGATTGATGCTTGGTTAACATCTCAATATTTGTAACTTCCATTTGCGTGAGCATACATTTTTGTTTAAAAAATTCGTCTTTGTTGACTGCCTCTACATATTCAGGACAACATAAAATGTCTTCAATATTGGGTATAAAATTTACTTCAAAATTTGGTTCTGGACGCAACAACCACAAAAAATTGACTGCATGTATTTTTGTTAAAGTATTCTTGAATGCTTTGACCTTATCATCAGTTATAGGTACTTTTAATGGTTCGTACGATATACTAGGGTATAACTTCGTAAGTTCGGAAGCACCGCTCTCTTTTGATGTCCCTGGTTTGTTCCATTGACATGTCTGCATTGTTACACTTATATTGTAGTGACAATATAGTGCAAATGCCGCCATATGGTGGCAAATGTCTTGACCCCTTGGACAAGTGCATGTCATGGATGTTATTTCATTCTTCTTGATTATTACCTAGTATAAAGTAATATAATTATACATAAATATTACCAGAATTGCAAAATACATACATTAACATCATATGTTCTCTTCTTCATGCTTGCAACAACTTGTCCCTTTAATATTGGGGGCTCCACCAGCAAATCGCACGTCATATTGTGGACGTTGCCACTTCGGTATGAGTTCTCTCCTCGTCTCAGTTGGGCAGCATGGTTTCTGAAGAAATGTGACACCATTGAGAATGATAATACATGATTATCCACCATATCTATCTGGAAAATGGAAAAAGAAACGTTACATGCAGGGATACATTTTGGAGATTAACCTCATATTACTAATTTCAAGAAAAATAAAATTAAAATAAAGAGCCAATCGAGAAAAATATTACAGCAAATTATTAATAATAGTATTCCATCATTTGTATACAAACCTTGACCCTTAAAGATTTCGTTTCCAATGTAAATTCGCCTTTTCAATAATTTCTACATGCACAACTTAACGCTATTTCTTGTTTGTTTGGCTGCATCCATTAAATTGAAGGTTAGGTGAAATGACGCGTGACGTCAATACAAATCGCGCGTATACCAAACACCAACACGGAGTATACTGTTTAGTACGAGATGCAACCAACCAAAAATAAAAACCCTAGTAAATTGCGGCTTAATTAAGGGTAGGATAAGTATTGGCGGTGCAGTTGACAATTTTTAAGTGACGTTTAAAAATTTAAGTTAAGCTTAGTTGAGTATCACTTATCAATTGCAACGGTGCAGTTGGCCCTTAAACTAATAAATTTCATCATTGTTGTTGATAGTATAAGTAGGTAACCTCAAAACATAAAGCACCAAGTGTTTAGTTGTTCTGTGTACTTAATATATTTTGTTGTTGTATGGCAGAGAGTTATAATTGTCAATGTCAACTGTCAGTCTTACCTTACTTCCTTTGAGAGCAGGTGTAACGGTTGTAGAATGATTTACAAAAAGGAAATCCATAAGATCAATTTTCAATCAAGTGACGTCGCATTGGAATAGAGGAATCGACTGTTTTTACAGATGCATACAGGTTTTAATTTTCAATCAAGTGACATCGCATTGGAATAGAGGAATCGACTGTTTTTACAGATGCATACAGGTTTTATTTTTCATCTCACTTACAGTAAGATCTATATTTATTTGATTTGTTTCAATTTTATCGTTACGTACTTTGTAGTGAACTGAAGAAGGAATAAAGAATTCCGAAAGCTTTTCGAGTAAAAAGAGAGTTTCTTATTGAGGACCAGCTCATTGACTGTGTTACCCCACTATTTAATAAATTGATATTTAACTAGTCAGCCACGACTACTTGCCCCTTTTTATATATATATCGACATCCTACATCGAACCGACACAGTCATACTGGAGGGTGAAACCCGCAACAGAACGACCATCGAAAAAATGAAAACGACGAGACGCCGGTTGAACACAAAACTATTAAATTTAGAGATTAGTTCAACTCACGAGGATCTCAAAAAACTTGAAAAGAAACAAGGTAACATTGGTGACTTATTAAGGACTATTTTACCATTAGAAGTTTGGAACACTTTTCAGAACAAACAAAAAGTTCACTATAATAGGAAATTTCACATTACGAAAGCCACCAATTGTACTAAGTTAGAAACTTTAAAACAAGAACAAACGTTAAACATAAAAGTGAAAGATAACTGGTTGCGCAACTTAACAGATATTGAGATCCCCGTAGAGGTAAAAAACTTATTGTCATTGGGACCCAAATTTAGTTTACCACCGAAAGTTAACGAAATACCGATTAGGAAACTCTTAGCAGATGTAGAATTTGCCTTAGGTCATATTTTGAACGAGAAAACTAAGAACATTTACACTTTACAAGCCACTAACGTAATAACAAACTTTTTACATAAGTCTAGCAATAAATACAACGAATTAAACAGCTGGTATAATACCACCAAAAAATTTCTAAAAGAACATCCGGAATTAATCGTTACAAAATCAGACAAAGGCAACACTACGGTACTAATACTAAAAGAACAATACAATCAATTGAGCCTTGAAATCCTTAATGATGTGAATAGCTACAAAGTCATACCGAGGGATCCAACCTTAACTATTCAACAAAAAGCTAATAAGCTAATCACTGACTTAAAGAAAAGAAATCAGATAAGTCCAGAAATGGCAAAAACGTTAATTTTCTACAATTCAATTTGTCCGAGATTCTACGGGTTACCAAAAATCCATAAACAGGGCCGTTCCTGGCGGGGGTGCAACACGTGCACTTGCACGGGGCGGCAGAAATTAGGGGGCGGCAAATTTTAGATTTGGTTATGGTTACAAAAATTCTCCAAAAAGTACCGTCGTACATTTATTTAAGCCAAGAGATAACAATTAGTAAGGAATGCCAGCATACAGAGCTCAATAGGAGAATACGGCTGGGATGGGCAGCATATGGCAAACTAAAACAGGTGTTTCAGTCAAATCTACCAATGAGACTAAAAGCAAAAGTATAACATGTGTCCTGCCAGTATCTACATATGCATCGGAAACTTGGGTATTGACAAAAAAGAACTTGAACAAGCTCAAAACACATCAAAGAGCAATAGAGAGAAAGATAGTTGGAGTAACACTGAAAGACCGAAAAACTAACGAATGGATCAGGAGAACGTCAAAAATCAAAGACATCGAAAGGACAATAGCCTCACTCAAGTGGAACTGGGCTGGGCATATTGCTAGAAACAACAACAATTGGAGCAGCAAAGTGACTAGATGGAGACCTTGGGGCGAGAGGAGAAGCGTTGGCAGACCTCATAACAGCGTTGGTACGACGATATAAAGCGCACAGCAGGTTTAAATTGGTATCAGGTTGCACAAAACAGGGAAACCTGGAGAATAATGAGAGAGGCCTATATCCAACGGATAGAAAACGGCTAGAAGGAAGGAAGGAAGGAAGGAACAAAAATTCTCACTTAACAAAAACAAAAAAAAAGTTTAAATAAAGTAAAATATTTTGCAATAATATTAGTCTGCACTCCTGGTGTAAGTCATGTAGAACAAATTAGTTTTATTGCAAGATTTGTGGATCTTTCTCAATGCAAAGTTGAAATTCGCGAACAATTTTTGGGGTTTTATCCATGTAAAGACAGTACGGGTGAAGGTTTGTGTACCTTCACTTTACCTGAATACGATAATCGGGTTGTCATTTTTAAAAACTACTCTATTAAATTTATTGTGGTATGATAATTTCCTTATTAAGTAGGTATACCATAAAATAATGGTGTATATATTTATGATGTAAACGAGTCAAATTAATTTCATTTTTTGCAAATTTGATTTAAAGGGGGGGGGGGCGGCAATTTCGCTTTCGCACGGGGTGACAAAAGATCCAGGAACGGCACTGTCCATAAACCCACACTAACGCTGAGGCCAATTATTTCTTCTATAGATTCTCCAAATAGCAGGATTGCTAAATTGATTACTGATATTTTATCGAGGGCTTATGACTCAGACAACCCTTTCTTTATTACTGATTCTTTTCAATTTTCTTCAATTTTTAATGACTTCCAATTACCACCTGATCATGTGTTGATTAGTTTGGATGTAGTATCGCTATTTAGTAATATCCCATTGGAACTTGTAAAGAAAAGCATTAACAATCATTGGAGCAACATAAGCAATTGTTGTGACATCTCTAAAAGTAATTTCCTTGAATTGATCACATTTGTTTTCAACACTACGTGCTTTCAATATAATAACCAATTCTATAAGCAAATATTAGGAACTCCAATGGGTTCTAAGGTAAGCCCAGTGATTGCTCAATATGTCATGGATGACCTAGTGAAGCAATGTCTAGGAAAATTATCGTTCAACCCCCCCTTTTTGAAGAAATACGTAGACGATCTAATCTCTGCAGTACCGAAAGGCAAAGCTCAAGAAATGCTGGATGTTTTCAATAGTCATAACCAATTTATCCAATTCACGATCGAAGAGGAAAATGATAGAAGTATTGCCTTCTTAGACACATTAATCAAACGTGACTCTGAAGAAAAAATTATAATCGATTGGTTCCAGAAACCTACAAGTTCAGGAAGGTTCATCAATTACGCATCATATCATAAAGAACATATGAAATTAAATCTGATCGTGGCATTGAAAACTCGCATCAATAAAATTTGTCACGTTTCCTTAAGAACAAGTAGCTTGAGAAAGTTACACACTTTAATGTTAGACAATGGTTTTCCTAGACATCTGTTAGATAGGTTAATTTTTACAATCCCTGATAACGAAACTATCAACAACAATACTTTTAACCAAAGCCTATTGACCAACGATGATAATATGTTCCAACCAGAAATAGCTAACAATATAAAATATAGATCGCTTCAATACATTGCAGAGCTTACACCCAAACTAACTAACATTTTAGCACAAGATCCTTCTATTAAAGTTGCAAATAATATTATTAAGTAAGTAGGTAACCTTTTCACTAGAGTCAAAGACCCTATAAGTAAATGGGATACATCTGGTGTGGTGTATAGAGTTGAATGTTCAGGTTGTCACGCACACTATGTTGGCCAAACAGCACGTCTACTCAAAGCCCGAATCGTATCACACAAAAGCGACATCAGAGTGAGAGCTGATGCCTGCGCACTATCTCAACACGCACAACAAGAAGGTCATACGATAGACTTTGAGAACACAAGTTCTGGCAAGAGAAAAGAACAAATTCAAGCGCAACTTTATTGAAATGACGTACATACAAGACCAACTCAAACCCATAAATAAAAAAGCTGACATTCAAAATCTCAATACAGCATACTCATACATCCTCCACCTTGATGAGAAAAGAAAGAACACCACTAATGAGATAGCCAGAAGCAACCCAGTAAGCACAGTACGTCCCATGTACGTACATAATTGGTCGTTTTTACGCCAGTACGTACAAGACATTAAAGGTACGTCTTTAGTACGTACAAAGACTGGCATGAAATGTACGTATTTTTTGGTACGCATTATGTACGTACATAGTACATAAAAAAAGTACGTACTATAGACGTTAGTACATGTACGTACTAAAGACGTACATTTTAGGTCCTTTTTGCTACAGTACATACGGGAAGTAAAAGGTACGTCTTCAGTACGTACGGAGACTGGCGTCAAATGTACGTATTTTTCAGTACGTATTCCGTACGTACATAGTACACAATAAAAATACGTACTGTAGATGTTAGTTTTTGTACGTACTAAAGACGTACATTATAGGTCCTTTTTACAACAGTGCGTACGGGAAGTAAAAAGTACGTCTTTAGTACGTACGGGGACTGGCGTCAAATGTACGTATTTTTCAGTACGTATTACGTACGTACATAGTACATAAAAAAAGTACGTACTATAGATGTTAGTACATGTACGTACTAAAGACGTACATTTTAGATCCTTTTTATTACAGTACGTACGGGAAGTAAAAGGTACGTCTTCAGTACGTACGGGGACTGGCGTCAAATGTACGTATTTTTCAGTACGTATTACGTACGTACATAGTACACAATTAAAATACGTACGGTAGATGTTAGTTTTTGTACGTACTAAAGACATACATTGTAGGTCCTTTTTACAACAGTACGTACGGGAAGTAAAAAGTACGTCTTCAATACGTACGGGGACTGGCGTCAAATGTACGTATTTTTCAGTACGTATTACGTACGTACATAGTACACAATAAAAATACGTACGGTAAATGTTAGTATTTGTACGTACTAAAACGTACATTGTAGGTCCTTTTTACAACAGTGCGTATGGGAAATAAAATGGTATTCGAACTACTCGAGATTCCCGAAAAGAGCTGTGGGATTGAGTCATTGAGTGATAAAACAAAAGGCCGTTCAACAGCATCAAGTTTAACAAGCAGTTAAACTTTAACGCTTTAAACAATTGAAATTAAACAAAAACAATTATAGGTGGGGGTCGAGGGTGTAAACGATATTTGCGTTTATTTCATGTTCATTTTATTTTTGAATATCAAACCGAGGGTTTCGTCTTAATTATTGTTGGCAGTCTATTTAGTTGTGTAAGAAGATACGCACATGTTAAGCCGTAACAGTAGTTTTTTAGATTTTTAGTACTTGGGTTACAAGAGATATATTCATTACTTGTAAATGTGTAACGGACATGTCATAAACCAAGGCACTTGTTGGAATTCTGACTATATAAAAACTTTCCAGATGTGTTAATGAGACATCCCGTTGAGACCTTCGGCTAAAAGACAAGTGTATTGATCTACCCTTAGCAGGTACCTACCCGAAAAAATCCCTAAAGGAAATTTTTGTTCTGAAAGGAGATTCTTTTTCGAACCATCGTCGAGACAAGATCTACCTAACCATTTTTGTTCATATTTTCCAATTTTTTACTATTTTTTTTTACTTGAACACTTCATTAATAAAAATTCGAGGTGTGAAGTGTGCTTGTATACCCTATATAAAATTAAGGCGTTAATCACGCATACGTCCAGTACATCGTTTTTGGTGTTATTCGTTTGTGCAATTGAGGCTTAATAAGGTAAGTACCGTTAGTATAAGAAAAGTATTAGGTAAATCATCACAATATGTCTGATCATAATAAACGTCCGAAATTAAGTAAACATTACAAAAATGCATCAAAACAGCTTCAGATGTTAACTAAATAAGCAGTCAAGTGAAAAAACTGTTAAGAATTATTGTAACCTACCGACATTATGTGATGATCAGCAAAGACCCTGCTTTAAAAATTCCTGAAAATGTACATTTAAATATTAGCTCTTCAGTGACCGTTTATACTACACATACAGACATAGTTATTGATCACGAAAATGACATTAATTCCATTAAAAATTTTACTAATATAACACAATCTAAAACTCTATTTGATAATCAAGAGTATATGGATTATAATGAATCTGTTCAAGGAAAATTTTCAGAAACTCCCTCAAATATTCCTTCACAATTATCCGAATGGTGTGTTAAGCATAATATCACTCATGCAGCAGGTAATGATCTTTTAAAAATTTTAAAACCGATTTGTCCACATTTTATTATTATTTATTTATTTCAAAAATTTCATGCGTCTAAAGAGTGTGCTTTTTTCAGCTAAAATTCAGTGCCAATGTTATTCCTGTCCCCATCGTGGTAAGTTTCAGATCTACACAAAATATTTTACATGGAATTAGGTTTACCACATTTGATTAATGTTTAATGTTTAATACCAATTTCTTTTAAGAATTATTATTTATTTCAATAACGTCAAAATTTTTAAACTATTTTTTGCTTTAATTAACCATATCTGTTCTCCCGTTTGGATGTTACATCAATGGTGTAACACCATTTATACTAGATAGAAAGTGCACTGATTTCATTTTTTTCTGTTTCAGGTGTTTCCATAAAATCTGGCAAGTGTGCAATGACAAGAAAGAAGCAGAAGTAGAAATGAGCAGGTGTCTAAGAAGAGCACCAGATCGCCTAAAATATAAAACTGTGATGAAATCCAAAAGCCCCGCATAGGCATTTTATCCGTTTTTTTTTAGTATATTTGTATTTTTTTTTTGTATTGTACAAAATTTGTATTACTTACAAATCGTAATAAATCGTACGCCTATAATTGGGATTCCATTATTTCGCTTCTAATAATAATATTTCTGTTAAATGCTGTACATCATTTGGATCTATAATAAGAAGCGAATTCAATGGCCTGAACGACTCCTGTCGTTCAACCGAATAAATCAACATGTTAACTTCCTATTCTCTAGATTGACTTTTATAATACCATTACATGTATACTTTTGACTTTGCAGAACTTCTCTCTTTCTCTTCCAGGAGACAGAGAGACTGTCAACTGACAGTTGGACGTAAATGGAATGGTATTAAAGGTCAATATTGGGGATTTTAAGTTCTAATGTTGATTTATTTGCTGCCACGACGGCCGTTATTTTGGCCATTTATTTCGCTTCTTATAATATTTTATGTGAGTACAACCAGTATATCCAAAGTACGTACTGCAGTAAAAAAAGTAGGTATGTACTTAGTACATACCTATTAGTACGTACTTAGTACATACGTGCTCTACGTACCTTGTACGTACGCCTTCTACGTACCTCGTATGTACGTTCTGTACGTACTTCATACGTACACCCTGTATGTCAGCTGTTCGTACAGAGTACGTACCGGCTGTATGTACACTGTACGTACTTTGTACGTACGCCCTGTACGTACCTACTACGTACTTAATACGTACCCTCTGTATGTACATTGTATGTACGTCCTGTATGTATCTTGTACGTACCGACGGTACGTACATTGTACGTACCGCCTGTACGTACATTGTACGTACCGCCTGTACGTACGTAGCACGTACATTTTTGTGGAAAATGGACGTATTTAGGATGTCATATGTACGTACTTACGCCCGGTAGTGTACGTATTTTGTACGTACTTTACGTCCTACCTGTACATACTATGTACGTATTATGTACGTATTAATGCTTACTGGGAATAGCTCAGCTAATAATGTAGAATCCAAATAAGGTGTTCAACTTTCAATTTTTTTTTCCTCATATAGACGTTTAGAACAAGGTTAAAAAGTTAAGAGTTAGATTAGGGTTTCTTCCACCTATGATAGGTTACTAGACCTAACGAGTCGTGACAGGGCTTGAAAGGACTGTTCCCTCTCATATTGGTGGTCTTTCCACATATACCCCTTTAAGAGAAAATGGAAAAGGAATCAAAAAAATTTTTTGACCTCAACAAAGTAAGTTTAGTGAGAGATAGGGTTGAGTGAGAGTACATTATCAGATCGACATGACGTAACAACTCTAATTTACGTTGTGTGAATTTAAGCATGCAATTCCATATGTATCCGGGCATGGTATAATACCATGACGGATCTAATTTGTGGGTGGCAATACCATTTTTTCTGAAACTTTCAATCACATCTGCCAAAAGTAAGACGTCAGATTTCAAATAGATGTCCGAATAATCCCCCAAATTTTAAATGTTAAACGCTCTCCAAACCTCTTGAGCGTGTGCATACTTCTCAGGACTAATGCTTTCATCCGTCAATTTGTTGTAAAAATGGTTATGGGTGGCAATTCCGTTTCGTTTAACTTATCTGGGTGGGAAATATAATCGTAACAAATAACACCTTATCTCGTTAACAAATTAAATTTCTCGTCTTAGTCCACCCAAATTCACTTCTTACAATTACCAGACAATCTTTTTCCATGATTGAGACGTGCCCAACGTCATCGAGAGATGTGCCCAAAAATCGAATTGAATCTATAAAACTAAATTTTATTTTCGTTTCCTCGTCATATTGTGAACGTACTTTCCTTATTAGTCGGTAGGATGCTTAATCTCCCCGATTTGGCCAAATCCCTAATTTAAAAATGCGAATCATAGCTTTCTAGATTATGAAACACTATGGGAATGATATAGAGCTTCTTAAATGAGAGGTTACATTGCGCATGCGCGTACCCACGTGCATCCCCAGTAAAGTGATTATGGTCTAAAACAACCTTATCCTTGGGTCCAAACGGTTTCTCGCAAATGTGGCAGCTAAACCTAAAATCCAGTCACGGTGAGACTAAACCATGTTGCCATATCAATTTCCCCCCGCCAGAGATGATAGAGCTGCGCGGCGGACAGGGGAAAGGGGAAACCGATTCCAGTGGCGGGTAAAATATTGCTTATTCTGAATGAAAATTATTACAAAATTTATCGTCGAAAACCAATGAAAGAAATTGGAATCATTCCGATTATGGGTATATAGAAGAATCCTTAAGAAGAAGGTTAACTGGTAAATTTCCACACCACCTATGAGGTATTACCCTGGCGCGTTGTCATTTTTAAAAGGGACGACTCGCCTGGAGCCATACAACCCAAATAAAATAAATTCTTAACAGAACATAATATAACAAATTATAAAACAAACAAATTTATAAATAAACAAATTATTAACAATAAATAAATGTTCAATAAAATAAATAAATTCTCAAAAAATAAATCGAATATTTATAAACTTAATAACTACACTGCTTTCTCATGTAAAACGAAAAAC
Organism: Cryptocephalus moraei; assembly: GCA_946251905.1. Taxonomy (NCBI): domain Eukaryota; kingdom Metazoa; phylum Arthropoda; class Insecta; order Coleoptera; family Chrysomelidae; genus Cryptocephalus; species Cryptocephalus moraei. The sequence goes on from OX276466.1 coordinate 17,869,810, forward strand.
AAAATAAATTAAACACGAAACATATAAGGTAAATTGAAGGTGACAAAAACATTTTAAAGTACGTTGTCTGTGTACGGAGTTGTTTTAAGATGTCATTTTCCAGAGAAGACCCTGAACTTGAAGTTTCATCAGAACTGCTGTCATCACCAAGAGTAATGATAAGCGGTTCTATTACTCTTTCTATTCGTGGGTCCAATTCCCAGAATTTTTCTTCTTCTTTAACAACGTGTTGGATACATTTTGTCCAAGCATCAGCTGTAACAGCACTTACTGCATTCTCTAAAAGAATTTTGACATCCGGTATTTTAAATGTGACGTTTTTTCTAGCGACTTCACCTTTTATCTGCGCCCAAATTAATTCGATCGGATTTAACTCACAGTGATACGGTGGTAATCTTAAAACCGTAAACCCTCTTTCCCTTGCAATTTCATCCACGACTAATTTCAAATAATTTTGTTTATGTTGTCGAGCGATTCGAAGCAATTCCGGTTTAAGCAAGTTAGCGTCGCAAGCTAAATTTTTTGATCGCAACCAATCGAGTATTTCACCTTTTTTCCACGCTGATGTAGGAGGTGGTTCTGCGCGACGACTGTGATAAGGCGCATTGTCCATTACAATAACCGAACCAGGTTCCAAGCGCGGAAGAACAGATTTGAACCACGTTTAAAATACGCCCGAATTCATGTCCTCGTGATAATCACCTGTTTTTCGTGATTCGAAAACGTTTAGCCCGCCCGGCACAAAACCCGAGTCACTTCCGATATGTGTTATTATCAACCTGCGCCCTTTACCCGACGGTGATTTGAGCCCGGTTGAAAGCCCTTCAATTATAGCTGTTCTCTGATCTGTCACGGATAAATCTTGCCAAACTTTGGAAACTGTATGACCCTCATTGACCCACGTTTCATCCAAATAATAATTTTTTTTTGACCTCGAAAATTTCTAATTTGCCTCAAATAGTTTCTACGCCAAAAAATGATGTCATCTTTTTCTAATAGTGCGCTGTTACGTTTCCTCTTCCCGTATTTAAAGTTCATTTCACCCATAGTTCGAATCAAAACTCGTCGCGATACATTTGGTAAACTGTCGTCATTGTTTACATCACGATGAATTTTTCTTACGGTGGGAATATCGTTTCGAAAGAAATACGAATGAATTTTTCAACGGATCGCACATTTCACGTAGTCCTCTAAAACGATTTTTCTCTTATTCGTATTTACCACTTTTCTCTTACCGGCCGTGATACTCCCGCGCAAACGATATTCTGCCAAAATCCGAAAAACTGTAGCTTTCGATACCTTAGTGAATTCCGAACACATCTTCTGACTATCGATAACGGTTAGGTTAGGAAATCGCGCGCGAATCCCATTATAAACGTTTTTCACCATTACCCGCTCACCCAGAGTTAAAACGTGTGGCTTTACCTTTTCAGTAGCGGTGCTACTACAACCTGCTTCACCTTCACACTTATTCATTTTCTTACCTGCAATTTCCTATATAACGGTGCGGTAACAAGTAACAACTAAATCACAACACAATCACAGATATAACCCGCGACAACCCGACAATGCGTTCGCAATGAGATTCACGACGGAGAACGACGTTGCCATCTGTATTGACTGTATGACGACACGTCGCTTGTTAACAGCGAGAGGAATAGAGAGAGAGAATAAGATATGGCAACGCTCTGAAGTTTGACAGACGGATAGAACGAAATAGTAGGATGTTGCCAAGAACACAACAAAAACCCTGGTATGGTTACAATTGCCAACCGTATTGCAAGGTTGCATTTGTTTCGGTATACTATTTTGTGCGTTGTATATGGCAACATGGATTATTCTCACCGCAGGTGGATTTCGACTTTAGGTTTTCTTAATTTTATGCTAGATTTGATATTTACAGGAATAATTTTCTTCATTTTTGACTCTACCAATTTTACCTTTTTTAATTCCATCGTAAACCAATCTATGCAACCTGTTTCACGACAGCTTGTATAACATGATATGGAATTGTCGTAGGTACATTTTAAATAGTAACCGACAGAATAAACCGTATGTTTTTGGTATTTTCTAGTAGCTGCTGCTGCAACAAAGTATCATCAACCCCCCCCCCCAAAGAATTTCAAAATCTGCATAAATTGTGAAAGGCGCAGTTTGTTTAAAAACAAAATTTCTAAATTCGACATAGTCATATGGGGGAAACGATTTTTTATATTCATTGGTAGTAGTACAAAGTTTCACATGAGCATCAAACTTTTCTTGCTTCTGAAAGTAGTTCAAGCATCTGTCACAAATGAATTTCTTATGCTCGTTCTTATTTAGCTGTGGCGAAACTAATCTAGAAAAATGTTTAATATAGCAGTAATGATATTTAATTTCTGCATCTTCGTCTTCATTGTCAACTTCAACATCCCCTTCATTGAATTTTGGATAATATATATTTTGAATTAAAAACAAATTTACATGGCTCTCTACTTTATTTTTGTTAATCTAACCGGAACTACAGAATAACTGTTTTTCTTTTGCAATTATAAACCATAAACGTTAACAGTTGTCATTAGCATTTTCAAATTTGAAAATTTCCTGTAGCGGCATCGGAGCCTCTAAATTTTCCGTAATCAACACTGATTTATAGTGCGGATCTGAAGATGTCAAATTTCTATGGTTATTTGCAGGGAAGAGTGCACTAACAATAGACCAATAAAAACAAGCGTTATCATTAGTGTTGCGGACATTGATACCTGCTTTTTTGTTTTCAATTTCCTCAGGTAGCTTAATGAAAGATTTGCCTTTGCCCATTTCATATTTGTTAATATTAAATTCTTCAAAAATTACACGGCTCAGGGCCCATCCTGGGAGGCGTTCTTGAAATTTAGACATTTTGTTAAAAATTTTATCTGTATGTGAAGTAGAAACCAGCTGTGTACATACGTTCCTCCATCAAGTATACTGTTCCTGGTATTGAAATATTTATATTCCCGATCATTAGATTGTTTTATGAATTCTCCACAAAAGTTAGCATTCACTTTGACTACCTTGAATTTCTTTAAAATAGCTTTAATTTTCTTTTGAAATAATGTTTCAGAATCTGCCAAAAATTGGACTATACACTTATGAGTGAAATTAATAATGACGCCCGTCCTAATTCTGCCCTTGAAACATGAAGTGGCTTCTTTCCATTTCACCCTATGCTCTAATTCATTAGATAATCCCGCTCGATGAATTTTCTCAAATATGTTTTTTTTAAATACTGTAAATGCTCTATTATCGTTTGAATTTTACGAATTTTGCTAATAGATAAATTTTTCTTCTCTCGCAGTACACGGTTATATAATGTAATATGTCTTTGAATAGATTTCACCCACACATTAAAATGGCTGCCCCTGTACTCTTAAAATGGCTGCCCCTGTACTCTTTCAATTTCTGAATGAGTACATTATATATATATATATACATATATATGTTAATATATATATATATATATGTTAATAATGGTGGCTACGTTCATTTTGGTTTCTCTTTCTCTCTCTCCTTTTACACAAAATACTCACACACTCTACTTTATACTTTGGTAATTTCAAATTTGATTAATGGATTTCCTCGGCCAATATCCTTGGTTCCTGTGTAACGAACACAATATTTCCCAGTGTTGAATTGTAGGGTGTGTGGTTCAAATTCTGCGGTACACTTCTTTGGTGTGAGCATCTTCCTTTCAGCCAACTCCAGAAGAACACATCGTCCAAATTGTGTGTCTACTACCTGGGCTGAAAATATTTTCTGCGGAACGTCCTGTGGTAAATCTTGCAATTTCACAAAGGGTTTAGCATCGTAGCCTGTAAGTTGGTTTAGTTTTGCTAAATCCATCTACAAAAACACACAAACATTCACAACTCGTATAATTCCACAGAGGATATACTCACTTTTCACACGAAACGTTGACTAGTCCACAAAACTTGGAGCATCAGCAGCAGCAGCAGCAGCAGGAGATTTTCTTCGAAACGATACCTTAAAACCGGAAAGAGGGTCTCCGTGTATTCTTAGAACACAAATTGGAAATGTTGAAAATGCAGTAGAAATAGTGTAAAGTAAATGTTAAATTTGAATACTAATACGTCAATAAACAAGACTAAACAAACTTATATTTACCTTACACTTCTGACCATTAGGAAGGCAGACACATGTAGACTGATTTTTTGAGGAACGTCTGCTCATTCGAGATATACGCTCTCCTTTTATAAGCTGATTACTTGTTCGAGAAATAGTTTCAAATTACGTACGTACGTACCGGGTAACATGACCTGTTGTAGATTTTAGCACACATGAAGCTAAACAAGTGCCCCTCCGTTCGGTACAACCTAATTAGGCGAAGGAATTTTTCTTTTATCAAACATGAAGCCTGACAAGTGCCCCTCCGTTCGGTTTAACCTAATTGGGTGAAGGACTTTTCCTTTTAGCACACATGAAGCCCCACAAGTGCCCCTCCGTTCGGTTCAACCTAATTAGGTGAAGGACTTTTCCTTTTAGTACATATGAAGCACCACAAGTGCTCCTCCGTTCGGTGTACCTTAATAAGGTACAGGAATTTCGCGCGAAACTATCAAAATTTGGCACGAACGACGTCAGTGTGGGGCCTTCGGGTGGAAAAGCCCTATGGAGGACTGGGGCTCAGATTATGGAGCCCTGATTCTGAAGCGCTGATGTGGGCCTTAGATGGGGGGATCAGGCGGGGGTAGGGGGACCTGGCGGGGGATAGGGGGCCTGGCGGGGGGTAGGGGGCCTGGCGGGGGTTAGGGGGCCTGGCGGCAGTACCTGGGGCCGGCGCGCATGTGGGGGGTGACGGGCTTTGGATCCCTAATTGGGGCGCGGGAAGAGCACTAGACCCGGGCAGGGGGCGCGATCGATCCGGCGCCGCACGAGGGACTGGCAGAAGAGCCCTAGGCCTGGGTGGGGAGTCACCACCTGGGTGGGGGTCGGGAATAGCCCTGGGTGACGGGGCCTGCGCGTGGGGGCGCGCATCGTCAGGGTATCGGCGCGGTTGTGGCGCGAAATTTAATCTGAAAATGGCGGCATAAGTTAAGTTAGGCGTGTTCATTTAACGTAGAACCCGCCTTATTACTCTACTGACGAACTCCCGCTCTGACGTCAGACCACCCGATGAGGATAGGGTATAAATGATTCTGATGATAAAATGATAAATGTTTTTTGTTATTAAGTGTTGAAATTCTTGTGGTGAAATTGTTTGTAAGCAGAATGATTCCTTAGGGGGTTTTAATAATTCCACGATTCCTGGGTGATCAGTCCTTTCATCGGGAATATCTTTTGAACTTCCTAGAGCCGCTAGTTTTGTTTGAGCCCTTGTAGTTACAAATATTGGTGCGTTAACTTCTTGATAGTTTTCAGTTCATCTGATGATATGATAATACGAGAAATAGCGTCAGCTATAACATTTTCTTTACCTTTTAAGTATTTAATTGTGAAGTCGTACTCTTCTAAAGCCAATCGAAACTGTATTAGTCTACTGGAAGGGTTTTTCATTCCAAATAACTGAATCAATGGTTGGTGATCTGTCCAAATTTCGAATTTTCTTGCAAATAAATAAGGTCTAAAATGTTTTACTGCAAATACTATTGCTGTCAATTCTTTTTCTGTTACACTATAATTCATCTGAGACTTATTAAATGATCTGTTAGCGAAAACTACTGGCATATCATCTGAATTACATAATACACATCCGACCTCATTTTTTGATGCATCAGTTTTCCAAATAAATTGATTATCTGGTGAAAAATTAGGGTACTGAAGTACTGGTGGATTTGATAAAGATATTTTAAGTTGCTCAAAAGATTGTTGACATTCCTGATTCCAGATGAAGGGGCGGCGGTGGTCGTGTGGTTTAAGGCGCGGGCCTTGAATCAGGCGGACACTGTCGTCGTGGGTTCGAATCCCACGTAATCCATGGATGTTGTGTGTGTTGCGGGAAGTGTGTAAAATGTATCCAAAATCCCGTTCCTATTCACGCCGGTAACCAGGCCGGATAGGATCGGATATCCTGTAGGAGGGCGGGACTAGGATACACACACCCTGAGTCGGTAGAGCACGGAGTGGATCAACTGGGGTGAGAGCCTTAAGGGGGTACAACCGTGCTCGAGACCGTGGTTCGGAGCCCACGTTAAACTGTAGGTCCCGTCCAAATTGGCCCTGGCAGCGTAAAAGAGACGTTAACTTAATAAGACAAGACAAGATTCCAGATGAATTGAACTTTTTTCCTAGTTAAAAAATTTAGTGGTGCAGCAATCTGCGCAAATATATTTATATACTTCCTGTAATAATTCGCAAAAGCAACAAGTCTTTTTACTTCTTGTGCATTTTTAGGAACAGGAAAATTTTGAATAGCGGTTATTTTTGAAGGATCTGGTAAAACACCGTCTGCAGAAATGATATGCCCTAAATACATTATCTCCGTTCTTAAGAAATCACATTTACTAGGATTTAATCTTAAATTTACTTGCCTCAATCTCTAAATTTTTACCAAATTTTTGTTATGGTTTAATAAATTATTTAAAAAAACGATTAAATCATCTAAATATATAAAGCAACATTCATAGTTTAATCCAGACATCGCTACTGTCATACATCGTGAAAATGCGCTTGGACTTATCTTCAGGCCCGTTGGAAGCCTTGTCATTTGGTACTGACCTCTATCTGTGGTGAAAGCAGTATATTTTCTACTATCCTTGTCTAATTCAACCTGATAGTATCCTTGATTTAAGTCTAGGTGGCACCGGACAGGCTATTAAGGACTTCTGTAATATTTGGCAGTGGAAATTTGTCGTCTTGTATTTGTTTATTTAATTATCTGTAGTCTATGACTATTCGCCATTTTTTAGTACCGTCACCGTTTGTCTTTTTTGGAACCACTAAAAGAGGAGAGCTCCAATTGCTTTTCGCTTCCTCGATGATACCTTTCCGTAACATTTGTTCAACTTGTTGATGGATTTCGGCTTTTTGTGCTTGTGGTAGTCTGTAAGGTTTAGTGTAGACAGGTCTGGCGTCTTTATTAAGTTGAATGCTTTCTCTATAGATATGTAACGAAACGGCTCGCCGGCCGCGACATAAACACGCCGGGAGCTACACAAGTTCGCCTTATTGCGATTCCCGGAAGGACGACGGGAACACTCGAGAGAATTCGATGCGATAACGGGTTCCTGGAAAATCGAACATTCTAGTAATTATCCCGAAAGTACGAGAAGCTTCTACCTGCCATAAAAAAAGGGAATGTCGGACCCGAAGCAACGCAGTTGAACAACCGGTGCGTAAACATTCGAGCGACCGCGCGCGTTAAAATAAATAAACGTATCTGAATGAAATAAATTATAAGTGTTAAAGTGTAGTTAGAAATAAATTAATTAGGATAATCGCGTTGAACGAAAGTGTGCAAAGATCTCTAGAGAGTGGACTGTATTTAGATATCTCTCGTAACTCGTGGGTGGCTGCGGAGATAAATCTTGTCTCCAGGTTGTACGGCTGAAGACGTTCTTGTAGATTGAAGATCAGGGCGTGTCGTGACCTCCTTGAAGTTCTTGAAGTTCTCGTAGGTAGAGATCAGGGCTTGACGTGATCTCTTGAAGTTCTCGAAGTTCTCGTAGGTTCTTGTAGTTTGGAGAGAGGACTTTACGTACTCTCCGGGTTGAAGTTTTGTTAGGTTTTAGGTAGTCAGGTTAGGTGGCGTGAAGAAAGATCACAACACACTGTCGTTAATGAGCATACGTGGTATACTAGTTTATTACCAAAATTTCACAGGCTTTTATACATATTTAAATTACAATGGTTAAATGAGATGTTATTGTTTTCTTATAATGACCTAGTGTCGCAGAAACTGACCTTAACTGGAGCGCTTGCTATCACGTTCCGTAAACACGCTTTTGTTATGCTTACTCGGTTAATTGTGTGATTTTGAACTTGATTTGTTGATGTTCGGTCGGCGGTGTTATTCTTCGTAATAAAATAAGACGTGCTTCTTAGTTGATTTGGCTATCCCAACACCTTGTTACTTACGATGTGTCAACGATTATTCTCAGTTTGTAAAACAAAAAATGTTGAAAAGTTCCCAAAATTAGTTCACCTCAGCTACTCAGTTGTTTTAATAATTATTAGATGATTGTTAAAATATTTCCCTGACTAAGTTTGTACTAATTAATTTTGATTACTTAATTGCAAGTGGAAATTTCACCTAAGATGTTTTAATAACAAGTTGCTCTAGTTCCCTATTTAATGGTTATTAATCCCTACTTGACGATTATGTTCCCTAAATTCCCTATTAAATCCCTACAACCCTACTTAGCTCTCTTTTATGTTGATCGTAGAGTCAACACGCGTAGTGTTTTAGTTTTAGTCAATAGTAAAAACGTTACAGATATTAGTGACTGTCAGTAGGTCTTTGTCTAGGTGAAATATGTCAGAATATTTTACACAAATTTTCTGAATAGAGTTTTTTTCTTCCGTGTTCAATTGTTTTAAGTCTATTAATTTCAATAATTCGTCTGCCCTATCAAGTGAATATGCCTTTTCATTATCAAAATTGCAAAGATTAAAGTTTGAAGCTTTTCCCATTTTGGACTGAAATTTTTTAATGTGACTGATTCGTCTCTGACATTTAGTATCTTTACAGGTATTACGTTGTGTCTAGGTCTTGATAAACTAGATGCGATAAAAATACCTTTCGCTATTTTATCTGAAATGACAATGCAGTCTTCGTTGGTATTTATTTTTAAATATTTAATTATTTCACATCTAGCTGGTATAAACAAGACTGATGTTTGTTTTGTTTCGATAGGTAGTTCAATAAATTGATTATCGTACCAAAATGTGAAGCGGAATGTTTCGTAATCTAAAATAGCACAGTGGTTTATCATGAAATCTACACCTAATATACCATGAAATGAGTTATGGTCAAGTTAAATGTCATCTAAAATAAAAAAATTCATGACGAATGTGTACATTACCTGTTTGTAAACTGATACTTACGGAACCGAGTGACCTAGTGTTACCACCGATTCCGCTGATCGTAACATTTCTCGTGTTGTCTAGGCTTTCGTTGGAATTTAAATGCTTTTTAAATATTATGCTTACGCTTGCACCAGTGTCAATAAGGAATTTTAATTTTCTGTCAGTATAATGTACAGTAACATATTTTAAGCCATCTATGTCTGTTGAAAAACCATCTATTTTAAAGATATTATTCGAAACGAAAAAACTGATTCCCTACGTATGTGTTGTGAACTGTCTCGTTAGAGTCGTTAGTTTTCGCTTCATTGTTTGTGTCACTCATAGTGTATATCATCTTGGTTCCTCGTGAATTGTCAAAAGAATCTCTTAGATAGTTACCTCTGTTACCTCTACCTCTGTTGTTGGTTTGTTGTCCTCTGTTACTGTGATTGTAATTTCTCTCGTAGTTAGTATGGTGGTTGTTAAAATTGCCGTTGTTGGTATTGTAGTTTCCGTTGAAACCTCTTTTTGACTGATAACCCCTGTTTGGTTGATGACCTCTGTTTGACTGATAACCTCTTTGTCCATTATTATATCCTCTCGAATTCCCTCGTCTAAAATTCCCATTACCTCCCATTACCTCTTGCAATACCTGCTCATTTCCTGATCTTCCCCCGACATTTTCGTCCTTTGCTCCTTGAATAGCGTCACTAAGTTTGGTATAGTTACGTGCCTTTATTATTGTCCTTAAGTCGTTGTCTCTGAGTCCGTTAGCAAAAGTATATATTGCCATTTTTCATGAATGTCGCTACGTATTTTTACAGCATTGTTATCGTTATCTGCTTGAGTGATTGTTAGATCTGTAGATAATTGCTCCAAATACCGACCAAATTGCTCTATGGATTTTGAACCTTGCTTCGCCTCATGTAATTGTATTGATAAAGCGGAAATAGATTTTTTCGTTATAAAATGTTTTTTAAGATCCTTTATTAACTCGTCATTAGTAGTATACTCTTGACTTAATCTAACTTTAACTTTTGGACCTAAACTTTTCTTTAAAACGTATATGGTTAATAACGTTTTACCATTTGTTTCAAGCATGGAATCATACAACTCAATGGCATCGATTAGCTGTTTTGTACTATTTTCGCTACTATCTGTTGACGGAATTAATCTAGAAGCTGTCCTAAGATCAAATTTCTCGCCCATATTGAAGTTATTTAAATTATCTGGTTCTTTATTTATAACATTTAATACCTGGTTACTACCTAAATTTGGTTACTTTCTGACAATTGCAACCTTTCTTGTAAATTTAATTCGCAATTAACAATCAGCTTATCGATAGCATTGGCACAGACTTTAGCATCATTTTTAACTTTCACTTCAACTGGTTATTTATTAAAAGACTCTTTCAATTTATTAAATTCACCCTTAATATAATTTAATTTATCAAACTTACGGTTTGTTATAGTAATGTCAGATCGTCTCTCGAAACTATCTTTTCCTAAATTCCTGTGAAATACTCTTATTTCCTCAAGTAGAAACTTAAATTCGTTTAAAATACTCATATCATTTTTCCATTTGACTTTAATTTTGTCTCCATGCGTATGTCGCTCGTATACGTACTTCACCTAATATTTATTCTTATTATCACATTACCTAAAATAAACCCTAAAACAAACAAGAACATGTTAAGAAAGAAAAAAAAGTGTTCTTCTCTCTTGGTGGCCTCTTCTTCGTCTCTACAGGTTCTGGCTTGCCGTGATTCGCCGGTCTATCTTCTTCTCCAACCTTTTCTAACACCTTCCACAGCAGAAAAAAAATCATCAGGATAACCACAACCATGAACGTGACTTCAATCCAGTTTCTGATGTTACTTGTGCTCAGATAATTTGCCTGACCACCGCTGTTACCTTCTTGAGCAAATTATAACTACTTCTTCTCTGGATTGAGAAGTTCCCATATTGCGTTACTTATGCCGTCCTCAATTTTGGTAGATTTGATGATCGTTGACAATTTCTTTGTCCTCAGCCATTTATACCTCAATATGAACTGGCAGGATCGCCATGTGATGTGCCCTTATGGCACCCAGGTTCGGTTGGATGGGTACTTGAAATCTTCTCGCTAAGAGTTAACATTCTATATTACTTTTAGATTCTTGTTACTGAGTACAAGGATCGGTGTTCGACCTAATTACCGGGTAATTTACATTCCAATCCTTACATTCAGCAAACAATTATTATTAGTACACAGCAATATTAAAACTTACCTACTTACTTAAAATGTACTCTACAGGGTGATACATACCTAAGGTAAAATATATTTAATTATCTTATCACTACATCACTACTCTACAGGGTGATACATACCTAAGGTAAAATATATTTAATTATCTCAGCACTACATCACTACAGGAGCGCTGAGACATGAATCTTGAGTTCGCTCCTTCTCTTCGAACTCCTTTCTTCTACATCCACCTGGGTTGGGTTAGAAGAGCACAGTCATCGAAAGAAGAGCAGAACAGCCTCTGGTACATTCACCTTTGCTGGATCGCCTTCGATTGGTACATCCACCTATGCTAGGTCAACTTCCTCGGAGAAGTGTCTCCCTGAGTTGAATATCCTCCGCTCCTACCTCTTACCGTTTTAAGTCTTACCGTTTTGAGCTGCACGAAATCGGAGTGCCTACCTAAGCTGTATCTTCTACTCCACTTCGAGCAACACCTCAAAAATCACTTCGGGGGCGACTTTGAAGACCACTTCTAGCACCACCTCAGCACTACTTCGCCAAGGACGACGACGGTAGCAGCCACGCCCCAGGTCGCTAAGCTCTTCAGGACAATCCACGACGCTCCTACCCCTGCTGCATCATCTTCCGTGCAACCCAAAGACGCTTAGCCACCACCTCTCGCGCCACGTAAAACACGCCAACATTTACCAGAGTTTGTATTTCTTCGACTGTCCCTGACAAGAAGAATCCTTTCACGAAACACTGTCTTGCTACAATGTACCTATACCATCAATTATTTAACTTTCACACTATGCTAATCCATATTTTTTGAGGATTAGTTCTTAGGGCCATTTGCTGGTTACTACGTGTTGCATTTACGCTGTAATACCTCTCAGAATGTTGTTAGTGATGAACTCGATATTTCTAGCGGAAGCTATATAATTCTACAAAAAGGTGAAAGAATGCCAGCGACTCAAAAAATTTAGTAGTGTATAATTTAGGCCAATCTATTACAATATTTAATACCGTATGTTCTCTAAATTAATAAAATTCAGTTAGTTTGTTGAAATAAGTGTTTATTTTAATCCATCTGTACACTGAAAAGTTCTCCATAATAAAATTTTAACATAAATGTTTCCACTTCAATATACAGAGCAGCGATTGTATATGGTGAGTCAACTACTAAACGTGTTACATAGTTTTTATATGTAGTGATGAACATTTATTAGGATCGAAAAGAATTATCAAAATGCGCATTCGCATATATTCGACAACTTATTATACCCAGCGTGCAAATTTGAAGCTTACATAATTCCACGGACAATCACACTATGGTTGGTCTGTGATAGTACAATCGAAACAATTGATAAAAATTATGCTTCTGTCCCAACTTGTTTGAAAACGGCGTAGTATGAGAAAGAACCCTTCACAACCTAGAAAGATCAACAAAAATTATGTTAAACATTAAGGCGAGAGTACGGAAAGAATTTCGTGTCTTTTAAAGTATACTAAGTGTGAAGAGAGTGAAGTTATGTGAAATAGTTTAACGTCGACTGGGGGGAAACTTTCGAAAAATAGTTTTCAGTAACTTTCGAAACCTGTAAAATATATTTCATTTTTAATAGTGTAGCGTTTTCGTATGTTCGTTAAGATGTGAATGAAAACATTCGATACACAAAAAAATAGTCACTAATTTATTACACACTTATAACTAAACACAATTACTTAAGACTACTAAAAGAGTATTTATTTATGCTGTATCGTGGCTGTATTTATTTCTACTATTTATGTCGGCTTTAACGTCGCGCCAATATTCTGACCGAACTGCCCACTGGCGGCCGAGAGCTCCGTATCTATTGGGTAGATCGTTTATTCCCGAAACTTCACCAGTTTTCTACACTTGACTAGAATGGTCGCGGCTCGCGTTCGCCGCCGTACTGGCTTCTCGACGGGACGAGTTAGTTCGAGAGTAACGTAGAACTGGCGTATTCGCGGCTGTTAGGATCGTCACAATACTATGATTTTGTAGGCATGTGTAACTAATACCCGAAGGGTAGCTTAAATAGTTTTAGAAAAACACATTTAAGAAGTATTAATACTTTCTTGTAACTTTATAATACTTTGAAATTAGAAAGGGTGGGTAAAGTATGGGACACTGTCCTTATTATTGTTTCGATTGTGTAATCGTAAGTAAATTCACGTTAGTAATGTGCCTGTATGGCATTTTGTGTCCTTCCACGTACTCACGGGTTTGCGGTTTTACGCAAGTTTAAAATATCTCTTGGAGATTCCTCTTTGAAGCTTTGCCTACTTCAGATACGCTACTGAGGAACATTGCTTACATTAGAGACTCGGATTTGAGACGTTGCTTATTTAAGATAACTCTACCTACCTCCTATTCGGGTTATTTAACTGTTTTCAGGGACGTCATCAGCCATTCAGTGCATATGCGGGCTGCCAGTCGTCGTCTGGGATACTACTAGTCATCCAAAGTCATAGGAAGCTATCTGGTTCTCGACAAGGAAGGAGTGAAAGAAACACCTGCTTTTCCTGTCGATTAATAGAGGCCTTTCTCCAAGGGGACACGTTCTTTACAACAGCCCCGTATTAGGGTGAGCATGGAGGGTGCTCGTGAGCTAGGCTAGTCGAAGTTATTTTAAAGGAACGTTTTTTCAGGTACACAGGATTTCAAAATAGTTTCATATATGGTTCGATACACCACCACTAGATTATTTTCATTTCCTCTTATATCATCATCTGCTGCACATACTAAAGTCGCAATTTCATATTCCTGACCATCCTCTATATTTTCTTCAGCAGTTACTCCATCTCATTTAGTAACCACTTCATGATTTTGGTCGAATCTCATCTTTCTTATTCATCCACTCCATCACCTGTCTATCCAATATATTTTCAAAATTTCACTTCATCTTCTGCGATAGATAGAACATTACATTCAAAACACATATGAAAATCAGGCACAACTCCTGTTTTGAACAATACGTTAGGAAACACATTTGGGCCCAATAGAAAAATATCTTATTTATGTTTATGTTATGTTTATGTGGCTATTATGACGAGCGACCATAAATTTTTGACAGATTCTACACTAAATATTTTAAAGGGTGTCATGAATGACACAATGGAAGCTTGCCGCTGGAGTTTGCACTGTGGCGGTAACCATATATTTTTCACAATGTTCGAATGACCTTCTGTATAAAATCGATGTTTTTATTGTGGGTTACATGCCCTTCTAAAATTAGCATTGAACGATCCACAGAAGGCTTAATGACAAACAATTTCATAGAAATATCCGTGGGCATCCATCTACTGCGAGAGGATAAAAATATCTCCTAGGGAGCTGCACCCCGAAATTTAGCCCCCATTATTTTTTATAGAGAGAACGTAAAGGTAGGGATACAAGTAAACATTGCGGACATGCAAATTAAAAACGTTGCAAGCAAGCTTCCCTCCACTGACAATAGCACCAACTTGATTTCTCCTTCAAGCAAATTGTTTTTCATATTTCTGTGTACAAAGGAATATAGCTCAGGGTCATCGACAACGTATATTCGAGGAGCGTGATTATGCACTATCATATGGTTGTACCTCTCATCTCAACTGTGAATGTTTCCTTTTGTTAGAGCTGACTGATATGTACTAGTTGTCCCGATACATATATCAGAAATAAATTGTCAATCTTATACTTTGGATTGTTTCAATGCGAGGAGGGATTAACTTTAAGTTACTCATATTATACACTCCCTCCAACTTTCGAGTGATGAATTTCTTTTGGATAACCTTTTTTGAGGGTATTTTATGAATCGGCTTAGCTGCAGTAAAAAACTGTCTTATCACTTTTTATTGCTTCTATGGCCTATTGCAAAGTCTCTAGTTGGACATTTTAAAATCACCCTGCAAAGGAAGTAAGAAGTAAGTATTCTGAAAAGAGACGCCAAAAGAATGATCTATTTGGAACTTGTGAAGTTCATAAAAAAGTCGATTGTAGCAGTAGTATCCGTCCGGGAAACGTCAGCTTCATCAGACCAGTTGAGTGTCAGCTTTTATTCATCTTTCTTGTGTGGCCAAACCATACCAACTGCCTCCTTTCAGTATTGAGAACGATTGTCTGTTTATTGTTAATCATCAGTTGTATTTGTCAGTTTCAAACTTTTTCTAATTTTGACTTCAAACAGATCCTTCTTAGCAAGTCATCACGGTTGCCATCAATTTCTCTTGCATAGTATTCCTCTGTGGTACTTAATAATGTGGGTGTTATAATGAACTGTTGAATTTTCTGTCATAGTCGTATTACAGGCACACTCTCATATGCTTTTTCCAAGACAATCAGCGCGACATGTGTATCTCTATCCCTTTGTACGCATTTTTCCAAGGCTACTTTCATAGTAAAAATGTTGTAAATTGTAGACCTACTTGCCTTGAATCCCGCTTGTTTTTCAGAATTTTCTTTTATGTCTTCCTCAGTTAGATGTCTTAATAATCGCGAATATCGTCTACCAATCGCTAGGAGTACTGCTATGCCTCGATAGTTATAAGGGTTCTCTTTGTATTCCTTCTTAAGAATAATTGAATTATACGTTTTCCTCCATTCACTCTATTTTTTCTCCCCGTTTGTACATCGTTCAAACAAGCTTTTTAATCTATTTATAAGTTTTCCTGCTCCAAATTTAATGAGTTCCGGGCAGATTAGTTCTAGCCCGAAGCCCTTCTAAGCTTCGTTCTTTTAATAGGTTGTAGAATGTGGTCAATTTCTAGTTGTCCCCGTTTTCTTTCCATTATTTCCATGTATAAATGAAAGTCTTACCCTTAGTTACCGAAAGTTACCCTTAAGAGCTTCTTGAAATGTTATTCCATTCTCTTCTTCTCATACTATTTCCGGAAGTACCCTGTTTTTTCGTTTTTCTAATCTACTTTATGGTCTCCAGGCTTTAGAAACCTCCTCCTCCTAGGTGCTTTCTTTATTGAGGTTGGCGATCAAAATGGCGTAACTTTCTCTGTCCTGGGCTTTATGAATTAGATTATTCCCACTAGTATGTGTCCAGTTTCGTATGTTTCTGAGCCAAGATTTTTTCTTTCTTCCGATGCCACGTCTCCCGTCGATCTTTCCCTCCAGTATTAGTTGGAGTTGCTCATACTCTTTGTGTCGCATGATATGACCTAGATAACTCGTTTTTCTGAGCTTTATAAAGTTGGTTAAAAGTAGGCGGGTATTCATTTTGTTCAGAACTGTTTCATTGGTCGTTCTGCTTGTCCAGCTTATCCTTAGCATCCTTCTATATAACCACAATTCGAATCCATTTATTTTCTTAATATCATCCTGTTTTAATGTCCACGTTTCACATCCATAAAGCAGTAGGGACCATATGTAGCATTTTAAAGTTCGTAGCCAGGTTGTTATAGACAGTTTTGGGTGTCATAACAAGTTTTTCATTTTGGTGAAACCCGATCTAGCAATTTCAATTCGTCGTCTGATCTCTACTGAGTGGTCTAGTTGCCTGTTTACTTCTCTGCCCAGGTAGATGTAACCCTGAACATTCTGGAAATTTTGTCCATTTATGGTGACAAATATATCTTGTTGGTTTGTTCGTCGGGAGAAAACCAGTGTTTTAATTTTTGTAACATTCACCTCTAATCCTGCCCTGTTACTCTCTTCTGTCAGGATATCCATTAATACCTGTAGTTGTTCTACTGTTCTCCTATGACTACCGTGTCATCCGCATATCTGATATTATTAATTATCACCCCGTTTATCTTTGCTCCTTCTGATCGATTTTGAAGTGATGATCTGATTATATGTTCCGCATACACGTTAAAGAGTAGGGGAGATAGGAGGCAGCCTTGACGAACTCCTCTTTGTATGTCAACATAATCGGTGTTTCCGTTTTGTGTGCGGACGCATCCTTTATGGTTCCAGTAGATATTACGTATAGCTATTATATCCCGTCCATCCAGGTCTATCTCTTGCAGGACTTCAATTAACTTCTGATGCTCAATGAGGTCGAAAACCTTCTTGTAGTCAACGAAGCATACATAGAGTTCTCTTTGAACTTCAAGATATTTTTCAGCGATTAATGACAAACCCAGTATAGCCTCTCTTGTGCCTGTCCCCTTCCTGAATCCGTATTGTGAACGACTTAAATATTTGTCGCGTTTATCCTGGATGCGGTTGAATATGATCCTCATAAATATTTTTACGGCATGACTCATTACATTTATTGTTCGATGATCTTCGCATTTTCGAGCTTTCTTTGTCAGTGTTACATAAGTGGTTTTAAGCCAGTCGGGTGGGAACTCTCCGCTTCCGTACACTTCAATAAACAGATGAGTCAGCTTATAAATACTTTCTTCGCCAAGATGCTTGAAATGTTCTGCCGTAGAACCTGGAGAAGACTGTATTCTCCAGTTGCTTTATTGCTCTTTGTTTCCTTGATAGCCCTAAAGACTTCTGATGGGAGAATGGGCAAGTTTTCGCTTTTTTGACTTGCGGCGGTTCTATCGGTCTCCTGTCTCCAAACAGCTGTTTCAAATATCTTTCCCATATCTGTTTTTATTTGTCGGGATCTAATTCGATTTCGTTGTTTTCGTTAGCTACTAGCGATAGCTGCTACATCATTTTTGTTTTTGCATTTGCGCGTTTTTTCCATTAGTGCTAGTATTGCGTCGGTCATCCAGGGCTTTTTCTTTTTTGTGCTTACATTACCGATAGTTTCTCCTCCTCCATTTATGGGAGAAGGAGAAACTATCCTTATGGAGTTCCTGATAGCCAACCACATTTCCTCAGTGTTTCTTTCTGGTGTGTTTCTTAGCCCTCTAATTTCCGAGTCAAGTTGTTTGTATACGTATTGTAACGTTTATTTTATAATTTATTTACATTAATTGAACACTAATTTATTTAACACACTTAACTACTTGTTCACTAGACTAGACACTACCTAATTTATTTGTACTGCTCCGCTTTCGGATCGTATGTCGCGTTCACGTCTGCTTCTCTACTTCTAACTAACTCCCTCGATCACAAGCCCCCTTATATATACACCCCAACCATGATCGACAATCGTCTCGTACGTTCTAGAAGTAGAAGGTACGATTGTTCCTTTAACAACGCCTACGCAGGAAATGTTCAGAAGGTCACAAATTACTTTTCGTAAACAACAATCCGGCAGAATTCATGCAGCTGTCTTTTACGCGTCGTAGTAATTCTTTTGAAGTAACCGCTTCACTCGGAGCGAGTAAACATGTGTCGCTTTGTTTACTTCTCGCATTACACTGCCCCCGCCTTAGAGACGTTTCGTCTCGGAACGTATCCCTGGTAGGCCCATGCAGGAACCTGCAGTTAGCCCCCCGCTTACAGCGAGACGTGGCGTCAAAATAACAGGGGACCGTCTTCCCGAGTCGACATGGTGCAGGCCCAAAACAGCAGACTAAAACTTCCACTCCGGTATTCTTCAACACTACTTCTAGCATATTCCGGACAACCCTCCAGTCCAGCTGATCTCGTCCAGCACCTAACTTGGGGACAGCTAGCTTCCTGATGTCGAGCTCCAGCAGTCGGTCTCGTAGCCTATGCAAGGTTCGCCATACATCGTGATAACATGGTTTAAGGGACCCGATCTCCTTCGTAACCAGATAAAAGATGTGTCTTACGTTGTCACGTAGTTCCAGAACCTTGCCAATTTCCGGGAGTTGCGCTCCGAGTTGTTCCAAGCGCCCGTACTTCTTCTTGAAAACCGTGGCGATACCTCGTGACATTACCAGGTCGGCGGACACACAATGGGCCAACGAGTATTCTTCAGGTACGCTGAACAAATCTTGTTGTTTTTCACAGGTTACCCCATACCGTGCTTTTCCGGTACCCCCGTAGGCGCTCATAAATTCTTCGAACGAAAGTTCGTTCTCCTGCGCCAACGTGTTTCTTACTCGGGGAACCTCCGCCTCATCGTGCGACCCCTCATAGGGTGCCAACCGATTAAAATGCACCACTCTCGGCTTGCCGTTTGGTAGTTTGCTTACCCGGTTGACCACGTCATTGATTCGTTTCTTTACAACATAGGGACCTTCCCAATTGGTCTGTAACTTAGGGGACAAACCACGTTTCTTCTGTGGGTTGTACAGCCAAACTCGATCTCCCATTTGGTAGCCACCCTCTTTAGCGTTGATGTCGTAACGGTCTTTGATGCGATCACTGGCGATATTTAGTTGGTACCGGACTTGATCGTGAATCTCGTTCATCCTTTGCCGCATCCGGGAGACGTAATCTTCCCCCGAAACGTCCTCGTCCGGGCCAAAGATTAGATCACAGGGCAGTTTAAGTTCTCGCCCGAACAGGACTTTGGCTGAAGTTTGTCCTGTCGACTCATGAACGGCCGAGCGGTAGGCCATCAGGAAGAACGGCACGTGTTCGTCCCAGTCTCGTTGATGTGACGAGACCATTTTCGCCAGATAGCGGTTGAGGGTGCGATTCATTCGTTCTACCATGCCGTCAGACTGAGGGTGAAGGGCCGTGGTTCTTATTTTTCGTACCCCAAACTTCTCACAGATCCTCCGGAATAGGCCACTCTCAAAGTTTCTTCCTTGATCCGAGTGTAATTCCATGGGTACTCCAAACCGGCAGATCATCTCCTTCACTAGCACATCGGCCACTGTCTCTGCCTCCTGATTAGGGAGAGCGTACGCTTCTACCCACTTCGTAAAGTAGTTCATCACGACCAAGATATATTTATTCCCCTTTTCGGTCTCAGGGAAGGGTCCTGCTATATCAATAGCGATCCTTTCGAAGGGGCTTCCGACGTTATATTGTTTCATGGGAGCTTTCGGTCGTCTTTGTGGCCCATTACTTGCGAAGCATGTAGTACATTTCTTGCACCAGTCCTTCACGTCGTCTGAACAATTGATCCAGTAGAATCGCTCCCGTACCTTCTGCAGCGTTTTCTTGATCCTTAAATGTCCACCAGACGATTCGTCGTGAAGGTGGCGCAAGACCTCCGGGATTTTATTGGAGGGAATTACCAACTGCCGTCTTTCCTCCGTCCCGTCTTGGCTCTTCAGTACGCGTTTTAGTAGTCCATCCTCAACCACTAACGAGTCCCACTGTGCCCAATAGCTCTTGAGTTTTGGCGAGCCAGGTGATACCTTTTGCCACTCAGGACGCTCTCCTCCCTCCTTCCAAACCAGGATTTCTTTGAGAACAGGGTCTTTTTCTTGCTCTTGTCGTAACGAGGATGGTGTCCATTCCTCGGCGACCACGGTCGTTCGATAGACTTTCTCGGACTTTTCCTCAGCTCTATGACAATGAGGACACTCATCAGGGCATGGTCTTCTCGAGAGTGCGTCTGCGTTTCCATGACTCTGTCCTGGCCGATGTTCTATGACAAAGTCATACTCCTGGAGCCTCTCGATCCAGCGAGCGATCTGTCCTTCGGGATTCTTAAACTGGAGGAGCCATTTAAGAGCAGCATGATCGGTCCGGATAAAAAACCTCCTTCCACACAAATATTTATGGAAGTGCTCGATGGACTTGACGATGGCCAATAATTCACGTCGGGTGACGCAGTAATTCCTTTCTGGTATGGAGAGTACCTTGCTGAAGTATCCAAGGACACGTTCTTGTCCCTCCTGACGCTGCGACAGAGCACTTCCAATTCCCACATTGCTCGCGTCGGTGTCCAGGATGAACTGTCCTTCTGGCAGAGGAAAACTCAGCACTGGGGCACTGGTCAACTTCCTCTTCAGCTCGTCGAAGGCAGATTGGCATTCCTCATCCCAACAGAAGTTTCGTCCTTCTTCCGTGAGCCTTGTCAACGGCTTAGCAACGTCGGAAAACACCCGGACATAGCGTCGGTAGTACGTGCAGAGTCCCAGAAAACTCCTAAACTGGTGTTTGTCTGCCGGTATTGGCCACTCCTTCACCGCACTTATCTTGTCCGGATCAACGGCGACTCCCTCTTTGCTCACTACGTGCCCTAATTAAGAGACCTTCTTTCTGAAGAGCTGTCATTTCTTAGGGTTCAGTTTTAACCCCGCACCTCGCAGTCTCTGGAAGACGTCCTCTAAGTTTTTCAGATGTCCTTCGAAGGTCTTGCCCATCACGATGACATCGTCCAAATAGACTAGGCACGTTTTCCACGTCAGACCCATTAGCACGCTCTCCATCAGCCTCTCAAACGTCGCTGGGGCATTACAAAGTCCAAATGGCATGACTGTAAAATGCCACAGGCCGTTACCGAAGGTAAATGCCGTCTTTTCCTTATCGGCAGGGTCCATTTCGACTTGCCAATAGCCGCTCTTTAAATCCAAGGTCGAAAATATCGTGGATCCAGCAAGGGTATCGAGTGTGTCGTCGATACGTGGTAGCGGTTAGCTGTCCTTTTTGGTGACACTGTTCACCTGCCGGTAGTCTACACAGAATCGAGTAGTCCCATCCTTTTTCTTCACCAGTACTACCGGCGAGGCCCATGGACTGCTTGACGGCTCGATGACCCCGTCCCGCTCTAGGTCCTTGATGATTTTCTCGGCTTCCTCCCGTTTGGCCAAGGGTAGTCGTCTTGCTGTTTGTCGAATCGGTCGTGTCTCGCCCGTGTCAATTTTATGTGTCACGACCTTAGTCTTTCCCAGCTTCCCATTCTCGGTGGTAAATATGTCCTGGTACTTATTTATTAATTCGTGCGCCTTTTGTTTCTGTGTGGGCGAGAGAAACGCACTGGTCTGGGAAAGAATTTGTTTCAAGTCCTGCGGAGTGTGTCTGGACCTTTCTTCCTCACTAACGCCCCTTATGATGGCCGAAGCGGCTTGACACGTGCCCAGCTTCGTACCCTTCTTGATGGTAACCGGGTACTGATTGATGTTGAGTAGTCGCACAGGCACTTCACTTGAGAGAGTAACGAGCGCCTTTCCTACCAGTACCCCCCGAGCCAGTCGATTGTCATCGTTTTCTGGTTAGATCGCGGCTGGAATTCCCTCTTCCACAACACCCCTCAGACAGGTAGAGGTGATCGTTTCGCTTAGTTCCGGGAGAATCACATCTTCTGCCATTATTACGTCTAACACAAAGTTGTCACGATTGTGTAGCAGTAATTCTTCTTGACCGATCCTCAACACTCGGTGTCCGAAATCCAACTGGAATCCATGATTCCTCATGACGTCCATCCCCAGTATGACGTCTTCCTCAATTTCTGCTATGAGAACAGGATGGTCAAACCTTACTCGTCCCAACGTCATGCTAACCGTTGCTTCACCGTGTATTACTGCCTTCTCCCCAGTGGCAGTTCTTAATTGCCACCTACTTGGCCTAATCTTCCTACGGTCCCTCACAACTTCCGAGCGTACGATCGTCTTCGTAGCTCCCGTGTCCACAAGCATGGCGTGGGATCTCCCTTCGATAGTGCCATCGACGTACGCGCTTCCCAATTGGTGGGAAAACGAGGCTATACTGGCACGGGGATTTCCACTGCTACGGGTCGACGTTCCCCCTTTCTTATCGACCCGCATTAGTTTTCCTGGGCCTTTGCTGGTGCCGCTGTTCTAGGCCGCTTGCAAGAACTCTTCACATGGCCCACTTCGCCACAGTTCCAACAGCGAACTACTTTCTTCTTCGCCGACAGCACCTTCATGATCTGCTGTAGGACCCTTTCCACGAGTTTTTCAGTGTCTACTTCCTCTGTAACCGCTCGAGCACGGCCGTAACCACGGGAGGCTTCCATGGCTGCATCATGCTCCAGTGCGATGGCGAGCGCGTCCATTAATGTTTTCAGTTGAGCTAGGTTCAAGGCCCTCTGCAGTTCCTGGTCCCGCAGCCCGCTCACGAACGTCTGCACTGCGAGGCACTCCATCATCTGTTCCGGCGCCGTGGGATACGCCAACCTCACTAGTCTGGCTACGTCCGCTTCGAACTCCTGCAGGGTCTCGTTCGATCTCTGACGGCGATTGGACATCTGGGATTGATGGACTTGCTCCAGATGTGTTTGGCCGAACCGCATTTCCAGTCGCCTCAGCAGCTCCTTGTAATTCCCGGCTTCCTCGGTGGATAGCGTCTGAAGAACTTCCAACGCCTCTCCACGCAAGGCTACCGTTAGGGAAACAGCTTTTTCGTGAGGGGACCAAGCATTAGCCTCCGCTGCTGCCTCAAACTGCTTCTTATAGCTGGCCCACGGAATTTTTCCGTCGAACGTTGGGGGCGTCACTCGATTGTTGGATATCGAGTTCTGTTGAACGACCGCCTTTATTTCTTCCTTCGTCTCGCCGCTACTGACTCGCTTTAGTCGTTCTTCCAACTGCTTCATCTTTTGTTCAATTTCGACTTCTTTCCCCTCGCCGCTACTGAGTTGTTTTAGTCGTTCTTCCAACTGCTTGATCTTCTCTTCAATCTCCTTACGCTGAGCCTCAATCTGGTCGGTTATCTGCGCAGTAATATCTTCCCTCTGGGCGGCGATTTGAGCAGTAATAGTTTCCCTCTGGGCGGCGATTTCTTTCCTCTGGGCAGCGATTTTGGCAGTGATGTCTTCCCTCTGGGCGGCGATTTGAGCAGTGATGTCTTCCCTCTGATCGGCGATTTCTTCCCTCTGGGCAGCGATTTGAGCAGTGATGTCTTCCCTCTGGGCGGCGATTTGAGCAGTGATGTCTTCCCTCTGGGCGGCGCTTTCGTGCCTCTCGCGGCGGTTTCTTCCCTCTGGGCAGCGATTTGTGCAGTAATATCTTCCCTCTGGGCGGCGATTTGGGTAGAAATATCTTACTTCTGGGCGGCGATTTCTTCCCTCTGGGCAGCGATTTGGGCAGTGATGTCTTCCCTCTGGGCGGCGATTTGAGCACTGATGTCTTCCCTCTGATCGGCGATTTCTTCCCTCTGGGCAGCGATTTGAGCAGTGATGTCTTCCGTCTGGGCAGCGATTTGAGCAGTGATGTCTTCCCTCTGGGCGGCGCTTTCTTCCCTCTGGGCGGCGATTTCTTCCCTCTGGGCAGCGATTTGAGCAGTGATGTCTTCCCTCTGGGCGGCAATTTCTTCCCTCTGGGCGGCGATTTGCTTCGTGATGTCATCGTCTTCGAACTCGAAAACTTCCGGGTCCTGGCCATTTTTTTTCAAAAATGCCGAGAGTCGGTCCTGGAGCTCGGTCTTCTTCCCTCCTGATTCCAATTCCCGTTCCTCGAGTTCTGTTTTTAACTCGGCCACTTTTAATTCGCGTAACTTCTTCATGATCCGCTCTTCTGACACCAATGTAACGTTTATTTTATAATTTATTTACATTAATTGAACACTAATTTATTTAACACACTTAACTACTTGTTCACTAGACTAGACACTACTTAATTTATTTGTACTGCTCCGCTTTCGGATCGTATGTCGCGTTCACGTCTGCTTCTCTACTTCTAACTAACTCCCTCGATCACAAGCCCCCTTATATATACACCCCAACCATGATCGAGAATCGTCTCGTACGTTCTAGAAGTAGAAGATACGATTGTTCCTTTAACAACTTTTGAAGTTTAATTCTGAGGATTATAACAACTGGGTTGTGATCTGAATTTATATCACATCCTGGGTAAGTTTTAGCAGCAAGAGCGCCATTTCTAAACCGGGTGTTAATCGCAATGTAGTCGATTTGGTTCCTTATGACCTTTCCCATTCGATCTTGCGGGGATTTCCACGTATACAGTCGTCGGTATGGTAATTTGAAGTAAGTTTTCGTGATTATTAGATTGTTTTCTTGACAAAATTCTATGAATCTTGTGCCTCTCTCGTTTCTGTTTCCCAAGCCATACGGTCCCGTTACATTTTCCACTTCCTCCTTTCCTACCTTTGCGTTCCAATCTCCCATATATATGTTAATTTCATGTTGTTTAATATGTTTCTTTATTTTTTCAAGGTCTGCATAAAATTCTTCGAGTTCTTGTTCAGAACTATGCGTCGTCGGAGCATATATCTGTACCAAATTGACATCAATCGGTTGGCCGTTTAGTTTAATTAGCATGATTCTTTCACTGACTGGTAGAAAGCTTTTTACATGTTTGGTGTTCTTTGCTGCCACGATTATAGCGACTCCGTGCTGTGTCGCATTCCCTCCGGAAAAGTATAGTTTGTTTCGTTTTGCCGTACTGATTACACCTTCCCCCTTCCACCTCACTTCACTCATACCCAATATGTTCCACTTCATTATTTCCATTTCTCTCTCTGCGTTTGCCAGTTTTCTCGCCTGGTATAAAGTTTTCACGTTCCACGTAGCAATCCTCATGTTTCGTTTTTTAATATTGCTCATATTTTTGTTTTTATCATCATCATAGGGATTTCGTATGCTAACGACCTGGGAAGCCCTGTGGTCTCTGATTCCTCCCCTGCCGGATCTTGGCTTCCGTTGCACATGATCAGTACGTTTCTGAAACAAGGATGACTTTTTGCGCTTCCGGTTTGCTTGTATATGAAATCAAACTTTTTATTCCCTGTGCTATCCTTTTTCTTCAATTCTTACGGTTTCACTTATCTATTAGCACGTTCATATTTTTCTTTCGTATCTTGAACGCCTTTTTGTACTAGTTTCCACAGAGTTCTTTCTTTTCCTGTGTTAGCTGTTTTATTTCTTCATCCCACCGATAAGTTTGAGGTTTCCTTTCCTCACCTGTTAACCTATAAACTTATTTAATTTGCAAGAGCAATATCAACCACTTACCTTTCATGACGAGTTAAAAACAAAAGTTACATAATCAACAAACAAGCTTCTACTTGTTTTGTTTACTTTGAATGTTATCGATAAAATTGACAGCTACTACCTTAATAATTTTACCTAATTCCTGCCAGTCTGCAGCACCTACAAGCACAGCAAGTGCGTATGCCTACCTTACCCGCCCTTTCAAGATATTCAAGAGATCTACTACTACAGTTTTGCCTATTATATCATATAACGTTTTCCCAGTAATTTTCACTCCGTTGAGAGAAAACCGACAAGGAATAATTTAATATTGAAATATATGGTGGTTGGAGTACAAATTTTAATTTTTGTTTAGAGAAATCGGAAACCCTGACTCACGTTATATTGGTACATTAATTGGTTTAAGACCCTTACGTGTGTATAGGAAGAGATGCTACACGTGCCACATAAACTGTTTTCATGTTTGATAATTGACCCATGTGGAGGTATTTCAAGAGAACTATTGTAACTTTTTTCGTTTTTCCAACCTCTTACTAGACATTTAAAGATCTCCACCTTCCTTTAATGTTCACGCATTATAGAATCTTGGCATTCTATCTTCTCGTCCTGCTGAGACCTCTACTGCTAATACTTTTCAGTGTAGAGCTAATTCCAGTAGTGGTAGTTTATGCGGTTTCCAGTGTCACATAACATCGCTTAAGTAATGAAGTTTCATATTTTGTTTAATTATTATCTCCAATTTCATGTCTAACACAGAAGGTCACTAATATTATTTATAGTGGTTTTGAGAGACTTTCTATTGAAACTTCTCAAACGTCTCAAGTCTTTTAAACTGACATGATGTTAAGGTCTATGCCTCTGTTCCATATAAAAGTATTGTGAGTTTCTATAAAGATATTGGTACATTATTCGGAGCTTGATCAGGAATAGTAGGAACATCCTTAAGAATTAGCCAGTCCCGGCTCATTGATTGGAAATGACTGAATCTACAATACAGCTGCTACTGCTCCTGCATTTATTATATTTTTTTATAGTAATACCCAGTATAATTGGAGGATTTGGAAATTGGAAACTTCGAAATAATTTTCTCGTGATTTAAAAGTTGAATTGTTGACTACTAAAAAACCTTTACGTTCTGATTCGGTCCTTATTTTACGCCAATGATCTAATTCTCATTGATGGCATTTCGAACAAAAGTCTTCAAATTCCAATGTATTTTTTCAGATTTTAGATTTTAGTGTAATCAGAATCCAATATATCACAATTTTATTTCCCTATAGCAATTTTCTTACCGTAACCATAGCTGTTAACGTCAAAGGCGAGAACTTTCCAATAGTCAAGTAAATTGGTCTCTGCATGCGACACATCGTGGTAATCATACAGGATTTGAACCTCTTGCTGGAACTGTACCAATCACACTGGTATAGAGCCTTATTCACGTCTTCGCTCTGCAATTGAACAAACGTGCTAATGCAACCAGAAACTAAAGAACTGTCTTATTTACCGCAATAGTGACGCCACTACCGAACCAGCAGAACACGCTGAATTGCAATAGGACGCAGCAGAAATACTCCGATTGAGAGAAAAAGGTGGGTGACGTCACTGGAATCTACAACAGTATGGAGTATAAAATGATACAAAAACTTTAAACTTACGCTGGTCGCTACCAACATACAAGAAGCGAAAATGATCAAAGAAGACAAAGTCTGTCCTAATGTAATATAAGTGAAGATATCTTCTAATTCTGCGGCAATCCTAAAAATTACCATATTATTTAAAAAAAATGTAGGGAAAGAAATAACAGTTGGTTAAAAAAGTATTAAAGTAGACTGAAACTAGATCTTTACTTATACAAATTCAGGTGTTGTGCTTAAATATATAAAAAATGTTTCTTACTTTAGTAATATCGCAAGGTGCTTGTTTAAATGGACTACTTCTGCATAAAGGGCATCCTCCAATTCTGGTATCTCTTCGTCGTGTAAATGTTGAAAATCGACCGGTAGATTTAACCTCCTTAAAATCCTCCCTCTTATTGTCCTTATCGCTCCGCATAGGATTAGCAGTTGAGTTTTGAGGCAATTTAATAGGGCCGCTAGGAGACCATCGTGACCTATTAAATAAAATCAGAAAAATTTTGCTTTCGACATATGATATGTCAAAAAGATGTATTATAATATAATATGTCAGAAGATTCCACATAAACAAGTTTCTTCTAGAATGATGATATACATATTCATAATATAAAAAAATGTTTTTCGAATAACAAATGAGATCAATTCAAAGAAGTACTCACAGCGCGATAATCATAATTCTAACAGATTTCCATCGATATCAGTTCATGTTTTTACTATCTTCCCTAAAAAAATTGTTTTTGTCTGTTCGTGTTGCATTTTTCAATTATTTTTTAACCACTTCTCAAGTTAGTTGTGACCAGGGTTTAAAATTCTGTCAATTGTGACCAGGGTGTAGAAGTATCCCATCCTCATGTTATGGGCTGTTAGCCATTGAAAAGTAATTATTATGAGATATCAAATCAGATTATCGAATAAGGTATTTGGATATAGCAAGCGTTTTTCAAGTATAAGGAAGTCTGTATCGCTGAAGAAAGGAGCGAAAGTTAGCTAGTTGTTCACGTTTCTCAACTTAATAGGTTTTTGTAGTTTATAAATTTCGTTCAGAAATCATTTCATTTTGTGCCTACTTTAATATACGGTTCATTGTCCAATCTGTATTCAAAGTTAAAACAGTCTAAATTTTGTATCTAAGTCATTAAGTAAATAAATTTACAGTTATATAAATTCAAAGAGGAATTTATATTACTATATAAAATTTATATATTTAAATAAATTAATAAGGTATACCCCGTCAAAAAAGCCGGCGAAGTAATAAAATCTCATAATTGCTCCAATTTTGGGACACCTATAAGGAAATAATAGTCTTAAAAGAGCTAGGGCCGCTAGGGGCTAGGGGGAAGACATGTACGAGGGCCATTGAGATGCTTGTCCTGGAAGCTATAGAACATGTTCTCAATTAGGTGCAACGAGAAGAAATTATTGTTCGCTATCTTAATCATCGTAGACAACCCTAGACCAAAGTTCTCCGGAGATAACGAAATGTTAAACAACCTGTCTTTGAGTATTGTTACGGTCCTAAGGGTCTAGAGCCCAGAGGGGTGCTATGGTTGGGAGGGTGGTAGATCGGATGAGAATGAGCGGGGGGGGAGGTAGAGCGAGAGAGAAAGAGAGAGCGAGAGCGAGAGAGAGACAGCGATAGTGAGAGAGAGAGCGATAGCGAGAGAGAGAGAGAGCGATAGCGAGAGAGAGAGAGGGGGGGGGGGAAGAGGGAGAGGGAAAGAGATAGAGTGAGGGAGGGGGAGAGAGATCATTATCTCATTTATTCGGGCAACGACGGATTCCTCCCGGCGGTCAGAATTTTCTCTCGTTTGAGGCGAGTAAGGGATTATAGGTTGTTATCGGATTAGAGTAATTTAAAGTTAATGGCAATGTAAACAAAGAGGCTGTAACATATAGTAAAATGTTTGAATTTCTCAAAGAAAAATATAAAGAAGCAAAAATGATTTTTTTCACCGAAATCAATCACAGTTGACTTTGAAAAAGCTATTCATATTGCAATCAAAACCAATTTTCCTACTGCATCAATTCATGGATGTTTATTTCATTTAAAAAAAGCATGGTTTAGAAACATTTAAAAATTAAGTTTAGTTCAAAAATAGATACATTGATCCACAATCCGAAATTGGAAAATGGTTAAAATATGTCTTTACCTTACCATATCTACCACCAAATGAAGTCGGTGACTGTTTTCTTGAATTAATGGAAATTATTCCTGAAAGTATAAAATAAGCTAAGTTTGCAGACTATTTAATTGATTTTTATATTGAAGATGAGTGTCATCTTTAAAATAGTAATAAAGTAAGTCATCCACCAATCTATGTCTTCGTACATATTTTAATATCATTTCAAACATTTACTTACAGCAAAATAAATCTTCTAATAAAAAATTAAAACTTGGACATATTGAAAACCGCCACGAATATTTAAATTATTTAGTAGAAAACCATAAAATGAAATCATTAAGTAGAATGTGCTATGTAAAAAAAGTCACCATAATACCCCCGTTTAGTATGAGTTTGTTATCAGTTAAAATAATGTGTATAAATATTGTGAATGTGTTGTTTTTTATTCATTTTATTTTATTTCTTTCACGCAATAAAGTTGTGAATATTTAGTTTTGATTTTATTTCTTATATTATATGATACATATATTATATTCTTGTTTAATATGCAATCGTAAAAATAAAAAGGCGTATCAAACATTATTCCCGCGCTTGCTAATAAATAACTTATTATTGTTATTTGAATAAAAAAAAAATTTGTCATTTCATTCTATCGTGTTTTTACGCCATCGTTTTCAGAAATTTTAAAAGAAATCGTACCATCAATCCATATCAAGTTCTCCCATTTCTGTACTTTATTCCGTATAATTTGGCTCAATCGAAAGTAAGTATAATTTCAATATGTTCTGACGAGTAAAATTATATCACTTTTTCAAAAGTGGACGAATGTGTAACATTTTACTTGTGTGGGACGAGATTACGGACGAAAGTGTTATCGCCTAATGATGATCGTAAAGTTATTAATTGATAAACTATCCGGGAGCAACTCGTCGGTCATTTCGGATCAACCCACCTCAGAAACTGACCGCGGGAGGAATGCGTTTTTCCCATTTATTCCTACCCGTCTGTTTGGAAGTTATAAATGCAGCATTACCAAAACATGTGCTTTTCTAGGAAAAGGAAAACTTAACGGGAAGGCGGGAACGCTTAACAGATGGATAATTTTAAGACAAACGCTCTTTTTTAGTGTTTTTCAAATCCGTTATTTCAAAATTTATTTGTAACTGATTACATACGACATCGATCGAATTTTTCATTTAAATTCATTAGATACGTTTATTTTGTTGTATTGTGACGATTTATTCTTAGGGCTGGAGCGTGGCTCGTATACAAGCCATTTCTCGACATCTCTGTTATTGAATAATTTTATTTGGAGTCGATTTTGTTGGTAAATGTGTTAGATGTCTAACGCGCTTTGTGCGGTTACTAGTGAGATTTGGCGCTGGGACGGATTTCGGGAGTTCGGTAAAGGGTTTTAAGAGTCGGTTTTACGGTTTTGCTCGGGCGCCAGATTTTTAAGGGTTTTCTCCCTCGGGAATATGCCTGGGTAATTTACGAACTGAGGAGATTACCAGGGTTGTCTGTAGAAATGCAACACACACTCCAATTTAGAAAATCCCTAAGTTATTTTATTCCCAAACGACAGTGAAAAACAATTCGTACGACAATACGTACATATTATTTATGTATTTCGAAAAGGAAACACACAAATGCGAGAATGTAAAATTATCACAGTTGGAGAAAAATAAAATGTATTCTAAATAACATGAAATCGGAAAGATCGAAAATTATGCGGCGAAGCGAAAAATGCGGAAACGGAAAATTAGAATACTTTTGCAAACAATAAAATTAAGATCTGAAATATGAAAAACCCTCTAAGTATTGAAAATGGGAAAACGGAAAATTATCCTAAAAATTTTACAATAAAAGAGAAATGACTAGATACGGAGACGATAGGAAAACGTGCGGTGGCTAATATTCGGTAGTGCGGCTTTTACGAGAGAGCGAGAGTGTGAGAGAGTGAGCAAGCGGAGGACAGCGGAAAATAAATTTTTCCCTACAACGACGGGAAAATTTAATTCGTAACGGTTCTGAGAGAGACGGTTGTTAATGGTTCGACGTACGAGCTAACATATACGGACGGAATAGTAAAACATTTACTATTAGCGGTCGGTAATGGACAGATAACAAATGGTTCGGTCGGTTGAAAATAAATCCGTGGTGACGTTCACAATTACATTTATCGGTCGGTAGTACGTTCACAATCGAACGGTAATAATTCGGTCGGTTTGATCGGTCGGTAACGTTCACAGGTACGTATAATTCGGTAGGCGGTACGCTCACAATCGGACGGCAATAATTAATTCGGTCGGTTTGATCGGTCGGTAACGTTTACAGGTACATACAGGTATTAAAATACTTGATATATAAATTGATGAAAAGCTGGGAGCCTGAACTTTAATCTAGTACAATCCTTAACCTCCGAAAGGTCAACCCTGAGAAGAAAACAATGATAAAAAACAAAAGGTAGATTTTTCATTGAGGTGAGAATTTTCTCAATTTTCCGGAAAACTAAGAAACGTGTAAAAAACAAAAAAGACCATCAAGAAAGGGACATTTTCAGCTTTCAAAAGATGTTCATTGAGCACCGATATCGGACTTCATTATTTATCAATTCTCGATAGACCCGAGCATTTTCGAAAACTCAGGAAATACAAAAAAAAGTCCCAAGAAAACACGTTGTTTATACAAATACACAAGAAATATTTATTGATTCTTTCAGAATACATTCACCACCTATCAAAACCCAATTATCCAAAAGGATTCAGCGAAACTACTCTCAATTAAAAAATATGAATGGATTGATAAGGAGGGTCAAATATCGAAGAAAGACAAAGATTGGCCAGATTTGTCAATATTCCAGAAAAATAAAACAAAAAAGGAAAAAGTAATACGATGTTATCAATCACGGAGCGTACGTTCCGAGACGCGACGCAGCAGCTTGAAATCCAGGATACGCTTGGGCCCGGTTATCTCGGAAACGGTGAAACTTTTAACACAAATGGTAAGGATCATTTTTGTAGGCAATAAACTGTTTTTCTTTTGTGTTCAAACACAAATTGCCTTAGTGTCATATAGTTTAGCAAATATCGGGGAAAATAGTCGATTGTAACACCATGAAGACATTTTCGGACCCTTCCGCACATTTCCCGGTGGACATTTTTTCAGAAATTAATGTACCCATGTATACCTACAAGTTAAAAAAATATAAGACCGGGATCTATGTGATGTCAAGGTTCGGCGGTTTTCCGGCCTTTATTTACTGGACTACTGTGGAACTTTACAGTAATGCCATTCGAACTTTGTAATGCCCCAGCGACGTTCGAGAGACTGATGGGGAGCGTGTTAATGGGTTTGACGTGGAAAACGTGCCTAGTCTATTTGGACGATGTGATCGTGATGGGCAAGACCTTCAAAGGACATCTGAAAATTTAGAGGACGTCTTTCAGAGACTGCGAGGTGCGGGGCTAAAACTGAACCCTAAGAAATGTCAGCTCTTTAGAAGGAAGGTCTGGTCTCTTACTTAGGGCACGTAATGGGCAGAGAGTGAGTCGCCGTTGACCCGGAGAAGATAAATGCGGTGGAGGAGTGTCCAATACCGGCAGACAAACACCAGTTTAGGAGTTTTCTGGGACTCGGCACGTACTACCGACGCTATGTCCGGATGTTTTCCGACGTCGCCAAGCCGTTGACGAGGCTCACAGAAGAAGGACGAAACTTCTGTTGGGATGAGGAATGCCAGTCTGCCTTCGACGAGCTGAAGAAGAAGTTGACCAGTGCCCCAGTGCTGAGTTTTCCTCTGCCAGAAGGACAGTTCATCCTGGACACCGAGGCGAGCAATGTGGGAATTGGAAGTGTTCTGTCGCAGCATCAGGAAGGGACAAGAACGTGTCCTTGGATACTTCAGCAAGGTAGTCTCCAAACCGGAGAGGAATTACTGCGTGACCCAGCGTGAATTATTGGCCATCGTTAAGTCCATCGAACACTTCCATAAATACTTGTGTGGAAGGAGGTTTTTGATCCGGACCGATCATGCTGCTCTTAAATGGCTCCTCCAGTTTAAGAATTCCGAAGGACAGATCGCTCGCTGGATCGAGAGACTTCAGGAGTATGACTTCGTCATAGAACATCGGCCAGGACAGAGTCATGGAAACGCAGACGCACTCTCGATAAGACCATGCCCTGATGAGTGTCCTCATTGTGATAGAGCCGAGGAAAAGTCCGAGAAAGTCTACCGAACTACCGTGGTTGCCGAGGAATGGACACCATCCTCGTTACGACAAGAGCAAGAAAAAGACCTGGTTTTAAAAGAAATCCTGGCGTAGAAAGAGGGAGGACAGCGTCCGGAGTGGCAGAAGGTATCACCTGGCTCGCCGAAACTCAAGAGCTACTGGGCACAGTGGGACTCGTTAGTAGTTGAGGATGGACTACTAAAACGCGTACTGGAGAGCCAAGACGGAACGGAGGAAAGACGGCAGTTGGTAATACCCTCCAGTAAAATCCCGGAGGTCTTGCGGCACTTCACGACGAATCGTCTGGTGGACATTTAGGAATTAAGAAAACCCTGCAGAAAGTACGAGAACGACACTATTGGATATATTGTTCAGACGACGTGAAGGACTGGTGTAGGAAATGTACCACATGCTTAGCAAGTAATAGGCCACAAAGACGACCGAAAGCTCTCATGAAACAATATAACGTCGGAAGCCACTTCGGAAGGATCGCTATTGATGTAGCAGGACCTTTCCCTAGGACCGAAAAGGGGAATAAATACATCCTGCTCGTAATGGATTACTTTACAAAGTGGATCGAAGCGTACGTTCTCCCTATTAAGGAGGCACAGACAGGAGCCGATGTGCTCGTGAAGGAGATGATCTGCCGGTTTGGAGCACTCATGGAATTACACTCAGTCGGATGGGATGGTATAACGAATGAATCGCGCCGTCAACCACTATCTGGCGAAAATGGTCTAGTCACATCAACGAGACTGGGACGAACACGTGCCGTTCTTCCTGATGGCCTATCGCTCGGCCGTTCATGAGTCGACAGGACAAACTCCAGCCAAAGTCCTGTTCGGGCGAACTTGAACTGCCCTGTGATCTGATCTTTGGCGCTAGACCAGACGAAGACGTTTCGGGGGAAAATTACGTCTCCAGGACGCAGAAAAGGATGAACGACATTCACGGTCAAGTCCGGTACCAACTATATATCGCCAGTGATCGCATCAAGGAGCGCTACGACATCAACGCTAAAGAGGTTAGCTACCAAATTGGAGATCAACTTTGGCTGTACAACCCACAGAAGAAACGTGGTTTGTCCCCTAACCAGCAGACCAATTGGGAAGGTCCCTATGTCGTAAAGAAAAGATTGATTAAGGACGTTGTATACCGGGTGAGCAAACTAACAAACGGCAAGCCGAGAGTGGTACATTTCAATCGTTTGGCACGCTATGAGGGGTCGCACGCAGAGGTTCCTCTGGTAAGAAACACGGTGGCGCGGGAGAACGAACTTTCGTTCGAAGAATTTATGAGCGCCTACGGGGGCACCGGCAAAGCACGGTATGGGGTAACCTGTGAAAAACAACAGGATTTTTTCAGTGTACCTGAAGAATACTCGTTGGCCCATTGTGTTTCCGCTGACCTGGTAATGTCACGAGGTATCGCCACCGTGCTTGCAAACAAGCACGGGCGCTTGGAACAACTCAGAGCGCAACTTCCGGAAATTGGCAAGGTTCTAGAACTACGTGACCACGAAAGATACATCTTTTATCTGGTTACAAAGAAGATCGGGTTCCATAAACCATGTTATCAGTATGTATGGCGAATATTGCATAGGCTACGAGACCGATTGCTGGAGTTGGCATCAGGAAGCTAGCTATCCCCAAGTTACTGGGTTATTGCTGAACGGGATCAGTTGGACTGGAGGGTTGCCCGAAATATGCTGGAAGTAGTGCTGAAGGATACCGGAGTAGAAGTTTTTGTCTGCTGTTTTGGGCCTGCACCATGTCAACTCGGGAAGCCGGTCCCCTGTGTTATTTTGACGCCACGTCCCGCTGTAAGCGGGGGGCTAACTGCAGGTTTCTGCATGGGCCTACCAGGGATACGTTCCAGGACGAAACCTCTCTAAGGCGGGTGCAGTGTAACGCGAAATATAAACGTCGGCACGTAGGGCGTCTCTTATCTGACCAAAGCGGCACAGTTCAAAGAGATAAGGCCGCTCCGCTTAATTGGGCTATAAAAACCTTCCCGAACGTTCCGCAAACGTCGTATCAAAGGAAGCATGATCTACTCCTCTCGAGAACAATCATTATTAGAAAAAAAAGAATATACCAGAAGGTTCCCGAATACATTATTAAAGGAATATAAATACGGAGTTGCGGTCGGAGAAGAGATTAGACAAAAAGCCGCGTGAGTAAACAGTGCAATAAACGGACGAGTGAAATTAGCAGTTAAGAGTGTGATATAAATTAATTAGTTAGGAAATAGTCTAGGTAAATAAAGTAGTGTAAAGACAGAGTGTTTAAATAAATTAGAATAAACATTACAGTGTTGTAGATCGAATTTCTAAGATATTCTAAAGCTACCTTGTTAATTTTAAGGTTAATTGGATGGCTTAATATTTCTTTCATTGTTTTAATTTCGTTTAATTTAATGAATTCACATATCTTTCCTGCATTTTGCAAACAATGCACTTAAGACATGTAGCTTCCATTTGAAGAACGTGAATAGGTGTTTAAATTATTTTGTATATACGTTACAACTATTTGATTCATAACTGGTATCCTCTAAATTATTTACAAATGAAAATCTATTACCACTTATTGTAATAATGTTTGGTATGTATTGGAATGTCTTCTCAAATGCCAACAGAATTGTATGTAACAAATTGGGTAAAACTTTTAAATTAAACCAATTAAAATTGTTTCTCAAAACTCAGTAAAAGTTTAAAAAGCCCTCACATGAAATCACCCAGGCGTAGGTGTCGAGGGCTAAGCTCATTAACAAATTAGCCCATCTGCAGTTACTTTTAGTAGTGTAGTTCCATGGAATGACGAAGTAATACGGCATATAATCGTAACACGTTACGTTTCCTGGGAGTTTTTCTTCTTTAATTTCCATATCCATCGTGACTTCAGTTGAGATGAAGGCCAGTACGCCGACCATGCTGTACATTGAGTACAACTGTAAAACAAAAAACAAAAGTCGTCACGGGCATATAGAGCAGCGATTTAGAGACTCAGTTACGTCGATTATTTTTGTTGCCGAATTATATCAAGTATGGTGGATTTTGCTAGCCATGTCACTCATTACATGCAGTACCATTTTACACTTTTGTGTGTTCTTTAACTATTTAAAATTATTGTGGAGAACAACCCGTTTTTTTTGGAGAACGTGGTTTGATATCCGCGTTGTTAAATTAATAAACATCAAGCGCTGTTTGAGGATTGACTTGTAGGAGAGGTATGTAATTCAAACCGTGATGTAACTTAATGTATACGACTTTATTAGTTTCTTAACCGTTGGTAACAAGATAAATGCTTTGGTTACGAAATTGAAATATCGACCGCTCTTTTTGGTGGTTCGTAACCTACTCTCTGCGCAATTTTAAAAAACTTAACTCTATCGAGCGTAAACACACTTCACCATCCCTACTAGCAGGTACCCAGGTCGCTTTTCTCCTTTTCAGTGGGTTGTCGAACTGACCTTAGGTCACCCATAAATCTTGTTGAAGTACCTATGTTTCTTTGTGACAAATATTTAACATTCGGAAGCAACAAATTAAAACGACTATAAAACAAATTTACTTTTCAACAAAAATAAAAAAAATAGAAAGTCATGTTTGTAATGAAATGTGTTTATTTTCGATCCCACCATCATAATGAAAATAATGAAGCTATCGAAATACACTTTTTTTAATGAAAAAATAAGCATATCTCGCTCCAACCAATGCAATGTAATAAAATATTCAGAATCGACAATTCTTTTTTTTTTATTGGTACGCTATTTTGCCTATTTAAACCATGCTTTGGTGTGCGTAAATCGGGCTTTATCGCACCCGCGTGTTTTAAAGTCGCCATGGAAACGTGTCAACAACGACGAAAGCAACCAATTACAGAAGGTTTTTGGCCGTAGCGGGGCGACCTGATTGGTGACACGACGTGCGACGGGCCGGCTCGAACCGTCCCGAGTGCTGTTCAAATTAATTATATTGGGTATTTGGGTAATTTTACACTATTTATGATTTCAAAGGTAGGTACCAATAAAAAAAAATCGCGTAAAGTATTCGTGGATAACTGCTCTTTCAAACACTTGCTCTATTTCGAGCACTCCGGCTACGCCGTCGTGCTCGAAAACTCGCTCGTGTTTGAAAGAGCTCAATATCCACTCATACTTTAATATACTATTATGTTTGAAGTTACATTATAAAAATTTCCGAAATAATTAGTGCTATTCCAGTGTGTACCGCTTGCCATCAGCGATTTTTATGGCGTGCTAATAAGATTCGTGTTACCTCATTTCGACTTCTTCGTTGCTGATATGGTCCACCCCAGATATTCTTGGTTTTATGTTACAAACCCAAGTTTACCTTTGCTACAAAAGTTTTCGTGAAGAACATATTTCAAATGCCTTTATTCGTATAATTAATCTAACATTCATTGACCACGTTTCTGATCCATATATTAATACTGGCCCAACCATAGCATTTAACAACGCGTAGCCTTAGATTTAGAGCCACTTCGAGAGGAAGAAGGTAGGTAAGTGTTAAACTTTATGAAAATGTTTCTGGCCTGAGATTTATTTTATCACAATCCCACTTTTCACTCAAGGTGGACTTGGACGAAGACTGCGGCTCAAATGAAAATATTGAACCAGATATTCCAGAGAATTAATACTGTAACGTTTTTACTATTGACTAAAACTAAAACACTACACTATTTGTCCTAATTAATTTATTACTAACTCTTAACACTTATAATTCATTTCACTCAGAGATGTTTATTTATTTTAACGCGCGCGGTCTCTCGCTCGAATGTTTACACACCGGTTCTTCAACTGTCCTCCTCAGGTCCGACATTCCCTTTTTATGGCAGGTAGAAGGCTTCCCGAACTTTCTGGAGATCATTCTAGAATTCGCGGAACTTGTTATCGCATCGAAGCTTCTTGAGCCGTCGGCTTCGACCCGTCCTTCCCGGAATCGCAATATGGCGAACTTGTGTAACTCCCGGCGTGTTTATGTGGCGGCCGGCGAGCCGTTTCGTTATATTCCCCCGCCTTAAAGATGTTTCGTCCCGAAACGTGTCCCTGACAGGCCCATGTAGAAATCTACAGTTGTTCCCCTGCCTGCAACGCGAGGTTTGGTGGAAATAACATGCTACGGTCTTCTTGTGGGGACTCCTCTCAGGATTCCAACAACACACCAAAATGTCTACCCCGGTGAAACGAAATAAGACCTCAAATTATGCAGTTGCACGTTCCACATCTTTTACATTTTTTGCCGTATCAACTGAGTTTAGAAGAAGAATAACATTATTTTGTTATTCAGTAACTTGTATTTACTTTGATATCAAAATTAAATTTAATGAATAATATATTTCAGTGAATTATAACTGCATCATTTAGTTGCATGGTTCATTTTCTTTCGGGAGTTACAGGCCAATACAAAATTGTCAAAATTTGTGCGTAATAATGGTAAATAGTGAAAAAAAATTAATACATGTTAGGTATTTTCAGGATACAACATTGACATTTTTTGTTACACTTTCTAAAATAAAGAAAGTGTAGTGGGAAAAATTAAATAAATAACCAATTGGCATTTTTCATAAGTCGTTTATTGGTATTTGTTAATTACTTAATTAATTAATTGCCTATTTTTTTAATGGTACATATTGTCAACTTTACTATTTGTTTTTCATAAATATTTCCGAAACTTTATTCATTGTTTTATACTATTTGGATATTTATATTCCTGCGCAAATAAATCTGTTACTCTAACAAGAATTATTGTGGCACTCTCTGTCTCCTACCGAAGTCCCTACTTACTCGTTTTAATTCAACGTCTGTACCACAGCTAAAAGTCAATGATTAATGGTTGATTATTTTTATTGTCGATATAAATTACTTTTAAAATTATTTTTTACAACAACGCAACGGTTTTGATTTTAAACATTTGCTGTTATTTATGAAGTTTTTAATTCTGTGTATTAATAATCAGCATTTCTTTTGGTTTTTGTGGTCAAAATGCCTTATATAGGAATTAGTCTTTATGACATATTGGGGTACATTGGCCAAAGAAGCAGACCCTTAAAAGAAGGTGTAGAAGTTTTTAAGGCTGAACAATTTATGTTGTGTGGCTTAGAAGCTTTAGATAACACAAAGTTTACAGATATATGCCCAAAAACCTCAAGTTTAAGTTCTCGCCCCCATGAGATTTCAGTAGAAACATTTTGGCATATTATTCATTTCCCCTCTTGGATGGCCAATAAATTCCTGTTTTTAGGGCTACGGCTAAAAGATTTACAGTTGAGTAAAACATATTTCTGCATAATCCCTTCCCTATACCAAATAGTACCTCTAGGCATGTGGAACTAAAATAATTCTTGTCGCAAAATCTACAAATCACAGTTGTTAAAGGTAGCTATTTTTTCTGCATATTTTGTTATTGTGTTTAATATATATGTGTTAATTCCTAACAACAAAATACGTATTTGTCAATTATAGTAAATTTTATATCATTTGGAATATATCATTCAAAAGCATTGTTTGTGAATTAACTAATATTGTCACATTTTACAACAGAGCAGTGGACACAATAAACAGTGAAGTTATAGCTGTTGGATTAGTCTAAAAAATTTTAAATACTCACCAGTAAAATGCCTAAGCTTTTTATCAGAATTTAAAAGTATGGGTAACTGAAAGGAGTCAGTTTGTGTTGTTTTATCTTCAGAAAATATATTGGTCAGTGAAGGTACATTTTTTACTAGGTGACCTTTGCTCGTACCTGGTTTTGTCAATTCTTCCAAGGATGCCATATTTGTAGGTATCATGTTCTCTAGGATTATATCTTGTAGAATTACAATATTTTTCATAACAGTTTCATACTCCTCAATTACCTCACCTTCCTCCAATTTACCTGAAGTGCACTTTTGAAGCCTAAATAAGAAAATGAGGTAAGAATCTTAAAAATAAGTTGCATTTCTTGAGGAGTGAACAGGTGGACAAAAAAGTGTACACCGTCCAGCCATACGTACTGCATAGTCCTGCATATAGAGGTACTGCTTAGTCCTGCCTAAGCACTGACCAAGACCTGCCTAGTCCTGCCTAGTACTGACCATAAAATTTGTACCTCTACTGCCAATACCTGTTCACCCCTCGGCATTTCCATAAAACTAAAATAAAAAGGATGTATCCAAAATACTCACCAATGCCTTTTGACATATTAACACCTGCTAATTTCTTTGTTGAATGACTCAACGTTGGAATTTTTCTACTTGGTATGGCTTGCTTTTCTAATCTTCTCAATTTGCTTGTTGCTATAAAATACAGTTTCATTTTGATTAAGTACTACAATTATTTACTTAATTCTACTTATGAAAAAATTCTGCAAACAACTTACTTAAAGTAAAAAAGATTCTAAAGACTGCCTGCTTAATACTTTTAACTAAAAACAATATTGCTTACGTATTTATTGTTACTCCACATTAACGTTTAAAGAGCTTAATACTAAATAAAATATTTAACTAGTACCCCACTTACCTTAATATATTTTATTAAATCCAAACAGTTTCAAATTATGACCTCAACTTTACTCTACTGAAATATTTAAAAATTTTTGTTTGTATACAAAAAACTGATTTAAATTAACATTTAAAAAACACAACAGCACAATTTATAACAAAAACTACAAAAAATTGCAAAAATTCTGTAAAATTACAATTTTTAATATACATGCCTACGGCTAAACCAACTACGGCTTTGTTGTTCACTGAGTTTTGAGTGCCGAAGGTTTCGCACTCTTTAGGGAACTTCGCAAATATCAATGAAAGTAGTTTCCACCAACAACTATTATATAATTAATTGTGATAACAGGCCAATACCGAACCTGAGCTTGAACTAAACGTAAGATACAGGTCTCTTCCATACATCCAAGAGCCCACACCCAAACTTACCAACATATTAAAGCAAGGCCCGTCTATTAAGATAGCTAACAGTACGATTAACAAAGTTGGCAACCTTTACACTAAAGTCAAAGACCCATTACATAAATGCGATGCATCAGGAGTTGTTTATAGGGTTCAATGTCTGGGCTGTCATTCCCACTATGTGGGCCAAACTTCTGGTCCTCTCAAAGCCAAAATCGTATCATATAGAAGCGACATTAGTACGGATTAGTACGGTCAGATGCCTGTGCCATTTCAAAGCATGCAGAACCGGAAGGACACATAACAGATTTTGAGAACACCGAAATTCTGGCTAGAGAAAGAAGTAACTATAAAAGTACCTTCATAGAAATTACTTACATTCATAATGAAGACAAACCAATTAATAAGAAAACCGATATTCAAAACTTAAACACTCCATACTCATACATTTTACACCTTGATGAACAAAGAAAAAACACGAGAGAAACGGTAGAGGAAACTCCCCTATTAATATATGATTAACCTAAATCCATACTCAAAAAAATTTCACACTTGAGAGGTTTTTTTAGACTCATTTGTCGTGACAGGATAAACGGGACGAAACCTCTCAATCTTCCTCTATCTCTCGCCCCTCATTCAACACAAAGTGGAATATTGTCCTTTACTGAATTGATCTGTCGAGATTTGCTGTGACAGAACAAGTCTAGAAAGATCATTCAGAACTTATTATAGATATTATCTATGTGTCTCTTTCGTAAAATCGTATAATTGTAGAAAAGGGAAGACTGAAAAGGTCTTTCCTCAATCTCACTCTTCTCTGTCGTGGCAGGACAGAGTTCACAAAACCGTTCCAGAATGGATGGAACGCCCATACTTGTTGGTATTCTGTTAACGTCTCTTTTTGCCGCCAGGGCTAATTGGATGGGACCTACAGTTTAACGTAGGCTTAAAATTTTTACTTTAAACGTTAGTTTTACTAGAAGAAAGAGAATATATATATATATATATATATATATATTCCTTTGAACTTTTTTATTTAATCCAGCTGTTTCCCAGATAAAGAGGAGGAAATGATAGGTATATTTTTCACCATAACCGCGTAATAACCCGATCCAAAAATTAGGACTGAGAGACTGAGAGACACAATCGAAACATTAGGACCCAATGTAACCTAATACGAAGTTAATATTGCATTATTTGGTTGTACCAGAATAACGAATAACACCATAATACCTGAAAAACATAAAACAAATGTTTCCGTAAATTCGTTATAAACGGAGGAAATTACAAGGAAGCAAATGTT
Source organism: Cryptocephalus moraei (assembly GCA_946251905.1). NCBI lineage: Eukaryota > Metazoa > Arthropoda > Insecta > Coleoptera > Chrysomelidae > Cryptocephalus > Cryptocephalus moraei. The sequence continues at coordinate 17,912,874 of OX276466.1, forward strand.
TTGAATGATATTTAGCTATTTTATTAAATTAACAAGTTAATGGCAATGGCTACAGAAGTTTCAAAAATGTTTAAATTTATCTCTAGAAATATAACTCTTAAATTTGTTCTCACTTGAAAGTAACACTTTGACTTTTTTTATCGTTTCATGTAACATGGCATATGAAAAATCCATACATTGGTTTTTGCATTAGTTACAACGTTTAATAATTCTTACCAAAATGGAAAACCTGGAGCTTAACAACTTTGCCTCAGTCATCATCCTCCCGGGTTGAAAGTCTTCAAAATCTTCATAGAAATAAGCCTTGTCTTGTAGAATACCTTTCAGCCTCAACAACCTCTGATGCTGTTTCAGCAGCAACCCGACCCTAAACACACCGAAGACGTGAGTCAACAATAGGCCGAACTGACTGAAGAATTTTTTCATATCGTGGATAGTTTCCTCAAAAACTATTAATTCCAAGTATAAAAAATATACTGAGACGGCGACGATAAACAGTGACCACAGAAACTGAAGGAAACCGCGGATAATAGGAATTTTCGGTTTGTTGTACAACCAGATTCCTGCGAGGTGATAAATCCATTCGTTGGTATGGAAAAAGTTTTCGGGGTAAGGGATCTGGGACATTTTCCTTGTCAGATTGATTTAAACAGGACGTCCCGTTTTGCTTTTATGTCGTAAAGTGAAATAAATATTCTATTAACAGATTTAATATGAAACGCCAGAACCAGTGGCGGTGATCGCTCGAAGGCACGAAATAGCAAAAGCACCGTATAGAATGCATTAAAAATGATGTAGTAAGTAAGTAAGTTTCTCAATAAAATATTATGGTTGTCTACAAGCATCAAGAAATATTTTTTTAAATGGTTTATATTGTAGATAAATTTAAATGAACAAACATAATGTAGTAGTTAATCAGTGGTGGTCGCGAGGAGGTTCAACGATACGACCACCAAAGAATCGAATTATTAAAAACACTCTCGTTACTAAAAATATTGTCCTTTATTAAAACTAGGTCAGGTAAAATGACACGAACGACAAAAAGAGTCTTCACCGGACGACGGTCAGAGATGCACTTCTTCTCAGCCGTTTTTACAATTTTATACCTCTCGGGTTTTTTACCCTCGAAGCGTCAAGTGCCTACCCCATGAGGGGTAGGTATAGATTTCTCGGAACGGACCAAAGATGTCACAGAGAGGGGCCCTAAAACTCTCGACTTGCGAAAATCTGCCTACAGTTAAGATGTTTTTTTTTTAAATTTTTACAATTATTTTGATATAATTTAATCCTTCCTCAGTCACCCCACGATTCAAGAAGTGATTAATATAATAAAATGATGAAACCATTAGACATTCTTTTATAGCCTCTTAAAACTTTGTCATTAGCAGATTCTTAATTTTCATAAGTAATTATTTAATGAAAGTATGGGCATAGTGAAGTGTTACATTCCGACAAATCAGTGTGTAGGTTATACTTTTACAGAGTATTATAAGGAAGTTTTCACGTCAATCAAACACATCAAGTGTGCTTAGCCTTTGGTATACGCAAACAAACAAATCCAACATGTACTTAGATGGGAGCGTGAGATTTTGAACAGCCAAAAAAATTATCATCCCTACAACCCATTTGCCCTAAGACCCTAACAACCCTACACTGTAGACAAAATAATCTTTATGAGTGAATGAACGACCCCAGTTAAATATGGCATAAGAAAATATGGAATAAACCACTACGTAATAAGCCGTCAATACAATATTTGGTTCTGCGATATTAGGTATATATCTTATGTTATGTTCTGTTACATTTCTAAGGATGAAAATTCCAGATTGGATTATTTTCGCGATAGTATTTACGTGACCAAAAGACAGATTGGATTCAAGTATGATTCCCAGTAATTTTACCCGTTTATAGTTAACACGGTCCTTATTTCTTTTTGGAAAATTTTTTTTTGCTTTTCTATTATTTAAAGTATCTATATATTTGTGAGACACCAGTCATACACAGTAAAGTAGGTGCGAGTATGGTACCCATTAATACTGCTTTCTAGCTCTTCCTGCTCATGAGCTCTTACTGTAAAACTGATATGATCAGCTGGCTGCCATTTAAGTTGGTATCGATGTCATTTGAATATGTGATTAAGAAAAGATGCCCAAGTACAAAACCCTCAGGCATGTCATAGCTTATCATTTTTTTATCTGAAACCCTAATACGGATATGGGTAATTAGTTCCTGTCCAACAGATAGCTCATAATAAGTATACAAGTGCCATCAGAGATATCAGAGCACCTAATTTTTTTAAACCAGAATTTCGTGAGATACCATACGTCGAATGTCCTCGAGAGATCGCAGTAGATAGATCCCACAAGTTGAAAAATCTTAATTTCTCTAATTACGACGTCACGGAGATTGACAACGGCTGCTGGCGTGTCGACAGATTTGTTCGTTTATTAAAATATTGTTTCACCAAAAATAATCACATGACGGATTTTTTAGTAGAACCTCAAAAGTTTTTGAGATAATCGGAATGAGGGCTCCTCCTCCTCCAAGGTGCCTTCTCTATTAAGGTTGGCAATCAAAATGGCGTAACTTTGTCTGTCCTGTGCTATGAATTAGATTGTTCCCACTAGTATGTGTCCAGTCTCGTATGTTTCTGAGCCAAGATTTTTTCTTTCTTCCGATGCCACGTCTCCCGTCGATCTTTCCTTCCAGTATTAGTTGGATTTGCTCATACTCTTTGTGTCGCATGATATGACCTAGATAACACGTTTTTCTGAGCTTTATAAAGTTGATTAAAAGTAGGCGGGTATTCATTTTGTTCAGAACTGTTTCATTGGTCGTTCTGCTTGTCCAGCTTATCCTTAGCATTCTTCTAGAAAACCACAATTCGAATGCATTTATTTTCTTAATGTCATCCTGTTTTAATGTCCACGTTTCACATCCATAAAGCAGTAGGGACCATATGTAGCATTTTAAAGTTCGTAGCCTGGTTGTTATAGACAGTTTTGGGTGGCATAACAAGTTTTTCATTTTGGTGAAACCCGATCTAGCAATTTCAATTCGTCGTCTGATCTCTACTGAGTGGTCTAGTTGCCTGTTTATTTCTCTGCCCAGGTAGATGTAACCCTGAACATTCTGGAGATTTTGTCCATTTATGGTGACAAATGTATCCTGTTTGTTTGTTCCTCGGGAGAAAACCATTGTTTTAGTTTTTGTAACATTCACCTCTAATCCTGCCCTGTTGCTCTCTTCTGTCAGGATACCCATTAATACCTGTAGTTGTTCTACTGCATCTCCTATGACTACCGTGTCATCCGCATATCTGATATTATTAATTATCACCCCGTTTATTTTTGCTCCTTCTGATCGATTTTGAAGTGATGATCTGATTATATGTTCCGCATACACGTTAAAGAGTAGGGGAGATAAGAGGCAGCCTTGACGAACTCCTCTTTGTATGTCAACATACTCGGTGTTTCCGTTTTGTGTGCGGACGCATCCTTTATGTTTCCAGTAGATATTACGTATAGTTATTATATCTCGTCCATCTAGGTCTATCTCTTGCAGGACTTCAATTAACTTCTGATGCTCAATGCGGTGGATAGCCTTCTTGTAGTCAACGAAGCATACATAGAGTTCTCTTTGACCTTCAAGATATCTTTCAGCGATTAATGACAAATCCAGTATAGCCTCTCTTGTGCCTGTCCCCTTTCTGAATCCGTATTGTGAACGACTTATATATTTGTCGCATTTATCCTGGATGCGGTTGAATATGATCCTCATAAATATTTTTACGGCATGACTCATTAAACTTATTGTTCGATGATCTTCGCATTTTCGAGCTTTATTTTTCTTTGGCAGTGTTACATAAGTGGTTTTAAGCCAGTCGAGTGGAATCTCTCCGCTTTCGTACACTTCATTAAACAGATGAGTCAGCTTATAAATACTTTCTTCGCCAAGATGCTTGAAATGTTCTGCCGTAATACAGTCTTCTCCAGGTGCTTTATTGCTCTTTGTTTCCTTGAGAGCCCTAAAGACTTCTGATAGGAGAATGGGCAAGTTTTCCCTTTTTTTGACTTGCGGCGGTTCTATCGGTCTCCTGTCTACAAACAGCTGTTTCAAATATCTTTCCCATATCTGTTTTTGTTTGTCGGGATCTAATTCTATTTCGTTGTTTTCGTTAGCTACTAACGACAGCTGCTTGGGTTTCCAAAGCCCCGTGACTTCTTTTACTTTCTGGTGTAGTTCTCTATCTCTATGTTGTTCTTGTAGTTTTTCTACTTCGTTACATTGAAGGTTCATCCATTTTTCTTCCGCTTCGTTGATTTTATTTCCAATTTCCTTGTTTAAGCGTTGTACTCTACATCATTTTTGTTTTTGCATTTGCGCGTTTTTTCCATTAATGCCAGTATTGCCTCGGTCATCCAGGCCTTTTTCTTTTTTGTGTTTACATTACTGATAGTTTCTTCTCCTCCCTTAGCCATGGAGTTCCTAATAGCCAACCACATTTCCTCGGTGTTTCCTTCTGGTGTGTTTCTTAGCTCTCTAATTTCTGAGTCAAGTTCTTTGTCTACGTATTCTTTATATTGTTGTTTCTGTTCTATACTTGCTTTGGCCCAATCTATTTTATTGGTTGGTTTTGGATTCTTTAGCTTTTTAAGTTTAATTCTGAGGGTTATAACAACTGAGTTGTGATCTGAATTTATATCACATCCTGGGTAAGTTTTAGCAGCAAGAACGCCATTTCTAAACCGGGTGTTAATCGCAATGTAGTCGATTTGGTTGCTTATGACTTCTCCTATTCGATCTTGCGGGGATTTCCACGTATACAGTCGTCGGTATGGTAATTTGAAGCAAGTATTCGTGATTATTAGATTGTTTTCTTGACAAAATTCTATGAATCTTATGCCTCTCTCGTTTCTGTTTCCCAAGCCATACGGTCCCGTTACATTTTCCACTTCCTCCCTTCCTACCTTTGCGTTCCAGTCTCCCATATATATGTTAATTTCATGTTGTTTAATATGTTTCTTTATTTTTGCAAGGTCTGCATAAAAATTTTCGAGTTCTTGTTCAGAACTATCCGTCGTCGGAGCATATATCTGTACCAAATTGACATCGATCGGTTGGCCGTTGAGTTAAATTAGCATGACTCTTTCACTGACTGGTAGAAAGCTTTTTACAAGTTTGGTGTTCTTTGCTGCCACGAATATAGCGACTCCGTGCTGTGTCACGTTACCTCCGGAAAAGTATTGTTTGTTTCCTTTTGCCGTACTGATTACACCTTCCCCCCCCTTCCATCTCACTTCACTCATACCCAATATGTCTCACTTCATTATTTCCATTTCTCTCTCTGCGTTTGCCAGTTTTCCCGCCTGGTATAAAGTTTTCACGTTCCACGTAGCAATCCTCATGTTTCGTTTTTTAATATTGCTCATATTTTTGTTTTTATCATCATCACAGGGATTTCGTATGCTAATGACCTGGGAGGCCCTATGGTCTCTGATTCCTCCCCTGCCGGATCTTGGCTTTCGTTGCACATGATCAGTACGTTTCTCGTCCGAATCCTTTCCTGCCATATTAACTGTAATAGGGATACTCTGTCGAGCCTTTAATGCATTGGTTTCCAGTTGCCTTATGCATCTCCATGCCTTTGACCCTATTGTAGGTTCATCCGCTTTTAGGAATGATTTCTCATTTCTGGGAAAAGAAGGTGCCCTTTCTCTTGTTGGCTCATCCACCCTAAGCTGTTGGCCGTACAGAGGGGACTGCTTATAACGGCAGTCATTCGGTCTACTCTTCTATACCATCCCTAAAAGCAGGGTTGCCACTTTCGCCGAATCCGCTGTACCGAAGACTATCTCCTCCACCTTGATCGCCGTTGTGGTCTTCGCCCGTAACCCTGGGCACGGGTAAAGCGTTATACTCCGCAATATTGGGTCCTCAGCAGACCTCAGCCACCGACTTTTAAAGTCTGGCCCACCCCCGCGACGTGGACGCGCCTGCTGAGAATTGTCTAAGTAGATTCAGAGAATATGTCTCTGGTTTCCCTTAGACCGGGTTAATGCTCGTGTATGAAACCACGAACAAAAGCGAATGAGGGCTACAGATCGATAATTCTTAATAGCGATATCAGTTGCTTTAAATATAGAGTAGTTTTAATTGAACGATTTAAACGCATGAGGCTAGACACAGTGACATAGATTAAACAACGCAATTAAATATATAATCTGAACATTTTAAAGAATTTGTTGTAAATATAGATTTTTCCTTGGATGTAGGTTTCATCTAAGCCAAGCTTGCTTTAGAAACATTAAGCAATGTGAATTAGTTAAAGAATACAATAATGTGAATTCGACTCTAGGCAGCGATACTTACACAATATATTAAGTTTACTTTTTTGACGCCTAAAAAAAATAGGATGTAGTATTGTTTTCGACTTCATGGAAGATTGTCTTATGGATCTCAAACTCATAGAATTATCTGATTACTAAACTGTGATATATATATATATATATATATACATATATTTAATGAATTTAATTTCCTCACTTGCAGCACCCATCTGCAAATCGTTTCATTCAAAATTTAACAAACTCATCCAAATATTCATAGCTTTGTATCGACTTTAAAAAATATGCCCATATATACATATATATATGTTGTATCGAAACGGCTCGCCACGATATAAACACAACGGGAGCTACACAAGTTCGCCGAATTCCGATCCCGAGAAGGACGGGTCGAAGCCGACGGGAAGAGACGAGAAGGTTCGACGCGATAACAAGTTCCGCGAATTCTAGAATCATCTCCCGAAACTTCGGGAATATTCCAGCAAACGTCTAGAAGGCTTCTACATGCGTTTATAAGGAATGCCGGACCCGAGGCGAGGGAGTAGAAGAATCGGAACGTAAACATTCGGGCGAGAGACCGCGCGCGTTACATAAATAAACATTTGTGTGTGCAAATACAAATTAAGTTAAGCGATTGTTAAGTTAAGTTTATAAGTGTCGTGTAAGAAATAAATTAATTAGGACAAATAGTGTAGTGTTTAGTTTTAGTAAATAGTAAAAACGTTACAATATACATAAATTTAATCTGCAAATTTTGGAGATAAAGTAGCATGCGAAGAAGGTGATAAATTTATTAAAAATAAAATTGACGAATGTATGAAAGGAAATATTACAAAATGTAACTTCGTAAAATGTATAGCATATAAATGTATTCGTAACACATAGCTATCAGATGTAATAATACTGTAAACAACGTAATGTAACATGTATGAATAATAAATGTTTTAATTTTTTTCTGCTGCTTCTAAACATGGCATAATTTATTAAAATTAATTTCTGATTCTTTTCCTTTGAAGGTGAAACTTATCGAGTTAGTTAAGGATGGATATAAATCTACTATGGCTCGTGTCAGGGATTACAGGTAACTGAAGTATTATCCGGATCTTAACCCTTACGGCAGATCGTGTGCGGCGTATGGAGAAAATCTGAAAGGTTCCTAGAGATCCAAAAGTCTGATTTGAGCTATGTTGTTTAAACTTACGATAATAAAACTCGATATATATTCTAAGCAATTATTGTCTAGTCTAGCCATCAGCAGTTTTACCCTGTTCGTAACAAAACTAAGTTTACATGAAATAATCGCGAGATGTTAACACTTTAGAAACTAAACTACAATTTGGAATAATTGTAAACTAAGTTAGTTTTTACAAAAGGAGCATATTACAGAATCTGTTACTTTTGACTATATTTGATTCGTTTTTCTGTAATCTACGAATTTTCGAATTTTAAAGTTATGACCTCATAGTCCGTAATTCAATATCATATGAAATGTTAAGGAACTTTCACGGAGGCGCATTTTCCTCTGTCATTATTGATGGACTGAAATGTCTAATAAAGTAATCAGGGACTCCTCCTTTCAGCATACAGCTATTTTCACAAACCAATAATTATGATATCTGAAACAAACACTCGTTTCATTAATTTTTCATATCAAAATTTGTGCCGGGGAAGGTTTCCGCAATTTCTCAATGATACATAGCTAATAGCATAGTTTGGCTCCGGTTTAATACTAAATTCGTATTAACATCGATCGCATCTAATCGTTTCATTTCTACAAGGTGACAATTAATAATTGTATAACACGTTCTCTCACTATTTACAACACTATATTATTTATTACACCAATAATTACTAATAATTGTGGTGTTGTATGTCTTTAATGTAACTATCATCCCCAGATAATTACAGGTAAGGTTCTGAAGTGTTAAGTCTTCGCCCCAACGTTCATTCAAGGCCCTTGTTCTTCTTTTTTTCCTAATTATGAAATCAAAAATTTTGTTTATTGATTGAACTGTTTCAATTATAGGTTATATAAAATTATTTCAGGATCAGTAACTTTAAAGCAGCCAAAATTTATGAAATTTGCACTGCCTTCCTTGCATTTACCAAAAAAGGGGTCTACATCAAATGCAGATAAAACTAAGCAGATATGTTACAGTTCTCGCAAGGAGCGTTTAGACGAAAGACAGAAAGTGAAAGATGACAAGATGAGCAAAGTGGAAGTATCAGTGAAGGTCAGGTTTGTGAAGATAGTGACTCGGTTATCATTGAAGGCGAAATAGAACGAAGATCATATGAGAATTTTTCACAAGATGAAAAACTTTTAGTGCATAATTTGCTGGCTCTGGGCAGGCAAGCTCCCACATTTACGGACAAATAAACTCAAGTATCAAGTGGAGACATCGTAGTAACATTTACATCAACCATAAAAGAAGTTAAACGCCTTAATTCGTTAACGGGAATAAGTTCATTTAATTTATTAAATTCTTTATCTACACTCATACCAAAGTTTTGTCCGGATATGAAGACACACAAATTATCAACAGTAAACAGGATTATCTTAGTTTTTATGAAACTCAAAATGGCTCTTAATCTGAATGTTTTGTCCTTTCTTTTCAAAATATCACCTGCACTATGTAAAATGATATTTGTAGATTACATAGGAATTTTGGCCAATATTTTAAAATATTAAATGAAAGACGTGGTGTGTATATCCGTGTATAAAATTCTTTTTATTTCGTAGAGCATCTTTCGGCCTTTAGGCCATCATCAGTACCCTACCTGGATGAGAATAAGGTGTTAAAATTAAAGGAGCATATAACAATTTTTTAAAAAAGACTTACACGTCCAGGTAGGTGATACATAAGAATCGAGACATCAAACTTATATAGTAACAGGATCACAACGGTGGCACATGTTGATGAACAAGGTGATTGAAATGGCGGCGACAAGAACGAACGAAGTAGACACAATATTTTGTCTATCTTGCTTTTGCTCCTCTGTTTCAGATAAACGGGCTTGGGCATTTCTTAATCTTAGGGTTTCTAGTCTATCTTCCCTTTAGTCGTCTTTTTCAAATAAGCGGGCTTGAGCATTTCTTAATCTAAGGGTTTCTTAGTCTATCTTCCCTTTGCCCGTCATTTTCCGAAGCTCGTAGTCTTTTATTTTTTTTGCTTTACATATAGATCTGCCAATCGCTTTTCTTTTGGAGGCATAATTCACAGCGAAAGTATAAAATAAATGTCCAAAATTTCCCAATGTCCAAAGTTCACAAATAACACCACTAATACGTTTAGAAATATTTCTAATTTTAACAGAATGCTTTTGAGCAATTCGATCCTAAAAGCACTGTAAAACTGTTCGATATTTAAAAGATACCTTTTCGCCGCGAGATGGCGCCATCTGTCAGCCACTCGTCTGTCAAATAAAGATTGTCTGTCATGCATATACGGCCAATCGAACTATAGCATTTTATACATTTAAGCCGTTTCGGCCCAACGATTATACACTACCAGGATTGCTCACTTTGCCGAATCTGCCTAGCAAAAACTCTGTGACGTCACCACCGGTGCTGGACAGAAGATAGAGATTTATTCATTTTACTGTATTAAACAGTAAGATTTATCATTGTAAACTGTACGGTTTACGTACGTACTCTACGTAATCCATATTTACGTACGATATCCACATCACGTTATCCACAGATCAACACGTAAACGCACTGCAGCACCGGTGGTGACGTCACAAAACTGTCCAACATTGGTTAAATGTAAGTGAGCAATCCTGGTTAGTCTATAATCGTTGGTTTCGGCCCCCTGGCTCGTTTTTCCAAGGTGTATTAACTTTAAATAGGTTACCTCATTGAACAGCTTCCGGGGGAGGCGGAGTTCGTGACGTAGACTGACGACCCAGGTCTGCGTTTTATTACCTGTATTTAATCTAACTCTGTGGTTTAATCTATGTTCTGTATTACTCTGACAGTTTGGCGTTAGGCTGGCGTTTTCGTTTGTAATTGACAACAGTTTTGAGTTTTTCAAAGTACATATTTTTTGCATCGCCGGTCGCCGTGTGACGTAGATCGGTCTCGCGCTGTTGTGGTAGGTCAGGATCGCTAGAGGCAACCTATTAAAGTTGATACGCTGTTGAGCACTGATACTGCTCCTATATCTCGCTCTTCTCGACGAACGACGGTTCGATAGAAGAAACAGCCGTTTGTAGACAAAGTAACCTTTTTTCTTTAATCTGCTTCTTTACAAAATACGTCAAGCTTTTTTTACATAAACAAAATTGCTAATATGTCATGTCTCATTATCAATCAAAGCACACTTAGTAATTTTGATACGTATACAAATCGAAACATAATTTAAAACATAAAACATCAGTTTCCCACATCCTCCCACCTGAAGAATATTTAGGAAATATGATTCAAAATAAACTACAAATATCGTTTTGGCATTCTCGACACTCTACCCACGCGCGTTATCATAAGAGATGCGTTGTCTTTCACTCCCGTACTAGAGTCCTCTGTCTTGTAGGCGTTCGTCTCGACGTTGGAGGCCTCTTCTTCTTCACCTACATCGTCAGATGTCCTGTTGCTGGCTGAGGAAGATTCGATCCATTCCAGTGGGAAAAGTCTTTGTATTGTCTCACCAAATATCCCTTAGCCGTCTTTAGTTTGACTACTCGCGCGCACTTGTCTTTTCCCATCAATAGCTCTGTAACTCTTCCCAATGGCCACTTAATCCGTCTATCTTTATCGTTTCCAATAAGAACGACATCTCCTACTTGCACCGGTCTTCCACTGCTCTTCTGGTGGAACAGCTTCAACGTTCCCAAGTATTCTGAGCGAAATCGCCGACGTAGAGTCTCCATAAGGTTCTGCTGATGACGTAGCTTACGTGACAAGGAGTTTCTATTGACAGCGTCACAATCTGGCACACCATGCTCTGCGTGTTCTAATAAAAACATAGCTGGGGTCAGTGCGTCTGCCTCTCCCGATTCCCCGGATATGTAAGTGAGTGGTCTGGAATTCACAATGTACTCACAATCCGCAAGCACAGTTAAAAGGTCCTCATAGTGCAAGCTTGAACGTCCCAATACCTTCCTTAATAGTTGTTTCAACACTCCCACCAATCTTTGAAGTATCAGCTTAGGAATTAAGGTCACTGGACACTTAAACCCTATTGGATCAAACACTCGTTGTGCCATAGAAAGAATCTTTCGTTTAGTTACTGGGCCTTCCAGATCATTGTATTCAATAAAATCGTTACTGATCCTCAATACATCTCTACCAGGATGCCACTCGAGTCCCAAAAGCTGCATCCACGCCTCGTCCTCATTGGTACTCCTCGGGAACTCCCACCCTCTTAAGTCGAACTGCGCCTCTTGGAGGGCTAACTTGGCTTCTTTTATGAAGGTATTAAGGTTATCTTCACCTGAAACACTAGTCACACAATTGTCTACATAAAAACTGGTCAGCAGTTTTTGGATAGTAACACTAGAGTAAGGTTTTGTTCTTCGCTGGCACTCCCTCAAGCACATATCCAAATGACGTTCCAAAACTGCAGCTAGCAAAAATGGACTGCTGCTCACTCCGAAAACCACACGTCTATGTCGATAAGTCACTTCTTCGCCATGGTCACCAATCCACAAGAAGCGTAGGTAATCTCTGTCATCCGGGTGAACGCTTATTTGTAAGAATGCTTTCTTTATGTCGGCCACGACCCCAATTCTCTCTTCTCTAAACCTTAATAAGACATTCGGTATTAATTCAATCAAGTTAGGTCCCTTTTCCAGGCACTGATTTAACGAAGGTTGATCCTTCGAATGAGAGGAAGCATCAAAGACCGGTCGGATTTTGGTAGTGCTGCTATTGGGTTTCACCACCGCACGATGAGGAAGATAGTGAGAGCTTACCTCAGCTCTCGAGTCACCTACTTGTTCTATCACCCCGTCGACTAACCACTCCTTGAATATCGCACCATACGCCTCGAACAGATTCTCGCCTCGTAGTCTTCTCGTAGTATAATCCAATCTCTTCTTGGCAGTGGCGTAATTCTCCGGGATAGGGGGGTGTCACTCTAGCCAAGGAAGTCGCACCTCATATCGCCCCTCCTCGTCACGAGTGGTCGTCTGTGTGAAGAACTCCTTAGCTGCTGTCTCCATTTCCAGGCGTGACTGCTTCTCTGACGTCTCTCCTATTCCTAACACGTCGAGTTCCCACAGACTTGCTAATGGGGCGTCTTTGACCAACAACGAAGTCACCGTATTTGCCAAGGTCAAACCACCTTTACAACTGGGCACTTTTCCCATCAGCATCCATCCGAGTACGGTCTCCATAGCTACCAGGCCACACTGCAAAACTCGTACATCACCTGTATACAGCGTTCCGACTACATCTGCTCCTATCAGCAGTTCAATAGGGCCTGTCTACCCTGCGTCCGACAGTTCGATGCACATGTTGGTTAATTCTTGTGTCCAAGGTCCACGGAAAACTGTTGACACTCCATTACAAATTGTCGCTTGATCAAACGCTTCGATGTTACTAGTGAAATTGTTTCCGCTGACTTCTAGTTCGTATCGATTATGTTCGTAGACAGCCTCCGTTCCTCCAAATAGGCAATGTACCAGCTTGTCCCTTCCTTTAATGACGCACCCCAATTTCTCTGCTGTAGACCGCAAGACATAGGAGCGTTGTGAACCCGTATCAATTAGCGCTCGCACTCTGCGCCTTACTGCGACACCTCGGATTGTTATGTACAGGGTTTGCAAGAACACGTGGGTACTCGTCTGGTTAGTTAAGGAATGTTCTCGTCCCACCTTGTCCGTTTTCTCTTCCACCCCATCGTTCGAAACCGGTTTATTTGTCGGAAGTTCATGGCACATCAAGGTAATATGGGATTTGCCACAAACGACACACTTCATTCTGGCTTTACATTTTTTCGACTGGTGCCCCACTCTTACACAGCGGAAACAGGCACGTTTTTCCGTTAAAATTCTCTTCTTCTCATCCATGGAGTACTTCTGGGCCTTAAAACACGATTCGCTGTCATGAGATCTGTCACAGAAGACACACTTCTGGGAATTAAAGTTTAGCAGATCTGTAGCAGTGGCTGCAACACTCGGTCCGGCAGTTAATCTCTCTGTCCGTGCAGAATCACCAGATCGACGAGTAGCTGAAGAAATCCCGAAGCCTTCCTTGGCCAGCTTAATTCGTTGCTCATTTTCCACCTCATTTTTTAGAAACTGCATCAGACTATCTAGGCGCTTCTCCAGGTTGACGTCTCCTTTAGAGTCCAAACTTGTGCTGGACTCAGCCAAATTCGAAACATTACACCAGGACGATCGTTGCCAAACTCGTAGTAATTCATCGGGAAAGCAGGATTCTATTAGGGGAAACAGCATGGCCGAATATTTTTCCGCAGTAATACCCAAAGTTTCCAAAGCACGCAGTTGTGTCTCAAGTCTGTCATACAGTACGTGAAGTTCCAACTTTTGATGAGATGAGGTGTTCTTCAAAACCAACTTCAGAGGCTCTCGTACATACACCTCGATTTGAAGCTCCTCTCTGCCAAACCGCGACTGCAGACTGGCCATCATCTTTCCATAGTTTTCGCTCATCGCCGGGTAGCTCTCCACCAACTGTCTCGCCCTACTGTTCGGCTCCGTCGCCTGTATGAGATATTCGATTTTGTCATGGTCGTCTATCTCGGGATCTTCGTGGATTTTTCGAAACTGAGCCAAGAACGTCAACCAGTCTTTGACATCTCCACTAAAACATTTGAACTGGATTGTAGGAAGCTTGAATTTACGCTTCACTATTGGCAGTTCGTCTTGTTCTTGAGCTTTCTGGCTTGTTCTGTCTACTCTGCTCTCCGTTGGGTCGTCCAACTCGTCATACCGAATCTTGAAATCCATGTACTTAGCAGAATATGAGTCACATGCGCCAATTTCCTCAATGAGCTCCTCTTCTTCCAGCGATTCACACATATGGTCGCGAAGTTGGACGTCTAATACGTGCAGCTCCTCCAATTTAGCACTAAGCATGTTCAGACTGACCAGGAATTGACGCTTGTCCACCTCCTCGGCCTTCCAAAGCGCTTCCAGCTCGTTTACCTTTCGGGTGAACAGCATACGTTGAACACTGCGATTCTTTTTCACTTTGTCTAATTGTCCGGGCATCTTGTCGTCACAATAGTCCGCTTCTTTAGTTTCTTCTACCAGGGTCCTGTCACGGTCGCCACTAATGTTGAGCACTGATACTGCTCCTATATCTCGCTCTTCTGCTTACTACCCGTAAGTCGAGGAACGACGGTTCGATAGAAGAAACAGCCGTTTGTAGACAAAGTAACCTTTTTCCTTTAATCTGCTTCTTTACAAAATACGTCAAGCTTTTTTTACATAAACAAAATTGCTAATATGTCATGTCTCATTATCAATCAAAGCACACTTAGTAATTTTGATACGTATACAAATCGAAACATAATTTAAAACATAAAACACATCAGTTTCCCACATACGCCTTGTCTTTTTTCGACGCGGAACCATTTCAGGAACCTTCACGGACATGAGCCCTACAACTCACCAAAGTTTCGTGTCAATCGGATGAATGGTATAGAAGCCTATGCGTAAAAAACATACATCCATTTATATATATATCTTTAAATCAATAGAGCGTCCTTATATTACCGAATCACATTTAATAGAGCGTCCGGGTGCATGTGGCGTCCATATTCGGACGTTCCAAACACACCCTGTGTAAAAGTTTGTCAAAGTCATCGCAGGGCCGTTAATAGTTATTTAAGCCACAAGGAATAATGTAAAGACGTTTTACCATTCGAGGCAAGGGTGTACGAGCCGAGGCGAAGCCGAGGCTTGTCACTTGCCGAGGATGTTAACAGTCGATACATTCTGAGTGGCTTATTAGATTTTTCACGCTGCATTGAAAATTTCCTCATAATACCCCAAAAAATGAAATGTTTGACTCTGACATAAGTTGACTGACATACGTCAGACTTACATATGTCAGTCTGACATATGCGTAACTAGGGATAAATCAACTTGATTTACTCTTTTGATTTTCCTAGGAATGTAAACGACAGTATTTACATTCCGTCGTCAAGAAAAAATAATACACGAATGTTATGTGCCATTTTCATGCTACGTATCTATGCATATAAGAGCTATTTACGATAGCGGCAGCGTGAAAAAGTTATTTTGAAAATTTTTAGAAGACGCCGAAATGACAATTAAATGAACAGAAATAAACCGTTTCACTATATTTTTAGTTCATACGAGTTGTCGCTTGGAGCGCATCAATCGTTAACGTATATTTCGTATATGCGCATGGAGAATACACTGATTCGCTTTTCGGGCGTCCTGGACACTTGGCAACTGCGAACTGAATATTATAAGCAATTATTAGCTTTTCGGGCTTCCTTTTTAAACTATGAACAAAAAGTAAAACGGTTTTGCTTTCGCCGGTTCAGTTTCTTGCAAGCCGCGCTAAAAGAACTAATAGACTTTACTTCGTACTTTTGTAGTCTGACGTATGGAAAATAATATTTAAGTATCTGAACCAATTTTTACATCGAAAAGTTTTGTCTGAAAATATTCCTTTGTAAATAGACTACACCCTGAAATAGTTTCAAGTCGAAAATCAAGGGATGCAATGGTCATTCGGGGGTTGATAGGAGACTTTTCTACGAAATTTCGAACTCTGACGTATGGAAAAAAATATTTAATTATTTGAAGCAATTTTTACATCGAAAATTCTTGTCTGGAAATATTGAATTATACATAGACTACCCCCCTGAAATAGTTTCAAGTCGAAAATCAGGGGATGCAATGGCAATTCGGGGGTTAATAAGAGACTTTACTGCGAAATTTCGTACTCTGACGTATGGAAAAAAAGATTTAAGTATCTAAACCAATTTTAACATCGAAAATTTTTATCTGAAAATATTCACTTGTAAATAGACTACCACCATTAAATAGTTTCAAGTCGAAAATCAGGGGATGCGATAGTCATTCGGGGGTTGATAGAAGACTTTACGTCGAAATTTCGTACTCTGACGTATGAAAAAATATTTAACTTTCTAAACCAATTTTTACATCGAAAATTTTTGTCTAAAAATATTCCTTTGTAAATAGACTACCACCGTGAAATAGTTCCAAGTCGAAAATCAGGGGATGCGATAGTCATTCGGGGGTTGATATGTGACTACTACGAAATTTCACACTCTGACGTATGGAAAAAAATATTTAAGTATCTAAACCAATTCTTACATCGAAAATTTTTGTCTGAAAATATTCATTTGTAAATAGACTACCCCCATGAAATAGTTCCAAGTCGAAAATCAGGGGATGCGATAGTAATTCGGGGGTTGATTAGTGACTACTATGAAATTTCATACTCTGACGTATGGAAAAAAATATTTAAGTATCTAAACCAATTTTTACATCGAAAATTTTTGTCTGAAAATATTCCTTTGTAAATAGACTATCCCCACGAAATAGTTTCAAGTCGAAAATCAGGGGATGCGATAGTCATTCGGGGGTTGATAGAAGACTTTACTTCGAAATTTCGTACTCTGACGTATAAAAAAAATATTTAACTTTCTAAACCAATTTTTACATCCAAAATTTTTGTCTGAAAATATTCCTTTGTAAATAGACTACCACCATTAAATAGTTCCAAGTCGAAAATCAGGGGATGCGACAGTCATTCGGGGGTTGATAGGTGACTATTACGAAATTTCGTACTCTGACGTATGGAAAAAAAGATTTAAATATCTAAACCAATTTTTACATCGAAACTTTTTTCTGAAAATATTCCTTTGTAAATAGACTACCCCCATGAAATAGTTCCAAGTCGAAAACCTGGGGATGCGATAGTCATTCGGGGGTTGATTTGTGACTACTACGAAATTTCATACTCTGACGTATGGAAAAAAATATTTAAGTATCTAAACCAATTTTTACTTAGAAAATGTTTGTCTGCAAATATTCCTTTGTAAGTAGGCTACCCCCATGAAATACTTTTAAGTCAAAAATCAGGGAAAGCGATAGTTAGCTGGGGGTTCATATCACACTTACCTCGAAATTTTGTACTCTCATATATGGAAAAAAGTATTTAACTATCCAAACCAATTTTAATATTAATAATTTGTATCTGAAAGTATGCCTTTGTGCAAAGACTACCCCTTCTGAAACAGTTTCAAGTCGAAAATTAAAGGATGCAATAGTCAACAGGGGGTTCAAAAGAAACTTTTTTGAAATATCGAACTGTTACATATAGTAATTTTATTAAGTACCTTAACCAATTCTTACATCGAATATATTTATCTGTAAGTATTCTTTGATCTATAAAAGACCCCACTGAGACAGTTTCAAGTCTAAAGTTGAGAGATGCAATAGTTTACATACTCAAATAATTTTTTCCATACGTCAAAGTACGAAATTTCGTAGTAAAGTCTCATATCAACCCCCAAATGACCATCGCATCCCCTGATTTTCGACTTGAAACTGTTTCAGGAGGGTAGTCTACTAACAAAGAAATACTTGCAGACAAAAATTTTCGATGTAAAAATTGGTTTAGATAGTTAAATGATTTTTTTCCATACGTAAGAGTATGAAATTTCGAGGTAAAGTCTCTTATCAACCCCCGAATGACTATCACATCCCCTGATTTTCGATTAGAAACTGTTTCTTAGGGGTAGTATATGTACAAAAGGATATTTGCAGGTAAAAATTTTTGGTGTAAAAATTGGTTTAGATAGTTACATAATTTTTTCCATATGTGAGAGTACGAAATTTCTTGGTAAGTGTCATATGAACCCCCTGTAGACTATTGCATCCCCTGATTTTCGACTTGAAAATGTCTCAGTGGGATAGTTTATGCATAAAGCAATATTTCCAGATCAAAATTTTCGATGTAAAATTGGTGTACATAGTTAAATAATTTTTTACATACGTGAGACTACGAAATTTCGAGGTAAAGTCTCCTATCAACCGCCGAATGACTATCGCATGCCCCGATTTTCGACTTGAAACTCTTTCAGGGGGATACTTTATGTAAAAATAAGTATTTTTCGATAAAAATTTTTAGTATAAAAATTGGTTGGGGTGGTTAAAATAATTTTTGTTTCGATTTTTTGTACATTTACCTAATGTTTCAACCCACAAACGAAAGCTAGGGTGGTAAATCGTATCGGATACATTTCATTAGTAATAAACAGTCTCTTTTGGGATGTTTTTGGCACAAACTTTGATATTAAAAGATAGCACCTATTTTACCGTACTACAGGATTTGTGGATGTGGCCAGCTTCACAGTCCTAGAAAACAATTATTTTGAAAATACTCAGTAGTGGTGTGCGTGTGTATTATAGCAGTTTCAATTGTCGAAATTCAACAAACAGATTTTTCTTTTATAACTAATCGTGACGCGTCGCGGCTTTACTAGTACAGTTAAAAAAAATTACACAAAAATTAAATTAAATTAAAACAAAATGACAATATATCACTAAAAACCACATTCAAAGTCATTGTAAAGATTATCGTGCAAAAAGACTTCTAGGGTTCGATTTTCGCCGCAAAAGCGCGCGGAGATTTAATTCCTGGGTAAATTTGGTTAGAATTCGTCCATGCACGGTGAAGCCTATACGGAATATACACACACAGTTATTTTTATAATACCAACAAAATAATCAAGAAAATGGACAGGCAACATTGCAGACGCTTTAAAATCGATAATATGCAAGAAGTGTATATTTTGTGGACGCTCTATTAACAAAAAAGTGAAGGAACATACACATTAAGGACGCTTTAAGACGAGATAACTAGAAGCACAGAACATATATTATTAAGAAGCGCAAGTACCGTGTTATTTCAAGGCGACACAGATGACATTTGGTGGCGGCCATCTTGCATGCGGGAAATTCGAAATTGGCGGGAAAATTTGAAAATTAAGCTATATAGACCGTTGCAAGATATTTCGGACGCGATTTCCAGGTAGTTGAATGCCGTCGCCGACGGCATTCAACTACCTGGAAATCCCGTCAGAAATATCTTGCAACGGAGTATACTTGCATATTCTAGTGGTTTTACATGAATGAATGAGGGTCATCCCCATTTTTTTGCATTGTTAAGTAATCACAAGTAATGAAGAAAACACACATTTACACAAAATATTTATACATTGGTGACAGTTGAATTGAAATGAAATTGTCTTACATTAGAGACTGTTTATTGAAATGTAACTTTAATAACAGGAACAGTTATAAACAATTTTACTTACAAAACTTCTCAGTAACATTTTCAATCCCTCATCTTTAGTTTTGAAGTCCACAATTCCTAAAATAAATTCCTGATTCTTATTGTGATCAAACTCGATGGTATTTTACAACAAGCAATTGCGAGTATTTCTCAGTAGGTGCAGAACGTCAAAAATTGTGCATATTGGTTGACTATTAACAACAAAATGGAAGAGACTAGGTCGCTCACGATTTTCAGAGCAAAGAGCTTTAATGGCAGCTCTGTTAGTTGGACCTTGATCACAAACGGTGGCTACTACATTCAAACCAATTCCTTGCAATTGCGTTATAACATCGACAATGATCCCTTTTAATGATACAGTACTATCTGTATCCTTAACAAAATAAAAGGCAACAACTTGTTTGTAGCTCTTTCTGACTTCTCTTATCATGAAAACCAGAACATGGTTAGCAAAATTGTTAGTTCTTTCATATCCTAAATCTTCAAATCCATAAATCCGTTCCCGATCGTATTGATAATACAGACCTATACTAAGACTCATTTCATCAAACATTAGGGTACAACTCTGATCAAGATTATGTATACTTGGTAAATAAATAAATAAACCCAATTTTCCAGAAAACGATACCAAGTTGTCCCTAAAACAATAATAAGGTACCTACTATTCAAAGGTCTCTTAAAACGATTTTTTCCCTAACAAATTTGTATATTACGAGCCTGACGCATTTATCTATTAAAAGTTGGTAAACAAGTTGATGATCTGTACAACAATTGGAAGATTTTGAATGCTCTGCAAAATGAATTTTGAAATTAGTCTAAGATATTCATATGTCAACATTTTTAAGATAGTTATATAAATGAGTGTGAATATCCTCAACAAGCTTGATCAACTAAGGACTTACATAATATGTGAGATGTTTTTCATTCTCATATTCTTTGGAAAAAACATTCAAGTGTTGTGGTTCCGACACAGCAGAGAAAGAAGTGGATTTGAAAGTAGAGCAGTCAGGAATATTCACCTTTTTCAGAAGATATCCTGCTACACATGTGGCTGCAAACTTCTCCTCTTCAGTATCGGTTTCATCGTTTTCGAATGTACTAGTACTTAACTCATTTATATTTACAGTATATAGCTTGACAGAAATCATCTTCGCAATTGCTACCCCTCGTTAAAGGGGCACCAAAGCTACTGATAATGATAACTACTCTCTTCAATGCGCCGATGAATAAGTGACAGGTAGGATTGGTATTACTTACTCCATCGAATCTTGTCGAATCTGACAAAATAAATTTTCTATACTGTAAAATTTTCCACAAGAACATTATTGCTCTGATAATGATTTGCCAACAGTAACAAACTTATAGTTGTGAGATTGTACTCCACTTTTGAGATCAATAATCTTCACTTTTCTAATTTTGGGCAAGAGGTCTTTCCAAAATTCAATGTCAGGAGAACCTTCTGACAAAGCACATTTAAATTTTTCACCACACTGCGGAGGAAATGAGGAACTATTCATTGAATCAAAGAGATTGTCTATCATATGAACAAATTCAACAGTCGAAAATGCTTCTGCAGGTAAATCACCTCTGGCTGTGAATGTCTCAATGGAAGCAGCAACTGACTGACTCAGTTGTTGAGCATCCACTTTTACTTTCATTTTAATAAAAGAATCTTTAAAATTAAAATGGCTTTGTGTCAATTTTGGTAACTGCTTGTATGTCCTTTTCTGTTGATCGAGATTAAATGTTTTCTCAATATGTTCAAATTTTGCATTCTTATCGTGATAAAATTCGATGGTATTTTGCAACAAGCAATTGCGAGTATTTTTCAGTATGTGAGAAACGTCACAAATTGTGCATATTAGTTGACTATTAACGACAACATGGAAGGGACAAGGGCGCTCCCAATTTTCAAAGCAAAGAGCTTTAGTGGCGCTGTGTTTGTTGCACCTTGATCACGGACGGTGGCTACTACATTCAAACCAATCCCTTGCAATTGCGTTATAACGTCGACAATGATCCCTTTTAACGATACAGTATTAACTATATCTTTAACGAAATAAAAGGCAACAAGTTGTTTGTAGCACTTTCTGACTCTTATCATGAAAACCAGAACATGGTTAGCAAAATTGTTGGTTCTTTCATACCCTAAATCTTTAAATCCATAAATCCGTTCCCTATTGTATTGATCATAATACTAAGACTCTACTAAGACTCATTTCATCAAACATTACAGTTCAACACTGATCAAGTTCTTACATATGCTGTATGTGTGATCTTAGGTTGTCCAGTATTGGCCTGATAACACCACATTTAAATGAAATTGGGGACAGAAGTGACTTCAAATTTCTTGATGAAGATAATTGAAAAAAAAAATGAGATATTTATATAAACAAGGGCTATGTTTCTAGACTGATAAAGAAAAGACTTTATCCTGCACAGTCCACCTACATCCTTTGGGAGGCCTGTTCACATTATGAAGTTGACAGCGGAACAGACTGCGGAAGAGGCGCGACCTCCTAGAGGAGCGCATTGATGTCGCGCTGGGGCCGTCGGCGTGTCGATGCTGATTGCCTCGCCCTCGTTGCCCTCGATCTCGGCAGTCGCCGCCGGCGAGTGTAGCCTGTCCACCGTCTGGAACAAGAAAACGTCACTCGGTTAATGAAATCTATAGACAATTATCAGAATCGTAACGACTGCATTTTTTTTGAGAGAGACTCACTAAAGAATGTGTCTTATCCACTGGAAAAGACATGTTTCACGTAACTCATACTCATTGATTTAAAATTTCATCCTTGTAGGTTATATTTATGGCACGTTTAACAATTCATATGTTATACCAAAATATACTTACCGAATTTATGCACAAGTCTTACACCATACCCCACAAAACATACGTTATTCAATAACATACACTTCAATAATTAGATTATCACACTAATTAAACACCTTAATTTCTTCCAGACCTCATGGATATGGATAAACGATAAACATGCACAGAACATATATTATTACTTCAGTCCTAGTCCTAGCTTGAAACAAGAAAGGTGGTCGCCATATTGCATGCAGCCGTGTCGCCAGTTCCTGAATGTAACTTTCACCCCCGTTAGAAGGACGCCGCAATAGCGAGATGCTATCTAACGAAATTCATAATTTTCTTGTCAAACTGTTACCGACATCTATCATTTTACCGCCTAAACCGCCGTCAAGCAAATATACGAACCTACCATAGAGATAAAAGAGAGAGGAGGTAACAAATAGGGAGAGAGGGTAATAAATTTTGTAGACGGAACCGGCCATATTGAGAAGCCACTCTTCGAACTCGTGCTTGCGATTGTCATTGCTGAATTGTGCAGTGGCGGATCTATGGGGGGAGCTACAGTCTACCACTGGGAACCAAAGTTTAACAATTAATAATAAATACATATATATTTTTAATATAATATACCCACTACATAACTGAATCAGCTCTTCCTGGTTTCCTGCTCGTTCTTTGTCTTTCTGGTATACCTGGAGCACATTTCTTTTTTGGTAATTTTTCTTCTATTAACTGATTAATCCCAAAATCGGAAATTTTTTGTTTGTTTCCGTTTTCCAAAGAATGAACAACAGCGTAAGGTTTTAAAAACTGATGTAGGTAATTTTGTTATGAACTATTAGTATAAATATGAGTTAAATTAATCAAAAAAATTAAAAATGAAATTATTTATTTAATTCGTACTGAGCAACCTTCGTATTGTTTCATATGTTAGCATTTTGTGACATTTTATGGAAAATAAAACTGCTTCATACAAATTATTATTTTATAATTTTAGTTAATGTAATGCTACGCCATTGGAGAGAAAGATTTCTTACAGGAAGTCGGCCATATGCAGAAGCCACTTTGGTCTGTGCTTTGGTCTATTTGTTCCAACCACATTTGCTACCTCCTCTATCTTTTATCTCTATGAAACCTACCATTAAGCAGATTCGAGCTATGAGAGATGGACGCCACAATATTCTTTTGTGTAAAGACGCTGTAATGATAGAGAGATGTATATATATATATATATATATATATATATATATATATATATATATATATAACAAGGAAATCGTGGGCAAAACCGCAGGAAGTGTGAAGGGGCAACCGTAGACACGTGTTTCTGACTGTTGGTCGTCATCAGTACGGTGCAGCCTGTTCGATAGGGTTTGGAGCAAGCGATGGAAAACAATCAACAAGGACGCCACATGTTTTCGCCGCATTATCACCCTTTTATATATATATATATATATATATATATATATATATATATATATATAAAAGATTATAGGGTAGTTAATTGTGGCTAACTAGTTAAACACAAGGATATTAATTTAGTGGGTTTGTAGCCAAGAAGGTTGGGCAAAAATTAAAGAAAACTCTTCAACTTCTATGAAAGCTTTCGAATGTATTTTTCATTCTTCATCAGTCATGCTAGAAAATGTATATGGAACGTTATAAATCTGCTAGAAAATGGTAAATTATTACTTACAGTTATGAGGTTATTATGTAGCTGCTATACAATACATGAAAAGTAGAAGGATCTACACGATTAAAACTGATTACAATAGATACCCCATATAGTCGTACATGTGTTCTGAATCTTTATAGGTTAACACAAAACTTAACCCTAACCTTACTATTGAAACATGGAACAATGAAAATTTGACAGGTTTTACTAATCTAATGGAACACAAGGATATGCATGTCAAGTTGTATAGTTACTAAAACAGTATTAAATTCTGGCGATTCGAAAGGAGAACACAAATCAATCTGGAGGGTCGGTATCTGGGCTAAGGTTTGAACGCCCTTCCCTAAGTTTACTATCCAAGAATAAAATATTCGAGTAAATGATATTAAGGTTCTGGATATCGGCCCTCCTATTGAGAAGGTTCGTACCAGTAAATATGTGAGCCATTTCAAGAAAGTTACGTTTAAACAAATTGGACTCAGTCGTTAAAATGCTAACACCCTCAAAATTTGGTTTGTGTCCAGTCTCGATGGCATGTCTTGCCAAGGCACATGATTGTTTGTTACAATTAATATCACTCCGGTGGGCAGTGAGTCTGTATTTTAAGTTACGTGCCGTCATCCCTATATATGATTGGTCACAATTATAACAATTGATCTTATACACCGCGTTGGTATATATATATATATATATATATATATATATATATATATATATATATATATATATATAGAAAAGAAGTAACGGGATCGCAGCCTTACTTCTTTTTTTCTACATCTCCACAGCCGTTATCTTAGGATTATATATATATATATATATATATATATATATATATATATATATAGTAGTGAAATTCGTGACGGAAACAATGTACAAAGGAAAATTATCGACTTACCCGTCAATTCTAGTAACCACCGACACGTAATAAGCAGAAACACGTGTCGGTGGTTACTAGAATTGACGGGTAAGTCGATAATTTTCCTTTGTATATATATATATATATATATATATATATATATATATATATATATATAACAGAATGCTTTTGAGCAATTCGATGCTCAAAGCGCTGACAAACTGTTCGACATTTAAAAGTTACCTTTTCGCCGCGAGATGGCGCCATCTGTCAGTCACTCGTCTGTCAAATAAAGATGACATATTGCCTGTCATGCATATATTTTTAAGCCGTTTCGTCCCCCTGGCTCCTTTTTCGACGCGTAACCATTTCAGGAACCTTCAAGGACATGCGCCCTACAACTCACCAAAATTTCGTCGCAATCGGACGAATGGTATAGGAGCCTATGCGGAACATACACACAAACATCCATTTATATATATATATATATATATATATATATATATATATATATATATATATATATAAAGGAAAATTATCGACTTACCCGTCAATTCTAGTAACCACCGACACGTGTTTCTGCTTATTAGCTTCGTCAGGGTGGTATAACCAAGCTCTGAATGAAAACGATGTTTGACACTTGGAAAAAAATTATAAAACTCAAAAAGAACGTCAACAGCTGACAGCAAAGCTTTATTACTAGAATTGACGGGTAAGTCGATAATTTTCCTTTGTACATTGTTTCCGTCACGAATTTCACTACTATATATATATATATATATATATATATATATATATATATATATATATATATAGAACTTTGTAGTCACGGCTGAATTAGTTAATGAACTAAATAGTAACGGGGATGCAGCCTTATCTTGGGACTTTTTTTTTAAAAGAACACTCTTATTTCTTTAATACAGGAGCTTTCGACAATGTTTATTGTCTTTATCAACTGCAAAGAAAACGAGATTGCTGTTAAAACTATATAACACATCAGATCCAGAAAAAAATTCAATATTGGAGTGGAAGAGGCAGGTTATGTGTTCAGAGACGTTAAAAAGATATATATATATATATATATATATATATATATATATATATATATAGAACTTTGTAGTCACGGCTGAATTAGTTAATGAACTAAATAGTAACGGGGATGCAGCCTTATCTTTGGACTTTTTTAAAAGAACACTCTTATTCCTTTAATACAGGAGCTTTCGACAATGTTTATTGTCTTTATCAACTGCAACTGTGAACATTTAAAACTATATAACACATCAGATCCAGAAAAAAATTCAATATTGGAGTGGAAGAGGCAGGTTATGTGTTCAGAGACGTTACAAAGATATTTCAAAAATTATTTGACAAAACCCATGGAAACAAATAATTGATAAGTGATACAGGAACAAAGAGAACACTTCACATTAATGCTATGAATTCAGTGATGTTTGATTTTATAGAATTGCTACTCATGGGTGCCAAACCATGGAGCGTAATTATTAATTCCTGTTCTGTCTCAACTCTTAACAATTATTGGTCTAAAAAGTTGACAAAGCAATATTGTGAAACTTACTCAGAAACACATATTTAGATTTAAGGAAATACAGGAAGGGTGATATTGTATATGTACAGTTATCGCTCTCACCGAAAACTGGTCTGTAAAGTCGATAGAAACTGTTAGAAGTCGTCCCTGATTCCCTACAACCCCTACTACCACTAAGGGCTGGTGAGAGTCAATGACGACCTCGACCTTCCATTGTATTTCCCTGATGCTTTCTTAAGTTGTGTATCTTGGTACAATACATTTGAATATATTACGTTAAGATTCTTGATGTCTGAATATTTGTTCAAGAGGTTAGTTTCACAGAAAACATAAGACATTTCAAGAAAAGATCTTTTAAATAAATTACTTTCGGTGGTTAAAATTTTTGCGTTAATAAAGTCAGGTTGGTGACCAGTATTAGCTGCATGTTGAGAAAGAGCACAAGCATCTTTTCTTCTCCTGATGTCACTTTTATGTGAGGTGATCCTTAACTTTAAATTTCTGGACGTCATTGTGATAAGTCGTATATAGGCATGACGTCCAGAAATTTAAAGTTAAGGGTGCTATAGTTTTAACAGCAATCTCGTTTTCTGTAAGTATATAATTTTCATCTTTGTATAATTTTTAACAAACATACCATGTTCACAGTTGCAGTTGATAAAGACAATAAACATTGTCGAAAGCTCCTGTATTAAAGGAATAAGAGTGTTCTTTTAAAAAAGTCCCAAGATAAGGCTGCATCCCCGTTACTATTTAGTTCTTTATATATATATATATATATATATATATATATATATATGCGAAAATATAAAATAAATCGGCTTATTTTATATTATTCAACGTTTAAATATCACGAACAACACCAATAACACTCACAGACGTTCACATATATTTCTACTTTTAACAGAATTATAATGTGATTTGACATCTGACGTTATAAGCTGACGCAAATCTGTCATGCATACCAAAAGGCTACTCTGATTTTATATTGTGTACAGTACACTTATATTACTCCAGATGGCGCAATGTGTTGCTCGACAATAAAGTCACTAAATGAGGAAAGTACCGCAATGGGTGGCCATATTGTGTCCGCGCCGCGCCGCGCGAAATTCAAAATAGAAAACAAAAATTTGCTCGTTTTTAAAAGATAAAACAACAACTTGGCATTTTTATTTCCAAAAAGTAAAAACGAAATTTCGCAAGAGAAAAATGTACTTAAAAATTAATTTACACCTATATACAATAAAATAAACAAATATGACACACTATGACACATAACCCACAAAACACAACAATAGGCATGAAACAGGCAGATTGTAGCTGTAATCCGCCATATTGTGTCCGAAAATGTACTTCTCTCTCTAACACGTTGGGACATTGAATTGCGCTACTTTCCACATTTAGTGACTTTACTCGACAATAAAGTCACTAGATATATAAAGTAGCGCAATTTGGCCGCCATTTTGATTCAAAAATTACGCGGTAAATTCAAATGTTGGACAAATGGTGCTATTTGGTTGAATATCTTTAAAAAAATGACATGTTTGACATGACATGACATGACAAACAACCAAAATGTTTTGCATTCGACTGTATGTGGAGTAGTTCGTAAAATTTGTAGGAGAAATCAAAACGAAAACTTGTAATGGCAACGTTTTATTTATTACGATTGAACTTGAACTTCCACCCGTGACAACTTAAAATGGCAATTGGCAAGCGTTTGACAACTGTCACTCCGCCATTTTGATCCCAAATAGTGTTTTCTCTGTCTAACACATTGTCCTTACCAATTGCGCTACTTTATATATCTAGTGACTTTACTCGACAATATGCATCTATTCAACTGAACAGGGTCTGAGAAATATTTTGAATAATTTAACTCTTAAAGCTCTATCAAACTATCCGACTTTTAAAATTTACCTTTTCCCCGCGAGATGGAGCCATCTGTCAATCACTCGTCTGTCAAATAAAGATGACATATTAATTGTCATGCATATACATCTACAATCGAAAAGTAGGATTTGCTCGAAATAGAGCAAGTATTTAAAAAATTCAATATCGACTTATAATTTAATCAGTGAATTCTATACTACGTACCTGGAACGGACCCGCCTTGAGAGACAAGTGAGGCAAAACGATTGCATAGGCAACCCGCATTGGTTAAGGATACCTATCTCTTTCTATCTTATGTTACTGAATGGAACTTTGGCGCATTTCTTAAAAATCTTTTAATCTATTTATCTTTATTTGTCAGAAAACGTGATTTTCTCTGAATATTTCATCAGGAAAAAGACAAAAGTAATAATGCAGACAGTATAACGTTCAAGTCAAATTCTAACTGTTGGCCTACGGGGTTGGGAAATAAAATAAAAAAAAAATTAAATACACAATTTTTGTCTAAATATGACAATGCTTCATTATATTTTAACAATTGCTAAATAAAACCAGTTTAGTAATTTTTGTTTGTCGTACTGTGGCTTTTTTCCCATGTAATTCAATATTTAATAGTTTACTGTGGTGATATATACATTCGGCATTTTAAATATACGGCAATTATTTTTCGAATAATTTGAATTTCGAGACATTCCTCATTCCTCAGCTATAAATTCTTGATTTACAGGGTGTTTAGGTTTAAAGACATCTATATTAGTAGCAAAATGATTTGTAACTGTATTTATCATTTTTTGTTTTAAATCTATTTTTGGTTTTGGAGATACAGTTTTTGTTTTTTACTTTATTTTTTGTTTTTTTGTTTACCCTGTGTTTAGGTTGTTATGCATTAATAAAAAAAGATGCGAAAAAAAATTGAAGTACGTCGTCGTTATATTTGCTCTTCAGATTTAGGCAGTGATTTCATCAAATTTAGGAACCGGAGGCAGCCAAAGCTCATCCAAAGTTATAATATACAGTCCAATCTATCGACGAAGTCACAAACTTCAACATAAAATTTGGTCCTTCGAGCCGGATGTCCTGATGCCTCCTCGGAGATTCGGAGATAGTACTGGGAATCGTCCATTTTGAAACCGTTCCTGTGGAGCAGCCGGGAGTACGCTACGTGAGCTGATTGCTGTATGGGATGGAGATTGGAGATGATAATTGATGATAGTTGATCAATTGATGTGAGTCATTTCCTTCCTCAGTTGACCGTTTCCTATGAGAACTGCCTGTTGTAGATTTATGAGCCACGCGTTCATGATTTGATTAGTCGTGTAACCGTACATGACAAGTTTTTGATTTGTATGATATAGATACTTATCAGTTGTGTCTTAAAAGATGGATTTAGTTACTTTAAGGCGAAAGAGAGGTGGTATTAAGCATAAGCTTACCTCTTTCTCAGATTTTATTGATCCGGTTTATGAACAGTTTAGTCAGGATGTATCCTCGTTAACATACAAAGTTATTATTGAGATTCGTAGTAGATTTGAAAAGTTTGTTGTTATTGACAATGACTTTGAAGATTTGCAGAATCAGATTGAATCCTTGTGCGAGGAGGATCACCTAGGCAGCCAATATGAAGAGAGGGATTTATTCTATGATAAGTACCATCAAACGGTAGCTATGGCTACTGAAATCTTGGAGAAGTTGGAGAAACGTCCTGATTCACAAAACTCATTACACTTAAGTGAAAATCAGACCTTATCACAGAGTCAGGAAACTAATTTCTCTCAAGTTAGATTACCAATTATAGATTTACCAAAGTTTGACGGTACTTATGATGGATGGTTGAGTTTTAAGGATGTTTTTGAATCTCTTATTCATTTGAATGAATCGATCAATGATATACAAAAGTTTCATTATTTGCGAGCAAGTTTAAAGGATTCAGCCTTGCGGATAATACAATCTCTGGATTTTACAAGAGATAATTACAAAATTGCATGGGATTTGTTATGCAAAAGATTTGATAATAACAGATTACTGATCAACAGTCACCTTAAGGGTATTTTCAATTTACCAGTTGTCCAAGGGGACTCAGCAAATGTGCTACGTGATCTTGTTGATTCTTTATTCAAACACCTGAGGGCGTTGAATAACCTAGGTTTAGAAACTAATACTTGGGATCCGTTGATTATCTACTTGATGACTACGAAGCTAGATAAATTAACGGTCTGTGAATGGGAAAAGGTAAAAGGTGGAACAGAGGTTCCTCAGTTAGATAACCTTGTCAAGTTTTTGAGTAAAAGAGCAGATTTGCTATATTCATTAGCCTTGAATGCTAAAGGTGATTATGATAAATGCTACAATGAGAAGAATAAGGCTAACTTCTCAAAAGATATTAAACCAAAAAATGTAAAAAGTTTCTTGAGTAATACCAATCAAGGTAATAGTAAAATGAAATGTAATTTTTGTAGCAAAGATGATCACAAGATTTATGAGTGCCCACAGTTTAATAGTTTAGAAGTTTCAGAGAAATTATCGAATGTAAATCGGTTAGATTTATGTCCGAATTGTTTATGCAAAGGGCATATGGTTGCTGAGTGCAGATCAGGACCATGTTTTATGTGCAAGAAAAAGCACAGCAGATTGTTACACCTGCCTGAGGAGAGTATTGCTTTGATAAGTCTTACACCGTCACATGTATTATTGTCAACTGTGAAATTGTATGTTTATGATTCAAGTGGTCGATTGCGCACATGTTATGCCATATTGGATTCTGGGTCACAATCCAACTTTATTTCTAGAGATTTAGTTTCGATGCTCCAATTAAAGGAAACTGATGTGGATATTGCAATTTCAGGGATTACTTCATCGATTTCTCACCTCAGAACTAAGTGCCACGTACAGATTCAATCTATTGTGAATGATTTTAATATTCAGATTCCATGTCTAGTTTTACCAAAGATTTCCAATCACTTACCTAATACTGTTTTAGATGTCTCAATGTTAAAAATACCAAATGATGTTAAGTTAGCTGATCCTAATTTCAATAAACCCAAGAGAATTGATTTACTGATAGGGGCATCACTGTTCTGGGAAAGTCTGAGGCCTCAGCGAATCACTCTGGGTCGAAATTTACCTATTCTTCAGGAAACAGTTTTTGGATACACTATTTCTGAATGGTTAGATCATAGAAAGTCAATTAACAGATCTGTAAGTTTATTTGTATCGAATGTTGATTTGAATGAATCGTTACAGAGGTTTTGGATGATTGAAGAGATAAATAAGAAGTCATCAATGACCTCAGAGGAATTAAAGTGTGAAGAGTTTTTCCAGAACACCTTTTTACGAACCACACATGGTAGGTTTGTGGTAAGACTACCGTTCAATGATGATGTTGCAAAACTTGGTAGTTCAAAGGATTTTGCTGTCAAAAGATTACTATCATTAGAAAAACGATTTGATAAAAATTCCAAGTTGAAGGTAGATTATGATAACTTCATTAAGGAATATATAGATTTGGGTCACATGAGTTTAGTCAAGAACCTCCAGTGGGATGAAATTTCACATTTTTTGCCACATCATGCTGTGTTTAAAGAAGATAGTCTCACTACTAAGGTTAGAGTGGTATTCAATGGGTCAGCACCAACTTCAACAGGCTACTCGATTAATGATTTACAATTCGTAGGTCCTCAGATTTTAAATAGCCTATTTGACACATTGATTAAGTTTAGACAGTATCAATATGTAGTCACATCTGATATAACTAAAATGTATAGACAAGTGCTAATACATAAAAATGACAGAAAGTGGCAAAGGATTGTGTGGAGATTTAGGAAGACAGATGATATTCAGGTGTATAATTTGAACACTGTCACATATGGTACCTACCACGAGTGCGCCATATCTAGCAATGAGATGTTTGCAACAACTTGCGTTTGATTGTAGAAATCAATACCCAACCGCATTTAAAAGGATTTTAGAACACTTCTATGTTGACAATTTAATTGTAGGTTTTGAGAGTGAACATGACGCTAGTAAAGTGTGTTCAGAGATCGTCACGATTTTACGTTCGGGTTGTTTCGAATTAAGAAAGTGGAGATCAAATAGTTTAAATTTTCTTAATAATTTTAAAGGTTATTCTACGAGTTCTGATGTCTTAAACATTTGTGACAAGGAGACGAGATGTTTGGGAATCCGATGGTGTTCAAGTTCAGATACATTGTCGTTTCAATTTAAGGATTTTATTCCTGTTGCTTGTTGTACTAAACGACAGGTGTTGTCTTCTATTGCGAAATTGTATGATCCATTTGGATTGATTTCACCTTGCATTGTACTAGGGAAACGACTAATACAATTACTACGGAGTCTTCTACTTGATGAAGACATATCAAACGATTTAAAACAAAAATGGATCATTTTTCAACAAGATTTGGGGAATCTTATGTTATTAAAAATTCCTAGATTAACTCTGATTAACCATAGGGGAATGAATTTAGCAAAGGCTATTGTAAGACAATGTGTCACATGTTTTAAATTGCATCCAAAATCACCAAATGTTTTATTGGGAGACTTACCCTCTGATAGAGTAAACGTCTTATCACCTTTTGCTTCCACTGGCCTTGATTATGCTGGTCCGTTTCGTTTAAAGGACAGAAAGTCTAGAGGTTGCAGGATACGCAAGGTTTATGTGTGTTTATTCATTTGTATAAGTACCAAAGCAGTTCATTTGGAGCTTATATCAGACTTGAGTTCTGAGGCTTTTATTGCTGGTTTGAGAAGATTTTCCGCACGTAGAGGGTTTCTTTCTGATGTATATTCTGATAATGGAACGAACTTTGTAGGTGCAAGCAAAATTCTGTCCGAGATGAATTGGTTTTTAAGCCAAAACGAGGATAAAATCCAAGATTATGCTATTCAATCCAAATTAAAATGGCATTTTATTTCTCCTTATTCACTACATCTTGGAGGACTGTGGAAGGCTAATGTTAAATCTTTTAAGAGACACTTGTATAAGGTTATAAACGATACTATCCTGACATTTGTAGAGTTTTATACTGTGTTTGATTTTGAA
This sequence comes from Cryptocephalus moraei, assembly GCA_946251905.1. Classification (NCBI taxonomy): domain Eukaryota; kingdom Metazoa; phylum Arthropoda; class Insecta; order Coleoptera; family Chrysomelidae; genus Cryptocephalus; species Cryptocephalus moraei. The sequence continues at coordinate 17,946,341 of OX276466.1, forward strand.
CTGTTTATAATTTAAATAATTATATTGGATTGTATACTGTTTTAACTATATTAATGTTTAATCTTTGTTTTGATTTTGTAATGTTTGAAATGTAATATTTGATCTGGTCGTTTTGAAGACTTGTAGTCTGTCAAAGCGGGCGGTATGGAGATACAGTTTTTGTTTTTTACTTTATTTTTTGTTTACCCTGTGTTTAGGTTGTTATGTATTAATAAAAAAAGATGCGAATGAATTAAAATTGAAGTACGTCGTCGTTATATTTGCTCTTCAGATTTAGGCAGTGATTTCACCAAATTTAGGAACCGGGGGCAGCCAAAGCTCATCCAAAGTTATAATATACAGTCCAATCTATCGACGAAGTCAAAAACTTCACCAGGTTTTCTAAATGTTTTTATTTTCTGATAGGAAGCGAATTTGTTTTTCTGTGAAATGTAAAATTTTATACATAAAGATTTTTAATTTTTTTTAACATTTTTTAAGCATAAAGAACTTCTCGAGTGACAAAATTTGTGAACGATTTATAACTAGCCTCAGGAGGAGCAGTATAAGAGTAGTGTTTAGTCAGTTCAGTAGACATACTACCTCTATATAATAATATATCAATACAATGTTTGCAAGTAGTAGTATTAACCAGATTACGAACTATATTCCCAGAAATATAATCAACAGAACAATCATCGTATCATAATATACTACATTTTCTTGAAATTCGCTAAAGTAACGAAACTAATGGCGTATTAGAACACAATAAATGTATACCTTCACTAATATAGCACGTTTCGAACAAAAATAATCGTCAAACTACATAAATTTCTACTTAAAATCAATTCACGCATATAGACAGAACTCATTTGCATGAGTGTGATAAAGAGAGGTTCCCGTAACTATGTCTATCTTTGTTTCGCTTGCCCCTGACACACTGCACGCTATTAGCTGTTTTCGCGGAGACAATCCCGAATAGATTCAGAGCATAAACTGAACTTATGCTATGGCGCAAGCGCGTTTAAGATTTAGCTCCGGGCAAATTCGAAATTTTGAACTCCGCGAACGCACTTCGGACATGCTTCTGACAAACTTCAGAATATTTGTTCTTTGTTATAAACTTGATCTGTATAAATAAGTTTTTCTGTGGTTCATCGATCGATATTCCAATTTAAAAACATGTTTACCTGCTACTTTTTCTTGCGTTATTCCGGAAAATGCCCAAATGACAACGGACAAGAAAGTTGTAGGTTATGATTCGCTCTGAATCAGTGATATGTTAAAGAGAGGATATGACCCGGAGAGGTTGTGCACGGGCATAGGTCGGCCATATTGCTCACTGCGCTTTGTCAAATTTTTATTGTCACTGGATTGTGATATTTTTCGGAGTTTTTGGTGTTTATGTTAACTTCTACACTGCGTTTACATTTACAAGTAATGGCTTCATGTGTGATACGACGTAGCTGTACGAGCAACGGACGCATAGACAAGAAGGATCTCACTGGAAATACTGGAATCACTTTTCATAGGTTAGTTTCAACATTGTACAGAGTTGTATTCAAGAAAATTTACTTGTACATTTCTGACTGCATTTAGTTTTGAAAAATTACTTTTTAAATACACCTTTCATGTATTATATTGTCTTTATTATTATTGTGAAGAAATGATTTACAAATAATATTATATTAATGAAATAAATCTGTTTGAGAATAAAAGTTGCATTATTATGATTTTTAATTTAAATCCGGACCTGACATTTCGCCATATTGGAACTAGCGAAAGACACGCCTACCAGGCCCACTTTATTATGTTAAAACTAGCCATTGTGTCATATCCCTAACCTAACATATCACTGCTCTGAATAAACCATCCGTCCTTCATCCAAGGATCTGTCGAACGCGTTCTGAATTAGTCCATAGGTTAACAAACGTGATCCGCGAACACGGAACTTTTAATCCGTAGGGTGAACTTTTTGCTCCGCGAACGGCTGATTTTAAAGTGCGCATGTGCGTACAACCCGGACGTGTTCGGGATCGGCTCCGCGAAAACAGCTAATATACGCGACGGACGCGGCCGTTCCAGGTACGAATAGTATAGAGTTCACTGAATTTAATATACTATTATAATTTAGACCTAAAAGCGCCGTCATACTGTTAGACATTTAAAAGTTACCTTTTCGTCGCGAAATGGCGCCATCTGTCAGTCACTCGTCTGTCAAATAAAGATGACATATTAACTGTCTTGCATTTTATATTTTTTGGCCGTTTCTGCCCCCCTGGCTCTTTTTTCGACGCGGAACCAATTCAGGAACCTTCACGAACATGCGCTCTAAAACTAACCAAAGTTTTGAAAATGTTTTGTAATTTAAGTTAAATCATAGGTCGAAAGAAACTAAAATTATGGAAGTGATCAAAATATGGAAATGTTTTCTTAAATAGTAAGTGTAAAACTGGAGTCCTTGAGTAAAAAATTCATATTAATCAAATCCAAATACATACAACTAGAAGGAGTAATTAAATAAGGATTCAACATTTTGTTTTGTATGTTTTTGAGATGTATATGTTATTCGCAATAGCCGAAATCGGCCACTGCCCGAAATTTTTACCCACAACGCGTTGTGGGTATCGTAGTTTACTCACGATGCGAATGGAAACGTTTTTTCCGTACAATGGGTAAAATGAATTACCCACAACGCGTTGTGGGTAAACTATTGTAACGTTTATTTTATAACTTATTTACATTAATTGAACACTAATTTATTTATCACACTTAACTACTTGTACACTAGACTAGACACTACATAATTTATTTGTACTGCTCCGCTTTCGGATCGTATGTCGCGTTCACTTCTGCTTCTCTACTTCTAACTAACTCCCTCGATCACAAGCCCCCTTATATATACACCCCAACCATGATCGAGATGGTTCTCGTACCTTCTAGAACGCCTACGCAGGAAATGTTCATAAGGTCACCAATTTACTTTCCGTAAACAACTATCCCGGAGAATTCATGCAGCTGTTTTTAGGCGTCGCAGTAATTCTTTTGAAGTAGTATACATGTGTCGCTTTGTTTACTGCTCGCATTACACTATGTTACCCATGACAAGAGATAACGATCCACGCGCCTTTGTTTTGCATTGTGGAGCATTTCGTTTCCACACGTCGCGTTTTGGCTATTGTGATTTACTAAGAACGCGTTTCAAATAAAACTGTGAATATGAATAAAAATGAAATATTTATTTCGCATTTAAACGCATGTAACATAAATGACATGTTATTATCCATATATCCATACATCGTACAAATTCTTGCTTAGACCCAGAATGCAACTTGGCTTCTTCACGCACGTTTATAGAATGACCTGAAGGGATCTCAGATAATGATAAAAATACCAAAGGCGGTAATTGAAACTCATTTCGGGTTATAACCGTTTCAATTTTCCATTTTTAGTGCCGAGAATATACAAACTTCGATCAGTTTTTCTCCATAATGATTGCTAATACATTTCAAGCAGCTAGATGTCCACGATCTATCTCTGGTATGTGTATCACAACGTTGTCACCTATGTTAACAGATGGGAATTTGTAATAAGATTGGGTAAGCATAACAGCTCTTCTTGTAAAAATAAATGATGTTTGTTTTTTAAGATCGTTCCTCTATTTCTAGTTTTATTTGTGTTGTTTTTTAAATACTCTGTTTTTTTTAAAGTAACATCTAATTTATGTTATATGCCATTAAATTTTTATTCATATTTACAATTTTATTTGAAACGCGTTCTTAGTAAACCACAATAGCCAGAACGCGACGTGTGCAAACGAAATGCTTCACAATGCAAAACAAAGGCGCGTGGAACGTTATTTCGTGTCATGGGTAACATAGTTTACCCACAACTCGTTGTGGGTAATTCATTCTACCCACTGTTCGGAAAAAACGTTTCCATTCGCATCGTGGTAAACTGCTATACCCACAACGCGTTGTGGGTAAAAATTTCGGGCAGTGACCGATTTCGGCTATTTCGAATCAGGCCACGCGGTAGCGTGGTCGTGGCTAGTATGACGTCACACCGCTGCTACTATATTATACTTTGAAATCGTGTTTTGGGTGTTGGTGATTTTTTTCATTTCGCGATTTTACCATTATTACACTTTGTTTTCAAAGAAATGTAGCATATTTAGAAAGCTTATGTGATAAGCTTCACGTTGAATCTTTATACTCCGCAAAAGGATTCATTTTTCATTATTTTTTTTTGTCATAAACTTTTCAGTAGAATAATAGGGCGGGTTCTGACCCCCGAAAACCTACCTAACCTAACTTATGCCGCCATTTTCAGAATTTAAATTTCGCGCCACCACCCTGGCGATGCGCGCGCCCCCTCGCGCCCGGCCCTTCACCTGGGGCTACCACCAACCCCCACCCACCACCCACCAGGTCCCGCACCTGGGGCTACCCACCACCCCCGCCACCCACTAGGTCCCCCACTAGGTCCCCCACCAGGTCCCCCACCAGGCCCCCTCCCTCTCACCCACCACCTAAGGCCCACATAATCTAGACCTCCACAGGGACGTCGTTCGCGCCAAATTTTGACAGGTTCACGCCGAAATCCGTGACCTAATTAGGGTACACCGAACGGAGGGGCACTTGTGGGGCTTCATGTGGATTAAACAAAGTTCCTTCACCTTCAAGTCGAACCGAACGGAGGGGCACTTGTGGGGCTTCATGTGGATTAAACAAAGTTTCTTCACCTTCAAGTCGAACCGAACGGAGGGGCACTTATTTGGCTTCATGTGTTCTAAATTCTACAACAGGTCATTATACCCGGTACTATTGAAACTAATTCTCAGACATGTAATCAGCATATAAAAGGAGAGCGTATATCTCGAATGAGCAGAAGTTCCTCAACAAATCAGTCTACCTGTGTCTGTCTTCGTGATCGTTAGAAGTGTAAAGTAAATATAAGTTTGTTCAGTCTTGTTTATTGACGTATTAGTATTCAAATTTAACATTTACTTTACACTATTTCCACAGCATTTGCAACATTTCCAATTTGTGTTCTAAGAATACACGGAGACCCTCTTTCCGGTTTAGAAGTATCGTTTCGAAGAGTCCTGCTGCTGCTGCTGCTGTTGCTGGTGGTACTCAAAGTTTTGTGGACTAGTCAACGTTTCGTGTGAAAAGTGAGTATATCCTGTGTGTAATTATACGAGTTGTGAATGTTTCTATGTTTTGTAGATGGATTTAACAAAACTAAACCAACTTGCAGGAGGTGATACTAATCCCTATTTGAAATTACAAGATTTACCACACGACGTTCCGCAGAAAATATTTTTAGCCCAGATAGTACACACTCAATTTGGACGGTGTTTTCTACTGGAGTTGGCTGAAGGGAAGGTGTTCTTACCAAAGAGGGTTACCGCAGAATTTGAACCACACACCCTACAATTCAACACCGGGAAATATTGTGTTTGGTACACAGGAACCAAGGATATTGGCCAACGAAATCCATTAATAACATTTGAAATTACCAAAGTATAAAGGTGAGTGTGTGTGTATTTTGTGTAAAAGGAGAGATAGAGACCAAAAAATGAACGTAGCCACCATTATTAAGAAATGCGCTATACTCATTCAGAATTTGAAAGAGTACAGGGCAGCCATTTTAATGTGTAGGTGAAACCTATTCAAAGACATATAAGATTATGTAACCGTGTACTGTGAGAGAAGAAAAAGTTATCTATTAGCAAAATTCGTAAAATACAAACGATAATAGAGCATTTACAATATTTAAAAAAAACATACTTGAGAACAATTCATGGAGCTGGATTTTCTAATCAATTAGAGCATAGGGTGAAATGGGAAGATGTTACTTCGTGTTTCAAGGGTAGAATTAGGACAGGTGTTGTTATTAATTTGGCCCATAAGTGTATAGTCCCATTTTTGGCAGATTCTGAAACATTATTTCAAGAGAAAATTAAAACTATTTTAAAGAAATTCAAGGTAGTCAAAGTGAATGCTAACTTTTGTGGAGAATTCATAAAACAATCTAATGATCAGGATATTTTGGAATATAAATATTTTAATACCAGGAACAGTATACTTGATGAAGGAACGGATGTACACAGCTGGTTTTTACCTCACATACAGGAAAAAATTTCCAACAAATTGTCTGAATTTCAAGAACGCCTTTCCGGCTGGGCCCTGAGCCGTGTAATTTTTATAGAATTTAATATTCACAAATATGAAATGGGTAACGGCAAATCTTTCATTAAGCTACCTGTGGAAATTGAAAACAAAAAAGCAGTTATCAATGTTCGCAACACTAATGATAACGCATGTTTCTATTGGTCTGTTGTATGTGGTATATTTCCATCAAGAAGCCATAAAAAAAATTTAACATCATATCCATACTATAAATCTGTGTTGATTACAGAAAATTTAGAGGCTCCGATGCCACTACACCAAATTTCCAAATTTGAGAGTGCTAATGACATATCTGTTAACGTTTATGGTTTAGAATTGCAAAAGAAAAACAGTTATTCTGTAGTTCCGGTTAGATTAACAAAAAATAAGGTAGAGAGAGATGTACATTTGTTGTTAATTCAAAATATATATTATCCAAAATTCAATGAGGGGGATGTTGAAGCTGATCATGAAGAAGATGCAGAAATTAAATATCATTACTGCTATATTAAACATTTGTCTAGATTAGTTTCGGCACAGCTAAATAAGAACAAAGGTAAGAAATTCATTTATGAGAGATGCTTGAACTACTTTCAGAAACAAGAAAAGTTTGATGCTCATGTGAAACTTTGTGCTACTACCAATGAATATAAAATATCGTTTCCCCCATATGACTATGTCGAATTTAGAAATTTTATTTTTAAACAAACTGCACCTTTCATAATTTATGCAGATTTTGAAAGCTTTTTGGAGGGGCTTGATGACGGTTTTGTTGCAGCAGCAGCTACTAGAAAATACCAAAAACATATGGTTTCTTCTGCCGGTTACTATTTAAAATGTACCTACGACAATTCCATATCATATTATGCGAGCTGTCGTGAAACAGGTTGCATAGATTGGTTTACGATGGAATTAAAAAAGGTGGCAAAAATGGTAGAGTCAAAAATGAAGAAAATTATTCCTGTAAATATCAAATCTAGCTTACAATTAAGGAAAACTAGCTGCCACATTTGCGAGAAACCCTTTGGACCCAAGGATAAGATTGTTTTAGACCATAATCACTTTACTGGGGATGCACGTGGGTACGCTCATGCGCAATGTAACCTCTCATTTAAGAAGCTCTTTATCATCCCCATAGTGTTTCATAAGCTGGGGGGCTATGATTCGCATTTTTTAATTAGGGATTTGGCCAAATCGGGCAGATTAAGCATCCTACCGAATAATAAGGAACGGTATATTTCATTTACACAATATGACAAGGAAACGAAAATAAAATTCCGTTTTATAGATTCAATTCGATTTTTGGGCGCATCTCTCGATGAATTGGTCTCAATCATGGAAAAAGATAGTCTGGTAATTGTAAGAAGTGAATTTGAGTGTGTCGAAGACGAGAAATTTAATTTGTTAACGAGAAAAGGTGTATTTTGTTACGATTATATTTCCCACCCCGATAAGTTAAACGAAACAGAATTGCCATCCATTGACCATTTTCACAACAGATTAACGGATGAAAGCATTAGTCCTGAGAAGTATGCACATGCTCAAGAGGTTTGGAGAGCGTTTAACATTCAAAATTTGGGTGAATATTCGGACATCTATTTGAAAACTGACGTCTTGCTTTTGGCAGACGTGTTTGAAAATTTCAGAAAAAATTGTATTGCCACCCACAAATTAGATCCGGCATGGTATTATACGATGCCGGGATACACGTGGGATTGCATGCTTAAATTCACACAATGTAAATTAGAGTTGTTACGTGATGTTGATCAGATAATGTTTATAGAGCGCGCCATACGCGGTGGAATTTCCGTATGTTCCAATCGCTTTTCCGAAGCGAACAATAAGTATATGGACACTTATAATGCTTCTAATCCATCCAAATATATCCTTTATTTCGATGTTAACAATTTGTATGGCTCAGCAATGAAAGTGGGTGGAGCACATCGATAATTTCAATGTAACATCCATTCCAGATGATAGTCCAGAAGTATATATTGTGCAAGTGGACTTGGAATATCCTCAGGAATTACATGATCTACATAAAGATTTCCCCTTCGCTGCCGAGCATCGCTTGCCCCCGGGCTCAAAATTCTCCAAGTTAATGGCTACTTTGTATAATAATAAAGAGTATATTTTACATTATAGAAATTTAAAACAGGCTCTAGCGAACGGTCTACTCCTAACTAAAATACATAAGGTTTTAAAATTTCGACAAAGCACCTGGTTGATAACCTATATAGATTTGAATAGTAACCTTAGAGCTAATGCCACAACTTCCTTTCTCAAAAATCTTTATAAACTCTTTAATAACGCGGTATTCGGAAAAACGATGGAAAATATACGAAAACACCGTATTTTGAAAATTGCCAAAACATGGGAAGGACGGTATGGAGCTAAAAATTTCATTGCATCCCCCCTATTTCACAGTAGACTGGTTTTGGATGAAAATCTGTTGATTATTGAATTAAAAAAAGCAGAATTGATATTTAATAAACCTTTGTATATAGGTATGTCAATTTTAGATATTTCAAAATTGTACATGTATGAGTTTCATTATCAATACATGTTACCGAAAATGGGTGGGAGAACTGACAAATGTAAACTTTTGTACACAGACACCGACAGCTTCATCTATGAGTTGTGGTGCGAAGATGCGTACGAGGAAGTCATTAAATCTGATTTGTCAAAATTCGATACTTCCGATTATGAACCAGATAACGTATACGGTATGCCATTGGTAAATAAAAAAGTTCCGGGTCTAATGAAAGATGAAACGAACTGTAAAATCATTACACATTTTATTGGTCTCCTGTCGAAAATGTACACTTTTAAGCTTTTGAGCGGTCGGGTTACGAAAAAATCCAAAGGTGTGAAGTATAACGTAGTCAAAATTAAATTGACGTTTAATGATTATGAGAATTGTTTAAAAATTTTTAAAGAGCTAATGATTAAACAGTGTACTATCCGTTCCTTTGCACACCAAGTATTTAGTGTCGAACAAACAAAAATTGGGCTAAGCCCCTTTGACGATAAACGGCATTTGATACCGAATACCTATAACACATTGCCTTATGGCCATTACCAAATTACTAAGTGATTTTTCTGATTTTTTGGTGGGCTTTCTCTCTCTCCTAGAAACACGCACGCATGCAGAAAATGTCAGAGTTGTATAAAGACCGTGTGTGTGAACATGTAAACCGGTTCGGGTGCGTTGTAAATCGTTTTTGTATTATCTAATACGTAACAACCATTATAGCAATATATAACCATATCTAGCTAGCATTGTAATTTTGGAGGAATGTAGAAAAACATTTTAATAAACATTATAATTGTTATTCCTTCATAAGTATTTTATATTTTGTTGCTTCAAATTACTAGTATGGAAAGAGACCGTTTGCATCGGTCGCTTCCACTCGACTAGGTTTAAAGGCGATCGATCGCGTGAAACCTGATACCTCTATACACTGACAATATCTGTTATACACAGGTGCAGCGGCCTACTTTTAAGGAATGTGTTTGTATCTGGCTTACTTATGATTAAATAAAAACACACACACACGCTTTCAAATAAATTGTTTGCTTTATTTACTTTTTCGAAATCCTTTATCCTTTATTAGCCTTTCATTTAACTCTGTTAATAATATATTTCTATCATAATACATACATTCTCTAATACAGTAACTTTCTAAGGAATTGGAGATGTCACAAAAAGCAAAAATTACCTTATCAACATTATAAGTACTAGTAGTAATGAGCTTTGATATAATATTTAAAAAATTTCTATAACATTTTACAAAGTCTAACATTTTCAAATGTTCGATTTTCTTTGCTACAAACGATTCGTACATTCGACAAATTTCCCTTACATTATTCACAGTTAAATACAATTCTACAGCATCTTTCACTATGGAAATCATTTTGATGTCTGTATTGGGAACATTAGAAATCACGATGGTGTTCGCGCACACGAATCTCAAATCGGATATTTCACACTCGAAATACTTCGTCAACCAACTCAAATGGTCCATGAACTTCCCCCACTCATCACAGGTGAACAGCATGAAAGTCGTATCATTTATCCTTATTTTATTGTGAACACCGAAATTTCTCGAAGGTAACAGGCCCACTTCCAACGAGAATCCGCCCTCGTCACAAGAAAATGTTGAATTCAAACAAAACCTGGTGTTCGGGTCATGTGAGCCTGAGTGGACGGTGATGGGTGATTGGATCGATGTATTAGCAGCTTCCATTAATTTTTTTTCCAATTCCTCCACATCTATGGATGGTAATTGGAATTCTGCGGGGGGCGGGGGAGGCGGCGGCGGCGGTGGTAGGTCTTCTCTCTTCTTCTTCTTATTCTTTGGGTTGAGCGATGCGGGGGACGGTTTACGTTTAGGAGGTTTAAATGACAGAAGGTTGTCCAAGCTCTCGAAGTTAGCCATGTTCTTAAGTCTCCGAAGAAAAACACTAAGTCTTCGCCAACGAATTTATTTGATAAAGTTTAAGCGACCGGTTTCGACTGATTAACAGTCATCATCAGGCTTCATAATAAAAGTTTCTAGGGCTCCGGGTGTGCGACATGTGGGACGTCAAAAAGTAAAACAACGTGTACAAATAAAGTTAAAATTTACACATATCGAAACACGAACTAAAATTGTATGACGGATTGACCCTACTATGTTAACATCCTCTTTGTGCAAAGGTTGAAAGACCACTAAGGTGGTCTTTCAACTTTTTTCAACTTTTTTCAACTTCAAGACCACCCCTCCACTAGGAGGTTACTCGTCGCAGGCTTCTCAGACACTGGTGGAAATTGGTTTTCTACTATAGAAGGAGCGGAGGAAGTGTCGGTGGTGGGGAAATCTGTTTCGATTTCACCCTTCATCGATTTTCTTTCAACAGCACTGTTACATACATCTAATAGAATACCTTCCAAATCTTTTACCACAAACATGTAAGGCGGCGTCTGATTTTTTTCGTCGCCGTCGCCCTCCTCGTCTCTTCTTTTCAACGTTTGATGACGCCGACGGTGACACAGTTTCATGATTCATTTGTAGCACATCCCGTAATACACCTCGATCAGTAGTGGTATCGGGAACGTAACGCTTCATTTCTACGGAAAACTGAAGATGAAAATAGGGTTACTAGTTCTTTTAAGGGTGTACACCCACAGAGCCATCAAATTTATGCTTGTTGTTATAATCGATTTGACGCATCTATCCAACTATTGTAAGAGTTATCGAAACCGAGCCATTTCACATAGACTCTATTACCCTTTTTTCGTGAAACCTTTTCGACAAGATAAACGTCTGGTTGTTTTGTTTTCTGCAGTTCCTGCTCGTAAAATCCCCCCTCTATTGGTCGACCTTCCATATCTTCCAAGAGATATGTGGTTGGGTTAGTTATTTGGATTTTGGAAATTTTAAAATGTTCTGTGGTCCAATTCGCTGTGTAACCCTTTTCAAACACATGTTTTACTTTACTTATTCGAACCACATCGCCAACATTAAATTTTCGTGGAGTCGTGCTCTTAATATGACTATATACACCACTAAGCAATTTCTTTTCATTGTCTACGCCTACGTCACAGGGTCTCATGCGAGTAGTACGATGTTGTCGTTCATTGAAATTTTTCACGATATCAGGTAAAATATCGATCCATCTGTAGGTTCCGTTTAAGCCGAAATATTTGTATAGCTTCTCTTTTAGGGTACGGATCATTCGTTCGGCAATGGCGGCTTTCAGATGAGTATACGTGTGATAGTGATTAATGGCATACTTTTTCATTAACTGTCGAAAATGTGAATTGAAAAATTCTTTTCCTTGATCTGTTTGAAGGTTTTTCGGGCGTCTACCACCACTACCTCCGAGAATGTCAGCAAAAGCACCGCTAACTTCTTGCCCAGATTTGGTTTTCAGCGCTCGAGTCCATACGAATTTGGAAAAACAATCGATCACGACCAATATGTACTTAAACTTTTTGTTTTGGCCCGCATACATATCCATTTGACCGAGATCGGCTTGCCATAAATCATCTATTCCTTTCAGGATGGTACGTCGTCGAAGAAAATGTTTTCTTATCGGTTTGTGTAGTTCATTGACGAGCTGTATTTTCTCTTTGGACTGCTGCTGAGGCATCTGGAGATTTCTCTAATATATAACTCGAGACTCGCGAAGTTCTTCTACAATTGAAGCTATCTCGTTGTCTTGCGATGTATTTCCAGCTTGTTTCGATGCTACCAGCAATCTCAATCTATCGACTAATTCATTGACATCATTCCAATATACATATTCGATTGGTTTAGTATTGTATATTTTTCCACCACTGTGTTCAAGGGTTGAATCGGAGAAATCAAGCAACTTTCTTGTACTCGTACTTAATAAAGTTTTAACAATATGTGTATATTTAATACTTCCACTGGCTGCTATTTTACCAACTTTGCTGTAACCCCTTCGGAATAAATTTGATGCATCCAAAATTCGTTTAAAATTTTCAAGGTCATTTTGTGAATAGTGTTCTGGCGCTCTGTGAAAAATCAGGCTGTACAGACCGTCGGAACCGTTATACTGCTCACCGTCCACTATAATATCCCCACTAAGCTTATCGAAATCTAGTGTGGCCCTTCCGAGGTACCATTTCGATTTAGCAGGGTCATATTTTGGACCTCGGGCTTCGTCTAAATGTGGAGAACCATTAAAATAACTTATAATGTACCGTTGGCTGATCTCAGGATACTGAGATATGTAATCCTGTATCACACTAATATCACTTGTGTCCTTAATTTCGCGTTGAATCTCATCAATGGACATCTCATTATAATTTTTGGAAATCTCATCATATTGTTCATCTTCCTCTCCCTCCTCCTCATTATAGGTTTGTGTGATTTCATGAAGTGGTAAAAATTGTGTTTCGTCTAATTTCGATGTAGGTGATGGTAATTCCTCATCCTCCTTCTTTATTTGCAGTAATTCTTTCTTTTCTGGTTTTAGTTGTTGTTGCTGCTGCTGTTGCTGTTGCTGGTGTTGCTTCTCGACTAATTGTGTGAGTGGTTTGACGATTGGAGTAAAAAGTTTATTTAAAGTTTCATCCTCTTCGAACCGACCCAACTTTAAAGCGAGATACTTTTTTCGTACATCTCTACTTAATCTCTGAATTTTTCTTTTAAGTCTCACCTCGGAGCTACTTAATGGTGGCTTCATGATGATGGTGGATTATGTACTTATCGAAACCTTTGCGATACCGCCCCTCATTTATATCAAAATCCTTGGCTATCACCAACATACCGAATTTCTCCCGCCAACACTCTGCACACATACGCTTAAAAGTATCATATGTCATGTCTGGACTTACGTGTTCGTCATATACATGTTTTAAATTAATATCATCTTGTTTAAACAACACGATTACGTTGCAGTTGTCGCGAACAAGCTCTTTCGGCACCTTGCTATACGTCTGACATAAGTAAACAACATCGGTTCCCCGGTGGCGACCCATGGAGAAGTAAGCTCGGACTTTATCCTGTTTATCGCATGCGATATCATCAACGATAAATATCGAGTTTTTTCGAGCATCCTTCGGGTCTTCTATATCCCCGCTGTCACTAAACGCAAAATAACCCATTCCTCGTACATTCCCCAACATTTTCTCCAACAAACGATATTTCGGCTGGTACAGAGACTTGGAGTAGACGTATACGTTCTCAAAACGTAAGCCGTTTGGATTGAAAAGTAAAGCGAGTATAGCGTTTGTCTTGCCACACCCTGAAGGCCCACACATGGCTGCGTGAAAACATGGTGGTAACAATTCGCCATGTTTTGATGTTCCCCCCTCTTGCTCCTCCTCGATAAAGTCTAGATTTTCTATGGGTAATGTAACACCTTGTACTGCAACCCTCATTTTGATTAACAACTAAACGTATGCATGTGTATATATAGGGCACGCGCCCCCCCACCTCAGTAGTATGATGTTAACTTTCGAACAGCATAGTGGTAGGGGGATTGTTAATACACTCGTTAATAAATTACCGTTCGAGCTTCATATCCCAAACTATTCATTTTGTGGGCCAGGTACGAAGTTAGAAAAGCGTTTGGCTAGAGGTGACGTGGGTATAAACCCTTTAGATGAGGCCTGTAAGCAGCACGACATCGCTTACTCCAAGTATTCCAGGTTGAAGGATAGACACAAAGCAGACTACGAGTTAGAGAATCGCGCTTGGGAAAGAGTGAAGGCGAAAGACGCTAAAGTTGGTGAGAAAGTAGCCGCTTGGTTTGTAACCACAGGGATGAAAGTGAAAAGAAAGCTCGGAATGGGGGGTCTTTCGTTCACGGGAGCACTTGTGAGACCCACGTCACGAGCCCTGAAGCGATCGTTAAAAACTTTACCGTTAGAGGGAAATAATAATGTGCGAAAACATTCTCTCCTTGCTTTACGCGCTGCTCGTGCAGCGCTTAGGAAAGCGGGTGGCCGTAAAAATATTCGAGTCCCACGGATCATTCCCATCCCAAAATCTGGAGGATTTTTACCGCTTCTTCTTCCGATTCTGGCAGGACATTCGTCGATCGGAGGCGTAATGGGGGGAGTTTCTGCCCTAACTAAGACCATAATCGATGCTGGCAACGCAAAGAAAAAGTTGGAAGGAGAACAACGACATAATCAGGTCATGGAGCAGGAAATTGGTAAAACGGGATCTGGACTTTATCTCAGGAAGAATGTGAAAGGAGGATTTGGGTTGTATCTTAAACAAACAAAAAAAAAACTTCCATTGAAGTTACCCAAGCGAGCTCTATACGATAACGAAATTGTTAAATACGTTAAAAAATTACATACACCATACTTTCGGGGTGTTCTTATGCGAGACACTCTACCTAAAACACCAAAGCTGAACGAGAGTGCTATAGTTAATCTTGATTCGAATGCCAACGAGGGAACACATTGGGTCGCATACCGGAAGCGTGGCCACTTAGTGCAGTATTTCGATAGTTTCGGTGATCTGAAACCGCCTCGTGAATTGGCTGAGGATTATTTCGGTAAAAACGTGCGAATCGTCTACAATCAAACTCGACATCAAAATTTTAATTCCAATAACTGTGGACATCTCTGCATCGAATTGCTATATAAAAATTGGTGATTTGGGGGTGTGAAGTGTCAGTCATGAGTAACATTTTTACGTTAAAAGGTCGATCTTCCACGCTCTCTATTGACTTTGCGAATCCCATTCCGCTGGACCCACAGTCACAATACGGCCTCGCGCTCATCGGATTCCATTCCTACAACAGTATCCCCAACGTGGAAGCAGGCACAAATTTTTATTATTTGGACAAGGGACAACCGCATTCCATCCCGATACCTCGGGGTGCTTATGATGTAACCGATATTTACAGGTATCTCAAGGAGTTTCTAGACCCCCACCACGAAGGGAGTAAGAGATTTTTCCTGCGACCCAATAATAACACGCTAAAGTGTGAGATTTACCATCGTGATTACGACATTGCTTTCACAGAGAAAGACTCTCTAGCCGAACTCTTGGGATTCTCAAATACACTTTTGACCGCCGGTACGGTACACAAATCAAGTCTGCCTGTTAATATAGTTCAAGTGCGAACTATTCACATAGACTGCAACATTACAGGAGGGTCATACTACAACGGAAATCCATCTCACACCATTTACGAATTCGCCACCAAAGTGAATCCAGGTTTTGCTATCGACGAAACACCCCAGAATTTGATATATCTGCCGGTAATTTAAAATAACACGATAACACATATTACTCTAGAAGTTTTAAATCAAGAGTGTAATTAGGTCGATTTTAGTGGTGAGGAAGTTCTCATTCGATTAGAGCTCAAGAGTTGGTCCTTGTGATAGCTCAACACGGGGGCGGCGCCTATAAAAGCACTAACCATTTGGGGGAAGCGTCAGTCTCTAAGCGAGAGTTACGCGGCAAATTAACTATTCAAAATAGTGAATTTCTCAAATCGATCGGATATGTTGTCCAACCGAATTTTCGACCTCTACAGAAAACCCATCGAAGAGAATTCGATCATTGACAAGGGAGTTCGAACATATCTACCCTACGTTAAATCGTTTGAGAACAACGATGTCGTGGAAATCACTATCAATCGAACCGACGTTTGGCTTCTCATGGATGAGGCAGCATTAGTCATCAAAGGCAAACTAACAAACACCGGAGCCGGAAACGTCACTTTAGTACATAACGCGGGAACATTCCTTTTTGACTCGGTATCTTATCAGTTAAACGGAATAGAAATGGAACATGTAAAGGACCCTGGTATAGTGAGTCTAATACGAGGTTATTTGTGTTACAACGATGACGACGTTAAACATCTAATTATGGGAGGATGGTCCTTACGAAACACACCCCTACAATTCGATGGTCTGTTTTATCTGAGAATCCCTCTTTGGCATCTGTTCGGTATTTTTAGTGATTACCACAAGGTTATGTGCGGTAGACAAAACATTCGTCTAACACGAGCTCGCAACGATAAGAATTGCATAATTGTTGCGGGTGGAGATGCGACTACCCAAGTGACTCTTAAGATCGACAGCATTGAATTAAAAGTGCCGAATGTAACGCCTAACGATGAATTGAAACTCCAACTAACACAATCTATTCGTAACGATGCTCCTATACTTATCCCATATAGAAAATGAGAGCTACACGAGTTGCCGACCCTCAATGCAGGTTCGGCGAAAGAAATTGGGAGTGTAAAAACGAGTACTATGGTGGAATGCCCTCGTTATGTGCTTGTAGCCTTTCAGACAGATAGAAAAGATAATGAGTCTGCAGACGTAACCCGCTTAAATCATTGTGACATCTCGAATATCATAGTGTTCTTAAACGGACAATATTACCCATACGAGCGTCCTAATCTCGATTTCCAGAAAAATGATTATTCGGAGGCTTACCACAACTACACAGAATTTTATCCGAAATTTACAAATAGTCCTACATACCAAAAACAGCCTTTATTAACATTTACCGAATTTAAATCTTACACCATATTCGTACTGGATTGTGCAAATCGTGACGAAAGCATTAAATCTTCGACGGTGGATGTAAAATTGGAAATTGAAGCTAGATCAGGTTTCCCCGCCAACACCAGAGCATACTGCATCCTAGTTCACGATTGTATCATGGAACACCTACCGCTTAGTGAATTTGTCAGAAAAATCTCTTAAGTTTACAAAAACACCTAACCTCGATGGATGGATTTTAATCATACGTAAGCATTCGTAACAACAACAACAAAGATGTCTCTCGATAAATTTGGAAGACACATGTTGACCCCGCACACTTCAGCCACAGATGAACGTCCACCTGTTGATCGTGATGAGATCGTCGGAGCATCCAGACTCTCTTCCCCTTTTTACATTTGTTCGCCGTTGGAACATCACAGCAAACTTTTAATTACTATTCAAGGAAAAGGTGACCAAGTTCCTCTCAACAACCTTTACTTTTACGTATTAGACAATGCAAAAACTGTTTACAACGCTCCTGTCGATGGTAAAGTGGAAGCTGTAGAAGTTTATCCCAAAGGGGTGCATGTTGACATTAATGATGAAAAAATGAGTCTCGACGAAAAAAAAATCGTCGGTGAGAATATAAGTAAAGGAGATAGGATTGCTTTTTGGACACTGAAAGCTACTACCATCCCATTATACTACCAAATAGTGCTGCAGTGCCCCCTAGCTAAAAACGAATAAAAGGATATCATTTATACACCACCGCTTCAGTTTCATTTCTCGCCTCGACTCACACACCCTCAAAATGATTCCTACTACCGTCGTCGTCATCGATATCCAAGGTTTTCAATATGGTCCCAGTAGTTTCTGGTGTAAAGAAATAGCCATAGTAAACATCGATAGAGACGAATGGGTTCATAGATTTATTAAATTACCATCGCCATTACAAGTGTACACCCTCAATTTCCGGAACCAAGTGGAATGGTTAAAACGACATATACATGGACTCGATTGGAACAGTGGGATAGACAAGCAGCAGCAGGAGAACGTCCTAGAATATGAAGAAATCACATCGTTTCTCCGAGCTTGGGTGCCATTGAATACCACCGTATTCGTCAGAGGTTCGCAGAAGAAGGAATGGTTACAGAAGTTAATAGGAAATCTAATTATCGACTGATGAGAATTCCCCGAATTTTAATGAAATGAAAAGAGTTTTCAAATCTTATCACTGTATGTTACATGAAAATAATAACTTGAATTGTATTGATTGTAAGATTTTTTCACGAAACACTATCACAATTTTCAAATTTTAAACCCACAGACACATTGTCGGTTTTAAATCTCCTTCAAAATCGACAACCACGAACTCGCGTTACTCTAGTTCCTTCTGATGAACATCATTTGCAAGTAATTCACTCTACTACTCATTGGATATGTATTTATTTTGATACTAAGCATATTTTTGTTTATAACTCGATACACGGTAATAATGTAAATAGAGAATAATAATTTATGATAAGAGAGAGATAAAAGAAATTATTTCCTTCTTTTCGAGAGCATCCTCTTGATTTTCCCAAAGTGCAACAGCAACCTAATATGATTGATTGTGCAAATTTGCTACCTATAGCATTCGCAACTTCTATTTTTTTTTTCATGATGATCCAGTAAAAATTCGTTATGATGATCAAAATAACAGAATGAGAAAACATTTAGTTGTTATGTTAGAGAAGAACACGTTGACTCGTTTTCAGATTATTGAAAATAATGTAAATTACATTACAATCAATCAAGTAAGCTATTTACGCAAATTAACGAATATCGACGGCGTTTCTTATTACACAAACTCAGTTGTACAAAGTACATTTCAATGTTTATCTGTTACCCCACCTCACGACTCTGATTTTCACGACGCATTCCTTGCTTCAAGGAGGGTTTCGTGCTTTTTTGCGAAGCTGTCATTGGCGCAAACTGCTGTCAACTTCTGGGGCGAACGAACCTAGAATAGCATCCAGGAGTCCCGGGGAGGAGTACTAAATGGGGGCCTTTGGGGAGGAGTTCTGCCCCGGCATGGTTCCCGTCGCCGAGCGCGTCGGCAAAAGTGAGGTTATGTACAGCATTGTCTGGCGGAACCCGCGTAGGATATCTACTTATATCTCACAGTAGCTTAATAAAGGAACGCTGCAAAGTTCCGTCCGAACTTCTTATTCTGTGAATTTGTGTCACAAATTAATTTAAGGTTCATTTACGGCTCCTTCCTGTTGTTTGTATGCACCAATGCGGACATAGCCAAGTATAAAATAGTATATTAATGTATGAGTGGATATTGAGCTCTTTCAAACACGCGCGAGTTTTCGAGCACGACGGCGTAGCCGGAGTGCTCGAAATAGAGCAAGTGCTTGAAAGAGCAGTTATCCACGAATACTTTACGCGATTTTTTTTATTGATACCATTTTTTATACCAAAACCAAATGCATACCCAATATGATTAATTTGAATGACACTCGGGACGCTTCGTGACGGCTCGTCGCACGTCGTGCAACCAATCGGCTTGTCCGGCTACGGCCAAAAACGCTCTGTTATTGGTTGATATGGCCGTCGTTGATACGTTTCCATGGCGACCTTAAAACACGCGCATGCGAAAAAGCCCGATTTACGCACGCCAAAGCATGTTTTAAATAGGCAAAATAGCGTACCAATAAAAAAATAGTATATTAAAGTATGAGTGGATATTGAGCTAGCCGGAGTGCTCGAAATAGAGCAAGTGTTTGAAAGAGCAGTTATCCACGAATACTTTACGCGATTTTTTTTTATTGGTACCTACCTTTGAAATCATAAATAGTGTATAATTACCCAAATACCTAATATAATTAATTTGAACGACACTCGGGACGCTTCGTGCCGACCCGTCGCACGTCGTGTCACCAATCAGGTCGCCCCGCTACGGTCAAAAACGCTCTGTAATTGGTTGATTTCGTCGTTGTTGACACGTTTCCATGGCGACTTTAAAACACGCGCGTGCGATAAAGCCCGATTTATGCACGCCAAAGCATGGTTTAAATAGGCAAAATAGCATATACCAATAAAAAAAAATATTTCTATGAACGAAATGAAGTCTGATATTTATGTCTTTTTTTTTCAAAAGATTATTATGTGGCTAGTATGATTTTGATACTGAAATTTAGCGTTAATTACCGCCTATGAAAGAAATGAAATCAAATCAACATTGGCAAGTATACATTTTAACACTATGAGCAATACTAGCCCGGTCCGTCGGTTTTAAATTTTTAAGCGAAAAAATTGTATAATACCTTTAATTAACTAACTTCAAATGTTTCCAATTAATGCCATGTAAATTAATGGTTCATCATATCTTTAATTTAAGTAGATCACTGTATAGCTCGGTGAGACATTAACGGTGCAGGTAATTCGAAAAATTATTTATTCCATTTTGGCCCTATAATCGATTTTATACGCACTCAAATGGGGGCATAAATTGGCCTTTATGACACGGAAATGTCAAAAAAGTCATATTCCTTCATATATAAGTCCTTTGACTTATCGGGGATCAATTTTCCTTGCGCAGCTTCAAATACTTGTTTAATTTACTCTGAATAAACGTTTTCGGCTGCTTCAATATCCATTTTGTCGTCTTTTTGATCAATGTCATTTTGATGAACAATTGTCAACACCTAGCCACAGCAAAATAGCGGACTAGGACAAAACACTGAAATTCGTATCACGAATCGCGACCGGATAACCCCCTGAAAATTTTGAATATTTATTTGATTTTGTATGAAGCAAAATAAAATAAAACGTTGCATGCAATTGCAATGTCGAGAAATTAAAAGCCCTCAGCATTCTCTCGATCGTGCCATACGCTCCTGATTAAGCCCTTAAACATAAATAACTATTCTGTGCATAAATCTGTCAATCGATAGACTATTACTAAATTAAATGTTTGTTCAGTTAATAAACAGTATGAGGAACTCGAGAAAGTATGTGCTACATCTTAAGATCTAATATTCCCATATGTCAAAAGTGAAGGAGGCATGAGAGAAGGAAGATCGGTTACTCTTGCGGTAATAGAGATGAGCTTATGCCTCAGAGGCCTGAGCTAAATCTTATGCTCTTTAGGACTTGTCATGTCATTCATTTCCATATATATGTGATAGATGAAGTATTTGTGCTTCCGGTGTATAGATGCATATACACTCGACTTACTTTAAACCTATAGTACTAAAACTGCGCATTCTACTTCAGAAATTAATAATATTGGTACAGTATAAATTTTAAACATTGTTTGATCATATAACCAAAGAAAAAAGAGCAATAACTGATACAGTCTATGGTAATACACAGTTCCTTGTAAACTTTGAAAACACCGCTTAAAAATTTAAAACCGACGGACCGGGCTAGTATTGCTCATAGTGTTAAAATGTATACTTGCCAATGTTGATTTGAATTCATTTCTTTCATAGACGGTAATTAACGCTAAATTTCAGTATCAAAGTCATACTAGCCACATAATAATCTTTTGAAAAAAAGACATAAATATGAGATAACATATACAAATCGTTAGAAGTCAAAACATTACAACTTGTACCTTAGACTTGCACGGATACCGTTTTTAAATGTCACTGATCGAGCAAGTGCTCAAGTGTTCTGTTGACTGTTCGAACACATTGTGTAAATTGTGTTCGAGCAGCTGGTACAAGAATGGTTAACGGTTAGGATTGCTCAATCAGCTGAAAACGTCTGCCAAGTGCCATGTACACGCGAAAGCTCCGCCCATTTGTGACGTCAGCTGTAGACCTCTGCTCTTAACGTAAAATACATTCTCGAAGTGTTTCATAAGGTTTATGTGGCTAATTATATAGCATATAGGGTTTTCGGATGAATAAACTAGAAAATAAATATTTGTCTTTATATTTATTAAAAAATAAACATTGAACGTCTACAAATTTGAATAAAACAGCATAAAAAGAGTGCAAAAGGCATAGAAATTACATTTTTAATTACAATTCAAACCGTTTACAAACTTATATTATTGTATTACAGTATTTATAGAAATTAGGTAAGTAGTGAGTTTTACAGACATGAAGTTGTATTTGGGAGAAGGGTTTTATTTGTATATAAATATAAAAAAGCCGTTTTCCGCTGGCACAAATTTCAGTTTTAAAGGTATGCAGTTTAAATTCAATAACCACTTACTGATCCAACTTAAGAATTTGACATTTACACACTGTAAAAATATATCGGAAACTTGGTTTTTCTTATTCTTATTACACTTTATCGATGCTTTTTCAATTAGTTTCATAATTTTATATATATTTTATACACTATAAAAAATTTTTCTTTCCAATGTTTTTATTTAAATTTTAGAAAAAAATTCTATAGCCATATGTCACCCAGAAATAGTTTAGCTTTAAATTCCTTTAAAATTTTTTAGTATCGGTTCAGTAGGTACAAATATTACACAAAACAAACACACAAACAAATCGTGAATCGTGAATCCGTCGAGGCGTCGAGGTGTCGGGTGACGTCACCAGTCGACCTGTGGCACGAAAACGCGAACGTCCCTAATAGCACTTAATATTTCATAAATATTTTATAAATATTCATATCTTTTTTAAATATTTTTAGCAAAATGAAATATTTGGTAAATATTTCCAAAAAAATATTTGTTTCAAATATTTAGGATATCTTAAGTGAACATTTGAAAAATGAAGTAAATTGGGCGCCTTGCCCATATTGACTAATATTATTTATAGTAAAGTTTTTCATTGATTAATTGTTATGATTTACATCGTTTCTTAATAGACTTAACATTTTTAAAAATACTTTTTAAAATGTATTTATTGCAATTATTTAACTAATATTAAACATATTTTTGGAACACAAATTTTTCTGTTAATTATTTAATTCATAACTGTAATTGGGAATATATATTTTATGTTATAAAAGGTCAATACATAACTGCAGGTTTTAGAAAGGTGCATTATTTTATTTTTTATCAAGTATATTAGTACAATCAGGAATTAATTGCTGAATATGGGAGTTATGGTTTACCTTTGTGATAAATTATTTCGAAATGACTTTATGCATTCATCATAAAATTAAAACATCACATACATTTTACATACAACAGGTACTCTATCACTGCGCAAATAAAAGACCGCATAAATTTCAAATATGCCGCATAAACGTATGCCTCTGGCGGCGGTCGCGGTCAGTGACGTATGACAGTGACAGTTACTGAACTAAATGTTATTTCGACACGGTTAGGAGTTAGGACTGCGAAACATTCGTTTTAATAATGCCGAATATGCTCCATTGATATAGTTTTGATACCGTGGAGATGTATTCCGGCAGCGATTCGAATGAATCGCAGAAGTTCCCGCCGTGGTCGCTAAACCCGAGCGCCTATCAGAACATGTCAAGCGAGCAGGTCGACTGGGCCGCCCTCGCCCAGCAATGGATCATAATGAAGGAGGCCGGGCCGCCCCCCGTCCCCGGCGGCGGCGAGCCGAGGCCGCCGTCGCGGCGCCGCGATGTCGAGGCTGGTGAGGCACCGATGGACGTCGTCGACAATGAAAAGGACGAGGCGCCGATCGCTTGGAACGTGAATGAGCCGCCGCCACCGCCGGGCGCCGAGCCGTGGACGTGGAACGCCCAGAACCAGAACTGGAGCTGGAACAATTCCTGGGTGCCCACGCCGACGGTCGTGCCACCGCCGCCGCCCTCCATCAGTGCGTTGAAGGCGCCGTTGCTGCCGACTCCAAACAACATATTCAACGCGCCGCCCGAGAGCGCCAGCGACAATGCCGTACATTTCAGCGGGTGAGAGCGACTTAGTAATCACATCAACTATCCGATTCAGTCTTCCATTGGTATCATTGACTTATGAGTTTACTACCTAATAATTTTACAACTACAGTGGTACCCCTTTAAAATGGACACCTATAGGAACCAATGTTTCGTCCACATTAGGGGAGTCCTAAAGGGAGGATAAAAATTTTGACTGAGGTAATAGTTAATAAATAATAAAGCATTCTTATCAAATAGAACATATTTATTGCATATGAAAATGAACAGAAAATTACAATACAAGTCAAATTAAATTTTACTACTACCTATTAGGTCTTCAAAAAATCGGTAATTTTCTGTTGCAAATTTGCTAAATTGGGATGCTATAAATACATTTGAAAATTATTTACCAACTCAAATCCTTGAACATCATTTTTTTGCAAAAAAAGCAATTTTAACAAGTTTGTACATTGGAAAGCTTCTGCTGAATTTATCTGTGGTCCTTCTGGGCCTTCTTCATCGCTCGAAACCTCATTTTCGTTTTTCTTCTTGCTGAACTTCGTTAATTATTTACTGGATAGAACTCATTGTTTTCAGTTGCCAGATTACTGTGAACTTTGTTGTATTCTTCCAATGTAGTATCAGAACGAGAGGAAACTAAAAGTTCTTTGAGGTAGTTACTCCAAATTTATATTTTCTTCATTATCATTTTGAAAGACATCTTCTACGTCAAATTCCGCCCTATTGAAACATTTCGAAAGAGTATTCGTGGAAACATATTCCCATACTCCTGATATTCACGTGATAGCTTGCAGAACACTTACAACTTTCAACACTTCGTTACTTGCTTCCATAACTTCCATGACAGTCAATAAATGTTTTAAAAGAAATGGACGGTACTTCACCTTGAAATTTTTTGATCATTCCTCGATCTAAGGGTTGACACACCGAAGTGCAGTTTGGAGGGAAAAATATTAACTCGACGTGGTTTAAATCAAGCTTGGCATGGGATGTAGCATTATCCAAAAATAATAAAAATTTTCTAATCTCTCTCTATTTTTCGATTCAAAGCACCTTGATGATAGAAAACATTATTGTTTTAATACATAATCTTATAATGTGTTATGTAACTTACCTAACCATTCAGTCATTATTCCTTGAGTCATCTACTCCTTTTTATTAAATTTCCACACTACTGGAAGATCTTCAATGTAAATTTGATGAAAACATTTAGGTTTCGTGGATTTTCCAATGAGGATGGGCTTCTCTTTATCACCTAATAAATTTGTATACAACATAACAGTTAATCTGTTTTTTGATGCTTTACCCCCACTTCAAATTTTGGTTTTTCAAGCACAATGTTTTGTTAGGAAGTGCTTCATAGAAAAGCGCAGTCTCATCTAAGTTCCATATGTTTCATATGTTTCGATGAGCTTAATTTATTTGTGACGATTTCTGGGAATTTCTTGATCCAATTTTGCACAGAAATTTGGTCAACAGCCGCTGATTCCCCACAGATTTAAAAGCAATATTGTGACTATTGCAAAATTTTTGCAGCCAACCATTGGAAGCTTGAAATTTTTAAATTTGCCACTGCGTTGCTACTTCTCTGGCCTTTTCTTGAACTAGTGGCCCAGATATAGGAAGATTATTTGTGTGCATTCTCGAAAACCACAAACACAATTTTATCAAAAGTAACGTTTGTGGATCTCGAAAATGACGTCTTTCTTCTTCATTACCGTGTCTAAAAGTTCCTACAATTTCGTCCTTTCTTTTCAAAATGTTTGCCATGGAACTTTTTGAAACTTTAAACGTCTCTGCCACTTTTCGCACACCACATCGATCCGATTCGTAAAATTTATTTAGTTCAACTTTTTCACGTAGTAATGTTAATTCTTTACGCGGTGCCATTTTAATTCGTCTTTACAACAAACTGATTGGCGATAAACCAATTTCATCAGTGAACATTTTAGATACATATATGTATATTAAATAGCAAACAGGCTACCTTTCTTAGAAAAATATGTAATTTGTCCGCAATCAATCTAACACGTTCTACTTACTACCTACTAACGAGATCTCTTTAATGTCTATGGGCAAGAAATTCCCAAAAGACTGTCCACATCTCAAGTCAACAAAGTGTCCATGTCCAGATTAGAGAAGTACAGGGTGTCCATATTAGTGGGTTATTTTTACATAGGGAATAATGAGAAAATGCAGGGATACAGTGTCCAAAATGAAAGGTGTACATAATGCAGAGGTGTGCACTACCGGAGGTTTGAATGTATTTGATAAAAGACCATATTTCCATCGTTTCTACAATTCTATAGCCCTTAGACGTTTTGTGCTTAATTTATAAAGGACAAAAATGTGTATGGATTTCCACTTCGAAATATTCATTTCTTAAAATCTATTTTCACTCATTTAATACTGCAGTAAAAACAGAACTTCCATTAAATTTTCAGAGGTAGGATTAAGTGGTATTAACAACCTGTGTTCACAAACCTGTAATAGTTATTTAAGTCACACGGAATGTAAAGACGTTTTACCATTCGAGGCAAGTGTATACGATCCGAGGCTTGTCACTTGCCGAGAATGTTAACAGTCGATTGATTCCGTGTGGTGTGGCTTATTAGATTTTTCACGCTGCCGTTGAAAATTTCCTCATAATTCCTCAAAAAATTAAATGTTTGATTTAGTTTGGACCGTAGCCGTCCTTAAATGTACTAGCCATGGTGAGATAATGGCAACGTTGCAACTCTCACTGCTAGCGGACCGGCCGACCGGCGTGACATATCAGTGGGTAACAATTACACAAAGCGGAACTCTCAAAAGCTGCATATTTTTTATAATACAAAAAGAAAATACGAAAAAAGACAAATATTTATCAAAACAAACAAAACGATACATAACCTAATCTCATTTTACAAAGGAAGAAAAAGTTATAAGTAATAGGAATAATTATTTATGAAACGTGTTTAATTTTCGTGTTTTGTTACTTTTGCTTGGTCCACTATTATCGTTATTTTTCTTTTTAGTAGCCGATTGATTATTTTTATGTTTTACATAATTGTTTAGACAAACGTTGGCAAAAATGGAACATATGGAATTTAGAAGAGTTTTATAATTCTTTCCGCAATGACAAATTTCCATAAAATCGTGGTAATAGTAATCTACAATACTAAGAACTGTTAACTTACACAAAAGCGTTTTTTGTTCTGTACAATGTAAAAATTTTGCTAAGCACGTTTCATCATTTATGATATATTCCAAAAGTGAACACATATGTACAAAAATAAACATTACAGACTCAGTTGCAACAGATAAACCATTTCTCTGTAAATTATCAAAATAAACATGGTCCAAGTATTTTCCCTTTTCTGCTCTAATTACAGCAATACATTCAGGACATTTTAATTTTTTTGAGACAGCATGTGCGGCATATCCAGTGACATATAATTTTACAGAGTAATCTACTTTAAAGGTTTGGAGATAATCTGTCTCTAATATAAAAATAAAATCGTTAATGTTTGGAAAATTACAGTCAATGTAATTGTTCAAATCTTCTGTGCTTTTGCCGATATCAAAATTTTGCTTCAATTCTGTTATCGAAAAATTATTTGGGTCTATTTTTCTATTATTTTTGTTGTTATCGTAGCAGTCTCTGTTCCCTTGATATTCTGCACAGGCAGTAGTTTAACCACTTCCTTAAAATTTCCAAAAGCAGAACTAATCATGTATGTCAAAATAGTTTTGGCTGATTCATCGGAAGTTACATTGGCAGCAGAACCTATTATATTTTTTGATCTATAATCTAAACGAGGAGTGATGTAAATTTCATCAATTAAGAGCACAACTACACGTTCCAATGAAGACAGAGGTCGGGCTACATTCATAAGATAATTTGTATTATGTAGATCCAAATTTGCCGTTAATTCAAGTGAAGATGATATTACTTGTAAATACCTTTTATGCGGTAATATAAAAAAACTTCGAATTAATTCATAACACGAAGGTGATGGAGAATACAAAATAAATGCCATTAAAATCGTAGAAGAAGAATACCTTGGTTTTTGGTTTATAACTTGCCGTAATTGGTCGATAATTATTTCTAATTGTTTAGTTTTATCGAAGTCTTGTGCTGTCGCCAATTCTGCAGCTTTTATTAATAAATTCAGCCCCCTTTTCAAAACACTTGACATGGACTCCGAATAAATTTCACTTGGGTCCTTATATCGTGACAATAAATTTGTTAACTGTGACCGTCTAGAAATTTTAAGATCAAAAGGGAGTACCCACTTTAAGTCATTGGATGTAAGCTTTTGATTTTTTATGAAAACATTTGCATTAAGACTTTGACTGATATGAATAGAAGAATAGATTTGCAAACATTCCTCAATATGCAAATTACAGAAGTAAATCTCACTTTCAAAAACTTTACTTTCCCACCCTGCCAAGTTCAGTTCATTGGGATAATTTTGTTTTAAATCGTATAAGTCAACCATATGAAAACAACCGAATCGGCGCGTGAATTAAAAGTCAATACCTCCAATTAAATTACAGATATATTGAATTAACTCGAAAAATATTTAATTACAACCGTCTAGTTAAGAGACCGTTTTAAGAATGCCCTCCTCATCGCTGGTCCCCTGCTTTGACCTCCGATCCCGTTTCCCAAAGTGCCGAGCCGGCCGATAGCGATGGACCCATGTCACTCGTCGCCCGGCCCGTGTGAAACCCCTTCGGTTCAGATTCTTAGATATAATATCAGATTTTAAAAAATTATTAATTTCGTTTGTTTGTCTTTCAACAATTGCTTGTCGTCTAGTTAGTTTTTAAAGACGACTCATAATTGCTTTTGCAACCTGTCACACAACACCGACTGGACATTTTGAAACTTAATGGCAGCCTTTCTGAAACATGATGAGAGACAATGAAAATTAGGAAATTATTTTAATAAAACAATAATTCTAACTTCAAAGTTGCGTTCACCGTTCAAACCTTTTTCGAACTAAGAACAACACCAACCAGATACTGTCAGGGGTGAACCGTAGCCGTCCAGGAACAGTCGGGAACGTGTCGAACACTGCACCAACTTCTCACTTGGAAAAACAGAACAATTTTGCCAAAAAAAACATGTAACCAAACGATGTTTACTTCTCTTTGCTGTGACTCGCTATACAAAATGCCAAAATGGTATGGAGACGGCGAACGAGTAGGTCCGCTTGCCGTGTTGCCAAGTTTCTTTGTACACGGCACTGTAGAATGGAGTACCTGCCTAGATGTATACCGAGTTGGGGTATAATTTTATCGTTTACCTGCTCTTGTGCCGAGATGGGATTCGCCGGTGAAGGGTATGCACTTCACAGATACTATTCTTGGGTTTGTTAACCCAAGAATCATATCTTAGAACCCTATCTTTGAATTATTAATAATAAATAAGGTAGAAAAGTACATGTTCCTAATGCTACACCATCATTTATACCTACTTACTCCATGGCTCTACAACCTGGGGTGGGCCTTGACTGACTACTATTCACCTCCATTGTTGCCAATCTTCCATCAACGCTGGGGCACATTCTATACCGATGGTCCTTAGGTCTGCTATGATGTTACGCAATCTCATTCGGGGGCGCCCTAAAGATCTTCGTCCTATTAATGCTTCTTCCCAAGCCAATTTTACCATGTGTGTGTCAGGCTGTCTATCCACATGACCCACCCATTGCAGCCTCCTTGCCATTACCTCCTTCACAATGTCTGGATCTTTGTATAATTCTGATATTTCTTGATTAGTTCTTACTCGGTGCTGTTGTGTTACTGGGCTTCACAGTGGTCCAAAAATCTTGCGTAGAACTTTTGTTTGAAAAACCCTCAATTTCCATTCATTTTCTTTGGTCACGGTCAAAGTTTTGCTAGCATACATAACAGTCACTCATATTGGTATAACGGTTTTATAAATTGTTATTTTTGTCCTCTGTGAGATGTTTTTCAATGCTAGCACTGACTTCAGTGCATAGACACATTTGTTTCCACTTATTGTGGAAACTTGAAACATTAATTTCTTCTGTCAGATTGTTGTCCTGATCAATTATGGTTTCTAAATACTTAAGAGTTGCGACCCTCTCGAAATTTTATTCCCCCCATAGTGACATTTTGGCCCACCTATCTCTACGTCCTGTGCGGCTGGTATGCATATATTAGATTTTGTCCTCGTTTATTCTGAGCCCTATTTGCTCAGCTTGCGTTTCAACCCGTAAAAAGGGGTCTTTCACAGTCAGTACCAAGTTATACCCACTACATCAATATCATCTTCAAAAGCTAGCAATAATCTTGGGCCGTCCCGACCAAAAAGTTCAACTCTTGTTTCAGCGGTTCTTATTACTTTCTCAAGAGCTATCATATGCTTGTCTGAATTCCACAAAAAGATGGTGAAGATGGTTGAACTCCCAGAATTTTTTCAGCAATTGAATGGGTCACCTCAAAAACGTTGTAAGGTGCAATTTTCAAATTGTTCGAAAACCCCTGAAAACAAAAAAAAAATATTTGAAGGTACCTTATGCCAATATTATTGTTTTAAAAAATTTCTGTGATTGCAAAATACTTCTGTACCTTACACCCACCAGCATTTGGGTGTCTAGGTATCATTATATCCTCGTAATAAAATTTGACTACTAGCAAAACCAAGCAATAACGTTGTAACGGCTGAGCGATACAACGTTTTTGCCGATTTTTCAAAACTGGAAGGAGTGAGAAAAACGCATCTTTTGCCGAAAATATTGGTTTAATAAACATTTTTCACAAGAAATCAAGAATGAATGTCAAAAATAAACGAATGAAAAGAAATCACCGTACTCAAGTAATCAAATAGACCGAATATTTTTGTAAAATGCTCGGAATTCCGTTGGGATGTATTGGAGCATGTGCATCATGTAATTTTTTTTAGCATTGTTTGTAGGAAGAGAAGAGGTGAACAATTTTAGCATAGCCTTCATCAGTCTTGGTTTTTGCATTTTTTTGGCCTTTTGTTTTCTTGGTGAGAGATTGGGTCGTCCAGGGCTGACAGACATTGTTGCTGGATCGTCCACGCAACATTGTTAAATCATCTGAGGTCATCTGCAGCCATACACTTCCCGTTATTTTAAAAGAGCCTTTGCAGATTGTCGCATCTATGCAACTCATGTCTACAAAGTCACTCGTTTGCATGTGATAAACGGCACATTTGCCATCTAATTTTGAGCTCGCTATAACAATATCCAGGTCTTAGGCACAATAATTTTGGATGTTTTTTTGACTCACTCAATAAGAGCAAAATGGCGACCACATTGGAGAAAACTGTGACCCGTAGTTAAAACTTTTTGTTCTACGTTCGTGAAGTACTGTGACATAATCAGATGTTGCATCTGGGAAACCATTCGCCAGTTTTTGTTTTAGCCCACACAGCGGTCAAACCACATAATTAAACTAGTCTCATTCTTGAGAAGGGGAGAGAAGTTCACTTCAATGTACTTAAGAATTGATGAGGACACCTCCGCTGAACCTCATTTGGCGGTTGTTTCATCCCAGAAGAAGAACATTACAGAGTTGTCCTTCTGATTGTGTACAGCCAGGTTGTAGCATGAAATTTGCCTCTGATAAAAAATGTTGTTGTGGGTCAATCTCGGGCAGAAAAGTATTTGCTGAAGGTCCACACAGATTACAACAGTATTCGGGTCTGAGTTACAAACTTCTTTGGAGTATCTGCAGCCGACGAGGTTTTACCCTAAATGCATCGCAAAACGTTTTCATACAAACACGTATGTCACGATTTTAGAAAGGCAAAGAGTAGTAAAACCTGGCATGACGTCGAGATATAGCTTCAGAGATCTTTCTGCGATTAACTTCGCCGATCCTGACACAACCATCGACGAAAAACCCAATTTGCTCATCATATGTTTTGGTGTAGAAGTCTTGGAAAAGCTTTAGTTTGTCTTCGTAATGCAAATCCCCACATCGATGCTTGCAATTGCAAATTCGGTCGTGTAACAAACAATAAAACACCGAAAAAGATAAAACAGCATACAAACTTTAGAGTATTTTCACAAGTAACTCATTGGCAAAATTTCTGTTTGTTGGAAAACGATAAACAATAATAATAGTAAAAACATCAATCGCTTAGAAAAAAAGTAAACAAAGTGCCATCAACGTTTTTATTCTTACCTGACTCGGAGGTAGCTTTCCGGGTATTGGGTTTTTGTTGGACGAAATTGGGTAATCCGCCATTTCGCAACCTTTTTCGCACATTTCTGGATGATTCGGATGATTCCACAATAGAACCTTTTCTTTTTTTTCCCTTTGTTAATCCGTTTTTCTCGCCGGGACTAATAGAAATTCTTCGCCTATAAACAATCCCAACTACGTCTCGAATGGTTTCATGTTGCTATCTTGCTGTATTTCTATATTATCCTGTCTTTGATTGATTTCTGTTTGTCCTCATTTTAGTTACACTTCGGCTGCTGGGAATGACCTTAACAACTCCTCTTCCTCAACAGGAGGAGGTGGCTACTGGACGGCGTCTGGAGCCAACGCCGCCCAGGCCGGGGCGGCCGCGGCGGCCGCCGCCGCCGCAGCAGCCATGAAGCACATCAAACCCCACAACAAACGTTACAGCAAAGTGAATGTGCCTGTGAGGGTGACGGCCCCCCTGCCACCGGCGACGACAGCACAGCCAGTCGAGGTAGGAGCGGGTCCACCGAGCGTCGGTCCGGCGCTGCCTTTGGACGCCGCGAAAAGGAAACAGCTGCCAGCTTGGATCAGGGAAGGTAGATTGAGAAGTTGTCATCATTGTAGTTGTGTCGTTGTGTCATCGGTTTGTAGAGTAATTGTTCAGTCTAAGTGATACATCTCCATCAAGTAAAGTTGTTTTTATTTATTCCAAGTCAATAATTGGATTCTTATTCCGAAGTATGGACATTGGAATTTGTTGTTGTTATATTACATAAGTAAATTTATTTATCGTTTCGATAAAGTTAGTTGTATTCAGAACATTGTTCAAACCTTTGTCTTCTAACAAACAACCAAAAGGAATATTTACTAATAAGAGAAAATGTTAATATTCAATACTGAATTTGTTTGATAAAACAGTGATAATGTTGCCATGAATATTTTGCCTGGCTATATGAGAAAGTCTTACAATGTTCACATCGCCATTTTTTAACTTCTTCCACTGCTATCTGTTCCAACTTTTGTTTGTTCTTTTGCCTTATTTCCTATGGTGGATTTATAAATTCTGGCCTTTTTGGTATTACTTTTCTTAAAATTTTCAATGCGTCTTCCCTTAGCTAGTTTACTCCCGTTTTAAGGCGCCGGAGACTCGCCTTTCACCCTTTCTCGTCTGCTACATGACGCACACCCATTGCAAGCCATGCATTGCCCAGGGACCACAAAACACATGTCTTCGAGGACATGAGAGTAGGATTTGCTGGCAGGGCCCTATTCGATTCCACAAATTATAGGATCCTCGGTCTAGTTTCAATGGTCTTTTCTCAGGGTTTTATTTGCTGTACAGATACTAGCCATCTATACAACCCCCAAGTCCATTACCAGTCTTTGGTCCCCAACTAATTTTTACAAAATGTATTAATGAATCGACCGAAGGTTGTCCAGCGTCTCAAACGTGGCCATGGTAGTTAAACCATAAAGGCGGAAACAGACTATCGTCACGTCACGTGAGCTCACGTGCTGTCACGTTAACTCACGTCACGGATAAAAAGTGCGAAGTAATATTTCACATGGTATTTAAATGTATTAGAACCAGACTGAGGTTACGTCAAAGTGACGTGAGTTAACGTGACAGCACGTGAACTCACGTGACGTGACGATAGTCTGTTTCCGCCTTAAGAAAACACCACGTCTTCATCACCAATTTATTTCAAATAAGCGACCGGTTTCGACTGTCTACCAGTCATCATCAGGCTCGTAATAAGAAATCATTTTAGGGCTGCAGCAGAACAATATGTGAGACGTCATAGATAAAACAGACATAAACAGTTAAAAAATATAATTTCTTCACACATTGAACAGGAACATTAATAGGAAACATGGAAAAAGCCCTAATAGGAATACCGTCTCACATATTGTTTAGCTGCAGCCCTAAAATGATTTCTTATTACGAGCCTGATGATAACTGCTAGACAGTCAAAACCGGTCGCTCATTTGACGTAAATTGGTGGTGAAGACTTGGTGTTTTCTTATGGTTGTATTAATGCATCCGTAACAGATGGTCTAGTCGAGAAGTGTGTTTCCTGCGGAAAATAGTTAGGAGGCTCCGAAAAATAGGAGCGATAGCTCATTCGATGCAGAATGCAAATCTGAGAAAGTTGTTTTGAGGATATTTTCTGCCAATAAAAATTGCAATTTTTATTAAAAAAAAACCGGAAAAAAGAAGCTATTTCGATTTTTCGATATTATATATCTGTAATATAATATAATATAATATATTTTCGATATATTTCGATAGCGGAAATCGCAAAAAAGATAATAAACAGGAAATTTCCGATAAACAAATCTTTACTCCCGAATTTCTATCTCTAATATTTATAATTTTAATTTGTTGCTGAAAGTAAGGCTCCGCGCGACGGTTATGGTATGCGCTCGCCGACTCTGAAGCGAGTACGCCATAGAAAATATTTTTTTAAGGTATTAAGATTAGCTTAAAAGTTTAAAAAAAAAATTTTGTATTCTATACACTTGACAGAATAAAGTCCCGTTGGAAAAAAAATTTTAAATGCATTTTTCAAAAAGCTAGCCTATTGTTAATGAACTTTTTTTTCGTATTTCCGTCTTCATTGAAAGCAGGCTAAATGTTTAAATAAATTCCCTATAAATTTTTTGCTTCTTGGAGTCCTTTCTATGAGTGTACTCAATAAGATGGCCTCATAAATTTATATAAAATTTCTCTATTTTGTTTACAACGGATTTTTAAAGTCAACAAAACTTATATATTATGGTATGGCTGTATTTATATTCAAACTAAGGATTAAATATTTGTGGATACATTTTTTTACTGCTATTTATTTAAGAATTGTTTATAAATAAACGGCTTAGTTTAATATTTTTAATTTTTTTTCCATTCTATTGTTCAGGATTAATTATGGTTTTTAAAATAAAAAATTTTTCTTCCAAAAATTTTGCCATACTTTATAATAGTTTTTTTTAATGTTTGCATTATTTAAATAATTACTTAAGGAAGAACTTTGCCTTTAAAAATCACTACTAATGGCTCTTAATAGAATAAGAGAATTTTTTTTTAATTGATAATTTCATTGTTTATTAAGTTAACAATGTGTTATAACAAATTTTTGGTCACATTATTTTTTCTAATATTAGTAAAATTTATAAAAACAACCATATGAGTTTTAATACGCAGAAATGTATGGGATTCTAATAATCCGTACAATATGTATACACTGTATATAGGTATATACACATAAAGTCACTAAATGAGGAAAGTATCGCAATGGGCGGCCATATTGTGTCCAGCCACGCCGCGCCAAATTCAAAATAGAAAACAAAAATTTGCTCGTCTCGAATTCTACATTTCGACAATCTTCATGATCAAAATAAAACGAATATATTTCCTACCTATAAGATTTATCCAGAGACTCGTTTTATTAATGTTGTCTTTACCTAAAATTTATATATCTCACCTATTTGAAAAAAAGATATGAAACCTTTACCTGTAGGCAATCGAAATAACCTATTTTTGCTTCCATTTTTACAACATAGGATATAACAACTTGGCCTTTTTATTTCAAAAAAGTAAAAACGAAATTTCATGAGAAAATAATGTACATAAAAATTTATTTAAACAAATATGACACATAACCTACAACCCACAAAACACAACAATAGGCATGGAACAGACAGATTGTAGATGAAATCCGCCATATTGTGTCCGAAAATGTACTTCTCTCTCTAACACGTTGGGACATTGAATTGCGGTACTTTCCTCATCTAGTGACTTTATATACACAGCTTCTTATACGCCCCCTACATTAAATCCTCTAAACTAAACAGGTACATCTTTAAGTATAAATGGGCATTACGAAGCCCAGCCCACTGAACATTAGTTCTGTGGAGTCGTTACTAAGCTATTGGGATCGAGATACACAGATTTTTATAGAGCCCAAAACCTGGCTTCTTTAAACAGGCATCGAGCTTGATTTAATGGGTCATGCGTAGTGTTTTGGGCTTCGTAATGGTGGTTTTTAATACAGATAGTTAATATAACTAATTGATTGATTGGGGCTAACAATCGGATTAATTAAATATAAACATGTTAATTTTAAAATATATAATGAAATAATTGTGAATTATAAAGAAGACGAAATTAACAATAGGTACAAAAAAATGAGAAACGAATAAATTATTAACATTTTTCTCATCTCTTAGGTTTGGAAAAAATGGAGAAGGATAAGCTGAAGCAGATGGAAAAAGAAAAACAAAAACGTGAGAGGGAAGAAATGTTAGAGAAGAACAAGGAGAAGGAACAGGAGACGATGGAGATATTAAAGAGCACTATAAAGGAGAGGCAGAAAAGTAGATTTGTAAGTATTAATTTGCAGTGTTTTTAATTTTTCATACCCTTTTTATACTTTTCATGTTTTTTCGGATTAGGAGAGCGACGGAGAGAATTCTGAAAATGAACCTAACAAAGTCAGTAGATCCACAACACCCGAAGGACCCCCTTTGACTCAGGATGAACTGGTAAAACTTCTATTTTTGCATGTAAAAGTAAAGTATCTCAGCATGTAAAAGGAAAACGTTCTGACTGATTTTAGTCGGGCGAATTATTGAGTTATTTCTTATTACGATTCGTCATAAGACGCCTAAAAATGATTTAATTTTTTTCGTATTCTGCCCCTAATAGAATACAATGGGGCAAACTGTTTTCCGACTTTTTCTTTGATTAGACAAGATGTCGATTGATTATGATACACGCATACAATTTTCTGTATGTTTCGCAATTCAACTTTGAATAGGGCGGTGAAGAGAGGATTTTTTTACATAGTGCGAAACTAGAATATTTCATTTTGGTTCAGTTGGTTAAGGCTACATTTCTTTTTACAAATTGAATGGTTGATATTAACCCCATGTCCCACAGTTACACGTGTTGTCTTTCAAAAGGTATACTATGTCGGTTCCGGACAATTCATCTAAAACAGTTCGTCTAAAACAGTTCGCCTAAAACAGTTCATCTAAAAGACGATTCATCTAACGGTCAATTCATCGAACGGCGAATTCATCTAAAATACCATTCATCTAAATACAACACATCTAAAGAGCAATTCGTCTAAACGGAAAGTTCATCCAATACTGATTTTGTTGATTGGTGGATTCAATCCAGTAGAATAACCTTCCATGAAAGCCTGCCGCGAATCAGTAATATTCTTATCCACCCAAATTTTCGAAACAGTTGTGCCCTTCATTCAATCACGTTTAATCTAAATAAAAAATGGTTTTTCCCTCGGTTCGAAACCTTTTAATCGCTCTTCAATATTTCCGCCTCCAACAAACAATATAATCTTTATCAAGAAGCAACGCCCTTCTGTCAGATGCTTCCCACGAAAGACCTATTTCTTTTAGGCACTTCCATAATGTTGTACGACCAATATGCGGCAAATCGTCACTTCCATAATAACATTTCGTATTTTGTTTAAGATAGGTATTTCTTTATTTAAATAATAGGAATGAACTTTACGATGTATAGCAGTTTTATCAAAATCGTCGATTGTTTTTGGTTTTTGTCCTGGATGTTTTTGTGGCCCGGCAACCCCTTTATTTTTTCTTTCTTTTAAAAAACCATAAACTGTTGCTTGTCCAACTCCTGTCATATTCGAACAATTAACGATTTCCCTAACAGCTTTAGATATTTTTTATATGAAATGCTGCGCCTATGGTTTAGAACTGATAATTGTATGCAGGTAAAAATTCGTGCTATCAACTTCTTGTGAACGGAGAATAATTGTAAAAATGTAATTGTAATTCTAACGAAATGAGTAATTGAATTACAAATTATTTACAATTGAAGAGCAAGCAATTAATTACTGCTTCAATTACAAGGAAGGTAGTTTAATTACTTTTGAAAGTAATTATATTTAATTACCTAACAACACTGAATAGTGGTGCATAAATTTATAAGGCTTTATGCTGTTGCAAGTCAATCAGAATCGATTATTTCTAGTTACTTTACAAAACTTTACCAGTCCATTTTCTTAACTTCTGATTTGACAACCTTGATGATATTTTAAATAATAATCATATAATGATCATAGACGATGGTTGTGCAGAGAACTACATCAACACCGAATAAAAATTAAAGGATTTAGCTGCTTTGCACAAGAATGAAACCTCTGAATAAATATTTGTAACTCACAAAAAGTCTTGAACTTGAAAGTAAAAAGAAGTGCTCTAGAACATTTGTAATACCAACGAAATATAATACTTAAAATAATTATTTCGCTTGAAATGTATTGTAACGTTTATTCTAATATATTTTACACACTGTCTTTACACTACTTAATTTATCTAAACTATTACTTAACTAATTAATTTATAAACCACACTTAACGTTTAATTTATTTGTACAATTCTCACTTGTCGTTTTTCGCACTGATTACTCACGCGGTTTCTCGTCTAATCTCCCTCTCCGACCGCAAGCCCGTGTTTATATGTCTTCAATAATGTATTCTGGAACCGTCTGGTATATTATTTTTTTCCTAATAATGTTTGTTCTCGAAATGAGTAAATCATTCTTTCTTTAATAAGACGTTTCCGCGACGTTCGGAAATGTTTTTATGGCCCAATTAAACGGAGTGGCCTTCTCTCTTTGAACTGCGCCGCTTTGGTACTTTAAGAGACGCCCTGCGTGCCGATGTTTATATTTCGCGTTACAGTATTTTCTTAAAACTAATTTGACGAAAAAAGACAGACAATTTCTTTTTCGTCTTTTTGTGCCGTGCAGATTCCTGCTTAGGCATTCATCGTTTCCCAATGATATGTTCTGTTAATTGCAGCATTCTGTAGAGTTTGGAAATCTGCCGTCCATTGACGGATATTTGGCCACGATAATCTTTTCTGTCTATTCCACTTCTCTCTTCTTCAATTTTACCTTGAAGGATGAGGCGTTGAAAGTGGTAGCGTTCTCCACGCAGTATGTGTCCTATATAACCCATTTTTCTTTTCTTAATATTTTGCTAGACCCGCTCTTTGGAGAACGTCCTCGTTTCTCACGTGATCGACCCAAGACACTCAACATTCGCCGCAGGATCCACATTTCGAAGGCTTAAATTTTTTGATGTTTGTTACTTTCATCGTCCATGCCTCAACACTGTACAGGAGAATAGATCATACATTGCATTTTACCATCCTACGTCTGAGGCTGAAATTCAAGTTCTTGCCTGTATGAAATTTTCGAAGTTTTTGATTGTTTCAGCCTGTTCGATCCTACATCCTATCTCTTGACCCAAATCCCTTTCTTTGTTAATCGTGCATCCCACGTATTTAAATTTTGTGACTTGTTTGATGTTCTCTACATTAATATGTATTCGAGTGTATGGAATATTGTTTCTACTAACAACCATAAACTTGGTTTTGCTGATATTAATTTCTAAAGTTAGTCTATGACTTTTTTCAATGACCCGATTTGGAGATCATGTGCACCATCTGCTAATATCACGGTGTCATCCTCATTCTCGATATTGTTGATGGGGATTCCATTTACTTTAATACCAAAGGGACTATTTGAGATTGACTCGAAGAATGCTCTTTCATCGTACAGGTTAAATAACATTGGGGATAGGATTGGCGAATGTCTTTTTTAATTTCAAAATCTTCGTCGTCCCACATGAGTGAGTATTTGGCTGTCCTGGTTGAGGGGAGCCTATTTTTTATTTGAGCCTCAAGAGAATGTGGTGTGAGTGAAAGCCTTCTGTGTGTGTCGATGGGTGTATTGCACTTAAGTGAATTACAATGACAAAACTAACTTAATCGCGTGACGATACTGACGTTCTTTCCCAGTCGATGGTTCGGGTCGAAGTGACTTCTTCCCTTCTAGTTCCCGTCATGCCCGTCTTCTTCCGGCGTGGCTGACGCCTCCTGTTCCTAGATGGCGTTTGAATGTGAACCGCCATAAAGTCACTAGATGTGGAAAGTACCGCAATTCAATGTCCCAACGTGTTAGAGAGAGAAGTACATTTTCGGACACAATATGGCGGATTACAGCTACAATCTGCCTGTTTCATGCCTATTGTTGTGTTTTGTGGATTGTGGGTTATGTGTCATAGTGTGTCATATTTGTTTATTTTATTGTATATAGGTGTAAATTATTTTTATGTACATTTTTCTCTCGCGAAATTTCGTTTTTACTTTTTGGGAATAAAAATGCCAAGTTGTTGTTTTATCTTTTAAAATGAGCAAATTCTTGTTTCCTATTTTGAATTTCGCGCGTCGCGGCGCGGACACAATATGGCCGCCCATTGCGGTACTTTCCTCATTTAGTGACTTTAAACCGCCATACAGTGACTGTACTACAAACAGTGGCGACAAGCTCGTCCATCCGCCATTAAGAGGCAAAATTTTTGGCGCGTTAACACAGGAAATTCAAATGTTTTGTTAAAATTCGATTATGTTCGAGGCATTTTAATGAAATATGATATTTTAATTAGGTGTTTTATGAGAAAGCCGAGTAGCTGCGATAAAAAAATCGCCGTTGTATGTAAAAGATGTTAAAAAAAGATTTTGATGATAAATGTTGAATGTTCAAAGCGGCTAACGCCGCAGTGAGTGAATGACTGAAAGTAATGAAAGAATGAAATTGCACTCTCAACCCCGAAAAATTGACAACCCTGGGTGGGACTTGAACCCACAACCTCTGGCTTTACGCGCCATTGCTCTGCTTGAGCTACCGGGTTGGTGGAACAAAGTTGTAGATGAGGCGTATATGAATTGAAATCCCACCCAGAACCATCAAATTCCCGAAGTCGAGGGTGCAAGGGATAATGGGCTATTGGGCAACGCTGACGGGTCACTGCTACATAGTAGCGTACGACCCCGTTCGTCCCTGTGCCCCCCAAAGTCGTTTATGGCCGACCACCATATGAATTGATGATAAATGTTGAATGTTCAAAGCGGCTACGCCGCAGTGAGTGAATGACTGAAAGTAATTATTTTATAACTGTTACCCATATGTACCAAGTATATAATGATTTTTTTGGA
Source organism: Cryptocephalus moraei (assembly GCA_946251905.1). NCBI lineage: Eukaryota > Metazoa > Arthropoda > Insecta > Coleoptera > Chrysomelidae > Cryptocephalus > Cryptocephalus moraei. The sequence continues at coordinate 17,987,540 of OX276466.1, forward strand.
CTTATTTATATATTAGTTTGATAGATATAAATAAATCAGGGTCGCAAATAGACTTTACGGCATTTTTAGCAGCTATTTAAAAAATACATATTATATGAGTTTTGATAATACCTGTTTAAGTTATTTATGTATTAGTGGCATACTCAGGAGAAATAGCACCAAAAGTGTGAAGGAAGGGTTACCGAATAAACAACAGTGTTTTACGTCACACCCCGCTACATCACACTTAAGACACAATTTAATAACACTTAATATTTACTCTATATTGACTATTATTCACCATAAACTGAATTAACATCAATTATTACGTTGTTAAAGCTAAAACGTTACAACTCACATCCAAAACAATGTAAACAAAGAAAATTTGCCTCTTAATGGCGGCCGTATACCACGTGACTAGTCTGGCCAATAAAAATCGAGATATTGATTGTCGCCACTGTTCGTAGTACAGTCACTGTAAACCGCCACAACTACTTATTTTGACCAATAAGTTACATGTTACGTGTTATCCCCCCCTGTATTTAAACCCGTTTTTCTTAGAATACATTCGTCCTAATTTGTATGATTACCTAGAATCAAACATATTACTGTCTTTGCCAAAAATTCATACTGATTCGACTACAGGTCTGTCACTGCATCGACCCTTACGACTTTCCACTGAACGGTTTTATGGGACGCGGAATGGAATACTCCTACAGAATTTTTAATCCGAGCTTCCTTATGGTTAAATTCTTATACTGTGGTAAAACTTTTGAGTTGTTTAGTGAACTGGAATGGAAAACAACATTTAATGATTCTGAATTAGTTGCGAATTCTAAATGAATAAATTATTTTTCAGATGTTAAAAGTGCGACGTACGATGACAGAAGTGCTACTGAACGTGACGAACAAATTAATTGAGTCTGTCTGTAGGGAGGAGCACCAACGATACATCCGAAAACAGAAAGGTATCATAGTGACTAGGGTACTCGATGTAATTAATGCGCGTGTATGGTGTTAGCTATTGTATGATTTTTTTGTAATAGAACTGTTAGCAGGGTATGATTAAGTTTGTGTGACCTTCAGCTTCAGATCAACGTTCTGCAGCACCCAGAGGAGGTGCCAACATTAGCGCCAGGCTTGGTAAGTCAGACTCTTTTAGTTCACACCCTGATCCCGTCTCTGAATGGGGCTTTCAGAACAAAAAAAAAATCCCGAACGGTAATTTTCGTAGATCAGAGTTTCTGAAAGCTTTGTAGCTCCCCCTATTTCCAATAAAAATCTTAACTTTCTACCTGCGCCGTTTATAATTGTTAATTGGACGGAATACGATTAGGTTTGGGAGCATACGGCGAAGACTCTGAGGCCAGCAGCCAAGACGAAGATGATAGTTACAAGCAGGTTTCGAAGGATTCTGACGAAGAACTGAAGGTAAGGACAATAATAATTGAATTTTGTTCCTGAAAAAAAAAAAAACAGTCGAGCTCTGTGCACTTTATTTATTATTTTATTGCAACAAAGAAAAGGGGGAAATGGGGCCTGTTCTGTAAGCCTGTTTTCACAACAATAACAGAAACATATTGAATAGATCTGCGCCGCCTCTTGAAGATTCGAAATCGGAGGAGAATTGGATGAATCCTGGGGAGAGAACAGATTAAGACTGCGATTCTGTATTTTATCGCGAAAATGTATTGTCGTACTCGACGAGACGAGACGAGTAAGAGTAAGATTTGCGGATTTACGATATCTGCGATTCTGTGAAGTCAAATAACCATTTTCGTAAGTAAAGACGATATGGTCCGTAGTAATACGTTTTTACGTTCTGTGGATAACTAAAAATTTCGATTGTCTAAAATCAGTTTAAAAGTTTTATGTAACAATTACCATCATCATTATTTCAATTTATCATCATTATCAACATCGTTAGTTCATTTATCTATTATTTTAGCATTAATAGAATGTCTTCCCCTTCTATTAATGTAAACAAAAGTAGGATAGGTGTGGTCAGCGATAGGGGGAGCAAACATTTCAACATGAGCGCCGAAAGTAAATAAACGACGAAAGTAAAAAATTTCACGAAATACAGCAAAAAAATACTTTCACTTAATATATGGGTACCCCATATGAGAAGGTAAAAATATCATTAGGATAGTAAAACAACTAACACATTTTATTTAAATTTTATTGTACATACATATATAATACGTAATTCTAATGTTAGACAAGATTATTTTTTACAAAGAATTGATCAATGTTTTTTGCGTTTATTTTGTATATATATCTGCGATTTATATACAACTTAGAGTCGTTTCTCGCATCCCAGTCGCCAGCGCTTTCTATCTCTCCAGTCTTCTTCTTGTAGATTTCTTTGGGTCATTGCGCTTCTGATACCATCTCTCCATGTATTTCTAGGGCGTCCTCTTTTCCTCCGCTCTGGAGGAATCCATGTCATCATTTTTTTTTTTGGCCATCTATCATCCGGCATTCGACATACGTGGCCATACCATCTCAGACGTTTTGCTTCAACAGTATCAACGATAGTGGTGTCTATCTTCATTTTTTGCTTTATCTCACCGTTACTTATTCTATCTAGCAGTGTCAGTCTACAACACCGTCTCCAGTAATCCATTTCCACTGTCATCAACTTCCTTTGCAAATGTCCAGTCATTTCCTAGACTTCGGCCCCATATGTTGTAATACTCTCTATGATGGTCTTATAGATTCTGATCTTAGTATCTGGTGTAATCTGTGAACTCCACAAGATTCCATTTAGTTGTTTTGTTGCTTGTTTCCCCTGTCTGATACGGTTCTTAATTTCAGGTTCACTAGTGCCACTTTTAGTAATATTTATTCCCAAGTATTTGTATGAATCAACACATTTAATAGTTCCCTTTTCTAAGACCAAATCCCTGTTTATGCCTCCCGCGACTAGAGATTCTGTTTTTTCCATATTAATTGATAAACCCCATGCCTTGTATTCCTCTGCTAGTTTCCTGACCATATAGCTTATATCATCCTCATCTTCAGTAAAAATGACCTGATCATCGGCAAAGTGTAACGTGAAAAGTTTATCATTTCCAACTGTAATTCCCATATTTCGGCAGCTGCGCCTCCAATGTTTTAACGTGGAGTTCAAATATATCTTGAATAAGGTTGGGGCAGTTGTGCATCCCTGTCGTAAACCTTTGGATATTGGAAATTCCTCCGATAGTTTTGTTCCCAACTTAATACTACTAGTCATATTTGTATATAAATTTTTCACAGCTTGTATATTAAGGTCACTCACGTCATTTTCCGACATTGCAGGCCACATTCTACTGAGGGGTATACTATCGTAGGCCTTTTTTAAATCGATAAATATTGTAACGTTTTTACTGTTTACTAAACTTAACTAAACACTACGCGATTTGTACTAATTAATTTATTTCTTACACTACACTTATAAACTTAACTTAACAATCCCTTAATTTAATTTATATTCGCACACAGAAATGTTTATTTACTTAACGCGCGCGGTCTCTCGCCCGAATGTTTCACAACGATTCTTCAACTGGCCTGCCTCGAGTCCGACATTCCTTATATACCAGTTAGAAGCCTTCTAGACGTTTGTCGGAATATTCCTGAAGTTTCGGGAGATGATTCTAGAATTCGCGGAACTTGTTATCGCATCGAACCTTTTCGGCTCTTTGACCGTCGGCTTCGACCCGTCCTTCCCGGGATCGTAATTCGGCGAACTTGTGTAGCTCCCGGCGTGTTTATCGCGGCGAGCCGTTTCGTTACAATATCATATGTGTTTCTAAGTTTCGGGTCATCCTTTTCTCCAGGAGTTGTTTTAAGCAGAATAAATTATCAGAGCATGATCTGCCAGCACGGAAGCCATTTTGTTCGTCTATATCATGAATTTGCTGTTCTATTCGTTCTTTAATAATTTTTCCATATAATCTTGAGATGGAGTTTGTCACACTAAGTCCTCTATAATTTGAACATAATTTTCTGTCGCCTTTTTTGTGTAAATTAGATATGTAGGCCGTTTTCCATTCGGGGGGTAATTGTTCGCCTCTCAAAAAGCAGTTGAAGACAAATGTAAGTAGTTGGAATAGTAAGTTTGGTCCATTTTTCAAATGTTCTATGGGAATTCCTTTTGGCCCGGGAGCTCGTCCATTTTTCATAGTGCGGAGAGCCTTTCTCACTTCTTCTTCTGTAATTAGATCTTCTTCTGTAAATGACAGTTCTAAGTTATCACTGTCATCGTCATTCTCTCCTATAAATTTTGAACGATCTTCAGTGTACAAATTCCTATAATGGTGTATCCACTCACTTGGTGGTATGAGGCTGATAGGGGCTCGTTCTTTTCTATCCGTTCTCAGTGATTTTAGAGTTCTCCATGCTTCACTGGATCTACTGTATCCTATATTCTAGTCTATTTGCATGCATCTGTTGTCCCAGGCATCATTTTTTGCTTTTCGTACAGCTTTTTTAACATTATAGGAACAGCGTGAATAATATCTCCTATGTTCTGTATTATGTGTCGTCAGCCAAATGTTATATGCTCGTCTTTTTTCTAATATCAGTTGGTCAATGTTTTCGTTCCACCAATCGGTATTTTTCCGTTTATCGCTTCTTTTTTGTTCTCCCAGGGCCTCCATCGCAGCCTCTCCTATACATTTCACTATATTTTCATATGTACTATTTAAACCAGATGAATATGTTACGTTATTGAGTTTTAAATTTAGCCTGAGTTTATAGAGGAATGCTGTCGAGTCGTCTTTTAGACTGTCCAAGTTATACCTAATTTCGATTGTTTCTCGAGAATTTATTACTGGCTGATTTTCAGGATGTATTGTCAGTGGAAAGAAGGCTTCTGCCTTTACCAGATAATGATCTGTGCCGCACTCTGCTCCTCTGTACACTCGGACATCATGTAGTCTTATTTTAGAGGTCTGTCTAGTTATAACAAAATCGATAATTAATTTTCTCTGGAGAGTAGGCTGTACCCAAGTATATTTGTGGATGTCTTTGTGTTTGTAAAATCCATTTTGAATTCGTAGTGAGTGTTGTTGGCATAGTTCTACAAGCCTATCCCCATTGTCATTCACGTCAATTCCTCCATAGGGTCCTACGATGGCGTCCTTTGTTTTTGATCCTATATGAGCGTTGAAGTCTCCTAGCAGGAGGATCTCTTTTCTGTTGCTTGTGGAATCTAATAGATGGTTTAATTTCTCATCGTGGTCGTCTTTATTTGCAGCCAGATCGTCGTTTGAAGGTGAGTATATTGTTATTATTACCACTTCGTAGCCTTTTAGTTTGAGTTCGACTTTCAACATACGTTCATTAATGGCATCCCAATCTTTCATGTTTCTTGCTAGTCTATTCTTGATAAGTAACGAAACTCCTGCTTTGGCCCTACTGGCCTTATCTACACCACTGTATAAGTGTGTATAATCATCTAGTTGTTCAGTTCCTTTTCCTTTCTTTTTAGTTTCAGTGAGAGCCACTATATCCATCTTAAACCGCCTGATTTCATCTAAAACTTCTTTCTACTTTGTTAGTAAGCCTTTTATATTCCAGGTTCCAATGTTCATAATCCGTTTTCGTTTGCAATGTCGTTGTCTGTTAAATCCGTCCGGCTTCACTTTTTTACTGGGATTTTTAGCGATACATGCATGTTTTCTAAGGGTAGGGGTGCTAGCCCTACGCCTCAACCCCCAACCTGGAGGACCAGAATTTTCTTTCGGGGTTTATTCCCTTAGCCGATATGTCCTAGTTTTAAAACGCCAGAAACTCTCTTTTCACCCTCTCTCGTCTGCTACATAACGTACACCCATTGTACGCCATGCACCCAGTGGTTACGCGACACATTGTGTCTTCGAGGACGTGAGGGTAGGATTTGCTGGCAGAGCTGAGTTCTATTCCTAGAACTCCCAACTAATTTGTTAGGAATCAGTGGGCATTTCTCAGAGTTTTGTTGCAATCGAGACATCGTTTATTTTTTAATAGTACATTATTTATACATTTTTCATAGCGGTAATGTAATTCAAATGTGTCAGCATAATGATGCACCCCTTCCTTTAAAACATAAAATGCGTGTAACATTTCTTTTCGAGTGGGAGGTTTTTTTAATGTAATAATCTCTTCCTCTTCTTCCTGGGTTTCTGTCTGTTCTATATCAGCCGAGGTATACTTGGAGAATATTTCTTGTTCGGTAATTCCTCCTGAAGTTTATATGTTTTTATCAATTGCCATCCACTCGTCGTATAGTTCGTTTGGAACATCATCTGGGATATCAGGTGTGTTATTTGGCGGAAGATCGACAGTATTCGGCATACTGCTATCAAAACCTCGTTTCAAAAAAAGAAAAGAATTTTACTGTCGTTTCACTCACATAATTCCATGACTCAAAATCTCCTTCAAGTTTATCCGCTTCTCTCTGTTCCCCATGTGGTTTACAATAGATCACATTTTCTCGATGTTTCGATTTTGAAAACCAACCATCTGTAGCCCGAAAATCGTCTATTCCCATGCGTTTCGCCAGATCTTCTGCTTTCTGTTTCATTAACGGTACGTTTAAGCGTGCATCTTTTTTTCTAACACTTGTAAACCAGTCCTTGAGTCCATTTTCAACATCTTCATAATTTCTGCTTCGTTTCCTTTTTCTATTTTTGTTTTAATTCAAAACACAAGTTGCTTCAATTTCATACCGTTGTTTTAAAAGTTTGCATAACAATGGTTGTGAAATTTTAAGCTTGTGTCGTATGTTTTTAAGAGCTCGCGTTTTTCTGATAGCGTTAAATCGACAAATCGTGCCGTTTACTCATTTTCAACACGATATGCAGACTGAAAACCTTTTCAAACTTTGTTCATTAAATGGTTAAACATCAAATATGGAATGCGTATACTATGCATCAATTCTAAAAAACTTTACAGTAACCACCTTACAAATTGTGGTCTTTCCGTCCCTGAACGTCATTAAAATAGGTACTCTGGTATAAATGTGGACAGGTAATTTCTGGAATTTCGGAAATTTTTAATAAGAAACAAGTCGCCTTATGATAATAACCTGTGTAATGATTATAATAAACGAAAAATTTACTGTGTATAAGTATACAAGCGGGCGGTTCTCGCACGTTTTGATAACATTAAACAAATGATAACATTGACCGAGATCACATTAAGCGGATTCTACTGTATAACGTATCAATACCTACATATTAAGTGGTGAAAAAAGTCTGTACTGATAACAACTCTAAAATCTCTATAAAATTTTACCAAAACATTAGGTTAATCTCGTTTCTGAAAAATATAAGGTAATTATCCGTTTTTTGGGACAGGAAAGGGGGAATTCCATTCACTTCCATACTGAAAAATTAGGACTTGTGCTTTGTTCATTATGTGTGAAAATATGCCCTTAATAAACTCGCAAGTCCACAAAACTATATGTTAATCTTTGTCACCCCTCACCAAATTTATCAGTATTCGCCGCATTGTTTTTATTTCGATTTAGGAAAGATGAGGGTAGATGAGGTGAGAAAGTGAGCCACTTCGAGACGCAAGAGAATCTTCATCACTTATTTCGGATTCCTTTTCTAGGATACGATTAAGAGGAAAATAGCGGATTTCCAGAAGGTCGAGCGAGAGATCGAAGACAGACTCGAAGAGACCGAGCGAAAGAAACTCGACACGGCGAGCAGATCGAGTACTCCGGATTCTGTAGATAATGACTCACAGGTAGACGCTAGGATACAAGGTCAGTGCTTTTTTACGTGGGAAGTAAGCCAAAATTAGTTTGAACTAAAAAAGATAAAAGTATCTTGGTAAGGATTGGACATTGTCGGAATTGGTGTTACGGCCCCGTTACGAGCGTTGGTTGTCCAGTTGTTCATTAGAGGTTTCTATTGTATTTTCCAGATGGGAAACACCAAAAGTCCCCGCCGTCGAAAGCGCACGAGAAACCCTCTAAAAACCGATCGCCTTCCTACTCGGACAGCACGGACGGCTACTCGAAACGTAGCAGGTCCTCCTCGAGCGGCTCGAATGACTCGTACAAGCGCTCCAAAAAGAAATACAAGAGCAGCAGGTCAAAGAGTCGTACGCCGGAGAAACGTAGGCTTTCCTCCTCCTCTTCGTACAGGTACTCGAAGTCGCCCGTCGGGCGACGAGAGTCGAAGAAGAAGTCCTCGAGGCGGTCGCGGTCGAGTTCATACACGCGGTCGAGGCGGTCCAGGTCGTCGTCGCACAGGAGGTCGAAAAGGTCGAGGTCGAGGTCGAGGAGGTCGAGGAGCAGGAGTAGGTATTCGAGTAGGAAGGAGTCTGGTAGGAGGAGGAGGAGGTCGAGGTCCGACAGCGCCGGTCGGGGTAAGAGGCACAGGCACTGAACCTCGACGGATCGCAAAGGTTGTATATTTTTACTTTTTCCATATATAAAGGATCTCTTTCTTCTGAAAAATGTTCAGCGGATGGACATTTTTCTTAACCAAGATTTCTTTCCAGGTACAAAATGAGGCCTCCTCAAAAACGCTTCAATATTATTATTACTACATTAATTTATTATTAGTACTTTTTTATTACAATACTGTAAATATTTGCGAATTTCTAGTTCTAGGGCTTCCTTCCTGTGAATCTTATTATTATTACATAATAAAGTAGTTTATTGTCTATGACAATTAGGAGATGATTGAAGGATTTTTAATGTCGATATTCTGTTTTGATAAATAATAAATTTGTTGTCAGACTGGTTGTGTTTTTCCTGTCGCAGGGAAAAGTACGAGTCATCGAGAAATACAGTTAGTACGACGAACTTTATCGTTTCAGTTTTACGTGAGCCCCCTCTAACTCTTCAAGTGCGCGTTTTACGAACCATAATGCATTTTTTTTTGTTAACAGCATATTTTAAATTCGGCAATTTTGGGCAAATATTAATAGTATATTATTATACTAGTTAATAGAACGAGTGTGACAATACGTCTTATTAAACGTGTGTAATATACCATTTTATCTACTTTGCTTTATTAATTCATTAAATTTTGGATGTTCAAGTTTTCGTATTACACTAGAGAATTTTGCGTGGGTTGGTTACACGGACGTCACTGACATGGACGTTTCGTATTTCATTTTGAAAATTTAGTAGCCCTAGGACAAATTCAATAACTACTTACTTACGTGCGCGAAATGGAAGACAAAAATGTAGAATTGACCTGTACACCCCTAAAAATACGCAAAGCTGCTCAAGAAATTTATTGAAATACTAATAATTTAACCTTGACATCTACGCACGTCTATGTGACAGGCTGATGTACCAATTTAACAATACTAAAAGTTACCAAGAGTAGTGTAATAATATGAATATTATTACACTACTTTCGATGTAATTATGAGATCATTACTAACGCAAAGTAGATAATAGTATATCATTATACTAGTTTTAAGACGGAGTATTGTCACACGAGAGTTTGCCAGGAGTGCTTTAATAGAACGAGTGTGACAATACATCTTATAAAACGTGTGTAATATACTATTTTATCTACTTTGCTTTATTAATTCATTAAATTTTGGCTGTTCAAGCTTTCGTATTACACTAGGGAATTTTGCGTGGGTTGGTTACACTGAAGTCACTGACATGGACGTCTCGTATTTGAATTTGAAAATATAGTAGCCCTAGGACAAATTGAATAACTACTTACTTACGTTCGCGAAATAGAAGACAAAAATGTAGTATTGACCTGTACACCCCCAGAAATACGCAAAGCTGCTCGAGAGGCTATTGAGAACTTGTTGCCAGCAAAATCCAAGCCAGCATATGACAAAGAGTACGCAGTTTTTTACCAATGGTGCCAGAAGGATGGTGTAGTGGATGTTTCTGAAAACGTCCTTCTCGCGTATTTTCAGGAGAAAAGCAAGACAAAAAAGTCATCGACGCTCTGGACATCGTATAGCATGCACGTTTATTGAAATATAATAAATTTAACCATGACGTCTACCTAGCAGGCCGATGTACCAATCAGGTACCAATTTAACAAAACTAAAAGTTACCAAAAGCAGTGTAATAATATGAATGTTATATTATGTGTAATAATGAGATCATTAGTAACGCAAAGTAGATAAACATTATTTAGTGCTTTGTGCGCAAGAAGAGCAGGACGAGTTGATCCTGTTGATTTACAGTAGTCATCCATGTTTTTTAATTTTAATGTCTTTTAATTTTTGTTGTAACTTGAAGTAGTTAATAGATTGATTAAAGCATCCTGATTAAGTGAGACTGTTGCTACTTCCTCCCACAAATATTTCCGTTCTTATATTGGACAATTCTGTTTTTTACAAATTTACCATTTCCTAATAGTAATCGAGTGTTTTTTTTAATTTCACCTCATAGTAGGCTGTGGATAGTCTTTGTGAATGCACCTTACTAAAAAATGTCATTATCAAAAGTCAAATCGTTCCAAGCACTTCGAAGACTATTGTTCCTTGGGAGAGTGAAGAGTTGTCAAGTTTGTTTTCACAGTTTTAGATTTGTATATTCTTTAGTCTCACTCATCTAACGCCTAATTAATAGAGTTAATCTGTCTTTTTCGAAACACTAGTAACTGATTGGAACAATTTAAATTTTTATAAAAAGGGTGAGGTTATGAAAACCTACTTCAATATTGAAATTTTTTTTAGTAAGGTGCATTCACAAACAACTATCCACAGTCTACTATGAGGTGAAATTTAAAAAAAAAACACCCGTTACCTCACTTCGCATACAGTTTTCCCCCAAAATTTGTAGTTAATTTGTTGATGCGAATCTTTTTGCATTATTCTTTATACCAATGCAAAGCTATGAATGTTGTTATAGTTATGAATATAGTTATATAATTAGGAAATTGTGTACCTTTAGGTCCAATAGGACGTCCTTCCATGAAATTTAAAACAAAACTGTCTCCTAGTTCTTAAGGCGTCAAAACAGTTGAATTAAATAATTTATGTGAGCCTCTTCCTACACTCGAATTCACATCATTGTATTTTTTTAACCAATCTCTATTGCTAAATGTTCCTTAACCAAACTTGGCTCAGATGAAACCTACATCCAACTATTTATACTTCAGGAAAAATAATTTTTATTCCATTATGAATTACGATTTCAAAATCTGTTACGAAACATGTTGGTTTCCATGAATAACCAAGTACAGAATTTTCTTATATTGAGTAAATGGTTGTAGTTGGTGGTAAAAAAGTGTTTTTAAAGTGTACGAACACCAGTTCGAACACTCTGAGCAGGAAAATCGCGTTTTAAAATGCAGCTCGAGCAAACAGTCAAGCGTTTTAAAATTAACAAACGCGTTCAAACACTTGCTCGAACACAATTTTCATGCACCAGGTCGTAAGACAGTGCATCGGTGTATGAAATGACAGAACAAGGAATATGATAGAAAATGGGACAATGTATTGAATGTTTTGTGATAAAATTTAAATTATAAATTATACGTCAAAAGAAACTAAAATTATGGAAGTGAACAACATATAGAAATGTTTCTCCTAAATAGTAAGTACAAAACTTGAGTCCTTGAGTAAAAATTCATATTAATCAAATCCAAATCCATTGTAACTATAACAGTAATTAATAAGGAATCAAACTTTTGTTTTGTATGTTTTCAAGATGTACTTATACAAATCATTAGAAGTCAAAATATTACAGCTTGTATCTTAGACTTGCATAGATACCGTTTTGAAATGTCACTAATCGAGCAAGTGCTCTAGTGTCCAGTTAACTGTTCGTGTTGACAGTTCACATTGTGTAAGAGCAGCTGGTACATTTTAAAACCACGGCCAATTAAATAAATCTGTATATATACTTTTCAACTTATTTTTTAATAAACAGAAAGCTGTCGGTACATAACTATCAACAGCAAGAACATGTATTAGAAAAATAATTGCAAACAATGTTTAGTGCAGTAAGGTTCCAAGTAAGGTTGGGTTCCAGTAAGGTTGAAAGTAGGTTCCAATTACGAGTGATTTCACACATGAACGTGTGAATTTATTCCTAAATTCATATTTACACATGAATTCCAAATTTGTGACACTAGATAAAACAATGATACTACTTTCTCTACTATTACTTATTGAACAACTTTCGCCCTTGATTGTCTGCAACTGAATAGAATCTAGGAATTCTTCCACTTCTTCAGAACCCTTTGGTACAGCAGGATATAGCTTCCTTTGGGCTCTTCCTATTATTTCAATGAAAGTCACATCTCTGCTGGTAAACATAGTGTTAAGGTCTTTTGCTGATTCCAACTCTCTGTGCACAACCTTGGATGGTGGTTTCCCAAGATTTTCTTGTTGAACTAGTTTTTGTTTTTCAAGGTTGCTAATTTATTGACGATTTAGCACTTTCTCGTGTTCATGATCACGGTCGTGGTTCCCAGTAAACTTTGAAAATATAAGTTCTGTTGAATTATTCCGAGTATATAATTTCGCGGCAGTTTTTTTATACAGAACAAACAAGTTTCTCCTGTACTTTTTAATGTACTGTATTTATAAAATTTGTAATTTTCATATACATATTAAAATCGGGTTTCTACATTCCTAAGGTGCCAAAATAAAAATAAAAAATGTATTTCTTCTAATTTTTTAAACAATCTTAAAATTGCTTTTTATCATGTTCAACAATTGATATCGATAGAGAAAGTGTTTCTCTAGGGCACCATGAACTTAAAATCGCGATTTTTTTAGTTGTGCGTAGATGGTTATTGCAAAAATATAAACAAATTGAACTTTGCAATAAACTATTTGATGAATGGATATGATGTTTTTACCACATATTAAGCACTATAATCCCCAACTTTTTACAAACAAAGTCGTAGGTTCAATTTCAATTTGACAAACAACTGCATTTTTTGACGTTTAATTGTTAATAACAAGGCCTAATGTTTATAGTCTCCTGGGGTCTTCCTATACGTTTTGTTTCTGTTGGCCTATATTACCTAAAAATCCGGGTGTCCTGCTCGAGGATTCGATGTCAAAAACAGGGTATTTTTTTGCTTATTTGCTTGGCCTATAAACCAATCGCCTAGTAGTAATTACAAGCCATATTTAATCTAATATGGTTGGAGCTGTGCGAACTTACAAATGGTCTACCACTTTATGCCCGAAACTTTGCCACCTCCTATTGTCTCAATGGTGCTGAACATGTATATTTCAAACTATATTTATAAGTTGGTTTAAATCCATTTATTTCCACCCAGGGAGTTTGTGTGCTCGCTGGAACATACTTTTAAGTGAGACCATTTCTGTTTTCTGAGTAAAGGGGTGCAGTGCCTAAAAATTTGCCTCCATTTAAGAAAACAGACTTAATAATTTGGGTTCTAGGAAAATTCACCGCTTACAATTCACCATGGAAAATTCACCGCGAACAATTCACCGCGGCAATATTTCACCGTGTTCACAATTCACCGCCTACAATTCACAGCCCACAAATCACCGCGACAACAATTCACCGTGTAAGTACACAATTCCCCGCCAACAGTTCACTGTCGGGAGAATTCATCGCTTTACATACAGATTTTAAATTTATCTGTTATTAAACTTACAATTTCTTCATAAACTGCTTAGGTATATATTGGTTGTTTTTGCCGTTACATGTTGAAGTTCCATATGTGTTGAGACGAAATTATTTACTAAAACTTCACTTTATTTATAATACGTAATAATTTTACTTTCATCTCATTGCTTACTAGTCTAGGGGCCGGGGGGGGGGGGGGGGGTGTTCGTAGCCTATTAAGGTGCATTGGTTTTAATGACTGATTTTTATGTAATTTAAGCCGCCGAATCCCAATATTGATGCAAAAATTGATGCCAAAATGCAAGGGTATTTATTTATAGGAATTTTTTAGTAAGATAATTAAAAAATATCTGCTGTCATGTTATAAAAAGTTGTTGTACGATTCAAAACGAAAATTTTGAGACGTGCTAAACATCTTTTGATGCATTTTTCGCCGATTTATAACGATTTTTATGAGCGCCCTTCTACTGCGTCTGATATCGCATTTCATTCTATTTCCGTCGGAAATGTACTAAAATTTATTGAACAAGTTTTAAAATGATCGTCTTTACTTACAGCACTCAATGTCATAGAGCTTTTATTACGAATTTTATCATTTATTTTTCAAATAATAATTATTATGTAATTCTTAAATTAAACATTAATTTAATTAATGTTAAGCATTAGGTAATTAAAACTTTATTTTTTAACATTAATTAAATTTAGTGAACATCAATAATTAATGTTAAAGATACGATAGATTATTTCTTGAAGAGTACGTTGAGAATTTAAGTCGTGAATTAAACATATCAGTGTCGCAAAGCTATTTTGTTAAAAGTTGAAATTCTGTGAAAAAAGAAAACGTTTCGAATTGTTGGCGTTGAATTGTGTACACGGTGAATTGTTGTCGCGGTGATTTGTGGGCGGTGCATTGTTGGCGGTGAATTTTCCACGGTGAATAGTAAGCGGTGAACTTTCCGGATAGGAATAATTTGTTCGTCTATGGTCTATGGTGAGGGTAATAAAATGAATTCGTAAAAACACATCGAAAATTTATTAACACTATTGAAGAAAAAAAGACAATATATGTATAATGGTAAAAAATCGAAACAGAAAACTTGATATGACATATATGTTACATTTCTTTGTTATTATAAATGTACCATTTCACTTAAATTTATGGCACGCATACAACTTGCTGTCCATTTAAAAATAAAAGGGTTTAATAGTTTCTTTCCCAAAACTATGTAAATATACACCAAATTAAAAAAAAACAAAAAACTCCTTTGACAATAGTATTAACAGCTAATTTATATCAGTGTGTTTCAAACTGTTTACGCCACATGAAAAACTTTCTGATTATTAAGTAAGTGATTGAGGGAAGTCTATTTTGCCTTACCAGTTTGTAAGACTTACCTTTCCTTTGAAAAAAAATCTTGGAGTAGAAAGTAATACATCATGTAACAAACAATTATCACGCTTTTGCATTTTTTCATACTTTCTTTCTCTTTCCATATTTTTCCGTTTTATTTTATATATGGTTTCGTTTAAGAACTTTTTGCTAACATTCCGTAAGAAACCTGCTTCCCAAAATGAGATGCCAAAATTTTGTAATTTGAGCATGTTTTGGCTCTGGGCAAGTTTTTCAAATAAGGTTCAGTCATGGTTTGAGAATAATCATATAATTCTATCATGAGTTATTTGTCATTTGTTAATTCTTCTCTTGTTATCAGATATTACTGTAGTTTTTTGTTACTTTAGTCAGAAGTGATTTCTTTGTGAAAAATTACGACGTCGGCCTTTATGTTAATTGTATAACTAAATAATTAAAAATTAAACAAGCTTTTTGGTTTTAGTGTTTTAAATATTTCCGTGTTTAATAATTGTCGGTGATGTCGATTGTAAGTTTTCATTTTCTAACTAAAATTTTCTGTGTAATCGTAAGTACTTTCATTTCATCTGTACAAAATTCTAACAAAGGAATTAAAAAGCTGACATTTGCAGAAGGGCATGAAAACGACGTGTCTCGACCACGCTTTTCGATGTTAGTCTCTATGCAATACATATAATATTTAATCATATTTGATTTGAACAGGCTTGTTACGATTCAGTTATAGATTACATTTACTGTACCCTCTGTTATAATAATTTTAACTTACATTGGATTTAAGGGCAGAATTGAGAATATGTAGACTAAATTCTTTCGAAGTACTATTAGCCTTATTATTCATTGATTCACATATACATACATAAATATATTAATATTTAATACATAAATTTGAGAGTTCATCCTAAAACATGACAGAGCAAGGAGAGGTGTTTCAATTATTATACATAAAAAATACAAACATAACATAACGGACTTTGAGGCAATCAACGAAAATATAAAAGTCAATATTAGCATAAAACAGAGGCCATTGGAGTATACGGAATATCAGATGACGAACCCATATCAAAAAAGGATGATTTTTTTTGAACAGGTCAGTGATGAAATCTTAAAAATAGGAAAGTCAAGAGAACTTGGAGATCTAAATAGCAGAGTTGGTCGTAGAACTGACGACGACGTCATAGGCCCTTATGGAGAAATGAATACAAATGACAACGGGGTGAGACTAGTTGCAATGTGCCAGCAACATCAACTAAGAATTAAAAACGGATTCTACAAACACAAAAAGATTCATACATACACATGGGTACAACACACAAGGAATCTTAAATCTGTAATTGACTATGTCATAGTAATAGTCCAGTGGGGTTAGCCAAAAATCATTCAAAACATGGATGTGAAAGGCGGAGCCGAGTTTTTTGCTGGAATCGCTCGAAAATATCATGGTAATTGACAATCCATTACCTCCACCTGTTTTTAGGCCGTGCTAATTGCATACTAACAGTTTATAGGAAAAAGACGCGGAAATAGGCCTATTTTTCGACATATTTTCTAATTTTACTCGAAATATATCAAGTTTATCGTAGATATGTATAGGAACGAAGTTATAGAGCTTGTGATTTGCTACAACATTCCGTGGTTCAAAATTGTAATATTCCATTTGCCGCAGCCACGGCGGATGAATAAGTAAAAAAAAAATGAAAAAATAGCTATTTTTCGGGCGCAAAATAATAATACAAATTATAATGCGATCTTAGTTACGATTTATTCTCGAAAAAGGCTATTTATTCATGAATCGAATGCAGCAAACGAGGTTCCGAAATCTTTTTTAGTTAGTAAGTAATCTAATTGTTAAATAATATTATGTAAATTAGAAAGACATCATTAGAAGAAACATAAATGCCACGAAAAATTGTTTAAAGTTACAAAATTGTTTCTACACATGCTAGAAGGTTCCAGCTGCCATATGCAATGATTTAATTAACAATTTTTTCGGATTAACTCACTCAGATGGTTTTTTAAAGAAGTGGTTCAAATTTCACCTTAATAACAATAATTGAGATATGTTTCCGGTTTTTTTTTATAGTTGAAATCTGAAAGTACCTACTTAAAGGGCTTGGAAAAACGAAACTTTTGACGCTTTCAAGTTCAATTCGGATAATGTAATCCAGAGTTATTGAATCCCAAACTTGATCAGCGATTCTGGGCAAACTAACAACGATTTAACGAAAAAAAAAAAATATTGTCATGCTGGTCCTTTTGTATACTTTCCATATACCTATTTAAGAAAATAATTACCTTTCATAATTTGCCGACAATTAAATCAAGTAGAAGAGCGAATGCGCGCGGAAAGGCTCTCGCCGCTCGAATTTCGAGAGGGGGGGATGGCTGAGCGTAGCGGCAATAAGTTGGATCGACGCGCTCAAAACCGCTGCGCGCTCTTTATTTCAAATTATTTCAGCTTCTAATCAACGAATCTTGACGTTTTTTTTAATCGATATACCGAATCGAGAGGATTTCATTGGAGTGATCATTTTTGTTCTATTTATATAATTTGGCGGGCTGTGATACGTATATTAATTTCCAGCATTTAAATTTTCCAGCTGTAAACGGTTAGTGGTCGATTACTTAGAGAAGAAACACAGTCATCAAATTCGCGCAGGTATACGTCACACCATAGAGCTATCTCTCTTTACCAGCATCAGTGGCGTATGTTTGAATTAAAGGTTAGGGATAAATTATGAATTGAAAATCATTGTTGCTGGACTGCACGTATTTGCAGAGATAAATGTGACTAATGTGAAATACAGCATAACTTTGATTATCCAGGGTTCGATTACCCAAACAAAACGAAAAATTTCACTCTAAAATAATGACGCTACGCCACTTCCACAATAATCGAGCATCAAGGCCAAGTGGTGACGTTATCAGAAGGAAGGAAAAACTTCTATGTCTTGCCAACACTTTAACAATATGTGCTCGACTAGCAGACTTCAACGCAAGGAGGTTGTCCAAGTTCTCATACTTGGCCATGATGAGCAGAAGGAAGGAAAAACTTCTGACTTGCCAAAACTTTACAATGTTTGCCCGACTAGCAGACTTCAACGCAAGGAGGTTGTCCAAGTTCTTATACTTGGCCATGATGAGCAGAATGAAGGAAAAACTTCTGACTTGCCAACACTTTACAATGTTTGCCCGACTAGCAGACTTCAACGCAAGGAGGTTGTCCAACTTCTCACAGTTCGCCATGATGAGCAGAAGGAAGGAAAAACTTCTATGTCGTGCCAACACTTTACAATAGACTTCAACGCAAGGAGGTTTTCAAAGTTCTCACAGTTGGCCATGATGAGCACAAGGAAGGAAAAACTTCTGCTTGACAATTTTTTTTTCCCGTTAAATCCTTGTTCGTTTGCCCAGAATCGCTGATCAAGTTTGGGATTCAATAACTCTGGATTACATTATCCGAATTGAACTTTGAAAGCGTCAAAAGTTTCGTTTTTTCAAGCCCTTTAAGTAGGTATTTTCAGATTTCAATTATAAAAAAAAAACGGAGACATATCTCAATTGTTATTACGGTGAAATTTGAACCACTTCTTTAAAAAACCATCTGAGTGAGTTAATCCGAAAAAATTGTTAATTAAATCATTGCATATGGTAGCTGTAACCTTCTAGCATATGTAGAAACAGTTTTGTAACTTTAAACAATTTTTCGTGGCATTTATGTTTCTTCTAATGATGTCTTTCTAATTTACATAATATTATTTAACAATTATATTACTTACCAACTAAAAAATGTATCGGAAGCGCGTTTGCTGCATTCGATTCGTGAAAAAATAACCTTTTTCAAGAATAAATCGTAACTAAGATCGCATTATAATTTGTATTATTATTTTGCGCCCGAAAAATAGCTATTTTTCCAATTTTTTTTTACTTATTCATCCGCCGTGGCTGCGGCAAATGGAATATTAAAATTTTGAACCACGGAATGTTGTAGCAAATCACAAGCTCTATAACTTTGTTCCTATACATATCTACGATAAACTTGATATATTTCGAATAAAATTAGAAAATATGTCGAAAAATAGGCCTATTTTCGCGTCTTCTTCCTATAAACTGTTAGTATGCAATTAGCACAGCCTAAAAACAGGTGGAGGTAATGGATTGTCATTTACCATGATATTTTCGAGCGATTCCAGCAAAAAAAACTCGGCTCCGCCTTTCATATCCACCCATAATGCTAATTCGACTGGACGATAAGACAAAATACTGCACTTAAAGTAAATGACGTAAGAGCCCATGGAGGTGTAACATGCGGATCAGACCATTACATAGTAAGAGCAAAGTTGGTAGTCCCTAGTCCCATTTAGAGTTAAACAATGTTCAAATAATAGGGAACAAGAAAACGGTCAGACAGAAGAGCTGTCTGACCAGGTTGACTTGGTTCAGGTAGAGATGACAGAGAGATTCAGAAAAGAATAACACAAGCCAGCAGAACAATTTGGTGTCTGAATGGTATACTGTGGAGCAGCAACATCGGAAAGAAACGAAAACATACTATATATGAAACTCTCATTAAAAGCAGTTTAACCTATGGAGCAGAGACTTGGAGAATAACGGAACAAAATCGAAGAAAACTTGAGGCGACTGAAATGGACGTTTTTAGAAGATCACTGGGTGTATCAAGGAGAGATAGAATACGAAATGAGGAGGTAAGACAACGGATAGGAATAGATGGTTCCTAATGACTGATATAGACAGAAAGCAGCTAATATGGTACGGACATGTCCAGCGGATGGAAGAAACGAGATTGCCCAAAATAGCCATGAAGTGGACACCACCAAATCGTAAAAAAACGAGGAAGACCTAAAAGAACGTGGAGAGAAGGTATAAACAAAGCCATGAGTGCTCGGGATCTGTGAGAAGACCAATGGAATAACCGAAACGAATGGAAGTTAGGCATCGGACAACGACGAAAGACGTTTTAAACTGATACATGCATACATTTGAGAGTTCATGCGTCCCCCTAAAAAGTTTCAGGATGTACGGAAGAATAGCGCTAACAATTTCAAGAAATTACAGATAACAATCCTCAAATCTGACCAAACTATTACACCTCAAATGTCATCCAATATGTGGCAAAATTGTTATGGAACATTAGGGTACTGCTAAACCCTGTAATCTATAATTGTGTTAAAATGTGTTCCATTGAAACCAAATGTCAGACTACTGTATGTGTATATGTGTATTGTGTATTTCATAAAGGTATGGACGAGTATTCTCTTTCTAATATTCACTCGTCCAATGTAACGTTCATATGTTCTTTCTTACGAATTGGTCTACATTCAATCTGTATATTGACGGGAACCAATCTATCACAGTACGCTTATATTCTTTCCAGAGCTAATTAAGCACGTATTGAAAAAAAATTACATCGGAATAATAATTCCTCACATAAGTCACCAATACATGCAGCACGTTGGCCGGGTGTTCTTTTCAGCGGACTAAGCGACTCTACTCCTGTTATGACTAGGATTACTCAACTGTGTTATAAACGTAACAATTGTCTACCTGTCTTATATTGACTCTGGAAGGAATGTATTATATGTATCTACCGCTCCAAAACGCATAACTTAAGGAACACGAATAAAAGAAATCCGTTTGGTTAAACACGTTCAAAACGCACTACAAAAGCACATGTTACCTTTTGTTGTCTCGAAATCAGTGTACCTATTGCACCATAGCAAATTACTCGTAATAGTTCGAGTAGAAACAGATTTCAAAAGGAATATTCTTGAATTTTTAAAAAGTAGGGTAATTTGGTGTTTATTTTCAAGTCTTAAACTGACACTGAACATTAAATGTACACTAAGTTAACCTTCATATATATAATTATCTAGAATCTAATACAATATCACATTTTTAAGAGTTATCTAACATCTCAAATATACATATATTCATAAATAATTTTTCTAACACCGAATCGTTCATTACCGATTCGATCATATACTTTAATGTAGGTAACTTAGTATTTTTTTTTATTTCTCATGTTTAAAATTAGTAATACTCTAGTGATTAGAATAGTTTGGTGACATTACTGTGTTGGAGACGAGGTGTTAAAAACATTTGATTGTCATTGGTTTTAATCACAGACCAATAATATAACTAGACCCGTTTGTTTACAAAATAATGTATTGACAAGATCTTAGCACATTCTAAGCGTTTTTTTGCGCTGTTGCATGAATGCAAATGAAGAATTCTCGCTTACGATTTGCTTATACATCCAGCCTACTTCGCCTGCGGTTGGTCAGTTGTACGTGAATCTAAAATAATATAGACTTTCGTTATGAGAGGCAACGTGGCAACATCGCGTCATAGTCTGTCACACGCTAACCTAACCAAACCAAAACTAACCGGGAGTAATTTTGATAAAAATAGGAAACATTTAACGATGGTTAATAGGTGTAAGATATGCAACGTTTATAGCGATGCAGGGAAAGCCTCGGGATTGTCTTTTCATAGGTAAATAAGGAGATTAATTAATGAAATTTTTTGAGGTTATGTATCATCTCAGTGGCGTTCTATCAGTGTTATTATTTTAGGTTTCCTGTAGATCCGATTAAAAAAAATATTTAGATTTCTGTTTTGGGACTTAGCGAAAATGATAACATAACAAAATCGTCCTATATTTGCTCAAAACATTTCAGTAAAGATGATTTTGTGTCTAAAATAGGTGCAACCGACAATGCTAGATATTTAAAGAGAGATGCTGTTTCATTGCCGATGCATCAAGTTTTTGAACCTAAAAGTACTACAAGTTAATTAAATTCTACCCTGTAACTGTGTTTAATAGAAATGTCAAATTTATGAATTTGTCAAAATTCGAAGCGAGACATTTTTTGAATTTAAATTTCAATCTTTTCAATGTAAATTTCAACAAAAACATTATACTGGTTGCCGTGAGAAACAATTATTTCTTAAGATATGAGAAAAAATAGTAATTTTATTAACCATTATTAACCATTTTATTAAACACTAAACCACTTTGAGTCGTTATATCTCAGAAGCTAAGGAGCAAAATAGCAACTTATTATGAATAAAAAGAAGCGTCTTTCCGAGTACTTTCCTGCTGTGTTTTCAGAATTTCATTTAACAAAAAATTCGCCGAGATAATCCATTTGTTTATAAGCAAAAAAAAAAAACGTCACCAACTTTAAACAATGACTGTATCCGTTCTAATAAATATTTTTTAATTCTGACAAAAGTACATGAAAGCTTGTTCCCTCTTATATATGACCCCTAGTTTTATTAAAATCGAATAGTGGAAAAAAATTTAAACAATTTTGAAAATTTTCAATATTTTCCGATTTTTCTGGATTGCAAAATTATTGTGCAAACTCTAATAATCCGATAGAAACGACATTTACTCGATTCTTTTATTATAACTTGAGGATTTTGTACCTGTGATATGGAAGTCTTAACTACATTTTAAAGTGCCTAAAATAATAAGTTAAAAAAAACTTTTTTGGGCCGATTTTTTGTTGTTTATTACTATTTGGCAAAACCGCTAATAAATTTTTGAATTTATAACCTATGCCGTTTTATGTAAAAATAGATTCTGCAACTTTTTCCTCTCTTCAACTTTCTTCTAAATTCAATAATTAAAAAGTTAGAAGCAAAACAATTCTGGAAAAACGCGTTTTTTAATTTTTTTTTTAAATTGTTGAATTTTTAACAATGTTCCCGACCGATGCGCTTCGGAGGATAAGTCAATCCTTATTCTAGACGTTATTCCCGAGGTATTCATGTAAAAACATTGCGGTTACCTCTTATGCCAATCTAAAGCAAATTTCTGACAGATGGCTTGGACTATACTTATTGTATGCATTATTACTGTCATGATGATTTTGATAATCTATGTCCTTCTTTATCATTTGTCACTTATTTCGCACCTTTGTTACCTAGCATGCAAAGGGCTTCATTGCCCGTTGATCTAAATAATAAATAAATTATTTTCTTAATTTTGTTTCCTTTTTGTCCCTTATTATTGATACGCCTATGGATAGCTACTTTGTACGCTGTCAAAATTCGTCAAAGGCGGCCATATTTTCTTCCCCCTTTACACCGCGCCTATCGGCTATGTTGGCATGTAAACAAAGATCAGTTTCTGATGGGAACACCGGGTCTAGTTATATTAATGGTCTGTGGTTTTAATCTAATGATAACTTTTAGAATATCCTTTATTGCATAAAATAAGTTTCTACACATCGAAAATGATACTTCTTTCCGATTTAAAGGACGTTGGTTCGTAAATTTCATGTTATTAAGTTGCCCGTTGTGAATTAGCCTTACAGAAAGATTTGACAAAATTAAATCGATTCTGCGGCTGTTTCATTCCGTAGTCGTCATTTGGTTTAACAACCTAAGGTGGTATAGGATCTGGCGAGCACCAAACGGTTTTTCTCAACATAGCTCCACCAAACCAATTCTCTCTTTCGCTCCTTCGCTCTTCATTGAAGTTAAACGATCGCGTGCACTCGACCCGCACTGCCGCATTGTCCCATTTTAACACCCTAAAGATCACGTTAGTTCGTACTGTTTCCTGTGTAACGAGTTGATTTCGTTCTGCTGCGGTTGCTGTTGCTGTTGCTGCTGTCCGATGGGTATCGTCACTTTCGTCTGGTAGCTCTTCTGTTGCGGAGCCAGTCCTCGGTACAAGGTCTGTTGCTGTGACTGTTGCTGCAGCTGGTGTTGGTGGTGGTGGTGGTGTTGCTGCTCTCTCGCCTCTTTGTACTGTTGATATTGCTGCTGCGTTTGACTGTAGTGCTGTTGCTGTAGTAGCTCACCGTTCGCGTAATAAGACTTGTACTGAAACAGAACGGGGTTGAGTTAGACAAACGAAAAATAGACGTTTTCACATTTTCAACTAAAATCTTGAACCAATTCTTTTCATGTTTTTGTCGCACCTACGATTTTCACCGTTTAAAATGAACACCACTCTATTATTTATTCCGTGACGGAACTGGGAATATAGTCTTCCAATACTTACTAATTAGGATACGGTGCTTATAAATCATTTATTTTGAGGATTAGTTGAGAAAGAAAGCTCTCACTTATGGTGTAAAGTCAATTAACGTATGCAAAGATTTTCTTTATGAAAGATAAAAATATGGTTATAATCTGTAAAATGAGGCATGACGTCAAAATTGATCAATTATGTAACGAGAAATCCGTGAAAATTCATAAAAATACTCTGTAGTGGTTTGTCTCAGAGAGCATATTTATAAGCCACACTTCGTCGGCATTCACTCAAATTACAGAGATGTGAAGATCATACTTTGATTCTTCGAAGCTTCCTTCATGCACTTACGTATGAAGGAAAAATATTCGTTATTGTTAAATTCTAGAAAAGTGGCGTTAGAGAGGGACCAGTTTTTTGCTAATAATCAAATTGAATATCTCTTAAAAAAATATCCATCTTATTTCAGGTTTTTTTATCTAACATTTTTGCCAAATTTACAAATATTTTTTTGCAAAATACCCATTAGATTCTAAGGAAGCAATTGTTTGTAGCGTATCGCAATAATTGCAGCATTACCGTCTTTTCCAAAAAAATACCACCCTGTAGATAATTTTTTTATTATGATCTGGGTTATTTTTTGTTTGATTGTTCAATATGTAACACGTGTACCGAATATAAAGAAGCAGCAATCTTGAGTAAAGCGCACAAAACATATAAAACCTAAAGGCTTCCTGTATTTTTACAGAACGAAAATATATCGGACCTACATTTGTAATAATGTTAATTAAATTGACATAACCTCACTTTTTTAATAAAAATTGAAACTGCTCCAATCAGTTACTACTGTCCTGAAAAAGACAGCTCACTCATCTACACCTAATTAATAGAGCCTAGCCAAGCTTAACATGCTTTTTAAAAAGCGGCGTTATCAGAGACAGAAGCTTCAAATAAGTTTCTTCGTCCATATGAAGGTAGTTATGCCAGTCTTTGGGTGAAAATTTCAATTCATTTAATAAATTAACCTGTGAATAATGTTCTCTTTTCATCAACCAGTCTTTACACCATATAGTTCGGTGCCTTTTAGGTGTTTTCAGTTTTTTTGTAGCAAATATTAAGCCAACTATCGCCAAAGCGTCGTCAATGGATGCCATCGTCGCAACACAACTTGCCTGCTCCATGATTTTCTCACAAATGATATGGTTCAAGTATATAGTCTTTTAAGAGATATACCGTTTTTATGACTTTGACTTATCAAGCTGTTTATAGCGTTCCCGTTGCGAATGTCAATAAACCGAATTAAAATTCTTCCCGGAACCCTCGGTCGAACGGACCGTTAGGCCAACCAATAGAGCTAAATAAGAATACATTTTCGCACTACAATTTAACCGGTCACAACCTATCGTGTAGAGGATAGTTCATAGATGAAAACCCACCTTTTTGCTCCAGCGAAATCGGTGTTGGAATTTTTATGAACAAATTATAGTGCAAAAATGCATTTTTTTTTTGTTTTTTCGAATATTGCTAAAAGTAATGAAGGGATCGTTATACGACCTATAGGACTTTTGTAGGGAATCACAACACCTAGAAAATGGTTTGCTACACAACACGATCGGACTATTCTTCACTGAGAAAATCCGAAAAAACTCCCAAAAATTTATCTTTTTTGAAAAATTCATAATTTCGACAAATTGGAGACTGGACAAACCACTGACCTTTAATCTAGTTAGACGGATCAAGTCATTCATAAATCGCTTTGGAAAGCAATCAATCATAAGTTTTCAGGAAAAAATGAATTCATCGCATTGGCAACAGCGCAGGCATGCTTTATCAAAACAAATTATGAAGTGGCAGATGGTGCGGCTCGGTATGTTTATATATTAAATTGTACATTTTATTGACTTGGAATGTGCGAATTAACATCGATTTTATGTATTGGTGAAATGAGGATGAAGATAATGTCCCGAAAGTGTGTAAAGAATTCCCAAAAGCAAGAAAACCGCAAAATAATGCCGTGTAGCCCGTGTATGCCATTGGCAACAATGCACAAACGAATTGAATTAATATGAATGAGTAAAAAAGCCGCTACTCGAAACGGAGTAAAGATGACGTAAAGCAGGTACGCCGTAGTAGGGTAACGTTGCCAATACCCATTTTATTTTTTCCGCTATTTTCGCTAGTTAAGTATTGTCGTACTGTGTCTTCCGTTGCTTTCTGTCAGTTTACTTATTTACAATAGGAAAATACACAGATAATTTTGTATTATATCATAAAAAGTTGAACCACTTCGCGCTAAAGGCGGCTTTTTTCATAGGAATAGTATCATTTCGGAGAAATTCGCGTTGTTTAAAAACCTTGATTACAGGGCAATGGAACAAACTATCTTCGGGATAGTGACAATATGCAATTTATGTGTGCGGAACATGGTTCCCGGCGGATGTACAGTTTTTGCACAAACGCGTTATAAACAATTTTCACACCTCTAGTAAATTGTGCGATTTTATGGGAAATCGATTTTTCTTAATTCTGCAAGCGGCATTTTGAATCAGAAAC
This sequence comes from Cryptocephalus moraei, assembly GCA_946251905.1. Taxonomy (NCBI): domain Eukaryota; kingdom Metazoa; phylum Arthropoda; class Insecta; order Coleoptera; family Chrysomelidae; genus Cryptocephalus; species Cryptocephalus moraei. Next base: position 18,013,988 of record OX276466.1, read on the forward strand.
CAGTATCTTTAAAACGTATATCTTGGATTTTCACGTAAGAAGTGGGAAATCTCCGAAAAAAAGGCCCTAAATGTTGCTCCGAACCCGCGAAATCGCTTCGAGACAGACTCGAGACTTCGAGACAGGTAGCTGTGGCGGGGGAACCAGCCAACGGAGGAGAGTGTATACGTTGCGTGGCAGGTTAGCGGCAGAACATACTCTCCTCCGCTTGCTGGTTCCCCGGTGTGAAAGGTGTGAAAGAGGGTGTGAAAATTGTTTATAACGCGATTGTACAAAAACTGTGCATCCGCCGGAAACCATCTTCCGCACACATAAATTACACATTATTCCCTATCACTTTCCCGTAGATAGTTTTTCCAGCCTCCAATTTGTCGAAATTATTAATTTTTCAAAAAAGATAAATTTTTGGGGGTTTTTCCGGATTTTCTTAGTGAAGCATAGTCCGATCGTGTTGTACAGCAAACAATTTTCTATGCTTTATAATTCCCTACAAAAGTCCTTTTGGTCGTATAACGGTCCTTTTATTACTTTTCGCAATATTCGTAAAAAGCTAAAAAAATTGCATTTTTTGCATCATAATTTGTTTATAAAAATCCTGACACCGATTTCGCTGGGGCAAAAAGGTGGGTTTTCATCTATGAACTATCCTCTACACCAGTGGTCGCCAACCTTTTCGAAAATAATCGACATAACTACATCAGTCATAATAATATAAAAAAAAAATCTTATGTAGGTACAATAGCATATCAAATACTACCAATTTTATTAATGATTTTTAATGAGAAGGCTGACACTCCGACAAATTGACAATTTTATTGATGTTTGGAGTATAGTTTGAAACAGCCATCCGAATACAATTATCCAAATGTTCATCTGTAAGTCTATTGCGATATTTGTTCTTTATAAACTTCATATTGGAGAAAGAAGACCCACACAAATAGGTTGAACTAAACAACGCTTTCACCTTCAGAGCAACACGACACACAACTGGATATTTTTCTTTGCTTACTAAAGGCCAGATATATTTTGTATTCGACACTAATGATTTCAAAGTTAAATCACTTTGAAACGCAATCACTTCCATTTCTGTTGCAGCGATGTCTTCGCCAAAGTTTTGCATAACACAAGTTGCAAACTGTTGGATATCAATTTCCATGAAGGGTGAAACGACAAATTGCGCTACTAAAGCAATTTCGTTGAAGTCCTGGAAACGATTTTTGAAGTTATCCTTTAAGTTAGAAACTATTTCTACGTGAGAACTACTGTCATACGGTTCTAAATGATTTTGAGATATTTTTTTCTGAAAGAATAGGAAAATGCTTGGTATCGCGGTTGATTAGGTTTTGTTCCCAAAACTCAAGCTTTTTGTTAAATGCTTTTACATCAGAAATCATTTCCGCTAGTTCCTTGTCTCTCCCCTGAAGCTGCATATTAAGTTCATTTAATTTTTCTGTGAGATCCACTAGAAAACCAAAATCTCTAAGCCAGATTGAATTTTCCAGTTCGGGAATCGATTTATCGCGTTGTTTGAAAAACGAAACTACGGCAGATAGGACATCATTGAAACGTTTCAGCACTCGTCCTCTACTTAACCATCGGACTTCGGAGTGAAGAAGTAGTTCCCCGTTCTGGCAGTCAATTTCATCTGCCAAGGTTTTGAATAATCTTCTTTGTAAAGCTTGAGCTCTAATCTTGTTCACAATTTTTACAACTAACTTCATAACATTGTTTAGTTTTAGAAAATTTCCACTTAAGGCTTGCTGATGGATAATGCAGTGGTAAGAGAGAAATTATCCTACCATAGCTGGAGCGCCGTCGGTTGTCAGGCCTACCAGTTTCGATATTGGAATTTTCTCAGAAGAAATGGTATTTTTCAAATGAGAAAACAACTCCTGTCCAGTAGTATGTCCTTTCAATGGAATAAACTTTTAAAGATCATCTTTGATCGTAAAATCACTAAAAACCATCCTGATAAATACGGCCATCTGTTCAGTGTCAACCACATCAGTTGATTCATCAAGTTGCAGTGAAAAAAAAACACAGTTGTTTAAGTCACTTTTCAACTGCGTAAAAATATCATTGCTCATCACCTCTACGCTCTACTCGTCGCATCACTGTATTAGCAGACAGTTGTATGGATTTGATAGACATTATTTCGTCTTTATTTCTAAAGTTGGCAAATAACGAGTCTGCAGCTTCTAAGAACGCCTGTTTTATCATCTCTCCGTCTTCGTAAGGTTTCTTCTTTTGTGCAATTATCTGGGACACACGGTATGATGCTTCAGTTGCAGATTTGTTTTTGTCGACTGTTTTTAAAAATATGGATTGCTGTCCAATTAACTGGGATTTTAATTGCTTCAATTTTTCCTTTCTGGCAGCAGAATTTAATGGAAATGATTCGTCAAATTTCGAATGTACAGTTTTATGATGCCTCTCAATATTTCCTTTCTTAGCAACGGAGACAGAAGTATTACATAACAAACAAACATTTTTACCTTTAACTTCTGTAAACAAATATTGTTCTTCCCATTCCGAATGGAAATCATACGTTTTCTTCACTTTCTTACTACTGCTTGCCATGTTTTTAATTGCAGGCCAACTCTAATACGATTGTAGTTTTGTTTCAAAGTAACTACTGTACTGCTGACACTACTCACTACTGTACCACTTCCACATGTACGGACGGACTTATTCAGCTAATACCGCCGCGAGGCCCGTCTTACGTATTGTAACGTTTATTTTACGAATTTATTTACACTAATACTAATACTAGACACTACTTAATTTATTTACACTATTACTAAACTAATTTATATAACACACACTTAACTAATTAATTTATATCACACTCTTAAACGCTCTCGCTATTTCGCTATTTACTCTCGCGGCTTCCGTCTACTTCTTCCGGCTCTCGTCCGCCGCGTGCACTTTTATAGTCCCTCATAATGTTTTCCCGACTTTACGCGATAATTCCATAACGCACTCGATTGTTCTTTTAATAATGTTTACATTACATAAATTACTTTCCCCAAATAATAATCCGGGAGTATTCATGGAGCTGTCTTTTTTTATAGAATTCAATTAAGCGTCGCGGCAATTCCTTTTGAAGTAGCCGCTCAGGTCTGATATGAGTAAACACGTCTCGCGCTGTTTACTTTTCGCATTACAGTATTTATACGTGTTCATACCGTTCATAGACGAGGACGAGATCTTTCTCGAAGACGTCGGAAGCATATTGCACACCGCAGCGTTGCCGCTAATAATGTTTATTATGACAATTTGCTACGTTTAGGTATAGTTTATTTTAGCGATTAGTTTGTATTTTCAAATATGTTGGGGCTATCAGAATTCCCTTCGCGAGCACCCGGTCGATCTTGAGCGACGGGTTGGCGACCACAGCTCTACACGATAGTATAGGATGTGACCGGTTAAATTTTAGTGCGCAGAAAAATCTCTATTGGTTGGCCTACGTATTCGGAAAATTGAAACAAACATTGAAGCGAAATAATTTTTTAAATCAAATGCAAAGTAGTGGCTTACATTTTATCAAATTATCGTGTTATAACAATGTAGATACGAAAATGGACATAAAATAATATCTATAACTATGAAACTATGTATTAATATTCAAGATATTAATACATTTTAAATATCCTAAGTACGGTTGGTTTTTGTCGGCATGGGTCAGTGAGGAGTCCAATTATTATAATCTTTATTTATTACTGACGAAAAACCGCAACACTTGAAGAGTCAAAATCATAAAAACGATATATCTCTTGAAAGACTATACTTATGCCGTCTGTGCTCATACTCGAATGATGTGTGCTTGTGCAAGTCTAAGCTTGCGCAAGTATATCGTTACCTGTGTGTCTGCCATTAGTTGACATATTTCCTGGCCTGATGACAGGGGACATATCCCGCTCAATACACTATTTATTGCTCAAACTCAGATGAACATCATTTGGTCATATAGAGTGTCAGGTTGTTCAGGACTGATTGGCATTTCAAAGTTACATTTATTACATTTCTGTTTACATGCGGCGATACCGCGAAACATTCTTGTCTCTTGTTCTCGCCCATGTGTCTCGTAATATCGCGAGACACATCTAGGCTCCGATATATGTAGAATAAGAAGAATACATGAGAAGAAACGAGATTTAGTCGGCTTGTTAAGTTGCTATGGTTACTATTGTTCGAAGCAGTGGTGGGAATGGTGACGCTCTAGCAATAAATAGAAAGCTATTCAATATAACGGGTGTTCAGTAAAATCCGTAATCTAGCAACAGTTGGATATTTATGAAAGAAGACAGCGAGAGATGGATGTCGTAGATTGATACTGGCGCGCAATGAATGACATTTTAATTTTTTGAGGTTAGCTGTGACAGTTGGGTCTTGGTGTGGAGTAAGTGTGTTGAGTCTTTGTGTCTAAGCTGCCAAGGCCAATATTCACCACAGGCGAGAGTCCTTTAAAAGTTAAAAATGGTAAAAAATGAACAACACATTAGAGATTTTCTAAGTATTATGTCTATGATTTTATACTTAACCCATTCCATGACGTGTTTCGACATTTGTGACATTTACCATTTGTCAAAATTTTTACATAAGATATAAGTCAATATGACATAAAAATTCCAACGGTTACTAGATTACGGATTTAACTGAACCATCTGAACATCCGTTATTATATTCATAGGTTAAAAAATAATCACTATGCCCCTTTAGTGTCTTCTAACAAATACAAATTATTCGTCTTACTATTCGGCTTTTAAGTATTAAAAAGAAACAGTATTAGTTTCAATCACTCTTGTGGTTCGAGGAAAACAGAATCTGCAGGACTGAAAAAATGAAGTCTTCGCCACTTTTCAGAAATTATATTAAACTTTTATTGAGGTGACCGGTTTCGGTATTACACCATCATCAGACCTATTAATACATTAAATATATTCTGACTTAAATATTCTAACGTTTATTTTAATTTATTTACACAGTTCTAAGCACTACCTAATTTATTTAGACTATTCCTTAACTAATTAATTTATATTACACACTTAACGCGCTAATTTATTTTTACACTTATCGCACTTTTTCACTCATGACGGCTTCTGGTCTACTATCTCTCTTCGACTGGAGGCCCGGATACTCAATAATGTCTTTTTCAGAACGGACCAGATGATTCTTTCTCTGATTGGACATTTCCAGATTGTTCGAGAAGGTTTTTATGGTCGCCTTTGAACTGCGCCGCCTGCGTCAGATAAGAAGGAGCACGCTTCACGCTGGTGTTTACATTTCGCGGTACTATATCTATTCTCCAGCTAAAAGCCTCATCTGGTATCTCAATGTTGGTAGTTGTATAATATTGCGATGGAAGTGTTGCCCAAGTTGATAAATTAATAATTCTATACAGTTTACAAGGAAGAGTTTTTCTTTTTTGTACTTCAAGACCAGGTTATAATATTTCTTTGCATGTGTACACTGGCGGGAACTAACCAAAAGTAAGGAAAGTGAACGGTGGTATGGAACCGAACGAATATTAAGGTGAAGAACATGGAACTTATAGTAACTGACTTGGAAATACCGCACTATCCATATACGCGAAAAAATTAATGACGTAGAAAATTTGGGAGAGGGGATGGTAACCCATGGCAACTGTTTCTAAACATTTTTTTTTCTTATGGGAGATTAACATGGGAAAATTTTCAAGCAGCTGGTAATCCACGTCAACGAAATTTCTTAACGATCAGCTGTGGAAAATAAGAAACATTGAAGTATGTAGTTTTCTTGTATCCGTATCCGTATCCTTCAGGATCCATAAAATCAGCGGTACCCAACTGTACGGGGAAATTCTTAGCCTTTACTATACCAACTGGTCTACTTATGGGTACGTTATTGTTCTGTTGTTTCTGGCACCATTGCAGAATGACTTGCTCTAGGTCCGCAAATTTAGATTTCCTGATTTTCTTACAACTCCCCTCCGGTTCAGCCTGTAGCATTTTGTCCTTGTTTTCCAAACAGTAGAGACAGAGGATAGTATAAGCCTGAACCGTTGTCCGATATCACTCTTCTTGTTGCCGTTTTGTACAACATGAATTAAACAAATTTTGTTTGTATTAACAAGCTTTTTTTGAATGTTGAACTAAAACTAACCGAGGCGAGAGGGTCGGCAATCATGTGGAGATTACAAACAATTTAGAGTAAAATAACGAGTACCTCTGGACCTGCTGGGATAGATATTGTCACGTGCAATATAGCGACCAAGCAATTAAATAGGAGCAACACGTGAATTTTTCAAAATATAATATTGTAACGTTTATTTTCTAATTTATTTACATTAATTGAACACTAATTTATTTAACACACTTAGCTACTTGTACACTAGACTAGACACTACTTAATTTAATTGTACTGCTCCGCTTTCGGATCGTATGTCGCGTTCACGTCTGCTTCTCTACTTCTAGTCATCTCGATCACAAGCCCGCTTATATATACTCCTTGATTCTGATCTAGAACCTTCTCGTATACTCTCCAGTAGGTTCTAGATTGTTCTTTTAATAATGTTTACGTAGGAAATGTTCAGAAGGTCATAAATTACTTTTCGTAAACAACAATCCGGGAGAATTCATGGAGCTGTCTTTTAAGCGTCGCAGTAATTCCTTTGAAGCATCCCGCCGAGGTAAGACGGGAGTAAACACACTTCGCCCTGCGGCTGACATTTCGCGTTACACTGCCCCCGCCTTAGAGACGTTTCGTCCTGGAACGTATCCCTGGTAGGCCCATGCAGGAACCTGCAGTTAGCCCCCCGCTTACAACGGGACGTGGCGTTAAAATAACAGGGGACCGTCTTCCCGAGTCGACATAGTGCAGGCCCAAAACAGCAGACTAAAACTTCCACTCCGGTATTCTTCAACACTACTTCCAGCATATTCCGGACAACCCTCCAGTCCAGCTGATCTCGTCCAGCACCTAACTTGGGGACAGCTAGCTTCCTGATGTCGAGCTCCAGCAGTCGGTCTCGTAGCCTATGCAAGGTTCGCCATACATCGTAATAACATGGTTTAAGGGACCCGATCTCCTTCGTAACCAGATAAAAGATGTGTCTTACATTGTCACGTAGTTCCAGAACCTTGCCAATTTCCGGGAGTTGCGTGAGTTGTTCCAAGCGCCCGTACTTCTTCTTGAAAACCGTGGCGGTACCTCGTGACAATACCAGGTCGGCGGACACACAATGGGCCAACGAGTATTCTTCAGGTACGCTGAACAAATCCTGTTGTTTTTCACAGGTTACCCCATACCGTGCTTTTCCGGTACCCCCGTAGGCGCTCATAAATTCTCCGAACGAAAGTTCGTTCTCCTGCGCCACCGTGTTTCTTACCCGGGAAACCTCCGCCCCATCGTGCGACCCCTCATAGGGTGCCAACCGATTGAAGTGCACCACTCTCGGCTTGCCGTTTGGTAGTTTGCTTACCCGGTAGACCACGTCATTGATTCGTTTCTTTACAACATAGGGACCTTTCCAATTGGTCTGTAACTTAGGGGACAAACCACGTTTCTTCGGTGGGTTGTACAGCCAAACTCGATCTCCCATTTGGTAACCACCCTGTTTAGCGTTGATGTCGTAACGCTCTTTGATGCGATCACTGGCGATATTTAGTTGGTACCGGACTTGATCGTGAATCTCGTTCATCCTTTTCCGCATCCGGGAGACGTAATCTTCCCCCGAACCGTCCTCGTTCGGTCTAGCGCCAAAGATTAGATCACAGGGCAATTTAAGTTCTCGCCCGAACAGGACTTTGGCTGGAGTTTGTCCTGTCGACTCATGAACCGCCGAACGGTAGGCCATCAGGAAGAGCGGCACGTGTTCGTCCCAGTCTCGTTGATGTGACGAGACCATTTTCGCCAGATAGCGGTTGAGGGTGCGATTCATTCGTTCTACCATGCCGTCAGACTAAGGGTGAAGGGCCGTGGTTCTTGTTTTTCGTACCCCAAACTTCTCACAGATCCTCCGGAATAGGCCACTCTCAAAGTTTCTTCCTTGATCCGAGTGTAATTCCATGGGTACTCCAAACCGGCAGATCATCTCCTTCACTAGCACATCGGCCACTGTCTCTGCCTCCTGAATAGGGAGAGCGTACGCTTCTACCCACTTTGTAAACTAGTCCATCACGACCAAGATGTATTTATTCCCCTTTTCGGTCTCGGAGAAGGGTCCTGCTATATCAATAGCGATCCTTTCGAAGGGGCTTCCGACGTTATATTGTTTCATGGGAGCTTTCGGTCGTCTTTGTGGCCCATTACTTGCGAAGCATGTAGTACATTTCTTGCAGCTTCTGCAGCGTTTTCTTGATCCCTAAATGTCCACCAGACGATTCGTCGTGAAGGTGCCGCAAGACCTCCGGGATTTTACTGGAGGGAATTACCAACTGCCGTCTTTCCTCCGTCCCGTCTTGGCTCTCCAGTACGCGTTTAAGTAGTCCATCCTCAACCACTAACGAGTCCCACTGTGCCCAATAGCTCTTGAGTTTTGGCGAGCCAGGTGATACCTTTTGCCACTCAGGACGCTCTCCTCCCTCTTTCCAAACCAGGATTTCTTTGAGAACCGGGTCTTTTTCTTGCTCTTGTCGTAACGAGGATGGTGTCCATTCCTCGGCGACCACGGTCGTTCGGTAGACTTTCTCGGACTTTTCCTCAGCTCTATGACAATGAGGCCACTCATCAGGACATGGTCTTCTCGAGAGTGCGTCTGCATTTCCATGACTCTGTCCTGGCCGATGTTCTATGACAAAGTCATACTCCTCGAGCCTCTCGATCCAGCGAGCGATCTGTCCTTCGGGATTCTTAAACTGGAGGAGCCATTTAAGAGCAGCATGATCGGTCCGGATCAAAAACCTCCTTCCACACAAGTATTTATGGAAGTGCTCGATGGACTTGACGATGGCCAATAATTCACGCCGGGTGAAGCAGTAATTCCTTTCTGGTTTGGAGAGTACCTTGCTGAAGTATCCAAGGACACGTTCTTGTCCCTCCTGACGCTGCGACAGAACACTTCCAATTCCCACATTGCTCGCGTCGGTGTCCAGGATGAACTGTCCTTCTGGCAGAGGAAAACTCAGCGCTGGGGCACTGGTCAACTTCTTCTTCAGCTCGTCGAAGGCAGACTGGCATTCCTCATCCCAACAGAAGTTTCGTCCTTCTTCCGTGAGCCTTGTCAACGGCTTAGCGACGTCGGAGAACATCCGGACATAGCGTCGGTAGTACGTGCAGAGTCCCAGAAAGCTCCTCAACTGGTGTTTATCTGCCGGTATTGGCCACTCCTTCACCGTACTTGTCTTGTCCGGATCAACGGCGACGCCCTCTCTGCTCACTACGTGCCCTAAGTAAGAGACCTTCCTTCTGAAGAGCTGACATTTCTTCGGGTTCAGTTTCAGCCCTGCACCTCACAGTCTCTGGAAGACGTCCTCTAAGTTTTTCAGATGTCCTTCGAAGGTCTTGCCCATCACGATGACATCGTCCAAATAGACTAGGCACGTTTTCCACGTTAAACCCATTAGCACGCTCTACATCAGCCTCTCAAACGTCGCTGGGGCATTACAAAGTCCGAATGGCATGACTGTAAAATGCCACAGGCCGTTACCGAAGGTAAATGCCGTCTTTTCCTTATCGGCAGGGTCCATTTGGGCTTGCCAATAGCCGCTATTTAAATCCAAGGTCGAAAATATCGTGGATCCAGCAAGGGTATCGAGTGTGTCGTCGATACGTGGTAGTGGGTAGCTGTCCTTTTTGGTGACACTGTTCACCTGCCGATAGTCTACACAGAATCGAGTAGTCCCATCCTTTTTCTTCACCAGTACTACCGGCGAGGCCCATGGACTGTTTGACGGCTCGATGACCCCGTCCCGCTCTAGGTCCCTGATGATTTTCTCGGCTTCCTCCCGTTTGGCCAAGGGCAGTCGTCTTGCTGTTTGTCGAATCGGTCGTGTCTCGCCCGTGTCAATTTTATGTGTCACGACCTTAGTCTTTCCCAGCTTCCCATTCTCGGTGGTAAATATGTCCTGGTACTTGTTTATTAATTCGTGGGCCTTTTGTTTCTGTGTGGGCGAGAGAATCTCACTGGTCTGGGAAAGAATTTGTTTCAAGTCCTGCGGAGTGTGTCAGGACTTTTCTTCCTCACTAACGCCCCTTACGATGGCCGAAGCGGCTATACATGTGCCCAGCTTCGTACCCTTCTTGATGGTGACCGGGTACTGATTGATGTTGAGTAGCCGCACAGGCACTTCGCTTGAGAGAGTAACGAGCGCCTTTTCTTCCAGTACCCCCCGAGCCAGTCGATTGTCATCGTTTTCTGGATCGATCACGGCTGGAATTCCCTCTTCCACAACACCCCTCAGACAGGTAGAGGTGATCGTTTCGCTTCGTTCCGGGAGAATCACATCTTCTGCCATTATTACGTCTAACACAAAGTTGTCACGATTGTGTAGCAGTAATTCTTCTTGATCGATCCTCAACACTCGGTGTCCGAAATCCAACTGGAATCCACGATTCCTCATGACGTCCATCCCCAGTATGACGTCTTCCTCAATTTCGGCTATGAGAACAGGGTGGTCAAACTTTACTCGTCCCAACGTCATGCTAACCGTTGCTTCACCGTGTATTACTGCCATCTCCCCAGTGGCAGTTCTTAATTGCCAGCTACTTGGCCTAATCTTCCTACGGTCCCTCACAACTTCCGGGCGTACGATCGTCTTCGTAGCTCCCGTGTCCACAAGCATGGCGTGGGATCTCCCGTCGATAGTGCCATCGACGTACGCGCTCCCCAATTGGTGGGAAAACGAGGCTATACTGGCCCGGAGGTTTCCACTGCTACGGGTCGACGTTCCCCCTTTCTTATCGACCCGCATTAGTTTTCCTGGGCCTTTGCCGGCGCCGCTGTTCTGGGCCGCTTGCAAGAACTCTTCACATGGCCCACTTCGCCACAGTTCCAACAGCGAACTACCTTCTTCTTCGCCGACAGCACTTCCATGATCTGCTGTAGGACTCTTTCCACGAGTTTTTCAGTGTCTACTTCCTCTGTAACCGCTCGAACACGGCCGTGACCGCGGGAGGCTTCCATGGCTGCATCATGCTCCAGTGCAATGGCGAGCGCGTCCATTAATGTTTTCGGTCGAGGTAGTGGGTTCCGTTCCGTTACGTTAAACGTATCAATCCTGCATACGTATCGTAATGCGATACGTGACGTATTTGAACCGTAGAGCATTTATATGGCTTTTATGCTGTGTTCTGTTATGGTTCTGTCCTCTACGATAACGATAAGAAACATAACCACATTTATTTGTAATCTTTGCTTGCCTTAAATCTTTGTAAAATAACAGCGATAACAGCGTAGATTCAGTAGTGCCAGTAGGTATCTTTACTGCCTTTTGAGTAGTGCGAAATGGACATAAGAAGGAAAAGAGTGTTTTACAGCGAAACTCAACTCAACATGTCATGGCATAAGTTAAAGGCGTTGAAGCACAAACAACAGATTTGTCTTGTCGGTTGCAAATAGATAGGTTACGTGTTACGTTTAACTCTGCTTTAGAACATTTCTTATCCCTCACGTATACTGTTTCGTTACGGATACGGATACGTATACGTGTCCAAATATATGATGTTGCTTTATGTCTCTATTATTTTGGCATATTTTTTAATGGTTTCCTGAAGGAGGCTGCAAATTCAAAATTACGCCGAGCTAAGCACTTCGCAAGAGGGGAGCTTGTTGGGCGGAGAGACAGTAAATGATATTTGATTATTGGTCATGGGGGTAAGAGTGGGATTTGAATTAGGGACATTTTTGGGAGAAATTTGGGAAAGAGAAAGAAGGAGAGGATGTAGACAGGGGATTCGGTAGAGGTCAGTTGTGGGTTAAGGTTTGACTTGACGAATTTTTGCTGAGATTGCCATAATGTGAGTAGACCAAACTTTTGGATTAGCGAATGAGTTTGGATAAGTTTGTGAAGTTAAGTGTTAACTGTTGGTAGTGAGTCGTCGGATCAACCCTTTGTAGCCTAGTGGCTCTTTTCGTCGGATTAACCCACTGTAGCCTGGTGACTATTCTCGTCGAATCAACCCTCTGCAGTCTGGTGGCTATTTTCTTCGAGTCAACCCTCTGCAGCCTGGTGGCTACAGTGGTGCATCCCTCGACGCTTGTTGGCTAAGAAGCAGATTGCCGAGGACAACGCTGGAGGTGATTTCACTAGTAGTGTGAACTTGTGCTATTTTCCGTATTTGTTATCGACCCGCATTAGTTTTCCTGGGCCTTTGCCGGCGCCGCTGTTCTGGGCCGCTTGCAAGAACTCTTCACATGGCCCACTTCGCCACAGTTCCAACAGCGAACTACCTTCTTCTTCGCCGACAGCACTTCCATGATCTGCTGTAGGACTCTTTCCACGAGTTTTTCAGTGTCTACTTCCTCTGTAACCGCTCGAACACGGCCGTGACCGCGGGAGGCTTCCATGGCTGCATCATGCTCCAGTGCAATGGCGAGCGCGTCCATTAATGTTTTCGGTCGAGGTAGTCTCAGGGCCCTCTGCAGTTCCTGGTCCCGCAGCCCGCTCACGAACGTCTGCACTGCGAGGCACTCCATCATCTGTTCCGGTGCCGTGGGATACGCCAACCTCACTAGTCTGGCTACGTCCGCTTCGAACTCCTGCAGGGTCTCGTTCGATCTCCGACGGCGATTGGACATCTGGGATTGATGGACTTGCTCCAGATGTGTTTGGCCGAACCGCATTTCCAGTCGCCTCAGCAGCTCCTTATAATTCCCGGCTTCCTCGGTGGATAGCGTCTGAAGAACTTCCAACCCCTCTCCACGTAAGGGAAACAGCTTTCTCGTGAGGGGACCAAGCATTAGCCTTCGCTGCTGCCTCAAACTGCTTCTTGTAGCTGGCCCACGGAATTTTTCCGTCGAACGTTGGGGGCGTCACTCGATTGGTGGATATCGAGTTCTGTTGAACGACCGCCTTTATTTCTTCCTTCGTCTCGCCGCTACTGACTCGCTTTAGTCGTTCTTCCAACTGCTTCGTCTTCTGTTCAATTTCGTCTTCTTTCCCCTCGCCGCTACTGAGTTGTTCTAGTCGTTCTTCCAACTGCTTGATCTTCTGTTCAATCTCCTTACGCTGAGCCTCAATCTGGTCGGTTATCTCTTCCCTGTGGGCGGCGATTTGAGCAGAAATATCTTCCCTCTGGGCGGCGATTTCTTCCCTCTGGGCAGCGATTTGAGCAGTGATGTCTTCCCTCTGGGCAGCGATTTGAGCAGTGATGTCTTCCCTCTGGGCGGCGATTTGAGCAGTGATGTCTTCCCTCTGGGCGGCGCTTTCTTCCCTCTGGGCGGCGATTTCTTCCCTCTGGGCGGCGATTTCTTCCCTCTGGGCAGCGATTTGTGCAGTAATATCTTCCCTCTGGGCGGCGATTTGGGTAGAAATATCTTCCCTCTGAGCGGCGCTTTGGGTAGAAATATCTTCCCTCTGAGCGGCGATTTGGGAGGTAATATCTTCCTTCTGGGCGGCGATTTCTTCCCTCTGGGCGGCGATTATTCCCTCTGGGCGGCGATTTGCTTCGTGATGTCATCGTCTTCGAACTCGAAAACTTCCGGGTCCTGGCCATTTTCTTTCAAAAATGCCGAGAGTCGGTCCTGGAGTTCGGTCTTCTTCCCTCCTGTTTCCAATTCCCGTTCCTCGAGTTCTTTTTTTAACTCGGCCACTTTTAATTCGCGTAACTTCTACATGATCCGCTCTTCTGACACCAAAGTAACGTTTATTTTCTAATTTATTTACATTGATCGTACACTAATTTATTTAACACACTTAGCTACTTGTACACTAGACTAGACACTACTTAATTTAATTGTACTGCTCCGCTTTCGGATCGTATGTCGCGTTCACGTCTGCTTCTCTACTTCTAGTCATCTCCTCGATCACAAGCCCGCTTATATCTACTCCTTGATTCTGATCTAGAACCTTCTCGTATACTCTCCAGTAGGTTCTAGATTGTTCTTTTAATAATGTTTACGTAGGAAATGTTCAGAAGGTCATAAATTACTTTTCGTAAACAACAATCCGGGAGAATTCATGGAGCTGTCTTTTAAGCGTCGCAGTAATTCCTTTAAAGCATCCCGCCGAGGTAAGACGGGAGTAAACACACTTCGCCCTGCGGCTGACATTTCGCGTTACAATATTTAAAGACATTTCTTAGCCCAATACATTTATTTATTTAAGTCGACAAACTCGACTGCCGAAAAAAAAACAACATTCGACGCGAATAAATAACGACGGCAATAAACATTCGAGAACCGTCATTACATTAGATATTAGATAGTCATCGTGGATTCATTCAGACAGTCTATGTGTTAGTCGCTGCCCCTGAAAAAGATTTCCCTAGGCAATGCCTCCAGATTCCTGGCAGTACCCTCACGCCCTCTGGAGAATCATGTAAGCGCCATCATTATTTAATGGACTCTTGTAGCTCATTTTCCACTTTGTTTCTTTTGTACGTGTTTTGTCGTTCTTTCATGATGTGTTCAATCTCGCTCTCCCCTAGGTAATTTATTCAGAACTATTACTCACCATCCCCGTGTAAACACTAATAAATATCTTTAATTTGTTTTACTTATTAATTCTACTTTAGCACCTGAGCTATCACCCTCTAAAACGAGCTCCCCTCAGGAACCGTGAGCCCCGAGGACGTGACAATATTTTTGATTTCTAGGTGACTTTACACATTTTACATATTTTCTGGTAGTATAACATGCATTTTCTTTTGTCAGAATTTCGTTACCTTTTGAATATTTGTATCGCTATAGGGGAGAATTACTGGTTATAGGGTAGTGGGTTCTAATTGACAATCAAACATCAAACCCAGCTAACCATTGTTTACTCTTTAGAGTTTTTCGTTATAGAGTTTTTAAATCGAAACTTTTAATATTAGCTTACTCCGAGAGACGTGCGGTAAAAGTAGTGTAGAGAGTAGTATAGAAGTGTAAGTGTAGAAGTAAATGAAAAAGAGTGACAGAAAAATGCGACTGACACCGCAGAGAGAATGGAAGTTCTCCCATTCTCTCTCTTGTATAATCGGTCAATCCATTTTATTTTCATGAGGAGGGGAGGAACGTAAGTTGTTGTGTATATCTTCATTATACAATGTGTTTCAAAATGATTGTCATCTAGTCGGCTGTGGAATTCCCTTGTAAAATAAAAAAAAAAACGCCTTGCGAAAATAGGAGTTTCTACTAGCTATACATAACCTCAAAATAACCTACTTAATCTGTTTTAACTTCTGGTTTTTCTCTGTCAAAAGAAAACGAATTATGAGTATTTGTCTATTTGTGGTATTTGTTTTGGCCCTGAAAAGGGCCATTAATTACCAGCAGTACTGATTGCCAGTTTCATAATAAATGTTCGAAGTGTCACTTTGTTGTCAGAATTAGATAGGTACAAATCACTAGAGCGCGGCACATCAAAAATTACACGCACAGAAATTCCAACGCCAACTAGATGACAATTATTTTAAAACACATTGTATTTCCAAGAACAGGGGAAGTAGGACAGATCGATGTATGTAGATCGGTTCATTAAATTTTTGAGTAGGAGAGGGGGAGGTAAGTTGTTAGTTTGTTACGTTTCATTTGTTGAGCCCGCGTTGGAAGACGTAGTTCGGTCCTGACTGTTGTTTATTTTCAGTTTACACGGAGCGAAAATAATTTCCTTTCTGCTTGAAAATTGTGGTTGCGGCGGCGTCGCGGTGTCTGGCCACGGATTACAGCAAGCGTTGTAAACTAAGGATGTTGAAATTTTGTCAGAATTTGGCTCAATCTATTAACTATCGTTGGTAAAAAATTGAAAGTGTTCCGTTATACGGTTTGCCTGTAATAACAGTTTAAGTAAGTTGATTCACAGTAAGGTAAAGATAGATATTCATTAGAGACATAAAGCAGTATTCAAAATCATCACGTATACGTATACGTATCGACGTGCGCATGTGCAGAAGCGATACGTGGGTTCCGTTCCGTTACGTTAAACGTATCAATCCTGCATACGTATCGTAATGCGATACGTGACGTATTTGAACCGTAGAGCATTTATATGGCTTTTATGCTGTGTTCTGTTATGGTTCTGTCCTCTACGATAACGATAAGAAACATAACCACATTTATTTGTAATCTTTGCTTGCCTTAAATCTTTGTAAAATAACAGCGATAACAGCGTAGATTCAGTAGTGCCAGTAGGTATCTTTACTGCCTTTTGAGTAGTGCGAAATGGACATAAGAAGGAAAAGAGTGTTTTACAGCGAAACTCAACTCAACATGTCATGGCATAAGTTAAAGGCGTTGAAGCACAAACAACAGATTTGTCTTGTCGGTTGCAAATAGATAGGTTACGTGTTACGTTTAACTCTGCTTTAGAACATTTCTTATCCCTCACGTATACTGTTTCGTTACGGATACGGATACGTATACGTGTCCAAATATATGATGTTGCTTTATGTCTCTATTATTTTGGCATATTTTTTAATGGTTTCCTGAAGGAGGCTGCAAATTCAAAATTACGCCGAGCTAAGCACTTCGCAAGAGGGGAGCTTGTTGGGCGGAGAGACAGTAAATGATATTTGATTATTGGTCATGGGGGTAAGAGTGGGATTTGAATTAGGGACATTTTTGGGAGAAATTTGGGAAAGAGAAAGAAGGAGAGGATGTAGACAGGGGATTCGGTAGAGGTCAGTTGTGGGTTAAGGTTTGACTTGACGAATTTTTGCTGAGATTGCCATAATGTGAGTAGACCAAACTTTTGGATTAGCGAATGAGTTTGGATAAGTTTGTGAAGTTAAGTGTTAACTGTTGGTAGTGAGTCGTCGGATCAACCCTTTGTAGCCTAGTGGCTCTTTTCGTCGGATTAACCCACTGTAGCCTGGTGACTATTCTCGTCGAATCAACCCTCTGCAGTCTGGTGGCTATTTTCTTCGAGTCAACCCTCTGCAGCCTGGTGGCTACAGTGGTGCATCCCTCGACGCTTGTTGGCTAAGAAGCAGATTGCCGAGGACAACGCTGGAGGTGATTTCACTAGTAGTGTGAACTTGTGCTATTTTCCGTATTTGTTGTTGGTTTGACTATTTGTTTGATTATAAGTTTGATTAATTGTTTAAAGTGAATTTTAGAACTCACGTTTTGTATAGTTAGTTAAGAAGTTTTTGGGTGTTTACATTTTTATAGTTCGGACTCGTCATTATTAAACCGCTTTACAATAATTTTCGCTTTCTTTCGACCACGACCTATTAATTATTTTTGTAGCCAGCCGGATTAATATGTTTTAGAAAGTGACGAAAATTCCTCGTAACAAGTTGTTGAAGTTAAGTCGAGTTGTTGAAGTGAAGGTTTTACTGTTAGCTTACTGCGAGAGAAGTGAATGAAAAAAGTGACAGAAAAATGCCACCGACCAACCGACACCGCAAAGAGAATGGGGATTCTGCCACTCTCTTTCTTTTTGTTGTGGTTATTTCGATTTCCGTTTTAGTTTTCTCCTATTCGCCCCTCTTGGATAAGGCTAATATAACAAACTTCGCGTCTAACGGTAACTCCACGAGTTCCACATTTTTTTTTTTTTGTTATAGAGATTTTACACAGTATATCTAGCTCACCCCCATGTCGCCTAGCACAACCGGCTTCTCCTTCGGCCCATAGATCGAGTGCGTGGGTGAGAACCCCTGCGCCTCATACGGAATGTGCTTGGGGGAGCCAAAGTTGACGTAGCTCTTATTGACGGGGTTACTCCCGTAGCTCGTGGGGTAGTGGTGGCGCAGCTGTGGCGGTGCCTGCGATTGGGCCCCGTACATCGGAGAGATCGCTTGGTACTGCATCGGGTACGCCATCTGGTGGTGATGAGATGGGCTCTGGGAGATGTAGTTCGGGTTATTGTAGGGCGACTGGCGGTAGTTGAGAAGCTGCTGGTTTACGCCATACGATTGCTGAATGATGCTCGGTGAAATCTATGGAGCGAAGAAGAAAATAACTTCTCCGGCATTCAATTAATCTTCTTTTTGTTAAATTTACTGTTTTACGTACTCTCCATTCTAAGTTTCTTTTAATCTGCGAATATCCAAGTATCACCCTGACTAATTGTTTTTGTTTTAACTTTTCTTTTTTTTTCCTAGAGGGAATTATGCCTTATCAAATTTCTATAGTACAAATGGTATATTCACCTGCGAAAGATATGTTCTGTCGTTGGCACTGTTGGTGGTCCTCGTAACGATTATGTCCCTCTGAGCTTCGGACGCCGACCTTACGGCGTCGGGACGCTGCTGAAGGGGCGGGCGCCTCTTCGGCGTCGTCGGCAGCGACCTCGATCCGGCGCTCGCCGTCTCCCAATCCCTCAAGAGGGCTCTCAGTCTTGCCGATTCAGCCGCCCTCTCTGCTTCGCTCTCCGAATTATAATCTGGTCCCTAATAAGACAATAATATAGGACAAGCTCTGAAAAACATAGAACGGTCGACAGAAACAATTTATTGGAAAATGTGTGTGAAAATATTCTGAAAAATCTATAAATGTAAGCAAATTTCATGCGTAATTATAAGTATAACTATGGAAATGTGCTGGAAAATCTGTATATGTTAGAGGAAGCACATAGAGTGCCAAATTTAAGGTCCAATGATGAAAAATTTCTGGAAGACCTAGAGGATTGAGTTAAACCAATTAAGATGCATTTTTTTTCTTATTATTGAATGTATCTGTAAACTTTAGAAATATCGGTGGGCGAATGTTGGTTGCCTAGTTTCAGATCCGCTAACAGGTATGTTTCGAAAGATTAAGAAAAGTTAATTAAACCAAATATGAAAAGATATGGATAAGTCCCGAAGTGTTAGTGGAAGCGAATGGGATACCTAGTTATACATCTAATCATGTTGGTGTTAAAAAATCCGTATTAGCTCTTACAAAAAGCAAATTTTCAGGCCTACTCGTGGCTCTATAGAATCCAGAAAATTAGATAGACCAAACAGGTTGCAAATCTTAAGTCGAATGATGGAAGACATTTGGAATCTAGAAGTATCAGTGAAAAATTGGATACCATTTTTCCGGGATACTTACTGAAAACCATTTGAAACAGACAACGCAAATTTAAAATACAATTAAAATGTAGGATAAGTGGAACCTAATTATACCAGTTAGTACTAGTTACATTTTTGGTTAAATTCAATTCAACAAAAAAGCTGAATGGGAAAAATAATTTGGAGCGTCAGTAAAAGGAAATTGTTTGTTATTGTTTAGGTCAAATGGGGCAAAGGTTCTGGAAAAAATAGAAGCGCTATTTAAAGCAAGCTTGTTACCACTTTTCAGTAGAAAATGGTAAAAGGAAGGTTTAATAGCAGGTTATATTCCCAAGTGTAAAAAAGTTTCTGGCATTCTTAATAAGTTAATGCGAATATATTTAATGTAGGATAATACTAAATTTAATTTATCTAATTTTGCCATATAAACTGACGTTTATTGACGTCAAATCGAACCTATAAAGTCATTGTTTATTTAGGCAGCGGACTAAAATGTTTTAATACGCTGCCTATTCGATTTTGCCGTATAAAGTGACGTTTTATATGTTTAAGATTGTTTTCGTCGTTGTTAAGGTTGCGACACTGAAGTTGTCATCTGTCAAATTTTCTCTTCAAAATTGGACTTACTCCGCTAAGCCCCGTATCCACCAATGTTAAAAAACGACAGTTATCTCTTAACTAGAAGTTAACCACGTATTTTCATATCCACCAACAAAATTTTGCTTGTAACCGAATGTTAAACTTAACTGACCAAACCAACGGTAGCAGAATTATTGGAGCAAGTGGATGAACATTTGGGGTACACTAACAGAATGTAAGTTAGAATATATTATAACCCCAGCAAACAAAGTCACGTTTTAAATACGTACTATTTTCACGATTATTGTATTCAATACATCAGAGACGTGATCTGACGTACTTTTTACGTATCATTATACTGGACTTGCATTGGAATTTTTTTAATACAATTAAGAGTTTCAAAAGTGCTTATTTGTTGTCTCAAAGAGCAAAAAATTTAAAATCTTATCTTTCTCAGGCCAAAAGTTTGTCTCATAATTCTGCTGGTTATGATTTTAATCGAAAAGGTATGTATTATTTTCGTCTTTTTCACGTTTTTTTTTTAAATACTGGGAAAAAACCGACCAAATCTCAACGTAAAAACCACGTAGGTAGACGTGACTCTGTTTGCTGGGAAAGTTCTATAATTAACTAGGTACATAGGTCATTTCCAGTAGGTACTGTTAAATACCTCATTTGTTAATTAAATGCTGTAATGACCTAATTATACATATGTAGGTATATGTTTTGTCGACTGATTTTCTTATTAGTATTGAATATTTTATTAGAAACATCTCAGTCTCTCCAATGAATCGGCTACTGTTAACCCTTCGATTTTATGCTTCAAATGGGCACCAAATCTCCATCGGTGATTTTATGGGATGTGCTCAAAACACTGCATCTCGTATAATTAATAAAGTAACTCGAGTTATAGCTGGATTAAGGCCTATCCATGTGTATATGCCGCAAACAATGGAGCAGATATTGAGCACCCAAGAAAATTTTTATCGACTAGCAATATTTCCTAGGGTAATAGAGGCCATAGACTGTACCCACATTGACTGTATTGAGTATTGACTTTGGCTGAAAACATTGTGTAACTTGAAAACTGGTACAAAATCCATCTTTCTTTAAAACCACATGTAACTTTTTTTTAAGTACCTAACTCTTTGGATTTATGTCAGCAAACCTACACAAATTTGGAATTCGTAAAACTTTCATGAACTTCGTAAATCCACACGTAAATCTCTAATTAATTTTGCATGTAAACAAAATTTGACATTTGTGGCGGGGTTGCCAGAATGTAGCCTGGAGATAACAGGGACTTTCCTAACTACACAACAAAAAGTAATGGCGGATACGGTATTAATGTAAACCTTTAGTTAGTGTTAATCCACAGTTACTTAACAAATGGTTAAGGGTGCTATTGGTGGATACGGGCCTAAACGTCAGTTTATATATGGCAAAATTGAATAAAACGTAATACACTCGCGGATACAATGAACGTTTAAATCGCGATATTAACGCGCTTGCGGCTGCGCCGCGCGCGCGTTTAAACATAACGTTCGTTAAACGTTAATTTTGTCCGCTTGTATAATAAATAACTATTAATATTTATTCTAATATTAATATAATTTAATATATTACTTCAATTAATTTTGTATATTTATTTTTATTTGAAAAGGTTCTGGGGGTATGAATTTCGGTTGAAGTGAATTCGTTGCTAGGTTTTTTCTTCATCTCTATACGTGTTAGGCTCGTTGCCTAAAACAATAACCATCGTTTTCTCGGTCTGGCTGTATTTCTTTCAACACATTTATATTTTGAGGCCCTTAGAGGTATATTTTGAGGCCTTTAGAGGTAGCCTTGATGCTTCCATTCCCTCTATGTGATGTTTCCGTGTTTTTTTAATTTGTTTTATTGCCATATGTGTTAAAAATGTTTCAATCATTTCTTATTTTATGTAATTTTGTGCAACCCTCTACTTTTCTAAGAAATTACGTTTCTCGTGTCGGGTCTGTATTCTATTTTCTTGTTATTTATTTATTATCCCTGTTTCGTAGCCGTCTCTTGCTAACGTTTTTAAAATTGGATTTGTTTTATCATTTCTGGTATCGATTTTCAAACTTCCGACGATTACTCCACATATATGTGCGAATTTGTTTCATTTGTGTTCTAATATCATTAGGAAAATCGTATGTAAGATAACATCCCTAAATATTTAAAATGAATAATTTATTCTATTGTCTCATTTTCTGTAACTATTTTGGATTGTATCGGATGTGATCACATAAACGCCGTTCTCCTGGTATTTTCAGTAGGCACTCATCTTAATACGGGATTTCTCACAGATTTTTCTAAATACATTTAAGCCTCTTTGTGGTTCATTGTCTGCTTTAGGTAGGGCTGTTAGCATTATGAAGAGGGTGCAGCTTCTGATCGCCCTAAGAGTTTGCAGCGTATACAGGACAGTTTCGCGTGAGGCGTGATGGGTATGATCCCCATCGAGGAGAGAGTGAGGGTCTTTCGTGAAGGCTCGGAGAGTAATCGACTGGCCAAAAGCGACACTTTAATTAACTGACAGAGAAAGTGGTACAGAGGGCCTCTGGACTAGGAGGCTGATTGGCGACGTGAGAGTGGGTGTAGCGACGTCATTGATAGGTAGGCCTGACGCAGTTCTTGACTGGTCACCTACCAGTTAGGGGTTCCCAAAGTGTGCGCCGCGACGCCCTGGTGCGCCGCCGAAAGTAAAGAGGGGCGCCATGAGTCGATCCTCTATCATTATCCGAAACCACAAATATTCGCGGGTAGGTACCTATAAAGCAAGTTTCTATTTTGAGCGCTAGCATTTGTGAAGAACATAAGTCCAAATGCTATGTGGATCCATTGCATCATCCATAGGGAAGTTTCTTGCATTAAAGTCAATGAGCTCTAAACTGAACGAAGTACTAGAATGTGTCATTGGTGCAGTAAACTACATAAAAAGTAGGCCTCTAAAGGCCAGACTTTTTAAAAAACTGTACATTGATATAGTTGCTGAACATACAGCCCTGCTGTATTACTGCAATTCACTATGGCTTTCACGTGGAAATGTCTTATTTTGTTTGTTCAAATTACACGAAGAAATTCGCACTTTTTCACAGGAAAAACGTCATGAAAACGCCAAATATTTTACTGAACCAGATTTTTTGCTACAAGTAGCGTACTTGTGCGATATATTTGAGAAACTAAATACATAATTTGAATCTTCCTTTAAAAGGCAAAACACGTACATTCTGAAATTATCGGAGAGAATCGCGGCGTTTAGGAAGAAACTGCAGTTGTGGATAAAAAAAAGAATTAAGGCAGCAGTCAAGATTGCTTCCCGCAATTGTATAAATATGCAGCATCTAATGAACTGATTGTCTCACAAGACCTGATGGCTCTTTTTACGGAACACCTATCGAAGCTCACAGAATGGTTTTCGAATTACTTTGCAGATGATGATGTTGAAAAATTTGGGTGAATCCAAGATCCTTTTCGTGCACAAGCTCCGCTGGGATTTACATCACAAGAGCAAGAGAGTCTCATTGAACCCTTTTGCGACTACAGCCTCAAAACTAGATTTACCAGTTCCGATTTGGTAGAGTTTTCGATTCAAAATGAATGTATCCAATTTAACTTCGAAAGCTTTAAAAATTTTCATTCCGTTTGCCACATCATATTTTTGTGAAGCTGGATTTTCGTAGCTGTAATCAAGAACAAATATCGCTCAAAGATGAATGTTAAGCAACGAAATGAGAATAGCAGTCTCAAGTCTTCTTTTTTCTTAAGTCTTTTTTGTTGTTCTCTACTTCAATTCTGAATTATTATAAATATAATAGAACTCAATTTAATATTGTGGATGGTTTAATTTTTGTGCCTATCTACATAACTGCTGTTATTGTAGGTACCTATTTCTTTCGACTAAAATATATAGTCACTATATCTATTCCAAATAGCTTACTAAAGTAGGGCGCCGTGACACAATACTAAACTTGTAAGTGCGCCGCGGGCTGAAAAAGATTGGGAACCCCTGTACTAGTTGTTGATATCATCTCCTGTTTGAGTTTGCCCTAGTTTGTTGGTGTCTTTTTTGTTACAAGCTTCGGATTGATTCATTGTTCAGTAGTTGTACCTTATTAACTTGTTTTTCGTTTTGGTACTGTGTCGTCTGTTGTCTTTTATTACATTTGGAATAAGTGTAAATGGCTGAGACGACTAGGGAATGGTCAGATCCGATATCTTGTCGTCCAAATACGCTGGTATCCCTGATTTATGCTGCCTCAGTTAGTCTTCCATTAGCAATGATGTAGTGTTTGATTGATGTCGAATTTCTTGCTGTCCATATGAACTTGTAAATACGTTTTTCCTTAAATTACATTTGTTATATTCAGATTGTTAAAAATAGTAAAATATCTGACAATAGTTTTCCATTGTTTCCCAACACACTTTCCAAGTATGAGACCACGGTGTTAACGTTCAACATATCTCCAACTCTGTTCTTCAAAATAAAACAAAAAATTCACGGAAGAGAAATGAATGTCAGATTCCCAATTTTGGAAATTATCTGGATAATCTGAAATTGGGAATACAATACAATCGAACATCTAAAATGTTTTATCTGAACCTTTAAACTAAGGATATTCCATTGACTTTTAACACTATGTATAAAGAAGATCTAATTACTTTAACTTTAAATAGGTACACTAACTGTTAAGTTCAAACTCAGGTGGAATATATGAAAATTACTATTATAAAAAATATTCAAATTTTATACTGAATATTTTGCCACTCCAAGACCAATCTTACATTTTGTATTTTCTCGTCCAGCATCTTGAAGAAATCTTGTTGGCTCGTCGAGATCTCCCTGGAAAAGAATGGATTTATTTCTTAAATTTATTTATTTTTTCAAGTTCTCACGCCTGTGCTAGAAGAGGACCGCTGAACGGTTTAACTTTAATCGTCTTCTTTTGCTCACAGTCTTCTAAATTTTCCGAATTTTCCGTCTCCCTCTCTATTCCATCTTCTTCCTCGGATTCCGCCTTTTCCGGTGTCACTGCAAAGAATTCAATCCTAGAATCATTGCCGAACATTTGTCTAGATTCAGACCAATTTTCTCAAAATCCCAGGAAATCGGAATGAAATTAATGAAGTATTGTTTCATAATCTTGCGTATTTATGTTGTCCTAGTTATTCTGAAACATATTCAATGAGAATTTCAGGAATGATCTAATAAGATTGGACAATTCCATAAACAGGATTTTGGGGAGAACGACACTTCTCAATTAGTAACTTGGGGTACATGGGTATATTAAGATAGGATATATTAAGACAGATAATAATACAGAGAATATATTCATATTAGCTTCATGTTGCTCACTGTTTAATACCTCAAGATTATACATAATTTTAAATAAAGGCGTCCTTCTTTGGATGCAAAATATTGTAAACGTTCCTAAGACGAAGACCAAAGAAGTGTTTTTCTTCGTAGATTTCAAACATACACGATGGATTACATAAATGATAAAGTAGTTTATGTATTTTTGTATTTTTCAAGTACAATGAGATCATTTAAATTTATAATTAAAGTAGGCTATGATTTTTAAATTAGGTTGGCAACACCAACTCCCATAGCCTGCTCGTTTCATTTGAATTGTCAAAGTGACTCGCTGTGTAAATTAGAGGTCATGTAAACATTTTGATAATTAAAAATTAGGGAATGTATTTTGGAAATCATCTACGGACCGTTGTATGGAATACTTCCATTCACCATTTTCTTGCCGTTCGGCGTTCTTAAAATAACTCTCCGTAAGAAAAATCTTATGCTCTAAAGTCTAAATTAAACATTTTGGAGCGTCACTTTGACAATTCAAATGAAACTGTCAGCAGTTGGTGTTGCCAACCTAATTTAAAAATAATAGCCTACTCTAATTATAAATTTAAATGATCTCATGGTATTACAGATAGTCCTCGACTCTGATCGCCCTATATTGTAATTTTTGTGTAGGAAAATAGATTGATATCAGATATACATTCTGCTTATTTTTGAGGGACTATGACAGCGACATTATTGACACCTAAGATTGATAATATTAAAAACGCGTTAATACATAACCTTATAATAAAATTATTTCATTCTGATATACTTTCATAAAGCTATGAGAATTAGGACATGAAATTGTGACCATATTGTGACAAAAATTATTGACCAATAGAGACTAGGTTTTATGCAAAATGCATATCTTTCTTTTTTTGGCATATTGCTTCAATATTTTATACTTTTTCACTTCCCACTCTAAGACTGCATTTTTTACAGTTTTTTTTTCAGTGCATGTAATACACGTGCATATTTCTCGTTTATTTTACATATTTAAGCATGTTTTCGCCATTTTCACAAGAACATAAGTGATATTTAAAAAATACCATTTCTGTCAATGTTACCTATTTTTTTTTTCTCTAAACCCTTTACAAGATGGGATTTACATTCCATTTACTTTGCACCAATGAGAAATATTTCCAAAACAGGAGATTTGAGAAAGGATGGTATTAAGACGGATATCTTTATAATGATATATACTTAAAGATTCTACTCTAATCGCTTTACAGTACAAAGTGCAAATATGGCCTAGATAAGAAATCTTTTTTAGAAAACTAGTCACATAGACATCTTAAGTTTAAGAAAAATGTTATTAATGTCAAAAATATATTTTTTGATATGGTGCATAAGTTTGATTTATAATAATTTCAAAATATATTTATTAGTAATTAATAATTTAACAAGAACCATTTTACTTTTTGTAGTTTCGTAGCAGTGCAGTAATTAAGTCATATTTGATATTAAATAAATTTATATTTCCGTTGTAAATCCTCCAAATTCTTAAAGTGGCATTCCATGATGAAGGTTAAGAAGAAAGAAAAGTCTTCGCCACGTATATGTAACGTCTATTTCAAAAGGTGACCGGTTTCGGCTTACGCCATCATCAGACCTATTATTAAACAATCTATAAATATATAACCAATGGTCAGGAAACAGATAAAATACACTCACCTAATACTTAACACCAACAAAACAATAACGAGAACACGAACCGTTAAAAGAAGCGCTCTCCTTCATGAGACTGAATTTATTTTTTATATTTTTCAAAAAATTTAAAATTTAAAATTATCTCTGTAATATAACCTAATGAAAATAGATGACACAAAACGGAGGTCTCTCTCAGATGAGCTCCTCGTCTTTAATGCGGTAGAATGAACTTACATTGTAGTACGCTCACCTGTCACTCTCAAAAAAAATTAAAAAAATTAAAACAACAACAAGTGAAACTGAAATGAAAATTACAGTAAACGCTTTTGAGGATAGGCAATTCAAATTATAATCTCCCAATTCAATATCTAGCTAAAATTCGAAACTGCAATAGAGGTATAAAAAAAAAACAGAAATATAGAAATATAGAGTATCGGAAAATTTATTTATTTTTCAACATAGAAATACGGTTAATTGAACTAATGGATTAGTTTTAAAAAATCAGATAAGAAGGTAATGACTGGTCCGGCAAAGGGATTTAATTGATCGTTTAGAAAACCTGGAGTATTGGCATGGATTAAAATTTCTAGAGTTTCCAACTTCAGTCGATGTTTTAAACGGTTTTCTACATGTAACGGTGTAAAACACTTCTCAATTTCAAACGAGTGTTTATTTAAAAGAATATGGTTTGCAAAGGAAGAAGGGGTGGTAACTATGTCTGTTGCTTGGAATTTTTTTATCCATTTTTCGTGTTCTTTTAATCTAGTAAAAAACTGTCTGCTCGTTTGGCCGATGTAAAACGCATCGCATGAAAAGCACGTAATTTTGTATACCCCTGATTTGGTAATCGACTGTATCTTATCTTTCGTATTGACAATGTAAGAGCCCAAATTATTGCGGGTTTTAAAGGAGATGGTGATGTCGGCTTTTTTGAAGACCTTCGCAATTCTTTGGGACACGGGTGTAATACGTTCTTGGTATCAGGTGGTAAATTAAAGATGTTTTACCTTCGATGATTATTTATTGAATGAATTGATGGAAAATGATATATTACAACGAGGTGAATAACAGTATGTCAAGTCAGCATTTGTTTGTATGTAGAACGATGCATACCGGAGGTAGCCGCGTACAAGTGTAGTAGTAAAAATGAGTGTCAGCAATTCCCTCCGGGTCGCATACGTTCGTTGTACTATTAATTTAAATTATTGCATATGAATTTGGTGACCTTAATTAAAATGTGAATGAACTTATGTTGTTAAGTAATTTGAGTTAATGTTTTGCGGGTGTCACTACACCATCCCTCCCTGAAGATTGAACTTTGCTATGGCCACTTGCAAAGTCAATCTAAAGTGTGGGGCTGTGACTAACTACGCAAAAAAAATGAAATGAAATATCGTAATATAAAGAATACCTACATAGGGAAAAAAGAGAAAAAAAAACTAAATAATTCACTAAATATTGAAATACAAATAATAATCTTATTCTACTAGTATGAAACCTTATGATAACCCAGGATGTAACTTGATTAAATAGTTTATTAGTACCTACAATAATAATTATAATAATGAATATGAATATGATTCTAATACAAGGATAATTTGTTATTAAAACTGTATCTTATTACTCGTATTGATGTCCTTCAGAAGTAATTAGATATCAGGTTCAAGTTTACACGCTGTGTGAAACTCGACTTTGCTTATTTTTACACATCTTGTTATAGAATTGTTTCACTGACCTATCTCAATTTGTTATAGTATAATGAATGCTATAATACTTGCGATACCTTAAATTAGCTAGTTTAACGTGTGTAAGTTTAAGTCATTCGTCTGTTATCGTATTTCCGTAATCTGTTTTTGTGAACAATTATCTGTTTACCTTGGTTATTTTCAATAGTGCAGTTCGGTTCCTGCACGCTGATTACTGAAAAGGGACCTTGATACCAAGAGTCGAATTTGTGTCGCTCTTCGTTTGTCAATACGACTAGATCTCCTTGCTCGAGGTTAAGAGTAGATGCATTGGCATCTGCATGAATTTTTCGGTTAAGTTTGTGTTTATTTAGAAATTCTCGCGCTCTTTTGTGCGCGGTCTGTAATCTATAGCGTAATTCTTTATCGTATGCCTCAATATTATAAAGTGGATCAATTTTTGAGCCTGTTAACATTTCGGGAAGGTTTACCTGTCTGCCAAAAACCAATTCGTAAGGTGTGTAGTTGTGATATGCACTAGGTGTAGTATTGTAACAGAAAGCAAAATATTGCGTCCAAGTGGACCAATCAGTTTTGGATTCATTAACATACATTCGGATGTACTCATTGAGAACACGATGGTTTCTTTCACAAGCTCCTATTGTTTGACTATGGTAAGCTGTTGAGATTTTGTGTTCTATTTCGAGCAGTTTTGTTATGTTTTTCAGAATTTCATTATTATATTCTGTCCCCATATCTGATCGAATCTCTTTCATGGGTCCATATATTAAAATAAAGTATTTAACTATATTGGAAGCTACTGTACGAGCATCTTTATTTGGGATTGGTATTATGACTACAAATTTTGTCAATTCACATTGTAAAGTAAGAGCATATTGGTCTCCTTCGCTAGACATAGGGAGTTTGCCTATAGTATCGACACATACGATATCGAATGGTTGCTGTGGTGTAGGTGTAATTACTAGTGGTTCCGGTTTTTTTACGCGAACCTTGTTGGTCTGACATTGATGGCATGTTTTGATAAATTTTGCAATATCACGAGACATGTTTTTCCAAAAATATGAAGCTTTTAATTTCTTTAGTAATCGTTTCTGACCGCAGTGGCCGCCTAAGAGGTGATTATTATGAAAATGTTCGATTAACTTAAGTTTTTGGTCTTTTCCAATCACTAGTTTTCTTGCTCGACATAAAACAATAGATATGTTTCTTAAGGTTTCATTACCTACGTTTTTGAATTCGTTGACTGTGCACAGTTCAAAGATTTTATCACTCAGGTAAAGTTTTAATATTTTAAAATTGCAATCGTTAGCCATTTTTTCTAGCTGAGGTAAAATCTGCTCTAAAGCTGATTTTCCATTAACGACATTAATACATTTTATAGCGCGCTTTTTACCTTTATATCTTAATATCAGCCTAACGGATGAGGTTAGTATTTCGAAACATAATATGGGTAGCCCAATAACTTCACTATTGTTTAATGCTTCATACACTCGTGGTTGTAATGTTTGCAGTGGCGGTTGTTTATTGTCAGGATGGATTGTTTCTTTAGTCTTAGTTTTAGATCTAGTGATTACGAGCACTTGATCAATGTTGGTTACAATGCTTTTTAGATCGTCTATAGTGATACGTGACAAAGCATCTGCACACACATTTTCTTGGCCTTTGACAAATTGAATTTCAAAATCGTATTCTTCTAGATCTAAACGAATTCTTGTCAATTTAGATGTTGGATCCTTCATTGAAAACAAATAAACTAATGGCCTGTGATCTGTTTTAACATAAAATTTCGTGCCATAAAGATAACAATGAAAATGTTTTATTGCCCAATGCACCGCTGTTAATTCCTTCAGTATTGTCGATTTGTGGGATTCGCCTTTGGTAAACGATCTTGACGCATACGCTATTGGGAGCTCTGCACCGTTAAAATTCTGAGAGAGAACTGCTCCGCATGCCTCCTTCGAAGCATCCGTTGTTAATATGAAAGGTTTTGAAAAATCAGGATATTGGAGAATTTGTGGCGAGATTAATGCGTTTCGTAACTTATCGAAAGCTAGTTGACATTCTAAAGTCCAATTAAAATTAACTTTTTTTCTCGTTAACATGTTGAGAGGAGCAGTTATTTCCGCGAATTTTGGTATAAATCGCCGATAATAGTTAGTGAATGCGACAAATCTTTTAACGTCATCAGCATTTTTCGGAACTGGATACTTTCTAATTACTTCAAATTTTGAATCATCAGGAAGGATTCCTTTATCCGTGATTTTATGACCTAAATAAGTGACTTCGTTTCTGCAGAATTTACATTTTTCTGGATTAAGTTTTAAATTAAATTTTCGACAAGTATCAAATACTGCTGTGAGATTTCTTAAATGGTGATTTTCTGAACAACCTGTGACGATGAGGTCATCTATGTAAAGAAATGCCTTTTCAGGAGTGATGCCTGCAAAAGCAATTGACATCATTCTTTGGAAACTGTTGGGGCTTACCGACAGTCCAAAGGGCAATCTTGTAAATCTGAAGGATCCCGCATCTACACTGAACGATGTAATATTTCGTGATTCTTCATGTAAAGGTATTTGATGAAAACCAGAAATTAAGTCAATGACTGAGAACCATTTTGCTCTTCCTAACTGATCTAAGATGTCATCTATTCTTGGCAGTGGAAATTTATCTGCAATTAATTTTTTATTGAGCTGGCGAAAATCTACCACTAAACGCCATGTTTTTTGATTGTTATGAGACTTTTTGGGTACTAGTAAAACAGGGCTGTTATATTCGGATATTGAAGGTTCAATAATATTATTTTCCAAGAGTTTGGTGACTTGACGATTAATTTCTTCTTTCTGTGTCCTAGGGGTACGATAGTTTTTTATATATACTGGTTTGTTGTCCTTTAATTGAAGTCGTTGTTCGTAAAAGTTATTAATCGTGATTTTGTCTGATTTTAGTGCAAAAATGTCGGAGTATTGGTTGCAAAGGTCTATTATACTATCTTTAATGAACGGTGGGATACCTTCAGTGTTTAGTTGCTGTTTTAATTGTTGTTCACGGTTAATTAATTCCGGTTCAATTTTGTATACGTTAAATGTGGATAATTTCACTGTCTTCATTTCGTCAGCGGTAACGGTCGTGTCAGTAGTGGTGGTGTTTATTATTTTTACAAATGGACTTCGCCTCGAAATTATAGATCGCGCGACGAATATGCCCGGTTTAATTTCTGAATTGATTACTACCATATCTTCTTTTAAATTTTGAAATTTTTAACCGGTCTTGTTATCTCGCATCGAGCTGGAATAATCACAGTATTATTGCCTTCTAATCCCGGTTGAATTGGAATAGTCAACTCTTTACAGCCAGTTTTAATCGTCATAATCCATTTTCCGTAATCTAATTTACACTTATATTTTGTGATAAAATCTCTGCCTAAAATTGCATCGGATGGTATT
Source organism: Cryptocephalus moraei (assembly GCA_946251905.1). Taxonomy (NCBI): domain Eukaryota; kingdom Metazoa; phylum Arthropoda; class Insecta; order Coleoptera; family Chrysomelidae; genus Cryptocephalus; species Cryptocephalus moraei. Next base: position 18,045,805 of record OX276466.1, read on the forward strand.
GGAAAATTAGTGTCTACTACGTGAAATTTATGGTGAAGTACGTGATCTTTCAGGTGAATGTCAGTTTCTACCGTGCCTAGAGATTAAACACTACCTTCGGTAACACCTGTTATGATAGTTGGTTCCGATATATCGAGCATCTGATCCGGATCTATAGTTGTTCGTTTAAAAATCGATATATCGGCTGCTGTATCAACCAGAAAGGAACACACTGAATTTGACATTCCCGTGTAAAGCATCACAAAATTAGCCAAAGTGAGATCTACATTATATATTTTTACATTACGTCCCCCAACCGTTGTTGTTGGGGGTCCAGTTCGTTTCCCTGTTGGGTTTCAGCCTGGACTGTTCTAACAGATTGTGAATGTTGACCACGGTTGGGTCGTCCTCTTTGTGGATTATAAGTATTTCTAGCATGGGAGTTGCTAGTGTGGTTATTATAACTAAAATTTCTGTTATAATTGTTATAGCTTCCGCGTCCTCTCCCGCGTCCACGGCGATTATTTTGCCACGGACGGAGTCCATTATCACTGATACTATTATTATAGTTCGTGCGTATATGATTCTTATTTAATCGTGTGTAGAATACACTAGACGTTGCCTGTGTAGAATTGGCATTTATAAATTTTACTATAGCCTCCTGTACGGATGTGAAGGTGCCTGCTTCCATGATCACGCTGGCTCTTTCTGAATTAGAATTTTTGCTAAGAGCTTTGACAGCTTGTTCAGTGGAATATTTACTGGCAACTTCACTCGGTACACCTTCGGAAATGTACGATCTCTTGAGTTCCTCAGAGAGGGCCTCGATGTTAGCTGCAAACGTGCTAGCATCTTTATTATTTTGTTTATAATTTAAAAGTTTCGTTGTTAATAATTGTGAGCTTTCAGGTTTAATTCCTGTTTTTAATGCGTCTATTATTTTCTGCAAAGTGTCTTCGTTAGTAATGAGACTTCGAGCTTTCCCGACTAAACGCGTTTTTACAAATGCGACGGCATTAGCATCTTGCTCGGCGGAATTTTGCTTAAGTAATTGTAAGGCATCCAAAAATGATTCGAGTTTAGATAGTGATCCGTCGAATTCGCTAGGGATAATTTTGCTAGCGAAATTGAAAAATTCCATCGCAGACGTCATATTTCCCGCGTTTAACCGTTCTTCGTCCGAGTCAAATTCTTCTTTACTAGAGATAGATGTATCTATCTGTTGTACTCCACTAGCTGGGACAACGTAATTTACTTTCAAATATTGAAAGGCTAGTACTACTTTATCTCTAATAGAAAAAAATATTTCCTTAACTTCACTTTGTTGCGTATCATCCAATTGACTGGAATAAGTAACAAGGATCTTAATGACTTTATTAAAAAGAACTATTAGATTATCTCGTATTTCGTTTCTAACTGTCTCAGATTTAGGAACTTCTTTTTTTACCGCTCTTTTAGCTTGTTTAATTGTTTCCTCTTTATATTCTAATAATTTTGATCTTATTTGAGTCCAAGTGACTGACATGAGTTTAGAAATTATTTGGGAATCAGCGCGTAGGAATTAAAGTGATAGAAGAGTTTGTGTGTGAAATATACGTAACTAAATTTACGTGTTTGTCATTTACGTTAGTCAGTGTCTTAGGTCGCAAGTTTTTGCATAATAAATTAATTTGAAAAGAATAGGTCTAGTGAAACAAAACTTACGTTTTTGAGCGCCTGAGGACTTATTTGGTTTTTTCTTCGTGGAATATTTCTCACTAACACTGAGCACAACACGAAAAAAAAATTTTTTCACAATCACAACTCGGGTTGAAGCCTGGGGGGTACGGCCGGTTGCTGGGGTTGATTGGCAGCTAGGGGCGTTGGGTGGAACATAGGTTGACTCATGGAGATAGTAGACATCGCAATGTTTCTTCTCATTCTAATTTCCATGTTTCTTCTGTATTGTTGAAACCATTTTGTCAACAACAATGCTAATAGTAGGACCAATATTATGTAGAATACCGCTTTAACGTCCTTGGTGATATTGTATTCCTGTTCTTCTATGATAAAGTTGGAGTTCACGACGCCGTTTTCACTAAGTTCATGCTGGTGAGATTTGGAGTTGCCCATTGTCTAGTTGTATCTATCTATTGCTGGTAACATGGAAAGTCGACGGAAACTTGGATTGCTGGAATCGACAGCATCTCGAGCCTGGGGTGTACTTGTTAAGTTGTGGTTCGCAGGATCGCCATGTAATACGTTCTTGGTATCAGGTGGTAAATTAAAGATGTTTTACCTTCGATGAATATTTATTGAATGAATTGATGGAAAATGATATATTACAACGAGGTGAATAACAGTATGTCAAGTCAGCATTTGTTTGTATGTAGAACGATGCATACCGGAGGTAGCCGCGTACAAGTGTAGTAGTAAAAATGAGTGTCAGCAATTCCCTCCGGGTCGCATACGTTCGTTGTACTATTAATTTAAATTATTGCATATGAATTTGGTGACCTTAATTAAAATGTGAATGAACTTATGTTGTTAAGTAATTTGAGTTAATGTTTTGCGGGTGTCACTACACGGGGCCTATATACGTTAAACTTCTGAAAAATCGCGGGTCGACATTTTCCCCCGAAACCTTAAACGATAGCTTGAATTTATAGTAATATTTTAAAAGAAACTTGTCTATTATTTTTAAAGGATATCCATTATTGACAGCTAATTGTTTTATTATGTTTAATTCCTGATTGAAATTGGAAATATTGAGAGGTATTGAAAACAATCTATGAAAATAGCTATGGAAGGCGGCCAATTTGTGTGTCCATGGATGATTCGAATGGTATGGGATTAAAGTGTCAGTAGTAGTGTTTTTCCTATAAATTTCAAAAGTAAAGTTATTGCTCGACTTTTTAATTAATAAATCCAAAAAGGGAATGCTGTTGTTAACTTCAAATTCAATTGTGAAGGAGATCGACTTATGTAGGGTATTCAAAAATGATAAGAAATCTAACGCGTCAGATCTAGTACCGTTAAAAACGAAGAAACAATCATCCACATATCTAAAATATACTAAGATGGAAGGCTTAAATGTGGGGTGATTAAGAAACTTAACTTCCAAAGAATGCATAAAAATTTCCGCTAGAAACGGAGAGAGACAACTCCCCATGGCGAGGCCAGATTTCTGTGAGTAATAATTACCGTTAAATTGGAAGAAATTTTGCTTCAGTACTAAATCAAGAATTTCCAAAATATTTAAGACTATAAACGTTGGAACATTATTATCAAACAGCAAAGTCATTATGCATTTCAGACAATCTTCAGGGGGAAAAAGATTTTCCCGCCTTTTTCGCGATTTTTCAGAAGTTTAACGTATATAGGCCCCGTGTCCCAAAGAATTGCGAAGGTCTTCAAAAAAGCCGACATCACCATCTCCTTTAAAACCCGCAATAATTTGGGCTCTTACATTGTCAATACGAAAGATAAGATACAGTCGATTACCAAATCAGGGGTATACAAAATTACGTGCTTTTCATGCGATGCGTTTTATATCGGCCAAACGAGCAGACAGTTTTTTACTAGATTAAAAGAACACGAAAAATGGATAAAAAAATTCCAAGCAACAGACATAGTTACCACCCCTTCTTCCTTTGCAAACCATATTCTTTTAAATAAACACTCGTTTGAAATTGAGAAGTGTTTTACACCGTTACATGTAGAAAACCGTTTAAAACATCGACTGAAGTTGGAAACTCTAGAAATTTTAATCCATGCCAATACTCCAGGTTTTCTAAACGATCAATTAAATCCCTTTGCCGGACCAGTCATTACCTTCTTATCTGATTTTTTAAAACTAATCCATTAGTTCAATTAACCGTATTTCTATGTTGAAAAATAAATAAATTTTCCGATACTCTATATTTCTATATTTCTGTTTTTTTTTTATACCTCTATTGCAGTTTCGAATTTTAGCTAGATATTGAATTGGGAGATTATAATTTGAATTGCCTATCCTCAAAAGCGTTTACTGTAATTTTCATTTCAGTTTCACTTGTTGTTGTTTTAATTTTTTTAATTTTTTTTGAGAGTGACAGGTGAGCGTACTACAATGTAAGTTCATTCTACCGCATTAAAGACGAGGAGCTCATCTGAGAGAGACCTCCGTTTTGTGTCATCTATTTTCATTAGGTTATATTACAGAGATAATTTTAAATTTTAAATTTTTTGAAAAATATAAAAAATAAATTCAGTCTCATGAAGGAGAGCGCTTCTTTTAACGGTTCGTGTTCTCGTTATTGTTTTGTTGGTGTTAAGTATTAGGTGAGTGTATTTTATCTGTTTCCTGACCATTGGTTATATATTTATAGATTGTTTAATAATAGGTCTGATGATGGCGTAAGCCGAAACCGGTCACCTTTTGAAATAGACGTTACATATACGTGGCGAAGACTTTTCTTTCTTCTTAACCTTCAAATTTATATTTACTTGAAATTATGTGCCAGAAGGAATTTCAGTTAGTGCAACGTTTGAGAACTGCGTATCATTAGAATAAGTTCTCTGAAAAGTCGAATAAATCGCGTCAGCAACTTTTGGAGGAACCCCTTTCAACTTCACAAGAAAGTTGTTCCAAAGATTTGTGCAATTTTTTTTGGGTTGCAACATTCTCTCTACAAATTAGACAATCCGATTTTTAAATAAAGTCGGTTTACGGACGATAATTTTTACGTGATAACGTCATAAGAAAACATTGATGAAAAATGGAATACGTCTATGAATTAAATAGAATTATTATCACTAAATTATCAATAGAAGGTTTTTTCGCACTGCGGTTGGCCGGTCCAACTGGTCATTTTAGACACATTGTTATGACATGTGTGAAGTTGAACATTAATTTTGATCTTTACATGAATTGCTGCGCAGGATAATTGTTTTCATTGAATACAAAATGAAAGAAGTCGACTTTTTACACGATCATTTATATCATTCATCATAATGTTTTAGTCGAAATCGTAACATAACCTATTATTACTGCACTCATTGACCGATGCAAGAACAAATATATGCGATTATATAGCTAATCGAACTCTTAGAATGCAAGAATTGAATACCTTATTGCCGCAATTGTTATTGTAATAGTAATAAGCAATGTTATGCACAGTAAATAATGAGATATTTTTATAAATAATAGTGTGCTGACTGCTGTCGCTGTCGTCGCTGACGACGGAGTGGAAACAGTGCAATCACCAATCAGAACGCGCGTAGCGCGTATCCCTTCGTCCCCTTCCATCGCGAATTCGCGAATCGAGCCGATCGTCAAATCGAGCTTTCACTCGGACGCTGTCGTATAAACGAGATAGATGCGTCGCAAGGCAACCGCCAAGGTCGATCTCTGTCTATTGTTGTCGCTCTTACTCTAACTGGCACGCATGGGTCTGGCGTAACGTTACAATGTTTTGTGAACCGACAGGTAGCTGGCACATCGATTAGGTAGTTTATCGGCTTTCATTTATTGGACTAATCGTGATTTTTCAAGTTTTGTCGAGTTAGACAATGAATGTTTTAGTATGAATTTGTTTGACATCGACATATTTTTCTAAAACTACAAATACGAATATAAGAAATGTGGCAATATTATACAATAAATTGGTTAGAGAAATGTATAAGATGGGAAGATGAAATGTAAGTAGAAGTCTCGAAGTCACACCCATCCATTGTAAAACATCGATTTTTGGAGGCGGAATTAATATATTTTGAACATGTTTCGAGTCACTAGGGCTCATCATCAGTAAAACTATGCCTGTAACAAAAATTATAACAGTTGTGTATATAATAAATATCCTTGTTGCCAACATCTTGTCTGTAGTAATCATATAATCCCTCAGAGTGTAAAATCAAAATGTGAAGTCACTACGATAAAATAAAACAGATTAAAACCAAAACATTAAAATTGAAAGATCACCCATACGATGGACCGAGGTGACTGTGGAAAGATTCAAACAAAAGCAAATCATATAAAAAGGAAAAAAAAATATACAAAAACCAACAAAAAAATAACAGAAAAAATTCCAAAATTATAATTTGGCGAAATGCTATTATGGACATCTGTGACGGTCACAGTCAATTAAAATAATCTAGGTAAAAGACTATGTGTATGGAAGTGGAATTTACAAAAATTCATCAACAGGTGAGAGCTAGTGATATAGGTAGGTAAGTAAACATAACCTTTGAACACGAACACACTCAGTTTAATAACATCAGGCAAATCCGCACTGAAAGAAACCAGGAGAACAACAGAGACCAAGAGGAAATTAACAAGTGCAGAAGAGAACAACCGTGAAGAATTGGTACAGGTCAGGGACTTGAAAATGTCTAATCAACTTAAAGGAAGTTATTCATTGAGAAGTGAAAGATGAGGATCCTTGGACGCTTTTTTGATCTCCATACACTCTAACAGCTTTAGTGTTCAGTCTAGTGCTATTAGTTTCAAAATGTAATCACAGTTTAGATAAATAGAGAATTATCTAGAAGTATCATAAACCGTGTCGACTGTGATGTAATGGTTCATATTCCAGGGACGTAGGTAGAGAGCTAGAGAAATGGTAGTTTACTACGACGTGACTTGCGAACGCACTAGGGACGCGAGGTAATAGGTTGCTTACGTTCTTTACAGTCCACTTCCTATGTTCCACCGTTCGCTTGGTCGGTAGTTTACCTAATAAGGTAAACACCAGAGTTTTCATCAGGGTCTTTGTCTCAGTCTTTGGTTTAATCAAGGAATTGAGGCTAAACATATGGGAGTGAAACTTTTCACTGAAAATTTTATGGATGTTATTTTAGCTAAATATTGTGCATCAAAATTTATCGATAATTTGCATTATCCTCTCTAATCGTTTAACATGAACATCGAAATAGAAATTGGTACATATTTCAGTAGTTTATTTGGTTAGAATACCTGACGCGCTATCGGGAGACCCGGGTTCAAATCTCAGCTGAATTTTTCTTCTTTGAACATGAGATATTTAAAAAAGACATATTAATCGAAAGTATTTCAAAAACGTGTTTCAGAGACACCAGTCTTATAATGCGGAGACGATCCGTTTAAAAATTATGGCACTTTCAAACTGAAATTTTCCATAAGAGGTTATGTCGTCAAAAACTAAAAACTCACCAAAAAATCACCTTTCGTTCATAAAATACTGTCGAACATGGTGGTCCACTACTTTTTTTGAAATTCCTTCTGGTTTCTTTGCAAAAAAAAATATTTCACTTTTTATGTCACTTCCGCGGACGGGCCACTTTCGTTCTTAATTCCTATCTCGGCACTAACGGGAGGACATCAAATTCATTCCATATCACAGGTTTGTGGTCTTCTTTATATATTTTTTACTATTATTCACGCACTGTGCACTTTAACACTCTGCAAAATATGTTAAATGCGAATTTCTTTCGATATGATCAAAATTGGATAACATTTACCACAAAACACCCGATATATAGAATGTACACTTGGCATTTCTCATGGAACGTCAAGGTTTTGACTTCGAGGAATCAGTCAAGCGGATCATCAGGGAGGTGAATGGAGAACGTGGCCGCCAGGACCGGAAGTTGGAGTGCTGGAAATGTGGCAAGGCAGGCCACATAAGAAGACGCTGCCCAGAAGGTGTCAGTTACACTCCCGCCAATCCGGAAAATTAAAGAAGGTCGAAGGGGCGATCGTCGACCTGTATTCAGCAAGCCCCAGTAAATACCTCCCAGGTCTCCTCACTGCAACACCATGCCAACAGTGTTTTCGTCGACGCGTGTGTGGCTGGAACCCTCCGCACTGTGCTATTGGGTACAGGTGCGAAGAAGCCAATCATAAGGCCCGACATAGTGAAACCTGCAGCTAAGGTTCGGCAATCAAAATGGCGTCTACGAACAGCAACGGGAGATCGAGCAAAAGTGCATGGTGAAACAAACGTCACGTTTACCATTGGAAATGCCACGTTTAACTATCATGTGATAGTGGCTGAGATTAAGGATGAGGTGATCATCGGGACGGACATAATGGACACCAAGGGCTTCGAGTTAAGCTTTAGGCAGGCTTTCCTGAGGATAAACGACGAGGAAGTTGTTTTACATCGTGAGAGGAATTTAAGTGTTCGAGTCCTACTCCCGGAGCAAACATTGATTTGACAATTTGACAACATTTATCCCGGAGCGAGATCGTTTTGGACGGCTGCACCGATAGCAAGACCACAGATGATGAGATAGTCATGTTCGAACCTGCATTTCATGAAGAGGCTGTTGGTCGAGGAATAGCAGTCGGAAAGGCCATTTTACGTGCAGGCAGGGGCATTCCTTTGAGTATTATGAACGTTAATCATTACCCTGTGTTACTAAAGGAAGGCACGGAGTTAGGACACTGCTCTGGATTTTCAGCAATACTACGACAGGTTGCGGCCGTGGAAACCAGCCGGGAAGCCATTCCAAAAGAATTAGAAGAGCTGGTAATCTCGTCAAGCACCGGTCTAAGGTCAGCCGAAAGAAGGAGGCTGAGGCATTTGGTCCATAAAGATCGAGATGAGTTTGATACTGGGGAGAAAGGGAGGACCAACATAGTCCAGCGTAAAATCAATACCGTAAATGCTCGTCCCATTCGGCAGACAGCTAGAAGGCTACCGCTGGTCAAGAGAGAGGAGGGTGACAAAATTGTTAAGAGTTTGGTCAAGGAAGGAGTCATAGAACCATTCAGCAGTCCATGGTCTTCACCTTTGGTACTGGTAAAGAAGAAAGACGGCTCGACTAGATTCTGCGTTGACTAACGGCTTCTTAATAATGTGACCAAAAAGCACCTTATCCTCTTCCTCGCATTGATGACACTTTGGACACCCTGGCTGGATCGAAGATACTTTCCACGCTGGACTTAAAAAGTGGGTACTGGCAAGTTTAGTTGACCCCTGAAGATCGGGAAAAGACAGCTTTCACGGTGTTTGCTGGATTATGGCAATTTAACGTGATGCCATTTGGACTGTGTAATGCTCCTGCCACTTTCGAACGGCTGATGGAACGATTTTTAGAGGACTGTCCTGGAAGATATGTCTTCCAGGACATATGGATGGCCTATCTTGATGACATTATTCACCCACATTTGTTTATTTATCTTCGCGCCAGGTTTGGCTCGTCGCTTACGCTGCCGATATTCTAACTCCGTGGGTCCGGTGTTCCCCTTATATATCTGGTATAACGTTTCTGCAAGTTTCTCGAATACTCCGATGGTTTCTGGAGGGTTCCTCGGTTTTCAAGAAATCCTTATCGCATCGAAACGTCTCGGCTAAAGGCGGTACTAGTACATTCTCGACAGTTCCGTAATTTCTCCGAACAATAACTCATTCGTCGAACACGGGCAGCTATAGACGTGTTTATTTTGAGGTAAGCCGTTTCGTTACGGTATGAAATAAATTTTTGAGAATAATTGTAATTACGACTTATACTATAAAGTGTGAAAAATCTGTATACATCACTAACATGTGGGATTATCAATGTGGTGTGGTGAATATATGGTGAAAGCTTGTAAGTGTACAAGCTGTGTAAGCTTGTACACATTGTATGAATTCAAGCATACTATTCCTTACTTGTATCATTTTGATTCATTCTATTTACGTTCATTGTTTTTAAATTAACATAGAGTTCTTTGGCAATTAGCATTTAACACAAATAACGCTATTTTATTTATTTTAATCTATTAATGTGACCATTAATAAAAATATCGATATCGTACAAAAGCAACCTAATATCAATATACAGTTTTAAAGTATCATACCTGAATAAGTAATTGAAACTATTACTACGTCGTGATGTTGGCTCTCGGGGACCTGGATGGATGATACGATGATTGTTCTGTTCTGTGGAGTTCCCCAAAGTTATGTGATGTTATGGTTCGGCGGTGTGAACTTTAGGGTTTAGGTAACCTTAACTTTAGGGAAAAGGTAAATCCATAATTAAGGTAAGGTTTTAGAGCGAATCTTATCTTTATTACTCTGCAGTTCGGGGGTAACTCCCTGTCGTTTTACAAGTGAAATATTATTTACAAAAATTGCATAGTTAACAGTTTAATGTAAATTATTTACACATTAGTTTAACTAGGTGAAAGTGCAGTGGACTTGGTCGAGTCCATTATTCCTTTATTGTTATTGAATTATTAATTAAAGTCAGCTAAATTAACGTATTGAAACAAATGTTGATAGTTTGTGAAATTCCATTACACCTTCCCTTTTTACAAAAAAAAATAATTTAATTAATTAAACATTTTTTTTATTCATGATACAATTTCACTCTATTTTTATGTAATTCAACTAACTTATTATCTATACAAACAATCAATTTTACCCCTTTATCCTCTAGTACAACATACGGTCCGTTAAAAATATTTTCACTTTTATTTGTTGAGGTATTTTTTATCAAAATTTTTGTTCCCGGATTATAATGAATAAACTTATATTTAATATCATATTCCCGCTTGCGATTTTCTTTCGATGTCACTAAATTTTCTCTAGCTTCCTTATTGAATATAGAATTATAGAATCCAATTGGATTCGGTATTTCAATTCGACAGGATAATTATCAAAATTATACATAGGGTCTACTTTATTACTTAAATTTGATGGTAATTCGCAAGATTTTCCAAAAACTAATTCATACGGTGTATATCTGGTTTCTGAGTGAACGCTGGTATTATAAGCAAAACACCAAAATGATAACCAGGAACTCCATGTTTCAGGATGGTTTGACGCATGAATTCGCAAAAAGTTTCCCAAAGTCTTATGAGAATTTTCAATCGCTCCCAAATATGCCGTAGAATAAAGTTGCCTTATATTTAATATTTTGCATGTGTCTTTAAAGATGTTCGACAAAAATTCAGTACCATTATCGGTTAAAATTTCGTCTGGAACTCCGTACCATAATATGAAATTTTCCACAATGGTTCGTGCTACGATTTCGCTTTCTTTATTTTGTAAAGGGTAACACTCTACATATTTACTTAAATCGCACTGTAACGTTAATATGTATTTATTATTATATTCATCAGTTTGCAAGGGCCCGACAATGTCTAAAAGTACTTTACTGAACGCTGACGACGCAGTGGTCGTTATTGTCAAGGGTTGTGGTTTTATAATAGAATATTTTCCTTTTTGACATAGTTCACATTTTTCGATAAACTTGGAAATATCTTTATGCATATTCGTCCAATAATAATTTTGATGTTATTATACGTGCGATTAATCCCAGCATGTCCGCCTGTAGGAAGCATGTGGAAATCATTATTAATTAATTTTTGAGTTTCCTTATCATCAATCCTTCTTATCTCTTTTAGAATTGCTATTTTAATACCAATATTTTTAATACTATTTCGAGTACTCCGTATCTCTTCTAATAATTTTTTATTACCGACGACTTTAAATATTATTAATTGCGCAATGTTAAATTCTTCATATATCTCTTTCAGGGCTCTCAACGATGGTCCTAAGATATTCGTTGATTGAGGGGCCTGTTTGATATAAATTATCTTACGTTTTTTATTATACATTACGTTTTCTTTACATGAAAATTTTCTTTACATGAGAAGTTGCAGCTTTTTTTAAGATTTTCATTAAATTCGGTATCGGTGATAACTCGCAATTCTACAAATTCTGGAGGAGGTCTAATAATCTCAACGACTCCAGGGTGATCAAGCCTGTTATCGTTATTAACATTAATTGAAGTATTGGTGTCAAGGATATTTTTATGTGATTGCATTCTGGTCATTACGAACATGCTTGTTTCCTTTAGATCATCTGAGCTTAAGATGATCCTTGATAAAGCGTCTGCTGTGACATTATCTTGGCCTTTTATATAATGAATTGTAAATTTATATTCTTCTAGAGTCAATCTGAATTTTGTTAACCGACTACTTGGGTCTGCTTTCTTCAATAAAAAAATGAGGGGTATGTGGTCTGTATAAATTTTGAATTGTTTACTAAATAGGTAGGGCTTAAATTTTTTCACATCTTGGAGGAATTATGGCAAAAATGCTGTGCTCTGATTCTAGTGGTATAATTATTTTGTTATTATTGTGTATAATTGAAAATTCGAAATTTTTATAGTTCAAAACAGCTGAATTGTTAATAAAGAAATCCGAACCGAAACCACCTTGTACACTACTTTCAAAGTCAGCCACGTCTTGGAATTCATGCTGAATTGCATACTGACCTATCTCTAGCGAAATATTAATACTTCCTCAACATTCTCATCAGATTTCTTTTGGCGAATTTTTGCGTTTTGCGAAAGTCTTGCTTTCAATACAAAAGTTATCAAAGATTTTTGACTGGCAACGTTAATGAAACTATTGTAAAGTTCAATGGCATCGATAAGTTGGTTAACAGAATCCTCTCTGTCGTCCATAAGTGGCAACAGACTCGCAGCGGTTTTTAAATCAAAATCTCCCATTATCTTTTACTTCTGACCTTCCTTATCACTATGATGAGACGCCGAGCTTGCTCGATGGATTGGACGGCCGCTCAGCCACCTTGGTTGGTGCAGAACGTTGCACAGGCGCCTTGCGCTGGGGACGAGCGGCGTGGTGGACGAATGTTCGCCTTGGTTGGAGTGACCGTTAACGGGGCTTGCTTGATGAGACGCCGAGCTTGCCCGATGGATTGGACGGCCGCTCAGCCACCTTGGTTGGTGCAGATCGTTCCACTAGACCTGTACGTCGCAGACGTACAGGCGGTGCCTGTGGCCTCGCGCTCGTCCACCTCACGTTGCCGTGTCTTTACCCTCGAATTTGCGCCTTAATTAAGAGCTCCGTTTAGGTCTTGAATGATCATTCAATCTTGTTCAATTTGTAGTCAAGTGATTCGTGATTTGTATACTTGATGTTAATAAAACTACTTGTTCTGGCTTTTCCCTTTAACCGAAAGGGTTTTTATGCCGGAACAAGGAGGCACTCAAACGCAAACCGAGACTTTATTTTGTTCCAGCTACTCTCATTCATTCTTTTATCTTATTAGAACTCATGTAAGTAATAAGAACCCAAACATTTTGGTGCCCCGGGTGAGGAATGAATGAGTGGTGGGCTTATATATGTTGTGAGTCTTGGATATTATACAGTTATTACATATATTACAACGTTGATGTTAACAAATATATTGTCGCTGTAATCGATTAACACATAGAATCGGTTGATCTTTGAGATCATCAAATATGCTTAAAGTGTTAACGCTTTGGCTTTTACGTGCATCGGACTACTTATTGGACGCATTTAAGGAATTAGGTGCGCTTGCTGTCTTTATACTGTTGCATGTTAAGTATTTGCAGTTTAACCATTTACAGTTTTCAGGACTTAGGTTAGCAGATACCCAATTCTTTGTTCAAATAGAGTGGATGTTATTCTGGGAGCTGGTATCTATGGACAGCTACTCCGTTCGGGACTGAAGCGATTTCCTCTTTCTCAACTCATTGCTCAGAAAACAGCTTTTGGATGGGTTGTCTCTGGAGCAGTGCCGATGGAGGCGCTTCGGCGGGCGGTTGAGTAACATTTGCGTGCCGTCACAGGTATTGCATTGCACTTCCGTTCATAAATTAGATGAAATGTTGCAGCGGTTTTGGGTACTTGAAGATCTACCGTCGTCGTCCTCCATGTCAAAACCCGAGGATAAGATCTGCGAAAGATTATTTACGGAAACTCATAGGCGCAATCTAAAGGGTCGGTATGAGGTACGTCTTCCGTTGAAACCACAAATGCCGTTAGTTGCAGCTGAAACTCAACAAATGGCTCTCAAGTCTCTTTCAACTATGCATCGTCGTTTTGCACGCGACGCCAAGGTAGCTCAAGCTTATAGAGACTTCATGGCAGACTATGAGCGTCTTGGTCACATGACAAGAGTCCCATCTTCTGAGATTCGAGAAACTGGTGCGTGGTACCTGCCACATCATGTGGTGGTACAGGATTTGGCAAATGCATGGAAGCTTAGAGTCGTATTCGATGCGTCAAGACGAACTCGTGACGGTCATTTTCTTAACGACTTTCTCTTGACCGGACCTCCTTTTGCAGGGTGATCTTTCATTGATACTTCTAAATTGGCGCAGGTATCGTTACGCATTTACAGCAGACATTGTAAAAAATGTTTCGGGGCAGATCCAAGTGAGGCTTGAGGATCAGGATCTTCAAAGAATTGCCTGGGTTTCTGATGCAGATTCTGAGCCGGTAGATTATCGTTTAAACACCGTCACCTATGGCACGGCATGCGCTCCCTATTTGGCCATTCGTACACGTTACTGCAACTTGTGCAGGATGAAGGAGCAAACTTCCCACTGGCATCTGAGTGTCTTACATCCGAGACGTATGTCGATGACACCTTTGCCGGTGCAGACGAGCTTCCCACCGCAGTGCAGAAAAGGATCGAGCTTATTAATCCCTTAGGTTCAGCAGGTATTAAGCTAGATAAGTGGACTGCCAATTATCCAGATCTTTTGCCTTCACAGGCACAAGTAGGTCCATCTAAGCAGATTGAATCTGATAAATCTGTTAAGACCCTTGGGATTTATTGGAATCCAGGACGAGACCAATTTCAGTTTAATGTCACTGATGTAGCTGAGTTGTCCGCAGCTTCAACTAAGCGTTCAATCCTGTCAAATATTGCCCGATTTTCGATCCGCTAGGGTGGCTCTCTCCTATCACTATTACGGCAAAAATTCTGATGCAGGATCTTTGGATACAGAAGTGTGATTGGGACACTACTTTGTCAGCTGAACTCCGAGAGCGATGGCACGTTTATTGCACATCATTGTACAGCTTACCTTCTTTAACAATCGATCGGTGGTTAGGAGTTGAACCGGCCCGTTCTTATCAAATGCATGGATTTTGTGATGCGTCTTCTCGGGCTTATACTGCTGTAGTTTATCTGCGAATCGACAACGGGGATGATAAGTTCCGCGTTTCATTGCTAACTGCCAAGACAAAGGTCGCACCAGTCAAAACGGTTAGTATCCCTAATTTAGAATTGTGTGGTGCTGCTCTTCTTGTTAAACTACTTTGCCACGTTAGGAAGTTGGATTTTATCAGCAATCTACCGGTGTTCGCGTGGTCTGACAGTCAGATTGTCCTTATGTGGCTGCGTAAACACCCATGCCACTGGAAGACATTTGTAGCCAATAGAGTTTCATATATTCAGACAGAACTTCCGTCAGCTACTTGGGCACGTGTTCCTACTCTAGATAATCCGGCGGAATTAGCTACCCGAGGTTCTGAGCCAGCGGAATTTTCTCAAACTGATCTCTGGTGGTACGGACCATACTGGCTTTCCCAATCCCAGGAATATTGGCCACAGCCTGTGGTTAGTCAGCAAACCTTTTACGTACGGTCCATACCGATTGAACCTGAAATCTTATCTCGGTTTTCATCGTTGACGCGACTGTTACGCGTTGTAGCTTGGTGTAGACGTCCTGTTCTCAATATTCGAAGGCGTAAAAATAAGTTGGCTACGCTTCCTGTGTTTCTTACTACCTCGGAGTTAGCTGAGTCTCGTCTTATTGTTCTGCGATTAGCTCAGGCGAATGATTTCGCAGAAGAGATTAAGGCATTGAAACTCATAGTCGTCTCAGTAAATTAAACCCCTTTCTGTGTAAAGATGGTATTCTATTTGGTATTATAAAATGTGTGACCTGTCAGCGGGTCAAGCCACAATCAGCACAACAGCTGATGGGTGATCTCCCAGCCGATCGTGTGAATGTGTCAAGGCAATTTTCAATTTCTGGGTTAGATTATGCTGGGCCCATCCAGGTTAGAATGTCGAAGGGTCGGTGTTAACGGACGTACAAAGGTTATATAGTAATTTTTGTATGTTTTACGACAAAGGCCATTCATTTGGAGATTGTGAGCCAGTTAACCACGGCGTCATTCATTAGTGCGTATCGTAGGTTTGTGGGTCGACGAGATATTTGTCAGAAACTCTTCAGTGACAATGCCACAAACTTCCACGGAGCTGACAAGGAACTTAAGGCCATGTTCCAGCGAGCTTCTGAATTTTACAAAGAAGTCGCTTTTCTTCTGGCGAATGACGGCACTGATTGGGTGTTCATTCCCCCTAGTACTCCCCATTACGGTGGATTGTGGGAAGCGGGAGTTAAGTCGGTGAAACACCACCTGAAAAGAGTAGTTGGTGAGCACTTCCTTACTTTTGAGGAATTATCCACAGTCCTGGTGGAAATCGAGGCGTGTCTCAACTCGCGTCCATTAGGAGCAATGAGCTCAGATATCGATGATCTTCATGCCTTAACTCCTTCACATTTCCTTAACGGCACCACTTCTGCTTTGCTTCCGGATGGCAAACCTAGCAAACGTGCCGTTGAACCGGTTGAATCGATTTCAATTATTACAACGAATTCGGAATCAATTTTGGAAACGATGGTCCTCGGAATATCTCCTCCATCTGCAGGAGCGTGAGAAATGGAGGGTTACCTCAAAGAATTTTTGTGTAGGCAGACTAGTGTTAGTGAAGGATGATCGTTATCCACCTTCCAAGTGGCCCTTGGGACGAATTGTAGAGGTTCGTTCAGGCCCAGACAGTTTAGTAAGAGTAGTAATAGTAAAGACCGCCACCACCTTTTTCCATCGGCATGTCCATCGCCTGTGTCCGTTACATCTCGAGGATGACAGCAACAGGGGAGATTTAACTCCAAGTAGTGGTGCGTTGTTCGTCTGTTAGACGAACGCGGGCGCGATGTTCGCGCCAATTGTGACAGTGCGTCGATTGGACGCTTTTAGAAATTAAGTTTAAAGTGTGCGCCAATAGGACGTTTCTAGATAATAAGATTAAAGTGTAAGAGGTCGCGCTTTCCCTCAAGACGTTCCCTGTATTGCGAGTTGCGGGCCTCTAGGAGCATAACTTCGGCGACGTAGGCGTAGAGAAAAACAATTGAGATTTAACAAGAGAAAAACGAGTAACGATGACAAACATAAGATATTCACTGCTCCATATTAATTCACTGGTGTGCATGCGAGAGACATTCTAAAGATTATTACGCCGAGTAACGTGAGAAGCTGAGCAGCGAAAAAGAAAGGAGAGTTTGTGAGCGGACCAGGTTGGCGAGCGAAGAGTTGGGAAGTTGGTGAGGACTTGCGTGTGAGCTGAGACAGCCAGGGAAGAAAGAGCGCTGTGAGCGGCGTCGTTGGATCTCCGCAGGAGAGCTCAAAGGCCGTGAGTGAAGAAGTTTGTGCGTGCTTCGATATAGGCGTGTGCGCGGTCGGCATATAGAGTTGGTTATCGTTGTGGTAAGCTGTTGGCATGAGGTGACCTAGGGGCGAGCGACGTAGTAGATGAATGCTCGCCTTGGTTGGAGTGACCGTTAACCGGGCTTGCTTGATGAGACACCGAGCTTGCTCGATGGATTGGACGGCCGCTCAGCCACCTTGGTTGGTGCAGAACGTTGCACAGGTGCCTTGCGCTGGGGACGAGCGGCGTGGTGGATGAATGTTCGCCTTGGTTGGAGTGACCGTTAACGGGGCTTGCTTGATGAGACGCCGAGCTTGCCCGATGGATTGGACGGCCGCTCAGCCACCTTGGTTGGTGCAGATCGTTCCACTAGACCTGTACGTCGCAGACGTACAGGCGGTGCCTGTGGCCTCGCGCTCGTCCACCTCACGTTGCCGTGTCTTTACCCTCGAATTTGCGCCTCAATTAAGAGCTCCGTTTAGGTCTTGAATGATCATTCAATCTTGTTCAATTTGTAGTCAAGTGATTCGTGACCCTACCGTGTTATGTAGAGTAAACCTCGTTGTAATATTGCAAACTGTCGTTATTGCCTGTATATCCATGATTTGTACACTTGATGTTAATAAAACTACTTGTTCTGGCTTTTCCCTTTAACCGAAAGGGTTTTTATGCTGGTACAAGGAGACACACAAACGCGAACCGAGACTTTAATTTGTTCCAGCTACTCTCATTCATTCTTTTATCTTATTAGAACTCACGTAAGTAATAAGAACTTTTAGAGGTTAAGGATTATACTAAATGAAAGATCAGACTCCCAGCTTTTCATCAATATGTATATCAAGTATTTTAACACGTGCACGCGAAAAACTCTGTCTCCAAACTTGCTTGATTGTGATATACGTTTATTCACCGCGCGCGGCCACGTGCCGTCGATGTATGATATTGTACATGCGTCTACAGTAAAAAAGGAAAAAGTAGTATGATATAGCTACAGGTCCCTCCTTTCATATGAACTTTGAATCGAGAAAAAATATTCATTTTTACCCAAGTTATGGGACAATTTGTCTGGGCACGCGTCATCTCGTACGGTTTAATCCGTACCTAAAATTTTATCCTTCCGAGACAGGTCTCCTTGTACGGGTGTAGATACCTCTCAAGATAAATAAATTCGTACCTCCGTGATTTTAAAAAAAAATAATGTATCGAACTTTCGGAAATAGTAGCACATATTACCTCCCGAAGTTACTACACTATTTTCGTACTATTCGCTATCGCTTGTTAAAGGGCACAAGGATAAACAATTGAGGTTTAGTAAAAAGTAAAACGAACAAGACCGATGACCATCTCGTCTCGATACTCATTTTATACTCAAAAATTTACCTGAGAGGAGCGGTACGAGATTACGGATCAAGCGGTACGAGATGACGGATCTTAGGGTTGGGGATTAAAATTCCGTACGAGATGACCGCCGCCCATTTGTCCGCCCGCTCATGCCTACATTCACGGAGCGTGCTTTCCGAGACGCGGCGCAGCAGCTTGAAATCCAGGCTACGCTTGGGGCAGGTTATCTCGGAAACGGTTAAACTTTTGACAAAAATGATAAGGATCATTTTTGTAGATAATAAATTGTTCTTCTTTTATGTTCAAACACAAATTGCCCCAGTGTCATATTTTGGCCAATATCGGGGAAAATAGTCGATTTTAACACCATGAAGACATTTTCCAGCCCCTTCCGCTTATTTCCCGGTGGACATTTTTTCAGAAATTGATGTACCCATGTATACCTACAAGTTAAAAAAACAAAAGTCCGGGATCAATGTGATGTCCAGGTTCGGCGGTTTTCCGGCCTTTATTTATTGGACTATTGTGTTTAATTTAACTTTCAATTGCTTCTTTTGTATAATCGCAATTATTTATCTACTAATCTTAAGGATATTTAACCATATTTAATCGAAATATTTACTTTATTTAATTTTTCATCAAATTTTATTATCTTATTTAACTTAATATCTTAAGGTTTTTCCTAGTTAGCACTTAACTTCGTTTAATCAATTCATTTTGCTTTCATTTTGCTGTCTGGCTTCTGAGATAATAACGTTTGATAAAATTTTGATGTTTGAAATGTACTTCCATCAAGATTCTAAAAGGGGGATACCTATCCTTACTATAACAGTTGGTCTCTTACTCAACAAACTAAATATTGCGTAATGTACATCTGATTATTTTTCTTTCAAATTCTCTTAGCGAAGCAAGTTGATCCCTCATCCTTTGTTAATTCTATGTTTAATTGATTATTATTCTTTTAAAAGCCATTTCAGCGATATTGTAAATGTTGTTATAGGACAAATTGATAGTTTATACGTAAAAGCTTAATTTATTTAAAACTAAGATTTAACCAAATAAATAATACATCGACAATATAGAGAATACACATGTCCTAAAACAACATACGCGACGCTCGTCGCAAACCACCCCCTCTTGGCTCTTTTGCTCCTCCTTTCTAAATGTTTATACAATTTAACAAATAAGAAGGACTCTTGGAGATTTTGACCAACAAAAGATTATGAAATAGGCACTCCCCTTTTTCAAAGGAGAGTAATTTTTGTAGAAACGCTAGAGACTTGCAATTCTGATCTAAATCACTCAACACATTTTCTACTCTTGCTCCTAGACTTACATTTTGAACTTGTCATCGCGAAGATATTAGTTATACCATCGTCAATAAACTAGTTAAGTAAAACGTTGTTTCTGTGCGTGCGTGTGAGAACTGCCCATAAGATCCTGATAAACTCTCTCGTGTTTGGGATACACGTACAAAACAATCCCTGGTGTCAGAAGAACATACAACAATATGTACGTGGCGGCTCCTCGAAGGAGGCTAATGAGGCTCAGCCTCCTCACCAATTTATCCATCAAATAACATTAAATCATTTTACAAAACTAATTATGAAATATATACAAGTCAATAAACACGCCTGTATATTTAAACACGAGTGTCCAACCCCCAACTCCATCTTTAGGATAAATGTTGAAATTCCGGATTTTGTAGTGCCTGTCTAAAAGCATTGCGTTATATACGCCCTGGAGGCTAGACTCTACAAGCATTAAAAGTAAACACGTGTTGCTCAAACACAGTTGCCATTTTTTCGACCAGTCCAATTGCTAAATACCGTAAATAATAGCTAAAATGGCAACACCCTCTGTTGGCTAGCCTTTCCGTACTGAAACACATACTGAATACAACACAAAACACAAACATGCGTGTTGCGTCGTTGCGTGGGTGTTTGTTTTGTTTTGTTTTAGCGGGAAATAGAGAATAATTATTGTTAAGCGACGCCAGCCGCCACGCGAAGTAAGGTTGGATTAGCATTTGTTTCTTCGGTACATTATTAAAATTTAAAATGAGTGCTGGTAATTTAGTTGCTGACTTTTTAAAAAATCCATTTAGTGCATTAACATATGACAAAAAAGTGTTTTTTAAAAATAAACGGCCTTTACCGGATCTGAAAGGCTTAGTGATGTCAGGTAAGTATCAGTATTGATCATTTAATACTGACAATTATAAAAAATATTTATGGTTAACGGAATCCGAGGTACTTAATGTTAAAAATAAAAAAAAATTAAAAAACAAAAAACAAACAAAAACATTTTTAGCAAGAGAAACTCTATACCTCCACGTTGGTTCTTGCTGGGCAACAATTAATTTAGTCACTGAAGTAGCTGGTACGGTCGCTGCGCAAAGGTTAAATTAATTGGCTGAATAGAGTATATTTTTACAAAAACGTTTTATGTCCAGCCTCCTTAATTAAAATGTTCACGAGCCGCCACTAATGTACGGATTTCTAATAGCGTGTACGAAATTCTGAATTTATTAATTCAAAAAATTTACCATTTATACCGGGAGGTGGCACGGGTTGCTTGTGCATCGTCTCAGAAACCTTATTGCATTAAGATTAATTGTCGGTGTGACTTCGCCATAGGAAAAGCAGTGGCAACAGGTCTTTGTGGTGTCTAACAGGTGGGACCCTTCTAGTGTTATTTATAATAAAATCGATAGTATCGCGTGTGGCGACGTGACACTCAACGGAATCCTGAGAAAGTTGAAATATCTGAATTTTGTCCCTTGGGATTTCTTAGCGACCAGAATTGTAATTTTTTTCCGAAATGCATTGTCTTGTAACAATTAAGGGATTCCGTAAGGGCTGTAGATTATATAAGGGTTGGTTTCTAGGTTTCTGGAATTTATTATATAAATTATATTACGTGGAGTACGTTCTGGAGCATTTTTGTATATCTCACGATGAATTTAAAGTTGTACATATTGGGTTTAGCACACCGATTTGAAGTTCCTATATATATTGTATAGTAGTTTGTTTGAGATTATGAAATTTGTGATATCTATGCATTATAAAATGTAAACTCTTTTCTGGAACTTTTCAGTACACTCTTGAGTGTGTGCATTGTAGTGCGGAGTGAGCTAGGCCATATGGGATTTTAAGGGCCCCATGTCGTCTTTTAGTCTTAAGTTTCGTTTCAAGGTGTGACACATAACCGCACAGCTCCAATATGTTCGGTTTGTAAAGCTTAACCAACCTACGTGTATTCCAATTGGCGTAGACACACACTTCTATTAATAACTCAAAAATAAAATACAACTTTCCAACATCACGATAAGAAACGTTCTCGTCCCTCGTTGCCATGCCACGCAACTTCTAAGTGATGCGTCACTATGCAACGATGCCCACATGACTTCCATTGTGTCCGTCCACGTATCTCCGCACTAACGATACATGCGTTCACATAAAAAATCACCTCAATCGCAATGACGTAATATTTGTATAAATCAATATTCGTGCATCGATTAATAGTAGCGTTCTCATGGATCCTCCTATAACACTCAACGGTTTGAAGATTTGCAGCAGAATTGTGCAAAGAAACATTCGCAATAATCCCTACGGCCCAATACATATGCAACTGATAACGATACAAAATAAAACGCAGTGGTTGCTTCCCTGCGATCATATCTTCTCCAGGATATTCTCGTGTTACTCTTGGCAAAGTTGCAAACACCTTGCACATACCAATCTTATGGCATCTGTTGATTGCTGCCTCTCCAACTTAACACGCTTCTGTTTAACACTTCTGTTTGGTCCAGCAATATTACATAACAAGGCGTTAGGAAATAATAACATACATTAAAGGGCTTTAATACTAAGACTCACCGACCAACGCCCAAACGAACACTCCCCACTGAACGTGTTATATAAACAATGCTAAGCGCTTTCCCTTCTTTAGCGACAGACAAGCTCAACAGCTCCTCTATTCACTATGAGACGTCCAAATCTCGAAATAATATGTCAGACCAGATGTCCTCCACTTCGCAATAACTGCGCTGCAGAACAAGCACACTGTAAGGGATGGTACGAAGTATTAAATAAATAACTCATTAATTAATTAAGCTTCTAATATCGGGTAATGAACTCTTCAAGAACGGAAGTCATGATATCATACTTTGAGTAATATTACAATCGTTGCCAACCGAGTATATCCATTGCGTAATCACCTAATCGAATTATCGATGACGGATCATTATTCGTCGGCGTAATAACCTCACCGACGGAAACGAATGACGTTGATTTCGCATAATTGACCAACGTTAAGACTTGAGGTCGATATTCGATAGAATAGGGAATAGACAATTAATTACTTTTGGGAAACCGAACTGTACGGTATTATCTACCTGGTTCGTCTTCCAACTATTTAGACACTTGTGAAAACTGTTAAATTCATGTCATCAGATAAATAGAGTATTCAAACACCATCGGTTTCGTGTACTCATTTTGATCACCCGACGTAACTGTCCACCGACATTACAACACCAGCAACTACTGGTGTGTCGCAATTCGCCAATATGTGCGTCGGCTGCGAAATTCACTACCGAAGATATACTTCGGTCGCCATAGACTACGACGCGCCCATGAACTTATATGGCCGTCATGTCCGCGTCATGCCAGTGTCTCAGATGCGGTAAGGAGTTAAGGCAGACGCTAACTAACGAAATTTTTACTCCGATTCGGTATTCACAAATATCATTATGAATCGTACCTGTCGGAGTACCTGTTCATGAAGCGCTTCCACGGCGTGCGTGGGTGAGTGGGTGGTTGCGTGCGTGCGTGCGTGTGAGCGTTTGTGTGTGTGTGTGTGTGTGTGTGTGTGTGTGTGTGCGTGCGTGCGTGCGTGCGTGCGTGCGTGCGTGAGTGCGTGCCTGCGTGCGCGCGTGTGTGTGTGTGTGTGTGTGTGTGTGTGTCTGTGTAAGTTCTATAAGGCGGTTTTAGAGGTACGGGGGAAGTATGATATCATTTGAAATAATCTTTTCAAATATAAACCATTCGAAGCGAAAAACTCAAATACACATCGGTCTAGTAACGGATTTTTGATATTTTCTTTTGGTCCGTTTAAAACCCCCCCGAATGTTGCCCTATTTTACGTACTATTTTCAGATCAAAATTTGACCAAAATAAGAAAAAACTCAAAATTCTGTTACTAGACCGATGTAGAATGATCCTTTATTTCTTCACTAAACCCTATTTGGTTTTGATACGATAATACCCTAGGATCATGTTTTCCCTAAACCCTTACAATCGCTATAAAACTAGCTGTAAAGTGCTGCCATCGTATGTATTTGTGAATTTAAACTTAGTGAGAAAATTAACTTAGTCCTGGCTAGTTAAAAAGTAGTGGAAGGGAGAATTAGAGTCGCGCCTACCGCTACCTCGTCCTTGTCTCTTATCCCACAGCAACGCCGGGTGATGGACTCTTAAGCAGTTCACAAGGACGGATACGCGAGTCACCGCATTGACAAGGCGTGGAGCGGTCATCGGCGGGAACCGGGAGGCGGCGGGTCTGCGAAGAGGTCGTCGTAGCTCGAAGCGCTGGCCTCGACGTCGCGTAGACTGGCCAATCCCTGGGAAGTCCGGGAGTTGCGTCGACCTCGGCGGAGTCCAGATGGTCGAGAGAGTCTTGGGCTGCTGGGGTCTTCCGGGGAAGTGGCGCTTCCTTCGGGCCTAGGGTACCTGTCGGATGGACAGGGACCTGGCGTCTAGTACAGGTCGATGCCGTCCTTCTGTCCAAGCGGGAGCCCACTGGTTAGAAGATGCTCTCGACCTCCTCTGCGCCTGGGAAGCCAGTGGGTAGGAGCCTCGTGTCGAGTAGGGAACAAGTCTATGGAACGCCACAAGAGCTTGTTCTGAGCTATCCGGTGTCCTGTCCGCTTGGGAAGCCAATGGTTTAGGAGCTCGTAGGGAACTCGTAGCGATACAGGGAACAAGTCTACGGAAAACCACAAAAGGTTGTTTTGAGCTGTCCGGTGTCCTCTCCGATTGGGATGACAACGGTTTAGGAGCTCGGAACGAACTCATAGCGATGCAGGGAGCAAGTCTATGGGAAGCCACAAGAGCTTGTTCTGAGCTGTACGGTGTCCTTTCCGGGCTGCGGCCCTCTCGATTCCTCCGGTGGTGGCTGCCAATTCTGATTACGATCACGGGAAACCGCAGAAACCTGTGACTCAGCCATGTGTGTCGGCCCGTTTCGTCCTGGTGCACTGCGGGGCCATCGTCGTCCTCGGGGGCTTGGATCGGCAGCTGGGCTGCCTTGGGATCCGTTTGACGGTGAAGTGTGTGGTCGGCCTCGCCGCATCGGGTGCTCCTTCTCGAGTTTGCCCTGCTCGGGACTCCTGCTGTGGCCCCTGCTCGGTTCCGAGAAGGGGCGTGGTGGTCCTTCGAGGTCCTAGGGTGGTTTAGGGTTCCTGGTCGGAAGCTTGTCGATCATATTGACGGCGTCAAAATCGGTGGTTGGTCCTATTCGTGTCCATTTCGTGTTCCATTACTGTCTGGGTTCTGAGGCGCCGGTACCTTTCCCTGAAGCGAGGGTCGTGATCCACCGCTTGTCTAACAAGCGGATTTGGATGTTCCTCTGCTTTCTGGAAAAGCTTCTCTGCTCTCTCGCTCATCCGCTCCCGGAGGGGTTGGTGGTCGAGGTCCTGCAGGATTGCTCACGTACCAAGAAGCGTCCACGGCACAGCGCAACGCTATCGATTCCTGGGGGCGGAGTCGGTCGATGTGGGATTTGGCGGCGTGGCCCCATGCCACAGAAGCGTAGGTCAGGATCGTGAGGATAATCGTCTTGATCAGGGTCAGCTTCTGCCTTAGGTGAAGTGCGCTACGCCTCCCTATCAGAGGATAGAGTTTGGCGCGCGCTGCCCTCGCCTTCGCTAAGGTCGCTTCGATGTGGTGTCTCCAGGTGAGTCCCTTGACCAGCGTGACGTCGGGTTAATCTCGATCTTCCATCTGACGCACCAGTCCTCGATCTTGGTGGTTGCTCGCTGTAGGTAGCGGGTCGCCATATCGGCCCTCCGTGAAGTAGCAACGATGGCGGAGTCGTCCGCGAACAGCGAAAGCGCAGTGTTCTCGGACTTGGGGACGGCAGACGAGTAGATGGAATACAGCAGCTGCGACAGTACAGCTCCTTGTGGTACTCCTGCTTCCAGTGTTCGGGTGTCGGACAGCTCATGTCCCACTCTCATTTGTAGTTTCCTACGCCGTAATATATCCCAAGGTGGTCATCTTGTACACGAGGTCGTCGTGCCACACCCGGTCGAAAGCCTTGGCGACGTCTAAGAAGAGGACTCCGGTGACGTATCCGCGGTTCAGCCCCGTTGTGGCTTTCTCCACCAGGCTCCATACTTGGAGTTAGGAGTTACTCTGTAGGGGACTTCCCTCGTGTTTTCTGCCAGAGCGGTTTTCACGCTTCTGTCGGTCGGTGATTGCTTGGTCCAGGTCCGCCCTAGTCCGAATGACTGGAATCGGTCCCATGGCGCTCCGCATCGTGTGCCTGAACTGATCCCAGTCCACTATTAGCTTCGTGGGAACAGTCTCTTCCGGCTCGTTGCGTACCGTCAGTAGGATCGGTTTGTGGTCGGATGACCCTTCTTGTAGGGTTTGTATTTCGGCTGTCATGGTGACTCGTCTTAGAATCGCGATGTTCAGGACGTCCCCTCTTCCATCGTTGCCTGGATAGTGCGTTGGGGTCTGAGGTCCAATGGTGAAGGAGTCGTAGTGGTTTTTGGCATAGCGATCCAGCATACGTCCTCGTCTATTGGTAGTCCTGCTATGCCATGTTGGTGATTTGACGTTCAGATCGCCGATCACCAGTGCCTGCCTCCAGCCGTTGTTAAGCAGGGGGGTGTCCAGGTCTCCTTCGTCGAGGTTCCCGCTTTGTGCTGAAGAAGCTGAGGTGATGTAGAGCAGCCTGTGCGTGGCAGTATTCACCGCCACCGTGACTGCTTCGATTCCGCGCCTCCGCGTCGTCCTCTGTTCCTTCTGTACGTGGTGAATCCATCGTAGGTCGGGTCACGTGTCCGTTCGCTCAGCAGTGTTTCCTAGATTGCCAGGATATCGATGCCGGCAAGTAGGCGAAGTAGGAGTTCTTCTACTTCGTGTCTCCTGCTTTCGATCCCCCTGATGTTCCAGGAAGCTATCCACAGGAAGGAGGGCCTTTTGGGGGGGCACAACTGGAGCGGGAAGTTTGAATTGGGGACAGAAATCGATGATTAGTCTTGAAAAAACTATTTTTATAATCAATTGCAGGGAAAACGTACAGAAAGACACAAAGGTAACAGGATAAACGCAAGCCAAGACAAACACGTGTGACCATCAAAATCTAACCTCAAACTATGTGTGTGAGTCTGTGAGAGACGTGAGAGTAGTTAACATCTCCCTTTTGCTGCAAGGCTAATCTGGATGGGACCTACAGTTTAACGTGGGCTCCGAACCACGGTCCTCGAGCACGGTTGTACCCCCTACGGCTATCACCCCAGTAACCTCAAACTAAATAATGTTCAAAACAAAAACAGAAGTCTTTTTAGTTTATGCCTTGCGTCTTTTCATTTTATCACTGAGTTTAACATTTTTAGCACGGCAACTCGACATATTTTCGTCTCTTTGCGCACAATGACGTAAGGTTCATCTCATTTGGGACTACATCTACCTCACCTGCAAAGCGCACTGACGACCAGCGAGAGACAGATAACGACAATATTCGTATTGGTATGACAGAATTGCGAGTTCGGGCACATCAAATACAACAGCAGCGAGCACGACACATTGAAATAGAGCGATTCCGCAGGCGCAGTGTTCCTGTAAACCTGGAACGAGTAGCATTCCACTACGACCTGGAAATAGATTATTGGGTGTGCCGACCAATCCGTAACGATTGGAGAAATGACAATGATTTGTCAATATTGTAAAGAGCTCAAATACAGCAGTGAATCTACTGTATTATGTTGTGTTATGCTGGTGGTAAAGTAAAATTGCCACAATTGTTCCCACCACCAGATCCATTACGCTCATTAGTTTCTGGGGTGGGAAATGACTAATCATTTCTTGGCCAACATCAAAAAATATAATAATTGCTTTCAAATGACGTCGTTTGGTTGCACGCATATTGTACAGCAAAATTTCATAACCACTTTGAAGATAGTTTCTGATAAATTATTTATTAAAAATTTAAAAAGATAATATACAATTGCAGATACAAGGACAGTTTGCGGAATCAACTTTGAGTTTCCCTGTTTCGCGCATGGGCAATTATACGTCGCGTGTTCGCAAGTTGGAAAACCGTCATCTTTATATATTTACGCACCGCAAAAAAAGACAAAAAATATAGTACATCAGAAAGGCTTAAATTGATTATGTGTGTAACTGTGTTGCATTTCATTTATTGTAGATAAAAATTTTATATCAAGTTATGACCATTTGTTCAAAAATATATGTATGTGATACGAAGTTCACGGGGTAATCTATAATTTTTATTTATCTTTCTTTTTTTAAACTTTACGTGGCATTGCATCGCATGCCGGGTACGGCTAGTTTAGTATAAAAGTATGTTTTAAATCAAAATAAAAGCAATATGTTTGTATTCTATACGAACCCTTTCCCCCGAAAATATGAATTTTAATTTGCAACAAGCCGGAATCTAAATTCAGTCGTAATTAAAGATCTGCGGTAAGAGGCACTGCAGCCAGGGCCCACTGTCCTCAAAATACACTGGGTTTGTAATTCTAATTATATAGATATTCTGTGGTGCCAACGATGAACGTTACTACGGTTACGTCTCAGTTTTGAGCCCGCGTAAGAAAGCACCGTACGCTTATGTCGATTGTTAACTCTTCGTTCCGCTTGGGAAAATCGGTTTTGAAACGGATCGGACGTGCGGATATACTGGCGACGCTCGGTCTAGCCTCAAATCACGGCAAGCATGTATAACGTAGAATGATGAAATTTTGACAGATTAAGTCTGGATGTGTTGACTATCGTTGGTGAAAATCTGAAAGTGTTCCGTATTAAAGGGTTGCCTGTAATTACGGTGTAACTAAGTTGAGGCACATTTCGGTAAAGAGATAATCTTTTTTTATTAGATGAACATGGTTTATAGTTCCCGAAACGTAACGGAAAATTTAGAAATCCTTTGAGCGAAGCTTTTGCAAGGAGGGAGTTGTGCAGGGAAGGAAAAGATAATCTGTCATTAGTTAGAAGAGCGAGAGTGGAATTTGCATTTGGTACATTTCTGGGGTAAATTTGAAAAAGCACTGAAGAAGGAGTGAGTCAAGGCGGGGCTTTGCCCTAGGCGGGATGTAGATTTTTTAAACTTTACATAATTTAGCTGAGGTCTCACTTTTGAATTTGTGAGTTTTTTTATTTAGGTTTCTATAATTTGAGGGGACCCAACTTTGGTATTTGTGATTTAGTTGGTGTATGTTCGCGAAGGAAGACAAGGTTTTCGGATAAAGACCGTGGGGGGGGGGTCGAGTTATTAGTTAGTGAGCGTCGGTTCAACTCCCCTTAGCCTGGTAGCCAGCTCTTCGTCGGATCAAACCTCATGCCCATCTTCTTCGGTTCAGCCTCCTGTTGTCTAGTGAGTATCCTCCATAGACCAAGGTTTGGGAGTGAGCTACCAGATCAACTCGCTGTGTTTGGTGACTATCCACTTCAGACCAGTCCTTTGTTCCTGGTGGCTGTTTTATTAGAACCTACCACCTGTGCATCGCATCATCAATCTGTGCACCCTGGTGCTGTGTGCATCGCATCAACCCTCCGCTCCTGGTGACGGCCGCGGGTGCCGCCCTCCATCCTCGTTGGCTTAGGAACCGATTGCGAGGACAACGAAAAGTGTTTTCGTGAGTGTTGTGATTTTGAAGAAAAGGTATTTATTAAGAGGCCTCTTACATTTTTTCGCTCTTCTCTTTCTTTTCTCGATCAGACTATTTTTCGTATGTTTTGTTTGCTGATTATTGTCTGATTAACTATTTTTTTGTAGTCGTTGTTTGCTGATTATTTGTGTGATTACATTTGATTTTTGCTTGAATATATTTTTGATTATTAGTTTGAAGGGAATGTAAGAATTCACGGTTGGTAAATTTAATTAAGAAATTCTTGAGTACTTATTTATATTGGTATATTTTGTTTGAACAGTTTGTAAAGTAGTTAAGGATTATATTTGATTGCTTGAAGTGAATATTTCGAACTCGCCCTATATTAAACCGCTTTTAAATTACCTTTACTTTCTTTTGACCACGACCCACTAATTAGTTTTGCGGCTAGCCGGATCATTTGGTTCTTCAGTAAGTAACGAAATTAAAAGCGTAACACTACACAATGGTTGAGTAAAAAGATGTCGGTGTCCTTTTTATGTTTTCTACATCTAATATTACATATACAATTCATTTTTTTTAATTCTTCGTTGCCAGCGGTTACCGCGAAGTAATTCGCACTCGTTACGTTGATGTGAGACCTTTGTTTAGTAGTTTTCAATTATTGTGTATAATATCAGATAAATTGTTATGCATTAACAGCCGTTAATCTGACCTGAAAGATAATATAAGCAAGGTTAGGCAGTAAGAATTACAAGTAATAGATAAACAATAATAAGGATTTAGAGGGCGTTTTTAAGTAATTAGAAGATCTTCATTTCTAACAGTTCTAAAAGTAAGGTAATTTGTGGGATCATCTAAACAAGTAAGCAGGTATAAATGCTCTCGGATTATCTCAACAAACTAGTGTTCGTAGTTATGCTCACTCAGTGGGGTGTGGTGTTTTACTACTTCGCTACACAATATACACCTACACCCAATTAGTACGGTAGAGAATTTCAAGACATTGCGCCCACTCTACAACTCTACAACCGATCCATGGCCTTACGCCCTGTAGTACTACCTCTACAAGAGCTTCTAAAATAAGGAAAGTTTGGTCTGAAGAGGAAAAACATGCGATAGACCCTTATACACCGTATGAAGCATTAGCTTTATTCATTGATACTGAATTGACTAAAGTCAGTACTTGAAGATTACAGTACAAGCAAAGCTGAAAAAAGCGGATTTATATCACAGACACAATCTATGTCAACTTACAGGAACTGTTGAACTTGACAGTTTCTCTATTGATAACTTCACAAAAAGACGTTTTTCCTATTACTCCTCTGAATATGTCTCCAGAACTTGTACTGGTTTCAACGTGGGGCTGTGATGGAAGCATAGGTCACTTGGAGTAGGTATAAACAAAAATCTAGGGTAAACTTTCGAGACACGGACATGCTCGTAACTTCATTTGTGCCATTGCAACTTTACACTATATTACCCCATAAGCTTACTCTGTAGCAGAACTTTCTACCATCCTCCGTACGTTATTGTAGACCAATACGCAATGAATAGAAAAAGGGAACTGCCAAACAGAAGTTGTTTTAGGCGAAAAGAAATATTCTGTGATTCATCAAATGATATTGACGATGATTGATGGCAAAGTTTGTAACTTTGTCACTGGCACTTCGTCTACTCAAACATGTTACATTTGTCGAGCTGTACCAACACAAATGAATAAAATTAATAAATTAATTGTTGTAAAGCGAGAATGTAACACTGATACATATTGATTTGGGTTGTCATCGCTTCTAGCGTGGTTTCGGTTTTTTTGGAAGTTTTATACATATTGCATACTGATTACCATTTAAGAAATGGCAGGCTAGAAGTCTTGCAGATAAGAAACTTTTGAAGAGAAGAAGCGCAAAATCCAGTTAGAAACAAAAAATCAACTTAGTTACCTTGTTGCCTTGACCAGGCAAGGCAACACGTTATTTCTTCGTTGAATTGTTGCGCCTTGCCAATGCAATTAAGTGGTGTGTTACCGCTGGACCCAGGCTAGATGAGGAGTAAAACGCGATGGCTTTTACGTTTTAAATTATATTGTCACTGACAATTACACTGCTTTAAACTGGTAACGAATACACAATCAGAATGTATCTGTGTGATTAGAGAGTGAATTGAAGGTGTTGTGAGGTGTGAGTTTAAGAGTCGTGTTTAATGGTTTTTGCGCGAGTAACTTATGTTGTCCTGAATTATCTAAAGTTGAGCGCTTGGCTCCTTACTTCTCCCTCTTGGTTCTTCTTTCCTCCGCGTGATGTTATTTCCTGGGTTGTCCTGGTCGTCCTGGTGGTCCTCCTAATGTACTATTATCTTCTTGGTGTGTCCTTCGTGGTTAGTCTTCCTTCATTGCCGTCTTCGGTCGTTTCCTCTTTGATCTTGCGTCTTCGTCGTAGTCCGTTTCCTTCCTTATTAGTGGGTTCGTGTGCTCGATTGCCTTGATTATCGTCTTCCTCGTCCTCTTCCTGATAGTCTTCTTTAGCTCTTCGATGCGTAGGTCCCGTCGTAGTTGTTCATTCCTCATATACCATGGTGCGTCCGTCATCCTTCTCATCGCTTGGTTCTGTATCCTCTCCAGTTTCTCCAGGTGCGTCCTTGCTGCTTGTCCCTACGCTGCTGTTCCGTATGTCATTATTGGTCTTATTCCTGCCAGGTAGATCTTCCTCTTGGTTTCCAGTCTCAGCTTGCTCCGTCGTCCTATTAGTGGTCCCAGTCTATTCAGTCGGTCTTTCGCCTTCTTCTCGGTCTCCTCTATGTGCCTTCTCCATGTAAGTCCTCGGTCTATGTGGATTCCTAGATATTTCACTTCTTCCTTCCATTCCAGTTCCTTTTCTCCTATTATGATGTTTGTCGTCGGTCGTCTCGTCTTCGGTCCTATGTATATTGCTTCTGTCTTCTCCGCGTTGAGTTTGATCTTCCATTTCTTCGTCCATTCTTCCATTTGTTCCACTTCTCTCTGTAGGTACTCCGTCGCTTTGTTGGGTTGTCTCGATGTCGCCGCCTTCGCCGTGTCGTCCGCGTAGATATAGGTCCTCGTGTGGCTGTTCCCTCTTCCAATCGGTATGTCGCTAGTGTAGATGTTGTATAGGACCGGTGCCAATACCGATCGCTGTGGTGCTCCTGCTTCCATCCTCCTGCTGTCGTCCCTTTGTCCTTGATTCTGAAGTTCCTGTCTCGTAGGTAGTCCTGTATCATCTGGGTCGTCGCCGTCTTGAATCCTAATCCGTCCATCTTTGCTATAAGTCCGTTGTGCCAAATCCTGTCGAACGCCTTCTCCACGTCGAATAGTACCATGCATGTCGTCCTCTTCTCGTTGATGTCCTTGATCGTCTCTTCTACCATCCTCAGCGCCTGGTGCTCCGTCGAGTGTCCTGCCCTGAATCCACATTGTTCGTCCGGTATGATACGTAGCCTCTCCTCTTCCTCCTTGATCCTCCTCAGTAGTATCCTCTCCAGTAGTTTTCCTAAATTGTTCAAAAGACTTATTGGGGCGGTAGTTTTGCGGGAATTTCTTGTCCTTGCCTGGCTTCGGGAACATGATGACGTCTGCCTCCTTCCATATCTGTGGGTAGTATCTCTTCTGCATCGCCGCGTTGTAGATTTCCTGGATCCTCTTCTTTGCCTCCTCCGGTAGTTCCTTTATCATCTTGTTTGTGATGGTGTCCCGTCCTGGTGCCTTCTTCGTCGGTGGGGTTCTGATGATCCCCTCCATCTCTTCCATCGTCGTGGGTTCCAATTCGTCCTCGCAATTTCTCCTTCTGATCTTGGCCGCCCTCCTGTCGATGTCCTCTTCGAAATCGATATCGTCCTCTTGGTCTTCGTTCATCTTGAATTGTTCCTCCATGGTATCTGCGAACGCCTCTATCTTGTCCTCGTCCCTAAAACATAAACCAAATTTACCATGAATAGCACTGCTCGTAGTTGAAGGTTTGTTCTTCTTCTGCTTCCTCATGATCCTCCAGTGCGCTCCTGTATCCTCGTCCAGTTCTTCCAAAAATGCGTTCCATTTGTTGCTCCTGTGCTCTGCCAGTTCTTCTTTGATCTCCTTGTTCTTCCGGTTGATGGTCCTCTTAATTTCCGGGTCGTAGTTAATCCTGTATCTCCTGTTCAGCCTGTTCCTTTCCCTTATTTTCTCTTTGATGATCCTCTGTATGTCCCCCGCCCTTGTTGATTCGTGGATTATCGTGGTGCTCCTTCGTACGGCTTCGTTGATGTCTATGGTTAACTTCTCCGCTTCCTTCTCGATTTCGTCCTTGGTGTCCATCGTTCCCATCTAGCTCGCCTTCCGTATTTTTCCTCTTTGTATCCTTCCCAGTCGATTTTGGTCCTAGTGCTTGTTTCCTGTCGATGCTCCCATCTTCCTACCTGAAACAAAACTGGTTTGTGATCCGATGTTAATTCTTCCATTGTTTCGACTTCATAGTTCAATCCTGTATCCTGCATGATGAAAATGTCCAGAATGTCTCCTCGTCCGGTGTGGTGGTAATGCGTGGGTTCCTCGGGCCCTATGACGTCGTATCCGAATCTGGCTGAATGTTCCTGTAGCTTCTTTCCATCCTTGTTGGCGCTCCTCGAGTTCCAATCCCTATGTTTGGCGTTTAAGTCTCCTCCTAGTATCTTCGGCTTGTCCATGTCCCTGAATATGGTGTTGAGTTCCTCGTCCTGTAGTTCCTTCCTTGGCGGTTTGTATGCGCTGATGACGTCTATCTTCTTATCCTTTATCTGTACTTCAATGGCTACGCTCTCTATGTTTTCCGTCTGGTAGGGTGGTATCTCCTGGTGTGCTATCCTCCTCTTTATCGCTATCAGTACGCCTCCTCCGTGTGTTGGTCGGTCCTTCCTAAAAATAGAAAAATTTCGGATTAGAAACTGGTCTGTGATATTTAAAAAAGTCTCCTGTATCAGGACGATGTCGATATTATACTCCTCTAGAAATTTCTGTAGTTCGTCCTTCTTCTCCTTCAGTCCGTTGGCGTTCCATGTCATGATGCGTAATCCTTCTGGTTTTGTCCTATTCATTGGTCGGTGTCAGGTTGAACTTGGCGGCGATCTGTAGGAAGCTCTCGAAGATCCTCTTCATTTCGTCGATGGCTCTTGTCCTCTGGTAGTCGTCGGGTCCGGTCCTCCTTTAGTCGCATGAGCGTAGCTCACTCCTGGTCTCCTCTCTTGCTGCGGCTTCCTGGTCTCCTCTTTTGTGGTAGGGTACGCCGTGAATCCTCTGAAGCTGGCCGGGTGTGCTCCACCGCAGTTAGCGCATCTAGCCGGGGCCTGTTTGGATTTGGTGCAGTCTCTGGACTCGTGCGATCCCGAGCACTTGTTGCAACACCTCGGTGATGCAGTGCATCGAGACTGCCCGTGTCTGAATTTCTGGCACCTGTAACATTGCCCTATAATTCCCCGTTGACGTTGGGGTTCGACCTTGATACTGCACCGGGTGACCTCGGCCAGCTGGTATGTCCTCTTGTTCTCTTCCTTCTTTTCTAGTTGGAGCAGCACTAGTGGCATCGGGACCCTCTTCGCTCCTCCCTTGTCAGTTCTTATGGTCTTCGTCATCCTCATTATCTTCATTGGTTCGAATCCTTTTTCGTTCAGGTCCTCCTTGATTTCCTCCTCGGTGACGTATTCCGGTACTCATCTCAGTATTACTCTCGCCATCTTTTCCTCTTGCAGCTGGTATGTGTGGTAAGGCATCTTCTTGTTGTCGAACATCCTGGTGGTCCTCCTGAAATCCTCTTCTGTGGTGGTCTGTATCTTGATCCCGTCCTTGGTGTTTGTGGCTTTGACCACTGTAATCTTCTTCTTGGTGAGCTCCTTGCGCACCTCGGTCCATTCTTGCTTCTCCCTCAGCACGATGGGGGGAATCCTCTTCTTCTTTGGGGCCTGGGGTGTCTCGTCCTGCTTCTCGCTCTCGTCCTTCTCGTCCTTGCTGGTGGCCGTCGTCTCTATTGGTAGCCCTGAAAAAGAATTTTTTGTTACTACCTCTTCCTTTACGGTCGTTTCGAAATCTTGGCCCTCTTGTTCGCCGTCACAAACTTCTCGTCGTCTGTCGTGAAGTCCATCCTGGTGGGTCCCTTCTCCTCCCTCTTGGGGGGAATCGTCGTCTTCTCCTTGTCGTCTCTCTTCTTGTACGTGACATCGAGGCGGAGACCATCGAAAAGAAGGTCAAGAACCTTCCTCACGTTCTCCTCGCCGATGCCTATCAACACTTTCAGCGCGTTCTCCACCACCGCCTTGTCCGTATTCGACGTCATCGTCGCACAAAAACAACCTCGCCAACGCTAAGCTCGTTAGCAAGGTTGCAAAGCACCTCTTTAACTCGCAGTCGTCATTAGCACTAAACTCTTCTCGGAACACTCGTTAACACGGTTCGTCGCGAACGTAAACAATCTACCTGCTCGGGTCGCACAGGAGACTTCCAGGTAAACACGTCCGATCGAATCGAACGCCTGACCTGAACTTATTTTTGCGAGAGTGTTGAAGTTCGTGTATGTTGTCAAAAAGTGTGTCCCTCAGGGTAAGGGTGATTGCCCCTCCTATTGACCCCTCATCTCGTTCCGCGTTTGGAGGATCCGAGTTTTCGTATCTTGTGCTGATTGGATGCATAGGATAAGCGTTCAGTGCGCCAGATGATACTGCGTGGGCAATAAAAAAGGAATTGTCCCTTCTCAGAATCAGGGTACAACGATAGGTGCGTCTCGAGAGATTTGGAAAGTTAAAAATGGAACAATGAGAGAAGAAATAAGTCAACCTCGCTTATAATTGACT
The DNA here is from genome assembly GCA_946251905.1 of Cryptocephalus moraei. Classification (NCBI taxonomy): domain Eukaryota; kingdom Metazoa; phylum Arthropoda; class Insecta; order Coleoptera; family Chrysomelidae; genus Cryptocephalus; species Cryptocephalus moraei. Next base: position 18,082,009 of record OX276466.1, read on the forward strand.
TCAAGGGACCGTTCAAAATAGTCAATTATAAACGAAGTCAGTTATATCCGATTTGTCGGAAAAAGAATACAATAACAGTAAAAGTGGTTATTACTAGGTATTACTAGATATTACATAGGTAGTAATAATGTTCTCCCTGTTTTTCCATATTGATGATACTGTTACTTTTCCAAAACTTCTTTCCCGACAAACTGTACATTGCTGTTTGCCGTTTTGTATTTCTTTAATTATTCTATATTTTTCTTCGATTAAAAAGCCGCACGTTTCCTTTTCATTAAAACTTCAAAATTATTGGACAATCTTCCGTCTTCAACCAACATCGATTTGCTAATAGCTATGTATGTAACTCATATCTTTCAATTTTTTTCCAAGCAAGTATAAAAACCACCTGCATTGCATCCCTAATTCGCAAAACCCAGTTGTTTTTTCTAATTCGCAATTTATAACAAGGATTAGAGTAAAAGGATCACATTTCGTTGAAAATTTCTTTAACGGCCTGATTATTACCTTTTTACCTACCCTCTAATTTAAAAATAACGACGATTTATGTTTAATTGACTTTAAAAGAGATCACTTTTTATTCCGTATTTACTATAACTTCATTATCACTTATTCGGTTACAGTGAACTTCTTGGAATAATTGGTCAATAATATCCGATAGTTTAACCGAGTCAATATTAACTGAAAATATTTACATTGATTGCCCTGTTCTTATATTCCGGACCACAAAAAAGGTCAATTATAACCTGTGGTCAATTATATCCGAATCAATTACAGGCGAGGTTGACGTACATGTGTTACTCTTTTCGATCATGTCGCCCTTTTGGGAAGATTGAAAGTGTGAAGTGGTCTCTATAGAGTGGACTGTATAGATCTCTCGTAGCTCGTGAGTGGCTGCGGAGATGAATCTTGTCTCCAGGTTGTACGGCTGGAGACTGTAGAGTAGTTGAAGATCACGGCTTGTCGTAAATCTGCGGAGTGGACCTGAAGGCGTCTCTTGCAGGTCCTGAGTTGAAGTTCTCGAAGTTCTGGAGAGAGGGCGTGACGTACTTCTCCGGGTTGGATCTGAGGGAGTAACGTGCAGATCCGGGGTTGAAGATCTCGAAGTTAGATGTTCTCTTAGCTTGACGATCTCGTAGAACTCTCAGGTAGTAACGTGCGAGTAGTCGTGTAAGGTGAGATTAGGTCTCCCGACTGCAGTCTCACAGTCGGATTTAAGATGAAGGGTGACTTTTAAATCAAGACCAACAACACACGTCGTTTTGAGCATACAAGTATACTGATTTATTACCAAAATTCACACGCTTTTATACATATTCAGTTTACATTGGTTAAATGGCAATATAAGTTTTGTTATCTTTTGGCGTCCTAGATTGTAATTTCCCTGACCTAGCTGTGTGCTTGACCTTACCGAGCGCGTTTATTATCATATTACGAGGACTGGTGTTATGCTTACGCGATTAATTATTGTTGTAAGATTTTCAAGTTATTACTTTGATCCCCGCTTGTCTTACTGACACACTGACTTGTTTTAATACCCTCTTTAATAGTTATTAATTACTTAATATTTGATTACTTTATCAGAAAGCACACTAAATTATTTCCCTGACTAAGTTGTTCTAATTAATATTTGATTAATTAATTTGCAAGTGGAATTTTCACCTAAGATGTTTTTAATAACAAGTTGCTCTAGTTCTATTTAATGATTATTAATCCCTAATTGCTGAATATGTTCCCTAAATCCCAATTAAATCCCTACAACCCTACTTAGCTCTCTTTTATGTTGATCGTAGAGTCAACAGAAAGACGACGAACATGTGCTCTTTTTAAGCCACAATCCACAATAGGATAATTCATCTCGCAAAATATGAAGATAATGATATGAAGATAAAGTATGAAGAAGTTGAAATCCTAACACAAAGGTTATAACATATATATCGAGATATAACATTGCTCATAGACGAGCGAGATGTGCAGTTAAGTGGGTGTTTGGTATTTTAAAACAAGTTTGGAGGATTACTGGTAATTCTGGTAAAAATATTTTGTTCCGTCCTGGCAGGTTATAAAAATTTGGATATGTTGTACTATGTTTAATAATGATATAATATTCTTGTAGCACAAGAAGAAAGAAAGAGGATAATGAAGAGAAAATATATGTACCTTGTGAGAATAAGGGCTAATGAATTAAGACAATTAATTTATAACATGTTTACTATTTCATAAGTTGATAAGATTATAAACCGAGAAATAATAATGCTGAATAAAAAAAACATCTAAATAAAAAACTTAAATATATTATTTAATATAACCAAAAACTCCACAAAAAGTAACATTAACTTCACTATTCCAAAACACAAATTTAACGATGGAAGAAAGATATAAATTAGTTTTAAAGTTGAAATAAGCTGCAGTAGCATAAATAGCTAGAAATATTCTAACAATGAACTTAATCCGAACTAAGTACAATATTTGAATTACTCAGGAAGGTTTCTTCATTTTTTTTAGATTAACTAAATTACGAAGTAAATAATTTATTGTTTTCACTTCCTTCAAAATATTCTTAAATTTTTTTTAGTATACTACGCATGAGTGCAGTGTGATAACAGTATAGTTTCTTTGACACATTCCTTTCACGTTATTTTTTTTGTTTCCGTGGATTTAAGATTGTTTTCCATGATTTATCAGCAAAATTTCATGAAGCATACATTAAAGGAGATGGAATGTCACAATCATCATTTTCAGAAATTACTGAAGATTTTTTCCCATAGGTAGTACAAATGCATAATTTATACTGTAACGGAGTCTGGCCGAAAAGTAAACACAAGTCGGGAAGTGTCGGTTCGGCGAACCGATGTGAATTCGTTGAATTCGAAACGGCGAGAATAATCTCGAAGCGATATGGTTCCTGGAATTCGGGATCCTTCGAGGCGCCTAGAATATTCCCGAAGCGATAATGCGGTAGAAATAAATAGAGATCTCCAGCCGGAGGGGTCATTGATAAAACAGCGAGCGCCACGGATATTCGAGCGGAGCGGCAGTGAGCAAAGATAAATAAGCAGCTGTGAATATAAATGAGATAATAAGTGTTAGTGTAAGTAAAAGTAAATAAGTTAAAACATGTCGCGCAATTTTAGTCATTTTGAACAGTAAAACGTTGTAATACCTGCATTTATACCCGCGGCAACTATTCACCCTATAGTTTGTATATCGTTCCCAATTCACCTTAATTATAATTCATTTGTAAGATGAACACATAAATATTATAAAATATTCTGACCTCTCGTAATTTCCTTAAGCTGTTCCAGTTCGTTTAATATTATTTTAATTTCGTTTGCGGTTTGTGGATCAAACACCAACAAACCCATACACAGTCCCATATAAAACCCATGAATTATTATTATTAGGTTAATTTTCATTTGACCATTCAAAGAACTACCAAGCATGTACAAAACATAATTAGTTGGACAGATTGAGCCAAATAAGGGACTTAAAAAACTTTGTGGAGCTGCAAATATGGCGAATTCAATTTTTTCTGAAATTTTAAGTCTTACCGCAGCTAACTGTAGCTGCAGTACCACCATATTTACTGGTCTACAAAGTTGCAAATGCAATTGTACTGTAATTCCCCCCTTAAGATGGAAGATCTGTAAGAATTCCAAATTTTAAATAGGGATTTTCATATTTTCACATTTAAATTCTAGAAGATTTGAAAATCATTGAGGATTTCCTTTTAAATTCTGTAAATCTGGAAACCCAGGTGATTTAAAAAAATGTTTATTCATATCTATTCAATATATAAATATTGGTCATCGTGATTTTGAAAAAAAAATGAAAATAATTTTAGAATAAGTTTCATATTAATTATAGATAATATGGGAACCAAGTTAAATAGTTCATTCAACCAATGTCTTGAATATTACGTTCAAGCAATTTCGTAAATAGTCTGGGTGCCCGCCGACATAAAGCGCTACTTATTAATAACTGGCTATAAATTTTTTGATTGCTTCACAATAGAGTCTACCACATTTCCTCAGTGAAACCGTTTGTAGTGGGGCCGTTTTCCCTCTAGCTTCACCGAAACATGTAAAAAAAAATATTAGAAAAAATTTATAAATAACCAGCTGATTTTTTCAGTAAAGCTTAAAAAAATGATGTACTATCATGTTTTCACATTGTCCGACAAAATAAACTTGTCTAGTTTCCAGTCCGACGGTGAAAATCGGAAAATTTTCAATGACAAAATATTTATTAATATCTGTCGGACAAAAAAAGAAACTTGTTTTTAAGAGACGTACTTACTGTGTGGAACATTTGTCCGACAAATATATTGGGCCAGATCTGCAGTCCGACAAAAAACATCAATTTGTAAAAAATTTGAATTGAAAAAAAAATTAAATTCACTCGGAGCCTAAAATATATTAATAACTGTCGGACAAATGAAAAATTGGGTTTTTAAGACCGGTTCTAAATGTTTGGTACTAGTGCCCGACAAATATGTAGGGGCAAATTTACGGTAAAATGTAAAAAACATAAACTTTTAAGAATATTGCATTACTACACGATCTTCATGTTAACAACGAAATTAATTAAAGTAATGTATATAAATAAAGTAATATATAAATTAACCTACTATAGATAAAGTGTAAAAAGTATGTTTATGGTTAATATTTTCTATTTAAGAAATAGATCACATAATATAAATAATATGAATAAAATGTTATAAAAAGTTACAAAATTTTTATTTTTGAAATGTACATATCAATTTTTTACTCGTCCTCCGTGTCGTCGTGGTCCGAATCTTCATCGCTTGATAAAGTGCCTTCTTCATCTTTCTCCTAATCATTCTTCTCTTACAGTTCATTATCAGAATCTGAAATAAAAATGGTTATAAAAAGTTATTACAAATGTCACATTAAATCGTAGTATAAATTAATAATACTTGCAATATATTTTATTTTATTTTAATTAAGTATTAAACTTACCTTTCATTTGCTAAATACGTTTTTTTTCATATTGAATTCCTTGTAGCAGGATGAATGATAACCAAGTACTTCATCGTCGTAGCTTTCCGGAAAAATCACATCACCATATTTGTGATTACTAAACCTACGTGATTTTAAATAAGCATGCACAAAAAACACTCCATTATTTCTAATACCAAGATTATTATGAACGAGATACTTATAATTTATAATAGAAAAACGTGGTACCAAAAACAATGCTGAAAATCAACTGGCGTTTTGGGCTGTTTTGGAGTTTGGAGCCATGCATGTCACATACTATCTAAATAAGCGATGATGCCAGTATACCTGACGTTTCGGAGTTGTTTAAACAATTTAAAAGCGCGCTATTAAAATAATTTGAAAAGCCCGTTTTTTCTGTCGGACAACTAATGCATTATGTTCTACTCTTTATTTAAAACCAGAAAATCCAAAAAACAAAATGTTATTAATAAATATTTTGTCATCGAAAATTTTCCGATTTCCACCGTCGGACTGGAAACTAGGCAAGTTTATTTTGTCGGACAATGTGAAAACATGGTAATACATGGTTTTGTTAACCTTTACTGAAAAAATCAGCTGGTTATTTATAAATTTTTTCCAATATTTTTTTTACATGTTTCGGTCAAGTTAGAGAGAAAGCGGTCCCACTACAAACGGTTTCACTGAGGAAATGTGGTAGACTCTGTATTGTGAAGCAATCAAAAAATTTATAGCCGGTTATTAATAAGTAGCGCTTTATGTCGGCGGGCACCCAGACTAAAAGTACGTACAAGTTGGAGAAATTCTGACCTATTAAAATAGAATCATCTGCATTAGTGCTAATATGATCTAATATGACATAGTATGGTTGGGCAATATAACAAAGATGTGCTAAAAGCTTTACTGCTTACCCTATATAATCTACGGAACAATTTAAATTTCTAATTTTTCCTAATTCTATAGAAAATTTGAAAGCTTCGATTTTATAGACTAAAATTATTTAGTATTTCCCATATGAACTTGGAATAGATGGCTGCAATCGAGTTTCATCACGACATAAGAATGACACTTGACAACTCCTTCTCTATTCACCAAAATTTCGCTATTCTTTCCGCGGTCAGAAGGGTTCGTTGGAATCATGTCCTTGTTCTAATTACGGTTCCGTCAAGTACCTGTTAGTGAGGGTATGGAGGTACATTTTTTCAGTTTTGTATGTTAGTTTTATGGGTGCATTCGTGCGTGCGTGCGTATGTGCGGGCGAGCGTGCGTGTGTATTTTTGTGGTAATATTTGTCTAACTAATGAATATCGTAATAAACGTCAGCGATTGAAAAATGTCTCAAAATAGTTTTTTTATTTGCTTTTTTTTCATAGTAATATAGGTTTCTGTTTCGCTGAAGACCTTATCTATATTCAACCCTTAAATAACAATGTTCTGGACTACTCTAATTATATCCTTGCGAATTGTATCGAAGAAGATTCCAATCTTTCTCCAATCAGGGCTCAATTTTCGTCTTCTTTAACTCGCGCCACAAACGCTTGTGAATCATTTCACTCCATATCTAAGACTTCCTTCCATTCTGCGAATCCCAGTATCTACCAATTTATTGAGGCTTTAATTAACGTTCAATCCGAGGTGTACATCAAACTAAGAAATACGGATTGCGGAAGGAGATGATAATGAAAAAAATGGTTGTCTGTAAAGTCAATATTTTTACGTGATAACGTCATAAGAAAACATTGATGAAAAATTGCATACGTTTATGAATTGCATTGAAAAGCCCGCCAAAACCTGCTCGATATAATGATATATTCCTTTGCACTGCGTTAAATTGTCATTAAAACATGAATAATGTGAGAACTCTGGTGAAAAGCATTATTTTTCAATTCTCAAATATTATTGAAAGTTGTTGCAAAATAAATTTATTGAATTTGTTGGAACATAATCACGAACAATTAGTCATAGAAATAGACTGAAATGTAATCAATGTTAATAAGTTGTTAATTTGAAATGACCAAATTGGGCAAATAAATCATATTTTTTGAATTGCTGCTTGTAAAATGCCCGCGTTAACCAGTTTGATATTATAGAAGATTTTTTCGCACTGCGGTTAGCCGGTCCAACTTGTCATTTTATACACATTGTTATGACATGTGTGAAGTTAAACATTAATCTTGAACCTGACATGAATTGCTACGTAGGATAATTTTTGTCATTGAATACTAAAAAGCAGTCGACTTTTTATGCGATCATTTATATCATTCATAATAATTTTTTAGCCGAAATCGCAACATAACCTCTTATTACTGCACTTGCTGACCGATAATACTTTGTTTTAATGATGAAAGAACAAATATATGAGATTATATAGCTAATCAAATTCCTAGAATGCAAGAAATGATTGTAATAAGACTAATAAGCAATGGTATTGACTGGAAATATCAAGTTCACTTTATGAATAGCCGGCATTACGTTAACGTCAAGCTGTGTGCTGCCGCTGTCTCCATTTCACGCGGACCCAAGCGCCAGACAGAATGCAAGGGAGATAGATACGTCAGACGCGAAACGCTAACGTACCTCACTCTCGCTTGCACGCATGGCTCACATTCGTTGTGTGCTGCCGGTCTCTATTTCACTTGGACACATCAGCCGATAGAGCGGAAGAGAGATAGATGCGTCGCAAGCCAAACGAAGGTCGATCTCTGTCACTTGTTCTCGCTCTCGCTTCCACGCATGGGTCAGGCGGAACGTTACATATTGTCTGGGATGTGTAGCCCGCACATCAATTTATAAAACGTGATCACGTCAAAAATGTTGCAGAAAAAAATGGTATTTTAAACGTAACACATCAACATATTTCGGTTTATAAGGGAATCATCTTACAAATTTCTTCTGGTTTAAATTTATATGCTTCACTATATATATCTATTATTGTTTCATTATTGATGACAAGAAAATCATTTCATTTTGACTACGTTTATATAAACATTACAGATATAGATTTTCACGACTAAGCAACAAACCGACCTAATGTGTTTGTATTAAATTTGACCAAAGTTATTGGATACACTATTCTTTATAGATGCCAGTGTCTAAAAACTCTGCCAGCCCTACTGGTAGTAGTATCAGTAGTATCAGTGTCCTGATAAAATGTGAAGGAAATATAATTCGCTTTACAATACTGCCGTTTCGAAACTACCCTACCGCTGGAGGCAATTGCGATATAAGAGAGAATGAAAATGTTCGGGGTATACGGCTCACCGTGAGTGCGAGAGAGAATATGGGAATTAAAACGTAGTAGAAAGAGAGATGGTTTTCTTCTGCCTCCCACCCTTCCACCTCCACTACACGCCATCCGCCATCTCCACCTCTCCACCTCCACATCCACACTCACATCACGATAACTATCGACACGATCACATCGTCACATCTCACTCTCACTCAGACAGAGTCTCGTCTCTGGTCTCTGTCATCTGCCAATCTCGCATATCTATAAAGCAGTGCCTAGCAACAATGAAAATTCAATTCATTCCTAATATTATGTATCAATTTATTAATTGTTGTTAACTTAAAAAAGATATTATAAACGAAATGATCAATTTAAAAAAATTTGACGTGATCTTCTTGTATTCTTCAATTATTCAAACAATTTTTATTGCTTTCAATTGACACGGTGGTCTTAGAAAAATTATTTAATTTACAATCGCCTAACTTGTTGAAAAATTGAGTTAGATCGATTTTTACTACAGGACCATATTCTTTCCTGTGTTGAGAACACACCATAATTTATTTGAACTTTTTAATTGATATTAGATAATTATAAAGCATTATTTTATGCCACGTACTCGCTTTAGAAACCGCGTGCTCTTCCCGAAATAGCCACGCGGAAGCCTATTTTCGGCGTTAATTTAAAATAATTAGCAATGAGGAAAGTTACGGGAGGTGGGACAGTTTTGTTGGAAATTTTCTCCTCTTTTAGAATCTCTTTTCAGATTTCGATTAGCTCTTGTAGTTTCAGAGTTATTCACGGAAAACTGAATGTCATTTTTTCTTTGTTCTTTATGATCCTGTATGATTTATGAATGTCCTGATTGTCCTTTATAACTTTTGCAATTTTTTCTTTAATTTACAAAAAAAAACGCTTGTAAATTATGATCAACAACTCCACGGAATATGGGTTTTTTAAGTGCCTCTCGAATCTAGTTAATACTTTGTTTTTCAAACTTTGAAAAAAAAAATAGAATTGTTACTAAATTTATTACCGTTGCTAGCGCACGATGTCGAGAGTCAAAATTTATTGTGAGAAATGTTCTCCTCTTTAAGAATATTTTTATTTATTTTCTTCATTATTAGTACTTTTCGAGTAATTTTCAAAAAACTAAACCTTTTTCTTTATTTATTCTAGTACTTGTTTTGTTAATATTTTGCAATTGTTTATCGTCATTACAAATGGAATGAGGTCTTGCTCATATTTTTTAGAGTCATAACAAGAATTATCACTATTTCTAACTTTCAAACTAAATTAGAAGGACGAAGGAAGACAGAATCGATACCAAATCAGTTAGTCTAGTCAAGAAGTGAGTTTCCTGAGAAAGATAGTTAGAAGGGTAGGAAAATTATGAGCGATGGCTCATTCGACGCGGATTGCAATTCTGAGAAACGAATATTTTCGTTTTTTGCCTGCAAACAAAAATTGCAATTGTTATTAACAAAAAACGAAAATATAAAACAGTCATTTTGTTTTTGGATGGTAACTCAAAAACTATACAAGATAGCGGGAATTGCAAAAAAGATCCTTAAAGAGGAAGAAATTTCCTATAAAAAACTCCGCGCGGCCGTTTCGGGATGACGCCGCCTCTAAAGTTGAGTGCCGCACCTAAAAAAAATTTTTTAAACCAATAAATATTGATTTAAAAATTTGAAAAATTCATGGTGTCATTTCAACACTTGCAAAAAGAAAGTCCCGTTGAGACAAAAAGTTTAAATACGTTTTTCGTAAAGCTAGCCTATTGTTAATTATACCTATTTTTTTTCGTACCTCCATCTACATTGAAAGCTGGATAATTGTTTAAATAATCAGCTTACATATTTTTTGTCTCCTGGAATCCTTTCTATGGGTGTACTCAATAAAATGGCGTCATAAAGTTGTATAAATTTTGTTTATTTTGTTTATAACGAATTTTCGAAATTAACAAAACTGTTTTCGAAACCATTAAAGTAGGCCATTTGTTTATTAACAAATAGCGTTAAAAAATTTTACCCGCAATAATTTAACAATGAATTTTTTTTTTTTGATATTTAATAATTAACAAACAATGAAAAATCCTACAATTGTTGTTAAAAAAATTTTTTTCTCATATATTATGATACACCTATTTTATAGTTGTTTTTATATTTGAAATAAGAATTAAATTATTGCGGGTAAAATTTTTTAACGCTATTTGTTTATAAGTTGTTTAAAAACCTAAAACGCAGATGGAGGTACGAAATAAAATAGGTATAATTAACAATAGGCTAGCTTTTTGGAAAATGCATTTAAAATTTTTTTCTCAACGGGACTTTCTTTCTGCAAGTGTTGAAATGACACCATCATTTTTTCAAATTTTTAAATCAATATTTATTGGTTTAAAAAATTTTTTTTAGGTGCGGCACTCAACTTTAGAGGCGGCGTCATCCCGAAACGGCCGCGCGGAGTTTTTTATAGGAAATTTCCTCCTCTTTAAGGATCTTTTTTGCAATTCCCGCTATCTTGTATAGTTTTTGAGTTATCATCCAAAAACAAAATGACTGTTTTATTTTTTCGTTTTTTGTTAATAACAATTGCAATTTTTGTTTGCAGGCAAAAAACGAAAATATTCGTTTCTCAGAATTGCAATCCGCGTCGAATGAGCCATCGCTCATAATTTTCCTACCCTTCTAACTATCTTTCTCAGGAAACTCACTTCTTGACTAGACTAACTGATTTGGTATCGATTCTGTCTTCCTTCGTCCTTCTAATTTAGTTTGAAAGTTAGAAATAGTGATAATTCTTGTTATGACTCTAAAAAATATGAGCAAGACCTCATTCCATTTGTAATGACGATAAACAATTGCAAAATATTAACAAAACAAGTACTAGAATAAATAAAGAAAAAGGTTTAGTTTTTTGAAAATTACTCGAAAAGTACTAATAATGAAGAAAATAAATAAAAATATTCTTAAAGAGGAGAACATTTCTCACAATAAATTTTGACTCTCGACATCGTGCGCTAGCAACGGTAATAAATTTAGTAACAATTCTATTTTTTTTTTCAAAGTTTGAAAAACAAAGTATTAACTAGATTCGAGAGGCACTTAAAAAACCCATATTCCGTGGAGTTGTTGATCATAATTTACAAGCGTTTTTTTGTAAATTAAAGAAAAAATTGCAAAAGTTATAAAGGACAATCAGGACATTCATAAATCATACAGGATCATAAAAAACAAAGAAAAAATGACATTCAGTTTTCCGTGAATAACTCTGAAACTACAAGAGCTAATCGAAATCTGAAAAGAGATTCTAAAAGAGGAGAAAATTTCCAACAAAACTGTCCCACCTCCCGTAACTTTCCTCATTGCTAATTATTTTAAATTAACGCCGAAAATAGGCTTCCGCGTGGCTATTTCGGGAAGAGCACGCGGTTTCTAAAGCGAGTACGTGGCATAAAATAATGCTTTATAATTATCTAATATCAATTAAAAAATTCAAATAAATTATGGTGTGTTCTCAACACAGGAAAGAATATCGTCCTGTAGTAAAAATCGATCTAACTCAATTTTTCAACAAGTTAGGCGATTGTAAATTAAATAATTTTTCTAAGACCACCGTGTCAATTGAAAGCAATAAAAATTGTTTGAATAATTGAAGAATACAAGAAGATCACGTCAATTTTTTTAAATTGATCATTTCGTTTATAATATCTTTTTTAAGTTAACAACAATTAATAAATTGATACATAATATTAGGAATGAATTGAATTTTCATTGTTGCTACGCACTGCTTCCTAGATTATGCGAGATCGGCAGATGACAGAGACCAGAGACGAGACTCTGTCTGAGTGAGAGTGAGATGTGACGATCAGTGTTGCCAGGTCCCATAGAACCATTGCATGAGAAATATTCCCAGAATGCATGAGATTTCAAGAAAAAAAACATGAGATGACGCCAGTGTCGCTTTATTCTCTAATAAAGTCCTAATTCAAATAATGCAGGTCATTGTTATTGGTAAAAATCATAACGAAAATTTCAGGAAGCAAAGTAAAAGAAATATGAACATGTATTGCACTTTAATAAACAATTACATGTAACTAATTTTCACACAGTCGACAACAGGAATAAAATAAGACAATATTCTTAAAAACAACAAAATACAATTCTTACAATAAAACATCCATCTCGATCAGTTAGATGATTTATAGGTTTTTAGACTAGGTTATACTAGAAAAAACAAATACAAATAAAAAGAACACAAACAAAAAAAAACAGAATTATAAGCTCCTATATTGAAAAACTAAACCACTAAATAGAAAACCTTTTACAATTAAAATATTAATCGGAATCTGACACATAAATTTTTTGGTTCAGGTTTCTAATCATTTCTTTTGAAATGGGGAAGTTTGAACATATAGATTTGTTTTTATTTACCAAACCTTTCGTATAGAGTATTGCCTTAAGAGTAGAAGTTTTTAATCTATTTCGTTGCTTTGTTTTATTTAAGTTTATAGCGGAAAATATTCTTTCCACATTGGCACTTGAAACGGGAAAAGTAAGTAAATTGAAAACAAATCCTGTTAAATTTGGAAAACGGGGCCCACTATTATTTGCAGTTTTTATTGATGCAATATTTTTCCAAAATTCACATATATCTTGATGAGCGTCTTTAAAATCTAGTCCAAAGTTTCTTAGTGCCAACCACTCATTGTCAATAGTTTGTATGTCAACCTCTAGTAAATTTTGAAATAATTTAGAAATATGACTAATCGATCTGATTTTACGGGATTGGACGCTTTCGGGATCCATAAATTCCATCTTTTGAAACACAGAATCTTTGAGTGGAAATCTTGTACAAATTTGCTTCACACTTTCTATGTAAAAATTTAAACAATTCAACTTAACTCTTTCTAATCTATGTTTTTCTAAATTGCTTGAGTTTATCTCTGCTGAGAAATACATCTCATCTAGTTTTAAAAAATTTCTAGGATTTTTGAAATCTAAATTTTCAATATTGTTTATAGAACTAATATATTCATCCTTTATATAAAAATCTAAAATTGATTTCACTGCTTTGGTTACTTCTTTGTAAAGAATGTGAATCTTCGGCGATTCACTTTGCATTAACTTATTTAAGTCATTAAAAATAGGCAACACATGAGATAAAAATTCAAGATATAATTTATTTTCTTCGTTGTTCAGTTTATCTAAAATTATGCCTGCTTGAGTAATATTGTTTACAACTTGATCAGTGAAATAAAGTCTTAGAGCATTATATTGGCTTAAAACTCTTTTTACCACAGTCTCCAACGAAAGCCAACGAGTTTGGCTCGGATGAAGAATTTTCGCTGGAGCAACATTTGAAAATTGCTGAAACTCTTTTAATTCTTCGACTCGTTTTGGACTGTTCGAAAAATAGTTGTACACCTGAAAATATTTTTTTTTATAAAACTTATTACCATTTTTTCATATTTACCTCTCGTGTCAGTTGTTCCACTTCTTCTGGCAGTTTCTGGCAAGCGTAGGATGCACAAAGATGGAAGCTGTGGCAAACACATTTGACTGCGAATATGCCTGGTATATTTTCTTGTAGTCTACTCACTACGGAATTTCTGATACCCACCATATTACTGGCGCCATCAGAAGCAAAAGCAATAAAGTTTCTTTGATAGGGTATGTCATGTTTGATAAAAAAGTTGATCAGCAAATCGAACATAGCAGATCCTGTAGCTTCTGCAACTGGTATCAGATCCAAAAAATTATCTTCAATTTTGTAATCGATGTTAATTCTAACCACTAGACACAAATGTTTAATGCATGAATTATCGGTTGACTCATCAGCTGCTATACTAAACTTATTATTTTTCATGAGCTCAATCAAATGTGCCTTTTGTGATGCTCCCGTTACATTTTTTAAGACTCTAGTTATTTTGGTTCGTCCAGTTTTCATTTTTTTGGCAATTTCAGAATCTGTACACACAGCATTTAAGTAATCAATAAAATGCTCCATCAAATTCATTGGAAGATTATGTTCAGCTAAAAAACCTGCTGTCCTTATAATACCTTCTTTTGCTTTTTCTTCGACGCTGATTTTACGGGTACTTTCTGCAAACATATTAGCAATATTTTGCTGCTTTCCACTAAGTGCTGCATCAGTTTTATGAATTGATTTTTGGTGTTTTACCGAATCTAGATGTTTAGAAAGTTGTACTTTTCCGGCGCCTATGTTGATATCGCAACTACATACTTTACACCTAAAACAAAATTTCATTTTTGTAAAAGAATATCGAGAAATATATTATTTATCTTCTTACCACGCATACATTGTTCCCTTCTTACTACACTCTACCCAATGGAACCCAGGTAACTTCGCCCACTCCTTTTTAAAATGTTGCTTGTAAACCTTTTTCTTCTTGGCCGAACTAGGTCCTGGCAGGTTTTGGTCAGTTTCATTACCATCACTCTCACTATCACTATCACTTTTCATCATTCTCTTGTTTGTTACAGTTACTGCTAGTCGGTATCTACTTACGCGTTCGATGTTCGATATAAGAATATAACTAGTATAAATATTGCTACTCACGTGTTGACCGTTACGTCCGTTACGCTATTTCTTTTTCGGTATGCTCACTAGTTTCATTACTAGGAAAAAGCCGGCGTTTTTTTTGCCAGTGGTCGTAAAGTAATAAAAACCGGCAAATTCGTAGACCGAGGGAGGTGGGACGATAAGAGATAATGCGGTGATATTCGGAAAATTGAAACAAACATTGAAGCGAAATATTTTTTTAAATCAAATGCAAAGTATAATGGCTTACATTTTATCAAATTATCGTGTTATAACAATGTAGATACGAAAATGGACATAAAATAATATCTATAACTATGAAACTATGTATTAATATCTAAGATATTAATACATTTTTAAATATCCCAGGTACAGCCGGTTTTGGCGGCACACGCCAGTGAGTAGTCCCATCTTTATTTATTATTGACGAAAAACCGCAACACTTCAAGAGGTAAAATAATAAAAACGGTATATCTCTTGAAGACTATATAACTTAATCTTTGACTTAACTGTGGGCTACGGGGAATTACCGAATACATCGGGGGGGGGGGGGGGGGGGGCAGATGAATTATTAGGATGCAAGTGATGCAACGGTGCTAAAATGTCTGATTATAAGTTTTTTCGACACATGTAATTCATTTGTAGTTAATAATTCTCATTCAAATTATTTTTTAAATAAAATTTGAACTTGTCACTGTAAGCTTAAAAAGCATGAGATTTTGCAACTAAATATGGAAAGCATGAGATTGGTTCGAAAAACATGAGATCTCATGCAAAAGCATGAGACCTGGCATCACTGGTGACGATGTGATCGTGTCGATAGTTATCGTGATGTGAGTGTGGATGTGGAGGTGGAGAGGTGGAGATGGCGGATGGCGTGTAGTGGAGGTGGAAGGGTGGGAGGCAGAAGAAAACCATCTCTCTTTCTACTACGTTTTAATTCCCATATTCTCTCTCGCACTCACGGTGAGCCGTATACCCCGAACATTTTCATTCTCTCATAAAACTGACCGTGGAGCGTGGAGAGGAATTGCGACGACCCAAATCGTACCAGTTGGCCAGGAAGGGAAATGTGATGTAGCCCATAAAAAAATAAAAAGTTGGAAGTTTAACCACGAGTTTACAACCCAGCCCTTAACGGGATGAGGTAAATAAGATGGTAAGAAGGTAAATAAACAGTTATAAATAAATAATACATCTCCAACTGCAAATATTCTGCTTTAAATTTTAACAAATAAGCTATGGATGGCATGTCAGTGAAAGTTGTGCTCTGACAAAAAAAGTTAGAAATTACTTGCGAATGATTTTAAATATACAAAGGTTCACGTGAACAAATGAGGTAATATCGGGTAGCGATATTGGAAATAGCCCCTCAAAAATGTACATAATGAAATGGGATGAAACGAAAGTAATCGAAAAAATTGGAGAACCTATATTTATAGTCCAGTAAACGAAGGGGCAAACCTATGAATTATTAGTTACCATATTTATTTGTTATTAAATGGGTGGCAATTGGCACCCCCTTTAAAATGACACAAACTTTGCTCAAAAATATTGTGTTACAGGAGGAGGGGGGGGGGAAGAATATGCCAGTTAGAAATTTTTTGTTCCAACAAAAACTGAAGATCAATGAATTGTCTACAAAAATGGTCTTTATGTATTTTTTCGCAAAATTAATATTTTTTGCAAAAAGTCGGGTTGAAAAATCCAAACTTTTAAGTCATGCAAGTTTTTTATTAAATTTGAGATGGGGGGATGTTGGAAATACATTATTTTCAATGTTTTGGACTGTGGAAACCAATTGTAGATGGCGCCATCACATTCTATATGTATACATATGAGTATATAAGTATAAATAAGTATATGGAAGTTGTCTCATACCATCGAGATATAAAAATCACTAGAGGATATATTATGTACAGCAGCTGTGTTAAAATTTTACTTTATACAAAGTAACATATCAATATGGCCGCCAAGCTCTCAAAACGTAAACAATTTACAGCGTTGGACTGAAATATTTCTTTATGACTATGGGTGCAACATCCATTACAGGAATCTTAAAGAGGTCATGAAAGTTGTAGGATGAAAAAATACCTCTCTTTATTTGTGTGAAACGTATTTTACTTTCAAATTTAAGATCTTTCTAACTACGTTGCAACTTATTTATGAAACAAGGCCGAAATGTAATAGACCGTACTGGATTTTTTAGATGATCACAGACAGTTTTACCGTATGTATTTGGGTGTTATAAATATTTTAGTTAGATGACTTAAAGGAATTTTAGGAAAAGTATAGAAAAGAATACGTTCACATTTTTTAAAATCCCGTGACAAATACATACATAATATTATCTACATAGGTAATATGAGTAACAGAGCATGTAGAACGCAGTTTCATATTTACTAGATGCATACAAACACATTTACAATTTTGTCGATGTGTAAGTATATATTACATTACTATATTTAATACAAATAGTCATTTCTTAAAACTGATTATTAAATATGAAATAAATTAGTACAAGCTGCAAAATTTCCCTGCTACAACTATCATTATCTATACATTTGTTATTATTTAATTAATTCTCTATGGTAAAGATATTTTCATAATTTTCTATAATCATTAAAATATGAATTTCGTATTTTTTTAACTATCAGCAGTTATTTTAGGATGTTTATTTCGAGGTACTTGTTGAACAGTTAGACACTTTACACATAATCTTGTCTTTACAAATCGACTTGGATTGCAAAGGAACAGGCTAACGTACTGAGCGCATTTAGAAAGGTTTTTTTTGCCATACACTAAAGTACAGTATTTAGATATAATTGTTCGTGCGATCGACCCTCGTATAATTTGGTGAGAAGCAGTCACAGTCTTTCACACATGCATAAAAAAATTACACTGGCCTATCTGTGTTCAGTAGTGCAGTCGTTAAAGACAAATAACGCAAGTAATACAGGTGCACATTCGGCGTCTTTGCCGTTCCCGTTGGCAGTCCAAATGAGTTCCGAACAAGAATGCGCTTCTAGCTTAGACCACCGAGTAGTCCAAAAAAATTAAAAACCCCGAATTTTACTTACCGAGTGGCTGGGAAAGGTGGTAAAATTTATCTGCTACTGGAGCATTGGAACCTAGTTGCTTGAATCTATTAAACATGAAATATCACAGTCTTAACATATTTCGTAAGTCACCTCAATATTGTTAAAACGAAAATTTAATATCGAATTGAGTCCATTTTCGATCCCTCCTATAATATAAAAACAAACTGCTCACCCACCTATTTTTCAAATTACCAGCACCTTTTGCCGATATTCGATTTATTTTCTTGAACGATCCGTAATGGATTTTCTACGAGACGAAGCGAACGGAAAAACCACACTGCATGTATATTAAATTTCTCTGGTAGAGTGAGAGGGACAGGACATGAAAACTTTCGACTGAGAAAAGCTCAAGATAGAAGAAAACGACAACACGATACGTATCTATTAATTTTATATGAGCAAGTGAAGGGGTGTTTTCTGGTTCTGGTTGGGAAGGCCTCAAATTGTTTTTATTAAAAACAGATACAGTTATTTAAACAAATAAGCACATATTGTAATATACCAAAATAAAAGATAAATAAGGCTATTACCGCATGCTTTAGAATACTGTAAGAAAATATATTAGGGATAGAACGTTTCAAGTTAAAATAGCTGTTGCTTATATATTTCTCAAAAAATGATGGTTGATATGGTCTAAATAATTGCATCAATAATAAAATCAATAAGGTGTTTATCAGTAAATAAACAATACACATCAAAACTACATTGTTAGGCTGTTATGCTTTTTATGCTCCAAAAGGACACTCAATAGATTCGATAACGTCATAGATGATTTATTTTATTTCCCTCAAAAATTAAATTATTTTATATTTAATTTCCCTTTAGACTAACTTGGAACATGTCTCGTGAAGTGTTGTTACGAATGTAATAGAGATCCCAATCCTGCCAACTGAAAATAGACTAGTCTCCTTTTACCTGTGCTGCAGGTAAACTCAGGTAACCTTTTGACATTTTTTTTATTTTTTTAAATATTTTGGCATGTTGTATTCTGACCAACCGCTAACTAGTGTTCTGTACTATTAAATAATCTTATTTGAATGCATTTTGGTAATATGGAACGTGAATCGTGTGCTGTTGTATGGATTATGGTTGTGAAGTTTAATGATATAGTTTTAACTTGTGTTCCGTTATTAGTCGAGGCAATGAAACACTAAAAAGACCAAAAGTTTGGAATTTTTTCGATTAAGTCGGATCGGAATGCGGTTTTTTGCATTCGCTTCTAAAATTTTTTTAGAAAAAATGTGCCTACTTTTTATTGTATACAAACAGGAAATTGGATTGCTGCATCCAAAAATGCATTAAAACAATGCAATATTTATGAGGGCATTTGGAAGATTCACTAACTTTGTAAATAAGAGTCAGAACTGGCCAAATAAGGTTCCCGGGGGTTTTCGAGGTCGCTGATCACGATTATAAGGTTTAAATTGACCTACAGCCGACCTGGAGCTAAGGAACGCCGATGAACGTCATCTTCGTGGGACTCTACCAAGATTCACCTGGAAGGAGAGAAACTCAGCGCCCGAGGGTCTTTTGGGTCGCTGAATTCATATATGGCATCGGCGAACACCTCCCGGACACCTGGTGTGCCGGAAAATAGACGTGGACGTCATCTCCGAGAGTTTTCCCGACAAGATTGCCAAAACCACCCGAAAATCATTGTGGGAGCGGTTTTTGGGGAGCTTAATTCGAATTTCACATCGAAAACGATCCTCCGGACACCTGGTGCACCGGAACTTGGGCCTGAACGTCGTCTCCGAAGATTTTCCAGACAAGATCGCTAAAAACGAACCGAGAATTACGATTACGATTATTAGCGATCTTGTCTCGAAAAAACTCGGAGACGACGATCAGGCCCAGGTTCCGGTGCACTTCGTTTTCGATGTGAAATTCGAAATAAACGCCCCAAAAAACGCCCCCGCAATGTTTTTCGTGTTGGTTTTGGCAATCTTGTCGGGAAAGCTCCCGGAGATGACATCCACGTCTAGGTTCCGGCGCACTAGGTGTCCGGGAGGTGTTCGCCAATGCCATATATGAATTCAGCGACCCAAAAATCCCCGGGCGCCGAGTTTCTCCTTCCTGGCGTGAATTTTGGTAGAATTCCACGAAGATGACGTTCATCGGCGTTCCTGAGCTCCAGGTCGGCTGTGGGTTAATTTGAACCTCATAATCGTGATCAGCGACCTCGAAAACCCCCGGGAACCTTATTTGGGCCAGTTCTGACTCTTATTTACAAAGTTAGTAAATCTTCCATATGCCCTCCCAAATAATGCAATTTTTTAATCCATGTTTGGCTGCAGCAATGCAATTTCCGGTTTGTATACAACAAAAAGTAGCCGCATTTTCTCTAAAAATTTTTAGAAGCGAATGCAAAAAACCGCATTCCGATCCGTGTTATTCGCAAAAATTCCGAGGTTCAGTTCTTCATTGCCGGCTGCCGCGACTCTATATGTAAATGCATGGTATCAAAAAATATTATGTCTTTTCATCTTAATCCTTAATATGAAAAACGACATAAAAATCAGTTAGTGCCTTAAACCTAATGTATAATCCACGGAATGAAAGCAAATAAGAGATTTTACTGTTCTTGTTCTTGTAATGATATAGATAGACCGTTACAACATCAAATCCTTTGCAATTTTCAATATACCATACTAAATACATTTTACTGACTTTTTGTCTAATTTCTTTCTTTTCTTGACAGGTATGCATAGAAAACCTTCTCTGCCAAATACTTTTAAATCTTCTGTACCTGGCGACTTTACCTACAATAAACTGCGGGGTGATTAATTGAGTTCTCTACTTGGACCTATCTTGTTAATGACATAAACAGCTGTGTTAATAACTTCGAGCCACAATAGCAAATAAATTCGATTTTGAATGTACTATCTAACGCCCAACTACGATAATAATTCGGTTTTGACGTTTTGCAACACCGCCCTGTTTTGGCGTGTATGGAACATTTACTTTTTTTATTTGATTTATCTATTACTTTCTACCACTTTTTCCTTACATTCATTCTGCTTTTCACATTTTTGTTTATATTTTGAGTGGAGAAACAACACAGTAAATTATATAACTTGTAACAGATCGTTAATGGCTATGTGAGCTAAGCGACTGAAATTCCAATCCAAAAATAGAACTTTATCTGAATACAAATCAAGAGGGTGGCTCTTCTCGGTCGAGAAGATAATGGGAAACGTTATGATTTTAAAAGGGCTTGCCTGTGTGTTTTAGTTTTCGATCACCTTACATAAGAGTGTATGTTATGTTGTCTGATTGGTTTAGCCGTTCTCATGTGCGAAAGGACAAGAGAAGAGCAATTGAAAGAAGTCACTTACTGGCGAGTTTATCACTGAGCCATTCATTCTTCTACTGTTGATTAACTAACTCTTTAATATTTACCATCGATATTTAAAACTGGTTATTAATCGTAGTTATCCCTATTTGGTATTCCAAACATAAGTTAATTACTGTTAGTATAGTGCCACCTTTTATCTCAAGGCAGGGTACTTCGCGCGCCACTTCTTTAGTACTCATTGCACATTCTCGGGGTAATTTCCACTAGTATGTAGAAGGGTACCTTGCGCGCCATCCCCTGGTACCATTGCACAATCAGTGCTACTAAATTGCGTTTTCTAGGATTTTGGGTAGGTATCCTAGTACCATTGCACACTCGACTCTAAAAGTTTATGAGTTGTCTACTAGTGGCGGGGGCGGGTACTTTGCGCGTTACCTGTCCTAGTACCCCTTGCACGCCCAGTTTCTAGTTTGTTAGCGGTCTGGTGGGTACCTTCCCTAATATGCATTGTACAAGCCAGACGAAAATAGAAAGAAAAGCGATCAACTCTTATCCTGCCTAATTTTATATTTTTTATAATTATTCGATCATACAACTTCATTAAGTATTAAGTAATAAAATTTATTGTTCTCTATAAATTAACAGAGAATGAGTTGCTCAGAGTCGTTTCTTATTTCTTTGTTCTAGAAGTGCTGTCGTCTCGATCTCAATCTGTCTCACACCGTGTTAGTCCACATCACCCTCGCCATCTGGCGGCCCACACAAACTGTTTTAAAAAGCAAGTGCCTCCTCTCTTTTTTTTTTCCTCTCACAAAATTCATTGAAATAATTAATTTGCGTACTTTTCTTAATGTTTAACTGTACTATCTTGTTATTATCATTATTATATTTTATACATATAGATAATTTTAACTATTGAGTATCTTTATTTGCCCTTTCCAGTACAGTAGTACTATACTTAACTATTTGGAAAGTTCTCTACCACCATCACTGTGAAATTTTTTATTTTCTCCAGACCGATTTCATTATTCCGCGTAAAATAGTTTTATCTTTTCAAACACTTTTAATTGTTGTCTTATGAAACCAATGTGCCAAAAACCAGAATGACCACCTTTGATTATAACAATACCGTATTCTAGAAGAGAACGTGTCAGAGTCGACTAGAGTGATCTAAAAGAATATGTGCAGTAAGTAGTATTTATACAGAGCCATTCCGGAATATGATGCAGATATACAAAGACAAGCGCCCCCGATTTCGAGTAATGATAAAGAAGTGAATATATATTAGTGTTAAATAACTTTTTAACTGTAGAAATAAATTAGTGCATATTTTAAATGTATTAACTTTACAAACAGTCAAATATATTGTCAGGATTGAGAGCAGTACCTGGACCAAATAATGAAATCAAAGGCGAAATATGCATTTTCTCATTTCGATCACCTAAAAGTATATGTTTTCGCACGTCTGTTGATTCGAGGGAATAAACTGACCGTGAACGAAAACAAGATTTAACCATGAAAGGGTTTAACAATAAACAAATCGCGCTTTTATGTACATTCTGTACATGTTACGTTATGTTATGTTATGTTATGTTAAAGACAAAATAGAATTAGTATTAGGTAAATAAATTAGTTCTAATAATGACCGACAAATAATATCGTAACAATATATTTTCATTTTGTTTTTAGTTCTGTTTCCCATTTGTTTATGGTTTGGCGGTGAATTAAATAACTTTGTGAAGTTTAAAAAATTCAGAATTTCGTTAACTTCCAGTATATCTTTACCTGATTTTTTGGAACTATTCTTATGTCTATTCCTTCGGGGATAGATGCTGATTTTGCTATGACCGCAGCCCATCTCTTCTTGAGATGTCCCGGGTTGGCCGATGGAATTATGATCACATGATCGCTGTTAAGGATTCCTTTGCTATCTAACCGGTGTCCGAATATTTCTGCGACCTCAGCATAAAAGACGAAAACGCCATCTGAAAAAAGAGAATAGTGTTAGCGCTGGGCTATTTTTCGCGCGAGACCGTCCAATGTCAATGCTTTGATATTTGATATTCGGCAATTAGCACGTACGGGTGAGAGGCCGCCGCCTGTCAGCGGGGAGTCTTACTGGTACCGCTGCCTGGGAAAGATCGGCTGCTTATTACGTTTCGGAATAATTTTAAATTAATCTTGTTTTGATTTTAATAAACTTCTAATCACTTTATTGTTCGATTTCTAACATCAGAAGTGGGATTGTGCCCAAATCCACATAACTGAAAACAACTTTGTTAAGTGAAGTGACCCTCAAGAAGTTTTGTGAAAGTTCAGTAGCATGGAAGGGCTGGTAGCTGAATTGGTGAAGGCGCTGAAGTCCAATAGGCCGCCACCCGAACACGTGGAGTTACCTGTCTTCAACCCAGAGAGAGATGATGCAGCGAAGTGGCTAGCGGAGGTAGAAACTATCAAAACGACTTTCGAGTGGTCTGACGTGGAACTTCTGGTAAGAGTGGGACGCTTTTTAATTCAGAGCGCTAAAAGATGGCTTGATGAGTGGACATCCGAAGTACGCGATTGGAACACTTTCAAACGCGAGTTCGCTGATGCCTTTCCGCCACGTCGTAACTTGGGTCGTTTGTTGTGTGAAGCTGCCGCGTTTGACAGTAATTTTTGTAATACTTACGACGCGTATGTACATAAGAAGACGGCTTTGTTGCGAAATCTGCGAGTTACATGGAGCGACCGCGATCTTGTTGAGCTGATAGTTTTTGGAATTAAAGAATCACACGTTAGAGATGCCGCCATGAGTAGAGATTGTCAAACGATTCCGGAATTGTTGGTCTATTTGTCTACCTTTACGAAAAGGGTTCGTCCTTCGGAAATTGTTGAGTTGGGCGTTAAACGTAAACATTCTAATTCTTGGGATCGGGAGTTAATGTCAGATGTCATAATTGTGGAAAAACGGGGCATTTGCGGAGACAATGTTTAGCACCAAAACGGAAAGTTGAAAAGGTTGCGAATTTCGAACCGAAACCCAGCACTTCTACCGATAACAAAACGGTTTGCAGTTTTTGCGCTAAATTGGGGCATACCGTGGAAAAATGTTTCATCAAAAACGCAATTGAAGAACGTCGGAAGGTACATTTTTGCTCAGTTGGAAAATCTGCCATTCCTACCGAAATAATAATTAATGGGAAAACTCTTAGTGGATTAATTGATACGGGATCAGATGTTTCTCTTATTTCTAATACCTTTAGGCAGATGTTTGAAGAGAAAATCGAGAAGCGCTCTACCGAACTCAAAGGAATTGTACCGGGAATCTTAAGAGTTGATGAACAGTTTACAGCTCCCGTGGAAATTACAGGAGTCAAAACAGAATTGACTTTCTTGATAGTTCCGGCTGGAGTTTTGGATTTTGATGTTCTTATCGGTTGTAATTTGTACTGCAATCCAAATTTAGCAACCTTGACGGATCAGAACGGGACAAAGGTCTTCAGAAAAAGTATTCCTGGAATTAGACGAGTCCTTGAAACCGAAACCGACCAGAATCGAGCTTTTGAAGTGCCTGCGGAATTTGTTGAAGCAGTTACCACTTTGCTGAGTCAATACTCGGATATGATTACGACTGGGTATAAGGTCGGAGCTGTAAAAACAGAAACTTTGAAAATAAGATTGTGTGACGATTATGTGGTTAATCGTCCGCCGCCTCGTTTGTCCTTGTCTGAACGAGCCGCTGTGCGCAATATTATTGACGAGTTATTAACAAATGAGATCATTCGTCCGAGTGAATCACCTTACGCGAGCCCGATTTTGCTTGTGCGAAAGAAAGAAGGGACTTACAGGATGTGTGTTGACTATCGTGAACTCAATGCACACACGATCAAGGACAGATATCCTCTTCCTCTTATAGATTCACAAATAGATCGTTTAGGAAAGGCGAAATATTATACGTCCTTGGACATGGCCTCGGGATTTCACCAAATTCCGATACATCCCGATTCAATTGACAAGACTGGATTTATCACTCCGGACGGACATTATGACTATTTGAGAATGCCCTTCGGACTTGCCAATGCGCCCGCGGTGTTTCAGCGTGCTGTTTTTAATGCTTTGGGACCGCTGAAGGACACCGTTGCACTTGTCTACCTCGACGATATTTTGATACCGTCCAGGACCGCTGAGGAAGGTATTGAATCACTTAAGCAAGTACTCGAGGCGTTAAAAGAGGCGGGATTTTCTTTGAATATTGCAAAGTGTAAATTTTTGCAATCAAAGGTAACTTATCTTGGGAGAGAAATATCGGCCGAGGGGATACGACCAGATCTACGGAAAATTCAGGCTTTAACCCATTCTCCGATACCAAAGAATGTGAAACAAGTCCGACAATTTATGGGCTTGGCGGGATATTTTCGTAAGTTTATCCCAAATTTTGCTTCGATAACCGCTTGTATCACGAGATTGACAAAATCTAATGAGCCTTTTGTCTGGAGCGAGGAGCAGCAAGCAGCCCGTAGTAAGGTGTTAGAGTGTTTGACTTCGGAGCCTTTGCTGAGTATTTTTGATCCGGACTTGTTAACAGAACTCCATACAGATGCTAGTGCTATTGGATATGGAAGTATTTTGATGCAGAAAGCGAACGGAAAGACCCAAGTGGTGGGATATTTTAGTAAGCGTACGTCGGAAGTCGAAGCTAACTACCATTCTTATGAATTGGAAACCCTTGCGATCGTAAATTCGCTGAAGCATTTTAGATCGTACCTTTTGGGTATTCAGTTTACGATTGTAACAGACTGTAATGCTGTAAAGGCAACTGCAAACAAGAAAACTCTGCTTCCGAGAGTAGCTAGATGGTGGTCTTATATGCAAGACTTTAATTTTACTCTGGTTTATCGTAAGGGAAGTAGTTTACCTCACGTCGACTACCTGAGCAGAAACCCTGTCGTCCGTAGGGTTGCTCCCAATGATTGGCTTCGAATTGCCCAAAAAGGAAATGCAGAAGTTCAAGAAATCT
The DNA here is from genome assembly GCA_946251905.1 of Cryptocephalus moraei. Taxonomy (NCBI): domain Eukaryota; kingdom Metazoa; phylum Arthropoda; class Insecta; order Coleoptera; family Chrysomelidae; genus Cryptocephalus; species Cryptocephalus moraei. The sequence continues at coordinate 18,108,182 of OX276466.1, forward strand.
TAGGAAAACTGCGGGAAGGAAAACTGGATGATAACCAGTATATTGAAAGAGATGGAATGTTATTACGTCAAGAGATCGATAAGGACGGAACAAAGAAGTTGCGGTGGTTTGTACCACGTCAAAGTCGTTTGGGACTTCTTCGGATATTCCATGACGAGCAATGTCACATTGCTTCGGAGAAAACTCTTGCTTCTATCAGACAGCATTTTTGGTTTCCACGAATGCGAAACTTCGTGAATAATTACTGCAAACATTGTCTTGTGTGTGCTGTAAAGAAAACTCGAACGGGACCTTTACAAGGTAATATTTTGTCATTGCCTAAGCCGGATGAACCGTTGCACACTGTACATGCTGATTGTTTGGGACCTCTGGTTGCTTCACCTGAAGGGTACAAGCACATATTGGTCTTCGTCGACGCATTCACGAAATATTGTTTGCTGGTTCCATTAAAAACGATGACGTCACAAGAGACTAGAGAACAGTTTCAACATTTCTTTTCTTTGTTTGGAACGCCCAAAAGGATTGTGACAGATGCAGGACGCAATTTTCAGAATTTAGAAGTCACTCGTTACCTGGATATGTGGGGAATTAATTATCATTTTGTCACACCTGATGTTCATAGAGGAAATGGACAGGTGGAACGATATATGCGAACGATTATGAATTTGCTGAGGATCGAGACCACTGTTCAATCAGAATGGCCGAAACATTTATGGAAAATTCAGCTGGTGTTAAATACCACGGTTCAGAAAACAATTGGTATAACACCACTCCAGGCGGGAATTCAGTCCTCAACACCAATTGTTCAAATGTTATTACGGCAATTATCAGAGGATATTCGTCCGATTAGGAATTTAAATGCTGATCGGGAAAAAGTGAGGAAGGCACTTGTTGAAAATGGTTCCAAAAATTTGGACTCTGTAAATGCAAAGCGGAGGAACAACATTCAATTTAATGTTGGGGATATTGTCCTTATGCATCGAGATTCGACTATGCATAAAAGCAAGTTGAATTATGAGTTTATGGGACCTTATGAAATACTCAGCGTTACTCCTGAGGGACGCTATGAAATCAGGCGTTTGGGTAAAAATGCTATTACCAAGGCCGCCAAAGAACAATTAAGGATTTGGCCTAGTGACTGGTCAGTTGTTTGCGAGATGGAGGAGTTGCTTGAATTATTGGAGACAGACGAAAAAATTCAGAATATGTTTAGACTGTGAGTAAACATTAGATTGTGAGTCTGAAAATGAAAATGACGCCTATGTGCTGTAGTCATTGGGCGGTGGTTTAAATTCTCAACATCTGTGCGCTATAGTCGTCAGATGGAAATATCGTTCAAGCTATTTGAAGTAAATTCTCAACATCTGTGCGTTATAGTCGTCAGATGGAAATATCATTCAAGTAAATTTTCAACATCTGTGCGTTATAGTCGTCAGATGGAAATATTGTTCAAGACATTTGAAGTAAATTTTCAACATCTGTGCGTTATAGTCGTCAGATGGAAATATCGTTCAAGTAAATTTTCAACATTTGTGCTTTATAGTCGTCAGATGGAAATATTGTTTAAGACAAATGAAGCAAATTCTTAACATCTGTGCGTTCTAGCCGTCAGATGGACATATTGTTTAAAATATTTGAAGTAAATTTTAAACATCTGAGCGCTTGAGTCGACAGATGGGGCTGCGAAAGATTTTGATTTTGACTAAAACATCTGTGTGCTAAAGTCATCAGATGGAACTCGTGAACTTTTCCTGAAAGGAAAGTACTTAATGTGTTTTCTTGCAGAAAATTGGTCAGAACTTCGAGAACGAAGTTCCTGTCAGGATGGTCGTGTTAGCGCTGGGCTATTTTTCGCGCGAGACCGTCCAATGTCAATGCTTTGATATTTGATATTCGGCAATTAGCACGTACGGGTGAGAGGCCGCCGCCTGTCAGCGGGGAGTCTTCCTGGTACCGCTGCCTGGGAAAGATCGGCTGCTTATTACGTTTCGGAATAATTTTAAATTAATCTTGTTTTGATTTTAATAAACTTCTAATCACTTTATTGTTCGATTTCTAACAATAGGATCATTTAACCGCAACAAAAATTTTAATAGAAGTTGAATTCAGATTGATAGCTTTTATTGTTATCTCGAGATCTGAAGACCGAGACGAATCTGAAGAAAACACAGAGTTGATAAATAATATAAGAAGTTATGTGATACCTAAAGAAAGAGTTATAGGTGCGCACGCATATTTTTGTTTCTGTGTGATTCTTAATGTGCCTCACTATGACGACAACGAAAGATTCACTCTCTAGGTGATAAATATTACTCTTCTTCAAATAAATGTATAAGCTATTTTAGTGCTCCAATATTGTAAATTTATACCATACTAAGCGAACATGTGGCTTAATATAAAATTGTAGCGGTTTGCTCTGTGGAGAGCCGGGGGTCGGTGTCGAAGGCCCAAATGAGAGACAAGGGTTGGTTAAAGTTTATATTGTCTGTACATACACTATTTACAAAGGAAGTTAATGCGTCGATCGCGGACGGAGAGCACAACTTGGTCTTCGACGGACGAGCCTAGGGCCCCGGACGCGTTGAGGAAGCTTGCCGACCCACCTTAGGGTGCAGACAGAAATTCCTCGAACCGTCGGCCTAAGACTCCCGGGGATCCAAAACAGATAGCCGGCCCACCTTAGGGCGCAAGTCTCTCTGAGTCGGTTACTCAAGGGTACCAGAAGATCCACCTTAGGATGCTAACTGTTGTACCAGTGAGTTCGAGTCGGAACTGCGTTTTGGAGCTCGCGCTCGCTGATGTCTATCCTCGGTCGCCACGGGGTGCCGTCGCGAAGGGTGATAGTCGCATCTCTTGGGGTGGGAGTGCGTGCGTGAGTGGGGTGGTTTCAGCGCGCGCTACCCTTACTTTGGCGATCGATGGGAAGTAGGGGTGAGCCTCGCTTGTCGTGCCTACCAGCGCCAACGAGATGGGAGAGCGTAGTAGCGGGGCGCGTGGGTACTAACTCCCGGCGATCAATAATCCTCGAGTTGTTACATTCTCCCCCTCAGAGTCCTAGAGTCGTCCCGACGTAGGACTCTGGATACAGATTGTTTGGGGGCTTTCTGAGGTCGTCCTCTTCCACGTCGGGGGACCGGCGCTGGCGGAAGTTCAGAGGTAGCCTTCTCTGGAGCTGGAGGTGTAGCAGGGAGAGTTCCCGGGTTGGAATTTCTCCGGGGGCGTCCCCTCCTGCGGATAGGTAGCACCGGGGACGAAGGTCCTAGATCTTCACATTCGGGCGGTGGTCGATAAGGAGTGAGGGCAGATAGGTGGTAGGCCCCAAGTGGTACAGCAGGGGTTTCAGGATTAGCGATCTGAAACTTACAGGGTCCGCACTGCTGGATGATGACGTACGGACCGTCTCTACGGGGAGCCAACTTCTGCGCGAATCCCTGGGCGCGGTTGCTGAGCGAGTGACTGGTTATCCATACCAGATCCCCTACCTGGAAGTCAGTCGAGGGCCTGCGATGGCTATCGGCGTATCGCTTGTGCCGATCCTGTTCCTTTTCCCAGGTCTCCTTGGCCTTTTGATAATTCTCCACCATCTTGAGTAAACGTGGGGTTACTTCGGGAACGAAGTTTTCATTTTGAATGATGGGGCGTATATCGTGACTTATATCTAAAGGGTGACGCAGCTCGTGGCCAAATACCAATAAGGCCGGGCTGCTCCCAGTGGACTGGCATCTGGTGGAGTTCATGGCGAAGCGAATAGTAGGCAATTTTTTGGGCAACGAACCATGGTCCGAGCCTACCATTATGGATAGTTGCGTCTTGATATCTCGGTTCCGTCGTTCCACAGGGTTGGCCGCTGGGTGATAAACGGGGATGAAATTGGAGTCGATGTTGAACACGAAGGTGATGAGCTGCATGACGGCACTTACGAATTGCGGCCCGTTATCACTGATTAGGCGACGAGGAAACCCATAACGTAGACAGAATTCGTTGATTAGCGTCCACGCACATTCTTCGGCAGTAGCGTCATTTAAGGCGAATAGCTCGATAAATCGGGTCGCTGTATCTTCGATCACCAGGACCCACCGTTGCCCGTTTGGTCCTTTAGGCAGAGGGCCGAACAGATCTATGGCTAAGACCTCAAATCGCTGACGTAGCACAGGCGTCTGTAAGAGTCCTGCGGGAGCCAGGTTGCTGGGTTTGTATCGCTGGCATTCAAGGCACCCGCGAACGTGTTCGATAACGCTTCGTCTCAGACCGGGCCAGAAGTAACGCTGGCGGATTTTTTCTATAGTCCTGTCGGCTCCGTAGTGGCCGGCCTGTGGAGAGTCGTGGTAGTGTTGCAAAATGCTTGCTCGTTCACTAGCAGGAACTACCAGCTGGGCCTCTTCGTTATCATCAGTAGAGGCATAGCGGAATAGCACACCCTGATTAATGAAGTAGCCTCGGGTGGTCCAGGGGGTCGCTTCCTCGGGGCGTCCCTTCTCGAGTGCTTCAAGTATCTTCTTGACTTCTGGATCCTGGAGTTGCGTGGTCCGCATAGCAAGGGGTAACATTTGGGGGAAGTCAATGGATACTAGACATAGGGAAGATGCTTCTTCGGTTTCGATGGGCGGCCGTGAAAGAGTGTCATCCACTAAATTGGCTTTTCCCGGGGCGTATTCTATTTGCAGGTTATAAGGCTGTAATTGAAGCGCCCAGCGGGCCAGCCGTCCCGTGGGGGTGTTTAATGTCATCAGCCATTTGAGGGGCTGATGGTCAGTTATAATAATAACAGAGGACTCCTCTAAGTACCCTTTGTAACGGGCCACACCCCATACAATTGCCAAGGCCTCTCGTTCGGTTGTGGAGTAGTTTTTCTCAGACGCTGAGAGTAGGCGACTGGCATATTCCACCGGGCGTTCGTCGTTTCCCTCCCCCTGGAGTAAGGCGGCGCCTAGGGCATAGGAACTTGCGTCGCTACGTAGAACGAACGGCAGACTGGGATCGGCTTGTCGAAGAACGGGGGCCGTAGTTAAGGCGAGCTTAAGGACTTGGAAGGCGGATTCCTGCTCCTTACCCCACTCCCAAGGAACGTTCTGGCGTGTGAGCTTGCTGAGGGGCCGGGCCACGCTGGCAAAGTTGGGTACGAATCGACGGTACCAGCTACAAGTCTGCAGAAAGACGGTCACTTGTTTGGGGTTACTGGGAGCTCGCAAACCTTGGATGGCTGCAACCTTAGCGGGATCGGTGTGGATGCCCTCATTAGAGATGATATGGCCTAAGTACTTAGTCTTTTGGCATCCAAAATGGCACTTGTCGCGATTGATGTGCAACTGGTATAGTTTTAGTTGCCCTAGGACAGACTTCAGGTATAGTATATGTTGATCGATGTCTGGAGAGAGGACGATGAGGTCGCCTAGATAAGCGAGCAATCTAACATCGGGTAGTTGCTTGCGGAACCGGTCCATAAGGCGCTGAAAGGTAGCAGGGGCGTTTCGAAGCCCAAACGGCATCCTGAGGAAGCGGTAGGTGCCGAAGGGAGTCGTAAAGCAGGTTTTGTCACGGTCCTGCGGGCGTACCTCGATCTGGTAGTAACCTGCCTTCAGGTCCATCGTCGACAGACATCCGATCTTGCCTGTAGAGTGTAGTAGGTCGTCCAGGCGAGGTAGAGGATACTGGTCCGGCTTGGTGACAGAGTTCAAACGTCGATAATCGATACATAGCCGAACTCCTCCATCCGGCTTTGGGACTAAGACTGTCGGGGAAGACCAGGCACTATCGCATTCCTCGATGATAAAGGATTGTAGGAGGTGGTCGATTTCCTGCCTCAAGACCTCCTTCCGTTTCGGCGTTACCTGGTAGGGCGGCGAACTGACGGGCGCAGCGTCCCCAGTGTCGATGCAATGTAGGATGTGAGACGTAGGAGGACCCGTCGAGGCAAATAACGAATTAAAATGTCCCAGCGTCTCTTCCATCTGCTGTCTTTGTTCCGCCGAGAAGCTGTTGCACTCTTCGCTTCGTAGGCGAACCTCAAGGGTGGCGAAAGCGGGATGGTAGAAGGTACCTGCTTCTTCCCAGTACTCATCGATTGCACGCCGAGCGTCCTCCAACTGGTAGGCCGTGCGTGAGTATGGATTGAGGGTTGATCCTTCTGTATTCAGTGGTGGCCCTGGTGGAGCTGGATACCTGCCAGTAGCTGCTGGATCCGGGTGCGCTCCTACGGGGTGGAGCTGAGGAGGAGTGTAACTGAGGGCGCTCAGCAAGGTCGGAACGGCCTCGTAGGTGTCAACCGCCGCTGGGGGAGTAGGTGTGTCGAACAGGCTTCGGATATGAGCTGGAGTTCGGGTAGGAGTTTCGAACAGGTGCCGGATGTGCGCTGGGGTTCGGGTAGGAGTTTCGAACAGGTTCCGGATATGCGCTGGTGTTCGGGTAGGGGAATCGACGGCCGCAGGCGGTGTTCCGACGGTAGGACCTAAGGGCTCAGGTCCGTAATTGGATACCAGGTGGTCGCATTCCATCTCGGGGGGCTGAGGACCACGGTCTGCGGTCAGGAGAGGCGTCACTGGAGGTTGTGGATCCATTACCGGCATCGGAGAGGTGTCCATTGGTTCCAGAAGAGGAGGAAGATGGTAGTACTTCATCAACCTCTTTACCCAACGTGGTTCCGACGGTGCCGCTGCTGCCATGGGAATGGTGTCCCGAGGGAACTTATCTTTTGCGTAGAAGTTCCGGGATGTCCCCGGTTCGTCATGGAACCGCCAGGTCTTGTCATGGAAATCCATGACCAATCCCGCCCTCGAAATGAAATCTATTCCCAGAAGAGTGTGGGAATCCGGAGCTTTTGGGAGGACTAGGAAGGTAGTAGGCACCTTCCTTCCGAAAAGGGAGACGTCGGTGCTGATGGCCTCCACCATTTGACTGGAGACACTTCCATCAGCTAGGGTAACATCCATGGGGTGAACAGTGCTCTGCAGTCCCTGTTTACGAAGGGCAGTGGCCAGGGCTGGACTCGCTAGGCAGTTCCTGGCTCCAGTGTCGAAGTACGCAGTCCCATGGTCAGGACCTATCTGTATTTCTACCGCCGGACGAGAGGACGATCTCAGCTCCACAAAGTTGAATGTGGTCGTCGCTTTCGGTTTGCCCGTGCAGGTGGGGCAATTCCTGCGGTAAACACCAGGGGCCCCACATTCAAAGCAGCGAAGTGAAGTGTTGCCTGTTGAGGTCATGTTGGTGCTAGGTCCCGGGGCGGACGCCAGAGCAGCTTTCCTCTTTCGACACTTCTCGAAGCCATGCCCGATGTTTTTACAGAACGGGCAGCGAGGTTTTGATTGGGTCTTGTCTGACCTTGAGGGTCCCGCCTCCGGTTTTCCAGGTTGCCGTTTCTCCTGCCAGCGTTGCTCCAGGTCACGGGTCTTGACGAGGAGCGTTTTGAAGTTGTCCACGGTGTCCCTGGCAATCCGCTCTCGAAGGTTGAGGGATAGTAGTCCATATACCATGTCGAGTTGTCGCTCCTCGGTCAGGGGTGGATCTAGTAGGGCGAGGAGGGCTCGCTTTCTGGCAACGAAGGCTCCAGATGGCTCATTTCCACGTTGAGCATCTCGCAACACCTCCAGAAAGATAATATAGGCGGGAGGAGTTGGAGCGAACTCATCCCGGATTAGCTTCTTCGCCTCTTCCCAGGTTTTGACGGTGGATTTAACGCCGGCCCACCAAGTGTTCGCTGGTCCCTCTAAGAGTAGGGCCAGACCTTGGACAGCATTTTGGTCGGTGATACCCTCGCTGGTTTTGAAAAAATCAGCGCTCATCAGGAAGTCTTCTGTGGCTTCTCTGCAGTACTCCCCCTTGAATCGGGCTGGGCAGTGTGTGAAGTGCTTCGTTGCCCCAGTCGCAGGAGGTAGTCTCTGGAGCAGCTCCTCCAAGGTTTCCATGGTGAGTGCCATAGCTGATCTGGCACGTGTCACTGGAATTTTCAGGAAGCTGCTGGTCCGTCTGGAGGCTTGGTCTTCGGGCTGCCGGATGAAACCCTGGAGGTGGCGTAGTCGGCGGTGGTTTGCTCTACGTCGTAGATGTCGTCCTCTGGCGTAAGGCTGCCCTCCGGTGTTGCGCGACACTCGCGATAGGGATAATACCCGAACAGAGTTAGAATTACACTAATCGCGACGAACACCTACACTACGATAACCCTTTGGTTGTCTCTTTCGGGCCCCACTACGTTTGGCGTCAATGTAGCGGTTTGCTCTGTGGAGAGCCGGGGGTCGGTGTCGAAGGCCCAAATGAGAGACAAGGGTTGGTTAAAGTTTATATTGTCTGTACATACACTATTTACAAAGGAAGTTAATGCGTCGATCGCGGACGGAGAGCATAACTTGGTCTTCGACGGACGAGCCTAGGGCCCCGGACGCGTTGAGGAAGCTTGCCGACCCACCTTAGGGTGCAGACAGAAATTCCTCGAACCGTCGGCCTAAGACTCCCGGGGAACCAAAACAGATAGCCGGCCCACCTTAGGGCGCAAGTCTCTATGAGTCGGTTACTCAAGGGTACCAGAAGATCCACCTTAGGATGCTAACTGTTGTACCAGTGAGTTCGAGTCGGAACTGCGTTTTGGAGCTCGCGCTCGCTGATGTCTATCCTCGGTCGCCACGGGGTGCCGTCGCGAAGGGTGATAGTCGCATCTCTTGGGGTGGGAGTGCGTGCGTGAGTGGGGTGGTTTCAGCGCGCGCTACCCTTACTTTGGCGATCGATGGGAAGTAGAGGTGAGCCTCGCTTGTCGTGCCTACCAGCGCCAACGAGATGGGAGAGCGTAGTAGCGGGGCGCGTGGGTACTAACTCCCGGCGATCGATAATCCTCGAGTTGTTACAAAATAGATATAATAAAATAAATACCACAAAGATCAACAGCTCCAAAATAAAAGAGGGCGAAATCTGTCTCGATGTTGCCAAAGTAGCTGTTGTTTACTGTATACTTAACAACACAATTCAATAATGAAATGAATATTATTTAATGATATCCCTAGAAAACTGTCCACTTTGATTATATAATTAACATGAATGGAAAGAAAACTCGAAAAAAAAAATTCGTGTGTGTGTGTGTGTGTGTGTGTGTGTGTGTGTGTGTGTGTGTGTGTGTGTGTGTGTGTGTGTGTGTGTGTGTGTGTGTGTGTGTGTGTGTGTGTGTGTATGTGTGTTTGTGTGTGTGTGTGTGTGTGTGTGTGTGTGTGTGTGTGTGTGTGTGTGTGTGTGTGTGTGTGTGTGTGTTTTCACAGACGGTTTAAAACTTGTATTTATGCCTTGTATACCTTACCAAGACATTACTGTAAGCTTTTTATATAAAATCCACCGTGATAAATATGTAGTTTAATACCGTCAATATTTTGTTTTATAAAATTTTGTGAAAATTTGATTCAAGAAGTTCTTTTAAACTTCGAACATTTATTCTACTACCGAATGTGTATGATCAAGTTCAACATTTTTGGGTAAATCTTCTCTGGAGATCATTTTACATTTTCATTTTTTTAACATCAACATCGAAAATGAAATTGATAGGTGTCTCGGTAGTTTAGGGTGCGTTGTACAAATGCGAGTTAACTCGGAAATTTATTAACCTAGGATTAAAATTAATCCTGGTTTATTTCAAGTGATCATTGTACAAAGCACGAGTTAATTAACCCACATATTTTTACGATTGGCAGCAATGACTGTTAAGGTATCTATGTTCTGAGACGTGTTTATTGTGATGCCTGCTTGAATTGTTAATGTCAATCGTGTGTCATGTTGTATGACTATCACTATCTTTTAAAATATTTTTAAATAGAAGAGATTTTGAAGTTATTGAAGCTGAAATTGCAACTAATAAGAGAAAAACATACAGCCTATTTTAAGAATCAAAAATATGAAATGGAACAAACTTTGGAAATGAAGAAGGAAAAACATAAATTAGAATTAGAATTAATGATTAAAAAAATATTAAAACATTTTGATGGAAACTTTGGATTTTCTTATATTTTATACAAATACCTAGACAATACAAAAATAAACATAACAACAGTACTTTAATTTAGTCTAGCAAAATGTTTAGCAATTAAAATATTCCTATTCAAATTATTTTCATTAATATGTCTTTGTCCTTCATACTCATTAACATTGATGTTAAATTAACTGCTTCCTCTTCTTCAGATGTCAGTCTAGGTGGTAAATCATTCATTGTCGTGGCTATATTATGTAAAACAGCTACTACTATTGCCTCAATTTTGCTGATATGGAGTCGTATACCCAATGCCAAACAGAGAAATCTTCTTTTTAATGTGCCGAAACATCTTTCGATTGGGTTTCGAGTTCTTATTTGAGATTCATTGAAAAGGTGTTCTGCTGTTGTTGTAGGATTCGCCAAAGGAGTTATTAAATAATTTTTTACAGCATAACTACTGTCGCCAACTATTAAACTTTCTCTTCCAAATTCTTCATTTTCTAGCTTTGCCTTTAATGAAGACATATTAAAAATTCGGGAATCATGTGCCGATCCGTTCCAACGACATACAATACTTCTGATAATCAGTTCACTGTCGCAAACTGCCTGCACGTTGAATTAGAAAAAGTTTTTTCTATTTCGGAATCTTTCAGCATCTTCTCCCCCAGGTGATTGTATTCTGACATGTGTGCAGTCGATGGCACCAATACATCTGGGAACCTTGGCAATATTATAAAATCCTTGTCGAACTATTATTATTTCTTCTTCAGTAGATGGCATTTCTATATATCGTGGACGTAGCTCTGTAATTACTCGTACAACAATAGTTATTGCTCTTGAAGCTGTGGCTTTATCAACGCCGCTTACTTCCCCGACAACGGTTAAAATTGTCCCCGTAGCCAAGTACCTTAGCGTTAACATCACCATATCTGCTGGACAGACTGCATGGTTTCTACGAAAACAAAAAGAATTACTCGATAATACTTCCCCAATGACTTGTTCATAATATATTTCATTAACGATTTATGTTAATAACATTAGCACTTACCTGTTAGTTTTTGATGAAATTCTTTCTGAAATATTGTCGATGATATATTTCACAACGGGTTTTGATAATCGAAATCTTTGTTTGAACTCAGTCATTCCATTTTTCAAAGTGATTAATTCTATCCCGTATAACACGCGGTGATCTTAAAACGATATTTATTAATTCTATGAAATCCTCATCGTCTGTAAGTTCCTCCATTGGGACCCCATCAATTACTGCTAAGCCCCTTAATGCCATAATTAGCTGCAGCGCGGAGATAATCTTTGTTTTTCAAACGTCAACTTATACAAAATTTAGGTTAGAAATTGTTAACTCTCGGTTAACCCACCTCATGAACCGGGTATTGTAAACTCCAGGTTATCACCGAGTTAAGCCTTGATTAAGTTTGGTACAATGCACTACAGGTATTTAACATAAGATTAAATATTATCCTGGATTAACTCACATTTGTACAACGCACCCTTAGTGGTAAGAACACCCGACGCGAAATTGGGAGACCCGGGTTCGAATCCCGGCTGAGCCACAAATTCCATTTTCAGATTCTCTTACATTTGTTTCATATACACCTTGACTTTGAATTTAATTTCGAAAATACATTCCATCTATCTTACATTTTCGATTTTCAGTTTTGTGAAGTTTGCCGAAATCTCTTTTAGATTTTTTTTTTGTTTAGAATATTTTCTACTCCTAAAATTTTTTTATGAAATGAAAGAAAGTAATTTTAGAGATACATTGCCAATTTTTTACACACTAATATACGTTATACAAGAATTGCCTTGTAAGGTACTGGGCCATGCCCTGCTATAAATAAAAAATAATCTTTCAAATCTCTTTTACACTTTTTAAAATGTGCTAATTTTAAAACAAGATGTGTTTATTCTAATTTTTGATTAGCGATTTATAGTAGTGTGTAGACATCCCTCAGGGGTGTAATACTACTCAGGGTGTCGGTTAAGTTTCTACAGGTTTAAACAGGCACAAAACATGTTTAAGTATAATATATACCCACATTAAATATTTAGGTAGGTACTATACTCAACGTACAACTAATGAATTTATTTTAATAACCAATAAAACTAGGCGACGTCCAAAATCAGAAATATATTATTTAAATTTGCCTTATGTTCTGCCCTACGTTTAACATTCACATGATCATAACCGGTAATCTTGTGAGTCACGAATTCTTCTTTAAAGACCCTGTATTTTCTGGACAGTAGGTAGTAGGTACACTAACCTACTTTTAGACAGACTAAAATAAACAAATAAATTTATTTCTAATATGGAAGTTTTTGTGTTCTCTTCAGGTTTTTGACAGGAATCATCCTTTCAGAACCAATCGTAGCTCTCTAATTTTTTGAAAGGAAATTCCCTCAGCCATTATACGACTCGCCAGACGGGAATAATCTCACAAACTTGTTCCTCTCCAGATTCACTTGAAAAGGACATTATATTCCCTCACAAATTGAGTAGTCAGATTGTTCTCTTCTGAAGGGAAGGGGAAATGAATGCGCCAATAGGACCTTTCCATCTCTAACGATCTATTCTCGGCTTTTTCATAATTGGTAGTTAGTTGCCTATTTTATTTTGTGAGATAATAGGATTTATTGCCGGAGCAGATTTATATTTAACTTTTCGGTGAATATGTCAGAAAAGAGACTAGTTTTAAAGTGGCAAGTGTCCAATTTGAATAATGGTGTGTTGACAAACACTTTCATGTTTATTTTCTGTTTCGAAAGAAAAAAATTAAAACAGCACAAAAATCAGTTTCGTCGTAGAAGCACTTGGGGATAGTATATACAATGTGTTTCAAAATGATTGTCATCTAGTTGGCGTTGGAATTCTGTGCATGTATTTTTTGATGTGCCGCGCTCTATTGATTTGAACCTATCTAATTCTGACAACAAGTGACACTTCGAACATTAATTGTGAAAGTGGCAATCAGTACTGCAGGTAATTAACGGCCCTTTTCAGGGCCAAAACAAATACTACAAATAGACAAATACTCAGAATTCGTTTTCTTTTGACAGAGAAAAACCAGAGGTTGAAAGAGGTTAAGTAGGTTATTTTGAGGTTATGTATAGTTAGTAGAAACTCCAATTTTCGCAAGGCGGGTTTTTTTATTTTACATGGGAATTCCACAGCCGACTAGATGACAATCATTTTGAAACACATTGTATATATTATATGGTACGTTCCACGCCGAATTTAGATTTTTTCTAGATGTGGCCCAAAATGAAGGAAAATGGTCCTTTTGGGCCCCCGAAACTCCCCCTACATTTTTAGGGCCCCAAGTGGAATAGAACTCAAGTTACGGACAATTGAAAATTGAAATTTTCAGGTTCGGCTCCAAAACCAAAAATTTTCAACCATCCATAACTTGTAAAAATACCCATTTTTATGAAAAAAGTTTCAAACAAAAGTTATTTGCAATGCTTTAAACTTTTGGAAACTGCTAACAAAAGTTCATCCGACATGGTTCACTGTTGACGAGTCTGGGCGCCATTAGTCGTCAGGCCGCCAAAAAAAAACGTCATCAGCTTTCCTGACCAAAAAAATCAGGAGCGTAGGTGGATCCGACACAAAACTTTTGAGCCCAAACAGAAGTTCGCCAGACCTAAGGGATGGTCTCAAATTTGAAGATTTGTGTTGAAAATTCAAATTTCCAGTACAATTCTTGTGGAAGATTGCTTCAGCGTTGAATTCAACCATTGTGAATTTTCAAAAACATCAACAAGAAGCAACAATTTGGGTGAGAGTCGCTTCTTGAATAAAAAATTTGCGTCAAGCGAAGTCGTCTGGGCTCAAAATTCAAGTAGTTTGAGGAATTTTGAGCTTTTTTTTGAGCTGGGGACTTGGGAAATGTTTTACATATATGAAAATAGCATGCCAACCTTAGTGATATTGATCCCCAGTCAACTTCAAGAAAACATGTCGCTCGCATGGTTTGATATTGACTAGCAAACAATGGATTTCTGGGGGCTCAATGAAATTTTTTTGGTATCAAGGGATTTTTGCCGGAATTTACCATTTTTGTTCTCAGAGTCATTAGGTCTGGCGAACTTCTGTTTGGGCTTAAAAGTTTTGTATCGAATCCTGCTAGACTCCTGATTTTTGTGGTCAGAAACGCTGATGACTCTTTTTTTTTTGGCGGCCTGACGACTAATGGGGCCCAGACTCGTCAACAGTGAACCATGTCGGATGAACTTTTGTTAGCAGTTTCCAAAAGTTTAAAGCATTGCAAATAACTTTTGTTTGAAACTTTTTTCATAAAAATGGGTATTTTTACAAGTTATGGATGGTTGAAAATTTTTGGTTTTTTAGCCGAACCTGAAAATTCAATTTTCAATTGCCCGTAACTTGAGTTGTATTCCACCTGGGGCCCTAAAAATTTAGTAGGAGCTTCGGGGGCCCAAAAGGACCATTTTCATTCATTTTGGGCCACATCTAAAAAATTCTAATTTCGGCGTGGAACATACCATATATATACATATAATGTATTGGTTTCCAAATTATGTGCTAACCTTATATCGGTTACTTGTCTTATACTGAAAATATTATCAGTGCAGGTTCTCCCCCCACGGAAAGCGCTCTGTTCCCCTAATTCATTTATTTCATGTTCTATTCTATGTTTTAGAATTTTAGCATATTTCTGTCTCTGGAGCTCATGACTGTCACTCGACGATAGCAAAGACAATACGGTGAACTTGGTAACGGTATTTGTCTTTGGCATTATGCACTTCCGTCTGTGTTATATCTTCCATGCAATCGTTTTTTGTTTCTATAGGGTGTTCCAACAAGAGCACCGGATTTAAATTTGCCGTCATTTTGTTAATACCAGTTGTACTGTGATTTTTTTTTGACAGTTGCCCCGTACAAACCACGCGATTTGAGAATATGGAGAAGTATTCAAACGAACGTCTAATTGTTATAAAAACACCTTACAAAAATGGTTAAAATTGGCGACACAAGTTCGCCAATACGGCAAGTTTTCGGTCGCAATAATGCGCCAAATGAATCGACAGTGAGGTGTTTAATTACAAAATTTGAAACCAAATTTACGCTAATGGAACAGCGTTGTTCGTCGTCGTCCTTGTCGGTTACTCGAAAGTATAGCCATAGTAAGGCAATCTGTTGACGAGAATCCAGGAACTTCCAGTCGGCGTCGTGGTCAAGAATTAAACATTTCCAGAAGCACTATGTAACGAATTTCTCATGTTTTCTAACAAGACGGTGGGACGTGCGACCTAGCACACTGCACGTGAAATAATGGGGTTACTGCAGACAAAGTTTCCAGGCAGTGTTATTTTTCGATTTGGCGATCAACATTGGCCACCAAGATCGTGCGATCTACCACCGATCGACTTTTTTCTTTGGAGCTATGTGAAGTAAAAGGTGTATGCGAATAAGCCTGAAACAGTTGAACATCTTAAAGAGGAAACACGGCGCGTTATTTGTGAACTACAGCCACATTTATGCGAAAACTTTATTCAAAATTTCATCAAAAGAATAACCTTGTGCAAGAGGCTTCGTGGTGGCCATTTGCCTCATGTTGTATTTCACGTTTAATAGGAACTATTTTTCTTTATGTTGAATTAAAAGTGTTTGCATAATTAAAAAAATAATTGTGTTTTTCTTTAAAATTAAATCCGGCGCTCGTGTTCGGACACCCTATATATTAGCGTGTTAAAATTGAATTGGATCTTCCTTCAAAAGGTCCTCATAATAATTTTTCCATCTATCTAAGCTATCTTTTTCTTTGATTTGTCCTTAAATTTCTTATAACTTTCCATGCTTCATTTGATCTTATACCTCTGATGTAGTTATTAAATGCTGTGCACTTCGTTTTCTAAGTATTGTAAAGTTTATTTTATAATTTATTTACATTAATTGAACAATAATTTATTTAACACACTTAACTACTTGTTCACTAGACTACACACTATTTAATTTATTTGTACTGCTCCGCATTCGGATCGTATGTCCCGTTCACGTCTGCTTCTCTACTTCTAACTAACTCCCTCGATCACAAGCCCCCTTATATATACACCCCAACCATGATCGAGAATCGTCTCGTACGTTCTAGAAGGCACGATTGTTCTTTTAACAACGCCTACGCAGGAAATGTTCAGAAGGTCACAAATTACTTTTCGTAAACAACAATCCGGCAGAATTCATGCAGCTGTCTTTTACGCGTCGTAGTTATTCTCTTGAAGTAACCGCTTCACTCGGAGCGAGTAAACATGTGTCGCTTTGTTTACTTCTCGCATTACAGTATCATTCTTTACTCCTTTTTACTTGTATTTTTACTTATCTGCTTATTCGAGAATATTGTTTCCTGTCTTCAATGTCTTATGTTGTCAGCCATTTGTGGATGTATACGTTTAATTATTTTTCCATTAGTGTGCACATTAGGCCTAATGTATGATTTCAAGAGTACGGAGGGGCTGTCGATAAATTAAGGAGAGACCTCTTAGGAGTTGTAAACTTTTAAATGGGTCCATAATGGAAAATGGGAACCTGAGAGAGGTTCCAATGCGAAAGTAATTGTTAAATAAGATATCTTTGTTTGTGAAAGTTTTAATCTAGTCGATTTTTCACAAAAGAACTTCTGTTTTTTTCTGTTTTCATTCAATTGATTTCTTAAACGAGGTTTGAAATATTTTTCTATCTTAAAAAATCGCTTGTTGAATACTCTTCACTATATTAATATGTACGACAGAAATTTAAAGTGAAATCTCATAAAAAAATAACTCTCATAACTTTCATAAATCTTCAGAAAAAGTATAAAATAATTAGCAGTTATAGATTCGGAGAAGAAAAACTCTAATAGTTCAGTAAAATTTGAACCTGAATTCCAAACAATGTGTAAGGAGTTTTTCAAGGAGGGTTTATTTCTTAGAGAATTTAACTTGTGAAAGTTAAAATTCAAAATTTCTATACTCTGTTTAAAAGGTCACTTCGGAAAAATTCCTAAAACTGAAACAAAAATTACAATATTTTTTTTCTGTCTGAGAAATTTCACATTCTGTACATAAAAATTATAAATAAAAGACCTTCAGTGAGTCTTAAAATTATTATTTCAGAGATTCCAGGAATTGGGCGAAGTTTCGCTGTGATATCTATTTTTATACTTAATTCATAATGAGAATGCAACTTACAATTTCAAAACAAACATTTCAAACAAAATTTAAAGTTAGACAGTTGTAAGTGTATAAAAGAAAGATAACAAAAATGTTTGATACAATGAGACCATAAATGGTAGTTGTACAATAAATACAGTTTTAAGCTATTCTTAAATTGACTAGGTGATAAAAGTTTAATATTATTTGACAAATTGTTGATTAAATTTGCAGTAATGTAATATTAAGAACGCCGAAATGAAAATGTTGTGTGATACAGGATCATTAACTTTTGTGAATCTTCAACGATTCTCATGACATGATCTTTCATGTCAGGTTTTTTGTTAATTTTACTACTTAAAACGTTTTCTGTATTTTTAATTTGGACTGTTTTGTGATTGTGTTCTTTTTAAACAGTTGTCTTGAGAATGTCCCCATCCAGGGACGAAACGTCGACGAAATGAGAATTACAATAAATACCTCCATTTGACTCGAAACCTGTTGTTTTAATATTTAACATATTCTTTTAAAAATATATGTTATATATATTATTTACCATTTTTTACAAAAATTATTCGGTGAAAGAAATACAATATACGAATATTACACGAATTTTTTTTTACCGTTTTTCAATTTTAAGCAATTTCATATCATCAGCAATGCTGAATGAAATATGGTCATATTTATGCAAATTGTTCATTAGCCCACAACAATAATATTGAATCAACTGTAGTCTTGCAGTTGTTGCTCTGTCAGCACATTGATAATAAAATATATTGCAGTATACTAATTGAAACAGAACAAAGCATCCCCATAACTTTTAAGTTATGTTTTAAAGTTTTTTAAGTTAACATTCAGTTTAAGTTCCTTGATAGAGTAACTCAAAATACACCTATTTGAATTAAACACTCTGATAGGTGAATAACTATTTTTACGAGGTTCTTTGCATGATATTGAACGACCCTGCACTTTCAACTGGTTTATATCCCTGGTTAACAACCACAAGGAAAGATTTAACGCGTGTCCTGATTGTGTCTCTGAAAACAGACCGTACTAAGGATATAAGTTGAAATATAACAACTTCGAAATATTTCTTAAACTTTAAGAAAAATATTTTATTAATCTTCATGTGTACTTTAATAACCTTAAGTTTCTGTGAAAAATTTACATTGAACTGGAACACCTGTGGTAAAAGTTGTAGATAGTTTAGATTATCGCGCCTCTGGATAATTAGCTGGCACTCGATTAGCACCAGGTAAAAGTGTAGGTGGCATTTTGTTGGTATCAATATTTCAACAAAATATAAGGCAGGTACCTGTTGTAAAATATTTCTTTTAATTTTCCGAATTCGGTCCATTTGGGCCGAACTTAGCAGGCGGATCTCAAAAAAATAATCCTTTCATTTATTGTGATTTTCAACAGGGACACTAGAAACAGATCGATAAGGCAAGATAATAAATACAGTATATCTTTTGAAAGATTATATTTATACAATAAATAATTATCGGTTGCAAGTCACGATTTATACACTCGATAGCTAACTGATTTAAATGATATGAACTTTTACTTTGCAGTCAAATGCAAAGATTTCAAAAAATGAATAAAGATTCTTCAGGAACTAGATGAGGATGATTACAAAAGAATATTAGTATTTTGTGAGATAAGCACAGACATGATCGACATGACCACAAACCTGCTGAAAAAAAAAATTGAAAGAGAGAAAGTCCTTGTTTTAGCGACGAATGCAGTATAGTTTTGAATCGCTTAGTCAACAAATACAGTGTTCGAAAGTGGAGTGGTGGGAATTGTCTTATTTTACGAGAGAGGCATACTAAAATTCCTCAAAAATTAAATGTTTGGGCTGGGATTGTAAAAGATGCGATAAATGGACCAATATTCTTTGATTAAACATTGACTGACGTTGTCTATAGGCCCAAGGCGTGCATCGCACGCGGGCGGCATGCCTAGGGGGCAGCAAATTGAATGATCATAATAGATAATAAAATAATTGATTGGAAAAAAATTCAATCTTATGAGAACCAGCTAAAGCACAACAAATGTCATCGCATTGAAAATGAAACACATAGATCACCGATAATTTGTAAACATTTACCAGATTTGAAATTGGAATCATTAAGTGCCACACGATGGTCTAGCAGAATCAATGTAGTCAAACCATTACGATACCATCTTGAAAAAATATTTTATGCCTTGCTAGAAATATCTGAGAATAATTCGGCGGAGTGGGATTTTACAACTTCTCACAAAGCTCGTTGACTTGCGTTGAGCATTCAAAATTATAGATTTATATGCTCAGTAATAATTTGGTTAAATATTTTAAACGAAATTAGTGCTTTGAGCAAAATGATGCAAAGCCCTACAATGAATTTTCAAATCTGTGTAACTTTGTTGGATACATTGATTAATAAATTTACTGAATATCGCACGGATGAACACTTTGAGAAAATATTAGAAGAAGCTACCAATACGTTTCAGGTTCTTAACGTAGACGCAGATTTTCCACTAATAAACACAATTCGTCCAAGAAGAAGATCTACACAATTTCAATATGAACAAAGTGATGAAGTTTTACTAGACCCTAAGATCAAATACAAAGTAGAGCTTTATTTCAGAATCCTAGATCAAACACTAACCTCTTTCAAGGACAGATTCGAAGAATTAAAAACGTTTATCGACGTATTTGGCTTTTTAAGCAATAACTTATTTAATTACTGTAATGATGACTTAATGACATATTGCAAAGATTTAAATCTGAAGCTTAAAGATTAATCTAGTGGAGAAAGAGACATTGATGGTATTGATTTACACAATGAAATTAGCGCTTTAAAGTTACACTTTCCACAAAATCAGTCTATTGATCCGTATACCTTGTTACGATATATTTTTAATAATGACTTAATTTGAACATTTCCCGACACAGCAAAAGCGCTAAGAATATTACTCACATTGCCAGTTTCAGTTGCATCTGGTGAAAGGTCCTTTTCCGAGTTAAAAATTATAAAAAACTATTTAAGATCAACAATGCAACAGCAAAGACTAAGTAAATTAGCTGTAGTTTCCATTGAACATGAAATTCTAGACAGCTTGGATACGAGAAAATTGATAGTAGATTATACAAACATGAAGGCAAGAATTTCCAAATTTCAAATTCTATAGAATAATATTTATAGTTTTATGTTACGTAAAAATTACCAAAGATTTAAATATTATACACTTCTACCGATTTAGTACGTTTAAATTACCTATGTATTTTCACGTGCTACATTTTAAAATTAAGCCTGGCAGGGATTTTTATTTAAACGTTAAATGGGTTACCTATGTGTAGATATTATTTAACTGTGCAAATGTTTACATATAAGACAAAATTACGTATGTATTGTACCTAGCTACTTATTATAAATATAGTTTTTCTTTGTAATCCTTTCTTCATACTCTTATATAAGATAACACTAATTAGTCTTTCTGCTCCCTTTTACCTATATGATTTCGATTTGATACTGGAATCGAAAAAATAGTCGAACGGATCGAACGTTACTTAATTGAACCCGACGTTTCCCATTAACAGCATAAGTAAAGATCTGACGCGTTTCCGGATTTTCTCTTGGACAAGAGAGTCCATATCTGGAATATTTATTTTGAAATTTAACAAAACCAGCGAATCCAGTGATTTTCTCAAAAAATACATAGATTTGTGACGATTCGCATAAGAATGCCATTAAATGTCTTGATAAGATAAAGCAATAAACACGGTATATATTTTGCAACTGTACATAGGGCGGTATAATCGGTACTATTGCACGCGGGCGTATAAACCTCTAGCGGCGGGTCGACTATACGGAGCTGCTGGAAAATGTCATTGATTCCTTAAGTACGTTAGAAATTTAAAATCAGCGTGTCATTGATGGAAACTCGGTGCTGAATGAAGAAAAACTATTCTCTTAACAAAAAGCTGCATCACCACAATTCTCTGTGAACGTTCGGAACTGGTTTCCGAATCATTGAAGTGGCATACGTGGAGCAATGGAATGGCCACCGCAATGACAAGATAACAAGTCCCGATTTCTTCCTCTGAGACCATTTAAAGTCTGTATTAAACTCTTTAAAACCAAACTGGATTTACGTTACGACAACGGGTTATCGATGAGGGAAGAATAATTTCTAGAGAGAGAGAGAGACACGAAACTTGTACTACTGCATGGGAATAACCGGTGTTTACTTAAAACTTTTCTTGTAATTTTTATTCTTTTTAGGTGAATTTAGTACAAAGAATATGTCGTTTCTTTTTAAATTGACAGTCTTAATAATTTCGCAGGAATGAAAGCAATACCCTTTTATTTTAGGCTTTCCTATGCTCAAAATCATAATTCACAGTAAAATAAGGGAACGTCAATAATGATACAAATACCATGAGGTGTCAGAAGGTCGATCATTTCATTTATAATTTTTAATAGATTGCTGAAAGTTATTACCGCATTAATTCTCTATAATAGTGTACAATTAAACATTTTTACTTAAAGGTTTGTTACACTGAGCTGTACTATTAAAAGCACAAAGTTGAATTCGTGATGAAATTATGCATTGAATGAGGTATCACAAGGTAGGTTATTCCATTTAAGAATTTTGAGAAGTGTTGCTTAGGGATGAGGGGTGAGTGATATGCATCTCAACGATACGTCAAACGATGTCCCCTTTTTAATAAAAATCGTCGTGTGTCGGGAATTATTTCTCACTATCTTATTTTCTAAGATGTTCAATGTGGGCTATTTTAGAAAAATTACATAAAAGTTTTGACACGTATGAAGGTAGGCGATAGTATCGAACGCCTTGTAAGGCTCTAATAACGATATCGCAGTCTTTTGGTTTTGATCATCATCAAAATACTCAGTACATCACCACTAACAGTTATTAGCGTTGAAACAATGTATAATCCGTCCATGAACTCGGACTGAAACGGTCGATATTGTAATGAAGCATATTATATACTCCCTCTGTTACCGTTTCCGGAAAACCCGTAAATTCAAATAAATAACCATTATCTCTCCGCCGTGACACCTGCAAATTTCGAAGGCAGAGTTTAAACAAAAGGCCACCAGTTGTCTCTTTAATTACGAGCTGCAAATTACCCCTCCCTGTTTATCTGGGAGCTCTAAATATGAACGAAAATTATCGAATGTATCTGGTGTAGTCGCCGCTCTTGAGAGTAGTCATGTAGTGCCTCTACAGTGCCAACCGTCCGTTTTTGCGCGAGTCGACCGAGTTCGAAAATTTTCTCCGCCGAACCAAGTGCCGTGCGATCGTTTATTTTTCTCACGATACGAGAGAATCTCCGCCACCCGACCCGTCGCTCATCTCTCGCGAAGTGAGTTTCCGGTGCAAGTATCTCCGCCGAAAGTTTCATCTACCAGTGTGAGTACTCAAAATCCGCTTCTATTGTCTCTTTTTGGCTTAGGCTTTTCCCTCTCTCGCATAAAGTAGTTCGTAGTAAAACGTTCTCGGTGAAGTTTTCCCAGGTCGTCTTTATTACGATAATTAACCGCAATTCCACAAGGCCTAATTCTAACTACGAGCCGCACGCTAGATTTCCGCTCTAGAGCCCGCCCTATAGGGCTTAACTCCACCCTCGCTTGTTTGCTCCGCTCTCTTGCTAATACCGTTTTCCCTCTGACTGCTTATAACCGAGGCTGCACATTTATTTTCGCCTATTTTAATTAGCTAGCTTGCAGTTCTTCCCCCCTTAAATAGATATTTTACATTCATATTCACTCTCTCCTCTCCGTTTGTAAATTGATTATTCAAATTGTATTTCATTTATTCGATTGTGTATTTTCCGTAATTCCCAACAATAAATAAACCGTTTTTATCGTACCACCTGACACTAGGGTGCAACGTTGCCGGTTCCTCTCCGAAATCCGAATTTCCGGATTTCAAACCATTGCTAAAACTTCCCGAAAAGTCTAGTAACCGGCAAAACCTTGCCTCCGCTGCCGAACCGTCCTTAACTACTGTAAAGAATGTAAATACGATCTTCCGCTTATCCGCTGTTTAATTTAAATTCATTTTCTTCTGTAACTAACTCAATGACCGTAATATAGAATCACACGTATCTTTCCCTGTACTGTGTGTTTTATCCATGGTTTAAATCCAGGTAAATAAGTTGTCTCATAGAAGAAATATCTCAATAAATGTTTTCACCTTTGGAAGCTCACGAATTTTATATTAAAATTATCCGATTTGGCCATCTTTCAAATTTTTAAATAGCAGCGTGCCGCACGAAAATAAAGCGGTAAATCGGCGAAGATGAATGGATCACAATAGTAAAAGTAGTGGTAACGTGTTTCCCCATTTTAGTATTCCGTTTGTAATCGATCCATAATATCCAAATCAACTACCCTATTATTAAAAAAAAAGTTTATGTCATTTCCGTGTCGCGAAGCACCTAAATATATCGTGCTTGGAAATCATCGTTGGAATACAGTATTGTCGATACAACTTTGTTTAATGATAGGCAAATTATATGCCTAACTTGCTGTTTGTAATGGCGATACGAAGTCTAGATATATATGGCAGATTGTAGAATGGTGATTTCATTCTACATAAAATTAAATTTAGAAGTAGGAAAATTAATTCTGTTTACCGATATTACTAAAAAGAAACTAAAAAAAAGAACACAACACCAGAGCGACAATATCTGAGTGAATTGACAGACTATAAAACCTAAAGGCCTCTCTGGAATAACACTAAGAGATTACAAAGACCACTCCTGTAGAACTCTTCAATTAGAAATGGACATTCTAGTATGACCAGAAATAATATGCAGAATGTTAATAGATTCGCAGAACACCTTATATGCACAAAAGAGAAGCTGTGTTGAACTAGGAACTCCATGGTGAAGAAAATATGAACATTAGACCAAATCGTATCTGATAAATCAAAAATTCCATAATAATTCATTGAGGAAGGTGGCTTGGTAGGTCAGAAACGGTGACCTCCATCGTAACATTCAGATAGATATTGTGGACTAAACAATTATCGAAGAATCACAAACAGTGACTCCACCAACATGATTAGTGAAGCAATTCTCATAACACTAATGTCACAAGAAGACGTAAGAGAGTAATAACTTTTGAAACGGCCAGATGATTATCAATTATTAAAAAGCAAAGTTTTATGTGCCTGCGATACACGGTCAGATTAATTTAGTTAAGTTACTCGTGAGTAATCGACTAGTAAGTAAATCCTAACAAATGTTTTGAAAGTGACAATTTAAGATATAATCTAATTACCCATCGCTCGACTCAACGACATTGTAAAACGTAACAAGAAAAACCTAAAAGTTACATGAAAAAAAGATTGCAACAATTTAAAAGAAAAACGTGAGAATCCAAGTTGGTAATTTATATATCAGATGCAATTTCTTTAACACAACCTCCTAATTCTTCTACACTTTTTAATAATCTTTCCAAAATAGGAAGCTTATAACGAACACTATAACTGCGTGTCCAAATGCCAATCCTTCACGGCTTGTACAATCAAGTGATATTCTGTTAAGCGTCGACACTAAATGACTAACGTAAAGTCATATCCGTTAAACAAATATTTCTAAACTCTGAAGTAATTGCAGCTATTATACTTTATCCAACAACAGAGGAGAGACATAAAAATGTCAGCACCAAGGCGGTCATAGGCACGCGATGGTCCGTAGGGTACCACGGGCCGTAAGAGAAATATAATGACGAAGTTTTCCGAGTTTTTCTAATCAGTTGATCTAACTGCTATATGTATAAAATACTATCTAACTGCTATATGTATAAAATACTTATTTTTGTTTTGTTTTTTACGTTGTCATTGAGCGATTACTCTGTTTTACTTATATCTATAACCTAATAGGTGGTAGAATTAGGAAATTTAGTTTTTGTGCGATTATATTTTTAAAATAAATACCTAGTTTGTCTTAAAAATATTTGTGGTATACTTACATGATAATATGATGAAATAAGTTATTTCTTCTTAAGGCTCGTCTAGACTTTAGAGTCTAGACAGATTTACTTTACCTAAATCAAGGAATACTTATGATTATCACGTAAATCCTTATTAAATGGTTAGATAAAAACTAGTTAATGGAACCTGAACAGTATGGAAGGTAAAATAATTAAAAGCGAAAATCAGTCTAGGTCCAACCGTTTGTTGTGATTGATGATTGTTAGTATTTTGTGTAAACTTTGTGTCTGTAAAAATTTTGTGAAACTTGTGAATATTTCATACTGTGTATGAAAATGGCTTAATGGCTAAAATGGCTGAATAACTTATTGTTTGCAACGTCCATGATTTTCTCAAACATTAAAATCATGAAAGTAGTGTTGACATTGTAGAGATGTGTTCGCATATGACCGGCGTAGGAAAGTCTACCAACTACAGAATTCTCAAAGAAAGAAAGCATGGTTCTGTTACGTATCCAAAGAAGCGTTCCGGTGGGAAGACAAAGAAAGAATTTTACGATTTTATAAAGAATTCGTTGAGAAGAAAATTCCATTCATTTTACTTCAAAAACGTAATTCCAACTATCGATAAAATTTTACAACGGACCATGGAAGATCCAGACTTTCCACAAATTTCTAGAACAGCACTGTAGCAACTGTTTAAGGAAATCAAGATTTCCTGGAAAATAAATCCAGATCCAAATCGATTTTAATTGATAAGGATGAAATTGTTTGCTGGAGGCGACAATACCTGAGAGTTTATGGAAGCTTTTTCAACAGGTATAAAGGCAACAGTTGGAAAAGGAAAGAGGATCATCATCACACATATTGTAGTGAAGCGGGAATTGTGGATGGTGGCCTGTTAACCGGTGTTCCTAACAAAACCGGTGATTACCACAAAGATATGAACGCAGATGTTTTTGAAGAGTATTTTCAGCAAATGATTGACCTTATACCACAAGGAATCATCATAGTATAGGATAATATAAGTTACTATTCCCGGTAAGTGCAAGTACTACCTACAACATACTGAAAAAAAAGATACGTTTCATTGGTTGGATGAGAAGCAAAACGATGGGGATCATATCGAGTTTAAACACGATATGCTGAAAAAAGAACCCTAGCCAACAGGATTAAATCAAAATGTAAAAAATTCGTTATAGATAAAATGACCAAGCAACGAGGCTTTTTTCCGGCTTTTTTTCCACGGCTTTTTTTTTTCCGGGATTCATATGATATATAATAGTATATTATTATACTAGTTTAATAAGACGGAGTATTGTCATACGAGAGTTTAAGCACGACGAGCGAAGCGAGGAGTACTTTAATAGAACGAGTGTGACAATACGTCTTATTCCGAGTTATTTACGATTGGAATTGTTGATTTTGTACCTAAAAAATGCTTGTTTTTAAGTGGTTTTTCAAAAATAACTCAAAAACAGTAAATTTTAACAAAAAAAAGTCTAATTTAACCAAAGGAAAAGACAGACCAAGTCTTAACCAACTGTTATATTTATTGAAGATGAGCGACCGGTTTCGGCTTCCTAGAAGCCATCTTCAGGCTCGCACTACATGAATGAGGAGAATTAGCAAACCGAAAAAAAAAATCATGAGGATAAAAACTCTTCAAAATAACGAATCGAATGGCGTTTTTTACATTTTCATCGCAGCAACATAACCCGAGTGATAGCCCGATGAATATGACGGTTTATTTGAAATAACATGGAATCGAACCTTTTATCATCAAATAACGTAAAAAGGTGGTTTTTTAAAAAAATTATTACAACGTTTCTTCAAGGTCTTAATGAGGCCCTTAAAATGAGGTAAGGTGAAAATGATTTGGATGGAAAATAAGCGAGTTATTACAAAAACAAAACGATTATATCATTTAAAAAAAGGAAAATATATCAATGAATTTTCCACAAAAATGAAATCAAAAAAACAATTCTCAATATATGTATAATTAGCATTATTCATGTACGAACAACTTGTTCTAAAGTTTTAACCAGTTTGAAATGCTCACATTTGAAAATAACTTCAATTTAGTATTCAATTATTTTGTTGCTGCTGTTCTCCTGATTATCAGACTCACCCATGACAGTAAAGCGACCCTAAACTCCGAATTAAGCGCCAATTCTACAATTAACCCACTCTTTCGTCAAAGTCGTACCGACGACCGACGACGACCAAGAGACCATTAAAACTTCACTCTGAGGAGTTAGAGAGAGCTCAAATGAAAGCTAATAACCTTATTGTGATAATTCTGAAATTTTAACTGGATCGGCTATTTGAAATCTGCATTTGATAATTGTCTGGAAGTTAATGATATTTATATATTTTTGCCAAATAGCTGATATTTTACAATATTCTTGAAAAGCCTTGGATCGATTGTGAAAATTCGAAATTCGTTTTGAAGATTATTAAAATTACTACAACTGTACCTAGTGTTGAATTTTCACATAGAGCGCACTGTCTTTACAAGAATAAAAAACAAACAAAACACATTTGTATGAATTTTGAAATTGACGTTTTGTCCGCGGTTTATGTAATATTGTTTTGGTCATAGAAAATAGCTAATACCGTCGAGTAAACATATTTTACGAAAATGTCAACAAACGACCTTTTTTTCCAATGACTTTTGACCTATAAATGTGAATCTGCCAAAGTTACTTTGATAATTTCCCTTTTAAAATCATTAGAAATTATCAACGTCCCACTCGCAATATCAAAATTTCGAACTTCCTCGAAAAACCCACAGAAATTTTAAAATAATCACTTGAGTACATCAGCCAGTAGCTTCGCCTTTCGAGGTTCTAACGAAGGACCTTCCAGCGACTGAATTTTCCGCAAGATTTGAGAACCTGAGACCCGACAGATTTTCCCGAAATAGAATATTGTAACGAGATAAACGTGGGTGAGGTCGTTTAGTGGAAATATGGAAGGAGAAGACAAAATATACCATCGATCGTTGTCGCATAGTTTGGAAGAGTGTCTCTCGTGTGATTAATTATTGCGTTGAATGGCTTCATTAGCCATTCTAGGGGGAGTAACAAGTCTAAAAAATTCGAAGTGGAAAGGGATAAAATAACTTATTTTACTTCAAAATTTGACCGTATTTAGGAAGTAAAGCCATTTGGCAAACTGGAATATGCGAGAGGTTACTTTATCAGTTTATTTTCAAGCTTGTACTGTAGCGTTGAAAATTTTTAAATGAAACACGACTGATCGATAATAATCCCTGACGATTAGTCCTCTTGAAAAATGAATACATTGTACGAAGTCATATTTTATTTACGACAAGGGAAACGTCGATAGCAAACTGTTATCGAATCAGTCGATTTCTACCCTTAATCTCTTGTGAATACGGTGTTCTGCTTTTCCCTTTCTTCTCAAAAAGGCAATTCCCCTATTTCCCATAAGACTGATTCTTAAAATTTTTTTCCGTCTAAAAGAAACTATGATGGGGCTGTTCCATTCTGTTATTATTACTACTTGTTTCATATTATCCGCATCGTATCGATTAAAAGTTATCTCCGTAACGAAATAATAATTAACATGTCGAGTGGTGGTTCCCAGGAGTTCAATTTGCATGAAAATTACGTTTAAAGGGTGCCTAATTTGGAGCTTGATGGGCAATTTTGCTGACCCTATAATGGCTAATGTTGATAAGTAGCTATCAGTTCCATTTTATTGGTTTTTTCCAGTTTCCATTTTTTATATTTATTCCATTTATCAATTATAAGATTTCCCACTGTAAAAGTACAGGTGATATTTTTCCAATTCTGGTTCAGAATTCCAATGGGGAACACATAATCTCTATTCCTGTGGTATTAGCTTCCCAACAACTTACATAGAAAGTATCCTATGTTGCACAATATTACATGAGAGACACCCGTCCGTAACATTTAAAATTATTTTGGGTGACTAATGCCCGGTTTCTGAATGGATCTCCCTGGCACGTTCTAGATTCGAATATCAAAGGTCCTATCATGGACTGTCTCCAATCAAAAATGGATATTTTGTAAACGTCCTAAAAACATCCATCAAAGATTTCATAATAATACTAACATTTACAACACACCATCAGCTTTCGCGAACCATATTCTATTGCATAGACATAAATTTGACTTAACTTATAATACAAAAATTTTACATATTTGTGATAAAGGCAATAAACTTAATTTATGGGAGATCCTTGAGATATTGAGAGCTTCCAATAATCCCCAGGTGACTTTGCTTAATGAACAAGCCTTTAATAACTACTCGATTGTGAATTCTGTGGTGTGATGTATATCATATTGATATATATGATATATGATATTTCCATGTTTTATGTAATAGTGGTTGTGTTTTATCCTCTATGTCACAATTCGTATTGTATGTATGACACTTTCTTCGTTTCGTTAAAGCGCTCCATATGTTCGAGGAGAGTTGTTTAACTTGATTTTATCGATTTTTATTAGTGTAATCTTTTCATTTGTCTTATATTCTTCTAATATTGTTATTCAAACCACATCCCCACGGTTGGTGAGGGGTATATGTTCTGTATGTAACTGTTATATTCTTGGATGGACTGTTGTCTATTTTTTATCTAGCCTGATGATGGTCGTAGGACCGAAACCGGTCGCTTAGAGTATTTAATCATAGCAAGAAGAACGCATTACACTGGTGGAAGACTGAGAGGTTTTTTTATTTCTTTAATCTTCATCACCCACCTTTGAGATGGACAACCATATTCGTAATTTCATAATATGTTGATATGTTGCTTATAACCAAAAATTTAACTTGAAATTGAAAAAGACCTTGTAATGGGCAACTTCGATAAAAAAATATATCTTGGTCATGTACTAAAAACAGGTATTAAACCTTCTATAATGAGCAGCTTCGAACAAAAATGTCTTCAAACCAAAAAAATTAACATTTGGCACAGTCTGTGTAGATTTTTCACGACATTAATTCAGTACCGGACGAGAGTGGTCAAATGTTGTAGGCTCTGATTAGTTGATCATGCCTATATAGTTTTAAACATTCAAAAAGTGTGCATTAACAAATGGGAGGGGTCCAAAGTTAGCACAAACAAGTTTTTTGATTCTACAAGCCAAAGTATGCATTTTGTGGAGAAAAGTTTCAAATATAAGTTGTAGAGAATTGAAAAACCTACAATTTGAGCTATAGTACGATTAATTTTGTGAAACATTTATTGCAAAAATGTCAAAAAACCACTGAAAATGGTAATTTTTTGAATATTGATAAATAATATAAACACCCTGACTATTACTACCCACCAGTACGATACCATGGACCATCAGAATACCACTCTTTACATTGTATGCTATCCGATAACAACCGTTCCATGTATTGTATGACATATGACAGAATCTAACCTACAAGTACTAATTTTCCCGCTTATCACGAATAAACGAGAGTAGTGTAAGCAACACCAAAATATTCATTGTTTTCTCGGCCAGACCCCACCCAAACTTCTCAGAGCTAAGCCCCAGGCTACAACTCTTGGCGCCCAACCGAGGGACCGAAGAAAATCCAGTGAATTAGAGTGAAAAGCGCGAACTCAAGACATTTTCGCCCACGTGAACACGTACGGGATTGAACATTCGTGGACAATCGAGACAGCAGTGCATCGAGGTAAATTCGCCTCTGAACTCTTCTACGACGAAGGAAATAGGATTATTGTGCAATTTAACCTTTCTCATTGGACTCATTGCAATCACGCGGCCACGCGGACACACACGAAGTTAGTACATAACCTAAAACAAGAACAAAGGAAGAAGCGGTTAAAAGACTACCAGATTCGCACCGGCTCTCAGGGGAGACTGGATTCGCATGCAATCTAGGCAGACAGACAAGGACAATCGTAACCATTCGTGTTCGTACTACCTCAGATCCAAAACTCAAACAGGTAACTCAACCACGATGACTGGTGTAACATTAACAGATGAGCAGTTCGCCCAGCTGATGCCGCGTTGTACTCTTAATGCACCTGCACCTGCACCTGCTGTGATCACTGGCAACCTATCGAGATGCAGCTCTCGCTTCGACGGTTCAAAGGATTCTGACGTTAACGTGTTCCTAGATGCTGTGGAGATTTACCGAAGCTGTACACAGGTTTCAGACGACAATTCCCTGAAAGGACTTCCAATGCTCCTAGACGGCTTTGCAGCAACGTGGTATCGAGGCGTGAAGGATACATTAAAAACGTGGAATGAGGCTGTTGATCTACTGAAAGTAACATTTTAGAAGGAGAGCTGGTGTCAGGTAAAACAACCGATCTGCACAAGTTTCGAATGCTACTCATATGCGAGAACAACACCTACTATTAACAAAAAAAAGTCTCTGCCACCACAAATCGGTGCCATTTTGTTAATAAACAATCGTCAATATTGCAAAATAGGGGAGTAATTTGACCGATCTGCACAAACCCCAAAATTTGAATACTGCTTCTTTTCATCAAATGAAGGCACTCCGAATTATTCTGCCATGTCTGACTGGTGCGAAAATCGTTTTGCCTGGGGTTTTTCCACGGAAAAATTTTGACCAATCTGCACAAGTTCCAAAATGCTAAACATGAATTTATAATGTTAAACAAAGTACCCGAATACCATTCTGCCTGACTAAAATGGTGCGAAAAATGTTCTGCCAAACCATTTTCCGAGAGGAAAATCTGGAAAATTCAACCAATGTGCACAAGCTCCAAACTTTACAGACGACATCGTTATGACACAAAAACCTTATGCGAACTCTTCTGCCAACCCTTTTCGGTGAGAAAAGTGTTCTGCCAAGTAATTTTCCAGTAAAAAAATCTTGAAAATTCGACCAATTTGCACAAGCTTCAAATTTTGCGCACGACTTTGTAATTATACAGGAAACTTATGCGAACTATTCTGCCAGCTTGAAACGGTGCGAAAAATGTTCTGCCAAGCAAGTGTTGGATAAAAAACCACGAAATTCTTAAAAATCACCTCGAACTTGTAAGTTAATTTAGCAATTTCCCCGCATTTTTTGGTCAATTTGAAGAGACTCATCCCTCTAGTGTTTTCGTAGAGTATACCGTGAGTTATTCGCAAATGAACAAGACCAAAACACAAAATGTGACGTGTTCATTTGTAATGCTCGTGCCATATTGGCTCAGTTACCAGCTACAACGCTATCTGAAAATGTACAGCTTGATATGGTGTATGGGCTTTTAAATCGAAGGATTAGACAAGCAATTCCAAGAGACAAGATAACCACCTTCAACGAATTGTTGACCCAGTGCCGGCAAATCGAAGAAACTTTCGAAGTTATCCTGGAAACAAAACCTACTGAAACCACTCCAAAGAAGAAATGTGTCTACTGCAAGAATCTTGGACATATTAAGGAGGAATGTCGTAAGCTGGCCAAAACCAAGTTAGCAGAGGCGGAGATAAAATCCAAGGACAAGGACGCAAAGGGATCGGCAACTTCAGACATTCCCCGATCCACCATAACGTGCTATGGATGTGGAGCTCCTGGATTTATACGCAGTACATGCCCAACATGTACCAAAGCTAACCCTAGACCTATGATCAAGACAGAATTTCTTTGTAACTCATTCGACGACAACTTCAATCAAACAAGACCATTGGTACGTATCCAAGTAAATGGACATCATGGACTTGCTTGTATCGACACAGGAGCAAAATGTAGTGTTGCTGGCTCCTCTCTGGCAAGAATATTGCTACAAGACAATGTACTTTACACCAGTGGAGAACTAATGATGACTTTGGCTGATGGAAAGAGCCGCAAGGTCACAGCACTGCATTTCGATTTGGTAATCACCTTAGAAACCAAGGATGTTCCTATACGCATGGTAGCTGTACCTGAACATGAAGGAAGCAGAACTTTACTAGGTGTCGACTTTGTTCAAGCAGCAAATCTAACACTAAACTTGCCGAACAACCAGTTCCAGTTTAACGAACGACCCAATGAACTCAATCGACTCAATCTGAGAGAAGATGAGGGTTACTCCCTCTTGCCACAAGGACGTGATCAAGTAAACAATTTATTAGCCGAGTTTTCGCCCATTTTTGGACCTAGCAAAGAACCAACACCATATGCAGTACATTCAATTACTCTTACCGATGACACTCCCATCGCCGTACCCCCATACCGTTTAGTAGAACATAAGAAGAAAGAACTTGACAAACACCTAGATGATTTAATTGTCATCTCTGGCTCACTAGAGGTTCATTTGGACGATCTACGTAAGGTGTTTCAACGACTCACATTTTTTAAGTTACATCTCAATCGGAAGAAGTGTTCGTTTGTACGACCCTCAGTGCGTTACCTAGGACACATAATCACTCCTCAAGGTATCCAACCAGATAGCTCAAAGGTAGCAGCCATCCTGGACCGAAAACCACCTCAGAACCTAAAACAACTGTTAAGCTTCCTGCAAGCTTGTTCATGGTTCTGACGTTTTATCACTAATTTTGCCCACACTTCGAAACCCCTGTCAGTGCTAACGAAGAAAGCAGCTCAATGGACCTGGGGACCAGCCCAAGTCGAAGCCTTTGAAACACTAAAAACACTTCTAAGTACTGCACCCATACTACGACAAGCAGATCCTCAATTGCCATACCTTTTGAAGACGGATGCTAGCAGCTATGCATTAGGAGCATGTCTACTCCAGGGGGAGGGTCCAGACGAGAGACCTGTGGAATATGCAAGCAGACTTCTAACCCCTGCTGAGCAAAACTAATTTACAATAGAACGTGAAGCCCTTGCTGTAGTGTGGAGCATCCAGAAATTCCGAGGATATTTGGAAGGAGCATCACTTTTAGTGCACACTGATCATCAAGCCCTGAAGTGGTTGATGAGCCTCAAGTCACCAACAGGACGTCTAGAACGGTGGTCACTAGCCCTACAAGCATATGACTTACGAATTGAGTATGTTAGTGGAAAAAGTAATGTTTTAGCAGATGCCCTTTCTCGTCCACCCCTAGATGAGACTGTAGTCCAGACTGTTTCCATTGATTTTCCTACAAAAACTCCTGGAACTACCAGACATGAACAACTGACTGATCCGGAAGTGGAAAAGATCATCCGATGTCTAGAAGACCCGTACTCAGAAATAGACTTCAAGAAATGGTCAGAACGAGGATTTATGTTGAACAATGGAGTTCTTTACAAGTACAATCCGACAATCAGTGATGATGAACCTCAGCTAGTTATTCCATCCTCCCAGGTACCTGATATACTGAATGAGTATCATGATTCCAAACTTGCTGGACATTATGGGGTAGACAAGACGTTCCAAAGGATCTCTTCCTGATATTATTGGCCTGGCATGCGTCGAGCAGTAGCTACTCACGTGAGCAAATGTTTGGAATACCAAAGGTTCCAAGCTACTAATGTGAAACCCGCGGGACTACTTCAGACCCCGGTACAATCACAACGATTCGAAGTCATCTCTATGGACTTAGTCGGACCACTCCCCGAAACTGTCGACAACGAACGCTGGATTTTCGTAGTCGAAGACAACGCTAGTCGATGGATCGAACTATTTCCGCTTAAACGAGCTACTGCAGAGGCATGTGCCTCATCGATGAGATTTTACTCAGATTTGGAATTCCACGTCGAGTTATTAGTGACAACGGTGTCCAATTCGTTAGCTCTGTTATGCAGCACGTCGCCCATGTCTTAGGATTTCGGCAATCCCTAATACCAACATATCATCCAGAGGCTAATCCAGTTGAACGCAAGAACAGGGATATTAAAACTCAACTGGCAATTCTTGCAAGTACTGACCACACTACTTGGAAAGATAAACTGCCAGCTATACGATTCGCGATGAATACTGTTCGCAACGAGTCCACTCAGCAGACTCCAGCCTTCCTCACCTACGGACGTGAACTTCGTACTCCAGACGATGTTACTCGAGATCTACGAGCTATATTAGCCAATGACAACTTCGTAGCTTCCATGACACCCTATTTACAGCTTCTCACCGACACTTTGGCTGAAGCTAAGGAACAGCAAGAACGCGCCCAAGATAAGAGGCAGCGACAAGGTGACAACCATAGACGAGATGTGACCTATTGCATCGGAGACAAAGTGTTAGTCGATACCCATGCTTTGAGTAGTGCTAAAGCTTCATACACTTCAAAGTTTGCCCCAAAACGAGATGGCCCGTACATAGTTACTAAAGTCGTAACCCCTACGTCCTATATTATAGCATCCACTAGTGACCCAGAGGTGCCGTTAGGGAAATATCATAGCTCAGCATTGACCCCGTTTCGTGGAGAAGATGAACCATCCCCGATTCGCCCATTACGTGGTCGTGGACGACCCCGTTTGAACATCATTGCTGATGACCCAGCTCCAAACCAGAGCCTTGATCCAGAGGATGTCAACGCTCCAGAGGATGTCAACACTCCCGAAGATATCGACACCCCAGAGGATGTCCCCCACGCAGAGGACACCTCCCTCTCAACTAATTCCAACAAGGGAAGCCACCGACCCCGAAGGAAGACTGCCAAGCCACGATGCCCCTGTTGTGACAACCCTTCCACTGAGACCCAGGTTGCATCCCATCCGGGACGGTTATGTGATGCAAAGGGGGAGACTATAACTATAATATAACTATAACACCCTGACTATTACTACCCACCAGTACGATACCATGGGCCATCAGAATATCACTCTTTACATTGTATGCTATCCGATAACAACCGTTCCATGTATTGTAGGACATATGACAGAATCTAACCTACAAGTACTAATTTTCCCGCTTATCACGAATAAACGAGAGTAGCGTAAGCAACACCAAAATATTCATTGTTTTCTCGGCCAGACCCCACCCAAACTTCTCAGAGCTAAGCCCCAGGCTACATATATTAACATAATAATAATAATATATAATAATAATGATGCTATAAAAGTCAATTGGATAATTTCGCGTCGGGTATTCTGGCCAATTGAACTACCGAGCCACGTACCAATTTCATTTTAGATGTTCATGTTAAACGCTATCGAGAGAATGATGCGGAGGACTAATGGGTTGTACGCAACACACCACACCTCCTCTCACGTTAATAATGTGATCTCTTACGTGTTCTCATTGTGCAAATAATGTATGAATAGATGGAAGTTCTCGAAATGAAATCATAGGACAGGTATATGTAACAAATGTAAGAGATATTTTTTGAAAAATGTGTTTGTAGCTCAGTCGGGATTGTCGAAGCATCCCGGCTGAGCTACAAACACCTTTTTAAAAAAATATAGTAATAGTAATAGTAAATAGTAAAAAAATAGTAATAATTTGTTCTGTGCCAACGTATACCTCTACTCTATTGGCGGCTTTTGTCGTAGGAAACTTTAAAAGACGCCAAAAGGGTGGCGATTTATGATCAGGCATACGACTACTATGAACAGAGTTGCATCCCAGACGTTGAGTCTCGAGGCGATAGTTGCAGTGTGATACATCCCATCGTAACTAGCCTACGTCCTGACAGAGGGAAACAATGTTTCAGGTCTTTTACTTTGGTCATACTTGACGTGAGGTAGAGTAGCGGAAACGCCGATGTACAGTCTTGCGGCAAACACTCGTAGATCTTCGATATGACAGTGGTTGTGCTGGAGTCATGGGTTTCATTGTGAACGATTTTAAGTTGGTTGATATGAGAGCGAGTAACATAGGAGACGAGGAAAGCAACATCGAACTGAAGAGGACTACACCAAAGGAGTTCGCAGAAATTATCGAGAATCTACTTCCCAGGAAGGCCCTGGACACGAGAGAACAACGAACAGGATGTCGATGGAACTACCGGAAGAATACATGGAAAAATTCCAAAAATAAATCAACGGGGCAATCAAGAGGATGAACAATGGAAACTGGGAGACGCCACCATAATACCGAAGCTAGGAAACGAAAGGGAACTACCACAGAACTACTACTAAACGATCACACTACTGAGCGGCATAAGGAAGATTATAAAGAGTCATATTAAGGAGGATCAAGAAAGGAGAATGGACATCATCAGGGACGAACATGAGACATGGGAGACATGGACATGGAATGGAGCAATGACGTGAAATTCCTAGGGATAAACGTCGATAACCCTAATAGCACTTAATATTTCATAAATATTTTATAAATATTCATATCTTTTTTAAATATTTTTAGCAAAATGAAATATTTAGTAAATATTTCCAAAAAAATATTTGTTTCAAATATTTAGGATATCTTAAGTGAACATTTGAAAAATGAAGTAAATTGGGCGCCTTGCCCATATTGACTAATATTATTTATAGTAAAGTTTTTCATTGATTAATTGTTATGATTTACATCGTTTCTTAATAGACTTAACATTTTTAAAAATACTTTTTAAAATGTATTTATTGCAATTATTTAACTAATATGAAACACATATTTTTGGAACACAAATTTTTCTGTTAATTATTTAATTCATAACTGTAATTGGGAATATATATTTTATGTTATAAAAGGTCAATACATAACTGCAGGTTTTAGAAAGGTGCATTATTTTATTTTTTATCAAGTATATTAGTAAAATCTTTGTACAACCTTTGTGATAAATTATTTCGAAATGACTTTATGCATTCATCATAAAATTAAAACATCACATATATTTTACATACAACAGGTACTCTATCACTGCGCAAATAAAAGACCGCATAAATTTCAAATATGCCGCGTAAACGTATGCCTCTGGCGGCGGTCGCGGTCAGTGTTTCGGTTGATTTCGCTGGCTTCCGTCCGCTCGATTTTCGTGAGCGTCCCGCGTTGAATTTTACGTTATACTTATACGTTTTACTTTTACGGTTGATGCTGGTTGAGCTGGATGATGCAGTTTGGTAGGTGTAATCAGGGTACAACCGTGTTATCGTAAACCTGTGAAATATTTGCTTTGGCGATTTGGCTGTTTGCTGTGACTGTCGAAACGAGTCTACAAATCTTTCCTTTTTATATAAGATAAATATTTAATTTTTATATAAGATAAATATTTAATTTGCATATAAAATAAATATTTACTTTTAATATAAAATCAATATATCATTTTAATATAAAATAAATATTTAAAACAGATATTTGATGAATATTAAAAAATCTGTCACGCAACTATTTATTAACTATTTTTTAAAAATATTTATTGAATATTTTGTGCTATCTGGGAAAGGACTGACTTGGGGGAAACATATCGAGGAGGCACTGAAGGAGGCAAAGCGGAGACTCAACTAACTAAAACCAATAATTGGACGATGAAATAAACTATAACTGAAGATAATTAAGACTATCTGCGAAGCAAGCATAAACTATTAGGTATATTATAGGGAGCAACAGAATGAAACAAGTATCGGACACAAGGATCAGGAGAAGAAAAATGAGGCAAACAAAAGAAACTGAAAATAACTCAGAGGGAAAAGATCAACGAAAAAGATGATCAACAAGCATAAAGGGGCATTCAGCCCAGCATTAAAAGGAAAAGAGCACACATAAGAGTGTCCTTATAGTTGTGTAAGGAAGGCAATATTGTAACCGCAACATACCTCCAAATATTCTATTGGATATTGTCACGCCCTGAGGACCTAGGGCCCAGAGGAGTGCTCTGGTTGGGGATCTAGCTAGGTATAAGTGAATAAAACGTGGCATAATGAACAAAGTCCAAGGGGGCATTGCACCTACAGGGGAAAGAGTCAAAAACGGATGATAAGGGCGAGACGTAGATGACAAGAAAGAGCGAAGGTATAAAAAAGGAAAGGTTAACAGTAGATGGTTGCTTACACTATCGTCCCGGGGGTTTGGAAGGGTGGCAGGTGCGTGGCTCTCCCAATGCGAACCTTAGTCCTATGCGTCGAGGGTAGTGTGGCACGGACGTAACCCCAAACTGGCAGCGCCACAGGGTACTGAATGACTGATCTCTCGATCGCTCTGACCGATCTGTATATATATATCGGACTTTTTTTTGTTCCGCGTGCTGTTTTGGATTACGTACCTTGCCTTGTCGATGACGAACCGTGCTGATTCGACTCAACCCAAATGCGACCTGACCTGGATTCGCTAATTGGGGTCGCTTCGCGAGATTATGTTGAATATGATGAATATTCCTCTATTTCAGTGATGTTCATGGCATTGAGAAACAATCATCTCCACATTTTCTAGTGGTTTACACTGAAGCACTCTCATAGAGTTTATGCGCAGTTTGGATTAAGGTCTTCTGGTTTTCTCGAATGAAAACTGTGGTAAATAGAACAACTTATTCTCATGCATACCATATATATTGTCAGGTAAGATATAGCAAAAATATAGACCAGTGGCAACACGTGAATTTTCCAAATTCAAACATTTAAAGGAATTTCCTAGCCACATACTTTCGTTTATTTAAGTTGACACAACTCGACCGTCGGAAAGTAATAACGACAATGTTTCACGTGAATAAATAGCGGCGGAAATAAATATTCGAGGATTGGTTAGTCATTAGTCAGTTAATGAGTTAGCCGGTCACGCTGCCTTTGGAAAAGGTGTCCCGACATGAGGCTCCAAGAATCTTGGCTTTGATGTACCCCCGCGGCCTCTCCATAATCATGTAAACACGCAATTATTTAACTCACTTCATGTATCTTATTTTCAACTTTGTTTCTATTGTACCTCTTGTTATTATTAATCTCTTCGTTTCATGATATGCTCAATCCCTCTGTACCCTAAGTAACGTTCTCAATGCTGTTACTCTCCAACTACTGTAAGTTACTTTTGGTAAATATCAATAAAAACCTTTAATTTGGTCCACCCGTTTATTCTCCCTCAGCATCTTAACGACCACCCCCAAAACGAGCACTCCTCTGTGTTCTCGGTGTTAGGGTCATCAGGAACCCTAAGCACGTGCTACTACTATAAAGAGCAATACTGCAAAGGGCTTGGGGCTACTAGAACCTTTTGCCATTACAAAGCCATTGTCTGTACAGATAATTGTATCAGATAATTGATAATTGGGATGCGAATTGTTATGGTGAATTATTTTCCTGCATACGGTTAGACATCAGTAGCTGGTTGTATCGGTGAACTTACTCTATACAAATAATCATAATTTGATTGTCCTTAAGTTTTCTTATAACCCGATTCAAACTTGCAGTCAGGAATCCTGGGACAACGATGTTAACAGAAATTATTTTTTTTATTTTTTACCGTCAATCTAGATGATCCTAATTGATTTTTGTGTATTGCGCGTTGGGAAGATAAAATGAGGGAGTTCATAAATGTCCTAATTCTGGAATACCTGGTTTTGATTTACTGTATGTATCAAGTTACTATTACTAATACTATTCTAAAGTTACTATTCTAATACTTGCACCAGCGACTTCCGGCCTATCTTATTCACTTGGTTTCTTTCTGTGTTGATTAGCTTGAGGTCATTTATATTGAGTATGTTTTATTTACCTTAATTATCTCTAGCTCCTCTACCACACCACCTGTTGAATTATAGCAAATTTCTCTTCCATACACATGGTCTCTTACTTAAATTATCTTACTTGACTGTTATCACCATAGATGTGCCTAACAGAATTGCTCCGAAAATTTTATTTTTTATTCCGTGTTATTAGATTTTGGTTGGTTTTTGACGGGTGTGAAGATCCACATATCTTGTAGTCTGGTAAAATAGGTGCTCTTTTTTTATCCCAAAATTTGTGCAAAAAACGTCCTCGGATTATTGTTTATTACTAAACAAATGTATCTGATACGACTTACCACCCTAGCTGTCGTTTGGGGGCTGATATATCAGGTACATTTACAAAAAATCGAAAAAAAAAATATTTTAACCACCTAAACAAATTTTTGAATTGAAATTTTTTTTCGGAAAATATTCATTTATACATAAAACATCCCCCTGAAACAGTTTCAAGTCGAAAATCAGGGGATGCAATAGTCATTCGGGGGTTCATAGGTAACATATGGAAAAAAATTTAAGTAGGTATCTAAACTCATTATTACACATAAAATTTGTATCTGGAAATATCTGTTTATAAATAAACTATCTCCCTGTAACAGATTCAGTTCGAAAATCAGGGGATGTAATACTCAATGGGCGGTTCATAAGGCACTTATTTCGAAATTTCGAACTCCTCCTATCTAAACCAGTTTTTACATAGAAAATTTTGTATACATTATACCTTATATATTTTTGTGAATAACTGGTTTAAATTTGGTACACATCTTACTATGAACAATACCTTTAAAAATTACTTATCCACTATTGAATTAATTATAGTGTTGCTTTTTCCTGAGTAGTGCCCAATGTACCCTGTCGAACTTTTCAAAGTGCACCAATACTCCAATCAAATTAGAAAATTTGTATAAGTAGGTTTCCGGGCTGTTAGGCCGTGGTCCAGACAAGTTTTTTGAGCCTGACGTTTCGTCTGCACTAGTACAGATATGTAGACGACACCTTCGTGGTGTGGGAACATGGGGAAGAGGAACTGAATAAGTTCCTTACTCACATTAATGGCATCAACACCAGAATAAAATTCACAATGGAAAGTGAAGAAAACAACCAAATGGCGTTTCTGGATGTCTTAATTATGAGGATGGAAAATGGCAAGTTAGGACACAAAGTCTACCGAAAACCCACACATACAGATATATATTTACACAGAGAATCCAACCAACACCCATGGCAGAAGAGAGGGATGATCAAGACGCTAGCAAATCAGGCAACGCGCATTTGTCAGCCCCAGTCCTTACAAGAAGAACTGCAACAACTGGAAGGAGCACTGCTACAGAACGGATACACGAAACAGGAATTTAAGAGAACACTGCATCCGAATAAAAGAACGACGACCCCAGAAGAACACCATAAGTGAGTAATATACTTAGAACGTAACGGATAGAATAAGTAGGGAAATGAGAAAGGAAGGAATAAATTCGCTGAATTCAAATATGCCATTGTCGAACAGCCCTCGGACACCTGGTGCGCCCGAACCTGCACGTGGAAGTCATGTCCGAGAATTTTCTTGACAAGATTGACAAAAACAACTCGAAAATCATTGTTGGGGCGTTTTTTGAGACATGTAATCCACATTTCACGTTGAAAACGGCCCCCTGTACACCTAGTGCACCGGAATCTGGACGCCGTGATTTTTCCTCGAACAATCGAAAAAGACGAAACGACAATCGATAGGAGGTTTTTTGGGGCGCTGAATCCGTATTTCACGTCGACAACGACCCCACAAACACCTGGTGCACCGGAGCCTGACCCCGAACGTCTTCTCCGTGGGGTTCTCCCAAAATTCGAGCGGGAAACGGGAGAAACTCAGCGCTCGGGGGTTTTTTGGGTCGCTGAATTCAAATATGGCATCGGCGAACACCCCCCCGGACATCTGGTGCGCCCGAACCTGGACGTGGGCCTCATCCCCGAAAATTTTCCTAAAAAGATCGGCAAAAACAACTCAAAAATCATCGTAGGGGCGTTTTCTGGGGCGCTTAACCGAAATTTCACGTCGAAAACGATCGCCTGAACACCTACTGCACCGTAACATGGACCAGAACGTCGTCTCCGAGGAGTTTCCTCACACAATCGAAGAAGACAAACCCAAAATTATTATTAATCAAGCTTTTCAGGGCGCTAAATCCGGATTTCACATCGAAAAGTACCTTCTCAACACATGGTGCACCCGAACTTTTATCTTGACATCGAAGTTTCTCTCCTTCACCGCTTGAAATTTGGAGC
The DNA here is from genome assembly GCA_946251905.1 of Cryptocephalus moraei. NCBI lineage: Eukaryota > Metazoa > Arthropoda > Insecta > Coleoptera > Chrysomelidae > Cryptocephalus > Cryptocephalus moraei. The sequence continues at coordinate 18,151,003 of OX276466.1, forward strand.
CCTACGGAGAAGACGTTGGGGGCCAGTGTCCGGTGCACCAGGTGTTTGGGGAGTCGTTGTCGTCGTGGAATTCGGATTGAGCGTCCCAAAAATCCCACCATATGTGGTAAGAGGTGTAAACGCCGAAAAACCGTACGACCCGGACGGTGAAAAAATCCTTCACGGAAACGTTTCTGGGCCTACGACTACGGGCCGAAAGGTTACTTTTGTTTGGTTTGTCTTGGATAAAAGTATAAGGAAGAATAAATAGTACATTATATTATACAGAGTGATCAAGAAATACTGTTTAAGTTGGTAATCCTACTAGGAGGATTTTATTGTCTAAGGGTTTGCAACGATACACCGGAAACTTTGCACTCTGCATGACAGCGACAGCTAGATAAACACAAATATTTTAGGTTATGTGAATTTATTTACGATTGAAAGAACACACCAGAAAAAACTTCAATATTTAAAGGTACTGCTCGAATTGAGCGCCATTAATTATTATTTATTTATTATATATTATTATATATATTTATTAATTAATCTCTCGAAGACATTAATTAACATCCGAGGAGAAATATTTGAAACTTCCTCGATAATCGCAGCTTTCAGTTCTTCACGTGTATGTAGAACATTACTGAACACCTTGTTTTTAAGGTGTTCAAAGAAACAAGAGTCTAGAGGTGTCAGGTCTGGTGACCTACTTGGCCAGATTCCCGTTCTTATGACTCGATGGCCAAAAACTTCCAGCAATTATTGCATTGTGGCACGAGCTGTATGTGCTCAAGCCGAATCTTGTTGGAAGTAGCCATTTTCGCGTTCCTCTACGGTTAATTGGGCAACGAATGGCTGCAGAATGTGCCGAATGTATCGTTCTGAATTAACTGTGAAGTTAAAAAATACAGGACCAATTACTCGCTGTGGTGATACAGCCAACCAAACACCAACTTTGGTAGGATGTAAAGTTGTTGTTCTAGCAGCATGTGGATTTTCACCAGACCAAATTCTGTAATTTTGAGAATTAACATAGCCATTGAGATGGAACCAGGCTTCATCGGAAAAAAAGGTTTTATCCAGGATGTCATCATTGTTCATTTCCTGATTGAACCAGTTACAGAACTGGACGCGTTGTGGACGGTCAGGAGGATTTAGGGATTGGACCATCGAAAATTTGTACGGGTGGTATTTCAATTTGCTCCTCAACACAGTGGAACAACTTCCATATGATAAACCTGTAAAGTGACGAACGGAATACGGGAAATTACGAATAAGTGGAAATTGGAGAACGTTTGATAAGGATCAAACCTGTTTGGAGGGAAAGCTTCCTAACCGATTTGCGAGGACTTTGTTGCAGTCGGGCCCTGACGTCTTGCACCACATTTTCAGTGAGTACGGAGGGTCTACCAGGTGGCTTTCCTTTCTTCACATTGCCTGTATTCAAATATCGTTGAACTACGCGCATGCAGTGTTGTTTAAAAACGTCGATAGTGAACACAACTTCAGGAAACATTTCTTGAAATTGGTGCAAAGTGAATTCCAAGGAGTATTGCCATCCAGCAATGGGATCATGAACTGCACTCCGAAAATAAGCCATGCCAATAAAAATATCTTGTTCTAATGTAAATAGTACAATTTGTATAATAAAAAGTTGAATCGCCGCTCAAGTGTCAATGCTGTCACTGTCAAATTTAGGATTGCCAACTTAAACAGTATTTCTTGATCACGTTGTACTAGTTTAATAAGACGGAGTATTGTCACACGAGAGTTTAAGCGAGAAGTGCTTTAATAGAACGAGTGTGACAATACGTCTTATTAAACGAGTATAATATACTATTTCATCTACTTTGCTTCATTAATTCATTAAATTTTGGTTGTTCAAGTTTTCGTATTACACCAGGGAATTTTGCGTTGGTTGGTTACACTGACGTCACTGACATTGACGTTTCGTATTTGAATTTAAAAAACTAGTAGCCCTAGGACAAATTCAATAACTACTTACTTACGTGAGCGAAATGGAAGACAAAGATGTAGATTCATGAAATTTAAAAAGTTATGTTTATTGAAATACTAATAATTTAACCTTGACGTCTACGCACGTCTACGTGACAGGCTGATGTATAAATTTAACAAAACTAAAAGTTACCGAAAGTAGTGTAATAATATGAATATTATTACACTACTTTCGATGTAATAATGAGATCATTAGTAATGCAAAGTAGATAAAAGTAATTTATTTCGGAGTCGCGTTAACTGTTTGGTAGCAACTCGTGTTACAATTGTTTGTGTTGTCAGTTGCCTGCTCTAGGGGTGGCGATTGTGGGCTGAATCTGAGAGTGGCTAGAGCGGCGCTAATAGCGCCGCGCTAGCTAACAATGGTTTCTGTACATGACGTGTATATATATATATATATATATATATATATATATATATGTATACACTGTATGTCCCCGGATTGAGTTTACAAGAGGAAAAAAATTATTATTTTTGATTTTACAAAAAAGAGCTGAAGGAATAAAAAAATTTTGCTTGATTTCAAATGACCAAATCTGTAATTAGAATTACGAAACTGTGATACCTTTATTTAGAATTACAAATTTTTAGATTTTTTTCCATCACAACATTAAAAAAGAACTAGGCTAGAAACAATATTGTTTAAAACTATTCTATTTATTCGCCACCCTTTTCAGCGCACATTTCGACTCTAAGCCGCAGTTCTTTGTAACTGTTGCAAATTTCTGGAAGTGTCAAGGAGGCAACAGCATCTCTTCTACGATTTTTTAATAGTTCCACATTGTTAGGCAAGTTTTTCATGTAAACTAGTTGCTTTAACCGTACCCACAAAAAATTTCAAATAGTTAAATCGGGGTCACAGTGGAGGCCACAAAACAAGACCATTCCTGCCAACGTAATTATTTTTATTATTATTTTAGATAAGCAAGTGGGAGTTCACTTATACCCTTCCAGAAAAATTTGCTCAACATTTCCAAATAATTGTGCTAATTTACATTAGCATAAAAAAATATGGCCGTATTATTCTATGGTAAGAAACCACACCACACGTTTACCTCAACAAAATCTTGACGTTTTGATGCAATTCTAAAGGATTATTAGTGAGGATTAGTAGCACTCCAATAACGAACATGTTGTGACGCAACAACCATCGCTAGAAAAAGTTGCTTCATCGGAAAATTCAATGTTTTGTGAAAATTTCGATTCTCCATTATTTTATCTCCCATCCACATGCAAAAATAAAGCCGCTTTTTATCATCTCCCGGTACTAACGTATGATTAAAAATAGGTTTTTTAGAGTTATAATTTATGTTTGTTAGTTATATGTTATGATCATGTTAGTGTTAATACATCATACATCTATGTAATCTCACACACTGTACAGTTACCATATCGCTCACTCACACACATACACTTTTTGCTGTTAGGCCGAGCGCCTCTATCGCGTCAGGCTGCAGGTGTTTCAGTCTCTCTCGTCGGATCGTCTCGACCACACACGTTAACCCCCACCTCAAATCAATTTTGCTGGTGAATAAATAATCATTTAGTTTTGTTAATAATCGAGAGTGCAGTTATTTCACGGACCTGTTCCTTACATCCACTCCCAAGATCAAACATTTGGTCCTCCGAACGCCGGATCAGCGGCCAAGAGAAAAGCAAAATCGAGTGAAGAGGAGAAAAACGTCGATCGCAGCCATCGCAACAAATCGTGACCTTTGGTTTTGGAGCTACAAGAAAAAAGAGTTTCCTGTGCACTGGACAGTGTGTTGCATCATTGTGGTACTGTGATAGTGTGTGGTGTTTGTGTGTGCTGACGGTTTTCTCTTCAAGAGAGAACACAGAGAATTTCGGAGCGAAGTTCTCAAGGTCAGCCGTACACACGCAAACTTCCAAGGTAGTCGGAATCGGAGATCACGATCTCGCGGGTTGACTACAACAGGCGATCCACCTTCAAACGAGGACGAGAGGATTCGGAATGACGTCATTTGGCGGCGTCAAGGAGCAAATTGGTTGCTCAACAACTACGAGTGACGTCATTTGACGGCGTCAAGGAGCAAATTGGTTGCTCAACAACCACGAGTGACGTCATTTGGCGGCGTCAAGGAGCAAATTGGTTGCTCAACAACCACGAGTGACGTCATTTGACGGCGTCAAGGAGCAAATTGGTTGCTCAACAACCACGAGTGACGTCATTTGGCGGCGTCAAGGAGCAAATTGGTTGCTCAACAACCACGAGTGACGTCATCTGGCGGCGTTAAGGAGCAAATTGGTTGCTCAACAACCACATAAAGTAAGCAGACGGGTTCATCAATCCATCCCGCCAACGAGAGAGGACGAGTCCACTTCGCGGACGAGAGCGGTCAGCGGAGAGAGCCAGCAACAGCATAGTATCGCAGCGAGAAGTCGGCACAGCAGAGCGCTGTTCACCCGCGACGTTGCCACAATCAAGAAAGTCAAGTGAAATCTGGCAATGAGACTGGAGAAGAGTGTTTTCACCTACATACACACTCTACCTGCGCTGCTTTGGTAAAGTCGTTTCAATTTTTTGTTTTCTTTGGCCTTTGCATGCTGGACTCGAGCACAGAGTTAGCTTGGACTGCTACTTTCCACATATCATTTTGCACTCCCTTTTTCAATCAAGTGATAAAAAGTTAGAAAGCAACTAGTAGAGACTGGTTATGCAATTTATTTCAAATTTTCAAAATAAATACTATAAAATTTAGCAGTATATGTGTTGATGTATGTTGGTTACGTCGACTGCTGGAGTGTATATGAGAAATCAACGCTATTTATTTTGGGAAACATCAACTTTAAATAATCGGATTGTTTTCAAACAGCAAGAAATTAGTTTAATCAAGTTTTGTGGAAACTTGACATGTAATTTTTTACAAATTCAACGATGAAAAATTGGAGTTTGCAAGGATCTCTTTTGACATATATTGGGTATGTCTACTTCTGAGGTGATTTGGTAATGCTACTAGATTCTTTCATCCAACAGAGATTTAAAACAGAGTTTTGGTAAAGATTGGCTTAATCATAACTCATAACAAAGAGTGCTTTTGAGTTTGGTCGATACTATTTTTGCAGATTCATTGGAAAATTGAGTTTCACATTGGAGAGAGTATCGCTATGCTACGCAAAGCTATATGCTATGGTTCATATCCTGCTCGGATATCTGTTGACATATATTGGGTATGTCTACTGCTGAGGTGATTTGGTAACGCTACTAGATTCTTTCATCCAACAGAGATTTAAAACAGAGTTTTGGTAAAGATTGGCTTTATCATAACTCATAACAAACAGTGCTTTTGAGTTTGGTCGATACTATTTTTGCAGAATCATTGGAAAATTGAGTTTCACATTGGAGAGAGTATCGCATAGCATCAAGATTGTTTTTCAATTGCTTTTCTTGTCATACACAACAGTGGGTTGTGCATTTGACTCGTGTGAAGGATCTAAAATCACAGACTTACATCATTTGAACTTGTGTGTTGATTTTGGATTTTTTTTCTCATTCGAATATTGGGACTCGCATCAAGTTTTGAGATTGGTGCCTGTCAAAGTGTCAAGTATTCGCTTTACATTTGGTTTGGTTATTTTCATGGAGCTCGTCTAGAATTATTACAAAATAACATTTCTTTTTCCTTTGGTCGTTTACAATAACGAATTATTATTTCTTTTTGCATCTTTTCATGCATTTCAATACTTGGTAGTGTAAATTTGGTTTACACTTTGAGCTTTTCTTTCTTTTTCTCCTGCACGCATTACATTGCTTGGCTTAGTGGAAAATCTCTTCCCGCCATAACATTTGTAGATAATTGATTGGATTTGATTGATTTGGTTTGTCACTTATTTTCAATCATCTTTCATTTATTTTTTGGCTTGGTGTAAGCTATACACGAAGCCACCTGAGGGTGGAATATTGAATTTTCTTTTTTGATCCCCTGTCTCGTGTTGACACAATGGCTACACCTGACAAACAGATTGTGCTGCAAGAGCGCATTAGCCGTATTTTTGCAAACTTTACAAAGCTCGGTCAAGCCAAGATGACAGCTGGGGCTTGTGTGTCGAGGATGGAGATGTTGCGTGAGCTTTGGGTCAAATTTGACGAAAATCATGAGGAGCTCGTCGATAGCGAGGACATTGACCCCACGCATCCATACTTCAGGGAGAATATTTACGATGTAACAGAAGAAGCCTATTTGACTATTAATGGGCAGTTCAAGGATTACCTCACTGAGCTTCAGGCTCAAACTCCAGGCCGTTCGGCTGATCCTGCCACTCAGGCTAATCAAGTTCCTGTTGGGTCAGAGGCTTGGAACTTCAAAAACAATGAACTTTGGTGTCACGGTCCCAAGAGATTGTCTGAGAGCTCGTTGACATGGTCCCAAACACACGACATTGCGTCCGATAAATCTCGAGTGAAAACTCCAGTCAAAGAGCCAGAGCAACGGCCGGTGACCTCACTTCAAATTAGCTCAACGGCAACCAAACCGCCGGCCTGGGATCTCATCAACCAGTACTCAGATTTAGGTCGCATGCTACGTGTAACCACGTACATCCTCAAGTTCATAAGAAATTTGATCGGAAGAGCAGAGCTTCTCAATAAAGTGTCTCTATTTCTCGCCAACCGACCACTTTCTGATGACTCGAAGCTCACACAGCTCGAACTTCGCTCATCTGCTACACTGTGGGGCAGACTGACGCAGCTCTCTCACATGCCCGACGAGTTGAGAATCCTTCAACAGGGTGGGGAGCTAGGTAAGACTCATTACCTCAATTACCTTAAAACGCTTAACGCTGTCGCTAATGATGGAGTCATCAGGGTGGGCGGTCGACTAAAACACGTCCTTCTCTCTTACGACGAGAAGTACCCGATCATCCTTCCTACGAACTCCCGGTTCACGGATCTGGTAATCGCGGACGCACACAAGACTACGATACACGGAGGGACTCAGTTGTGTTTGGCACACATCCGACGTCAATTCTGGGTTATCAAAGCCAAGCTCCGAATAAAGACATATGTCCGAAATTGTGTCACGTGCAAGCGGTACCAAGCGTCAAGTTCATACCAGATGATGGGCGATCTTCCAGCCAGTCGTGTTCAACCTGCTCGACCTTTCTCCAACTCCGGAGTCGACTATGCAGGTCCTTACATGCTCCGCATGATTCAGTTCGTCCAACAATTTTGGAAACACTGGTCATATGATTACCTTTATCGACTTCAGCGCCGCAGTAAATGGAACGATCGTCAGCCCGATTTTCACGTCGGCGACTTAGTCTTGATTCGAAGCGAGACGACTGCTCCTACTCGATGGCCACTATGTCGAGTTACCAAGACCTTCCCCGGTGATGACGATCTGGTACGAGTGGTAGATGTCCAAACCGCTACTACGAAGCTTCGACGTCCAATCACCAAATTGGTGAAACTTCTCGACAGCGCGACGTTGGAAGATTGAAGAAAAGAAGACTGAATTCTACGCCATGAAATTATTTAGATTCAAATATATTTCGTAATGCTTGATTCATTAATAAAGTTAAAGTTTTGATAAATTTTATAAGGTTGAGATCAAGTCACATAATTCACATAAAAAAAAATTTTAATTTTGCATTTCAGCTTGATCCTAACCTTCCTTATGTTTTTTTGAAATTATATCATTTTAAAATGTTTAAAATGAGGTGGGCGGTAATGTTAGTTATATGTTATGATCATGTTAGTGTTAATACATCATACATCTATGTAATCTCACACACTGTACAGTTACCATATCGCTCACTCACACACATACACTTTTTGCTGTTAGGCCGAGCGCCTCTATCGCGTCAGGCTGCAGGTGTTTCAGTCTCTCTCGTCGGATCGTCTCGACCACACACGTTAACCCCCACCTCAAATCAATTTTGCTGGTGAATAAATAATCATTTAGTTTTGTTAATAATCGAGAGTGCAGTTATTTCACGGACCTGTTCCTTACATCCACTCCCAAGATCAAACAATGTTTCTTCAAAACTCTTTGAACATGGGATTTGCTCATATCAAGTTGAAGCGCCCATCTTCGTAATGAAAATTTAGGATTATCTTCCACTGAATCCAAAATTAAAACTGTAGAAGCATCATCTCATCACGTACTAGTTTCTTTCTCTTTGAATTCAGAGCAGAACCAGTTTTCAAAAATTTCTTCACCAACTACTTTATTCCCGTACGGGAAACAGTTACGCCAGGAAATTTTTTACTAAATTCTTTCGCAATGCTACGGTAGCTCCTTTCCCCCGTACTATAACATTGTATTAAATATATTTTTTATGATAACGTTAACATTTCCAACAAAAATTACAGAATTACAGTTTGAAGTTATTTTTGATAAATAAATTAGTATTTGACGTTTTCAAGTCAAACCTTCTACCACAAAAAATAATAAATGTAATGCGATAAAAAAACTGATTTTTTTTTTATCATAGGTATGTAGTATTGAAATTATAACTACAGATTTGGTCATTTGAAATCAAGCAAAATTTTTTATTCCTTTAGCATTTTTTTTTGTAAAATCAAAAATAAACATTTTTCTCCTCTTGTAAACTCAATCCGGGGACATACTGTATATTTAAAACTGTGCTTCCCCTCCCGGTCATTCCCAGAGTGCCTGATATCGTTTTATTTTCAAATACTAAGTAATATTGTTAGGTGATAAAGTGATAAGTATAGGAACATTACCAGAATTTACATTGTATGCGAGGAACTGTCCGTTAACAGTCCAATAAAACCCTCGTTTATGTTCAAATCTTGGAAGATGGCAATTAAAGTATGATTGCTCCGTGTTTCCGGGAATTTTATAACGACGGGTCCTTTCAACAATAATTCGGGAGTTTCCGAGGGCACCGTAATCGTCAGCCCCTTATCGGTCAGAATTTATTTATGCCATAAGATGTCCAGAGCGTCGATGACTTTTTTGTCTTGCTTTTCTCCTGAAAATACGCGAGAAGGACGTTTTCAGAAACATTCACTACACCATCTTTCTGGCACCATTGGTAGAAAACTGCGTACTCTTTGTCATATGCTGGCTTGGATTTTATTGGCAACAAGTTCTCAATAGCCTCTCGAGCAGCTTTGCGTATTTCTGGGTGTGTACAGGTAAATACTACATTTTTGTCTTCTATTTCGCGCACGTAAGTAAGTAGTTATTGAATTTGTCCTAGGACTACTATATTTTTAAATTCAAATACGAGACGTCCATGTCAGTGACGTCAGTGTAACCAACCCACGCAAAATTCCCTAGTGTAATACGAAAGCTTGAACAGCCAAAATTTGATGAATTAATAAAGCAAAGTAGATAAAATAGTATATTGCACTCGTTTAATATAACGTACTGTTTATTCTTGTTTATACTTTTATCCAAGCCAAACCAAAGAAACAACCTTCCGGACCGTAGTCATAGGCCCAGAAACGTTTCGGTAAAGGATTTTCCTGTTCCGTGTAGATCTCAATCCAAGATGTCTACTGTCTACGTTTAAGAGCAAGTTTTATAATGAAATATCTCGGTTGATAGAAGAAATAAAGTAATTGCCACACTCAGGTGGTTTCTTCTTTAGACGCTGATTCTGTTGATATAATTTTTGTTATTGTACAGTTAAAGCATTTTGTGAAACGAGTGATAGCTAGCGTCACCACAGAGAAGGCAACCGACAATACAAAAACAATTGTAACACGTTGTCAATAAACAGCTAGCGGCGCGATAATTCGCCGTCCGGGTCGTACGGTTTTTCGGCAAAAACACTTCTCGCCGATTCAGCGATTCGTGCGAAGCCCGCCATAAGGAAGCTATGCTTCCAAAAATATACAAATTTGCAATCTGCAACATACTTCCCCTCGTTGAGTAACATACTCAACGATTAATTATTAAGTCTGAATTGGTAAGGGGGCCAAAGCCTTTAAGTACTCTTCTTTTTACAGTTCCATTAATTGTTTTTACATTAACGGTTCTCACTATACCATCACTACCCGAATGTAAATTTCGCACTACACCTAATTTCCACTTCATGGACGGAAGTCGATCTTCCTTCAATAGAACTACCGTGCCTTCCTCTATATCTGGATGTTCAGGAGTCGTCCATTTCCGCTTAACGTTGAGCTCGTTAAGGTATTCCTTATACCAGCGGTTCCAGAAATGTTGACGAATTTTCGTTATGTGCTGCCAATTAGACAAGCGATTGCTAACGAGAGTATCCATTTGTACTTCCGGCAATCCTTTTAGATTATCACCAATAAGAAAATGAGTGGGAGTAAGGGCTTGAGGATCGTTGGCGTCGGAGGAAAGTAGAGTAATAGGTCGGGAGTTTAAAATAGCCTCTATCTCAATTACTAGTGTATTAAATTCTTCAAATGTAAATAATGCGTCAGTCGCTACTCTTTTTAAATGATGTTCAAAACACTTAACCGTTACCTCCCACTGACAGCCAAAATGTGGAGATAATGGCGGTATAAAGTGCCACTTTATACCTTCATCAGCGCTAAAATTAACAATGCCTTTTTTAAATGCCTCAGCATTAACAATGGAATATATTTCTCTATTAGCTCCGACAAAATTGGTTGCATTATCAGGATAAATATTAAAAAGTTTACCACGTCGGGAAGTGAATCGACGCAAAGCACTGAGAAAGCATTCGGTCGTTAAGTCACTGACGACTTCTAGATGTACTACCTTGATAGCCAAACAAATAAACACTGCTACATATATCTTAAATTTATTTCTATTTTTAAATTTTCTTGCTTTAATAAAGAAGGGATCGCAATAATCAATACCAATGTTGCTAAACGGTTTTGACTGATTTACTCTGACTGGAGGTAAATCACCCATGAGATAATTAATAGTAGAAGGATTTGCCCTACAACAAGTGAAACATTTTTTTATGAACTTTCGTACTTGAATCCTTCCATTGACCAACCAAAACCGTTGTCTCACTAAATTTAGCGTAGTTTGAATTCCTGAATGAAAATTTCGATGATGATAGTCCGAGATAATCATTTGATTAATGACATGGAACGAGATAGAATTATTGGATGGGATGCTGTTGATTGTAATTAATGTTCGCATTTCTTAATCTACCCCCTACTCTTATTAGACCCTCATGATCTAGAAACGGACTTAAATACAATATCGAACTGGAACTATGTACATGGCACTTTTTGTTCAGGTTATGCAAATCTTCGTAAAATTCTCTGGCTTGAATGAACTTAAGAATACGTTTCTCAGCCGCTATTAATTCCTCGGGTTGAAGAAAACCCTTGAATTTGTTATTTAATCTGAAACGTAAGCAATATGCCATAATTCGATTTAATTTCATAAAAGATGAATCATTTTGAAATATTTTCCAATTTTTAGCTTTCGATAAATAACATACTGGTTTTTTAGTTTCGGGCAACTCGTCAAGAGGCGAACGACTTAATTTAGGCCAGAACGTTTCTTCCTTTCTTAACCAAGTTGGACCTACTAACCATTGAGCATTTTTAAGAAACATCTTTGGATATTGACCTCTCGAGAAAGCGTCAGGAGGATTGTTTTTAGACTTAGACGGTACACATTTCCATTTGATTTCACGGGTATTTTCTTGAATATACGCAACTCTATTCGCTACAAACGTTTTCAGTAAGTGAGGTGAAGTTTTCATCTAACGCAAAGTCTGACCACAATAGAGTTCGGCGACTTTTTCTTTAATTGCGTTTGAAACTAGTAAATATAATTTAGTCAACAATTGCGCAGCACATAATTCTAATCTATGAATATCAACAGGTGAGTTTTTCGTCGGCGCGACTCGAGATTTGGCGCAAAGAAGATATAAATGTATCGTTTCATTTTCATATAATGACCTAATGTATATACACGCGTCATATACGCTGATGTACAGGCATCGCAAAAACCATGTAATTCCAAACTATCAGCACTAATCAGAACTTTCCTATTAAAAGATATTTTATTTAGTAAATTCAATTGCGTGTAAAACTTTTTCCATCGCGTAAAAAAGTTGGAACTCACAGATTCATCCCAGTCTTCCTTTCAATCCATAATTCTTGCATAAATAATTTCGTGGTTAATATTACTGGACCTAGAAGTCCCAGCGGATCAAAAATTTTCACATTTTCAGACAGAATTAATCTTTTGGTAGTTCTGATATTAACTTCATCGATATATTTCACCGAATATGTAATTTTATCCTCTGATGCATTCCAAGTAATACCTAACATTTGTTGTGTGGTGTCTTTATTTAAATTTACGTTTTGACTAATATACCTTTCATCGAGCCCTTCAAGTATACGTGGTTCGTTCGACGCCCACCGTCGTAAATTTAATTTTCCTAATTTTAATAACGAAAGTAAGTAATTTTTAACTTGACTAGCCCCTTTAATAGTAGAGTAGAAGCACCCGTGAGCATGTCGTCTACATTCTACATACGTATCCCTTTCAATAATTTCTGCGGCTTTCGGATAATTATGACGTTCATCATTAGCTAATTAATGTAAGCAACGAATGGCGAGAAAAGGTGCAAAGGTTATTCCAAAGGTGACCGTATTTAATTCCTATGTTTTTATAGAATCGCCATTTCCCCAAAGGATTCGTTGGAATTTTCGGTCTTGTTCCCGTACCGAATTGTTGGTACATCTTTTCAATATCTGCAGTGATTACGTATTTATATAATCGAAAACGAAGGAGAAGAGGAAACAAATCGTCTTGAATGGTGGGTCCGGTCATCAATAAATCATTAAGAGAATTTCCGCTACTCGATTTAGCAGAGGCGTCAAAAACATTGCGAAGTTTTGTTGTCGCGCTGTTTTCTTTTAAAATGGCGTGATGTGGCAAACAAAATCCTGTGGCATCCTTCTCTTTCCTTTTTGATATTGATTTCCGACATATGACCGAGATTAATATATTCCCGCATTATTTCAGTATATTGCTTTTCCAATTCACGATTATTTTTAAACTTATTAAGCAACTAGCCGTGACCCGGCCACGCTTCGCTGTGGTTCAGTTTGATATGAAATAAATGAACAATTAAATAAAAATAGGTAATCTAGCGAATATAGATTTACCGAGAAAACACATTATGATGTGATTATGTTGTAGAATGTTATGAAAAGGGAAAAAAATATTGCTTTGCAATTATTTTTCATAACCGATGTAGGTACTCGGCTTCGCTCGGGGGCGACCCTGTCTCATCCCTTTTCCACACTCCATGAAAATGGTTTCAATCAGCGTGCGTTATTCGTCTTGATCGAGCAATACGTACTTGGGCTATTTCCAATCTTGCTTCCCTTTGCTCGTCTGTTTCAGACGAACGGTCTCAATCAATTCGTACTCCTTCGATTTCCAATCTTGCTTCTCTTTGCGCGTCTGTTTCAGATAAGGGGGCTTGAGCATTTCTTAATCTGAGTGTTTCTAATCTATCTTCCTTTTGCTCCTCTGTTTCAGATAAACGGGCTTGAGCATTTCTTAATCTTAGGGTAAGCAATGAGTATAGTCGTTTTACCTTTCGCGATTCCCCGAGACCTTCCGAATTTATTTTAAACGGTAGTGCGACAGTGTAACTTCCATCGGCATTACGTATTGCATTTTTCCGAAAATGTTCTTCACATTCATTTTCTTCCGTTGAAAACTTAGGTCCCGGAGTATAAATCAAGACCTTTCTTTGATAAATGAATTTGTCCAATACAGAACGTAGACAATGTTGGTCCTGATTCTAATAAAATATCAATTGAAGCAGATTGGTAAAAATTTGGATCTGCTAAGTGTAAATTTTTTGGGATATCAATACGATGTCGTGGAATATTTTCATTGGGAACATAATCACTAATCTTAGGAATCGCAAGAAAATCTAAAGTTCTTTCATAGTTACCACAAAGTGACTAAAATTTGATGGTAACAATGTATTTGGCGATAGTGTGCAAATCATTAATTGCTCCCACGGATACAGAACAATTTTAGTCTCTTTTGCCATTGTTTCGATGATCAAGTTGCCAGAAGAACAAGTATCTAGCAAGGCTCTACATTTAACCGCTTCATTGTTTACATCAAGTAATAAAATAAGAGCACTCGTGATCAGTCCACTCGAAACGATATTAGTACTAAAAGAGAGTTTTTCTGCGTCCGTTAGCTTTAATTGTCATTAATTTTTATTCATCTCTGACGTTTCGAAACGATCATGTAAGAAAACATTATGATTTCCATCACATCGCTTACAAGCATAGTTACATTCCCGGTCGACATGTACTCTACTCCTAAACATTTAAAACACAGAATTTTTTTGATTTCCTTTACACGTTGCTCTGAATTCATGTTTAAAAATGTATTACACCTAAAAACAGGATGATATTTTTTATCGCAAACTAACAAATTTTTGGTAGTAGAGGTCAAAAATACATTCTTATCCTTTGCACCATGATTTCCAAAATTCTTTTGTTTATTTTAGAAACAATTATCCCTTCGGTGTTTTTCTTCTCCCCGTTTAACTAAATTTGAAGCTCTTTTGTATAAAAATCGATTATATCTTGTAAATCTGGATATTCCTCATTTTTTTAAAGTTTCGTCCCACGTCTCCAACGTATGTTTGTGAAGTTTTTCTCCAATATTTTGTACAAGAATTTGAGGTGTTTGGTAAGTCGTGAAAGTTGGGCTATCTATCGTTCCGAACCTCGACCCGACAGCTGGCTCCTCCAACGGTTACGAGGCAAAAAACCTGTAAAAATTATCGTGTGTTAAAACCATTTTCGAACGTGAACGTGCTAGCAAAAGGTGTGTTTTAAAAGGCGTTCATTCAACGGAGTCTTATTTTGTTTGTTGATCTTCTGTTATCGTCGCGAATTGGCTATCGTTGCACGCGTAGGATCTTCTGTTAACTCCAATAAGTCCTCGAGATTGAGCAACTCCAAGTGAAGTGCCTGGCAAGATCCAATAGGCTGGGTGATAACCACAGAACCGGAGGCAGAAGAAGGTCAATCATCCTTTGTTTCCTTGTTTCCTCTCCTTATACAGATTAGAACCCCTTCTGGCATCTGATTGGTGGTGAATCGACGAAGACTTCTCGTCAGCCCCCTGAGGTAAGTGCACTACACTTAATCGGTTGCTCAATATCTTCCTCTGAAATTAATCGTCAACCTTTGGCGATTAATTATTGGTGCCGAAACCAGGGAACCTTTAGATATTCAGTCTAATCACTCGCGTATATTCATCTTATAACTCGATCGTGCATTACTTATTCAATTTCCCTCGAATAAATCACCTAATCGGCGAGTTTCATCCTTATTGCACACCTGTTTACCACACGCGATAACCGCCTGCCTTGTTTATTTTCCTCAATTCATCTGATTGTTTGAACTTGAATTCGTCGTTCATTTTTCATTTCAATAAATCAATTGGGAAATTCATTGAACCCGCGTCATCTTTACACAATCTCGTCTGTTCGCCCTTTTTCTGGCTTTTTCGGGAATAAATTTATTCCTTCAGTATACCGGGTGATTCAACAAAATAAAAATGCCACCGACCGATAAATTAAAGGCTTCGATTGCCGAATCCACAGTTAAGCGTGAAAATGCTTTCGCCGCGGCCTCTACACTATTCAAATTAATTAAAGGGCTGACTACTGAAGCCGATGTGGCCAATATGTGCTTGGCTGAGTTGTTGAAGGTGGAAAAGGCCTTCAAGGAGGCTGATGAGTTGATCGTTAAGCTCAACTCTCAGTTGGAGGAGCCAGAGCGGGACGAATCACCCTCGAAATGTGCGGCATTCTTTGAAATCTGCCTGCAGATCCGCGCCGCCCACAGCCACCTAACCGCGTCTTCTCCGGTCGCAACGCATACTTCCTCTGCTGATCTTCCTATTCCTCGGGTGGAATTGCCACGTTTTTCTGGCAAAATCGAGGAGTGGCCCGGTTTCATCGCGTTATTCGACGCCCTTGTACATCAGAACCTCTCCCTGGCGCCTGTCCAAAAATTTCATCTGTTGACGTCTGCCTTATCAGGCGAAGCGACTTCCGTCATTTCTGGCTTCGACTTAAATTCGGTCAACTACCCTCTAGCCTATAAGGCCCTTTACGCTCGTTACCAAAACCCTCGTCGGCTGGCTGATCTCTATGTGAGTCAGATATTGGATTCACGGCCTGCGTCTGTTTCTTCATTGTCCCAGCTGAAACAGTTCGCCACCACACATCAAAATTCTATCAATGCCCTCAAGGCGTTGCCCATTAGACCAGGGAAATAAGATTTTTTCGTGACACTTAACCAACCAGGTAACCAAGCAGTTATTCATGTAAAAGGGGTTTACAGGAGTAAAACCTATACGTTAGCAACCAACAGTTTTGTGCTATTGTTGAATTATTAACAATTAAAGGTCGACAAACGTGATTTTTTTTGCATTTTTGTGTCCCTGAAGAAATCTTAGAACCCTATGAATAATTCAAAGTTAGCATCTTGTAGGGAATAGAAAAATCTTCAAAATGACGTTTGATAAAACATGATGTAATATTTTGTTGCTTAGATAATTGTAAATAAAGGTAAAAATATGCATTATTTTTAATTAACAATAGCTATTGTAAAAATCAAAATACAACTTTGAAACTACGTAAAGTGTTGTGTCTTATGGTACTTAATATGTGGTAAAAATTTCAAAAGGATTCATTGAATACTTTTTGCAAAATTGTAATTGTTTATCCCAGAAGACTTCTTTTTGCGTTATCATTATGCGCACAATAATGATGATACAATAATTCTACGAGTACCGAAAGAAAGAAGATGAGTTATTTCATCAAACCTAATTATTTAATATCGGAAAAATTAATTACCACTATTGTTAAAAATCATCACAAAAACATGGTCATTTTTCGTGTATAAACAAATAGAATAACTTTATTGATGTTATTTACAGCGAAATTATTTTTACATATTTGAAAAGATGGCATTTTTACCTTTATTTTAAAATAAAAAAAAATTGTCCTAAATCAATTTGGGGCAAAGTTAGCAATTGTTTTTCTAAAATTCACAGCTAATTTGTTTATAATAATTAAGAAACCTAACTAACGCCATTTTAAAGATAAAGAGTGGAACTATTTGTTAAATAAATTTGGAAAGTATTGAACTTCAACATCAAGTTTGCTGAAGCTTTAAATATGCAGCTCGACAAAGACGAGCTGAGGGAAACTTGAAAACTACGAGCTCAAAAAATGAAAAGGTAACTTCAAATCGAATCAGAAAGTAATTAAAAGATATCTCTGGCAATTATTAACGGATTTTGATGATTCTTTTTTTAATTTGGGGTACCTCGTCGAGTACAATACAAATATGTAACCTGTTAGTTAATTACCATTTAAATAAACAAAGTGATTTCTTTAAACATTTTTCCAATTTTGTTATTAATAATTTTCAGTATTTTTGAATTGTATTACACTTATTACTAACGAAAAACAGAAATGTTTTATGTGCACCCCAAAAAACAAAAAAAAAATTGCTATATAATTAAAGTAATTTGTTTAAACATTTTTATAAAAGTTATTTCGTTAAGTAAAAATTTATTGTTTGCTTATTTATTAGTAAAAATGTTCGAAGGTTTATATCAAAACAAAAATTCATATTATAAAAAAAACTGATAAATAGTATTTACAATAAAATTTGGTGGATACTAGACGAGTCGGGATTCGGAGGCTCTAACTCACTCTTGTACAGATGATCGAATATTGTATTGTAACGAAACGGCTTGCCGGCTGCGATATAAACACGCCGGGAGCTACACAAGTTCGCCTTATTGCGATTCCGGGAAGGACAGGTCGAAGCCGACGGCTCAAAGAGCCGACGGCTCGAGAAGCTTCGATGCGATAACAAGTTCCGCGAATTCTAGAATGATCTCCAGAACTTCGGGAATATTCCGGCAAACGTCTAGAGCCTTCTACCTGCCATAAAAAGGGAATGTCGGACCCGAGGCAGGCAGTTGAAGAACCGGTGTGTAAACATTCGAGCGAGAGACCGCGCGCGTTAAAATAAATAAACATCTCTGAGTGAAATAAGTGTTAAGAGTTAGTAATAAATTAATTAGGACAAATAGTGTAGTGTTTTAGTCAATAGTAAAAACGTTACAGTATAATCAGTGTTAACGGACTTAAAATGTGGATTAATTCGGTAATTAATCCGGCTCGAAGGACCATGAATAATTTCGAAAACAAATTTTAGGTAATTTGCCTCGTAGTTGTTGTTTCGAGTAAAACTCGAAATCTGAATATAAAAACACTCTATTTACAAATAGAGTGTTTAATATATACAAATAATTTACAACTTTACTCGATGAAATGTACAAATCGACTGCCTTTCGGCAAGAAAACTTTTTCTTCCCAAAAATGCACACGAAAACGAGAGAGGGGAAGTTTCCAATTTCGGCCTTCTCATTGGTCAGATTAGACGTTCAAATAAATTCTGAGCGATGAGAGGCTGACGATTACGGTGCCCTCGGAAATTCCCGAATTATAGATGCAAGGATCCGTCGTTATAAAATTCCCGGAAACACGGAGCAATCATACTTTACTTGCCATCTGCCAAGATTTAAACATAAACGAGGGTTTTATTGCACTGTTAACGAACGGTTCCTCGAATACATTGTAAATTCTGGTAATGGTCCTATACCGATATCTTTATTACCCGAAAAAAGATTGGGTACTGAGGGGCGTGGTCCCGAAAATTAAATCATTGCTACAGTAGTTAATTAAAAGTAATTATCAGTTGTCAATGTCTCTGTTATAGAAACAATCTAATTGCTCATTGAATTGTGAGACCCTAAATTATTTTTCGATTACAACTTGCGTCTTCGGGCTATAGTATTTGCGTTTATTCTTTATTAACATCAAAATAGAAAACAATCTAAACATTTTTTGAAAAAAGGTTGTCATGCTTCCAATATAACACACAATAAGAGTTGTATAGTGAAAGAAATTTGAAAATTTATAGAGCCGTTCGCCTTCTAAAATTGATTTAAAGTTGCATTATACAGTATAGGGATAAATAAAGTGTCGAACGCCCTTGAGACTGCAGTTTCGGGAGACTTCACCCCAACCTACGATACCGTCTTCAGGCTTACAACCTAGAGACAAGATTCATCTACGCAGCCACCCACGAGCTACGCGAGATACTATACAGTCCATTCTACAGAGATCACTCCACACTTTCGTTCATTGCTATCTTTTTGTTATCTAAAGGTTCTGGAAATTTGACTTCATGGTATTAGCTGCGACTTATTAAATCAAATATTGTTGCCCTTCGGTTGGATGTGAGAGTTGATTTTACATGTGTTTAGTTCTTTGCCCTTTGGATTGATCTCTACTTCATTATTTTCACATGTATGTCCTCTGGCCATCTCATCATGTTTTATCTGGTCCGGATGATAGCACCTTGTAAGGGCCCCTGCCAGGGTTCGGCAAAGCTACTGCCTTGCAGATTGGATGTTGGATTACCAACGGCTAGAGGAAGATAACCTTAAAAACAAATTCCTGGTCCTCTAGGTTGGGGGTTGCGGCAATGGGCTAGCTCCACATTATATGTCAAAACCACACAATGCTAAAAGACCCAGCGAACCGCCTCGAATAAATGTATATTCATTGAAACGACCACGGCAACGAAATAAGGAAATGAACTTTGGAACATGGAACTTACAGGGCTTAGCAGGAAAGATGGATGATGTTATAAAGGGAATACAACAGATGAAACTTGATATTGCTGTATCCACAGAGACTAAAAAGGAAGGAAATGGAATGGATGGAGTTCCTAAAAACAACAAAGAAAATAAGGAAGTCTCGGCATTAATCCATAAGAAATTATAAAAAAACACTGGATAGCTGGGAAACAATCAACAATAGAATCGTAAAAGCCAATGGCCCTTCGAGGATATAAAACGACTATTAGTGCAACCTACGGCGCTAATGAGGATGCTTCACAACAGAACAAAGATGAATTCTACTATATACTCAACGATACAATAAACAAGCTGGGAGAACAACGAGAATACAGAATACATCTTATTAGGTGATCCAAATGCTAGAGCTGCAAGTAGAATCGACGACAATATAGCCGTGAAATGTGGTGAACAAACTTTAAACAACAGTGGCCAGAGATTATTTGAACTACACGAATATAAACTGGGAATTTTGAATTGATTCTTCCAACACAAAAACGTTCATAACTGAATATTATCGGGACAGCCGGGGATTAAGGTAATCAGTACATAAGGTAATACAATCGACTATACAAAAATTAAACAGGATACAAAATCGAAAATAGAAGATACCAGACTACAAAGAGGTATAGGATGTGGATCATACCATTATCTCCTAAGAACGAAAGTAGAAATCCCATTTAACATCGGAAGGAGATCACGAGTTATAGACCATTATTTGGAAGAAGTAAAACCAATAAAATATGTCGATGGACTTTACTACCCTAGCACAATACAACTCTACCAAAACCGACGATAAAACAAGCTTAATCACACATATCTAACAAGTGAAACCCAGCATCTATACAACCATGTAATCGACGCCTTGCTGTCAACAGTTCAAAAGTGCCTGGAAGAAAGAAGTCACCAATTGTGAAACAAAGCAATGAGAATATATGAAATGAGTACCAAGGAAAAGCAATAAACAACAAACGTACTTAAACTGGCGGAAAACAAATCCGAACGGTAACAACACATAGAGGAACAGGCCAAATATAAAAATATTATAAATCAGAACAAAAACGAAACATGGGAGCGAATATGTAA
Organism: Cryptocephalus moraei; assembly: GCA_946251905.1. Lineage (NCBI taxonomy): Eukaryota > Metazoa > Arthropoda > Insecta > Coleoptera > Chrysomelidae > Cryptocephalus > Cryptocephalus moraei. Next base: position 18,171,771 of record OX276466.1, read on the forward strand.
TGAGATAAATTGTTAGGCGGAACTAGATCGTCAGTAGCTTGGAAAATATTGAAGAGCCTACGATCAGATATTTCAGAGACTTCCAACAAAACCAATATTCAACTAATATATATATATATATATATATATATATATATATATATATAAATTCATGAAAACAACACAATCCACAACGACACGAAGAACGAATTGCCTATATTGTGATTTGACCAAGAAAACATCAGGTTGAAGGACAATACGTAGAAGTCGATGAGAATATGGTGTGGAAAGCAATACAGAGAATGAGTAACAACAGAGCTAGCAGACAGAAGGCGTACCAGTAGGGCTGATGAAATTTGGAACATAAAAACTAATAAAAACTTCTCAAAGAACTAATTATCACAGACGTATACGGAGAAAAAATTCCATATACACGGAAGAACGCATGGATTAACCGCATACACAAAAAAGGGAGAAGAGAAGACTATATAAATTACAGATGCACCTCCCTTGCTAGTACCTTGAGCCGATTGTATAGGATTTGTTTTCCTAAATATCTTAGAGGAAGAATACGGGCCTGACGAATTCGAAGAACAAGCTGGATTTAGAATATGTCAGACTTGGACCATATCTTTAGTGTGGCTCAGTTTAACGAAGAGAAAGTGCCTACAAATAGAGACGTATAGCTGCTGTTTGTAGGCTTGACGAAAGCTTGTGATACACAGTCACAGTTCAAAAAATGTGGCCAGATGTTGATACGTGACCACACCGACCACCACAGTCATCAAAATATTACCATAAACATGAAAATCCTGAATGGAAATTTATCTTTCTAAAATTTTCTGTGTGATAAGTTAAATGCACGGTGACAGTAATTAATTATTGTCCCCTACTGCCCAAATGGGGTGGTAAATTGCATTAGTAGGGTGGCAATACATCGTTGTATATTACTGCAAAAGTGCCATATACACGTAAACACGTGGAAGGTTCATCTTTGGAATGTTCCAAATGAAACTCTGCAATTTTGTACTTAAATAGTGACTAATTTGAGTTTACTGTTGTCCCTTGAGTCCATAACAATTTTCATGTTTCTAAATGAAGCGCTACATTTTATCATGACAATGAGGGTGGTTTCGTATTTAAAATTGGACCTTACCTCCTTGTGATATCCGTTTAATCCAAAACGGCTAGCCCAACATAACACTCCCCACTTCCACCTCAGATGAAAAATAATAAACAAACACACTCACATGAGACACACGGAATTCAATACAAAAACACTCGTTCCCCGCTACTCGTTTACTCACTCTCTCCTCTCTCTCTCTCTCTTTCCTCTCTGTTTCTCTCTGTTTTCTTTCTCTCTATCTCTCTCTTCCTCTCTCTTCGTGGCATTCGAAGCGTCGCGACGCCGGTGCGAAACTGACGTCGCGGCGCTCCCGGAGATGATCGACCCCTTCGTTATAACGCCGCCGACGCTGCCGTCGTCCCCAAAAAGCACATCTCTTTGCGCCCCGGAATGGGGTCAAACGGAGGGAGAGGAAGAGAGAGTGAGAAAGGAAGAAGGGACGTTAATAAGGAAATTGTCGGGAAAATAGAGGTCGAAGAAGAGAGGCAGGGGAATAGTAGGAGTGATATTGTCTTCGTTAAATAAGGTGCGAAAATGGGGGGTGGTTTTATTGGAAAAATCTGGATTGGAGTGGGGTTGCTGATACGTTTTCTGAATAAGTTTACCGAACACAAAAAATGGGTCTAGGGAAGTTCACCTCCTACAACAATTCACCTATGGAAAATTCACCTACAGAAATTCACCTATTAGCAATTCTTCTACTGAGCAATTTACCGAACCCAGAATTCACCTAAAAACATTTCACATAATCTCAATTAATCTAACTCTCAATTCTCCGAAAAAACAATTCGCCGAAAATCGTATTGATTTATGATTTATTTCGTTCTCTTAACATAAGGAATACTGGTATTTTAGAGAACAACAGTTAAATGATGTCCGAATTAGGCAATTTTTAAGTAGGCAAACACCACCACTTGGAAGAAAAAAGTACAGAGACGTTGCGAAACGTCTTAAAACTGTTGTTTGAAATTATGAGCCTCAAAATGAGACTCTTATACAGCATTTAACTGGAATTGCTAACAACATTGGTTATTAAATTATGTATTCAATTTTTAGGAACACTGTTTTGTTCATTTTTGTGTTGTTAACTGCTACACACGTTATTTTGTAATTGATACCATTTTGTAAAATTTGTTGTGTTTTGATGGTAAATTTTTAAATAAAGTATTTTTAAACAAATTAATTAATTGTTTGTCTCTGTTATTTATTAATTGTAATTAATTGTTTCATTGAATTATTTAATTGTATGAATGTAATGAATGTTTCAATAAAGGTATTGTCTAAGCTTACAGATCTATTACGAGTAAGTAAAAATTGTAAGCATAATTAAAAGAAGAGATAAAGTTGTCAACATTGGTTATCCACCGTGAAATAATTTTCGTGTTTTAATTCGAAATAATAAATTGTGGTAAGTACAGACAGTTTCTAAAGAGTCGCACGGTGGGATCAACATAAGTGCGAGAGAAAGGCCATATATTTCTCGTTAGCGAAACAGAGAACGACCCCCTGCGATGTTGCTAGCTCGCGGAACATTACAGTCATCCGCTCCGCACACTGTACCGCACACATCCGAAAGTGTGAAGCGATACACGCGCTGACTTGGACTGCGTGCTCGGCCGGCAACGTTGCAAAACTTCTCTCTCCGTCACGCCAACGAACTACTGCTGGCTTCTCTCTTGCTCCCGCTGTTTTCCCATCAAGCGTTTCGATAGGAAAGCTCCGTATGTAGACAGATTATAAATAGGCTTGGGCAACAGCATATCTGCATATTTTGCTTATAGGTCCATAAAAACTTGGGAACAATATAAAAATGTACTGTTTTGTATTTTGAGTTAATAAACACTTAGTTATTTTTGCATATCATATATGTATTAACATTTCTAAGTTTATTGTGAATACTACTTAAGGAATACGGGGACCTCTTATGGTCCTCGAAATATTCATCACCTGCGTTCCATAAATAACTCTTACCCCGGGGGTGAGCTGCACTTGCGGTCCGGCAGAAGTTTTTCTAACCTGCCTGACGAAGTTGCGGTCCAGACGAAAGAAGGCATATAATCCTTTACCTGAGATGCGGTCCAGCTATTAGCCCTTCATTTGCGAAGTCATCAAAATATTCCTTGCTATTTTTTAAAATAACTCAAAATTACGTTTTGATCGGAATCACGTTTAAACACAGCACCCTTCTCCCACTAAGCAGTGTGAACACGAATAATAACTTTTTTAATGATTACTAACGTACTAAAAAGGGAATGTTTGTTTCATTTTGCTTCCCTTCTTTTTCTTTTTTTGACGAACAGTTCAGAGAGCAGGTAGCTTCGAAATCGGCCGGACCGCAACTCCTGTAAGGGATTAATGCACCCCAAAATTTTCAGGTAAGAATTATAAATGGGATCGCAACTGGAGCTCGCCGATATTTTTTCAATATCCATTCGTTTTCTCTTTTTAAAAACGGAGAATTATCTGGTCAATAATCTTCTGGGATAAACAATTAGAATAACTTATAAACTATTTGATCAATCTGGATGAAATTTAGCACACCTTAAAAACTCATCTTCATTTTCTCTTTGTATGGAATGTCTCATTTGGAAAGAATGTCATCCATTAGAAAGAATGTACATTAGAATGTACGTCTTCACGGATTCGTCATCTAATACCCCCCAAATCTTTTAGGACCTTAAAATATATGTATAAATTATTTTCAGCTTTTTTTATACCTATACTGGACTATATCGCCTGTATACGCACAATGTATGTATATATACAAAAACACGAAGCTCAGAACAATTTTACCCTCCATATGTCCGAGGCAGTTTCTCACGAAGACCTTTATTTTAAGGGGATTTAGCTTTTTATACGTTGCGCGAATACTAAATCTAACAACGGAATCATGAAACTAATTAAAAATTATAAACAATGGAGATATGTCTTTTTTTAAAAGATATCTCGGGTCCTATTGGTCCTAGAAGGTTCTTTTTTTTTGAGAATCTGTGTTTTGACTCCAGCTATCCAATGCAGCAACCTACAAGTTTGTACCATGAATAATATTAAAGTTATTCTAAATGTTTATTAGCTAAAAAGTAACCCCTTTTTCAAAAAATATTTTTAATAACAAATTTAAAAAAAAAACAAAGTTTTCTTGGTATATCTTACTATTAAAGCCACAAAAAAACTATTTCAACTTTCAAAATTTACCTAGATTCATTATTTAAGCAAGGACTATTGTTTAAACAATTGCTTTCTGGGAAAAACAATTAGAATAACTTATAAACTATTTGATCAAGCTGGCTGAAATTTAGCACACCTTAAAAACATCAAATGTCTCATGTTTAAAAAGTTATGTTAAATATTATATATATAAAAATGAATTGCTGTTCGTTATCCCAGATATTAACATGGACGAACTCAAAAGCAGCCTCAAAGTCATGAAAAGCAATAAATCGCCCGGAGATGATGCAGTCAGCATCGAACACATAAAAATGGGAGGAAACACACTTTTAACACTATTGTGTAAATTATTTAATGCATGTCTTAGAAATTATACAAAACCCGAGAAATGGAACAGAGCTGTTGTTGTATTGATCCATAAGAAAGGAGATATAGCAAAGATTCAAGAGTATCGACCTATCAGCCTGCTCTCCCATTTGTATAAATTGTTCATGAGAATCATAACGAAGAGGCTGACGGCGAAACTAGATATCTACCAACCACGGGAACAGGCGGGATTCCGTGCCGGTTACGGCGTTAATGACCACCTCCATACAATCAAGGTCCTCATCAAAAAGTGCGTGGAGTACAACAAACCCTTAATTCTTGTCTTCGTCGACTACGAAAAGGCCTTTGACACAATCGATCACAATGGTTCAAGGCTATGGAGGACTGTATAATTGATCATCTTTACACAGACATCATTAAACATGCGTACAAAAATGTGACACTCCAAGCGTCAAGATAGGACGAGGTGTGCGACAGGGAGATGTTATTTCCCCCCAAGTTGTTTACAACCCTGCTTGAATTTATGTTCAAAAATGCTAACATGACAATAAAAATGATGAACAACCCAACTACTATTACAGCAAGAAATAGCTTTACAATCGACGCTATCTTTGCAAGATATATTGATGTATTGAGTTATAATGTCCACATTTCACATTTTACTACTCCGAGATCAAGTATTAAGATTTCTCCCAGATTTTAGTACTTATAGTAATCCTAGATGTGTACATTCAAAAATGTTTTCCAGAATATCGAGTACCTACCTACCTAATATATGCCACGTCATGTAGGAATTGTCAGGTGATAAATCAATGAATATATATAATATAAATTTCTTCCAATCCAGTGGACGAATTACAATTATAATTGAAATTAACATATGTCTCGAAATTAAAATATTTTACTCAGTTATGCTTCTTTTTTGTTTCCAAGGTAAAAAAGAAAATAATCAAAAGAGTAACTTTCGCGCGTATGGAAGACGTGTTTCAATTAGCCGTTAAATGATATTTAAAAGGGGGACTGTTTATTTGCCTAATTCTCGCAGCACATTGCCTTGTCTTAATTTTAAATTTACAATAAATTTATTTTTAATTCCGTGCTTCGATTTATTTTCATTGAGTTTTATATGTTTGGAAATGAATTATTTTAGAATTTCGATTCGCTTCTTGCTCCGGTTCGTATTGTTTTATGTAATTAAAATTTACTTATATACTTTTCTTAGTTGCGTTTCTTTTCTTCGTCAAGCAGATACTGAATACTCCATAAGGAAATTGCTCGCCGTCGTAATTTTTCGTGAACTTTTAGGGCGCCCTCGTTTTCATTGGGACTGAAAATTAATGGAGGGTGATTGGAAATGTTTGGGTCGTCGTCAACGTTTATTATTAGCTTTTCACTACTTGCCAACGCTAATGTAATATTATGATTGAGATTTTCGATTAAAGTGGTTTAACCATTTTAATTTTCATAGTCAATGAATTTATTAATATTGTAACGTTTTTACTATTTACTAAAACACTACGCGATTTGTCCTAATTAATTTAAAAAAGATGTTTCGTCCCGGTCCCACCATACGCAGCCATAAACTCTTCAGAGGAGGGCTCATCCTCTTGGGGCCGTAGTTGGCGCACCTGTTGATCTTGGTCATGGTCTCCCTCGAAAGGCGCTAATCGATTATAATGCACGACCCTAGGCTTTCCATTCGGGACTTTGCTGATCCGGTAGATGACGTCATTTATCTTTCTCTTCGCCGTATACGGCCCTTCCCAGGCTTTCTGAAGATTCGGTGATAATCCTCGTCTCCTTTGTGGTTTGTACAGCCACACCAGGTCTACTTCTTCATACATGCCGCTGTCCGTCCGAACGTCATAGTGGTCCTTCATGCGGTCGCTGGCGATTTGGAGATGCGTCCGTACCATCTCATGGACCTGGTCCATCTTTCTGCGCAGCTCTGTGACGTAATATTCCCCAGCCAGATCTTCTCCCGGTTTGCAACCGAAGCTCAGATCGCAGGGAAGCCTCATCTCCCGCCCGAACAGTACCCTTGCTGGTGTTGGGCGGGTGGACTCGTTGATGGCAGAACGGTAGGCCATCAGGAAAAAGGGGAGATGTTGATCCCAGTTTCGTTGGTGTTGAGACACTACATTCGAGAGGTACTTGCCCATGGTGCGGTTCATCCTCTCCACCATTCCATCAGACTGAGGGTGCAGCGCCGTTGTTCTAGTTTTGCGAATTCCCAATCGTTCGCAAACTCTCTGGAACAGCTCGCTCTCGAAGTTACGCCCCTGGTCGGAATGCAATTCCAACGGTACTCCGAAGCGGCTCACTAGCTCCTTCACCAGGATATCTGCGACAGTAGTGGCGGCTTGGTTGGGAATCGCATAGGCCTCTACCCATTTAGTGAAGTAGTCCAACGCCACCAAGATGTACTTGTTGCCGCAATCGGTTTCAGGAAATGGCCCAGTAATATCTAGGGCGATCCTCTCGAAAGGACTTCCCACATTATACTGTCTCATCGGGGCTTTAGGCTTGCGGTGCGGTCCATTGCTGGCTGAGCAAACTGTACACTTCCTGCACCATTCGCGAAAAGCCTCGGAGCAACCCACCCAATAGAAACGCTCGCGCACTTTCTGCAAGGTCTTCTTTACTCCCAGGTGGCCTCCTGAGGTTCCGTCATGGAGGTGACGTAGCACCTCTGCCACCTTGATCTTGGGCACGATGAGTTGGAATCGTCTTTCTGCACCATTATCGGATTCGAGCACCCTCTTGAGCAGTCCATCCTGTAACACCAGAGAGTCCCACTGTGCCCAGTACGATTTGTGCCGATCTTGATCTCGACGTCGACTTCTCCGTGGATGTCGACAGCTTCGCCTGTAGCCATTCGCAACCTCCACTTGGACTCCATCACTCTCTTCCCTCGCGTGTTCAGCAGGTCTGTCTTCAGTATCGTCTTGGATGCCCCGGTGTCGATCAGTAGGGTGTGCTTCCTGCCGTTAATTTCGCCATCCACGTACAGGCTGCACCCTCAACTCTCAGGGTAGCTATCTTGATGAGGAGGTCTTGGAACGGGTATCGGGTCGGACCTGCCCCCTTGGAGCCGACCCGCTTTAGTTTTCCGACGTCTGGGCCGTTGTTGGCTCCTCCACCCTAGGGCGCTTGCAGTCCCTTCGGATATGGCCAACCTCTCCACACCTCCAGCATTTCGCCGGTTCCCTTCTGTCTCCCTTCAGCAGTCCCTTGAGGGCGTTGAGGACAACCTGCTCCAGGCCGTCCTCCTTCCGCTCGGCTTCCACGCATGCGTCGTCCCCGACCACCGCCCGAACGCGGCCACAGGTCTTTGCCTCCGTCGCAGCCTCGTATTCCAGGGCCATCGAGAGGGCTTCCAAATGCTCTTGGGACGCGACAGCCGTACCGCTCGCTGCATCTCCACGTCCCTCAAGCCGTCGATGAAGGCCGAGACCGCGAGACTCTCTGTAATGGAATCCGCCGCTTCCGGGTAGGCGAATCTAACGAGCTTCGCGATGTCGGCTTCGAACTCCTGAAGATTCTCTCCCTGCTTCTGTCGTCGGTTCTTCAGTCGGGATTGGTAGACCTGCCCCAGGTGTGCGTGCCCGTATCGCCTCTCCAGCCTCTAGACGAGTAGCTCGAAGTTGTCCAGCTCCCACTCTGGAACAGTCTGCAGCACGTCGAGGGTGCTTCCCCGGAGAGCGACCGTCAAAACCACTGCTTTGTCCCTTTGCGCCCAGTTGTTATCTTTCGCCGCTGCCTCGAACTGCCGGAGGTAGTTCTCCCGGGGAATTTCCCCGTCGAAGGTACAATAGACCGGAATAAGGAAGGCCGCTCACCTGCGCAGAATGGGAAGAGAGACAGTAGATGTTAAGAACGAAACATTGATACAGCGTAATGAAGTAAGAGCGAGCGTTCAAGCGATGTTGCTAAACGTCATAATATTTCTCGAGTTTTCGATGTTCGGGTTTTACGACGCTGGAGATTCGTCGTCACCCTCTTCCGTTTGCTACGTAGCGGCAAGGCGGCAAGTAATACGGCAACAAGGCACACAGGAGCATCGACGTGCACTCGCCGGCCACTCGACAAGAAATGAATTCTCCCCCCCCCCCCACATCTACGTTTTGCCAGTGCGCAACACAAGGCCATTTCGTTCTGAAGTGCGCTGTCAAGGTTTCCAATTCGGCTATCCAGCTCATCGTGGAGCTCGCCCAACTCGCCGTGGAGTTTTCCCATTTCGCTGTGGAGTTCTTTTATGTTGTTATCTAACTCGCCGTGCAGTTTTCCCATTTCACCGTGGAGTTCTCTTATGTTGGTATCCAGCTCACCGTAGAGTTTTCCCATTTTGTTGTCCAACTCGCCATCAAGTTTTCCCATTTTATTGTCCAAGTCGCCATGAAGTTCTTTCATCTCCTTTGTTTGGTTATCCAACTCACTGTGTAGTTTTTCCATTTTGTTTTCTAATTCGTCGTGGAGTTCTTTCATGATGAGCTCACCTTCTTCCTCGAAACCGAAAGTTTCAGGGTCGTCTCCATTGTTGATTAAATATTTCTCCAAACGTTTCTGCAGCACTGTTTTCGACCCTGTCGTTTCGAGTTCTCTATCTTCCAACTCGCGTTTGAAGTCCGTCACTTTTAAATCGCGTAATGTCTTCATTGTTCCTAATTAATTTCACCTATTAATCCGTACTCTGACACCACTGTAACGTTTTTACTATTTACTAAAACTAAAACACTACGCAATTTGTCCTAATTAATTTATTTCTAACACAACACAACACTTATAATCTAACTCTTAATTTATATTCTCACACTAATGTTTATTTATTTAACGCGCGCGGTCTCTCGCCCGAATGTTTACGTTCCGATTGTTCAACTGGCTCGCCTTGGGTCCGGCATTCCTTTTATACCAGGTATAAGCTTTCTCGAACTTTCGCGATAGTTGCTAGAATATTCGATTTTCGAGTAACCTGTTATCGCATCGAAGCGCCGAGAGGATTCTCGTCTGTTCGATGCGTCTTTTCCCAGAATCCGAATTCCGCGAACTCGGGTAGCTCCAGACGTGCTTATCTCGCGGCAAGCCGTTTCGTTACAATATGATGTTTTCGCTGTACATGTGATTGTTTATCATTTATCAGTTACATTTTTTCATTAAGAAACGTTTATTCGTGTAGATTTCATTATTCAAAAGTAATTAACTTGTTCTGATTGCACAATTTATTAATCAGGTCGATCGTGACCACATTATTAACATGCCGTGGAGGGTGGCGTTTCGTTCGCACAATCCTAGGGTTCAGTGGAACTGTTCTATCATCTAATTATTATTAATAAATTATAGAGAAAATCAGTATAGCTTACATCGGAAAAGTTATTCAAGAATGTCGTCCCCCGGATGCACAATATGGCGCGGCGTTGCATTAGACGACAGAAAGTAAAACAAATTCTTCACCACCATAGTTAGATATATTGAACAATCTTGGGAAAATAACTAAACCGGTTTCGGTGCTTCACACCAACACCGTTCATCAGACCTACAAATTTATATCCCTTTTTTGAGAAAAATATTTAAAAAACTAGTCCTAGTCTAACATTACTTTACAAAAAAACAAATCACATATCATGACGTGATAAAAAAGGTAGGTAGACACGGAATCCCACACTTAAAACATTAAATTATAGTTTTTCATTGGTTAATAGCGGTGCATATTACCATTTCATATGTTGTTGTATATGTAACAGATATATTATATTGTGACGATCCTAACAGCCGCGAATACGCCAGAAGTTCTACGTTACTCTCGAACTAACTCGTTCCGTCGAGAAGCCAGTACGGCGGCGAACGCGAGCCGCGACCATTCCAGTCAAGTGTAGAAAACTGGCGAAGTTTCGGGAACAAACGATCTACCCAATATATACGGAGCTCTCGGCCGCCAGTGGGCAGTTCGGTCAGAATATTGGCGCGACGTTGAAGCCGACATAAATAGTAGAAATAAATACAGCCACGATACAGCATAAACAAATGCTCTTTTAGTAGTCTTAAGTAATTGTGTTTAGTTATAAGTGTGTAATAAATTAGTGACTATTTTTTTTGGTGTATCGAATGTTTTAATTCACACCTTAACGAACATACGAAAACGCTACATTGGTGTCGGGTGTGAGGTGTGAATTGGACGTCAGTCAACGGGATATTGTTGAAAATAAAAGAATAGTGAACTGAAATAAATCGGACTTAGGGTGTGTGAAAATGGCAAAACTACTGGACTTAAAGGTTAGTGAGCTGAAAAGGGAGTTGGAGGAAAGGGACTGCGATCCCACGGGGAAGAAAGCGGACTTACAGGAGCGACTTCGTAAAGCGTTAATTGAGGAAGGCGAAGACCCGGACAACTTTGTTTTTGCTGGCGCAAGTGATGTCGGTCAAATGCTGCAAGGTTTGAATGATGAATTGCTAGAAAATTCCGCCAACTTGGAGGCTAAATTGCTAGAAAATTCTGCAACACTTATTACCAGTTTAAAAAGCGAGCTTGGGGAAAAGCTAGAAGAGAATTCTGCCAGGTTGGAAGAAAAGATGCTGGAAAACAATGCCAACCTAAAAAGGGAATTACAAGAAGAAATTCTGGAAAAATCTTCTACACTGGAAGAGCGAATTCTTTTGATGGAAGGCAGGATTCAGGAAGTTCAGAACAAAATCACAACATTAGACGTCAACACTTTCGACGAGCTGCCCAATCGACCTTCAGCAATGGACAATAAGAGCGAAGTTAGTGCCAATCCGGAACCTGTTGGGCTGATGCGCCTCAAACCGCCTCAATTTGATGGTTCATCGTCGTGGAATGTTTACCAGCGTCAATTTGAAGCGGCTGCAAAAGCAAACGGTTGGTCCCGCAAAGAATGTCCCCGGAAGAGCAAGAATGCTACGACCACCTGGTGAAACACTTGGAGATGCGTTATGGCCAGTCACACTTGGAACATGTCTACCACACTCAGTTGAAAAATCGGTGCCAGAAGTCAGGGGAGTCCTTACAGGAATTCGAGGCAGATATTGCACGTCTGGTTCGACTGGCATATCCAGATGTCCAGGAAAAGATTATGGAACGTTTGGCAGTTCAAGCATTCCTGGATGGACTCCGCGACGGTGAGATGAGACAGGCCTTACTACTAGCACACCCACCTAAGCTAGTTGATGCACTAACACGGGCCCTTGAATTTGAAGCTGCCAAGAACACGAACAAAGGCCAAGCTCGTGTCCGGCAAGTGGTTGCAGGAGTGGACGACTTCGAGGAATCAATCAAGCGGATCGTCAGGGAGGTCAATGAAGAACGTGGCCGCCAGCACCGAAGGTTGGAATGCTGGAAATGTGGCAAGGCAGGCCACATAAGAAGACGCTGCCCAGAAGGCGTCAGTTCCACTCCCGCCAACCCGGAAAACTAAAGAAGGTCGATGCGAAGGGGCGATCGTCGACCTGTACTCAGCAAGCCCCAGTAAATACCGCCCAGGTCTCCTCACTGCAACATCATGCCAACAGTGTTTTTGTCGACGCGTGTGTGGATGGAACCCTCCGCACTGTGCTACTGGATACAGGTGCGACGAAGACAATCATAAGGCCCGACATAATAAAACCTGCAGCTAAGGTGCGGCAATCAAAATGGCGTCTACGAACAGCAACGGGAGTTCGAGCAAAAGTGCACGGTGAAACAAACGTCACGTTTTCCATCGGAAAAGCCACGTTTGATCATCCTGTGATAGTGGCTGAGATTGAGGATGAGGTGATCATCGGGACGGACATAATGGACACCAAGGGCTTTGAGTTAAGCTTTAAGCAGGGAGTCCTGAGGATAGACGACGAGGAAGTTGTTTTACATCGTGAGAGGAATTTAAGTGTTCGAGTCCTACTCCCAGATGAAACATTGATACCAGAACGGAGCGAGATCGTTTTGGAAGGCTGCACCGATAGCAAGACCACAGTTGATGAGATAGTCATGTTCGAGCCTGCAATGCATGACGAGGCTGTTGGTCAAGGGATAGCAGTCGGAAAGGCTCTTGTACGTGCCGGCAGGAGTATTCCTGTGAGGATAATGAACGTCAATGATTATCCTGTGTTACTAAAGAAGGGCACGGAGTTAGGACACTGCTCTGGAGTTTCAGCAATACTTCGACAGGTTGCGGCCGTGGAAACCAGCCGGGAAGCCATTCCAAAAGAATTAGAAGAGCTGGTATCGTCGTCAGGCACCGGTCTGAGGCCAGACCAAAGAAGGAGGCTGAAGCATTTGGTCCATAAATATCGAGATGTTTTTGATACTGGGAAGAAAGGGAGAACCAACATAGTCCAGCATAAAATCAATACGGAAAATGCTCGTCCCATTCGACAGACAGCTAGAAGGTTACCGCTGGCCAAGAGAGAGGAGGCTGACAAAATTGTCGAGAGTATGGTCAAGGAAGGAGTCATAGAACCATCCAGCAGTCCATGGTCTTCACCAGTAGTACTGGTAAAGAAGAAAGACGGCTCGACCAGATTCTGTGTTGACTACCGGCTGCTTAATAATGTGACCAAAAAAGACAGTTATCCTCTTCCTCGCATTGATGACACCTTGGACACCATGGCTGGGTCGAAGATCTTTTCCACGCTGGACTTAAAAAGTGGGTACTGGCAAGTTGAGTTGGCCCCTGAAGATCGGGAAAAGACAGCTGTCACGGTGGGTGCTGGATTATGGCAATTTAACGTGATGCCATTTGGATTGTGCAATGCTCCTGCCACTTTCGAACGTCTAATGGAAACGATTTTAAGAGAACTGTCCTGGAAGACATGTCTGGTCTATCTTGATGACATTATCGTAGTAGGAAAATCGTTTGAAGATCACATGAGAAACCTAGAAGAAGTGTTCCTGAGGCTACGAAGTTCTGGACTAAAGTTGAGCCCAAAGAAATGTCATCTATTTCAAAGAGCTGTGCAGTATTTGGGTCACGTCGTTTCCAGTCAAGGAGTGGCGGTTGACAAGGCAAAAGTCCAGACTGTCAAAGATTGGCCAGTTCCCAAAGACAAGCATGAGCTACGCAGTTTCTTGGGATTATGCACATACTACCGACGCTATGTGGAGGGATTTGCCAACATCGCAAAACCATTGACCAGGCTGACAGAAGGGGAACGAAAATTCCAATGGTCCCAAGAATGTCAGGAAGCTTTTGATCACCTAAAAGATGCTCTGACAAGCGCACCTATCCTGAGCTATCCCCTACCTGAAGGAAAATTTGTATTGGACACCGACGCTAGCAATGTGGGCATAGGAGCTGTGCTGTCCCAAATTCGGGATGGACAAGAAGAAAAGGTCATTGGCTATTTTAGTAAGACGCTATCCAAGCCAGAGCGTAACTACTGCGTCACCCGTCGAGAGTTGCTAGCCGTTGTGAAAGCGATGGAGCATTTTTACAAGTACCTCTACGGGAGGAAGTTCCTGCTGCGGACTGACCATGCAGCTTTAAAATGGCTCCTTCAGTTTAAAAATCCAGAGGGACAAGTGGCAAGATGGATAGAGAGGCTCCAGGAGTTTGACTTCGACACCGAGCACCGAGCAGGGAGAATCCATGGAAATGCAGATGCCCTATCAAGACGACCCTGTCCACAGGACTGCAAGCATTGCCAGCGGGCAGAAGAGAAAGATGCTGATTTGTTACGAACCACCATCGTCGACGATACTTGGCAAAATGGGGAGCTCATGAAAGACCAAGAGGATGATCCCGATATCCAGATAGTCCTAAACTGGATGAAAGAAGAGAAGAAGCCAACCTGGGAAGAAGTTGCCAAGTATTCTTCCAACGTCAAATCGTATTGGGCACAATGGGACTCCTTAATTTTAAAAGATGGACTCTTGCGGCGGAAAATAGTTGACCACGACGGCAAAGAGGAAAGAATGCAAGTCGTTGTGCCTAAATGTCGGATATCGGAATTGCTAGAGGAAATCCATGCCGGTGTGTCAGGAGGACATCTCGGAGTGACAAAGACCCTGGGAAAAGTGAGGGAAAGATTTTACTGGATCAATAGCAAGGCAGACGTAAGGGACTGGTGCAGGAAATGCGTTGTATGTGCGGCAAGTAATGGGCCGCAGAGAAAGCAGAAGGCTTTGATGCGCCAGTACAACGTGGGAAGTCCCTTTGAAAGGATTGCTATCGACGTAGCCGGTCCGTTTCCCGAATCAGAAGCAGGAAATAAGTACATCGTGGTCGTCATGGACTACTTCAGCAAATGGGTTGAGGCATATGCTCTACCTAACCAGGAAGCCTCAACTATTGCCGACGCCTAGGTGAAAGAATGGATCTGCCGGTTTGGCGTACCTCTGGAGCTACATTCTGACCAAGGGCGAAACTTTGAATCCAACTTGTTCCAGAACATCTGTAAGACGCTTGGAATCAAGAAAACAAGGACTACTACATTACACCCGCAGTCAGATGGAATGGTAGAGCGCATGAATAGAACCATTAATAGGTATTTGGCTAAAGTGGTCTCTAGCCATCAAAGAGACTGGGATAGCTTCCTCCATTTGTTCCTGCTAGCTTATCGATCGGCCGTCCATGAAAGCACAGGAGAGTCTCCGGCTCGGATAATTATGGGAAGAGAACTTCATCTCCCATGCGATCTGAAGTTTGGTTGCCCGCCAGGAACTGATGTCGCCGGGGAGGATTACGTCAGTAAACTGCGAAGAAGAATGGATGCCATTCATAGTCAAGTTCGCATTTCCATTCAAGATGCCAGTGATCGCATGAAGGACGCATACAATGTCAATGCCAAGGACAACAGGTACAATACCGGTGACATGGTTTGGCTTTACGACCCCAAGAGACGAAAGGGACTGTCACCAAAACTTCAAACATCATGGGATGGCCCATATAAAGTTCTGGAAGCCATCAACGATGTCCTTTACAGGATACAAAAACCGCCACGGGGTAAAGCTCGAGTCATTCACTTCAACCGACTGGCTCCTTATTACGGAAACCACGAAGACGCTGAGCTGCGGCAAATCCAACCAGAGCCGGACTTGACATTCGATGAATTCATGGCCCGTCATTCTAATGGCCGAAAGAGTCGGTTCGGTGTGACCTGTGAAGTGCAGCAAGACCTGTTTACTGAGTATGCCCTAGCACATTGTGTGGCTAAAGATTTGAAAATGTCTGGAGGGATAGCCAAGCTTTTCCGCAGGAAGTTTGGAAATATTCAAGAGCTGCGTCGGTCTAATCCCAGAGTGGGGCAAGCACTCAATGTGACTGACGAAAAGACCGACAGAAAGATCTGCTACCTGGTTACCAAAGAGGCGTCAGATCAGAAGCCAACCTATAAGGATGTTTGGGACGCTTTGTATTCCCTAAAGGAGGAGTTGCTGGTCGAGGACCTGAGAAGCCTGGCGATTCCCAAGCTGGCATGCGGACTCGATGGCTTGGACTGGAGGATAATTCGCAGCATGTTGGAAGTGGTCTTCAGGATGACAGGCGTACAAGTTCTGGTGTGCTGTTATAGTCCTCAACGTCGTCCTCTGGAGAGAACCGTGGATTGTTACTTCTACAAGAGGTCCTGTTGCAAGAAGGGAGCCTTCTGCCGATACCGACATCCACCATCTTTGGAATCATTCCGGGACGAAATGAGCTTAGGAAGGGGGCAGTGTGACGATCCTAACAGCCGCGAATACGCCAGAAGTTCTACGTTACTCTCGAACTAACTCGTTCCGTCGAGAAGCCAGTACGGCGGCGAACGCGAGCCGCGACCATTCCAGTCAAGTGTAGAAAACTGGCGAAGTTTCGGGAACAAACGATCTACCCAATATATACGGAGCTCTCGGCCGCCAGTGGGCAGTTCGGTCAGAATATTGGCGCGACGTTGAAGCCGACATAAATAGTAGAAATAAATACAGCCACGATACAGCATAAACAAATGCTCTTTTAGTAGTCTTAAGTAATTGTGTTTAGTTATAAGTGTGTAATAAATTAGTGACTATTTTTTTTGTGTATCGAATGTTTTAATTCACACCTTAACAAACATACGAAAACGCTACAATATCTTTTATTTTATTTTGCGACTATAATTGTCTTTTTAGGCACTCGAATGCAGGCGTAAAATGGACTCTATGGTCTGGAACTGTCAATAGATTTTTATGGCTCGGAACTAGCAACACAATTTGCTAAGCAACAATGACATTCGACTTGCGATTACATTGACAAAATTTGTCATATTCCTTCATTTATATGTCCCTTGACTTATCCGGGATCAATTTTCCTTACGCAGCTTCAAATTCTTGTTGAATTTCCTTTGAATAAACGTTTTCGGCTTCTTCAAGATTCATTTTAGGGCGGCGGTGGCCGTGCGGTTTAAGGCGCTGGCTTTGAATCAGGCGGTCAATGTCGTCGTGGGTTCGAATCCCACGTAATCCATGGGTGTTGTGTCTGTTGCGGGAAGTGTGTAAAATGTATCCAAAATCCCGTTCCTATTCACGCCGGTAACCAGGTCGGATAGGATCGGATATCCTGTAGGAGGGCGGAACTAGGATACACACGCCCTGAGTCGGTAGAGCGCGGAGTGAATCAACTGGGGTGAAAGCCTTAGGGGGTACAACCGTGCTCGAGGTTCGGAGCCCACCTTAAACTGTAGGTCCCGTCCAGATTAGACTTGCAGCAAAAGGGAGACGTTGACTACTCCCAACAACAGCAAGATCCATTTTGTCGTCTTTTTGATCCATCAGTTGTTTATTAACATACAATTGACAACACAGTAAACATTCTTTCGTGTCATAATCTCCTGATTATGCTCTTACTACATAAATACCTATTACGCCAATAGTATCATAGTATCGACTTTCGCGAATTATCCCGTCCCGTCCCGTAACAGTTCTTGCACAATCCTCTGAACTTGCACCCTCTCACTATAGGATAGGCGTTGCGCCCGATACGCCACCGGTATATCGTCTTTTAATCGTATCGTTATTTATCGGTCTTTATGGAACCAGGAGTTTGCCGGTGGTAGTGACGAAGGAGTTCCTTTACTCGGTTTTCGAATGGTTTGGCCATTCTTGTTAATTTTATATTGTCTATGCTCCCCGCCATTATACACATCATCACCTTCGGGGTATTCCGAAGATCGTGGTGCAATTCCAGGCCAGTGACACCTTTCTTAACCCGTAAGTAGGGCCGTCCTATAACGTCTCATCCGATAATGGCATCCCACTCGCCGGGAATGCTGTCATCTGATACCACCGTAAACAAAATCTCAATGGTTGCGGTCGGTAGGGCGGCTACGACCTCACAAGTACCGACACTATAAACTGTCTTATCTCCCAAACCCGATATAAGGACCGTTGCCCTTTTTATCACTACACTTAATTTTGAAGCAGCTGACTCACCAGAATTGACAAATCCGCACCACTGTCTACAAGGTATTTAAAGTACGTTGCTTTTTCCGAGTGTATCAATGTTGCAACTGGCGTAGTGGATAGAGTCCGTATGGGTCAAACTAATGTTACGTCGTTAGGTTTTCCATGTTTGGACCAGCACTTTGCCTCGGTGTGTCCAATCTTCTTGCAATAGTTGCAAGTCGGCGGATCTCATTTATAGTCCGGGCAACGAAGACCAAAAAACACCGAATAGCGAAAATAATTCATGTAGAAGCCAAAATTGGTACAATTGTAGGGGAAGGTGTCCTTAATAACATACTAAAAGTACTGAGGGGTGGGGGTGGAGCTAAGGGTGGGGGGTGTCTTGAAATGTAATTTTTTCGTTAATAACTCAAAAACCACTGCTTCTATCAAAAAAATGTATATATACTAAATTAATCTACATAAAATTCTCTACAATAAAGGTTCTCAACAATTTTTTGATAGGATCAAAGCTTAATGAAATATGGAGGGGGTAAATAGAAAATCTAAAATTTTTTTTTTAAATATACGAGTTTTTGGATTGAATGTTGGGGCTCCCCTCCCCTCCCTATTTCGGTACTCAATGCCAGGTGGGTGGCCAGTGCTCGTGCTCGTCCCTTTATACAGTTTACAAACAACCTCCTTGTTGATTGTGTGTCTTCAAAATATCTGCTTTTATTACATTAAATATTTGCACGCGTTTAATATAAGATGTGTTGCTGAGAAGTGTTTTATTTGTGAGAGTGAAGTTGAAAGTGATTTGTGCAACGTTGGAAAAAAAGGAATAATTGAATTAGTGAAGGCGTGTGTTAAAGAAAGATGGGAAAGAGAAAGGTTTCAGGGGTAAGACAAATGTGCTGTTCATAATTCTTGCAGAAGGGAATACGTCAGAAGTGACTTAATAAAAAGGTTTTTGCGAGACACTCTCTCAGAAGAACCTTTAACATCACGTGATGCTTCGTCTTTGCGTTCAGTCGAAATGAAATTTTAATTTAAAACAGTGTTTTTCTGCACGGAAACGCATGACGAAGAGAAGGAGATTGAAAAATCGTATGCTAAGCTTCAAAGACTTTTTATGTTCGTAAGTTGCGTTTCACAATTCTATTTTGAATCGTGCGCAGGAAAGAAGGGATGAGTGGGGAAACGATGTAGTGAGACGTATCTGCACTGTTGGGAGCTTACACGCAGTAGATGCAATATATCACGAAGATTGTTACTAAAGATCCATGCTAACCACTGTAAGTTTTAAAAAGAAAAGCTGGACGTCCACAAGATGAAGGGATTTCAGAAGCAATGGAAGAAATATATGATTATATTGAAAGGACTAATAGTTGCCTGTACTCTATGGACGAGTTGTTGGAACAGGTTATTGCAGGGGAAACACCACATGTGAAGACCATTAAGGAGAAAATGAGCAAAAATATGGGGGACCAAATTTTTCTCACTACTATTCGCACCAGAAAAACTGTCGGTTCCTTTCGTAGTTTTTAAGTGATAAAATCTTGAGCGACTCATGGTACCCTTGAAGGTGTAAAGATGAACAAAGAGAACGTGAGAGGATTGAACAAGAAGCTGCTGAGATTATCTTAGAAAACATTGAATCCATGGCTTAAGACAACAGTGCCTATCCCCTCTTCATCTAGCTTCTGCAGTGAGGCTGAACAATTAATACCTATTTTTTTATTTACCCCCTCCATATTTCCTTAGGCTTAGATCCTATCAAACAATTGTAGAGAACCTTTATTGTAGAGAATTTAATGTAGATTAATTTAGTGTATATTCATTTTTTTGATAGAAGCAGTGGTTTTTGAGTTATTAACGAAAAATTGAAAAAACGAATTTTCGAGACCCCTCCCACCCTTAGCTCCAACCCCACCATTCAGTACTTTTAGTATGTTGTTAAGGACACCATCCCCTACAACTGTACCAATTTTCGCTTCTACATGATTTAATTCCGCTATTTTTCCTTGGTTGCCTGGACTATTATTAACTTTAGTAACTCGGTCATCCACTTTATTCACTTTAGTGAATTTGTTCCACGTCATGTCGCCTGTTGTTCCAGCGAGTTCGCGTTGTCTGTTACGGCGGCTCGCTGGTGCATAGAACTTATTGCCTCGTATCTTATCAGGGATAGGCTTATTTTCTCGTTGACGGAATCCTGTTTGACGGTTATTGGTTGGTTCACGCCAATTGTACGAATAATATTGTTGGCGCGAACGAGCGTCAAACTCGGCAAGTATTTTAAGTAATTCCTGCTCAGACTTCGGGCGGTGGATGCGTAGCGCCGCTTGCGATTCGTCATTCCTCAGACCATACTCTACCATGCTTAATATTGTCGGCCAAGGTAGATCGTCGTGAAATCGTCGTATGGCGCGAAGTTTGCTTATCCCATACTTGCTCAGCGTAGCAAAGTCGTTGCTGACCAAAGTTGCCGCTTGGAACGCTCGACTTCCTGGTGTTTCGCGATCAGGGAAAGCAATGGTTAAATCTTCGCAAAACACTTCCCAGGTTCTGCGCAAAAGTCTCCACTCGAGGTAAAAATTGCGCCCTCTTCCTCTCAGCGACTCGCCAGCCTTCGCTATCATGAGCACATCTGCCACATGTAGCTCCTGCTTAATCTGAGTGGCAACGTTGAGCCATTCCTCGATTGCGTGATCACTCGTGTCCGGGTTGTACTGCTCCAGATGGAATGACGTAACTGATGATGGCACCGATGAATGCGCAGTAACTTCGTCAGGTGATCTGGGCGTTGGCTCGGCCAGCTTGATTGAATTCCTTGACAGCAGTGCTAATTGCTCTTGCTGGGCAGCAATTAACGATACTAGAGTGTCTTGCCAACTTGCACTTGGTTCAGTTGGTGTTTCACTCTGCACCGTAGTGACTTCTGGTGGGTCTGCTCGGTCCATTGTTGGAAGTACAGGAACCAGTTCAGTTACTTTTATTGGTTATGTGTCTTTGCAATTGTTTTTGTGTTTTCACTGGCACTAGGAACTATCCCATTTCTGATGTTAGCAATTTGGAATCGATTCTGATTTTAAAGATGATTGGTAGGTGGTAAATAATGCGCGTGACAACTTTTTATGAGGGTTTTATTCGGAGCTTTGTATTAGAGGACATATCGTATCTAAAGACAAAACTCTTCTCCTCTCCTTTTCTCCTCCGTTGCTCAACCCTCTGAAGTGGTTGTTTACGTTATCGTAGTGAAGACCGCGGGTTCCTACCCAAGCGAGGCTGCCAAATTGACTTCTGGTCTCTAAGCGGAGATAGTTGTCAAATCTAAGATGCACGTATCTAACATATATATATATATATATATATATATATATATATATATATATACTATATAAATTATTATGAACTATATACTATATACTAAAAAAAAAGGTTACATCGTAGCCTACCGAATGTGATTCACACATTGTTGCTCTCAATCGCCTCACTGTAAACACAGATAACTCTACTTAGAGCTTAGGATCTTTTGTCATTCTAAAAAAAGACTTACTTTTACCTTTATGCTGTTTATAACTTGAACAGCCCTGTACGGCACTAACTGACCCAAGTTTATGCGGCATAATGTTATAAATTTATAATATTAAGATACAGATAATTACATTTTAGAGATAATAATCTCCGCTAAAATCAATTATAAACCAGACAGCTATAGAGTCTGGTGGCACTTATGCATTATTGCTATTTTGTGGCGAAATTGTAGATTAAAACCATGAAAAGGGGCGATTTGAATGAAAATGCTAGAACATACCGTCACTTTGTCAACGGCAAGCTCGTTACTATCATCCATTTTATTTAAAATGTGAAAAAAATAAAAAGTGTAAAAGAAGGATTATAAAAAGTAATACATTTTTCTAATTACAATGCATGTAAAAAGGTTATGGTCATGAATTGTTTGCCCTTCAGAAAATACTTCTCTCTTAAATGTTCAATAGACTAGTGTATTTGCTAGCACCCCAACCTTGTGTAAATGCTGTTCCAATTGTAATGCGAGAAGTAAACAACGCGACACATGTTTACTCGCTCCGAGCGAAGCGGCTACTTCAAAAGAATTACCACGACGCGTAAAAGACAGCTCCATGAATTCTCCCGGATTGTTGTTTACGGAAAGTAATTTAAGACCTTCTGAACATTTCCTACGTAAACATTATTAAAAGAACAATCGGGATCCTTCTGGAAGCATGGAAGAATATACGAGAAAGTTCTAGATCAGAATCAAGGTGTATATATAAGCGGGCTTGTGATCGAGGAGATGATTAGAAGTAGAGAAGCAGACGTGAACGCAACATACGATCCGAAAGCGGAGCAGTACAAATAAATTAAGTAGTGTCTAGTCTAGTGTACAAGTAGCTAAGTATGTTAAATAAATTAGTGTACGATCAATGTAAATAAATTAGAAAATAAACGTTACATTGGTGTCAGAAGAGCGGATCATGAAGAAGTTACGCGAATTAAAAGTGGCCGAGTTAAAAAAGAACTCGAGGAACGGGAATTTGAAACAGGAGGGAAGAAGACCGAACTCCAGGACCGACTCTCGGCATTTTTGAAAGAAAATGGCCAGGACCCGGAAGTTTTCGAGTTCGAAGACGATGACATCACGAAGCAAATCGCCGCCCAGAGGGAAGAAATCGCCGCCCAGAGGGAAGACATCACTGCTCAAATCGCTGCCCAGAGGGAAGAAATCGCCGCCCAGAGGGAAGAGATAACCGAGCAGATTGAGGCTCAGCGTAAGGAGATGGAACAGAAGATCAAGCAGTTGGAAGAACGACTAGAACAACTTAGTAGCGGCGAGGGGAAAGAAAACGAAATTGAACAGAAGACGAAGCAGTTGGAAGAACGACTAAAGCGAGTCAGTAGCGGCGAGACGAAGGAAGAAATAAAGGCCGTCGTTCAACAGACCTCGATATCCACCAATCGAGTGACGCCCCCAACGTTCGACGGAAAAATTCCGTGGGCCAGCTACAAGAAGCAGTTTGAGGCAGCAGCGGAGGCTAATGCTTGGTCCCCTCACGAGAAAGCGATTTCCCTTACGGTAGCCTTACGTGGAGAGGCGTTGAAGTTCTTCAGACGCTATCCACCGAGGAAGCCGGGAATTACAAGGAGCTGCTGAGGCGACTGGAAATGCGGTTCGGCCAAACACATCTGGAGCAAGTCCATCAATCCCAGATGTCCAATCGCCGTCAGAGATCGAACGAGACCCTGCAGGAGTTCGAAGCGGACGTAGCCAGACTAGTGAGGTTGGCGTATCCCACGGCACCGAAACAGATGATGGAGTGCCTCGCAGTGCAGACGTTCGTGAGCGGGCTGCGGGACCAGGAACTGCAGAGGGCCCTGAGACTAGCTCGACCGAAAACATTAATGGACGCGCTCGCCATCGCACTGGAGCATGCTGCAGCCATGGAAGCCTCCCGCGGTCACGGCCGTGTTCGAGCGGTTACAGAGGAAGTAGACACTGAAAAACTCGTGGAAAGGGTCCTACAGCAGATCATGGAGGTGCTGTCGGCGAAGAAGAAGGTAGTTCGCTGTTGGAACTGTGGCGAAGTGGGCCATGTGAAGAGTTCTTGCAAGCGGCCCAGAACAGCGGCGCCGGCAAAGGCTCAGGAAAACTAATGCGGGTCGATAAGAAAGGGGGAACGTCGACCCGTAGCAGTGGAAACCCCCGGGCCAGTATAGCCTCGTTTTCCCACCAATTGGGGAGCGCGTACGTCGATGGCACTATCGACGGGAGATCCCACGCCATGCTTGTGGACACGGGAGCTACGCAGACGATCGTACGCCCGGAAGTTGTGAGGGACCGTAGGAAGATTAGGCCAAGTAGGTGGCAATTAAGAACTGCCACTGGGGAGAAGGCAGTAATACACGGTGAAGCGACGGTTAGCATGACGTTGGGACGAGTAAAGTTTGACCATCCTGTTCTCATAGCCGAAATTGAGGAAGACGTTATACTGGGGATGGACGTCATGAGGAATCATGGATTCCAGTTGGATTTCGGACACCGAGTTTGAGGATCGGTCAATAATAATGGCAGAAGATGTGATTCTCCCGGAACGAAGCGAAACGATCACCTCTACCTGTCTGAGTGGTGTTGTGGAAGAGGGAATTCCAGCCGTGATCGAACCAGAAAACGATGACAATCGACTGGCTCGGGGGGTACTGGTAGGAAAGGCGCTCGTTACTCTCTCAAGTGAAGTGCCTGTGCGGCTACTCAACATCAATCAGTACCCGGTCACCATCAAGAAGGGTACGAAGCTGGGCACATGTATAGCCGCTTCGGCCATCGTAAGGGGCGTTAGTGAGGAAGAAAGGTCCAGACACACTCCGCAGGACTTGAAACAAATTCTTTCCCAGACCAGTGCGTTTCTCTCGCCCACAGAGAAACAAAAGGCCAACGAATTAATAAATAAGTACCAGGACATATTTATCACCGAGAATGGGAAGCTGGGAAAGACTAAGGTCGTGACACATAAAATTGACACGGGCGAGACACGACCGATTCGACAAACAGCAAGACGACTACCCTTGGCCAAACGGGAGGAAGCCGAGAAAATCATCAGGGACCTAGAGCGGGACGGGGTCATCGAGCCGTCAAGCAGTCCATGGGCCTCGCCGGTAGTACTGATGAAGAAAAAGGATGGGACTACTCGATTCTGTGTAGACTACCGGCAGGTGAACAGTGTCACCAAGGAGGACAGCTACGCGCTACCACGTATCGACGACACACTCGATACCCTTGCTGGATCCACGATATTTTCGACCTTGGATTTAAAAAGCGGCTATTGGCAAGTCGAAATTGACCCTGCCGATAAGGAAAAGACGGCATTTACTTTCGGTAACGGCCTGTGGCATTTTACAGTCATGCCATTCGGACTTTGTAATGCCCCAGCGACATTTGAGAGGCTGATGGAGAGCGTGCTAATGGGTTTGACGTGGAAAACGTGCCTAGTCTATTTGGACGATGTCATCGTGATGGGCAAGACCTTCGAAGGACATCTGAAAAACTTAGAGGACATCTTCCAGAGACTGCGAGGTGCGGGGCTGAAACTGAACCCGAAGAAATGTCAGCTCTTCAGAAGGAAGGTCTCTTACTTAGGGCACGTAGTGAGCAGGGAGGGCGTCGCCGTTGATCCGGACAAGACAAGTACGGTGAAGGAGTGGCCAATACCGGCAGATAAACACCAGTTGAGGAGTTTTCTGGGACTCTGCACGTACTACCGACGCTATGTCCGGATGTTCTCCGACGTCGCTAAGCCGTTGACAAGGCTCACGGAAGAAGGACGAAACTTCTGTTGGGATGAGGAATGCCAGTCGGCCTTCGACGAGCTGAAGAGGAAGTTGACCAGTGCCCCAGTGCTGAGTTTTCCTCTGCCAGAAGGACAGTTCATCCTGGACACCGACGCGAGCAATCTGGGAATTGGAAGTGTTCTGTCGCAGCGTCAGGAGGGACAAGAACGTGTCCTTGGATACTTCAGCAAGGTACTCTCCATACCAGAAAGGAATTACTGCGTCACCCGACGTGAATTATTGGCCATCGTCAAGTCCATCGAGCACTTCCATAAATACTTGTGTGGAAGGAGGTTTTTGATCCGGACCGATCATGCTGCTCTTAAATGGCTCCTCCAGTTTAAGAATCCCGAAGGACAGATCGCTCGCTGGATCGAGAGGCTCCAGAAGTATGACTTTGTCATAGAACATCGGCCAGGACAGAGTCATGGAAACGCAGACGCACTCTCGAGAAGACCATGCCCTGATGAGTGTCCTCATTGTCATAGAGCTGAGGAAAAGTCCGAGAAAGTCTATCGAACGACCGTGGTCGCCGAGGAATGGACACCATCCTCGTTACGACAAGAGCAAGAAAAAGACCCGGTTCTCAAAGAAATCCTGGTTTGGAAAGAGAGAGGAGAGCGTCCTGAGTGGTAAAAGGTATCACCTGGCTCGCCAAAACTCAAGAGCTATTGGGCACAGTGGGACTCGTTAGTGGTTGAGGATGGACTACTAAAACGCGTACTGGAGAGCCAAGACGGGACGGAGGAAAGACGGCAGTTGGTAATTCCCTCCAGTAAAATCCCGGAGGTCTTGCGGCACATTCACGACGAATCGTCTGGTGGACATTTAGGGATCAAGAAAACGCTGCAGAAGGTACGGGAGCGATTCTACTGGATCAATTGTTCAGACGACGTGAAGGACTGGTGCAAGAAATGTACTACATGCTTCGCAAGTAATGGGCCACAAAGACGACCGAAAGCTCCCATGAAACAATATAACGTCGGAAGCCCCTTCGGAAGGATCGCTAATGATATAGCAGGACCCTTCCCTGAGACCGAAAAGGGGAATAAATACATCTTGGTCGTGATGGTCTACTTTACGAAGTGGCTAGAAGCGTACGCTCTCCCTAATCAGGAGGCAGAGACAGTGGCCGATGTGCTAGTGAAGGAGATGATCTGCCGGTTTGGAGTACCCATGGAATTACACTCGGATCAAGGAAGAAACTTTGAGAGTGGCCTATTCCGGAGGATCTGTGAAAAGTTTGGGTTACGAAAAACAAGAACCACGGCCTTTCACCCTCAGTCTGACGGCATGGTAGAACGAATGAATCGCACCCTCAACCGCTATCTGGCGAAAATGGTCTCGTCACATCAACGAGACTGGGACGAACACGTGCCGTTCTTCCTGATGGCCTACCGCTCGGCCGTTCATGAGTCGACAGGACAAACTCCAGCCAACGTCCTGTTCGGGCAAGAACTTAAACTGCCCTGTGATCTAATCTTTGGCGCTAGACCGGACGAGGACCTTTCGGGGGAAGATTACGTCTCCCGGATGCGGCAAATGATGAACGAGATTCACGATCAAGTCCGGTACCAACTAAATATCGCCAGTGATCGCATCAAAGGGCGTTACGACATCAACGCTAAAGAGGGTGGCTACCAAATGGGAGATCGAGTTTGGCTGTACAACCCACAGAAGAAACGTGGTTTGTCCCCTAAGTTACAGACCAATTGGGAAGGTCCCTATGTTGTAAAGAAAAGAATCAATGACGTGGTCAACCGGGTAAGCAAACTACCAAACGGCAAGCCGAGAGTGGTGCACTTCAATCGGTTGGCACCCTATGAGGGTTCGCACGATGAGGCGGAGGTTCCCCAAGTAAGAAACACGTTGGCGCAGGAGAACGAACTTTCGTTCGAAGAATTTATGAGCGCCTACGGGGGTACCGGAAAAGCACGGTATGGGGTAACCTGTGAAAAACAACAGGATTTGTTCAGCGTACCTGAAGAATACTCGTTGGCCCATTGTATGTCCGCCGACCTGGTAATGTCACGAGGTATCGCCACGGTTTTCAAGAGGAAGTACGGGCGCTTGGAACAACTCAGAGCGCAACACCCGGAAATTGGCAATGTTCTGGAACTACGTGACAACGTAAGACACATCTTTTATCTGGTTACGAAGGAGATCGGGTCCCTTAAACCATGTTATCACGATGTATGGCAAACCTTGCATAGGCTACGAGACCGACTGCTGGAGCTCGACATTAGGAAGCTAGCTGTCCCCAAGTTAGGTGCTGGACGAGATCAGCTGGACTGGAGGGTTGTCCGGATTATGCTGAAAGTAGTGTTGAAGAATACCGGAGTGGAAGTTTTAGTCTGCTGTTTTGGGCCTGCACCATGTCGACTCGGGAAGACGGTCCCCTGTTATTTTGACGCCACGTCTCGCTGTAAGCGGGGGGCTAACTGCAGGTTCCTGCATGGGCCTACCAGAGATACGTTCCGAGACGAAACGTCTCTAAGGCGGGGGCAGTGTAATGCGAGAAGTAAACAACGCGACACATGTTTACTCGCTCCGTGCGAAGCGGCTACTTCAAAAGAATTACCACGACGCGTAAAAGACAGCTCCATGTATTCTCCCGGATTGTTGTTTACGGAAAGTAATTTAAGACCTTCTGAACATTTCCTACGTAAACATTATTAAGAGAACAATCGGGTTCCTTCTGTAACTATGGAAGAATATACGAGAAGGTTCTAGATCAGAATCAAGGTGTATATATAAGCGGGCTTGTGATCGAGGAGATGATTAGAAGTAGAGAAGCAGACGTGAACGCAACATACGATCCCAAAGCGGAGCAGTACAAATAAATTAAGTAGTGTCTAGTCTAGTGTACAAGTAGCTAAGTGTGTTAAATAAATTAGTGTACGATCAATGTAAATAAATTAGAAAATAAACGTTACACTATGTAAATGAAACTGCTCTCTTTTCCTAGCACGGTGGATTGTATATTACCATGTTTTAAATTGTTTAGTGTAGCTTTTTTTATAGCGTTATAAGATTCTCTCCTAGTGCAGATCAGACCATCATGGCTTGGTTTATAATTTCAAAATTATAACTCGTATCTAGTTCGTCCTTTTGGTAATTTTATTACGAATTTGCCATGCGCCCTCTGATCTGATGCCTACAATTGGAATTCTAATATGCACGTCATTATGTTACTCCATGTATGTATGTTAGTCTACTCCAGTCTTGGCATACTGGAGATCAAATTTTTGAATATCTTGAGGAATATTTTCCCATTCCTGAATTGCTGCATCTACCAGTTGATTGCGGTTGGCAGGTGAAGGTGTACGACGTCTCATCCTTTTTTTAATATCGTCCCATAAATGCTCTATTGGGTTCACGTCAGAATTCTGGGCTGGCCATTCCATGAACTCAATAGCTATAGCATTTAAATAACGAATAACCTGCCTAGACACATAAGGAAGAGCATTGTCCCGCATAAACAAGATATTCGGTCCCACAAAAGGAGCAAATGATCAACAACGATGTGTTCCAGATAATAATCCGCATTCATTGATCTACCACGTATAGGTACCAATTCTGTGCGGCCATCGAAAGAAATTCCTCCCCAAAACATTACAGAGCCACCACCAAACGGAACTCTTGGAGAGATATTGCAACTTGCAAATCTCTCTCTTGGTTTTCTCCAGACACACTCACGTCCATCCCGAGATTTAAGGCTAATTTTTGTTCCATCTGAGAATGAAACCCTCTTCCAATCATTACGAGTCCATTCTTGATGTTGTCTCTGGTGAGCAGAAGTTTCTTGGCCGGTTACCTGCTGTCTAATCCAGCTTCATTTAAGCGCCCCCTAATCGTTCGGGAAGGTACAAGAAGATTGCGAGCAAGCTACGAGCTCATTTCGTAGGATGATACTAGTTGTCCTGTTTCTTAGAGCGGATTGTCTAAGAAAACGCTAATCTATTGGATTAGTACACCGTTTTCGCCCTTGTCCCGGCCTTCGTAAATAAGATCCTGTCTCGTTAAATCGTCTAACCATGCGACTTATGCTGGAATGCTGTCTTCCTATCACATTAGCAACATTAAGTATCCCTCATTCAGCAAAGTTGATGCTCTTACTGCTTCTTCCACTGACAAATTTGTTCTGCGATTCATTACGAAACTGGAGTACACTCGCACCTACACTATCAATAAAAAAGAAATGAGGCACTCTGGGAATGACCGGGAGGGGAAGCATAGCTCTGTATAATATAATTATGTATATACGTCATATACAGAAACGATTGGGAGCTAGCGAGGCGCTATCGCGCCGCTCTAGCCACTTACCTATTCAGCTCACAATCGCCACCCCTAGAGCAGGCAATCGACAATACAAACAATTGTAACACGAGTTGCCACTTAGTACTTTTCGTTACTAATGATCACATTATTACATCGAAAGTAGTGTAATAATATTCATATCATTACACTACTTTTGGTAAATTTTAGTTTTGTTAAATTGGTACATCAGCCTGTTACGTAGACGTGCCTAGACGTCAAGGTTAAATTATTAGTATTTCAATAAACAAAACTTAAAATTTCATGAATCTACATTCTTGTCTTCCCTTTCGCTCACGTAAATAAGTAGTTATTGAATATGTCCTAGGGCAACTAGATTTTCACATTCAAATACGAAACGTCAATGTCAGTGACGTCAGTGTAACCAATCCACGCAAAATTCCCTAGTGTAATACGAAAACTTGAACAGCCAAAATTTAATGAATTAATAAAGCAAAGTAGATAAAATAGTATATTTATTCTTCTTTACACTTTTATCCAAGCCAAACCAAACAAACCTAACCTTCCTTAAAGCTACGCTTCCAACAAAAAACTTGGTGGCTCAAAACAATTAGTTTTAATTATCAAGAATTTCTGATCAGATTTTAAATCGATTTTCATTAAAAATGCTTTTCGTTGCAATTACACTCTTAAATCAAAACCCTTGTTGACAACATTTACTTGAATTGTCAAAGTATATCCAGAGCCTACTTGTAAAATAGCTAAACAACTGAAAATCATCATTATTTTGGAATATCACAAAATATATGTGGTGGTGGTGCGTTAATTTTTTCCATAAGTTTATAGTTATAACATTAATAAAAAAATCACAAAACGTGAAACACGCATTTTGAAAAATATATTTTGTTAATAACTTTTTAATAATTATTTATTCCATAAAATCAAAAAGTGGTCTAACCTACTCCTTTAACAAATTGATTCTTCTTAATGCTAAATTGAACTTACTGTTACTTAATAACTTAATCAGTTATTAGCACAAGCAGCTAAAAGTATAATTTAACTATAAATTTTTCGATTGAAGATCGTTTACCTTAGTGTTGTCTAGATAATTCGACATATTACGTTCGATACGATATGACAGAAAGGACCCCGCACATATTATACCTATGGAAAAAGGTCTTCCGGTGAAATTTGCTAAAAATTTGGGAATTTGTTCGTTTTGTCCCCCTGATCAAAATTCTCAATTAGATCGAAGCTCAAAATGACCATCTTTAGGCTCTACGGCAATTTTTAGTGGCCAAAACGGCAAAAATTCATTTTTTTGCAAAATCTTTGGCAACTCTTGAGAACTCTGAAAAAATGCATGAGAGTTCCAAGCTCATTGAAGGTTATTAAAACCACAAAATACTATTGAGACGGTGTGTATTAAATCTTGTATAATTATTGTGCATTCAAAAACCCTCTCACACAAATACATATACACACATATAATTAGACATGGACATATTCCTACATAACACACATACGCATACACGCATACAATTTAATGAAAATTTAATGGACTGTACAAGCATTAAACATAATATTAAAAAAAAATAATTTGCCGTTTCTGGCCACTAAAAATTGCCGTAGAGCCTAAAGATGGGCATTTTGAGCTTTGACCCCATTGAGACTTTTGATCAGGGGTACAAAACGAACAATTTCCCTTCATTAAACATGATGTTTAAAAAAATTAATTTTTGCCGTTTTTGGCCACTAAAAATTGCCGTAGAGCCTAAAGATGGGCATTTTGAGCTACGACCCCATTGAAACTTTTGATCAGGGTTACAAAACGAACAATTTCCCATCATTAAACATGATGTCTAAAAAAATGAATTTTTGCCGTTTTGGCCTCTAAAAATTGCCGTAGAGCCTAAAGATGGGCATTTTGAGCTTCGACCCCTTTGAGACTTGATCAGGGGGACAAAACGAACAATTTCCCTTCATTAAACATGATGTTTAAAAAAATTAATTTTTGCCGTTTTTGGCCACTAAAAATTGCCGTAGAGCCTAAAGATGGGCATTTTGAGCTACGACCCCATTGAAACTTTTGATCAGGGTTACAAAACGAACAATTTCCCATCATTAAACATGATGTCTAAAAAAATGAATTTTTGCCGTTTTGGCCTCTAAAAATTGCCGTAGAGCCTAAAGATGGGCATTTTGAGCTTCGACCCCTTTGAGACTTGATCAGGGGGACAAAACGAACAATTTCCCTAATTTTTAGCAAATTTCACCGGAAGACCTTTTTCCATATAATGTGTTTTACGTGTCAATATTTGCTTAAAACGGCGAATATAACATTGTATTTACGATCGATTACCCTCCGATTTTTTTTTTTTTTTGGTTAGGTTGACGTACCGTCATCTATTTTTATGGTCCGTGTAAAATATCGCAGTTATGGGCTCGGAATGTGGGACTATAAGAACGTCTTATATTTTAGAAAAGTTATCGCAAAATGTCGTGTGAAATCGAGCGAAAATCGTAAAGAGGACATTTCAAAGGTATTGCAAGAAAATATGCACCGATAATTGCAATAAGGCTGGGTTAACGAGTTTATTGAGTGCGGCAAAGTAATACGGGCGGCGGTCATCTCGTAAGGAATTTTAATCCCCAACCCTAAGATCCGTCATCTCGTACCGCTCCTCTCAGGTAAATTTTTGAGTATAAAAAGAGTATCGAGACGAGATGGTCGTCGGTCCTGTTCGTTTTACTTTTTACTAAACCTCAATTGTTTATCCTTGCCCTCTAGGCTCTAACAAGCGATAGCGAATAGAACGAAAATAGTGTAGCCCACTTCGGGAGGTAATAAGGAGTTATTGGAAGTTTCAAAATACTGACAGCAGTAATAACAACAGCCGTATATTAATAGTGCAGGGTCGTTTACGCGGTCGAAAAAAAAAAGAGTTATTGGAAATGCTTTTTGGTTTAGTGCTATTCACTCTCCTTATTTCTTTTCTTACATTTAAACGTCGAATTGTAAGTTGGCGGATGACCCGGTTATTGTTATATTTGTTTGAGTTTGAGATGAAGACAAACAAAAATGAAAGAAGCAGGTCGTCGTAAACCTCAGTCTAACTTTTTTGTCATTGTTTTTTTTAAGAAATTCACAACTACTCTACTCGTTAAAAAAATCCGGAAATTGAAAACCAAAAAGCAAAGATGGGTTGATCTCGGGGAGATGTGTGAGTAACTGCAGGAACGTTCTTGCATAAACCCCAAAAAATGAAACAACGATCGTTGCTAACGGTTTACTGCCGACGTGATATACTAATAATGGCCCTCCAATAAACCTCATGTCGGCGATATACAGTGGTCAAATCTATGTAATACATACTACTATTTTCCACCTAAAATAGCCATGATTATGTCCGTAATATCTAATATCGGACGAAACGTCGGCAGTAAACCGTTAGCAACGATCGTTGTTTAATTTTTTGGGGTTTATCCAAGAACGTTCCTGCAGTTACAAAAAGCAAAGACGTAAACAAACCATAGAGAATGCAAAACGGTTAGTTATAAAAACGACAGATCAGCTGACAAATGTCAAAAGTGTCAAAATACGGGAAAATCTAAGAAATAGTGCACTCCTTATTTGTTCAGTAATAAAGTCTAGCACTATCACAATTACGGGTAGCAGTATTTAGTGGGCCACTGCGCATGCGTATATGTCAAGATATTGCTATCAGTATTACTGCTACACTTTATTACACTTCCAATAACTCCCTAATATGTGCTACCATTTCCGAAAGTTCGATACATTATTTTTTTATAAAATCACACAGGTACGAATTTATCTATCTTGAGAGGTATCTATACCCGTACAAGTTGACCTGTCTGGGAAGGATAAAATTTTAGGTACGGATTAAACCGTACGAGATGACGCGTGCCCAGTAATACGGCCGGCAAACATTTGCGGCCCTAAAAAGTATCACTGCGCCGGATTAAATGTCGCTATACCGCACGTCTATTCACGAGCCTAAAGTCACTTGCGATAAAATACGACAGCTGACAGCCGGAATGCGGCATAGGTGTCATCGATACTTGGTATGTATAGAGTCACGTGATCACTCGTTCCGGCCGGCAAAGCAACGAATACGGCAAAATACTAAACATGCTAGATATCTATGGACCGTGAGCAGTGCTTAAAAAAGTGTCACATAGGAAACCACTTCAAATTTTAAACATAGATTGTCCATAAGAATAACCAAAATGTGCAAGTCTCGTAGCTCTGAAGTGGGGCGTTAAATCGGGACATAGTGTCAAAGTCGCCCGAAATTGAGGGTCCCAAAGTGCGATAAGAAACCAAATAAAATTTAATTGGTTGTGTTCTTGATGCACAATTCACTAAAAAAAATCATGCCAGACACATAAGGTGGGGCGGTCACCCCAACAGACATCCCCAAACAGAGCTATTTTTGCGACCTCCTTTTACTGATAGGAAACCGGCTCATCTTTTCAGCATAGCTTGATTTTTTAATGCATTACACAAAAACAAACATGCCAGACAAGTAGGATGGGCCCTTCGGTATGCCAGGCAGCCCTAAAGGGTACCATTTACCGAATCCGGTAGGATCGTGAATTGTGTATCAAGAACAAACCAACCAATTAAATTTTTTTTGGTTTCTTATCGCACTTTGGGACCCTTCATTTCGGGCGACTTTGACACTGTGTCCCGATTTAACGCCCCACTTCAAAGCTGCCAGACTTACACATTTTGATTATTCGCGTGAAAGACAATCTATATTTAAAATTTCAAGTGATTTCCTTCTTATTTAATGTTATCTTAAATTCTATCTTATTTAATTCATTTACACTTATTTAAGCTCGGCTCGCGGCCTACTACTAGCCGGTGCTCCAATGCAAATTACAGCCATACACATACGCGTTTAATCCTTCCGCTGCCGGAAGTCGATTATTTTCCCATTATTTTCCATATCTTTCGGTTGACCAATAAAGACTTTTTGGTGAGTTTTGAATTTTCAACCCTATAACGATCCATATAAAATGGCAATTTCAAAAGGCCATATCTATGTAACGGATTATTTCTTAAACCAATAGTTGTTATTTTTGAGCTAGTTTCAGTAAAATTGAAAAAAAAAACAATTGGTGGTCTTATGTAACGAATCAACCCAGTGTTTTTTTACGCTTTGTACTACAACAATTCTGTGACATTTTCATGTTTTCATTTTAACAGTCTGTCAATTTACAATTTTCTTCAGTTCATTGATTACTTTTTGTTGTAAAAATTTTCTGACTATGAGACAGGATGAAAATTCTGCACTTAATCGACAAGAATACCCTGGCGGCGTACTCCGCGTCTCCCGAGAGTTTAAACCTACTTGGTGAGAATATTCAACGATTACTCTTAATCTTTATTTCAATTTGGATTTGGGATGTGCAAGGTTTCCTAACGAAAGTTTACTGAACTGAAGTTTATTGTTTTCTGTATTAGGAGAGCGAGAGAGGAAAATTGCTTCGGAGAATTTCGCCTGGAACGAGACTCACGTTCGACCTTTGGCTGATTTCGCAGTAGAGTCCATTTCTCGTTACTTCGAGAAGCTGCGACTACTCGATGAATTGCCTTGTGAAGATAAGGCTTACCTGTTGGAGATATTGCCTGTGGATTTGCCGTTAGACTGCGCTGTTCCGAACGTGGAAGTAAGGAATTAATGTAGCTTTCGCCTCAGCTTAATGGACATGGAAATTTGATATTTTCATTATAATACTAGATTCATCTTACTGAACCACGCCAATTTTAACCGTCTCTTTTCTTAGTGAAAGAGGACAAGTGTAAATTTAGAAAAGTAATACTGGTGATTGTACGCTAGGTACGGCCGCACAGATTTTAACAGTTAACAGTTAATATTACATTAACTTTGGAAAATCAATACTTATTGCAAAAAAAATACTGAAAAACTTCGCTACAATTGGACACTTTTGACATACAGTTTTTAAACATTCCAATGAGGTGACTTTATCAATTTAGTGATAATAGCGAAATTGGGCTATCGATTTATCCACTGTTTCCAACCTTCCGCCATACTGGTATTTTTCTGACATCTGAACCACAAGAATAAATATAGGAACCGGATGGATGACGAGTTTAGATGCTTTGAAGTCCTAAATCCCTGCGTTTCAGAGGCGTACCAATATTTCTGTTCTAAGTATTAATAAAAAGATTATTATAACGAAAAAGTGACAAGATTTTAGTATTACTATTATTTGTTTATATTATTATTACTATTTGATATATGGTAGCACTACAACTATAGTCACGAACCTCAGATGATCACGGGGCCACAATTATCTTTCTGGTTCCTACACTTATCAATTCTACAATTCTTCGGCATCTTGTATATTTTCTATTTTCGCAAAATATAGTTTATCGTTGCACAAATTTCAGATATTTGCTCATACGAGAAAAGAAATCTGGCATCTAACGCTATGAGCTGACGCGAATCTGTCATGCCCGTGACGACCACTCTGATTGTGTATTATGTGCACGGATTAAATATCGGACGAGGTCCAACCTCTTGACATAAAATTCTAATTTTCGCGTTTTCGTTCGGTCATTTACGCCAGATGGCGCAATAGATTGCCCGACCTAAAGTCACTAGATGAGGAACGTACCGCAATTCATATCCCCACGTGTTAAAGAGAGAAGTACATTTTCGGACACAATATGGTGGATTACATCTACAATCTACCTGTTCCATGTCTATTGTTGTGTTTTGTGGGTTGATGGTTATGTGTCATATTTGTTTAATAGTTATTTAAGCCACAAGGAATGTAAAGACGTTTTACCATTCGAGGCAAGTGGATACGAGCCGAGGCGAAGCCGAGGCTTGTCATTTGCCGAGGATGTTAACAGTCGATACATTCCGTGTGGCTTATTAAATTTTCCACGCTGCCATTGAAAATTTCCTCATAATTCCTCAAAAAATGAAATGTTTGATTTAGTTTGGACGTACGTCACTCTGACATAAGTTGACTGACACACGTCAGACTTACACTGACATATGCGTAACTAGGGATAAATCAACTTGATTTACTCTTTTGATTTTCCTAGGAATGTAAATGACATTATTTACATTCCGTCGTCAGGGAAAAATAATATACGAATGTTATTTGCCATTTTCATGCAACGTATCTATGCATATAAGAGCGATTTACAATAGCGGCAGCGTGAAAATTAATTTTCATGTACATTATTTTCTCGTGAAATTTAATTTGAACTTTTTTGGAATAAAAATGCCAAGTTGTATCCTATCTTGTAAAAATGGAAGCAAAAATAGATGGAATGTATTCTCGAAATCAATTCAAATTGAAGGTGTATATGCAACAAATGTAAGAGAATCTGAAAATGGAATTTGTGGCTCAGCCGGGATTCGAACCCGGGTCTCCCAATTTCGCGTCAGGTTTAATTTAATTTCCCGACGCGAAATTGGGAGACCCGGGTTCGAATCCCGGCTGAGCCACAAATTCCATTTTCAGATTCTCTTACATTTGTTGGAAGCAAAAATAGGTTATTTCGATTGCCTAC
Organism: Cryptocephalus moraei; assembly: GCA_946251905.1. Classification (NCBI taxonomy): domain Eukaryota; kingdom Metazoa; phylum Arthropoda; class Insecta; order Coleoptera; family Chrysomelidae; genus Cryptocephalus; species Cryptocephalus moraei. Next base: position 18,208,911 of record OX276466.1, read on the forward strand.
ATGTAAAGGTTTCTTTTTTTTTTCAATTAGGTGAGATAAATAAATATTAGGTAAAGACAACATTAATAAAACGAGTCTCTGGATAAATCTTATAGGTAGGAAATATATTCGTTTTATTTTGATTATGAAGATTGTCGAAATGTAGAATTCGAAACGAGCAAATTTTTGTTTTCTATTTTGAATTTGTCGCGGCGTGGCGCAGACACAAAATATGGCGGCCCATTGCGATACTTTTCACATTTAGTGACTTTAGCCTGACCATGTGCGGCTATTCAAGTGAACAGGGCCTGCGTCCTGTCACCAATATGGTACGTCAAATAATCGTTAGTTTAAGAACGACCTAAAAACAGAGAAATAGAGAGGGGGAGAACGCTCATCAACCTGCGCGAACAGCGGAATATTGAAGGCCGCCATTTTGACCCATTGGGCAGGAATGCCAACAACCGTCTAGGGATTTTGCTTAATTTTACCTAGTTGATTTTAGATTTTGCGCGGTAAAATTTAAAAACGAAATACAGTACTGTTAGAAAACAGTAATTTATTGATATTGACAACAATAAACATTAATTTTATTTAATGTTGTTAGAAAACAGTGACTTATTGATATTGGCAATATTATTATTTATTGTCTTTTTTACATAGTAGTACAGAATCATATACAAAATTCTTCTATGTAAATGCGAAAATAAAAATATACATTGAATATACTATGTATCCTACAGGGGTTTAACAAAAACCGTGTGTAGGGTGGCGCTTAAAACTAGACCGTTTTAATTACTAAAACTAATTATTACATTTCTAATTGTACACTTATTTGGTAGTAATTACATTTTATAGCAAATTACTATTTTACTTCTTTTATGTATTCTATTCATATTAACTGTACTTATTAAGCATTTTTAAGTTATCTTTAAAGCTTTAGTATTTGATTTATTTTCATCTTGTAATGTACTAGCCTTTATTCACTCCGAGTAACATATCATTATTATCTTTGCATATTTTTATGTATCTACTCATTAACACATGGGAAATATCTTTATAGCACTTCTCCAAATGTAAAAGGGCCCCTTCTGACAAGCTTGTGTTCGTTTTCAAATCATCAACCATAATTCTTAATGTTGTGATCTTTCTTTTTAGTTTTTTAATGTCTTCAGTTGCAATAACATACAACTTTTTCTTGATTTGGATTGCACTTTTCGCAGTTCTGTATATTTTTCTTTTGAATTTCCCAGGAGACACGCTAAAACAGTTAAATTAATGTTATATGTTAAGTACTTTGAAAGAACAAAAAACCTGTAGTTATGAATAGTTTGAATAAATTTGATGCGTTTTCCTTTTGTACTACTGTCTGTACTGCGGGAACTGCTTTGACCTGATGCCTCACTGCAACATAAAATTGTCACAATTTTGCTGCTGTTAGCTATGCTAATTCTTTACCTTCGTGATCTTTTTAGTGCAGATTTTTCTATTGAAACATCGGAAGAAGAGCTTGACGATAGTTTCGACACTTGCAATTCATTGTCCCCATGCAAATTAGATGGTCCTGGAAATTCCACTATTGACTGGAGATGTAATGATGGTAAGGCATTAAATTTTAGTCGACATTTCTGCTTGCTTTTAATAAAATCGCTCTCCTTGAAATGTTTCGAACAAACGAATTTGTTTTCTGACCACTGCCAAGTATTTGGTTTCCCCATTTCTGCCCATCTTTTAAAAATAGGTCCTTGCTACAATCTGTAATGGGTTCATCATTAGTTGAAGAATCATTAAAACTAAAGATAACAAACTTCGACTGGTACCACGTACTTAGCTTGTAGCGCGGCAAAAGCTTTTACTACTTTGTCTCTAATCGCGTGAAATAAGACTCGAGCTTCTGCTCTTTGTGTGTTATCGAATTGACTGTATGTTGACCGTAGCAATTTAGTAGTTGCATTAAAGTGATTAATTAAGGTATCCCTAATTTCGGCTCGTACAGTTTCAGACTTAGGTACTTCTTTCTTTATCGCGCGTTTGGATTGACTCACTGTTGATTCTTTTAATAGTGTCAACTGCCGTCTAATATCATCCCAAGATGATGACATCTATGGTCTCTTTGACAGTAAAATATAAGAGGTAGAGTCCAGTGGTTTTTAGAGTGTCACTAGGGGAGTAAAGGGTGGGAAACGTAAAATTGTCGCATAATCGTTTAACTCGTAATAGCAATTAGTGAGCAGCAAAGTCAAAGTAGTTATAAATTTTACGATAATTCAAGATTCAAGTTTATATCTTAGTTCTTAGCATAATTAAGTTGTAATTAATCCTTAGTCTAGATGATTTTTATTTAATTTTAGCTTAGATTTACGTGGGATAAGATAGTATATTAAAGTGCTTGTATATACGCAATTTGCAATTATTATACTCGCTAAGCATGGGAGAGAATAAAATGCAAAACTTACATTATTGTCCATTCCTTTTAGCGATAGGGGTACGGGTGTCATATCGGAGAACTACACTGTCACTAACACTGACCACTGACGCACTGACTTGTAAGTTCCTGAGGTGCAGCTAATGTCTGGGTTGTTGTGCTGGCCTAAAGGTCTTGGAGCGGGTCCTGGTACTGCCTGGGAGCTGGTGCCGGTGCAGGTGCTGGAGCTGGTGCCAGTAGGAAACGTTGGATGCCTTGGAGTGCCGGTACAGCTTGCGGTATGGTCATTGTTGAAATCGCGTATCCTCTTTGTATGTTCCTTTTGACATTTCTGCGGTACATTTGGAACATTTTTAGCAGGAACAGGGCAGTTAGGAGTCCTAGGATCGCGTACAGTACGACTTTCACATCCTTGGTGACGTTGTACTCCTGGTTCTCAACAATGAAGTTGGAGTTTACTACGCCGCTTTCGTGTAAGTCTTGAGTGCTCGACTTGGTGTTGCCCATCTCTTCTAATGGTCAGGATACTTCCACTTAACGTCCACTATGATTCCACTGGCAGGATCGCCATGTAATGTCCTCTTATTACCGAGGACATTCTTGAAAGAAACTCGGAGAATAATTTGAAGTAACGATGATTTATTGTTGATTTCATATAACTCGGTTTGCGGTCTTTTACATACTGTAGTTTAAATGATACTTTTTGAATCGATCACTGCGACTGTTAACATGAGTACTCAGCGTTCAACTGACGATCGCATATCTACAGGTGAGCTGCCTTTCGTTCAGTCACCTGTTGACAAAGCATAATTGGAAATATGGTATTGAACGGATGTGCGATTGTCGTTGTCCGCGTAGGTATTGCTAAGTTAGATAATGCGTACTTAGCTATTTGTGAAATAAACGATAGGTTAATGTACTTAATTAAGTGTCTTTTACTTGAGGTCATAGAAGGGCATTACACCACCCCTCCTAAATGAGCGGACTCCGATATTGACGCGGAGTCTGCGAGAGCTACTTGACCTCGAGTAAAGAGCTGCAATAAGCCATAAAAATGCGTGATTATCCTATATAAAATATGGTAGATATATTAAGTATAAACACATGTTAAAATATTGAGTTATATACATCATGAAATTGTTAAAAATTATTAAATCTATTATTATATTATATGAAATGTAGATTAAAATTATTAAAAAGAAAGAAAAGGAAGAATTGACAACAATCGAAATAAGATTGTTGTTTTATTGCGAGACTTCGTAACATTGTACGTGTTAAACGACGTTCGTCTCGGGTTGAGAACGAATTCTGCGTTCTGCACTTTTTGCTCTCCATGCTTTAATAATTGCGTTGCTTTGGGGTACAGCACTTTTAGAGGTTATCTTAACAACTGGGTCAATGAATACTAATGGTGTTAAGTGCAAAGTGCAGTGTTATTGTACTAATTATATTTGCAAAGGAGGTTGTAACTATTACTTAGGTATGTATGCTGTAATGCTATATCGAAACTTAACTTATATCAGATTGTTTTTGTGTTTGATAAATGTAGATAAAAATTCGTTTGAGTCAGCGTTCCTTATTCGTCGGTTATAATGCTTACGTTAAGGATAGGAGAGAGAGAAAAGGAGAGAAAATGGAATGGTAGGTAGATTTATATATTATATTATTAGCTTATTAGTTAAATTAATTTTTATTACATATATATTTATTTTTTTTATAGTGGTTAAGCTTCTTGAGCGTCCGTTGCGGGGCCGTATGGACGCACACGGTTTTTGTGAACCTTCGCTGTTTTTCCTTCATCATTCGAGATGACGCAATTCGGATCCTCTACTGTGGTAACTACAAATGGTCCTTTATACCATGGATCAAATTTACGTCTTCCTTCGTTTGTCAAGGTTACTAGGTCTCCGGGATTTATATTTAATGGTTTCGAATTTATGTTTACTTTTGAGTTTCTTTTTCGTTTTTCCATTTCAAGATGTTGCGCTACTCGTAAGTGAGCGTACTGTAATCTGTATCGGAGTTCCTGTTCGAACGCATCGATATTGTAACATGGTTCTATTTTACTGTTTCGAAGAGTATCTGGCAGATGAACCTGTCGGCCATATACTAATTCGAAAGGTGTGTAATTATGGTACGTGCTTGGTGTTGTATTATAGCAAAATGCGTAGTAGTGTATCCAGTTATCCCAGTCATTGTGAAATTCATTGATATACATTCGAAGGAATTCATTCAGTACTCTGTGATTACGTTCACAGCCTCCGATTGTTTGGCTGTGGTATGCTGTAGATATTTTGTAGGATATACCGAGTAATCGAGTCAGGTTCTCGAGCACCTGGTTCTTATACTCGGTTCCCATGTCTGTCCGAATTTCTTTCATTGGTCCGTATATTAGGATGAAATGCTTTACTAAGTTTTCCGCGATTGTATTGGCTTCTTTATTGGGTATAGGGATAACTACTACGTATTTTGTTAGTTCGCATTGAACCGTAATAGCATATTTGTTATCTTGTATGGTTGTTGGGAGTTTACCGATTGTATCTATACACACAATATCGAACGGTTGCTGTGGGGTTGGTGTTAATATTAATGGTTCGGGTTTTCTTATTTTACTTTTATTTATTTTACATTGGTGGCATTGTTGTGTAAAGTTTGCAACGTCTCGTGACATGCCTTTCCAAATGTAAGTAGATCTAAGCTTCTTCAGAAGTCTTTTTTGACCGTTATGACCACCCAGCAGCGGATCATTATGATGCTGTTTTATTAGGTGTTGTTTTTCCGCATTAGTCTCTACTTTTTGTCTAGCCCTGATGAGTATGATGCTGACTTTTGTTAAATAATGATTACTTTCCTCTTTCAGTATATTTGGAGTGCACTCCTTGAAAATTTGGTCGTTAAGACACAGTTTAACTTTTTTTATTTTCATATCGCTGGCTATTTTATTTAGCTCAGGCAGAACTAGCGCTAGAGCTGTTCTGCCATTAGCGACTGGGATGGTTCTGCGCGCGATGAACCTACCCTTATGCCTCAGTGACATCCTTAGATGTGTGGGCGTTAACTGAAAGCTTAATAGTGGTATTTTTATTACCTCAGCATTATTAAGGGCCTCATAAGCTTTGGGCTCTGTGATTGCATTATTTACGGGGTTGTTACTCTTTTGGGGCTGGTCGGAAGATCGAGACTTTGATCGAGTTACTACTAGTACATTACTGACATTTTTTGCTATGGACTTAAGCTCGTCGATTGTGATGCGTGACAAGGCGTCTGCACATACGTTTTGTTCGCCTTTTACATATTGGATGTCGAAGTTGTATTCTTCGAGGTCCAATCTCATACGCGTTAACTTAGATGTTGGGTCTTTCATGGAAAATAAGTATATAAGTGGTCGGTGATCTGTTTTGACTGTAAATTTAGTTCCGAAAATGTAGCAATGAAAATATTTTATTGCCCAATGTACTGCGGTCAGTTCTTTGAGGATTGTGGGCTTGTGTGATTCGCCTTTAGTAAATGATCTGGATGCGTAGGCTATAGGTAGATCGTTTCCATTGAAATTTTGAGAGAGAATAGCACCGCATGCATAGCCTGAGGCGTCTGTTGTTATTGTGAATGGTTTCGAAAAGTCGGGGTATTGCAGGACTTGCGGTGATGTTAGTGCTGCTTTTAATTTGATGAAAGAATCTTGACATTCCTTGGTCCATTCAAACTTCACGTTTTTTCTCGTAAGCTGATTTAAAGGTGCTGTTAACTCTGCAAAATTTCTGATAAACCTGCGGTAATAATTTACAAACGCGACGAACCGTTTAACTTCGCCCGCTGCAGTCGGTACGGGGTATTTTTTGATGGTGTCATATTTCGTTTCGTCAGGTAAAATACCTTTATCGGTTATCTTGTGGCCTAAATATGTAACTTCATTACGAAAAAATTGACATTTGCGCGGGTTAAGTTTTAAATTGAATTTTCGACACGTTGCGAACACCTTTTGCAAATTTGACAAGTGGTGGTCTGTTGAACAGCCAATAACAATCAGATCATCCATGTATAAAAATGCTCTTTCTGGAGTAATGCCTGCGAAAGCTATTGACATCATCCTCTGAAAGCTATTTGGGCTAACTGACAAACCAAAAGGCAATCTCTTAAATCGGAAAGATCCAGCATCTACGCTAAATGAAGTTACGTCTCTAGATTTTTCGTCGAGTGGGATTTGGTGAAAACCAGATATCAAATCTAGCACTGAGAACCATTTGGCTCTTCCTAGTTGATCTAGAATATCTTCTATTCGTGGTAAAGGAAATTTATCGGCTAATAATTTTTTATTAAGCTGTCTGTAATCAATAACTAAACGCCACGCTTTTTCGCCATTTTGTGATTTTTTAGGAACTAGAAGAACTGGACTATTATACTCCGAGACTGATGGTTCTATAATATCGTGTTGTAAAAGTTTGTCTACCTGCCTGTTTAATTCGTCTTTTTGAGTGTGCGGTGATCTATAGTTCTTTACATATACTGGTTTTTTGTCTGTAAGTCGTAATTTTTGTTTGTAGAAATTGTTGACAGTAACGTAATCAGAATCTAATGTAAAAACGTCCGTGTATTGTTCGCAAAGTGACATCACTTTGTCCTTCACGTAATCCGGTATTCCCTCGGTGTTGATTTCTTTACGGAATTTGTCTAAACGGTCGACGTTATCGTCTGTTAGTTTGTATATGTGAAAGTTGCGTAGGTCAGTTGTGTTGACTTTAATATTTTTTATTGTCACTGGGTTGTCGTTTGTATTTAGTAGTTTAATGAGTGGAGATTTGTTTGAGACTATCGTTCGAGCTATGAATACACCTGGATGTATTTCGTCATTAGTTACTACTGCGTCGTTTGTTAATGTTTTAAGTTTAGGGACAGGTCTAACAACTTCACATCTTGGTGGTAAGATTATTGTCTCGTCGTCGGGTCCACTAGAAATTGGGAGTTGTAACTTCTTGCGTCCTACTTGAACTGTCATGCACCAATTATCGTAATCTAATATACACTTGTACTTAGTAATAAAATCTCGACCTAGTATTGCATCTGATGGTATGGGAAAATCGGATGGGACTATCTGAAAAGTGTGTTTTACTTCATGTCCCTTGAGAAAAATTTTTGTACTCATTGTACCTAATGATTGTACTGCGCCACCTGTTACTCCTTTAATATTTGTTTTATTTGACTCATCTAAAATTTGATTGGGGTCTAATTTTGATTGTTTAAATATGGATATATCTGCCCCAGTGTCAATTAGAAATGAACAGTCTAAATGGGACATAGCAGTAGTAAGTACGATTGAGTTTGAAAATGAGAGATCAAAATGATAAATATTCGCATCAGATTTTCCCTTAACCTCCGTTACTGGGGGTCTCGGCCGTTTCCCTGGTCGGGTTCCATTTCATCGTTGTTTTCCGATGAAAGGTTATATACCCGGGTCGCGTTTCTGTGACCTCGTGAACGATTTCCACTGCCGCGGATTCGTTGACTGCCGCGATAGTTATAATAGGATCTATTTAAATTCCCTTGACCTTGGCTTTGGCGGCCTCTCGAGCTTATCGCACCACGATTATTGCGAGTATTATTATTGTTATGATTACCTCGACCACGATAATTATTACGATAAAAAGATGGTTGATTTCGTGTATAGAAAATACTAGACGAAGATGTTGGCTGTGTTGGACTAACGCTTATGAATTTAGTGAGAGCGTCTTGGATGGTGGAGAAATTTCCAGCTTCCATTACTATACTAGCTCTCTCTGATGTTGTATTTTTGATTATGGTTCGTACTGTATGTTCAGTGGCGTATTTGGTCGCCACCGCAACTGGTACACCCTCAGCTATATAGGCTTTTTGAAGTTTTTCCGCCAATATCTCCATTTCTGCCGCGTATGCATTAATGTCTTTGTGGTTCTGTTTGCAGTTAGATAATTTAGTTGCAAGCGACTGAGAACTTTCAGTTTGAATTCCTGATTGCAGTTTAAGAATTATATTGTCTAAGGTATTTTCATTTGTAATAAGGTCCCTCGCCTTGCCCGTTAAGCGAGTCTTAACGAACGCAATGGCATTGGGGCCATGATCATTGGAGATTGTTTTCAGCAATTCTAGTGCATCTATGAATGCACGGAGTTTGTTTGGTGAGCCATCAAATTCTGCTGGAAGAATTTGACTGGCAAGCTTGAAAAATTCAATGTTTGATAGAGGCATATTCGCAGTTTGAATTTCTTCGTCTGAATCAGATTCAGCTAGAGAAGAACTCGGATCTATATCCGTTAGCCAGTCGACTGGTACCACGTACTTAGCTTGTAGCGCGGCAAAAGCTTTTACTACTTTGTCTCTAATCGCGTGAAATAAGACTCGAGCTTCTGCTCTTTGTGTGTTATCGAATTGACTGTATGTTGACCGTAGCAATTTAGTAGTTGCATTAAAGTGATTAATTAAGGTATCCCTAATTTCGGCTCGTACAGTTTCAGACTTAGGTACTTCTTTCTTTATCGCGCGTTTGGATTGACTCACTGTTGATTCTTTTAATAGTGTCAACTGCCGTCTAATATCATCCCAAGATGATGACATCTATGGTCTCTTTGACAGTAAAATATAAGAGGTAGAGTCCAGTGGTTTTTAGAGTGTCACTAGGGGAGTAAAGGGTGGGAAACGTAAAATTGTCGCATAATCGTTTAACTCGTAATAGCAATTAGTGAGCAGCAAAGTCAAAGTAGTTATAAATTTTACGATAATTCAAGATTCAAGTTTATATCTTAGTTCTTAGCATAATTAAGTTGTAATTAATCCTTAGTCTAGATGATTTTTATTTAATTTTAGCTTAGATTTACGTGGGATAAGATAGTATATTAAAGTGCTTGTATATACGCAATTTGCAATTATTATACTCGCTAAGCATGGGAGAGAATAAAATGCAAAACTTACATTATTGTCCATTCCTTTTAGCGATAGGGGTACGGGTGTCATATCGGAGAACTACACTGTCACTAACACTGACCACTGACGCACTGACTTGTAAGTTCCTGAGGTGCAGCTAATGTCTGGGTTGTTGTGCTGGCCTAAAGGTCTTGGAGCGGGTCCTGGTACTGCCTGGGAGCTGGTGCCGGTGCAGGTGCTGGAGCTGGTGCCAGTAGGAAACGTTGGATGCCTTGGAGTGCCGGTACAGCTTGCGGTATGGTCATTGTTGAAATCGCGTATCCTCTTTGTATGTTCCTTTTGACATTTCTGCGGTACATTTGGAACATTTTTAGCAGGAACAGGGCAGTTAGGAGTCCTAGGATCGCGTACAGTACGACTTTCACATCCTTGGTGACGTTGTACTCCTGGTTCTCAACAATGAAGTTGGAGTTTACTACGCCGCTTTCGTGTAAGTCTTGAGTGCTCGACTTGGTGTTGCCCATCTCTTCTAATGGTCAGGATACTTCCACTTAACGTCCATTATGATTCCACTGGCAGGATCGCCATGTAATGTCCTCTTATTACCGAGGACATTCTTGAAAGAAACTCGGAGAATAATTTGAAGTAACGATGATTTATTGTTGATTTCATATAACTCGGTTTGCGGTCTTTTACATACTGTAGTTTAAATGATACTTTTTGAATCGATCACTGCGACTGTTAACATGAGTACTCAGCGTTCAACTGACGATCGCATATCTACAGGTGAGCTGCCTTTCGTTCAGTCACCTGTTGACAAAGCATAATTGGAAATATGGTATTGAACGGATGTGCGATTGTCGTTGTCCGCGTAGGTATTGCTAAGTTAGATAATGCGTACTTAGCTATTTGTGAAATAAACGATAGGTTAATGTACTTAATTAAGTGTCTTTTACTTGAGGTCATAGAAGGGCATTACACCTTCTTATTTAATGTTATCTTAAATTCTATCTTATTTAATTCATTTACACTTATTTAAGCTCGGCTCGCGGCCTACTACTAGCCGGTGCTCCAATGCAAATTACAGCCATACACATACGCGTTTAATCCTTCCGCTGCCGGAAGTCGATTATTTTCCCATTATTTTCCATATCTTTCGGTTGACCAATAAAGACTTTTTGGTGAGTTTTGAATTTTCAACCCTATAACGATCCATATAAAATGGCAATTTCAAAAGGCCATATCTATGTAACGGATTATTTCTTAAACCAATAGTTGTTATTTTTGAGCTAGTTTCAGTAAAATTGAAAAAAAAAACAATTGGTGGTCTTATGTAACGAATCAACCCAGTGTTTTTTTACGCTTTGTACTACAACAATTCTGTGACATTTTCATGTTTTCATTTTAACAGTCTGTCAATTTACAATTTTCTTCAGTTCATTGATTACTTTTTGTTGTAAAAATTTTCTGACTATGAGACAGGATGAAAATTCTGCACTTAATCGACAAGAATACCCTGGCGGCGTACTCCGCGTCTCCCGAGAGTTTAAACCTACTTGGTGAGAATATTCAACGATTACTCTTAATCTTTATTTCAATTTGGATTTGGGATGTGCAAGGTTTCCTAACGAAAGTTTACTGAACTGAAGTTTATTGTTTTCTGTATTAGGAGAGCGAGAGAGGAAAATTGCTTCGGAGAATTTCGCCTGGAACGAGACTCACGTTCGACCTTTGGCTGATTTCGCAGTAGAGTCCATTTCTCGTTACTTCGAGAAGCTGCGACTACTCGATGAATTGCCTTGTGAAGATAAGGCTTACCTGTTGGAGATATTGCCTGTGGATTTGCCGTTAGACTGCGCTGTTCCGAACGTGGAAGTAAGGAATTAATGTAGCTTTCGCCTCAGCTTAATGGACATGGAAATTTGATATTTTCATTATAATACTAGATTCATCTTACTGAACCACGCCAATTTTAACCGTCTCTTTTCTTAGTGAAAGAGGACAAGTGTAAATTTAGAAAAGTAATACTGGTGATTGTACGCTAGGTACGGCCGCACAGATTTTAACAGTTAACAGTTAATATTACATTAACTTTGGAAAATCAATACTTATTGCAAAAAAAATACTGAAAAACTTCGCTACAATTGGACACTTTTGACATACAGTTTTTAAACATTCCAATGAGGTGACTTTATCAATTTAGTGATAATAGCGAAATTGGGCTATCGATTTATCCACTGTTTCCAACCTTCCGCCATACTGGTATTTTTCTGACATCTGAACCACAAGAATAAATATAGGAACCGGATGGATGACGAGTTTAGATGCTTTGAAGTCCTAAATCCCTGCGTTTCAGAGGCGTACCAATATTTCTGTTCTAAGTATTAATAAAAAGATTATTATAACGAAAAAGTGACAAGATTTTAGTATTACTATTATTTGTTTATATTATTATTACTATTTGATATATGGTAGCACTACAACTATAGTCACGAACCTCAGATGATCACGGGGCCACAATTATCTTTCTGGTTCCTACACTTATCAATTCTACAATTCTTCGGCATCTTGTATATTTTCTATTTTCGCAAAATATAGTTTATCGTTGCACAAATTTCAGATATTTGCTCATACGAGAAAAGAAATCTGGCATCTAACGCTATGAGCTGACGCGAATCTGTCATGCCCGTGACGACCACTCTGATTGTGTATTATGTGCACGGATTAAATATCGGACGAGGTCCAACCTCTTGACATAAAATTCTAATTTTCGCGTTTTCGTTCGGTCATTTACGCCAGATGGCGCAATAGATTGCCCGACCTAAAGTCACTAGATGAGGAACGTACCGCAATTCATATCCCCACGTGTTAAAGAGAGAAGTACATTTTCGGACACAATATGGTGGATTACATCTACAATCTACCTGTTCCATGTCTATTGTTGTGTTTTGTGGGTTGATGGTTATGTGTCATATTTGTTTAATAGTTATTTAAGCCACAAGGAATGTAAAGACGTTTTACCATTCGAGGCAAGTGGATACGAGCCGAGGCGAAGCCGAGGCTTGTCATTTGCCGAGGATGTTAACAGTCGATACATTCCGTGTGGCTTATTAAATTTTCCACGCTGCCATTGAAAATTTCCTCATAATTCCTCAAAAAATGAAATGTTTGATTTAGTTTGGACGTACGTCACTCTGACATAAGTTGACTGACACACGTCAGACTTACACTGACATATGCGTAACTAGGGATAAATCAACTTGATTTACTCTTTTGATTTTCCTAGGAATGTAAATGACATTATTTACATTCCGTCGTCAGGGAAAAATAATATACGAATGTTATTTGCCATTTTCATGCAACGTATCTATGCATATAAGAGCGATTTACAATAGCGGCAGCGTGAAAATTAATTTTCATGTACATTATTTTCTCGTGAAATTTAATTTGAACTTTTTTGGAATAAAAATGCCAAGTTGTATCCTATCTTGTAAAAATGGAAGCAAAAATAGATGGAATGTATTCTCGAAATCAATTCAAATTGAAGGTGTATATGCAACAAATGTAAGAGAATCTGAAAATGGAATTTGTGGCTCAGCCGGGATTCGAACCCGGGTCTCCCAATTTCGCGTCAGGTTTAATTTAATTTCCCGACGCGAAATTGGGAGACCCGGGTTCGAATCCCGGCTGAGCCACAAATTCCATTTTCAGATTCTCTTACATTTGTTGGAAGCAAAAATAGGTTATTTCGATTGCCTACATGTAAAGGTTTCTTTTTTTTTTTCAATTAGGTGAGATAAATAAATATTAGGTAAAGACAACATTAATAAAACGAGTCTCTGGATAAATCTTATAGGTAGGAAATATATTCGTTTTATTTTGATTATGAAGATTGTCGAAATGTAGAATTCGAAACGAGCAAATTTTTGTTTTCTATTTTGAATTTGTCGCGGCGTGGCGCAGACACAAAATATGGCGGCCCATTGCGATACTTTTCACATTTAGTGACTTTAGCCTGACCATGTGCGGCTATTCAAGTGAACAGGGCCTGCGTCCTGTCACCAATATGGTACGTCAAATAATCGTTAGTTTAAGAACGACCTAAAAACAGAGAAATAGAGAGGGGGAGAACGCTCATCAACCTGCGCGAACAGCGGAATATTGAAGGCCGCCATTTTGACCCATTGGGCAGGAATGCCAACAACCGTCTAGGGATTTTGCTTAATTTTACCTAGTTGATTTTAGATTTTGCGCGGTAAAATTTAAAAACGAAATACAGTACTGTTAGAAAACAGTAATTTATTGATATTGACAACAATAAACATTAATTTTATTTAATGTTGTTAGAAAACAGTGACTTATTGATATTGGCAATATTATTATTTATTGTCTTTTTTACATAGTAGTACAGAATCATATACAAAATTCTTCTATGTAAATGCGAAAATAAAAATATACATTGAATATACTATGTATCCTACAGGGGTTTAACAAAAACCGTGTGTAGGGTGGCGCTTAAAACTAGACCGTTTTAATTACTAAAACTAATTATTACATTTCTAATTGTACACTTATTTGGTAGTAATTACATTTTATAGCAAATTACTATTTTACTTCTTTTATGTATTCTATTCATATTAACTGTACTTATTAAGCATTTTTAAGTTATCTTTAAAGCTTTAGTATTTGATTTATTTTCATCTTGTAATGTACTAGCCTTTATTCACTCCGAGTAACATATCATTATTATCTTTGCATATTTTTATGTATCTACTCATTAACACATGGGAAATATCTTTATAGCACTTCTCCAAATGTAAAAGGGCCCCTTCTGACAAGCTTGTGTTCGTTTTCAAATCATCAACCATAATTCTTAATGTTGTGATCTTTCTTTTTAGTTTTTTAATGTCTTCAGTTGCAATAACATACAACTTTTTCTTGATTTGGATTGCACTTTTCGCAGTTCTGTATATTTTTCTTTTGAATTTCCCAGGAGACACGCTAAAACAGTTAAATTAATGTTATATGTTAAGTACTTTGAAAGAACAAAAAACCTGTAGTTATGAATAGTTTGAATAAATTTGATGCGTTTTCCTTTTGTACTACTGTCTGTACTGCGGGAACTGCTTTGACCTGATGCCTCACTGCAACATAAAATTGTCACAATTTTGCTGCTGTTAGCTATGCTAATTCTTTACCTTCGTGATCTTTTTAGTGCAGATTTTTCTATTGAAACATCGGAAGAAGAGCTTGACGATAGTTTCGACACTTGCAATTCATTGTCCCCATGCAAATTAGATGGTCCTGGAAATTCCACTATTGACTGGAGATGTAATGATGGTAAGGCATTAAATTTTAGTCGACATTTCTGCTTGCTTTTAATAAAATCGCTCTCCTTGAAATGTTTCGAACAAACGAATTTGTTTTCTGACCACTGCCAAGTATTTGGTTTCCCCATTTCTGCCCATCTTTTAAAAATAGGTCCTTGCTACAATCTGTAATGGGTTCATCATTAGTTGAAGAATCATTAAAACTAAAGATAACAAACCGATGAAAAGTAATTGCTTCAAGTTTAAAACGTCTTGTACTCGTACAACCATCCGCGGCGCACGACATAATTACTGTTCAAAAACACTAATTAATTAAAAACTGATTGAAATGTACCTATCATAGATAAATGTTTGTTTATATGGTTAGGTTAGGTTAGGTTAGGTGAAAAATATACACAAATTCACACACAGAACACATTATATTCACAATTCACAAATGAGATGGGTCAAAATGGCTGCCACCATGGTGTCCCTCGGTATTTTGATGCGCAGAAGGTTCATGAGCGTTCTCCCCCTCTCTATTTTTCTGCCTAAAAACAACCCATTCTACTCGTCATATTCACGGCATTTTTGATCATTCAAAAAATATTTGATGTCATTGTGAGTCAGTTCAACTTCAATGGAAGATTTTCTTAGATTAAGATAGCCAAATCATCGGCGAAAGCCATTAACTTAACATTTTCTGATACTTTTAAATGAAGAACATCATCATAAAGGATATTCCATAATATTGGTCCCAAAGCGGAACCCTGAGATACCCCCATATTTATTTCTACCATTTCTTCACCTGAACCTGTTAAGAGTTCTTTGTGAAAGCTGTCCTCTATGACCTATGATATTTATTAAATATCTATTTACGAGTATAACTGGAATGCACTGAACAACTCAATATCCATAGTATATTGTGCCAATATTGATGGAATTTTTTAACATACGGAAGAGCAAAAAGTTTATTAATAACAGTAAACATAAAAAAAATACTGAACAGAACACTAACGATTGTCCAAGACGTTGTTAGAATATTGTCGCGACCTAATTAAGCAGCCGAGGTCATTGTAATTTCCGCGAGTTACCGACCTGCAATTACAAGTCTTGCAATAATTATAATCCGCTCCGCGGTTATCAAACTTTAGTTCACCTGTAATTGCAAATTTTCATACAAGTCATTTCCGCTTCTCGGATATCGACCTTAGCGACAGGTTCACTAATTAATCAGGTGAATACAAGTGCTAAATCGTCTATTCGGCAGTCTTTACGTGTTCAACAGACCGCCGAATACGCGATTTGAAAATTATAAATTCAAAGAACAATATCGATCGGGGCTTTTGGCTTTTTTGGTCGCCAATTAGTGAGTGGTTCGCCAAGGGTCGCACGTCCGACGTCTGTCCTCGCCTCCCCGAAAATACCCATGTAAGAGCCCCTTCTTTTATGTAACATTTTTCTTGCCTTAACTTGTTTAATTCTCTTCATTTTTATTTGTTTTCGTTTTGTTTTCATTTATTCTTTTTTTTTTCTTTTTTTTTTCCACATCCCCTGTACGCTGAAAATAAATTTATATTTCCCTAACTGATTTCTTTTCTCCACCTCGAGCTACGCCCTAGCACGCTCTCAGGGTGACTTCATCCCCTGGACGCGACAATATCAAGCAATATGATGAAAATAGTATATTAAAGTATGAGTGGATATTGAGCTCTTTCAAACACGCGCGAGTTTTCGAGCACGACGGCGTAGCCGGAGTGCTCGAAATAGAGCAAGTGCTTGAAAGGGCAGTTATCCACGAATACTTTACGCGATTTTTTTGTTATTGGAACCATTTTTTATACCAAAACCAAATGCATACCCAATATGATTAATTTGAATGACACTCGGGACGCTTCGTGACGGCTCGTCGCACGTCGTGCCACCAATCGGCTTGCCCCGCTCCGGCCAAAAACGCTCTGTTATTGGTTGATATGGCCGTTGTTGATATGTTTCCATGGCGACTTTAAAACACGCGCGTGCGAAAAAAACCCGATTTACGCACGCCAAAGCATGTTTTATTAGTATATTAAAGTATGAGTGGATATTGAGCTCTTTCAAACTCGAGCGAGTTTTCGAGCACGACGGCGTAGCCGGAGTGCTCGAAATAGAGCAAGTGTTTGAAAGAGCAGTTATCCACGAGTACTTTACGCTATTTTTTTTATTGGTACCATTTTTTATACCAAAACCAAGTGCATACCCAATATGATTAATTTGAACGACACTCGTGACACTTCGTGACGGCCCGTCGCCCGTCGTGCGACCAATTGGCTCGTCCCGCTACGGCCAAAGACGCTCTGTTATTGGTTGAGATGGCCGTTGTTGATACGTTTCCATGGCGACTTTAAAACACGCGGGTGCGATAAAGCTCGATTTACGCACGCCAAAGCATGTTTTAAATAGGCAAAATAGCGTACCAATAAAAAAAAGTATATTAAAGTATGAGTGGATATTGAGCTCTTTCAAACACGAGCGAGTTTTCGTAGCCGGAGTGCTCGAAATAGAGCAAGTGTTTGAAAGAGCAGTTATCCACGAATACTTTACGCGATTTTTTTTTTATTGGTACCTACCTTTGAAATCATAAATATTGTAAAATTACCAAAATACCCAATATAATTAATTTGAACGACACTCGGGACGCTTCGTGACGACCCGTCGCACGTCGTTCAACCAATCGGCTTGTCCGGCTACGGCCAAAAACGCTCTGTAATTGGTTGATTTCGTCGTTGTTGACACGTTTCCATGGCGACTTTAAAACACGCGCGTGCGAAAAAGCCCGATTTACGCACGCCAAAGTATGGTTCTGAGAGAGACGGTTGTTAAGGTTCGACGTACGAGCTAACATATATGGACGGAGCAGTAAAACATTTACTACTAGCGGTCGGTAATGGACAATTACATAACAGATAACAAATAGTTCGGTCGGTTTAAAACAAATCGGCGGTGACGTTCACAATTATATTTATCGGTCGGTAGTGCGTTCACAATCGGACGGTAATAATTAATTCGGTCGGTAACGTTCACAGGTACATATAATTCGGTCTGCGGTACTCTCACAATCGGACGGTAATAATTAATTCGGTCGGTTTGATCGGTCGGTAACGCTCACAATTACAAATACGACAATTACATATATCAGTCGGTAGGACAGAAACACAACGGATAAATGCTAATAACGGACGGTTTGTCACAGACAAGTAATGGCTCTCACCTTGGATTAATCAGGCAGAGAACAATGGAGGGGGACGAGTGGCTCATATTCATTTAGTCTTGATAATTAAACGATGGTAGATTGAACATCGTCTGATCGGCCGCCATCTATTTGAGATAGGTTCGATTTTACGATTAATTGTACGGTGGGTAGTCTACTCTCAACTCTCTAAAAATCGGCTTCGTTACAACAGTTATATCTATCATCAAATAGAAATATTTTTCAACAAATATAAAAATGCAATTATAGACACTTCACTAACCTTTCAGATGTTTAAGATACATTATATTAATTATTTCAATATGTTGTAAGTTGCCATAATATTTTTTTCAAAAATGATACTGGCAATACGAATGCGGAAATATCACATTTAGTTTTTTGTTTTAAGTGCATGAAGAACGTAGGGAGTTTTGAAATATTTCATTTTATTACATTATTAATATATAATTACATATGATTTATCTACTTTGCGTTACATAATGATCTCATTATTACACCGAAAGTAGTGTAATAATATTCATATTGTTACACTATAGTCCAGTAAATAAAGGCCGGAAAACCGCCGAACCTTGACATCACATAGATACCGGACTTTTATTTTTTTAACTTGTAGGTATATTAGTACATTAATTCGTGAAAAAATGTCCACCGGGAAATGTGCGGAAGGGGCTGGAATATGGCTTCTTGGTCCTAAAATCCGTTTTTCCCGAATATTTTCCCCGATATTGGCCAAAATATAACACTGAGACACTTTATATTTGAACACAAAAGAAGAGCAGTGTATTAGCTACAAAAATGATCCTTATCATTTTTGTCAAAAGTGTAACCGTTTCCGAGATAGCCAAGCCCAAGCTTAGCCTGGATTTCAAGCTGCTGCGCCGCGTCTCGGAAAGCACGCTCCGTGAGTGTAGGCATGAGCGGGCGCACAAATTGTCCCATAACTTGGACGTAAAGAAACTGCACACCCTATTTACACCAAGCATTAGAGCTCAAAAACATACCCGATTGTGACAAAATTCTAAGGAGGTAGCGACTTATGCCATCTTTTAGGGAATTTAATGAGGATTCTTATTTTCAAGTTTTCAACATCAGATTTAACCGACAACTATTTTTTTTATTAACAATTTAACAAGAAAAACGTGTTTTTTTTTTCGTTTTTCTTTAATAGCAACGAGCGTATCGAAGTAGTGACAACGGTGTCAACAGACAATTTGTAGGTAGTAAAAAGACGAAGAGAATGAGGTGAAAGTCAACCCAATCGGATAATTATAAAAGGAGAAAATTTGGAAAAACCAAAATAATTTTCAATTTTTGAAAAATTCATAACTCCGCGAGTTTTCATGCTGGTGAAAAATGCTTCCGAACTTAAGTGGCTATCAGAATGAAGTTATCATGTGCACAAACTAAGCGCTGTTCGATTAATAGTTTACTCAAAATCACCTGTTGAATATTCAGGGGGCCTTTTTTTCGAGAAGGCTGGATGCTCGGTGGGTAGTGCAATTCCAATTTCTGAAAAAGATTCCGAAAGAAGAGCTCGCACACTACAAGGCCTCTATTCCAGTTTTTTTAAAAATTTATGTGAAGTGGGTGTAAAATGCCCTCAAACATGGCATGAGTCGGCCGAGCGCCCGAAATTAGCGGAGGAGTGAGGGCATCGCTGCCGCGAGGGGAAGCGTATACATATATGGTAATAGAAGCGATATACGCTTCTAAAAATTAGATTAAAAAATTTAAAAAAAAATATTAAAACTGGATGCAGTAATATATTATTATTAAAAGAAATGTAAAACAAAATACCACAATAAACAAATTATTCTTGAAAAACAATAAACGCCACAAGAAAAAACGCCGCTGTAACGAATGCACGTGCAACATGCCAGTCGGCACAGAAACGCCTGTTCACGTGATTTTATGACTCTCTGTGTTGGCCGATCCGAGTTTAGATTAAGTTCTTTGCGCTTCTGGATAATTTGTTTTAGACTGAAAACGTCGTTAATGCACGATCTTCCTTTACGAAAGCTCGCTTGCTCTTCCAATAGTATAGCGTCCGAGATAGTTCGAAATCTCTCATTAATATATAGTTTATAAGCAGCAATTAGGAGACTAATACCCCTATAATTCTCTGTTTTATTTCGTTGTCCTTTTTTGAACAGAGAAACAACTTTGCGAGTCTCCAGTCGTCTGGGATATCAAGATTTATCCAGCACATATTAAATAGGTGTAGTAGTCGTAGGTGTAGGAACATGCCACCATATTTTATCAGTTCAGAGTTGATACCATCTGGTCCAGGTGCTTTTCTATCCTTAGTTTTTCTTAGTGCATTTTGCATTTCTGTCATCTATTGCATCTATGCCAGTGGTATCTGTTTTTTCACATCTTTATATATCTTGTTATATCTTGTTTTGTTACTTCGTACCATAGTTTCCGATAGTGTTCTATCTATTCTTCCTGTGATATTATATTTAGTTGTGCTATATCTCTTTCTGTTTTATTTAGGTGTTTCACCATTTTATACGCAAATTCTTGCCGTCCATGGACATCATTCTCTACACGACTTATAAAGGTATCCCATGATGTGATGTGTACTTGTCTCACTATTGATTTCGTTCTGTTTCTTGCTTCTTATGTAAATCTTTGCTCCTTCAGATTTTTCTTGGAGATATTTCCTATATGCTTTGTCCTTATGCTCAATGGCTTCCTTTATCTCATCATTCCATATCATCAGTCCTCTCTTCCTTCTGTTCTTTGTTCTCTTGCTCAGCACTTCATTACTTATCTGTTGTATAGTTTTTAATGTTTGCCCACTCCTCTTTTATATTGTCACTTGTTGGAGTTTGGTCACAGTATATATAATTCTAACAGTATGGTCACTTCTTTGATGTCTACGAAAAAACCGGCGTTTTTTTTCGAGTGGTCGTAAAGTAATAAAAACATCGTTATCCCGGCAAGTTCGTACAGCGGGAGAGGTACGACGACGAGAGGTGGGCCCTCTCGGTGGGCAAGTTCGTAGACCAAGGGAAGTGGGACGAGGAGAGGTGATGGGTGTTCGAACACGCCCAAGTGACTGTACTGTTAGAATTTAATATACTGTGGTTTGGTTAAGTAGCTGTGTTAGTCTATGTTGATTCAAACCTTTTATGCTTTCTTCTTGTAATAAATGTACTTTATTCAATTTTGCCATATAAATTGACGTTTATTGACGTCAAATCGAACCTATAAAGTCATTGTTTATTTTGTTTATTTAGGCAGCGGATTAATAGTTATTTATTCAATTTTGCCGTATAAAGTGACGTTTTATATGTTTAAAATTGTTTTCGTCGTTGTCAAGGTTGCGGCACTGAAGTTGTCATCTTGTCAAATTTTCTCTTCAAAATTGGACTTATACTCTTTCAAGAGATATACCGTTATTATGATTTTGACTCTTCAAGTGTTGCGGTTTTTCGTCAGTAATAAATAAAGATTATAATAATTGGACTCCTCACTGACCCATGCCGACAAAAACCGACCGTACTTACGATATTTAAAATGTATTAATATTTTGGATATTAATACATAGTTTCATAGGCATAGATATTATTTTATGTCCATTTTCGTATTTTCGTACATTGTTGTAACACGATAATTTGATAAAATGTAAGCCATTACTTTGCATTTAATTTAAAAAATTATTTCGCTTCAATGTTTGTTTCAATTTTCCGAATTCGACCGTTCGACCGAGGGTTCCTGGAACAATTTTAATTCGGTTTATTGACATTCGCAACGGGGATGCTATAAGCTATAAACAGCTTGATAAGTCAAAGTCATAAAAACGGTATATCTCTTGAAATACTATATTCCGCTAATCGTCAGTTTATACAGACCGATTCTACAGAGTCGCAGGATGGAATAAACGTGAGAGCGAGAGAAAGGCCATACATTTCTCGTTGGCTGAACAGAGAAACAACTTTTGCGAAGTTGCTAGCTCACGAAATATCTCAGTCATCCGCCTCGCAGGAGACGACCCGAGACCGAAAAGCGTAAAGCGATACGCGTTAGATGCTTGGACTTGGACTGCGGCCGGCAACGTTGCAAAACATCGTTCTCTGTCTCACTAACGAACTACTATAAGTTTCTCGTTTGCTCTTGTTGGATTGCCATCATGCGTTTCGATAGAAAACCTCCGTATATGGCAAAACTAAAAAACGTTGTAATCCACTCGCGGATACAATGAACGTTTAACTCCGCGATATTAACGCGCTTGCGGCTGCGCATTAAACATTTAAACGTTTAAACATATCGCTCGTTAAACGTTCATTTTATCCGCTTGTATAATAAATAACTATTATACATTGGTTCGGGTTTCTTGTTGTTTTTAACGGTATGCGACTTTTTCCATCTTGTCCATAATTGGATTTTAGATTTGACTAGGTGGTGGTCTGTGTTAAAATTTCTGCCTCTGTACACATGTGTGTCTACAACTCTGGGAGCCAATTTCTGAGAAACAGATCACATATCCTAGTGTAATAGGGAACGGGACCATGTGAATTTGCGTTTGTCTCTTTCACCCATCACGAGGATGTAATCGATTTTATCTTTTGTTATATGTCTTTGTAATTCTTTATTAAATATTTCGGATATAGCTTGTTTTCTTTCTTCTGGAGCGTAGGCACTTATAACTGTTAGATATTCTCTATCAAATTTTATTCTAACCGTTAGTATTCTTTCGTTAACAAAGTTACATTCTCGAATTTGGGTTTGTCATTTTCTGTCAACTAGGAGAGCCACCCCACAGCATGCTCTTTTCTTTTGACCAACAGCACTGTACCTATAGCATCACGTAGTCTTTTAATTTTCTTGTTCCTGTGAGTTTCCTTTTCGTTTCAGTTATCGCCGCTATATTTATTTTGTATTCCTTGAGGATGTTATTAAGTTCAGTTTCATTATTTCCAAGGCCCTGAATGTTCCAGATAGCAACGTTTAGAATATCCGTAATTCCTTTATTCTTGTCCATTTCGTAGCGGGGTCGTTTATCCGTGAATCCAACCATGTTCCGAAGCTCCGTGTAAAATGTGTGAGAGTTATGTTTTTCTACGCGAGTTGGCTACCAACAATATGCACAACCTTGTACCATGTAATGCCTCCATATGACCTCAAGTAAAAGACATATATTAAGAACATTAACCTATTGTTTTTTTTTCACAAATAGCTAACTACACATTATCATACATAGCAATACCTACTTAAACAACGACGATCGCACCTCCGGTCGAAACCATGTTTCCAATTCTGCATTGTCAACAGGCGACTGAACGAAATGCAGTTCACCTGCAGATATGCGATCTTGGGTTAAACGATGAGTACTAATTTAACAATAGTAGTGATCGAACCATTAGTATCAATTGAACAATGAATTGTAATAGACCATAAGCCGAGTTATGTATACCTATTCCTCAATAAATCATCGCGACATCAAATTACTCACCGAGTTTATTTCAACAAAGCCCTCGGTAATAAGAGAACTTTACATAGCGATCCTGCCAGTGGAATCATAAGATCCTATGACCCTGAGGGACTTTACAGCGTTACTTTACCCTAGAGGGCATTAAGTATAAGTAACCTGACCATTAGAAGTGATGGGCAACACCAAGTCGAGCACTCAAGACCTACACGAAAGCGGCGTAGTAAACTCCAATTTCATAGTCGAGAACCAGGAGTACAATGTCACCAAGGATGTGAAAGTCGTATTGTACGCGATCCTAGGACTTCTAACCGCCCTGTCCCTGCTAAGAATTTTCCGAATCTACCGCCGCAACGTCAAAAGGAACATACAAAGAGGATACGCGATTTCAACAATGACCATACCGCAAGCCGTACCGGCACTGCAAGGCATCCAGCGTTACCCACTGGCACCAGCTCCAACACCAGCACCTGCACCAGCCCCCATGCTGTACCAGGACCCGCTCCAAGAGCTTTAGGCCCAGCGCAACAACCCAGACATTAGCTGCACCTCAGGAACTTACAAGTCAGTGCGTCAGTGGTCAGTGTTAGTGATAGTGTAGTTCGCCGATATGACACCCGTACCCCTATTGCTGAAAGGAATGGACAATAATGTGAGTTTTGCACCTTTTTTTCTCTCCCATGCCTAGCGAACATAATAATTGCAAATTGCGTACAAGCACTTTAACCATATATATTGTAATGCGAAAGTAAACAACAGCGCGGGGCGTGTTTACTCGTGTCGGACTTGGGCGGCTACCTCAAAGGAATTGCCGCGGCGCTTAATTGAATTCTATAAAAACATCTTATTAAAGAAGAAACTTCCCGGATTATTATTTAAGGAGAGGTGATTTATGAACTTCTGGACCTTTCTACATATAAAAGGTATTTCGAGTAATTTCAAGAATACGCCAGAAGGTTCCGGATTACAGTTGAGATGTGTATATAAGCGGGTTTGCGGTCGGAGATTAGGATGATTATTAGACGGAAGCCGCGAGAGTAAACAAGCGAAATAGCGAAAGCGAGAGCGATTGAAGTGAAATAAATTAACTATTAAGAGTGTGATATAAATTAATTAGTGATGTGTGTTATATAAATTAGTTTAGTAATAGTGTAAATAAATTAACTAGTGTCTAGTGTACAATTAGTATTAGTGTAAATAAATTAGAAAATAAACGTTACAATATTATTTTAACCCACGTAAATCTAAGCTAAAATTAAATAAAAATCATCCATACTAAGGATTAATTACAACTTAAATATGCTAAGAACTAAGATATAAACTTAATCATAAATTGTTTTAAAACTTATAACTACTTTGACTTTGCTACTCACTAATTGCTATTACGAGTTAAGCGATTATGCAACAATTTTACGTTTCCCATTCTTTAATCCCGTAATGTAACTCTAAAAACCATAGGACCCTATCCCTTACACTTTACTGTCAAAGAGACTATAGAGGTCATCTTCTTGGGATGATACTAAACGGCAGTTGACACAATTAAAAGAATCAACGGTGAGTCAATCCAAACGCGCGATAAAGAAAGAAGTACCTATGTCTGAAACTGTACGAGCCAAAATTAGGAATACGTTAATTGATCACTTTAATACAACTATTTAACTGCTACGGTCAACGTATAGTCATCTCGATAACACACAAAGAGCAGAAGCTCGAGTCATAATTCACGCGATTAGACAAAGTAGTAAAAGCTTTTATCGCGCTGCAAGCTAAGTACGCGGTACCAGTCGACTGGCTAACGGATATAGATCCGAGTTCTTCTCTGGATGAATCTGATTCAGACGACGAAAATCCAACTGTAAATATGCCTATATCAAACATTGAATTTTTAAATCTCGCCAGAAAATTCTCCAGCAGAATTAGATGGCTCAGCAAACAAACTTTATTATTTATTATTATTATTTATTATTATACTATAGCAAACTTATTTAAACAATTAATATACAGTTATCAAATGTCAAACATATCAAATTTTTTATCTTGATGACATGTAAGTGATACTTTTTTAGTTATATAAGGGATACTTAACATATTTATAGTTTTAGAGCCATGATTATGTTCACAATAGTGAACGAAACGTCGGCAATTTGATATATGAAGAATTATTTATATTTGGGGATTATCAAGAACGTTCCTGACTTTCAATAATCGAATTAGATTTCATGAGAAGATTTGTATAAATCACCAGGAAGAACTGAGGAACTATGGAGGCGGATGGGAGAAGGCTGCTCAATAACAAACAAAAAATGGAAAATAGAGCACTAATGGTACGATCATGTCCAACGAATCCCAGGAAACAGGTGGCTAAAAGAGTGTTGGAATGGGAGGCTCCAAGACGAAGACAGAAAGGAAGAACAGCTCTAACATGTAAAACACATATAGATAATGCGATGATAAATAGAGACCTCACCTATTTCCAACAACCAGAGGGATTGGAAGTAACCAACTGATCAGTTCGCATTTACCAATGCAGAAAGATCTGCAATTTGAGCATGGATGCAGCTTCAGCATTAGTCCAACGTACACCCTTTAGACGCATTTGTTTCTTCCATGGATGTAGCAGTAAAATCGTCTCCTGTGCGAATTAAAACTGAATATCAAGGAGCCGGTCTGTCAGGTTGTGACGAACGCTGAACCAATGCTTAATAATTCAACATCACAATTACCGGGAAATTTGATGTCTGCCACCTCAGAGCTTTCGCGAGGTGCTCTGTAAATTTCAGATGGCCGGCAACTGATATTAAATCTTGGCGAGTATCAAACATCGACACATCCTTTACATACCGCCCCATATAGTGATTTCGACAATTAATATTCCTCTGTTACGTATAGTTCTAAAAAGCTTTTCTTATTGGCTAATTCTCTCTTTAGCAATGTTGCAACTACTCACTCCATAGGCGGCACGAGAATCAAGAAATTTTTTTAAATAGAAAACGTGAGGAGGAATAAACTAAAGATTTGAATCACGTTGTCCTTTTATTGAATAAACTAAATAACCTGATAGTAGACAACCAACAACCCATACAGTTAATTCCGACAGTGTCTATCCCCAAACAAACTATCTATACTGAACACACCTTCGTAAGACCGGACCCGAAAAATATCTTAATTAATGATAGCTGGGTCAAGTCTAGAAAACTATACTTTGTTAAACTGAGGGGTAGCCCCAAAATAAAAATGAAAATTATGCTTCACCGGCCACAGAAATGTACAAACGGAACCTAGCATTACAAGTACAATTTGTAAACTCAAACAGTAATTTCGGCGAACGTTCACTAGGGGCTTATTCCTAGTTCATAACTTGGTAGACCAAGTTGAATGTTGAATTCTCTACAGGATTTCGAAAACACTCGGCATGTTGATGAGACGAACACAGCTCGCCTCCACTACAAATCCTTAGTGCCTCATCCGGCCCCGGCCGCTACGATATGGTCCGGAATCGGAGATGGCTATATGGCCCCCAAATAGGTTGACAAGGACCCGGGAACTCATCAATCAGTTTGGAACATTGTACTGAACATTAGTACCTCTCAAACGATACACCTCTTTAATATCATAAGATTAACAAATGTGCTACCGCGGACACATGTTTTTGCGTCGAACACTTCGGCAAGTCTCTCTGGAAATTTTAAAAACTATCGTCCTTTTACGGGGTACCGGCCAACCGATTGGTTAATTTCTAATCCCGTGACCATTCCCACTGTGAACTTTCAGAAATCATCATCAGACTATCAGACATCAGACAACACTGAAATAACTGCAGCCCATTCATGAATATTAATGGGCTTTTAATTTGAGTATGATCAATACATTGTAATCTCCATTATTACTTAACTCTTAGAAGTAAGCGAGAGCTCAAATCAGACCCAATAACTTTATTGAGATAATTCTGAAATTTTAACTGAATCGAGTGTACACCTGAGGGGATATTACACTGTGCTCGTCACTGCTTATGTGATGAGCACAACTCTCACCACCGCTGGCCAACCAAAAGTTAGCTTAGACATACGTTTATCTAACTGCCGGTAATAATAGAAGGTAGATTGTAAAAATGGGAGAAGTGAATGTCTTGGTTGCGTGATGACATAGCAAGGCAACCTATTGTGCACATAGATAAGACTTTTAATGTAAGAAGACATTACAAAATGCAGAAATCTGACGCAAGAAAATGATTAGATCCATATTGAAATGACCTAAAACCATAATTTGAGTCATTCGATCATCTACCCTAGTAGCTTCTCTTTTCTTATTTGTCACTGATCTCATTTCATGAAATGTGTGCACAAGTTGTGTTACGTTTCTGTGGTCCATATGCTTATATTAAATTCTTTGGCCGTTGTTAGCTAACATTTCTGGCGAAAACCGTGTATTAAAATAATTTCCACTCTCTCAACAATCATGTAAACAATTTTTACGTGTAACTAACCCCTAGACTAAATAGAGTTGTTAATCAGTATTTCTGCTTTACTTCTTTATTGATTTCAATGGTTCTTTTTTCGCCTTATGCGTTTTAATAATGACTTTACTTACCTCCAAAACTTTCTTCAATTTCCCTAAATTTCTTGTCTTTTTATATTCAACCAACAACCTTGTCCATTGGAACCCCTTTGACCCATTTTTGTCACTAATCAGATTTATTTTCCAGGACGAGTTCTACTGGAAACGCCGCTACGAGTCTCACTTCGGCGTAATAACCCGCAGGAAACCACCCCACTGGACCTGGAAGAGCCTATACCTCGAGCGCCATGTCGGGAAACTTCTCGAGGAGGCCGAGCCTCAATATGCCGATGAGGAGAGCATGGACGACGTGTTGACCCTCTGCCACACATACGTGAAAAGACTGATCATTACCCAATTGCAAAGCTGGAAGCCTCCGCTGACGATGCAGAAGGAGGATATACCAGAAGTTTATCCCTTGGATCACATTAACTTCACTTACGTGTGCCACAAGTTGCCTAATGTCTCCGAGTTCGAGTTGATATACGGTTATTATCTAACAAAATTCGAAGGGCTCATGAGATTTCTATATAGGCTAGATATATGAAAAGGTGGAAGGAACAATTCAGTCGTGGAACGGTCAATATTGTACAAATAACGAATATAGCAGATACGTACCCATTTAGGAAACCAATTATACTGTATAAATGAAGTTTTTATATAGACACTTAGGGAATTTCATCAGTATGAAATAGAACTTACGCACAAGTGATGGGTGAAACGCGTTTGAAAGCGATGAGTCATTTCGCTTTTCTACGATATACAGTACAAAATAGTTACTGAACGAAATTAGTGCAGTGCACTTGAATTGAAGCAGTAAAACAGCACTTAGTTGAGTGATCATGACTATAAGTTTATAAAACTATAAAAATTTGATGGTATGCTTGGGACTTTTCCGTGTTCAGTTGATGTTGAAATGTGGTATCATTCACTAATAATAGCTCCCCTCTTAAAGTATTCATTTCGATATCTTCTGCGTTTTTTTCAATATGCCGCTAATTTCAGTTATTAACTCGTTATTACGAGCGAACTCCTCCGTAAAATCTCCAGCTTGCTTAATTTACTAATATCAAGGGAGCGCCTAAGTTTGACTAAATCTGTCGCTAACGGCTAGATTTGACAATGATAATCCACCTCGATTTTATGATCCGTCTCTGGGGTGCCTCGTTCTCCTGTTGAAATTTTTGGTCCAACCCTCCTTCGACCTCTCTTGATAGATAGTACCTCTGGTTGGACTTCCGTGAGGTATGCACTGCTTCCGCTCGTTATTGGCAGATTTGGGTTCCATTTTGAGTTTCAACTTGTCGAGGATCCCCTCCAGCTATATGTCTCTATCAGTCAACTCGTCATTTACTTGATCCGTCTCTATATGTATAGTATTGACTTGTCATTGTCTTCTCTCTTTTTAGGGCGACTTTTCTGGATAGAATCCGTCCCAATTTAGTTTCCTGGGCAATTAGCTCATTAGCATATCGAATATTGTTTTTGATGATTTTATTCCCAAATGCTTCAGTGTTTATAATGACGTTCATTGGATTGGTTTGACGCCATGGATCGACACTATTCATATTTTTGTCCAGGGAGAGCTGGGACAAGTTTAGTATAAGTAGAGCATTTTCTTATTCTCGACACAAATACCAATTCTACTTTCAGGGCGAATTTACAAGGATATATAGGACCAATATCTGTTAATACCTTTTCTTCAAGATTATTACGTCGTTTCATCCGACTCCAAATATTGCTGCTCTTAGAGTATGTAGGAGTTTCTCACTTAATCATACCCCTTTTCGTGGAGTTCCCAGCAAAAATATTGTATGAGCAAATGTATTTTCCTTTTTAGGGTCGTTTGTGGTTTTTTGCTCCCAACTATGTTCTGCTGTTGTTTGTGTAAAAGTGTGCGGTGGTTTTGTTCACAATTTTCGCAGTGTAACTGGCTGGAACATGTTCCTTTATTCCTATGTTTCAAGTATTTCCAACATAATTTACTTTCTCTAAATGCCCGCTCCCAGAAGACCCAGTTGAGGCCTACAATTGCCCCGGTTTCATCCTTTTGCAGATTTTAGCCCAGGTTTGGGAGTTTTGATTTACTGTACTATAGCAGAATAGGCTTTCTGTGAGTTTCTCTTTTGCTAATTTTGATGTATTCTTCCTTTTTTTTATTCCCGACTTGAGGCCACACTGCCTACACGCACTACTTCGGAAGCGGGCAATAAACACCGTCCCGGGTAAATTCACCTGGGGGAAGTAGAGAACCCTGCGGGCTCCCCCTAGGCTCGGACGGTGGAAGGTCCAATAAGTCTAGGATGTATGAATATATGGCGACCTGTTGGGCTCAGACTTGACAGCCTAATCCTCCAACAGGTGCCGTGTAGTGAGCAGGGTTGTTAATGTGGAGGGGGGCCTCCGATGTTAGTGGAGGTCCCTCATGACGTTCTTAGAATACCCTACGTCCCCCGTCCCGGGCAAAAAAGAGCCCGGATTAGAGGTTCAGGTGTGGAACCACAGCGGGAGAATGTACAAAAGATAGGCTACAAGCATCATGCAATGTGGAGAACAAGAGTGAAAGAAAGAAAACCGTCACCGCAATCTAAAGGACTAGCTAGCTAGCTAGCAGTCTAACTGTCTACAGCAGTAGAAAGATATTTAAGATTCAAAGGAACAGGACTGGCTTCCAAGACTATTATCCCGGCAGTGAGGGATCATCCAGCGCTTTTTAGGGGCTCCCGGTTTTGGCGTTGGCGTCGCGGTCAGCATCTGTTGTTGTTCTTGCGTTCTTGCGCAGCGTCTGGAAGTCGAGCTGGTGGTAGTCTGGTTAGTCTCACCACAAGCAATTGTCTCGGGGCCAGCTCTTGAACTTCTCCCTCATGAGGGTGGTGATAGCCTTGTAGCCCTCGTGCCACACCTTCTTCTCAGCAATCATTTGCGCCATGAGTTCTTCCGGTGTCGAATTGGCGCCCATTAGTCTTCTCAGGTCTGTTGTATAATGTCTCCAGAGAGGACAGTGCATTAGTGCGTGTTCCGGCGGCATTCACAGAGATCATCAGTGGTCTTTCCAATTCTGCGGGTGTAGGTCTTGAAAGATCCGTCCCCTGATAGGTACTGCGCTAGCCAATGGTTGTGAGCCCTGTGCCCACAGTTTACCCATGTACTAAGATCCGAGATTAATCTCCTCGTCCACGCGGCTGTGGCGGTTTCATCCTCCCATCTTTTTTGCCACTGTGTGATCGTCTGCATCCTGGCCATCCTCTTATTGCCTGGTAGCTTTCATCCCCCAATATTGTGGAGGAAGCGACGTTCCTTCGCTAGCAGGTCTATGGGAGGAGTTCCCGCAATGACCTGCAGAGCCGTCGTGGACGTGGTGCGGTAAGCGCAGACCACCCGGAGCAGGGACTTACATTGCGCTCTCTCCAGAGTATCTCTCATTTTCTCACGTTTAAGGTGTGGCACCATATGGGTGCAGCGTATTGGAGCGTAGAATAGACAACTTGCGCCATCACCTCCCTGTTTCTACCCGACGGGCCGCCGATGTTAGGCATAAGTCGAACTAAGGCACCATTTCTTCTCTAGGCAATTGCGATTGCAACCCCAAATAATTAATGGAGGGGCTCGTCATAAGGGACGTTCCCCCCAACTGGATGCTAAACCTCCTCTTTGTTCTCGGTCTCCTCAGCACCAGTATCTGCGACTTTACTTCGGCAATTTGCAGTTTATTCCTTGTCAGCCACTCCGATATAAGCATGTATGCCTCGCTCAGGTTTGCTTGGACAGTGTCCACGTCGTTCGCCACGGTTGCCAGGGCGATATCGTCAGCATAGGCAATTATTTGGGTGCCAACAGGAAGCCCGATCCGGAGGATTCCATCAAACAGGATTTTCCATAGTGTGGGCCCCAGAACGGACCCCTGTGGCACCCCCATGTTGGCTTTGTGAGCTCTTCGCTGGAAAATTGTGACTGTCCTCTCTGCTAGATATTTCGACTATATTAATTAGGTACTGGGCCACTCCCCGACCCTTCATGGCTTCCACAATGTGCTGCCAGGACGCGGTATTAAATGCGTTTCGTATGTCTATGGTTGCCATTTCGGCCCATTTCCGCGAGGTTTCGGCCGTCCCCAGTAGCACTTTTAGGGCGGTCAGGGTGGATCTACCTTTCTGGAAGCCATGCTGGGACGGTGAGAAGCCCCCAGATCCTCGATCTCCGTTTCTAGTCTGTCCCTGATAATGGACTCAAACACTTTAGCTACGACCGGTAGGAAGCATATTGGCCTGTATGATACGGGGAGGTCAGGGTCCGTCCCCTCCTTCGGGATAAGAAAAACCGTGGCCTCCCTCCATGGTGCCTGGTACTGAGTTAGTTTTCATTCTCGCCATTGCTAGTTTCATCTCGCTGGTCTCAATCTCTGGGGGATTGTCTGCCGTTCTCCCTCTGACCCAGTCTTCGCCGGATTGTGAGAAAAAGGCTTTAATCACTGCGCCCGTGCGGTCTTTGTCCAGGCATGTGGGGGAGTTGCGGCCTCTCATCAGGCTCGTGGCTATCTGGTATCCAGTCCCCCAAATATCTTGATCTAAATCATTGAGTATTCCCTCCCAGCATCGTTTTCTGCTTGGTTTTATTGCTCGCTGCAGGAGTTGTCTAGCCGACTTGAATCTTTCACTGCACTGGGCCAGCATCACCTATCTGGGATTTGATCGTCATCGCGCGCGCGCCAGGATTATTCTAGACTTTAGTGCCGCGGTTCGAAGCTCATCAATCTCGGCCGTCCACCAATACGGTATACGCGCACGTCTCCCGCTAGGAAGTTTCTCTTTTGCCTCGCGGTGGCATTTTACTAATCTCTGGGAATTCTGCATTGTTAATTGAAGCCAACTTGGTTCTCACCAGATGTTTAAGGTGCTCCTGATTGATTTTATTATCAGAGAGTTCTCTTATCGTTCTTCCATGACCTAGCTTGATGGTGATCGATGCGTGTTGCGTTGTCGGGATGTCAAAGCGCGCCTTCCATTCCCAGCCCTTTCGGGCCATTCTCGCAGAGCATAATGTTACATCGATATGGCTTCTCGTTCGACCTCCTTTGAAGGTTGTTGTCCCGTCATTTAGGATCGTGAGATTTCCGTTCTCGATCCATTCAGCCAGGGCTTGACCCCGAGGGTCTGTGTTCGGCACCCCCCAGGCTAGGGATTTGGCATTAAAGTCTCCGGCGATGAAAAATTGGGAAGACCCAGTCGCGACCCTGGCCATATTATTTTCCAGGTCAGCTGTATATTGGTTCATTGGAGCGTTTGGCGATAGGTATACTCCCTCATGACCCCCACGCTCCCGGACAGGACTGGGTATCCGTTGGAATGTCCTTCGGAAGAGCAATGGGGGGGCACCCCAATCGCAATGTTTCCTCGTGGATCGGTGAACCATC
Organism: Cryptocephalus moraei; assembly: GCA_946251905.1. NCBI lineage: Eukaryota > Metazoa > Arthropoda > Insecta > Coleoptera > Chrysomelidae > Cryptocephalus > Cryptocephalus moraei. Next base: position 18,242,166 of record OX276466.1, read on the forward strand.
GCGCCTGTCTCGCAAGGTGTTTGTTGGACTCTAAGACTACTAGTAGGTTTGCCCCCTCCTTCATCGCGTCAGCAATGACCAGGTGATGTGCTACTTTTGACCTACCAATGTTAATCTGAATGATCTTCATGTTCTGTTTGTATATATCGCTGGGTTAGTCCTCGATTTGGTTTCGGTAAGGTGGCGTAATCGGCGTGACGGTTGCGCTCGAATAATTTGGGCTGGGGTTGTCCCGAACGAAAGGAACTTTGCGAACTTCGCTTGCGGATGTCAGTGGTTAAGGTCTTACGCTGTGACGCCCATCCCTGTCCCTTAGGCGGTGCAGCGGGCATCTGTCCGCCCTGTGATCCACCGCCCTGCAAGTTGTGCAGCCTGGGGGGTTGTTACATTTGGCCGCCATGTGGCCATCATTTCCACATGTTAGGCACACCGCGGATCGGTCTTCCCTCTTACATTCCGCGCGCCTGTGCCCGTATTCCAGGCATTTGTAGCACCGTATTACCGCCTTCTTGGCCGTCACTCTTCACGTTACCCATCCGACCCTGATGTATTTTGCTGTCACCATGGCTGCCGCCGTCCTCCCCGAGGTCCTTACAAAGGCTCTGGCTGTTCCGTCTTGGCACGGCCTCGTCGTAACTAGCCCCGGCTCTAAGTCGGGGAAGCTACGCTTGATGGCCTCTCGAACCTCCTCATCCGTCGTCGATCCCTCGATCCCATTGATCACCACCGTTAACCCCCCCTCCCACTGGGCACAGATCTAACCTCCAGGCAGCTCACCTTGCGTTCTATTTCCTCCTTGAAGCAGGCGGCCTTGCCTGTCACCCGAGACCACAATGGCGACATCCCCGTTCGCGGTCTTCCTAATACTCTTTACGTCAACCCTAACGCAGACGGGTCTACTTTCCTTCTGAATCTCCCCATGACCTCCGCATAGTAGAGGTCTCCCTTGCCTATAATAATCTTCTCCGTTAGGGGTCTCGCTTGGATTTTTCCCGAGCGCTCTTTCTCTGCTTGGGGGCTGCGTCCTGCCCCTTCCACCATCCAGAACTCGATGTTGTCTTCTCTAAAAATGTGTTCCAGGCACTTTCGATGCGTGTCCAGCCTGATGTCCCCCATGACCACGGACCTCATCGAGGGGTAGGTCTCCATCTCCCTTCTAATCGCTTTTAGCATGTCATGCACCTGCTTCCAGTTTTCCCGCTCAGAATTGTCGCTCTTGTATGGGAGCATGTACATTGTCCTTGTTCTCCCTACCTAGGCCCCCCTGCTCGTATCACTTCGGGAAATTGAACGTAGGTATTCGAGTTTGCCACTCTCTAGGCCCTCTTCAATAAGTGCTTTGATAGGTTCCAAGCTCAGGCCCAACTTTCTGCACCTCTCCCCTCCAAAACTTTTATCCAAGTCAATGACGATTAACCGGTCCTGGATGTCCCCTTTCGGTCTCACTACCTTGGTTGCTCTGTATGCTACGGCAGGCCATTCCCCTCCTATAACCCTCAGTAGGTTCTCGTGATGATCCCCCTTCCTCAGTGAGTTCTTTATCTTCTCTACAGTGAGTGCTCCCCCTGCTTGTATGCCCTGGTTTTTGGTCTCTCTCCGGGCATGCTCGTCCAGCGCTCCTCCCTGAAGGCCTTACTCATTTTCACGTCGAGATTTTTGGTGAGGTCGTCTAGGCCCTCTACGTACTTCGCTAGTACGCTCTCCGCGTCTCGTTCTTCTCTCACCAGGCCCAGAACAGCCTGCACCTGCCGCTTTATCGCCTCCCGAGCGCCTCCTATGGTGTTTCTCCCCCTTGGGGTCTCCGGTGAGCCCGACCAAAAAGGGGTGCTACATTTCCTTCTTTTACTCTGCTTTTGTATACCAAACGCATAGGCGGGGCTAGACATCAGCTCCTCGTCCTCTAGCCCATGGGCTTCCTGCGGGGTTGTGGCTGGAAGTCCGTGATATTGATGACCTCCCCATACTTCAGGCCTCCCGGCGGGGAACTTGCAGTTAGCATGCTTCTGGCTGTGAAAAATTTCCTCTCTATCTGTCTTGTGACGCTGCGCTCGCTGTACCTTCCTGGATAAGTACATTCTGTAGAGTGTTGACTTTCTGAGTAGTCTTGGGCATCTCCTCCTCCTGGCATATCTTTCCGTCTACGTCTACGGGTTTCGGGCCGCTTTCCTCATCGTCACTGGGATCATCCGACCAGAGGTTTATGGTATTCAACGGGAAATCCTTGTCCGGGCCTTTGTCGTCATCAGTTTTGTCATCCAGAGTTTTTGTTTTGTTACTTTCATAATCCATTAAGTTCCCACAAGACGGGTACATATAGTTGTCGAGCCGGGGCAGTGGTCCCATACCCCGGCCAAGGCTGTTTACACCCGGGGTGCGCAAGGTGCCCAGGGAGCTTCGTTTAAGATAGACTCACGCGTCTGCCATCCGCCTATCGGCACGGGTCGCATAGGTTGCGGGTTTTTTTCAGGCGGGTTTTCCATCCCATCCGGTTTTTTACCCTGGTTTTCCTTCCAGTCGAAGCAAAGACGTGCGAAGGGTCGTCATTATCCGCATAGCATCTCCCTGTAGTCTATTCCATATTCAATTCAAAGTCCATAGCCGTATCGCGAAAACGCCCCCTCCGCACCTAGTGCCGGGGGCCCATCCAACCGGGGTTCTCACCCGATCTTCATGACCCCCGACGATGCGGGGAGGTGAGCCACTCCTTAGCCCCGGAGGCCGGCAAGGTGCCAGGCCGTCGGGTTGCACCCTCCCACCAACTGTGAGGTCCCGTGGCCCCTAGGGAGGGATTCTTCTGATACCTACATTTCATCCCCTTCTACGGGTAAATTGGTAAAATAAAACTCTGAAAATATGAAATCACCAAATTTCATGCGCCTGTTTCTTTAAATTTAGGAAATTTTTGGATTACTTTCAACGGGAAACCTTCGTAACTGTCTGAATCGGGATAGCTTGCTTCGCCATATTAATAAAAACACCAATTAATAACAGTGATTAAACTTGTAAAGTCAAACCCTAAAATGAGTTTCAAAAATATCCTACATATTTGATCAAAGCAATTAAATGAAAGGTTTTAAACTTTGTTTTCAATGTTTCTTCAAATTTTAATAATCTGTTAAATATTTCTTATTTGAGAAGGAAATGATGCCAATATTCTGTACCTCACGATATGTATTGTTAATAAAAGCTTGTAGATCGATGATCCGGTTAAAACAAAATACAATTAAATTGCATTTTGTGCTGCACACTGGCAACATTCAACCTACAGAATTAAGGCGCGTTGACTGTTTTTAGTGCTTTCTAGGCATTTTACAAGTTCGCATGTTCTCTCTACCGTTCACGAATTCCCTCAGATGTGCAAAAATCTCATTTTTACTAAATATTAGGTCGGGTTATGTTTAAGTTAGGTTAGGTCCCTCAACGAACCTATTTGGGGACTTTAACTTCTGATTGTAGGTATGAATGTCAACATGGATTCCTTCGAGAACTTCAATTGGAACATGTTCAAGATCTCTGTGACTGACTGTAAGAGGTTAGGAAAGGCCCTGTTAGATTTCAAGCAGTTGAAGGTGCTTCGGCTGCACAGGAGCAGATTGGAGTACAAACACTGCCAAGCGCTGATGAGAGGTTTGATAAAAAATACGAGTTTGATCGAAGTAGATCTGTCCCACTGCGACATTGGAGACAAGGGAGCGTTGTGCATCGCCAAGTTGATGGAAGTGCATCCCAGTTTGGAAGTGTTGAACCTCTGTAATAACGGCATCGGGCAGCTTGGAGCAGAGGGAATAGGTAAGGGGCAAGTTTCAATAAATGAAATTTTTCAGTATTAGTCTTTAGTTATTTTTCTATGCTTCCAAGGCCTTTAGTAACCGTCATCACGTTGACATAAGTCTAAGTTGGTATCGATCAAGGAGTCACAGTTTTTAATGGTAAAATTATCGAAGTTTCTACATTGATTTTAATGGTGAACTCTTTAGAAAAATCTCAATGAAATAAAATAGTCTACTTAGCCATCTTTCTGGACGCAGTCATTTAATAAAGTATGGCATGATGGCTTAAAATTTAGACTGAATTGGGAAATACTCAGAGCTAATGAGTCATGCGTCTTTGAAAGATTCTTCAGAACCTTCTAGAAGACTGAAAGATTCTTCTAGATGAAAAAAACCTTCCGAAAACCAGGAAATCAAAACAGGAGTTCCACAGGGCAGCTTTATATTACTCATCTCGTACCTGCTATACAAAAGTAATATTCCGTCACGTACCCAGGGCAGTATTTGGGCCCTGTAATTTAGCAAGGGGCACAGCGAAGATTTCTTTGTTTGAAACATCGAAAAAAAGTCTCATGTGCACATTTAAGTTTATTAAAGCCTGAATAAAATAGCAAACTGTAGCTATTTTATAGTAACTGTGGGTTTAATCACAATTACCTATTTGTTGTGTGTTTGGAATAAAAACTTGTGCAGTGAGTGAAATTTACTATCTATTAATGGTATGTACAGGTGAACATGGAATATGTACAAGAGCAAAGTTGTTACATGACGTTAGATTCAATACTAAAAATCAAATTCAAATTTACAATCGGAGAAACCCTCGACTCGGTGTCGTGGGAGGGGAGCGTCCCCCAAATACTCGTTGTTCATAGGTTGAATTGCTACCCCTACCGACACGATTCCGAGAACGTCCGGTTTTCCCAAAAGTAACCCTCGATCGTCGTCTGGCGGGAATACCCGCTCGTTCCCCAAACTTGGGCCGTACCGACGATCTTTAGGTTACCGAGAATTCTCTATTGTTGAGACACTAAATGGTGCTTAAAGCGCAATAATAATGTAAGTGTATTCACGGTGTTACTTCCAACAATGTAAATAACAAGATATAATAAAACTAATTTACATAAAACTCCTTAAATGACATCCTATAATAAATACAATAATACGAAATTTATACAATAATGTTAAGCACACTAAAAGCAATAAACATATAAGAAAAGAAATAGAAATCTACACAAATAATGTTTAAACTAACAAATATGATAAAATATTATAAGAAGTGAATTCTTGCGAATCGCAACATACTCCCCCCCTCAGTGGAACGTGCAAGTACAAAAGAAAATTTTTACAAACTGTCACTATACAATAGGTAAAGGAGCTAAAGCTTTTACACCTCTTTTCACTACACCATTTACCGTTTTCACTGACACTGCTCGCACTATATTGTCAGAGCCGGGGTGAATCGCTGACACGGTCCCCATTTTCCATTTCATGGAAGGTATTTGGTCGTCCTTCAAGAGCACCACAGCGCCCACCTTCAGTCCCTGGTCGTCAGGTCTGGACCATTTTCGTCGGAGGTTGAGTTGGTTTAGGTATTCCTTATACCAACGATTCCAGAAGTGTTGACGAACCTTTGTCACTAGCTGCCATCGAGACAGCCTGTTGTCCGGTGTCGTGGTCAATTCGGCCTCGGGTAAACTCGTTTGGACTTCGGTGATCAGGAAGTGAGATGGCGTAAGGGCTTGGGGATCATTGGGATCTGAGGATAATGTCGTAATCGGACGAGAATTCAAAATAGCCTCGATTTCTATCACTAAAGTGTTAAATTCTTCAAAACTAAATAATAAATCGGTAACAACCCGTTTCAAGTGATGTTTAAAACATCTAACTGTTATCTCCCACTGACCTCCGAAGTGCGGTGACAAAGGTGGAATAAAATGCCACTTGATACCTTCGTCCGTTGCATATCTAAGAATTTTCTCGTTATGAGTTTGATCCCTAACAATTAGATACAATTCTTTATTTGCTCCAACAAAATTGGTCGCGTTGTCGGAATATATGTTTTTCGGTTTGCCCCGCCTAGACACAAATCTGCGCAGTGCGCTCAAAAAACCCTCACTAGATAAATCGCTAAGATATCGCGACTTCCAGATGTACTGCTTTAATTACTAGACAGATGAATACCGCAACATACACTTTCAATCTCTTTCGGTTTCTTTCCTTTTTTTCTTTAATGAAGAAAGGCCCACAATAATCCACACCGGTTATTATCGAACGGTTTTGACTTGTTAAGTTTCATACTAGGCAAATTACCCATGAGATAGTTGTACGTTGAAGGTTTGGCGCGACAACAAATGACACAACTCCTTATCACTTTCTTTATTTGATTTTGACCATTTAGCATCCAAAATCGTTGTCTAATTATGTTTAATGTTGTTTGAATTCCCGAATGATAATGTTTGAGGTGATAATCCAAAATGATCATATTGTTGACGAAATGTGAACGTGGTAACATAACTGGATGTTTCTGTTCAAAACTTAAGTTGGCATTTTTTAATCTACCGCCGACTCTAATAATACCATCGTGATCAAGAAAAGGAGTCAATGCTAGTAATGAACTATTGTTCTCAACCCGACCCTCCTTTTCTAAACTATGTAAATCTTGAGCAAATTCCCTGGCTTGAACCCATTTTATGAGACATTTTTCGGCTCTATCTAATTCGTCAGGTTGAAGTAAACCTTCCCTTCGGTAGTCGCGTTTAATACGTAAACAATAGGAAATCACGCGTTTCATGTGTAAAAAGGAAGAGAATCTTTTCAAACTTTCCCACTCACTAAGTTTACTTAAAAAACAGATATGTTTTTTGGTCTCTGGTAAATCGTTCAATGGCGCATGTTTTGACTTAGGCCAAGATTCTTCAACATCACGTAACCACGGTGGCCCGTTAACCCACAAAGAATTTTTAAGAAATGCTTTAGGATATTGCCCTCTTGATAAGGTATCTGCAGATTGTCTTCCGATGGAACATAATTCCAAGGAATGTCTCTAGTATGTTTCTGAATAAACGCTACTCGGTTTGCTACGAACGTTTTTAATAAATGTGCTGAGGTTTTAATCCAATGTAACGTTACTATTGAATCAGACCATAAAAATGTTCGATGAATTTCAACGTTAATTGCGTTTACTACCTGCAAATAAAGTTTAGTGAGCAACTCGGCACCACATAATTCTAATTTATGAATGTCCATACTTGGTTTCTTTAGTGGTGCTACTCGTGATTTCGCGCAAAATATATACGTGTGGGATTCATTGTCTTCTTCATTAACCGTTTTAAGATATATGCAAGCACCGTAAGCTACCTTCGAGGCATCACAAAACCCATGAAGTTCTATACATTGATTGCTAATTATGACTCGACGATTGAAAGACAAATTGTTCAACAAAGTTAATTGAGAATAAAATTTTTTCCACCTCGAAAAGAAATTGGAACTCACTGATTCATCCCAGTTGACATGTTCTTTCCACAGTTCTTGCATAAACAATTTCGCGAGAACTATGACCGGTCCTATTAATCCCAACGGGTCGAAAATTTTCGCTATTTCTGATAGTATTATTCTTTTCGTGGTTCTAATGTTATTGTTATCATTAATATTAACACTATAACTTATTTTGTCTTCCATAGAGTTCCATGAAATGCCCAAGGTTTTACTAGTGACGTTTTTATCTAATTTAATACAATGGTTATGATAATTAGGTACCCCTTCCACAATTCGTCTGTTATTTGAACTCCACTGCCGCAAATTTAATTTAGCAAGTTTTAATAATGCAATTAATTCATGTTTTATTTCACAAGCCTCTTCTACACTCGACGCTCCTGTGATCAAATCATATACATATAAGTCACGTTTTAATATTTCGGCGGCTCGTGGAAATTTATGTTTCTCATCTTCAGCTAATTGATGAAGACAACGACTCGCTAAGAACGGAGCCGATGTTACACCAAAGGTGACTGTATTTAATTTAAATGATTTGATACACCCATTTACCTGCCACAAAATTTGTTGGAATTTACGATCTTCTGCTCTAATTAAAAACTGTCGGTACATTTTCTCTATGTCCGCAGAAAGAATAAAACGATATAATCGAAAACGTAATAATAAACAAATCAAATCGTCCTGAATGGTAGGACCAGTCATGAGAATATCATTAAGTGAATTGCCATTACTTGATTTCGCTGAAGCGTCAAAAACTACACGAAGTTTTGTCGCCATACTATGCTCCTTCAAAACAGCATGATGCGGTAAATAATACCCCGTTTCTTCAAATTCATCCCTGACTTCAGACATGTGACCCAAATCAATATACTCTTGAAGAGAGATAGCTCTTTTCAAAATTTTCATTTTTTCTAAATTTATGAAGTAATGCGTACAAACGGTTCAAAGCTGTATTGCGCGATTCTCCCAACTCTGTATTGTTTTCTTCAAATGGTAACGCTACCACGTAACGTCCCTCAGCATTACGTTTAACATGTTCCCGGAAGTGCCTTTCACATGCAACTTCTTCCGGTGAGAATTGGGATACAGGAGAATCCTCTTCAATATGCCAAAAACGGGTTAAATCCTGTTGCAAATTCGTGAACTTACAAATAACCGTATCTTTATTATGAAGTACATCAACTTCTCCTCCCACTACCCATCCTAAACGAATTTTTTGTATATACACATCTAGTCCCTTTTCTAATAAATGTATCTGACCTATGCAAAGTGCAGATAACGTAGGACCGGCTCCTATCAACATATCTATGGGAGACGGTTTATAAAATTCTGGGTCAGCTAGATGCAAATTTTTGGGAATTTTAAAGTAATGACGCGGAATTAATTCCGTGGGAACGCAATTACTAATTGTGGGAATTGTAAGACATTCTAAAGTTTGTTTATAATTATTATACATCGATTGAAATGTCACTGAAACAATATATTTCGAAGTCGCAGATGACTCATTTATACCCCCCACCGGAACACAGTACTTTCTTTTCGGCAACTGTAAAATATTTGCTAATCGCTCGGTTATAAAATTAGTCGAGGAACAGCTATCTAACAAAGCTCTATATTTAGATGATTTACCAGTTTTATCAAAAACTAAAACGGTTGCACTAGTTATTAAACCATTTGGTAAAGTTGTTGCATTTACAATTACAGAATCTGATATTGTTTCCGAGGGCTCCGCTAGTCAATCTTTTTTATTCATTGACAAATCAAAATTATCGTGTAATAAAGAGTTGTGGTCACCTTTACACTTATTACAACTAAAACTGCAGTTTTTTCTCTCGTGTGAACGTAAACATTTCAAACAAACTGCGAGTTTCTTCACTTCCTTTAATCGATTTTCTGCCGATAAATTAAGAAACTTAAAGCATTTAAAGACGGGATAATAAATTTTCTCACAAATGTTACAATTTTTAGTAGCAGAAGCGACAAATACTTGCTTCTTTTCAAAACCTTTTCCATTAAAACTACGATTATCTCGTTCGCGATCATTACTTCTCTTTAATAAATTTGACGCCCGTTTATACAAAAATTTCATTAAATCTTCCAAAAGAGGGTATTCGTCCCCAACTAACGTTTCATCCCATTTTTCGAGAGTGATCTTATGGAGTTTTTCTTCGATATTTTGCACAATTATTTGAGGCGAAATAACAATGTTCAAAGATTCAAGAGATTGAAGATGTTGTTGCGTTTCATCCGCTAATCTTATTAAACCCTCTGCAGTTTCTTTATCCTGCTTCGGTAATTTCAGAATCAAACTTAAATGTCGCGAAATTATTAATCGTTTATTTTCGTAAGAGTTTTCTAATAAATTCCACGCGCGAGTATAATTTTCCTCAGTAATCGGAAATATTTTCAATTTTTGACCAGCTTCACCCGACACGCATGATTTTAAATATTTCAACTTTTCAACTCTACTATAATTATCATTGTTGTCAACCATTGACCGAAAGCTATCTTTAAATGACAACCATTCTTCAAATTTGCCATCAAATTTCGGCAATTCTGCCGCAGGCAATTTAACATTAAATTTTCGGTGAGATGCCACAGCAGTTACATTTTCAACAATTATATCCTCGGTTAATTTATTCCCTATCAAATCAGGTATTTTAGTGACCGTCGTATCACGTAAAAGAACCTCGGCTTTAGTAACTACATCAAAATAATCACCTTCAATATCAAACCTTTCATTCGTATGATCTACATCTGAATCTAATTCTTCCAACTTGTCATACCAACTATCAAAATCCTCAAATAAATCCTTTAATTTATCTAAACCCAATTTAACCCTTAAAATATCCTGTTTCGTTGGATCAAACTCATCAAGAAAATTGTTGAACTTAGTAATAGCAGTTTTCGTTCTCGTACGTCTTTTCTTTAATTGAGAAATCTCAGCCATTTCGAATTAGGAAAAAGGGAAATCGATAAAGGATTGAGTTTACCTGAAGACGACTCGGTGGCGAAGTTGCTCTCTCGTCGGCTACTCCGCTCTCTTGTCTCAGGTTCTGCTTTCGAAGCGGTCCTCACTGGTCCTGAAGATGGCCTGTTGTTGATGTCGCTCTCTCGTTAGCGACACAACTCTCGTCGGCTACTCCGCTCTCTGGCCTCTGGTTCTGCCCTCGAAGTGGTCTCCACTGGTCCTGAAGATGGCCTCTGGTGTTGTTGTCGCTCTTTCGTCGGCTACACAACTCTCGTCCTTCGGTCCCTGCTTCAGAAGTGACCCCAAGTGGTCCTAGCTCCGGAGGTAGTTAGTAAGTCGGTAACAGCAGCACTTTCAATGGCAAAATTCGAATGCCTTTGACGATCGGTTTGATAAACTGAGTAATGAATCTATACGTCTTATTCACTCTGTACAACCAATTAATTCACTATTATCACTACTAAATGTATTATAGTTTTTGATATCCGGCTCGAAGGACCATGAATAAAATAGCAAACTGTAGCTATTTTATAGTAACTGTGGGTTTAATCACAATTACCTATTTGTTGTGTGTTTGGAATAAAAACTTGTGCAGTGAGTGAAATTTACTATCTATTAATGGTATGTACAGGTGAACATGGAATATGTACAAGAGCAAAGTTGTTACATGACGTTAGATTCAATACTAAAAATCAAATTCAAATTTGCAATCGGAGAAACCCTCGACTCGGTGTCGTGGGAGGGGAGCGTAACCCAAATACTCGTTGTTCATAGGTTGAATTGCTAACCCTACCGACACGATTCCGAGAACGTCCGGTTTTCCCAAAAGTAACCCTCGATCGTCGTCTGGCGGGAATACCCGCTCGTTCCCCAAACTTGGGCCGTACCGACGATCTTTAGGTTACCGAGAATTCTCTATTGTTGAGACACTAAATGGTGCTTAAAGCGCAATAATAATGTAAGTGTATTCACGGTGTTACTTACAACAATGTAAGTAACAAGATATAATAAAACTAATTTACATAAAACTCCTTAAATGACATCCTATAATAAATACAATAATACGAAATTTATACAATAATGTTAAGCACACTAAAAGCAATAAACATATAAGAAAAGAAATAGAAATCTACACAAATAATATTTAAACTAACAAATATGATAAAATATTATAAGAAGTGAATTCTTGCGAATCGCAACAAAGCCAACAAACGAGACGCGATTGAACCGTCAACTAGCGACACAAATAAATAACCCGGTTAAATAAACATTCAGATCGATGATCATCTTGTCTGTCGTTATATGTCGATAAGTATTTTTTATATCTTGCCAAATAGACATCGTTGGTTTGTTTAACCCATTTAATCTACCCCGGCTTCTAAGCTACTACCTCCAAACCAAGCTCACTTAAGGACCTATTTAGACCCTAAGCATGACAACACCACAACTTGAACAAGTTACTGTAGCCACTATAAGCAGCTGAGACTGGCATTCAATCGGTACGTAGAAATTATAGAAAAATTGTAAATAAATGACCAACAATAGATAATATAATCAATTTCTGAACGGCAAAATGGCGTATTGAATCGATTAAACCAAATCGATACACACAAACTTTAAAAACTAAAATGAGCGATAGATTCCAATCCTCAAATTAAAATGCCCAGATCCTTATCTGCAAAATATCTGAGTGTTACATTAGACGCAAGACTTCGCTGGAAGGCCCATTTAAAAAGAAACAGGACGAGTTGGATGTAGGATTCACGAAAAGCTATTGAGTTGGCCAAGTGGTTATTGGATAGTGAAAACCATATTTTTGTGCCGTTGCGATACAGGTTAATATTAGTAAAATTAAATTACATCTAAGAATATACTGCACTAGTAAGTACTTAGATAAGTTTTGAAAATAAATATTTAAGTTAGAATCAAATTACACATTGATCTACTCAACGACCTACTATAATGGGTAAAAATAAAAGAGTATTTTAAATACGGCTCACTAACATTCTAATGAAATATTACTGAATAATTTTATGATCATATCGAAACAATGTTATACTCCAAAATAGTTGTTAAACATTACTACAGTTCTTCTGAAGCGTGCAAATATATCCCTAAAGTTTTGCTTATTCTATAAAACTAGAAATTACAGTTTTAAAATATTGATGTCCATTAATAAATTTCAACATCTACATTTTCTATAAAAAATCGAAAATATATCAAACACTTATTATATTACAAAACTATGTTGAAAATTCGTTTAAAATGTCGTCGGATTTATAATCATTTGTAGTTGAGAAATTTAAAACGATTCTATTTTTATATATTTATCAAAATTTAGCAGTTTGATATTGGTAATGATCTGACTTTATTTAATAAGGTGGAGTAATTTTGCCCAATAAACCACCGAATATTTCACAAACATATTAAAATAATAGACCATAACATAAAATCTTTTGAAAATTCTACAGATATACGTGCAAATAAAATCTTTTCATTATATTTTGTTGGTTTTTGTATCAGGATTTATTATGTGTGCATACACTTACATTTATTTGACAACTACTGTTTATGAAACAAAACGAACTATTATAGAAACTATCCAAAGCTAACTAGTTATTCCCGCCAAACGGCAGTGCTGCCAACTCTAATGTGGAGAATAACCCTACATATTTGAAAAGCAATATTTTAAGTTTTAAGTAGCGCAATTGAAATTTTTCCAATACTGACGAGATATTTCAACAATCATTTTAAAAATATTTTATTCAATTTTGCCATATAAACTGACGTTTATTGACGTCAAATCGAACCTATAAAGTCATTGTTTATTTTGTTTATTTAGGCTGCGGATTAAAATGTTTTAATACGTTGTCTATTCAATTTTGCCATATAAAGTGACGTTTTATATGTTTAAAATTGTTTTCGTCGTTGTCAAGGTTGCGGCACTGAAGTTGTCATCTGTCAAATTTTCTCTTCAAAATTGGACTTACTCCGCTAAACGCCAGTTTATATAATATGGCAAAATTGAATAAAACGTAATACACTCGCGGATACAATGAACGTTTAACTCGCGATATTAACGCGCTTGAGGCTGCGTCGCGCGCGCGTTTAAACATATCGCTCGTTAAACGTTCATTTTATCCGCTTGTATAATAAATAACTATTAATGGTTTTTATATTTTTTAAAAATTGTTTTGGTGTTTGTTAATATTTCAGATATTTCCCCAGTTTAAGTCTCCAGGTTTTCAAGAATTTTCTTGGAAGTATTATTTTTAATCTCATCATATTTCAATACATATTATAATTGACAACGCTGTAAGAAACTTTCTGGGCTGCAGTCGACACCATTCCAAGAATTTCTTTGATCTATTAGGAAGCAGTTCGTTTTATTGATATCAATAGGAATTTTGATTAATATTTAAGAACCTAAAGGGGTCTATGTCTAACATCTCCTAAGACTCTTCCCGGGTTTTAGATACAAAGCCTTTAAAAATACTTTGTAGCTTCTCAACATCATTGTCAACATTAATTCTAAAGTCTAAAGGTGTCATTATATGACATAATTGTGGCACCAAACCACCAAATTTTTCCATAGGTTTCATCCTGGTGACGTCCACCTCGACTAAACTTAAAAGTCTGATTCTCCGCCTGAACCCGCTATTCCATTGTGGTACAATGGGGATCCTAAGGGCAATAGTAAGGTGCGAACTACCCTTGGAGCTTAACCTATCAGGTTGCCAGTTCGAGGAAGAGACTCCTGTAAGGATCAGTCAGATGTTGAAGCTCAACCAAACCCTAAAGAAGTTGGACATCAGCAGTAACTGGTTCGGCGAGGAAGGAGGCGAGGTAGATTTAACTGTAATATTTGTTGATTTAAAGCTGCACCGATTTTGTTTTAAAGTTGTTAGTCAACGCTTTAGATGGGAACACCACCTTGGAATGGTTGGATGTAAGAGAAACAGACATAACGAATGACCAAGAGAAAACTATAAAGAAGTTGTTGGCGAGGAATAGGGGGGATAATACAGAAGGAAGCGAAGAGAACGGCGAAAGTAAAGAAGGAGAAGGAGCAGAAGATGAAGAAGGAAAGAAGAGTGTAGCTTCTTCAGCAAAAGTTGACGAGAAGAGATCTTCTAACGCCACAGAAGATCACGTCAAATCAAATGTTGACATTTAGCAAAAGAAAAATTTAAAGTTTTTTTAATTTACTTTTCGTTTCTTCTGGAACCAAGTGATCCTTAATTTTGAAGAAACTAACAGAAATGAGTACTCCAAGAACTAATATCCCTATCGGTATGCAAAAACACTCATTTGCACTGGGTTGAAATGTCAGTTTGACATTGATTGATTGAAACAAGTCCTAGTAAATACATATAAAAATTTTTTTTTTTTCAAAAGATTATTACGTGGCTAGTATAACTTTTATACTGAAATTTAGCATTAATTACCGCCTATGAAAGTAATTAAATCAAATCGTCATTGGCAAGTATACATTTTAAGAAAGTGTTTCTTTTTTTTTAAAGATCATTAAGACGCCTTTACACTATGTGATTTTTCATATGATTTTGTCATGTGATTTTATCATACGAAATTGGTATGAAATATGATATCATGTGATTTTGGTAAGTTTACGTTTACACTATGTGGCGTATTCATATGATTTCAAATAAAATATTCAACATTTTGAGTTTAAGGTTCACCCTGAGTCGGTAGAGCACGGAGTGGATCAACTGGGGTGAGAGCCTTAAGGGGTACAACCGTGCTCGAGGACCGTGGTTCGGAGCCCACGTTAAACTGTAGGTCCCGTCCAAATTGGCCACAGCAGCGAAAAAGAGACGTTAACTTAATAAGACAATCGGCCCTATTGCGTATCAGATATGTTAACTTAACGGAGATGTTAAAAGCGACCTTCGACGCAATACCGTATAATTTTCGAGAATGCGATTGTGTATCATCACAGTTAAAATTTTGAGAAGCAGTGCTGTTTATTTATGTACGTTAAATGATGAATAAACGGTTCGAATTAACACCAGCGGTTGACATGCCGTTTAGGTAAACGTTTGGCATTTCGTCAATCTCGTATTTCGTATTTCAATATTTATAACTTTAAAGTGAAAAGTGAGTGTGGTCGTTTTCTTGTTTGAGGAAAATATAAAATGGCTTTACAACCATTTGGTCAATTTTTGAATCAAATGATATTAATCAATCTAGTGAAAAGAAATGAAAGGTAAATACTAATCTGGTATAAAATTATATAAAAGTATTTCAACTGGCATATTTGTAGATATGCCCTTAAGCTAGAAAGTAGAAAACTGAGAGATGCTTCCGATCCGTTTCAATTGGAAGAATATGCTTTCCAGCAGCAGTTTCGGTATGTAATAGTAAAGTTAAGGTAATAGTGGAAGATTATTCCGAATTATATTTTCTATTATTTTTATATTATTTATATAAAGCAAAAATTTAGATGCTTTTTTAAACATCGTACTTAGCATTATGATCCAGTTAAGCTAAGGAAAATTATACACTTGTGCTGTTCTGCATAATATGAGTATATTTGGAGAAGTTCCTGAATTGCCCGAAGAAGTGATAGAAGATGAAGACCATATTGAAGGAGCAGATCAGGACATAGATCCCAATCAACCGTGGTTGGCTCAAGGAAGATTAGAAATCATTTTACATAATATAAAATTATATAAATGATGAACTGAAACTATTGTTGATATTTTTAATCGTTTTTTTATTCTTCTGTTGGAATTTCCAATCAGTAATTAATCATATACATAAAAACAAAACAAAATAGATTCTTGTCTAAATTGGACGCTGAGAAAGGACGCTAACTTCACACCGGTGTACCCACTTATCGCAACTCAAAGCACGAGTGATGACTGCGGTTTATCAGATGCGTGTGATGAAAATGTAATTTCAATTTTGTTCCTAATTATTTTAAGGTTAATCACGTCTGTACTAATAAATAAACGCACCTCGCACGGCTCGCACAATACCGCAGGGTCCGCAGGCAACGCACACCTACACACTTCGTATCTAATGTTCTATACGACTTATTTAACGTTAACGTTACATGTTAAAAATATTTCCTATCCTTTTCCCCCTCATCATTTTTTGCATAATGCTATCTCTCTTACCCTGCATCAATACTTTCGACCATTTTAACGTAAAGAAATTAACGTTGTCTGTTAAGGCTGTTCTCTTACTTGATTCGGTTACAATTGTGAGAGGTCCACACTCCATATCGCAGAATGTTGCTAACACGTCAACCAAAATCATATGTTGCTTTCTTCACAAAATCGGTTTCGTTCCTATTCTTTTCATTGCGACTGTTCTCTCTCACTTTGCAAAATATTTTACTTGGTCGAGTCGAGGCGGCGGAGGCATTAGGCGTATCAATTACGTTATTCGTTTCTCCGTACTACTATTGCACGGTTCTAGTCGGCGGTAATTTTTAGTATTACATATTGGAAAAAAAATATTATGACACTCAAAAATTGTTTATAACAAATTGTCCACTTAATAAATAGTGAAATTATCAATAAAAATATGTTTTTTCTACTCTATTGAGAGATCAGTAAGGACTTACAAATACATAATTATTCCTTAACTAATTATTTTAATAATGCAAATATTAAAAAAAATTATTATAAACAATGAAAAATTTTTTTAAGAAAAATTTTTTATTTTAAAAATCATAATTGACCCCAAACAATAGAATAGTAAAAACAATTTTCAAAAATATTGTCAAAGCCGTTTGTTTATAAACAATTTTCGAAGAAATGGCTGTAAAAAAATTATTCAAAGTTATTTTATCCATATTTTTAATATAAAAACAACCATACTGTGACCATACTATAACATATAAGGAAAAAATGCATTAATTTCTGGATTTTGCGTTTTTAGTTGTAAACAAAATAAAGATAATAATTCAATGACGTCATCTTATTGTGTACACTCATAGAAAGGACTCCAGGAAGCAAAAAATTTATAGAGAAATTATTTTTCAATGAAGATAGCAGTACGAAAAACAAAATAGTTCATTAAAAATAGGCTAGCGTTTTGAAAAATGCATTTCAAAATTTCTTTCCAAAGGGCCTTTTTTCTTTCAGGTGTATAGAATACAATTAATGTGTTTTAAATTTGTCAACTAATATTAAGGCCTTAAAAAATATTTTCCATGAAATACTCTCTTCAGAGGTGGCGAGCGCATGCCGTAACCTTCGCTCGAAGCCTTACTTTCAGCAACTAATTATAGTTATAAATATTAGAGATATAAATAGGGAGTCGAGACTTTTTTGTCGGAGATTTTCTCCTCTTTAAGGATTTTTTTGCGATATTTCTTATGATTTCTGAGTTATCATAAAGATTTTTTTCTTCAGTTTTCATTAATAATATCAATTGCAATTTTTATTGGCAAAAAAAACCTCAAATCAGCTATCTCAGATTTGCATTTCGCATCGAATGAGCTATCGTTCATAATTTTCGAACCCTTCTAACTATTTTTCGCAGAAAACACACTTCTCGACTAGACTATTAAACAACAACCGAGAGATTTCCAAAATTTTGTAGAATAATTTTTTATTTGTTAGATAGCGTTCCAAAATTTAAGGAATCTGCTTCTTTTTTTCTTTTTCCTTTCCTTTTAAACAAAAATGAAATTATTTTTCATGAAGTGCTGTGATGTAAAAAAAAAAATATGGAAAATTTCTAGATATTTCAAGATATTTCAGTACGTACTACTATCTAACAAAAGTAAAGTATACGATTTGTATATGTTATTCGCAATAGCCGAAATCGGCCACTGCCCGAAATTTTTACCCACAACGCGTTGTGGGTGTAGTAGTTTACCCACGACGCGAATGGAAACGTTTTTTCCGAACAGTGGGTAGAAGGAATTACCCACAACGCGTTGTGGGTAAACTATGCTACCCATGACGCGAAATAACGTTCCACGTGCCTTTGTTTTGCATTGTGGAGTATTTCGTTTGCACACTTCGCTTTCTGGCCATTGTGGTTTACTAAGAACGCGTTTCAAATAAAACTGTGAATAAGAATAAAAATGAAATATTTATTTAAACGCATATAACATAAGTTACATGTTACTATATCTTAAATAGAACACAAAGAAAATTTAAAAAGCAACACAAATAAAACTAGAAATAGAGGAACGAGCTTAAAAACAAACATCACTTATTTTTACAACAAGAGCTCTTATGACATTTTAAATTACATTTTATATTTAATTTGATGCATCTACATGCCTTCGTTTGACGTACATTCAGGCAATTACGTTGCCATTTAGGTTGCCAAAAGGAGCTTGAAAAACAAGCTATATAAAATGCTTACCCAATTGCATTGCAAATTCCCATCTGTTAACATATGTGACAACATTTTGATAAACATACCAGAGGTAGATCGTGGACGTCTAACACCTCGAAATGTATTAGTAATCATTATGGAAAAAACTGATCAAAGTGTGTATATTCTCGGCACTAAAAATGGAAAATTGAAACGGTTATACACCCGAAATGACTTTCAATTATCGCCTTCGGTATTTTTATCATTATCTGAGATCCCGTCAGGTCATTCTGTAAACGTGCGTGAAGAAGCCAAGTTGTCTTCTGGGTCTAAACAAGGATTTGTATAATGTAATTGCCTGAATGGACGTCAAACGAAGGCATGTAGATGCATCAAATTAAATATAAAATGTAATTCAAAATGTCATTTTTATTTGAAACGCGTTCTTAGTAAACCACAATGGCCAGAAAGCGACGTGTGCAAACGAAATGCTCCACAATGCAAAACAAAGGCGCGTGGAACGTTATTTCGCGTCATGGGTAGCATAGTTTACCCACAACGCGTTGTGGGTAATTCGTTCTACCCACTGTTCGGAAAAAACGTTTCCATTCGCGTCGTGGGTAAACTACTATACCCACAACGCGTTGTGGGTAAAAATTTCGGGCAGTGGCCGATTTCGGCTATTGCGAATAACATATATATTTATACTGATAATAAAATTACTCATTATTTTTTAAACGTAATTTTATATTATACATGTACAATCACTTACCTCAGTGCAATTTGTCTTTTACTTTTACCTTTCTTCACTTTTCTTGAACCCATTATGAATGCACAACACAGCACTGAACGAGATCTAACAAAGTGAAGTAAAATGTCTCAAATAAAATAAAACACCGACCAGCGTGGTGAATGTTACGTTCGTAAGTGAAGTATTTCTTTCTTAGAAACCATCGCCTGATACCTTACGTTCGATAAATCTATTCGCACTTTGCATCTTTCATCAACTTTGAAATATCGAACACGAGAATTGCAGTGACATAAAATATGCTCTTATCACCTCCTGATTTAAACCATGCATGCCTGCATCCTTCAACACCTGTATACTTAACTACTCGAATCTTTCATTTTTCATATCTTCCATCGCAACCCTATGTCCGCCTCAACCTCAATGATCGGGGCATTCCTCAATATGATTCCTCAATATCATGTTTCAAATGGAGATTTCACTCCTTACGCCACCCGACCCGACGATGTGCGGAGCGGACGATTTCATTACCACGTGTTTACATTTCACATCAGAGGGAGTGGGGATAAGAGAGAGAACGCTAGCTTTTCTTAAAGACTGGAGAATTCGCCAAAATCGCGAATATTAAAAAAAAAATTTTGGGTTATTTTTTATCGTGGATAAATGAAGCAAAAAGGAGCACCTTTTAAAATTCATTATGTACATTTTACCGAGAGTAGAAGTTTGAGTTATCATAGAACGAATCTTCAATTTTTCGCTTATCAAAAACTTTTTCAAAAAAGTAGTCACACCAAGTCATAGAGGACATTATACTATTCATTATTACGAAATTTCATCAAAATCGGTAGAAAACTAAGCGAGAAAAATGATTTAGTATTTTATCGCAGCGGAAGAACAGCCTTAACGCATTGATACGTAATACGTAAAACGTACAAATTGCTAAACGCACATGTTAATTTTTCACTGTTAAATTTATTAACGGCGACCGTTTACATAAACGTCAGGTGATACGCAATAGGGCCGAATAAGACAAGAGTTTGAGGTTATATTGTCATTCGTAATATTCGTATTGATGGTGATTAAACGGTGTAGACTCCATTTCACATAAGAAGAACCGTGGGCTAGAGTTACACGGAACGACATATTCCGTCGGCTATGTTCGGTTTCCATAGTTTCATGTAATTCATGTATAAGCAGTGGCGGGAGGGTGAAGGTTTAGCGTAGGCGCGTTGACGTGTTTTTCGGCATTGTCGCTTGTCGCCCGGCGTTCGCGTATCTAACGTAACGTAACGGTCGTATATTTTATTATTATTACAGTTTTGTACGTTGTGCATTGTGTATTTTGACTAAAGCGAAATGATTTAGATTAAATTATTCTTGTTGTTTACACAACATAGGCAACTAACAATACACGAATTAATATTATCCCCTAATACGATTACTACTCGGACCGCTACTGCCCAGATGCCGATCGGGCGACTTCGGGACGGTGATGCGGCTTGCATGGAACTCAAGGCCACGGTTCTTCTTATGTGAAATGGAGTCTATTACAAAATGATTCCAGAGGACTTTTTATTGCTCGAAATCAAGATAACCAGATAACCACCATATATTATTATAACCTCAACTTAAAAGACGTATTAATGTGTCAAATCTGTCAAATGCCGATAACACAGTTTTCTGCATTATCGGCAATAACACCGAATATCATACAGAAATAGAAACGGTTCTATTTTATCAAACAACTTGTGACTGAATGTGATTTGGCATGTGACAAACCTTGTGACTTATTCTGTATGATAAATCACATAGTGTAAATACTAAACATTTAGGTGTGATCAAATCACATGACAAAATCATATGAAAAATCACATAGTGTAAAGGCGTCTTTATGTGGCACGTATGACTGTTATATTACATCTTCTTTTTGCATTTTTCTGGTTTTTTAACTCATTTTATATTATTTTATGACGTCATCGGCTATGTAAGTGATGGTGCTGGGGCGCGCTGTGTGTGTGTGTGTGTGTGTGTGTGTGTGTGTGTGTGCGCGTGTGTGTGCGTGGGTGCGTGCGTGCGTTCGTGCGTGCGTGTGTAACTTATTAACGTGTTGCATCTCTATGTGCATGTGTGTGCTCGTTCAACACCCCAGATTTCGGAGGCAACTTTAAGGTGATTTGCAACAGCTAATAATTAAATAAAATAATTAATTAATATGTTTGTTTATTCGTTTTCATTGACTCTTCTTTATTCGCACCCTCCTCCCAACGGTGCCGCCCTACCAGGACAAATGTGACGTTCTGCAGGTACTTCGGCAGCCAGCTACTCAAATTTAACGACGCGGAAAGGCTCGTGTTAATGCAGCAGATCAACAAACTAATGTTCGAAGCCCAGATGAGGAGGCTCCGCGTCAACGACGAGCTGCAGGACTCGGGATACTCCTTAGGTCCTTCGAATTTCCGGTCTCGATTTTTCAATGGGTAAGAACATAATGACTGAATCGAAAATTGGTATATCTTCGGCACGAGTCCAAGTTAGTTCTCTGGTTATTATCAAGTGGTCCAGTAATCAAAATTCACATAACAGAACGTTCCTCATCTACTGGTTCGTCTGCTCTGAATTTAGGCAGGTCCTCTCTAATAACTGTAAATCTATTCCAGCGCAGTGTATTGTTCCCTTTCGAGAAACATGAAAACACGAAGTTCAGCTTCAATACACTTTATCAGTTCCTACATGTGGACAACAACGGATACAGTCGTGTCGAATCTATTGAATTGGACGAGTCGATGATTTGAATTGAGTTCCCTGTAATCCGCCGATACACCTATATATTTAATACCTCGTAGTGGCATGATATATGCGTACATTGACCGATGAAGCATACCGAATGTGTTACATGATTCTGCTGAGTCTAGGTTCGAACATATCGACTTATAAATGCAACAATAATAATTATTCGCTTAGCAACCGATTGCGATAATATTGTAAGTAATTGAAATTTGTAATATTAATTAGGTCTTCAGAATGTGCCCTTACAGCATGTTCTAGCCATAGCGGACAATTTGTCATACAAAACTAATTCAATAGATTCATATCTGCAGGAAAGTTCATTGATTGGTTTATCTCGCGGTACATAGATGGCCATATCCACATGGTAGACCTAATTTATCCTTCCGATTTGCTAAACTGGCCAATATGTGATGATATATAGGACGTACAAAGTTCAAGTCAATTTGGGTTTATAACGTTGCAACACTAAGCACTTAGGGTTTTAAACAATTAATTGTTGCAACGTTTCGTGTAAAAGTGTAACGATGAGTAGTAATAACAAAATATTGTAGAATGCAGAATAAGCAAATATGTGGTACGTCCGGATCGTCATAGTCTCATAGTCATAATGAAAAAATTGCGATAAATGCATTTGCAAACGGGTTACAGAATAATGATTTAAAAACCATAGTTGAAGCGAGGAACTATACAAAATTGAGTGATGCGATTCAAGGTGCAAAAGATGAAGAGCAACCAATAGTTAATACATTTCATATAAGAGGACCTAATTCATTTAGGGGTACTTCGCAAAATCGTAGATTTGGTCATAGTAATTATGCCTACAATACTCACTATAGAGGTACTGGGCATGGTAATAGAGGTAGACAAAATACATATAATAACCATAACAATACGAGAGGAAATCATAGAGGTCGCTATCATAGAGGTAGCTATAGAGGTCATTTTAATAATCAGAATCAGTTCAATAATCAGCGATTTAGAGATCATAATGAACCAATTCACTTCATAGGAACCGAGAGTAGTGAATTAAACAATGTAAGTAGTCAATCTAACTCTAGTAATTCTGGGACACTGACAAAAGATCCGTTTTTTCGAGTCCAAAAAAAGTTTATTTATTCAGCAAATTGGGTTAAATTTTGTTAGAATTAGGTAAAAAGGAAATAGTTTCAATTATCTTTTGGATACGGGGTTGTAACGTACTTTGTTCGGTAGGGCAGAGTCGTTGGCGGCACAACGACTCTGGCGGAAAGTTACGTCACTTATTTGAATTGGCGCAAGTTGCTGTGTTCGAGAATTCGGGAAACGGTTTCAAAGTCGGTTTACCTCGGGCGCCAAATTTTTAAGGGTTAACTCCCTAAAATCACGGGTGAGTTTAAACTCAGGAGAATGCCAGGGGGTCCGTGAAAATAAAACACACAGTACAAGGAAAAATACGGGTGATTTTATATCACATTTAATAAGTTATTTACAGAACATGGATTTAAATTGAAAGTGAATACGGATATCGGATAAGCGGAAGATCGTAATTACATTCTTTACAGTTACATCTAATAAGTTATTTACAGAAAATGGATTTAAATTGAAAGTGAATACGGATATCGGATACGCGGAAGATCGTAATTACATTCTTTACAGTAGTTAAGAACGGTTCGGCAGCGGAGGCAACGAGTTGCCGGTTACTAGACTTTCGGGAAGTTTTGGCAACGGTGTGAGATCCGGAAAGTCGGTTTTCAGAGAGGAACCGGCAACGTTGCGCTCCGCATTCTTTCGACCAGCCGGGCTCAGCTGGTTCGGGCAAAAAACGGTTCGGTTCTTATCTACACTGACGAGAATATGTTAAATGAAAGGAAATGCGTATTGAGGAAATATGAGAATTAAACGTTTCTATCTAAAATACTAATATTCTATTTACAAAGCGGGAAAATGTAAGTTATTAACATGTAAAAGATAATTAAACGTGCAGAGTCGGTTTCAAGCAGGCGTAGGGAAAACGGTATTAGCAAGAGAGCGAAGAGAGCGAGAGAATTTTGAGCGGGTATTTTAAGCGGATGCTGAAGCAGTGAGGAGGGAAATATAACGTGCGGAGATTCTCGAATGAAAATCTAGACAAGGAAGAGGCCTACCAGCGAATCAAACAGAAATTGCGTACTTACAATTGGTGGAGATACGGCGGTCAGGCACTTCGCGGAAAGTCACTCACGGAAAGTCACTCGCGGAAAGTCTCTCTCTTGGTCACGGCGGAAAACGGATGCGGTACGGCGTTCGGCAGGAAAAACTCTCGGCAGTCTCGGCACGGGGAAAAACGATAACGGCGCGGCGGGAAAAACGGTTCTGCGGATTACTCTCGAGAACGGAATGTAAATTTGAATTTCGGCGGGTGTCTCTTGGAGGATCTCGCAAGAGCGGAAAACACTAAACTTTTGATGCCGTTTTCGATATTTTCGTTCATATTTAGAGCTCCCAGATAAACAGGGATGGATAATTTCCAGCTCGTAATTAAAGAGACAACTAGTGGTCTCTGGAGAGACAATGGTAATTTATTTGAATTTACGGGTTTTCCGCAAATGGTAACAAGGGTTCTAGCCACGGGAAAAATATGCTTCGTTACAGGGTCATCGGTTAGTATATTTTTCAAAGAGTATTTAACGAATGAAATAGTAAATAGTACGGAAAAAATACAAATAAACAGGATCACTTGGTCAACGAGGTCAAGTGAAACAGCTGACATTGAATTTTACATAAACGAGCAAAAAGTTATTCATA
Organism: Cryptocephalus moraei; assembly: GCA_946251905.1. Classification (NCBI taxonomy): domain Eukaryota; kingdom Metazoa; phylum Arthropoda; class Insecta; order Coleoptera; family Chrysomelidae; genus Cryptocephalus; species Cryptocephalus moraei. The sequence continues at coordinate 18,267,004 of OX276466.1, forward strand.
AATTTGTGCTGATGGACAAATTCGACGTTTCGGCGCAGGGTATACTAGGTTGTGATATCTTTAATACATTTCTTGCTTGTATTGATTACGAAAAATTTGAAGTTTCTTTTTGGCTAAACAACTTAAAAATTGTTGTTCCAATACTATCCGAACATAATTTTAATATCACAGTGGCCGCCAGATTCGAAACAATCAAATATTGTATGATATCTGTAAAAGAGGAATGTGTAATTCTACCTCAACAAGTATGTGAAGGCATTTTTGTCGCTGTAACAATAGTCAAATCAGATTGTGAAAAAAGAGTACCTATTAAAATATTAAATGTTAGGGATGAAACTGTACAACTAAAAAACTTTGAATCAAAATGGGAAAAACTTGATAACTATGTTATAGGTGAAATAAAGTGTAGTAATAATCAATCAGTAAGCCGAGCAGAAATGTTGTTAAATTCATTAAATTTAAATTATTTGCAAAAGAAAATATAGTGACATTTTTCATCTAGAAAATGACCCATTAACTGTTACTATTACTTATCAAGAACGAATAACGTTGAAGAATCCTGATAAGTCAGTGTATGTAAAACCATATATATTACCTCAAGCACAGAAGGAAGAAGTTCATAGACAAATAGATAAAATGCTTAAAGATGGTATGACAGAAGAAACAAAATCTAAATTCTCATCACCTGCCACAATAAGAGCAATTAAACGACTTCGTTTGGTTTAAGATTACCGCTTACTTAATAAAGAAATCGAGGATGATAAATTTCCTTTACCATGCATTACAGAAATTTGAGATTCATTACGTGGAGCGATATATTTTTCTCACTTAGATTTATTTCAAAGGTATTATCAGATAGAAATAGATAAAGTTAGTCGTCCTTGTACAGCATTTAGTACAGATAGAGGTCAATATCAGATGACGAGACTTCCACAAGGATTGAAGATTAGTCCAAGTTCATTCTCAAGGGCTATGATAATAGCAATGGCAGGTTTAAATTATGAAAGATGATTTATTTATTTAGACGATTTGATAGTTTTTGGCAATAATTTATCAAACCATAATAAAAATTTAACCAGAGTATTTCAAAGACTCGGGGAAGTATATTTAAAACTAAATCCGAATAAATGCGAATTCTTCAAGAAAGAAATCCTATATTTAGGCCATGACATTTCAAATCAAGGAGTTTTGCCAGATCCTTCTAAATAGAAGCAATAAAAAATTATCCGATCCCAAAAAATTCCAATGAAACAAAAAGGTTTGTTGCATTTGAAAATTATTATCGAATATATTTAAAAAACTGTGCAAGTATTGCAGCTCCATTAAATAATTTGACAAGAAAAGGGGCAAATTTTCTGTGGACCCCAGAATGTCAAAATTCATTTGAAAGTTTAAAACAATCTCTTCAAAACCCGCCTATTCTTCAATATCCTGATTTTTTATCTGATAATACATTTATTTTAAAAACTGATGCCTCAGGACTTGCGTTGGAGGAGTATTATTTAATAACAACGATCATCCTATTGCGTATGCCAGCAGAGCTCTAAATAAAAGAAGAAAAACTACCCCACCGTTGAGAAAGAATTATTAGGTATATGTTTTAAACACTTTAGACCTTATTTGTATGGAAGAAAATTTATCGTTCAGGTTAGCACTGGATGAATATGATTTTGTGGTAAAGCATATTAAAGAAAAAAAGTAATATAGATGCAGACGCACTGTCGCGTATTGAGATAACAGCAGACGAATTAAAAAATATGGTAAAACCAAATAGCGAGGTTGTTTACGTTACCACTAGAGGCCAAAGTAACATTAAAAATTCAAAAAAAAAGCTCACACACGGAAAGCGAGGAAAGGACTGATCACACAGGAAGCGTCTATGTGTTGAAACCAGCGAAAAATTCGTTTCAATTGCATTCATTATCTAATTCTGAATTTGAAAAAATGCAAAAAATCGGTAAAAGTGTAGTTATAGGGAATGTAAATAAAAACCAAATTAGCGAATTGTTTACTTAAATGAGGACACTCGATCATCGTTAGACTTAGTATCTACGTTGAGAGACCTGAAAATAATTACGGATACGTTCGATATTCCGGAATTCACAGTATTAAGAAAGGAAATTGACTTATATCGGATAAATGAAATTATAGCATTTCCCGACATGTTGAAGAAGTATAAAATAAAGTTGTCTATTGTAAAAGATTAAACTACTAATTTCAGAATTAGAGACTAGGAAGATTAAATTGAATGATTATTGTAATGACCGGTCCTTTGAGAAAGAAAAAAAATCAATAAATCAATAAGATATCATTTTAACTTAACTGAGACTTAGGACCGATCTTAGTTGGGTGGGATTGACTCAATTATTCGAATCGATGATTATTCTGAATCTTTCTGAATATGAATCTTTCTGAATTATTCTGAATCTGATGATTCCAGAGAGAGCGTAGGCGCAGGGCTTCTCAAATGCCTGCCTTATTCGATTAGAAATTAAACACGGAATAAAATCAATACATCTATTGAGAGAAAAAAAGAAAATGTCAAAACCACACAAAATAAACAATCGTTCGAACTCAAAATGTCCCCAAAACTAAGACAATAAGGGTAACCTCAAAGGATCATCCTCGAAATCAGATAATACACAAATAAGAAAATTATCCCCAACATCAGACAATAAAATAAATTGAAACTTATTCCCCCAAAATAAGATACAAAATATAACAATAAAATTATCTCCCAATGTAGGATATAAGATAAAACAAACAAGTATTCCCCAAAATAAAATATAAGACAAGACAATAAAATTATCCCCTTAAGGTGACGATCAGGAAACTGAAGCCCACAAAAGAAAAATTGCTCAATTCTTATAAGACAAATAATTGGAACAGTTCACCTTTACATATCTTAATGCCCCCGTATATGGAACTTTAGCGCAGTACGGCGCCCGGACGTGACCTTTTACGAGTTTATTAATCGGTGTATCGAGATTATAGCGACGGATGACGCATCAACAACCCAATTCAATTAAAATAAAACATCAAGGGTGGTTCAGCCCTTACAAATCAGAACAGACTCACCAATGGGCCTCGGTGAGAACTCTGCTTACTACCTGGACCTTAGGCGTGGAACCCTCAGCGTCGGAGCTCAGCAAGGGTGACTCGGAAAACGCGCTTCGCTCACACGGAAATCGGAACGGGTGAATCTACTCACTTTAGCGACTCTACTCAAAAAGGTTCTGGCGTAAGGCGCTCTCAGCAAAACTCTTAGCAAACCCTTATTCAAAACGCTACTCCAAAACTCTAATCAAAACTCTACTCAAACTCTGATCAAAACTCTACTCCCAAAACTTTGCAAGTGACTCTAATTTCCCCTTAACTCAATCTATAGGAAACTTAAATCTCGAGCACTATTCTCCCTTGAAAACTGAACTCAAACTCAAAATTATTTCCCTCTGATTTAACTCTTTCTCAAATTTACGATTCCCTCGTATTTACTTCAAACTATACTTCGCCCCGCGAATATAAAGCAACCATTACTTCAAAACTCTAAGTCTCACTCTACAGAACCTTCAGAAAAATGAACACAAAAAAATAAAACACTCCCGACTCGAAACGCGCCGTTCGGAGACCCGGTATCCCAACGAATCCTTTCTTCCACAATTTCTTCTCCCGTGGAAGCCTCGCTTACCATCTCCACAAACCTAAGTTGCTACGAAATTCTTCTTCCAAATTTCTAATTGGTCACATTGTCCCCACTCGACCTATCATTCTCCCTCAAACTTTATGAGTTTCGCCTTTTTCTGATTACCTAATTATCAATTCCCGTATCTCTTCGCGTTCCCGCGACTCAGTCAATCCACGCCCCTTTTACTGAATCAGCAGGGCTCCCCCGTCGATAACCCCGAGTACGGCAACAAAGTCGCTTGATCGTTGTAAGCACTATTTCTCTAGGTGCGTTGCTTTTTAATTAAATCGTCACGTCCGGTATTAAATTTCATACCCGTCTCTCCGGCAGCGACGAGAATGCTTGTTTATAATTAATTTTAATGTCTCATATTTTACCGTACTTTGCTAAGTAATCTTTATCTACAGAGTCTTTTTTATAAATGTTACAATATAACCAAATTAGTCAATAAAATAAAATTGGAATCCCACAACCTCCTACAGGGTGTTAAAGGTTAATCAGATCTACCAAAATAACCAAGCAAATCCCTTAACCATCTGCAGGGTGTTACATTATCATATATTACTGACAGGAGGGCATGCAGGAGTAAACAGAATGTTTAACGATATAAAAAAAGACATATTTTTGACCGGGTTTAAGATATGATGTCGAAACATTTGTAAGAAAGTGTGATGAATGTCAACGGTATAAATTTTCTAGACCACATATTGAACCGATGAAAATAACAACTATTGCTAAATCAGATTTTCAAAAAATCTATATGTCGTCGACAGAAAGGATTAAAGGCGGAAACAGACTATCGTCACGTCACGTGAGCTCACGTGCTATCACGTTAACTCACGTCACGGATAAAAAGTGCGGAGTAATATTTCACATGGTATTTAAATGTATTAGAACCAGACTGAGGTTACGTCAAAGTGACGTGAGTTAACGTGACAGCACGTGAACTCACGTGACGTGACGATAGTCTGTTTCCGCCTTAAGGGGCACGAAACACGACGTAAACGTTGCGACAATTGTTTATTGAAAACAAACTTTATGATTTACATGTAAAATTATAATCGTGAACACGCTTGGCAATCCCAGGACCCGACCCGACTTCGTCGCTCGAGAGCTAATTATTGTCTCTCTCTCTTAAACACCGAGCTACGTCGAGTTTAAACACTCATTAATAAAAATGCAATTCAGCGATATCTCGAGAAGTCGTCTTGGTTCCGCCCGCACACGTGTGTGTATGTATGTGTTGCGTATTCATTCGTTAACATAAACAAATTAATTACAAAGTATACAAAAAATAAAAAAAATAATAAGTCGAGAGCGTGATCCCCGACACGGCCATTCTGACATATCTCACGACCCTGTGCGATCAAGCTAGAAATACAAAACATAAATTACTCATCAAGTCATATCGTAAGGTTTTTCAGTCAGAGCTAGCGGTTCCGCGCTTCGACTCTTCCTGACTCTCAAAATTCATTCCAAATTCATTCCACTCAGGTAAGTCTACCTAGCAGACTTCCCAAGCCCAACAACATCAAATCACTGACTTTTACTAAAGTCAAAATTTTAATATCTCCGAATAGCTACTCATCACTAGCTATTCTACACAAGTTGTCACCAACACTTCTGGCGTCACACCAAGAAGTCGTCTAGTCGCAGTGTTTCTCAACCACCGGTCCGCGGACCGGCCCCGGTCCGCAAGAAATATTTACCGGTCCACGAAATATCCCACTATCTGTCCAAAATCCAAAGTGTCATCGGCTCAAGTCATCGGCTGACCACCGATATTGCAAACAAACTGGCAACTATGTCTTTCAAGAGATATACCGTGTTTATGACTTTGACTTATCAAGCTGTTTATAGCATCCCCGTTGCGAATGTCAGTACACCGAAGTAAAATTGTTGGTGCAGGTGAAGATAGCCTGTTTCGGAAAATTGAAACAAACATTGAAGCGAAATAATTTTATAAATCATATGCAAAGTAATGGCTTACATTTTATCAAAGTATCGTGTTATAACAAAATGGGTCTTATCGTTTACCTGCAACTTTTCGCAGAAGTTTAAGACCAGTATAATAGTAATAAAGTGAAATAACATTTTTTTTGAAGTGAAACTTCTTTGCGCACGTTGTATACATTGGGACGGGGTGTTGGTCAAAAAACCGCGTCACGCGTGATAAGTAATCCGAGGACAAAGCCGTGTTGCCAGAATGCGCGTAAAGTGTACCTCTTCCATCGCGCCCGCGAACCGAAAATGAAAAATTCTGCCAATGGGTCCCATTATTAAAATTACCGGTCCGCGAGAACGCGCCGAAATATTTTACCGGTCCTTGGAGTAAATCCAGTTGAGAAACACTCTAGTGCACACCCTACTCCGCGATCCTGACTGATCACACAGGTCACAACACCAGATAAGCCTCCGGTCCCTCGGTTAACCAACCTTCACCCCTGGCGTTCGTCCAGTGCTGACCTCATTCAACAATATCTTCACAATCAAAAATCATATTAATACACTCATCATCCTCGGTCGGCATTGACATTAAACGATCACGAGCGTATTTTAAAACACGATTACCTCTCATCGGCTTTAATTCATATCGATCTCCACTTAGAACCTTTACAAGCTTCAAAGGTCCTCGGTACTGCTGGTCAAGCTTAGTTTGATTTCGTTCTTCATTGTTGAATAAAACTAGATCATTTACTTTCAACGGCTGAACTTTAGCCTTTCCTATATCAAACCTCACTTTTTCCACAGATGAAGCACTTTTCATCGCTCCAGCAGCATATTCTCTCAAGTTCTCAAGGTCTATTTCCTCAATGTTATCATTAGCAACTAAACCAAATGGTCTTGCAACTTTTCCAATCAACAACTCAAGAGGGCTACATTCAGTGACTCTGTTGATTGTTGAATTTTTGCTAACTGTACTTCTTTGATATAATCTTGCCAAGATTTATCCTTATCTAATTCCACGGCAGTAAAAAGTGATTTCAGGACAGACATGATTCGTTCTACTTGTCCGTTTGTACGACTACTACCAGTAGCAAAGAAATGTACCTCCACAATTTGACTTTGACAGTATCCTTTAAATTGCTTATTATAAAAACATCCACCTTGGTCGACAATGAGTCTAGTAGGTGTTCTAGAGTAGGAGAAATAAAGAAATATTTTTCTTAAGAGCTCTAATACTGTTAACGGTATCTATTTTCGAAGTGTACGTCAAACTAACATATTTTGTAAAAGCATCAACGGAAAAAAGGCACTCCATTTGTTTATTTTTGCTACTCAATTTTCCTGTAATATCCATATGAATAGTATGGCATGGAATATTAAATTTGGGTATAGGATGAAGTTCAACTAGTACTTTACCGGTAGGGGTTTTGGCTAATTTACACGTTACACATTTATCAACAAATTTTCGAACCCATTTAGACATTTTTGGAAACCAATAAAAATCATAAATTTTGTCAAGAGTTTTTTCCCAACCTAAATGCATGACTGATTCATGAACATTATTGATTACGGACTATCTAAATGCTCGTGGAATAATAATCAACTTTCTGGCTCGTCCATTGCGTTGAATTGTACGATAAAGTAACCCTTGCGATAATTCGTATGTTTCTAAATACCTCAGAGGACAAATTATGGCAATCTGTTAATAGTCCAGTAAACGAAGGGGAAAACCTAGCAAAAATTAGTTACCATTTTCATTTGCTATTTAATGGGTGGTGTTTGGCACCACCTTTAAAATGACCCAAAGTTTACATAAAAATATTGTGCGGCAGGGGGGGAAAATGGCCCCCAAAGACACAGAAAATCGGTTTTCTGCGAATATCTCCCAAAATATGGCAGTTGGAGATTTTTTGCTCAGATATAAATTGAAGATCAGTTAATTCTCTACAAAAATGGTTCTTATGATTTTTTTCGAAAATTTGACCGTTTTCGAGATAAACGGGTCCAAGCGCACCCAGAATATTCACTTGTTTTGTTGTATGCCGGAGAGCACAGTCCGTGCATTTACACATGAGCGGGCGGACAAATTATTCAATAACTTTGTTGAAAATGCGAATTTTGTCATTATTTAAAGTTCCCCTGGAAGGGAAAATCTACCGCTACCATATCCTGTGACTCGAGTCACGTTTTTAATCTTTGGCCGTATCGAAAAAAAGAGCCAAATATTGTTTTTCCGTGCATTTTTAGCCTGCAAGGAAATTGTTCCTATTTTTTTGTATTATACTAATTTGCTTCAAATTTTCTTGATTATGGGTTCTCGGAAGGTCCTTTGTCATCTGTGAAATTTGGATAATCTAATTTTCTTGCATTTTGATTAAAACTTTGTTTGTTGAATCTCAATTTTTTGCTGTTTTTGGAGTGTGGTGAAATTTTGTAAACAACCACCAATAAAAAATTCATACATGATCGGATTGGTCTCTTAGACATATCATTTGAAGGCCGAGAAGATCTACTTTACGGTTGTATAATTAGTTTTTTTCGCAAAATCGTCGATTTTTCAATAAATTCGAAAAACGCGTACTCAAGAAAAAAGCGCACTTTTTTCTTTTATGGCTTTTTTCTCCCTGCTCTCCATTTCTGACATTTTAACACCTTGACTAGTGTAAAGGATGAATTCTCACCTTTCCATTAATGTATATAAAGTCATCTCATTTGTAGTGGGGAGAAACCCGAGTCTTTAAATGTAATGCTATAATTTCATTACTGTAATTTTTTCCGTCGTTCGTCGCGTGTGTGCTGTTTTGCGGTACTGGTGTCGTCTGCTACAGTCCATGCGGCCACGGTAACATTTCGTTGTTTAATGTTTGGGTATATTAAATGCGTTGGTTTTCTTTTTTATATTGGTCTTATTTTTATATTTATTATATATATATATATATATAATTAAAAGTATATATATATATATATATATATATATATATAAAGTGGCTCGGAAACGAACTGTCACCAGAAAAATGGGGATGGAAACGTGTAGGGGAGATACTCATGCCGGTCCAAACCACTAGATCCAACGGTTCCGGAACTCTTAAAGATAATTTTTTTGTCAATAAGAAAGAATGTAAGGGAACGTGTTCATGCAAAAAAGCAGGGCCACCATGCTCATCTATTTGTGGTTCATGTGAGTCCCGCCAGTGTTCCAATTATAAAGACAGCCAAGATATAATGTTATCCGAAGAGGTAGAAATAGAGGAAACTCTAGAACCGAGTGAAATAAGAGGAGAAATAGAGGGAGAAGTAGAGCCCGAAGGAGTTGTTGGCGAGGACGATGTTGATGACCGAGAATTATCATTAGACTCATGTGACGGGGACTGGTGATTTACATGTTTATGTCATAACTTTAAAATGCTTTTATAAAATTTTCTATAATAAATGAAATTTAAAGAAACTTTATAACTCTTTATTCCAAAAGCCTCGATCCGGATGGTTGAAAAAAAAGTTGCAACATTTTGCCGAGAATCTGCAAGAAATTGTTGGTGAGTATTATGAGAAAATATTCTTAACGCTTTGGGGATTATAGTTTTCGTTAGGAAAAACCTCATGTACTTCTGTACTTTGCCACATGTGCAGAACTGATTGAATTTCGGGTCAATTGGTGGGGTCCATCCTGCTGTGATTAATCTTATGGTCTGCTTTCCTAATAGGTAGGTTTAGCTTGAGCCGTTGAGCCCTTATCTCCGAGAAAAACAAGACGCTCGGAAACATGAAAATCCTTAAAAATTATATTGTAACGAAACGGCTCGCCGAAACCAAATAAACACGTCTGGGACTGCCCGGGTTCCTCGAATCCGTTCTAGAAAGAGCGGGAACACTCTCGTAAGACCGAGTCGCTTCGATTCGCCGAAAACTCGAGGAGAAATTCGTGGAATAATCCCGAAAGTACGAGAAGCTTCTACCTGCCATAAAAAGGGAGTGTCGGACCCGAAGCGGGCAGAGTTGAACCGGTGTGCGTAAACATTCGAGCGAGAGATCGGGCGCGTTAAATAAATAAACATCTCCGTCTACGAATATGAATTAGGTGATTGTTAAGTTAAATTTATAAGTGTAGTGTTAGAAATAAATTAATTAGGATAATCGCGTAGTGTTTTAGTTTTAGTCGATAGTAAAAACGTTACAGTGGTGTCAGAAGTGGGATTAATTAGTGAAATAAATTAAGAACAATGAGGAAATTACGCGATTTAAAAGTGACGGACCTCAAACGCGAGTTGGAAGATAGAGAACTCGAAACGACAGGGTCGAAAACAGTGCTGCAGAAACGTTTGGAGGAATATTTAATCAACAATGGAGAGGACCCTGAAACTTTCGGTTTCGAGGAAGAAGGTGAGCGCATCATGAAAGAACTCCACGGCGAATTAGAAGACAAAATGGAAAAACTCCACGGTGAGCTGGATACCAACATAAGAGAACTCCACGGTGAAATGGGAAAACTGCACGGCGAGTTGGATAACAACATAAAAGAACTCCACAGCGAAATGGGAAAACTCCACGGCGAGTTGGACGAGCTCCACGGTGAGCTGGATAGCCGAATTGGAAACCTTGACAACGCACTTCAAGCCGAGAAAATCCAACGACTGGAACTGGAGAACCAACTGCGAGAATTGGGGACCCGATTAGAATCCATGCATTTCCAGCCCAGTGGGCAAAACATGTCCAGTTCACGTAACCCGTTCAACGACTCGGAGGAGGTAACCAGGATTGAGGAGGTAACCAGGATCGAGGCAGTTCTTACTGCGAGTCATCGAGTGAAGCCGCCCACCTTCGACGGGGAAATACCCTGGGAGAACTACCTCCGGCAGTTCGAGGCAGCGGCGAAAGCCAACAACTGGGCGCCAAGGGACAAGGCAGTGGCTCTGACGGTCGCCCTCCGAGGAAACGCCCTCGACGTGCTGCAGACTGTTCCAGAGGGGGAGCTGGACAACTTCGAACTACTCGTCCAGAGGCTGCAGAGGCGGTACGGGCACGCACACCTGAGGCAGGTCTACCAATGCCAAATGAAGACCCGACGACAGAAGCAGGGAGAGAGCCTTCAGGAGTTCGAAGCCGACATCGCGAAGCTAGTCAGATTCGCCTACCCGGAAGCGGCGGAGTCCATGACGGAGCGTCTCGCGGTCTCGGCCTTCATCGACGGCTTGAGGGATGTGGAGATGCAGCGAGCGGTAAGGCTGTCGCGTCCCAAGAGCACATTGGAAGCACTCTCGATGGCCCTGGAATTCGAGGCTGCGACGGAGGCGTCAAGGAGCTGTGGCCGAGTTCGGGCTGTGGTCGGGGACGACGCATGCGTGGAAGCCGAAAGGAAGGAGGACGCCCTGGAGCAGGTTGTCAACGCCCTCAAGGGACTGCTGAAGGGGAAGAAAAAGGAACCAGCGAAGTGCTGTCCGTGTGGAGAGGTTGGCCGTCTCCGAAGGGATCGCAAGCGCCCCAGGGTCGACAAATCCAAACGGGTCGACTCCCAGGGAGCAGCTCCGGCCCGCTGCCCGTCCCAAGATCCCGTCATCAAAATAGCTACCCTGAGAGGTGAAGGTGGCAGCCTGTACGTGGATGGCGAAATTAACGGCAGGAAGCACACCCTTCTAATCGACACTGGGGCATCCAAGACGATCCTGAAACCAGGCCTGCTGAACACGCGAGGGAAGAGAGTGATGGAGTCCAAGTGGAGGTTGCGAACGGCTACGGGCGAAGCTGCCGCCGTCCACGGAGAAGTAGACGTCGAGATCAAGATCGGCACTGCGCGATTCTCGCCACACCGAGTTCTGATCGCCGACATAGAAGAAGACGCCATCTTGGGAATGGACATCATGAAGACTCACGGCTTCGCACTCAATTTGAAACGACAAGTAATGCAGGTCGGCCCAGAGGAAATATTCCTGCACACCAAGGGTGAGACGGTCCATCAGATAACGCTGACAGAAGACACGATCCTGCCGGGTAGGAGCGAATCGATAGTGGTGACCCGACTTCAAGGCGTCACAGGAAAAGGGAATCCTGCCGTAGTGGAACCTTGGAACCACGACGTGGAGGTGGGCCGAGGCGTTCTAGTAGGGAAGACCTTGGTAACGCTGGGTGATGAAATTCCAGTCCGGCTCATTAACATCAATGACTACCTAGTTACCATCCGCAAGGGGACCAAAGTGGGAATCTGCTCACCAGTGACGTCACTGATCCACCAGGTGACGGGGAGTGCTGGCTGCAGAGTCGCGAAAGTGGAGGAAGCTCTAGTTGACGCCTGCGATTCTTTCGCTGGAGTCGAAAAGAAGAGGCTTATTGAGCTACTCCGTAGATATCGATCGATTTTTGTGTCCGACAAGGGACCTTCTGGGAGAACGAGTATTGTTAGGCACAAGATAGATACGGGGGGCGCGAGACCAATCCGCCAGTCAGCGAGGAGGTTGCCGCAGGCGAAACGGGAGGTAGCGGAGAAGATCATTCGCGACATGGAGAAAGAGGGAGTCATCGAGCCATCTAGCAGTCCTTGGGCATCTCCTGTAGTCCTGGTAAAGAAGAAGGATGGAGATACCAGGTTCTGCGTAGATTATCGTCTACTGAACAACGTGACGAAGAAAGACAGCTACCCTCTTCCCCGGATAGACGACACCCTGGATACTCTGGCTGGATCGAAGCTGTTCTCCACCCTTGACCTGAAGAGTGGCTACTGGCAGGTAGAAATGGACCCTGCAGACAAGGAGAAGACGGCTTTCACAGTAGGATCTGGACTGTGGCAATTCACAGTAATGCCATTCGGGTTGTGTAATGCGCCTGCTACTTTCGAGAGGCTCATGGAGAACATACTCAGAGGGCTCTCCTGGAAAACGTGCCTCGTGTACCTAGATGACATAATCGTCGTAGGGAGGACGTTTGACGAACACCTGTCAAACCTGGAGGAAGTATTCAAGAGACTCCAATTGGCTAACCTGACGCTCAACCCAAAGAAATGCCATCTGTTAAGAACAAGAGTACACTATTTGGGTCACGTGGTCAGCAGTAACGGCGTCGAGGTGGACCCTGAAAAAGTGCGAGCAGTCCAGGAATGGCCAACACCGAAGGACAAACATCAATTGCGGAGTTTCCTGGGGCTTTGCACTTACTACCGTCGTTACGTCCGAATGTTCTCTGACATTGCAAAGCCGCTGACACGACTAACCGAGGAGAAACGAGCCTTCCTTTGGGATAAAGAATGCCAAGCAGCCTTCGACGCCCTGAAAAGACGCCTGACGACGGCCCCTGTTCTCGGGTTTCCGACCCAAGAGGGACGCTTCATCTTGGATACAGATGCAAGCAACGACGGAATCGGAGGGGTTTTGTCACAACTGCAAGATGGGCAAGAGCGGGTCGTTGGCTACTTCAGTAAAGTCCTGTCCAAGCCCGAAAGGAACTACTGTGTCACCAGAAGGGAGCTGTTAGCCGCTGTGAAGTCAGTAGAACATTTCTACAAGTACCTGTACGGGAGGAAGTTCCTGTTGAGAACGGACCACGCGGCGATCAGATGGCTCCTGCGATTCAAGAACCCGGAAGGCCAGGTAGCTCGGTGGATTGAGCGTCTTCAGGAATACGACTTCGACATCGAACATAGAGCAGGAACCAGCCACCGTAATGCTGACGCTCTTTCAAGAAGACCGTGTCCGGAGGTATGTTCCCACTGCAGTCGTGCAGAGGTAAAGGAGGCTTCAACTTGCCGCACCACGGTCACCGACGAGGACTGGTCACCAGACGGGCTGCGGCGAGCGCAGGAAGGCGACCCTGAACTCCAACGGATCCTGAGGTGGAAAGAAGAGGGACGTCGGCCGGAATGGCAGGAAGTGGCCCCATCCTCTAGGACCCTGAAATCGTACTGGGCACAGTGGGACTCCCTGGTGATACAGGATGGACTGCTCAAGAGGGTGCTCGAATCCGATAGTGGCGCAGAAAGGCGATTCCAACTCATCGTACCCAAGATCAAGGTGGCGGAAGTGCTACGTCACCTCCATGACGGAACATCTGGAGGCCACCTGGGAGTAAAGAAGACCCTGCAGAAAGTGCGCGAGCGTTTCTATTGGGTGGGCTGCTCTGAGGCTGTTCGTGAATGGTGCAGGAAGTGTACAGTTTGCTCAGCCAGCAATGGACCGCACCGCAAGCCGAAAGCCCCTATGAGACAGTACAATGTGGGAAGTCCTTTCGAGAGGATCGCCCTAGACATTACTGGGCCATTCCCTGAAACCGATTGCGGCAACAAGTACATCCTGGTGGCGATGGACTACTTCACGAAATGGGTAGAGGCATACGCGATTCCCAACCAAGCAGCAACAACTGTCGCCGATGTCCTGGTGAAGGAGTTAGTAAGCCGCTTCGGAGTACCGTTGGAATTGCATTCCGACCAGGGGCGTAACTTCGAGAGCGAGCTGTTCCAGGGAGTTTGCGAAAAATTGGGAATTCGCAAAACTAGAACGACGGCGCTGCACCCTCAGTCTGACGGAATGGTGGAGAGGATGAACCGCACCATGGGCAAGTACCTCTCGAAGGTAGTGTCTCAACATCAACGAGACTGGGATCAACATCTCCCCTTTTTCCTGATGGCCTACCGTTCTGCCATCAACGAGTCCACCGGCCAAACACCAGCAAGGGTACTGTTCGGGCGAGAGATGAGGCTTCCCTGTGATCTGAGCTTCGGCTGCAAACCGGGAGAAGATCTGGCTGGGGAAGACTACGTCACCGAGCTGCGCAGAAAGATGGACCAGGTTCACGAGATGGTACGGACGAATCTCCAAGTCGCCAGCGACCGCATGAAGGATCACTATGACGTTCGGGCGGACAGCGGCATATATGAAGAAGGAGACCTGGTGTGGCTGTACAACCCACAAAGGAGACGAGGGTTATCACCGAAGCTTCAGAAAGCTTGGGAAGGGCCATATACAGTGAAGACAAAAATAAATGTCGTCATCTACCGGATCAGCAAAGTCCCGAATGGGAAGCCCAGGGTCGTGCATTACAACCGATTAGCGCCTTTCGAGGGAGACCACGACCAAGACCAACAGGTGCGCCAACTACGGCCCCAAGAGGAAGAGCCCTCCTTTGAAGAGTTTATGGCTGCGTATGGTGGAACCGGGAAGGCGAGATTCGGTGTGACCAGAGAAGAACAACGGGATCTCTTCGAAACACCGGCTGAGTATGCGCTGGCTCATTGCGTGGCCCAGGACCTGCGGATGTCCCGGGGAATTGCCGCGGAGTTTCGGACGAGGTTCGGCAAACTGGGCGACCTCCATCAGCAGAGACCGGCGGTCGGGCGAGCGCTGAGGATTAAGGAAGATGGATCACAACGGCCACTCTTCTACCTGGTTACCAAGAGGAGGTCCCTTCACAAGCCCACCTATTTGGACCTGTGGGACGCATTACATGACCTCAGGGAGAGCCTACTTAGCGAAGATCTAACTAAGTTAGCTATCCCGAAACTGGCTTGCGGATTGGACGCCTTGGACTGGAGGGTCGTCAGGAATATGCTGGAGGTCTTATTTCGCTTCACCGGGATAGACATTTTGGTGTGTTGTTGGAATCCTGAGAGAAGTCCCCACAAGAAGACCGTAGCATGTTATTTCTACCAAACTTCCCGGTGCAGACAGGGGACCAACTGTAGGTTCCTACATGGGCCTGTCAGAGACACGTTTCGGGACGAAACATCTTTAAGGCGGGGGCAGTGTAACGAAACGGCTCGCCGAAACCAAATAAACACGTCTGGGACTGCCCGGGTTCCTCGAATCCGTTCTAGAAAGAGCGGGAACACTCTCGTAAGACCGAGTCGCTTCGATTCGCCGAAAACTCGAGGAGAAATTCGTGGAATAATCCCGAAAGTACGAGAAGCTTCTACCTGCCATAAAAAGGGAGTGTCGGACCCGAAGCGGGCAGAGTTGAACCGGTGTGCGTAAACATTCGAGCGAGAGATCGGGCGCGTTAAATAAATAAACATCTCCGTCTACGAATATGAATTAGGTGATTGTTAAGTTAAATTTATAAGTGTAGTGTTAGAAATAAATTAATTAGGATAATCGCGTAGTGTTTTAGTTTTAGTCGATAGTAAAAACGTTACAATATGGTTTACGGCGTTTTTCATTTATGGCTCCGAGGATTTAGCCAGTGGATAGAATGTGGAGGCGCCATCTACAATTGGTTTTCATAGTCCAAAACATTGAAAATAATGTATTTCTAACACCCCCCCATCTCAAATTTAGTAAAAAAACTTGCATATTTTGTGAGTCTCAAAATTTTGGATTTTTCAACCCGACTTTTTGCAAAAAATATTAATGTTGCGAAAAAATCATAAGTAGCATTTTTGTAGAGAATTAACTGGTCTTTAATTTTTATTTGAGCAAAAAATCTCCAACTGCCATATTTTGGGAGATATTCGCAGAAAACCGATTTTCTGTGTCTTTGGGGGCCATTTCCCCCCCCTGCCGCACAATATTTTTATGTAAACTTTGGGTCATTTTTAAGGTGGTGCCAAATACCACCCATTAAATAGCAAATGAAAATGGTAACTAATTTTTAATAGGTTCGGCCGAGAATTCCTGATAAAGTATCAAATTGTAGTCTATTGCGTGTTTCACTTTTATTTAAATTTATTGCACTAAATATTCTCAACGCTCGCACTACTGTGTGGTAGTAACAAAATATCTTTAACCAGGAAATTAATTTTAGGATAAGCTTCTGTGTCATTACTGTCAACTGTCAGCTGTCAGTATGAAATCTGGTGATTTCTGGTAATTTTCTTATTGTTGGGATGGTGATTTTTCTAAATAATGTCTGGCAACGCTGCGTGATCCGTGTGTGACGTTGACACGGACAGGAGAGCGCGGCCATTCTCCATTCTGTTTGTCATTGATCATTAATAAACGACTCTTTAATAAATTCCCTTACAAATTCAGAAGTGGGATTAACCCTAGTGCCCTTTGTGAAGTGATAAGACTAGCAGGTTTACGAAAAACTCAAAAACTTAAGTTTGCGTGTACGTGTGTAGAGAGCAAAATAGCAAACGAACGAAACATGGCCGGCGAACGAGAACAGAATTACGGGGGACAAAAACAAGCGTGGACGTCGTCGCCGTCGTCGTCACTCTAGTTCGTCGAGCAGTTCGTCGTCATTAGACGACAGGGACATGAGAATGGAATTGAAGAAGTTGAAAAAGGTGGTATCCAATCTACGTAGTAAACCATCGACGTCTACTGCCAGTTCCGGAGATGAATATTTAATCCCAGTCTACGATCCTGCCAAGGACGATTTGAGGATTGAAAAGTTGAGACGAGTGGACAATCTTGCAGAACGTTGTGGATGGACTGATTTTACGACTCTACGATTGATAGCCGGAAGACTTCGAGGAAACGCTCGACAATGTTATTACGAACAGATGAAATACCACATTTCTTGGCACAACCTTAAAGACGAAATGATTCAACAATTTCGTGTCAGTACCATTTTCGAATTTACTTCGTGAGGCCGCCAATTACCAAACGAGCCCAGGGCAGAATCTAGGAGACTATTGTTTTCAAAAACTCCAAATTACGTGCGTTGGAATTGGAAATACCAGATGAGTGCCTAGTGGATGCAGTCATCGGCGATATCAGCGATGAACAAATTTCGCGGGTTGTACGTTCTGCGCGCCACACCGACGCGATCACTTTATACGTGTATTTGAATACGATGGGGACCATGCCGGTGTTGTCAGATCGAACCAACATTCCGAAATTTCCGTCGAAGTTCGAGAACTTTAAAAATTCAACAAAGACACAAAAATTTACGTGTTTCAACTGTGGACTAGCCGGACACTTAGCTCGAGACTGTAGAAAAGCGAGACGCGAGTGGTTTAATTGCAAAAAGTTGGGACATTTTCAAGATAAATGCCCATTTACTAATAAAAAACTCGGAAAAGAGGTCAACAACGTTAGTAAGCAACAGTCTATTCCAAATATGTATGTAAAGAAGGTTATTATCAATGGCCATAAATATCAATGTCTAATAGATACAGGGTGTCACACAACACTTATTAAGAGATCATTAGCACAAAAAGTGGGACTTGTCGAAAAAATGGCTTATAGCATCACATTAACTGGTTTTAATATGGCTCCACTATTGATTGTAACGAGACTGTAAAAATTTCTGCCCGTATTATGGAAGCTGTAGCTGAAGTTAAGGCTATTGTAGTGAACGACAACTATTTAATGTACGACCTACTAGTAGGACGGGATTTTCTGGACCAAGGACATATTATGTTACTAAAACAAGCTGATTCTGTTGTATTGGTGTCTCTTTCGGACACGACTGACTCCTTCATTAGTGTAAACGTAGTGGACCAATGCGAGAGAGAAGACATCTCACAAAACATTCACATTGGAGATACGGACTCTAATACAAGACTGTCATGTTTGCAGCTTCTCAGTGAATTTTCGGATTGTATCTCTTCATCGCTGAAAACGTTAGGAAAAACTAACACTGTAAATATGGAAATAGTGTGTACCACGGACGAACCTATTGTTTACCGTCCATATAGAATGCCAGAAACGGAAAAACAAATCTTGAGGAACATCATGGAAGACCTGTTAGAGATCAATAACATAAGGGAATCACAATCTCCAAATGCCAGCCCAGTACTCTTAGTGAAAAAGAAGACTGACGATTACAGGATGTGTGTTGATTTTAGACTCAACGCAATCACCATGAAAAATAAGTACCCACTTCCATTAATAGAGGACCAAATAGACCGTTTAGGAGGCAACAGATATTTCATCTCGCTGAATCTAGCATCTGGCTATTACCAAGTACCCATGCACGAGAACTCTGTGGAAAAAACTGCATTTGTAACGCCGGATGGACATTTTGAATTTCTTCGCATGGCCTTCGGCTTGACCAACGCTCCCGCTGTCTTCCAACACTTGATCGCCAAAGTATTGGGGAACCTTAAGAACACGGTTGCATTCCCATATATGGATGATATTATTATTCCGTGTAAAACAACCAAAGAAGGGTTAGAAAGACTTCGCATTGTATTACAACAACTTCGTAAACACAACCTTACCTTAAAATTAAGCAAGTGTTCGTTTTTCGAACAAACCGTTTCATATTTAGGTCGTGACATAAGTGTCCGTGGGGTTAGACCTGGAAAGCGAAAACTAGATGCTGTTCTGAATATTCAAAGACCAAATAACGTGAAACAAATTCGTCAATTTTTTGGGTCTTTCTGGATATTTCAGGAAATTTATTCGAAACTATGCAACCATTGTAGAACCGATTACTCGTCTCATAAAGAAGGATGTTCCATGGGATTGGAATGATCCTCAAGAAGAAGCCTTTATTCAAATACGACAGTTGCTGACGAAAGACCCTATACTAGCTATATTCGATCCGAAAAGAAAAACAGAATTGCATACCGACGCAAGCTCAATAGGAGTTGGAGCAATATTATTACAATTGGATGAAAACAACAAACAACATGTGATCTCTTACTTTAGTAAATAAACGACAAATGATCAGCGACAATATCACTCTTATGAGTTAGAAACCATGGCAGTTGTGTTGGCACTTAGACATTTCCGGGTTTACCTGTTAGGTATAAACTGTACAGACATCACCGACTGTAATGCTTTAAAAACTACATTTTCTAAAAAAGATCTTCATCCTCGAGTGGGACGATGGTGGCTCGAAGTATTAGAATTTACGTTTACGATAGAATATAGACCTGGATCACGAATGGCACACGTAGACGCGTTAAGTCTAAATCCTGTTGAAGTAAGGGAGCTAGAAGTGAATCAAGTAGATCTAACTGAAGGCGAATGGATAGTAGCAGCACAGATGGAAGATCCTCAAGTGTACCACGTAAGGAAAATTTTAGAGAAAAATGAATCTAACAACGAGACGGAACATTTTAAGGGATACAAATTGAAGGACAATTAAAGTATATCGAAAATTGGACAATGGAAAATTGGCTTGGGTAGTTCCAAAAATGGCACGGATGCAAATTTGTCGTCTTTGTCACGACAATGCGGGACATTTAGGTTTAGACAAGACGTTGAAACGAATTCAAGAGAACTATTGGTTCGCGAAGATGAGAAGGTTTGTTACAAAATATGTCAAAGCTTGTCTCACTTGTGCCTATTACAAGAAAGTGGATGTTAATAAACAAGCATATTTTGCAATACGTATGGTATTCGACACATTCTTAATGCTGTTGCTACACCAAGAGCTAATGGCTAGTGCGAGAGGTATAACAAAACAATCATCAATGCGCTTAGTACGTCAACAGTTGATAAGGATCCAGATGGGTGGGATAGTTGTATGAAAGAAATTCAATGTTCCTTAAACACCATGTACAATAAAGCTATTAATGCGACCCCGATGGAAGCCTTGATGGGATACAACTCTAAAAATATAGCAGAGGGGTGGATTCTTAATGAAATCAAACAACAAGCTGAGCGATTAAATCTTGAATCTTTACAACGAGAAATACAAACTCATATATCGAATGATCAGAGGAAGCAAAAAGAACGTTACGATAAAACTAGGCGGGAAGCGAAGAAGTATAATGTAGGTGACTTGATTATGCTACGAATCACGAGTGAAGGAGCGACAGGGAATAGTAAAAAGTTTCATCCAAAGTATAGAGGCCCTTTTAGAGTTTCCAAGGTTCTCATTAATGACCGTTACGAAGTGGAAGATTTAAGAGAAGGTGTCAGACGTGGAAAACGAACGGTTGTGGCGCCAGATCACATGAAGAAATGGATAACGTTTCAAGATGACGAGATGTAAGTTGACAGAGTTGTAGAAAAGTGTTGTAGGCCAACGGGCTGAGGTAAAAAAGTAAACAAAATGTAGGCCAAAGGGCCGAGGTAAGAAAGATCAACGGATCTCAGGTCATGCGGACCACTGGTTTCAGAGATCAACGGATCTCAGGTTATACGAACCACTGTTTTAGAGATCAATGGATCTCAGGTTATACGAACCACTGTTTTAGAGATCAACGGATCTCAGGTTATACGAACCACTGTTTTAGAGATCAACGGATCTCAGGTTATACGAACCACTGTTTTAGAGATCAACGGATCTCAGGTTATACGAACCACTGTTATTAGAGATCAACGGATCTCAGGTTATACGAACCACTGTTATTAGAGATCAACGGATCTTAAGTTAAACGAATCACTGTTATGAGAGATCAACGGATCTCAGATGTAGAAAATAGAAAATTGAGATTACAGTTCTCTTAAAAAGGAAGAAAAATAAAAATAAAAGAAATTTATTAATGAATTATGACTAATTATATTTTGTGTTATTAGGTCCATTTCGACTGAGGACAGTCCAGACTGTCAGGAAGGCCGAGTGTGAGGATTCGCAGTTGGCACCACTGCATGGGATCCGTGATCCGTGTGTGACGTTGACACGGACAGGAGAGCGCGGCCATTCTCCATTCTGTTTCAGTCATTAATCATTAATAAACGACTCTTTTATAAATTCCCTTACAGTATGTAATGCCGAAAGCAAATTAGATTTACAATTCTACTAACCTTTTGTATTGTTATTAGTCTTATTATTTCCAGTGATCACAGCATCATGAACATTTCATGTTTCTACTGGAAATACAGCCGAAATCGTCCTTAAGCGGGTGCCTTCTTCCTGATTACCTACCCTTCTGAAGGTCCCAGATACGTAGGTTTATTCGAAATAATCCAATATATCGGCGTATTCAACTCCAGTCTCCATCCGGTTGGTTTCGTGTCTAAGAAACTCCATGCCATCTGCCACTTTGTCTAATGGCAGGAACGCTAGTCCATCTATCATACCAACAAAAGTACTAAGTCTTTCACTTTGGAGATATTCTCTTTGCATTACTAGCTCTTGGACCTTCCTGTGTCTGGCACAGGTGGTAGAAGCATCTAAAATACAATTTTTGATGTTTTCCTTTGTTGCTTGGAATAAGTTCCATGGTGAAACTATTGAAACACAGCACTAAACAAATCACAACTTATAGAAATACTTGCACATTCAATAATGAATGAAAAGCGCAAGTTTACAACCCTAAATATAAAAGTATCAGGTAAGATCAGGTAAAATTCACCGAAATCCTAATGTCTCATAAATTAGGATAAACAGGTAGGTAATTATGTCAAGATTTGGGACGTTTCTAAGGAATTTTTCAGAAAGCTTTACTATTCAGAGTTATAGTAAACTGATCAGCTTATCACAACATTTCACAGATATGTATTAAGAATGTATATTACTTGTGAGTGGACCCTTATGTTATGAGTTATGAATTTCACAATAATTAAACTGATAATTAATATTAGACACCTAAACATACCTATATATGTATTTATTGACAGTTACTATAGATATCATATTATAGGAGCCGCGGTCTTTTTTCCGAGCGGCTTTTATTCCGGCGGTGTTTTTTCCGGGCGGCTTTTTTCCGTGGCTTTTTTTCCGGGCGGCTTTTTCCGCTGCTTTTTTCGGGTTACCAAGAAATTTACGTCCATACAAATAGTGTCGAAAATGTTTTACTGCGTTTACAACGGCTAGAGTTGCCAGTTGATACGAGTGATATTTAGATTCTGTTTCCGATGTCCTTCTACTGAAATATTCTATAGGGTGGAGTTTGTTAGAAATACGATGAAAGAGAATCGCTCCATATCCCTCGCTACTTGCATCAGTATGTAATTCGACTGGATGTTCTGGATTAAAAATGGTCAAAACTGGTTCCCTCGTTAATGTATCAATTAATTGTTGTCGAATTTTCTCATGTTGAGGAGTCCAAATAAATTTTCCCTTTGTAGTTGTTAGTCGATACAATACATTGTCTAATTTGTAATGTCAGATTATGTAATAATTTAGTATATTTATTATACATTTTGTATTCATTATATAAATTCTGTCATACGTACTCATGCATTATATTCTATGTAAATCTTATGTATCCTTTTGTTATTGATATTATTCTATATAACCTAGTGTAATGCAAAAAGTAAACAGCGCGAGACGTGTTTACTCATATCAGACCTGAGCGGCTACTTCAAAAAGGAATTGCCGCGACGATTAATTGAATTCTATAAAAAAAGGACAGCTCCATAAATACTCCGGGATTATTATTTAAGGAAAGTGATTTATGACATTCTGGAGCTTTCTACATAATAAAAGATATTTCGAGTAATTACACGAATACGCGAGAAGGTTCCCGACACAATTGCGAAGTGTATATAAGCGGGCCTGTGGTCGGATTATGATTATTAGTAGACGGAAGCTGCGAGAGTAAACGAGCGAAATAGCGAAAGCGAGAGCAATTGAAGTGAAATAAATTAACGATTAAGAGTGTGATATAAATTAATTAGTTAAGTGTGTTATATAAATTAGTTTAGTAATAGTGTAAATAAATTAAGTAGTGTCTAGTCTAGTGTAGTATTAGTGTAAATAAATTAGAAAATAAACGTTACACTATGTATTCATTAATTATTTAATCAAAATAAAAACTGTGTTTTTATTTTGGGGGGGTTATTAAGTGGGAGGTGTAATGTATGCGACACCCTGTATATGTAACGTATGCGACACCCTGTATATGTAAGGAAAGTTTATCTTATAATATCACCGAGCACTTACTCATAATCATTATTTTTCAATTCCGGGTTATTTTCCAAAGTACTAATTCCAAACCAATATTTGCTTGTTTTTCAAAATACCATCATTAGCTATTTACTCTTGCGTCTCTTGAACTTCTTATTCTCATTACTGTCTATTTAAAATACGATAAGCTCTCCCTTTAAATATCCATGTATCTATTATACTTTAACCAGTAGCAATTGAAACACACTACAAAATCTGAATTTACCGAGGACATTCGAAAAGAGCTCGTTATCTCTATACAAAACCATGGGACTTATTTCTTTGCTTATTTCGAAACGCACTGGTATATTTTAAAATGCAGGTGTACGTATTCGTGCAGTCGCCCAAGTGAAATCGTATATATGTGAATGTATGGTTATCTACAGATAAAGAATTAAAGGGTCCATTGGGTCGTAAATTTTTTTTTACCACAGCGGCATTTAGTTTGTGTCTTCTTCTTCTTCTATGGAGCAGGTTTTCTTCTTCTTCGGCACTTATACTCGAGAAGCAGTGGTGTGTGTATGTGTGTGCCATTTATTTATACTATTTGAAAGTGAATTCATTGTTAGTTATTATCCGTAATGATACGCCCATGGACGACGGGGCGGCACCACTTAAAAAGTCATTAAGTGTTTTTGTTACCGTTGCAGTTGGGATTGGACAAAGTATACTATTCAATACAATTCTATTCATTTTTACTGCTTGTAAGTCGTTAACGCTGCCCGTTCGAAATTAAAAGGTTGGTAGCACAACATTTTGAACAGGTAATACGCTCAGAGGTAACCTCTCAACTGCATTGCCAGTAATTAGCGAACAATCACTGTCAAAATCTATACACACTTAATTCTACTTCCATTCAATAAAATTTCTCTGAAAAATTTTTTTCATTTGTATTTTCTCCTAAGAAATTAATATTTTGATAAGAGGTGGCACGTTGTTTGCTCTTTTGCAGGCAATCGTTCCGAAAATGACCAAACTGATTACATTTAAAACACTGTTTTGAAAGATTCTTTTCATTAAGACTTACGTTTCCTCGTGAGGTGCGAACTCTCCTACTTTCATCCAAAGTTTTAAAGTGACTAACTAACATATCAGGATCTTTAATTTCTGCACTTTTCAAAGAAATTTTTATTTGTTTATCATGAATTTCCCCCATTGTTAAATTAACCTAATCCTCATCGCGTATCGACAATATAGGTTGATTGATTAAAGCTAATTTAGTGAAAACATATTCGCACAAACTTTGCCCTGGTTTTTTAGAATAACTTTCCATCATAGTGCGCGACGCTTTATGTAAATTGAACTTAGGTAAAAATTTCTGAGTGAGCATTTATTTCCATTCTTACCAGGAAAACATGTGGGTAGTAGGCCCCTATACCAAACTTCTGCTGGGCCTCTCAATTTAGTTAACGCTAAATAACAAATGGTTTTATCATCCCAGCCATACATGAATGCAAATTC
Source organism: Cryptocephalus moraei (assembly GCA_946251905.1). Taxonomy (NCBI): domain Eukaryota; kingdom Metazoa; phylum Arthropoda; class Insecta; order Coleoptera; family Chrysomelidae; genus Cryptocephalus; species Cryptocephalus moraei. The sequence continues at coordinate 18,291,752 of OX276466.1, forward strand.
ATCAACAGTATTCAAGCAGTTTGTTATATTATGATGAATTGGATCGAACTTCTCGACAAGGCTGATATTAATCAAAAGTACTCTTACCATTGGCCGGTCATTGCTCACCTTACTTCTTCGAGCTAATCGACTCATATCTTTCAGAAGTACCTTCCCCAGCCCGGATATCGAGTCCTCAGACTTCCTATTACCTATGGAACCCCGATACGGGCTGCTGGACTAGAAGTTCGGCGTCTTGAACTCCTACCTCGTTTCCGGCCCTCAGTGGCTTGACGCCTCCTCCTCGTCTTCTCCGGCGAAGAAAAGGAACGTATCACGCACCCTCGGTCGTGAAGACGCGGGCTAGACTCCCGGGAATGGGACGACAGCTGCGACTCGTTCTGCATTTCTTGAGATGCACAACGCCGACGTCACGATATGTGCACTGCGATTACTGTCACAAAATAGGTACACGTACGCGACGGTGACAATAGTAAAAAAAAGAGAAAATTGACTATGAGCAATGGGATACAGATCCCATTTCTGACTTTGTAAGGGAATTTCTTTAATAAGGTCAGGTCAGGAATAATACTCGATTAAACAACGACAACGGTCTGTATTACACTCAGTTCTTTTCCCTCAGATCCATCGAGTTCGGACTCGATAGTCTGAAAGTTTAGGTACCTATATAATCTCAAGTGGAGGGACCGGTCGAGCACTGACGCGAGAGGTATTACATAACACCATATATCAATCACACCATGATATATCGTAATGGGAATGGGTGTGAATGATCACAACACTGGCACATATTTTATAACCCAAATAGTCAATTTTAGTTTGTAAGAAGGAACACTTGCGTACATTTAACGAAAAGCCAGCTTGAACAAGGGTGTTCAGTACGTCCTTTAATTTAAAAAGACCTTCCGAAATTACAAATGTAAGAGATATTGAAAAAGGACTTTGTAGCTCAGCCGGGATTTGAACCCGGGTCTCCCAATTTCGCATCATCCTCTCAATATCGTTTAACACGAACATCGAGAATGAAATTGGTACATGGCTCGGTAGTCTAGTTGGCCAGAACACCTGACGCGAAATTGGGAGACCCGGGTTCAAATCCCGGCTGAGCTACAAAGTCCTTTTTCAATATCTCTTACATTTGTTACGTATACCATGATTTAATTCGAGAATTTCCATCCACCTTCCGAAATACTTTTCGAATAAATCATGATATCCATGTAGACGACGACATGTGTGTTTACTAATTTACCTAAAGCTGTCACGATAGTTCTTTGGTACACGGCTGGGGCCGTTTTTAACCCGAAAGGCATTGACAAATATTCGTATTGACCTTCGGAAGTAATAAAACCTGTTTTCCCAATGGAATCTGTGTCAACAGGTATTTGATGAAAACCACTGGCCATATCTAATTTTGTAAAATAATTTGCAGCACCTAATCGAGCAATTACCTCAGAAATGATCGGCAATGTATACCTATCACAAATTGTATTAGAATTTAATTCGCAGTAGTCGACACACAATCGACTAGTCCCGTCGTTTTTTCTAACTAAAATTATAGGACTTGAAAAAGGCGAATTACTAGGTCTGATTATTTTTGCTGCTAATAATTCTTGAATTTTAGTGCGTACTATTTCTTCTTCATATTCACTCATACGGTAGGGTCGCAGGTCTGTCAAGCTGGCACCCCCACCACCACTGAATCGAAATTTGATTGCGCAAGAATTATGTGCCGCAATGGCGATTTTTGTGCTCAAAGGGATCTTTGAAAAAAACAACTTTGAAGCGTGGGGGTGCTGACTTGATATCAAGCTAGCACCCACCCATTTGCAAAAGCAGGAAACAAAGTCTGGTAAACGCTATAGTTATGTGCTATTTATGTGCTTTTCAAATGCCTTGAAGCGAACTTGATAAATCAACCCCTTCTTCGAAAAACTCACCTCTGAACATACCACCTTCAAGAGGTGAAATCCACAGCGATAGAGCACAAAAATTTTATACTATACTAAAACGTGGCATTAATTATGTGCTCTCCAAACATCCTAGTCGTGATTTTTGTGCTCGCACCCTTCTTCGAAAAACTCACCCCTGAAAATAACACCTTCAAGAGGTGAAGTCCACAGCGATCGAGCACAAAAATTTTAAAGTATACTAAAACGTGGCATAAATTATGTGCTCTCCAAATATCCTAGTCGTGATTTTTGTGCTCGCACCCTTCTTCGAAAAACTCACCCCTGAAAATAACACCTTCAAGAGGTGAAGTCCACAGCGATCGAGCACAAAAATTTTAAAGTATACTAAAACGTGGCATTAATTATGTGCTCTCCAAATATCCTAGTCGCGATTTTTGTGCTCGCACCCTTCTTCGAAAAACTCACCCCTGAAAATAACACCTTCAAGAGGTGAAGTCCACAGCGATCGAGCACAAAAATTTTAAAGCATACTAAAACGTGGCATTAATTATGTGCTCTCCAAATATCCTAGTCGTGATTTTTGTGCTCGCACCCTTCTTCGAAAAACTCACCCCTGAAAATAACACCTTCAAGAGGTGAAGTCCACAGCGATCGAGCACAAAAAGTTTAAAGTATACTAAAACGTGGCATTAATTATGTGCTCTCCAAATATCCTAGTCGCGATTTTTGTGCTCGCACCCTTCTTCGAAAAACTCACCCCTGAAAATAACACCTTCAAGAGGTGAAGTCCATAGCGATCGAGCACAAAAATTTTAAAGTATACTAAAACGTGGCATTAATTATGTGCTCTCCAAATATCCTAGTCGCGATTTTTGTGCTCGCACCCTTCTTCGAAAAACTCACCCCCGAAAGTAACACCTTCGAGCACATAATTAATGCCACGTTTCAGTATAGTTTAATATTTTTGTGTTCGATCGTTGTGGGTTTTACCTCTTGAAGGTGTTACTTTCGGGGGTGAGTTTTTCGAAGAAGGGTGCGAGCACATAAATCGCGACTAGGATATTTGAAGAGCACATAATTATTGCCGCGTTTTAGTATAGTTTAAAATTTTTGTGCTCGATCGTTGTGGATTTCACCTCTTGAAGATGTTACTTTCAGGGGTGAGTTTTTCGAAGAAGGGGTTGATTTATCAAGTTCGCTTCAAGGCATTTGAAAAGCACATAAATAGCACATAATTATAGCGTTTATCAGACTCCGTTTTCTGCTTTTGCAAATGGTGGGGGTGCTAGCTTGATATCAAGTCAGCACCCCCACGCTTCAAATTTGTTTTTTTCAAAGATCCCTTTGAGCACAAAAATCGATATTGCGGCACATAATTAGCACATAAAGAGCACATAATTCCTGCGCAATCAAATTTCGATTCCGTGGTGGTGGGGGTGCTAGCTTGACAGACCTTAGGGTCGCCTCTGAACAATTTTATTTGGATCTTTTAATCGAATCTCTAGCTTACCAGTAGTTACTCGTCTTTTAGGATTATCCGTAATAAAGGAGTCTTTAAAAGTCTCCAACAATGAAAGCAATTTAGTAAGCGCATCATTTGCTACTTCGGTTTTTATTGTTTTTGACCAAGTTAAAATTGAGTTGTTACTCCTATTGGTGATGCAACAGGCAGTTTTAGTTTTATTCAAATAAATCTTATCATGGGTCAAGTAAATCGAATAAACAATTCCCAAAATTTCTCTCCAAATCATAATGTAACGTTTTTACTATTTACTAAAACTAAAACACTACACTATTTATCCTAATTAATTTATTACTAACTCTTAACACTTATAATTCATTTCACTCAGAGATGTTTATTTATTTTAACGCGCGCGGTCTCTCGCCCGAATGTTTACACACCGGTTCTTCAACTGTCCTGCCTCGGGTCCGACATTCCCTTTTTATGGCAGGTAGAAGGCTTCTAGACGTTTGCCGGAATATTCCCGAAGTTTCTGGAGATCATTCTAGAATTCGCGGAACTTGTTATCGCATCGAAGCTTCTCGAGCCGTCGGCTCTTCGAGCCGTCGGCTTCGTTGCGTCCTTCCCGGTATCGCAATTCGGCGAACTTGTGTAGCTCCCGTCGTGTTTATCGCGACGAGCCGTTTCGTTACAATAATATCATGAATTAAACAATCGTCCTTTACGATGTAAAAAGTTATTTGAAGCAAATAATCGTCAATTTCTACTTTTGGCAAAATCTGCAGTGTACTAAAGACAGTGTCTTTTCCAATACCAACCAAAGAAACTATATTGTGTTTTCTTTGCCCACTAAATTTTAATGAAATAGATTCCTGCAAAAGAGAACATTCTGCTCCAGAATCGAAAACAAGATCTCACCTACGTGCTTCAGTCGCAGAGTAGGTGATGCAACAGTGCAGATATCCACTCTTTTCGTTCCATTTTCTTTCCTCATCATGCAGTCATTGGCGTAGTGTCCAAGTTGGTTGCATTTATAACAGCGTGGTTAAGAGAAGCTGGAGAACCTTCGGTCGTTAAAGAGTGGTTGTTGTTCCCGAGGCCTGTTGGAAGTTCCACTGAAGTTGTATTTCATCAGGGAGGCCCGGCATTCCCGCTGACGAAGTCCTACCTTTCCACACTGGAAGCATGACATCGGCTGCTGTAGTTTTGGACGCTTTCCCTGTTGTTCATCTGCTGAATCCTCTAGTTTACGTTTCGAGATAGCACGCAATTCACGTTGTAAATGATTGCGATTTGTCATTTCGATGGTGTGAGCAAGTTGTTTTAGTCGGTTATCAAATCGAGACAAATGTGCCATAGCTAGTGCAACGCCAATTTCTTCAGGATCCGATTTTTGCCAACGTGTCAGGAATGTGGACGGTTTGATCCGTTTTGTCTGGATCGAAGATTGGTAGAGTAATCGATTCATTCGTTGACGGCTGACCAACCTTTTTCACCAATTCGTCCAAAATTTTACGCGACTGATTTTCAGAGCCACCCTTCGCTTGGTTTTGAAGCACTTGCTCCCCTTCAACATTTCGGTGTTCACTCATCGTAAATGCTTCAGGTTCAAGTCAGAGCACTCCACTTATCCACAGGGTGAGCACTTAACCACGGGGTGAGAACACTATACCACTTCTGATGTCGTCGACAGTGAAGATTAAGGGGCGCGAAACACGACGTAAACGTTGCGACAATTGTTTATTGAAAACAAACTCTGTGATTTACATGTAAAATTATAATCGTGAACACGCTTGGCGATCCTAAATCCCTACCCAACTTCTTCGCTCGAGAGCTAATTATTGTCTCCCTCTCTTAAACATCGAGCTACGTCGAGTTTAAACACTCATTAATAAAAATGCAATTCGGCGATATCTCCAGAAGTCGTCTTGGTTCCGCCCGCACACGTGTGTGTATGTATGTGCTGCGTATTCATTCGTTGACATAAATTAATTACAAATTGTACAAAAAATAAAAAAAATAATAAGTCGAGAGCGTGATCCCCGACATATATAGATCAATCAATACAGTCGCTAAATGTCTTGTAAATAATTTTATCTTGCAATACGGAATACCTAAAGAAATAGTAACGGTTAGAGGAACCGAAGTCAACAGCTTACCATCACGAAACTTTGGGTTATTTAGAAAACTCGCATAAAAACCTCGGAGCCTATTTGCGCATGCAAATTAATAAATATTCAGAAGCATGAAGTTCATTGGTGCCGTATTGGTGTTTATCGGATAATAATACTTTACATACAGAAACGAAGTATACGCCCTATGAACTGGTCTTTGGTAAAATCGCAAGATTACCCTCGAACTTAACTGAAGAAATTGATCCAGTGTATAATTTTAATAATTATCCATTAGGGTTAAAATATAGGTAACAAACGGCATGTAGTGAAGCTAGAGATAATTTAAATGCATCAAAAGAAAAAAGAAAAACAAACTATGATAAAAACTATCATGTAGTTAATTTAACAGTAGGGGATAAAGTTTTAGTAAAAAATGATGCTGAGTAAAATGGAGCCAATTTATCAAGGTCCATTCATTGTGGGAGAAGATAGGTCTTCAAATGTAGTGATAAGGGTAAATAATAATTTAGTAGAAATTCATAAAAATAGAGTTGTTATATTATAAAAAATGAAAAAAAATATTTTAATGTATAAAATCTTTTTTTTTTTATTTTCCCGGGGAGGTGTGATGTGTGATGATATGTAGGACGTGCAAAGTCAAGTCAATTTGAGTTTATAACGTTGCAACTTATGCACTTAGGGTTTTAAACAATTGTTGCAACGTTTCGTGTAAAAGTGTAACGATGAGTAGTAATAACAAAATATTGTAGAATGTAGAATAAGCAAATGTGTGGTACGTTCGGATCGTCATAGTCTCTTCGGGGCTAATGAATAGTAAGGACAAGTATTGTTCCGCTGTTAGAAAATGCCCTTCTAACCAATTAATAGTATGATAGTAGAGAATCTACGGTGAAAGGGAGATCGACTTGCAGAGGGTCTAAGGGGGGGTGAAATTGTCACTCGAATATCTTCGCGTAACGTTATGTCGCGGATTCTTCGATAATTCAATAATTATTTTGAAGTAGGTAAAAAAAAGCTACGATGCTCTTCTATCCGATTAATAGTACGATAGTAGAAAATCTACTGTGAAAGACAGATCGACTTGCAGAGGGTATAAGGGGGTGAAATTGTCACTCGAACATCACGTAACATTATGTCGCGCGTTTATTCCATAATTCAATAATTATTATGAAGTCGGTAGAAAAAAAGTTACGATGCCCTTCTAACCAATTAATAGTGTGATAGTATATAATCTACTGTGTAAGGGAGATCGACTTGCAGATGGTCTAAGGGGGTGAAATTTTCGTTTAAATATCTTCGCGTAACGTTATGTCGCAGATTCTTGAATAATTGAATAATTATTTTGAAGATGGTAGAAAACAAAAGCCACGATGCCTTTCTGACTAATTAATAGTACGATAGTAGAAAATCTACTGTGAAAGAGATCGACTTGCAGAGGGTCTAAGGAGGTTAAATTACTCGAACATCTTCGCGTAACATTATGTCGCGCGTTTATCCCATAATGTGGTCAGGACGCGGTAGTGGGTATGGTACAGTAATAAATAGGCAAGGGTGGAGAAAGATATGTATAATACTTGTCTACGTGACATTCGTCAAGTATATCGAGATAATTAATTAATCATGCCCCGTTGTAGGGAGTCGCCTCGCCTCGAGGGAGTGCGGCTGCGCTCTCCATCCGGGGAGTCCCCGGTTGATCTATGTATAGTGGGTAGTATATCCACAGAAGGCGGTTGACCCATGTATAGTGGGTGGTATACCCACAGAATGGGGCATGGAGAGTGGCGTGTGCTGTTAATGCCATGTTGGATTTGCTGGATCTTCTCATCCCAATTGTTCTGGGTTGTTTGCGCCCCCGAAGTAGATAGCGCTTCCAGGACAGTGTTATTCATCCTTTCTACTTGCCCGTTACCCCGGGGTGATCCGACAGCCGTTGTGAACAGTCTAATGCCTTTATTTACCATGCAGTGGTTAAAATATTTAGAGGTAAATGCGGTGCCGCATCAGTGATAATCCGTTTGGGGTTGCCCAAGACGGAAAAAAATTCATTTAGACGTGCAATTAAACTTGCAGAAGATGTGTCTGGAACAGGTTTCAGATAAGTAAATTTAGAAAATCCGTCGACTATTACCAAAAGGTACTTATTTCCTTGTAATGTTTCAAAAAATGGACCCAAGTGATCCAGGTGTAACGTATGGTGAGGTCTGGCATACTTAGGGATGGAGTGGAGATATCCTGTTTTTTTTTCACCAGGTTCCAGTAGATAGAATAGGCCGGTTCAGCCCCCTTTTCCCGTACATAACCTCACTTTTGTCATCGCGCGATCGCAACCCCTCACCCCACGCCCCACCCGGACCCGGCGTTGGGCTACTCCTCGGGCCCCTTTTAGGGCTACTCCCCCCAGCCTTCCGCCTGAGGCCCCAATTCAGGACTACGGCCCATGGCGCCAAAACTTTCGCGCCAAGATTTGACAGTTAGCACGGAACACCAAAGGCTGAAGCACGGAACAGAAAAGTAGGCGGAGCGGCGCGGCAAGATTTGACAGCACCGGCAACCTGGCACCACCTAGCGGACAGTGGCGGAACGTTACCCGACCAGCAAGAAAGTAATATGTATTATTGGAAATAACTCGTGTGTGTGTGTGTGTGTGTGTGTGTGTGTGTGTGCGCGAGCGCGCGTGCGCGTGCCTGTGTGTGCTTGACCTTGATCTAGGAAGGGGTTATAAATAAGTATACCTATAATATTGTATATTAATAATTAAAATATAATAAGGCTAACTCTTAGGGATGGAAACAGATTTCGGCACTCTTTTCAGATTTCTCTTCGATGAAAAATTTGATCATGGAGGAAGTAGACCCCCAACCTTAATGACATTTCCAACTCAAATCCTCATAGGATTTTAAAGGGAAAAACTTTGTCAGGCACAAAGTGTCTCACAGGATGGGTGTGAAGCGTCCGTCCATGGTTATAGTGCCCTTTTGACACTTTACTAGATAAGTCAAAAAACGCCAAAAATGTTAATTTTAGCGCCCTTTTGGCACTTTACTCACAGAAAAGAAGCTTCATTACTTCGATGAGCCTCGAAACTCGGGTCCGAATCCGAAATACCAAACACGGACCATAATCGTAGAATTTAAACGAGTGAGTTCTTTTGAATGTGAAATGTGATGTCCGACCTCGTTTTTCAACGGCTGCGACGAGACATGTATGATAATAATTAGAAAGTATGTCATGTAGGTTAGGCAGTTTTCGCAAGTGTGTGTACCAGACACACATGAATCTAAGTGCAGCGCGCAGTACTCGTGTAAGAATATCGACAATATGTTTCCTGTTAGTATTGTTTAATTGTCATTTTCGGTAGCACTCATTAAATATGGTGCATTAAGTTTGAAATTATTATATTCAATAACTCTGTTATTACTTATCTAACGGTTCTTCCTATAGGTCAGTGGAACCTGGGAGCTATGCAATTTGTAGCACTGGCCACAATTTCACTAGGTGAGTTTTATGATACTGTTTTCCATACCTTTATTTCTGTAAATTTGATCAGTTTGTGAGTGGAGAGAGATCTCATATAAAACACTTTTCTTTTCAGAAAAAAATAAATGTACACGATGCTTCTTCTAAAAATACAAACTATGAAGTCAAAGATGTGCCAAGGCGAGACAACCCTGTGATCGATCGGAGCATATATCTAGAATTTTATGTAGATATCATTACTATTCCAAAGGACTTTTCTGCTGATCCTGGTAAAAGAATTTCAGGTTGAAGTATATTATTAATTATACACCAAGTAATGTGGGAATTTGAACTTTTTGACAGGTACCTATATGTATTTAGAAAAAGCGATCACTTAAATTCAAAATAATGATCCACATTGTTTTCTCTGTAGTATCCTAGATTTTCTCTACCATATGTTACAAAATCCATGTAGAAAATATTCCTTCCTAAAATTCAGCACCATTTTTAAATACGATGGAAGTAAATTTCTTTTATTCATTAATTCTTTAAGTTATCTTTAAATCTTTTAAATTAAATTCAAATTATTAAGATTATTGTATTTGGAACGAAAAAATGTAATGTGGGAAGTTGAACTTTTAGACAGGTACCTATATGTATTTAGAAAAAGCTATCACTTAAATTCAAAATAATGATCCATATTGTTTTCTCTGTAGTATCCTAGATTTTCTCTACCATATGTTACAAAATCCATGTAGAAAATATTCCTTCCTAAAATTCAGCACCATTTTGAAATACGATGGAAGTAAATTCCATTCATTCATTAATTCTTTAAATTATCTTTAAATCTTTTAAATTAAATTCAAATTATTAATGTTATTACTTGTAAAAGTGTAACGGACATGTCATAAACCAAGGCACTTGTTGGAATTTTTACTATTTAAAAAATTGCCACATGTGTTAATGACATCCCCTTGAGACCTTCGGCTAAAAGACAAGTGTATTGGTCTACCCTTAGCAGGTACCTACCCCGAAAATATCCCTAAAGGAAATTTTTGTTCTGAAAGAGATTCTTTTTCGAACCGTCGTCGAGGCTAGATCTACCTAACCATTTTTGTTCATATTTTCCAATCTTTTTACTATTTTTTTAACTTGAACACTTCATTAATAAAAATTCGAGTGTGAAGTGTGCTTGTATACCCTAAATATCAAACAACTTAATCAATTTAATAAAAGTCTGATTTTAAATCTTAATCAATCCTCAGGTGACAACTCTCATCACGCCTACTTTGGAGAAGCAATGGGGATGGACCTTAGAGTAATTCAAACTAACCACATTCCGAAAATCGACACGACGGATTTTTTAATAGCGAACACTCACAGAGAAATGGTTTCAGAATAACTGGAGTTTTATCTATTAATTGATCAAGGGTAAATTTCTAAGATGTACTTCAGGAGACAGGTAGAATCAAAATTTAACCAGGTTTTCGTTTCAAAATTGTATAGAAACATTTACATTTAATTAAATTAAAATAGAATTAAATGGTAAGTCTAATTTACATTTAAAACCATCCTCAACTGCTCTTATCTTTGCTCTACTCATACAAAACTCGCTTTAATAATTAATGTACTTGTTGAACGTGTATTTTGTACTAAGTATTATTTACTTGTATGTCTCTTATTTGTAACATTATGTAAGGTTGTTAAATGGACACTGACAGTATCAACAAACTTTCAGGAAAAGATGTGAAACTCCCCAGAGTCCCTAAAGACATTTTGTTCATTTTAGTTAGTTTTACCAAAATCTGGGTCTCAGTATTGTAGCGTTTTCGTATGTTCGTTAAGGTGTGAATTAAAACATTCGATACACCTAAAAAAAAATAGTCACTAATTTATTACACACTTATAAACTAAACACAATACTTAAGACTACTAAAAGAGCATTTATTTATGCTGTATCGTGGCTGTATTTATTTCTACTATTTATGTCGGCTTCAACGTCGCGCCAATATTCTGACCGAACTGCCCACTGGCGGCCGAGAGCTCCGTATATATTGGGTAGATCGTTTGTTCCCGAAACTTCGCCAGTTTTCTACACTTGACCGTAATAGTCGCGGCTCGCGTTCGCCGCCGTACTGGCTTCTCGACGGAACGAGTTAGTTCGAGAGTAACGTAGAACTTCTGGCGTATTCGCGGCTGTTAGGATCGTCACACTGCCCCCTTCCTAAGCTCATTTCGTCCCGGAATGATTCCAAAGACGGTGGATGTCGGTATCGGCAGAAAGCTCCCTTCTTGCAACAGGACCTCTTGTAGAAGTAACAATCCACGGTTCTCTCCAGAGGACGACGTTGAGGACTATAACAGCACACCAGAACTTGTACGCCTGTCATCCTGAAGACCACTTCCAACATGCTGCGAATTATCCTCCAGTCCAAGCCATCGAGTCCGCATGCCAGCTTGGGAATCGCCAGGCTTCTCAGGTCCTCGACCAGCAACTCCTCCTTTAGGGAATACAAAGCGTCCCAAACATCCTTATAGGTTGGCTTCTGATCTGACGCCTCTTTGGTAACCAGGTAGAAGATCTTTCTGCCGGTCTTTTCGTCAGTCACATTGAGTGCTTGCCCCACTCTGGGATTAGACCGACGCAGCTCTTGAATATTTCCAAACTTCCTGCGGAAAACCTTGGCTATCCCTCCAGACATTTTCAAATCTTTAGCCACACAATGTGCCAGGGCATACTCAGCTGGAGCAGTAAACAGGTCTTGCTGCACTTCACAGGTCACGCCGAACCGACTCTTTCGGCCAATGACGGGCCATGAATTCATCGAATGTCAAATCCGGCTCTGGTTGGATTTGCCGCAGCTCAGCGTCTTCGTGGTTTCCGTAATAAGGAGCCAGTCGGTTGAAGTGAATGACTCGAGCTTTACCCCGTGGCGGTTTTTGTATCCTGTAAAGGACATCGTTGATGGCTTCCAGAACTTTATATGGGCCATCCCAGGATGTTTGAAGTTTTGGTGACAAACTTTTGTGGTAAAGCCAAACCATGTCAACGGTATTGTACCTGTTGTCCTTGGCATTGACATTGTATGCGTCCTTCATGCGATCACTGGCATCTTGAATGGAAATGCGAACTTGACTATGAATGGCATCCATTCTTCTTCGCAGTTTACTGACGTAGTCCTCCCCGGCGACATCAGTTCCTGGCGGGCAACCAAACTTTAGATCGCATGGGAGACGAAGTTCTCTTCCCATAATTATCCGAGCCGGAGACTCTCCTGTGCTTTCAGGGACGGCCGATCGATAAGCTAGCAGAAACAAATGGAGGAAGCTATCCCAGTCTCTTTGATGGCTAGAGACCACTTTGGCCAAATACCTATTAATGGTTCTATTCATGCGCTCTACGATCCCATCTGACTGCGGGTGTAATGCAGTAGTCCTTGTTTTCTTGATTCCAAGCGTCTTACAGATGTTCTGGAACAAGTTGGATTCAAAATTTCGCCCTTGGTCAGAATGTAGCTCCAGAGGTACGCCAAACCGGCAGATCCATTCTTTCACCAAGGCGTCGGCAATAGTTGAGGCTTCCTGGTTAGGTAGAACATATGCCTCAACCCATTTGCTGAAGTACTCCATGACGACCACAATGTACTTATTTCCTGCTTCTGATTCGGGAAACGGACCGGCTACGTCGATAGCAATCTTTTCAAAGGGACTTCCCACGTTGTACTGGCGCATCAAAGCCTTCTGCTTTCTCTGCGGTCCATTACTTGCCGCACATACAACGCATTTCCTGCACCAGTCCCTTACGTCTGCCTTGCTATTGATCCAGTAAAATCTTTCCCTCACTTTTCCCAGGGTCTTTGTCACTCCGAGATGTCCTCCTGACACACCGGCATGGATTTCCTCTAGCAATTCCGATATCCGACATTTAGGCACAACGACTTGCATTCTTTCCTCTTTGCCGTCGTGGTCAACTATTTTCCGCCGCAAGAGTCCATCTTTTAAAATTAAGGAGTCCCATTGTGCCCAATACGATTTGACGTTGGAAGAATACTTGGCAACTTCTTCCCAGGTTGGCTTCTTCTCTTCTTTCATCCAGTTTAGGACTATCTGGATATCGGGATCTTCCTCTTGGTCTTTCATGAGCTCCCCATTTTGCCAAGTATCGTCGACGATGGTGGTTCGTAACAAATCAGCATCTTTCTCTTCTGCCCGCTGGCAATGCTTGCAGTCCTGTGGACAGGGTCGTCTTGATAGGGCATCTGCATTTCCATGGATTCTCCCTGCTCGGTGCTCGGTGTCAAAGTCAAACTCCTGGAGCCTCTCTATCCATCTTGCCACTTGTCCCTCTGGATTTTTAAACTGAAGGAGCCATTTTAAAGCTGCATGGTCAGTCCGCAGCAGGAACTTCCTCTCGTAGAGGTACTTGTAAAAATGCTCCATCGCTTTCACAACGGCTAGCAACTCTCGACGGGTGACGTAGTAGTTACGCTCTGGCTTGGATAGCGTCTTACTAAAATAGCCAATGACCTTTTCTTCTTGTCCATCCCGAATTTGGGACAGCACGGCTCCTATGCCCACATTGCTAGCGTCGGTGTCCAATACAAATTTTCCTTCAGGTAGGGGATAGCTCAGGATAGGTGCGCTTGTCAGAGCATCTTTTAGGTGATCAAAAGCTTCCTGACATTCTTGGGACCATTGGAATTTTCGTTCCCCTTCTGTCAGCCTGGTCAATGGTTTTGCGATGTTGGCAAATCCCTCCACATAGCGTCGGTAGTATGTGCATAACCCCAAGAAACTGCGTAGCTCATGCTTGTCTTTGGGAACTGGCCAATCTTTGACAGTCTGGACCTTTGCCTTGTCAACCGCCACTCCTTGACTGGAAACGACGTGACCCAAATACTGCACAGCTCTTTGAAATAGATGACATTTCTTTGGGCTCAACTTTAGTCCAGAACTTCGTAGCCTCAGGAACACTTCTTCTAGGTTTCTCATGTGATCTTCAAACGATTTTCCTACTACGATAATGTCATCAAGATAGACCAGACATGTCTTCCAGGACAGTCCTCTTAAAATCGTTTCCATTAGAGACGTTCGAAAGTGGCAGGAGCATTGCACAATCCAAATGGCATCACGTTAAATTGCCATAATCCAGCACCCACCGTGAAAGCTGTCTTTTCCCGATCTTCAGGGGCCAACTCAACTTGCCAGTACCCACTTTTTAAGTCCAGCGTGGAAAAGATCTTCGACCCAGCCAGGGTGTCCAAGGTGTCATCGATGTGAGGAAGAGGATAACTGTCTTTTTTGGTCACATTATTAAGCAGCCGGTAGTCAACACAGAATCTGGTCGAGCCGTCTTTCTTCTTTACCAGTACCACTGGTGAAGACCATGGACTGCTGGATGGTTCTATGACTCCTTCCTTGACCATACTCTCGATAATTTTGTCAGCCTCCTCTCTCTTGGCCAGCGGTAACCTTCTAGCTGTCTGTCGAATGGGACGAGCATTTTCCATATTGATTTTATGCTGGACTATGTTGGTTCTCCCTTTTTTCCCAGTATCAAAAACATCTCGATATTTATGGACCAAATGCCTCAGCTTTCTTCTTTGGTCTGGCCTCAGACCGGTGCCTGACGACGATACCAGCTCTTCTAATTCTTTTGGAATGGCTTCCCGGCTGGTTTCCACGGCCGCAACCTGTCGCAGTATTGCTGAAACTCCAGAGCAGTGTCCTAACTCCGTGCCCTTCTTTAGTAACACAGGATAATCATTGACGTTCATTATCCTCACAGGAATATTCCTGCCGGCACGTACAAGAGCCTTTCCGACTGCTATCCCGCGACCAACAGCCTCGTCATGCATTGCAGGCTGGAACATGACTATCTCATCAACTGTGGTCTTGCTATCGGTGCAGCCTTCCAAAACGATCTCGCTCCGTTCTGGTATCAATGTTTCATCTGGGAGTTGAACTCGAACACTTAAATTCCTCTCACGATGTAAAACAACTTCCTCGTCGTCTATCCTCAGGACTCCCTGCTTAAAGCTTAACTCGAAGCCCTTGGTGTCCATTATGTCCGTCCCGATGATCACCTCATCCTCAATCTCAGCCACTATCACAGGATGATCAAACGTGGCTTTTCCGATGGTAAACGTGACGTTTGTTTCACCATGCACTTTTGCTCGATCTCCCGTTGCTGTTCGTAGACGCCATTTTGATTGCCGAACCTTAGCTGCAGGTTTTATTATGTCGGGCCTTATGATTGTCTTCGTCGCACCTGTATCCAGTAGCACAGTGCGGAGGGTTCCATCCACACACGCGTCGACAAAAACACTGTTGGCATGATGTTGCAGTGAGAAGACCTGGGCGGTATTTACTGGGGCTTGCTGAGTACAGGTCGACGATCGCCCCTTCGCATCGACCTTCTTTAGTTTTCCGGGTTGGCGGGAGTGGAACTGACGCCTTCTGGGCAGCGTCTTCTTATGTGGCCTGCCTTGCCACATTTCCAGCATTCCAACCTTCGGTGCTGGCGGCCACGTTCTTCATTGACCTCCCTGACGATCCGCTTGATTGATTCCTCGAAGTCGTCCACTCCTGCAACCACTTGCCGGACACGAGCTTGGCCTTTGTTCGTGTTCTTGGCAGCTTCAAATTCAAGGGCCCGTGTTAGTGCATCAACTAGCTTAGGTGGGTGTGCTAGTAGTAAGGCCTGCCTCATCTCACCGTCGCGGAGTCCATCCAGGAATGCTTGAACTGCCAAACGTTCCATAATCTTTTCCTGGACATCTGGATATGCCAGTCGAACCAGACGTGCAATATCTGCCTCGAATTCCTGTAAGGACTCCCCTGACTTCTGGCACCGATTTTTCAACTGAGTGTGGTAGACATGTTCCAAGTGTGACTGGCCATAACGCATCTCCAAGTGTTTCACCAGGTGGTCGTAGCATTCTTGCTCTTCCGGGGACATTCTTTGCAGGATGGCAGCAGCATCTCCTCTCAAGGCCAACGTAAGGGCAGTCGCTTTCTCCCCGGATGACCAACCGTTTGCTTTTGCAGCCGCTTCAAATTGACGCTGGTAAACATTCCACGACGATGAACCATCAAATTGAGGCGGTTTGAGGCGCATCAGCCCAACAGGTTCCGGATTGGCACTAACTTCGCTCTTATTGTCCATTGCTGAAGGTCGATTGGGCAGCTCGTCGAAAGTGTTGACGTCTAATGTTGTGATTTTGTTCTGAACTTCCTGGATCCTGCCTTCCATCAAAAGAATTCGCTCTTCCAGTGTATAGTTCCTGTTTTTAAGAAATTAGTAGAAGCCGGACTCAAAAATCAATTGTAAAACCCCAGAGGGAAAGCCAATATTCTCAACTAAGCCCCCTTAACCAATAGTTGCTTCTTTTATGATGTAAATATTACACTTCAACCAACTGTTTATATATTATTTGATTTGCGTAATATTTAAAGGACGTTTTATGTAAAGACTTAGGAATACATTCTTTTCTATCATCGGATAATTAAATAAAGTAACCTTTTAAGAACTAAATGAGAACAAACAACTCTCCCAGAAACTTGAATTCGAGTTTCATCTCAGCATCTCCAGCAGTACTTCAAGTCAATAACGTAGTAGTACTGTAATAAATACATTACAGTTACCAAAAATACGCAAAGTCTTAAATTTGAACAAGTTCACAAGAAACAAGTAGACTTTATCCAAACTTCTTTCAGCTTTCCGATTCCCTTCTGCATAAGGGATCATGTAATATTCGAAAAATGTAGACTTGTAAGATCAAACAATTTTACACTTATATAAATTCCTACATAGATTATTCTATTTTCTACAGAACGTTTAATGCAAGTAGTGCAAAATCAAGCCATTTTGACTAGGTAATAATTTGTTAACGTTGTTGTTAATGAAATATAGAGAGTTTTCAATCTTCATGGGTAATACTAAAATAATAAAAGTATTCAAATAGTATTGTAACGTTTATTTTATAATTTATTTACATTAATTGAACACTAATTTATTTAACATACTAAACTACTTGTACACTAGACTAGACACTACATAATTTATTTGTACTGCTCCGCATTCGGATCGTATGTCGCGTTCACGTCTGCTTCTCAACTTCTAACTAACTCCCTCGATCACAAGCCCCCTTATATATACACTCCCAACCCCGATAAAGAACGTTCTAGTACATTCTAGAAGCCTACGCAGCAAATGTTCATAAGGTTACCAATTAATTGCTTTTCGTAAACAACATTCCGGGAAAATTCGTGCAGCTGTCTTTACGCGTCGTAGTTGGTGTCGCGTTGTTTACTTCTCGCATTACACTGCCCCCGCCTTAGAGACGTTTCGTCTCGGAACGTATCCCTGGTAGGCCCATGCAGGAACCTGCAGTTAGCCCCCCGCTTACAGCGAGACGTGGCGTCAAAATAACCGTGGCGATACCTCGTGACATTACCAGGTCGGCGGACACACAATGGGCCAACGAGTATTCTTCAGGGACGCTGAACAAATCCTGTTGTTTTTCACAGGTTACCCCATACCGTGCTTTTCCGGTACCCCCGTAGGCGCTCATAAACTCTTCGAACGAAAGTTCGTTCTCCTGCGCCAACGTGTTTCTTACTCGGGGAACCTCCGCCTCATCGTGCGACCCCTCATAGGGTGCCAACCGATTGAAGTGCACCACTCTCGGCTTGCCATTTGGTAGTTTGCTTACCCGAATCATTGATTCGTTTCTTCACAACATAGGGACCTTCCCAATTGGTCTGTAACTTAGGGGACAAACCACGTTTCTTCTGTGGGTTGTACAGCCAAACTCGATCTCCCATTTGGTAGCCACCCTCTTTAGCGTTGATGTCGTAACGCTCTTTGATGCGATCACTGGCGATATTTAGTTGGTATCGGACTTGATCGTGAATCTCGTTCATCCTTTGCCGCATCCGGGAGACGTAATCTTCCCCCGAAACGTCCTCGTCCGGTCTAGCGCCAAAGATTAGATCACAGGGCAGTTTAAGTTCTCGCCCGAACAGGACTTTGGCTGGAGTTTGTCCTGTCGACTCATGAACGGCCGAGCGGTAGGCCATCAGGAAGAACGGCACGTGTTCGTCCCAGTCTCTTTGATGTGACGAGACCATTTTCGCTAGATAGCGGTTGAGGGTGCGATTCATCCGTTCTACCATGCCGTCAGACTGAGGGTGAAGGGCCGTGGTTCTTGTTTTTCGTACCCCAAACTTCTCACATATCCTCCGGAATAGGCCACTCTCAAAGTTTCTTCCTTGATCCGAGTGTAATTCCATGGGTACTCCAAACCGGCAGATCAGCTCCTTCACGAGCACATCGGCCACTATCTCTGCCTCCTGATTAGGGAGAGCGTACGCTTCTACCCACTTCGTAAAATAGTCCATTACGACTAGGATGTATTTATTCCCCTTTTCGGTCTCAGGGAAGGGTCCTGCTATATCAATAGCGATCCTTTCGAAGGGGCTCCCGACGTTATATTGTTTCATGTGAGCTTTCGGTCGTCTTTGTGGCCCATTACTTGCGAAACATGTAGTACATTTCTTGCACCAGTCCTTCACGTCGTCTGAACAATTGATCCAGTAGAATCGCTCTCGTACTTTCTGCAGGGTTTTCTTGATCCCTAAATGTCCACCAGACGACTCGTCGTGAAGGTGCCGCAAGACCTCCGGGATTTTACTGGAGGGAATTACCAACTGCCGTCTTTCCTCCGTCCCGTCTTGGCTCTCCAGTACGCGTTTTAGTAGTCCATCCTCAACCACTAACGAGTCCCACTGTGCCCAATAGCTCTTGAGTTTTGGCGAGCCAGGTGATACCTTTTGCCACTCAGGACGCTCTCCTCCCTCCTTCCAAACCAGGATTTCTTTGAGAACCGGGTCTTTTTCTTGCTCTTGTCGTAACGAGGATGGTGTCCATTCCTCGGCTTTTCCTCAGCTCTATGACAATGAGGACATTCATCAGGGCATGGTCTTCTCGAGAGTGCGTCTGCGTTTCCATGACTCTGTCCTGGCCGATGTTCTATAACAAAGTCATACTCCTAGAGCCTCTCAATCCAGCGAGCGATTTGTCCTTCGGGATTCTTAAACTGGAGGAGCCATTTAAGAGCAGCATGATCGGTCCGGATCAAAAACCTCCTTCCACATAAATATTTATGGAAGTGCTCGATGGACTTGACGATGGCCAATAATTCACGTCGGG
The DNA here is from genome assembly GCA_946251905.1 of Cryptocephalus moraei. NCBI lineage: Eukaryota > Metazoa > Arthropoda > Insecta > Coleoptera > Chrysomelidae > Cryptocephalus > Cryptocephalus moraei. The sequence continues at coordinate 18,310,931 of OX276466.1, forward strand.
TGACGCAGTAATTCCTTTCTGGTTTGGAGAGTACCTTGCTGAAGTATCCAAGGACACGTTCTTGTCCCTCCTGACGCTGCGACAGAACACTTCCAATTCCCACATTGCTCGCGTCGGTGTCCAGAATGAACTGTCCTTCTGGCAGAGGAAAACTCAGCACTGGGGCACTGGTCAACTTCCTCTTCAGCTCGTCGAAGGCAGACTGGCATTCCTCATCCCAACAGAAGTTTCGTCCTTCTTCCGTGAGCCTTGTCAACGGTTTAGCGACGTCGGAGAACATCCGGACATAGCGTCGGTAGTACGTGCAGAGGCCCAGAAAACTCCTCAACTGGTGTTTATCTACCGGTATTGGCCACTCCTTCACCGTACTTGTCTTGTCCGGATCAACGGCGACGCCCTCTCTGCTCACTACGTGTCCTAAGTACGAGACCTTCCTTCTGAAGAGTTGACATTTCTTCGGATTCAGTTTCAGCCCCGCACCTCGCAGTCTCTGGAAGACGTCCTCTAAGTTTTTCAGATGTCCTTCGAAGGTCTTGCCCATCACGATGACATCGTCCAAATAGACTAGGCACGTTTTCCACGTCAGACCCATTAGCACGCTCTCCATCAGCCTCTCAAACGTCGCTGGGGCATTACAAAGTCCGAATGGCATGACTGTAAAATGCCACAGGCCGTTACCGAAGGTAAATGCCGTCTTTTCCTTATCGGCAGGGTCCATTTCGACTTGCCAATAGCCGCTTTTTAAATCCAAGGTCGAAAATATCGTGGATCCAGCAAGGGTATCGAGTGTGTCGTCGATACGTGGTAGCGGGTAGCTGTCCTTTTTGGTGGCACTGTTCACCTGCCGGTAGTCTACACAGAATCGAGTAGTCCCATCCTTTTTCTTCACCAGTACTACCGGCGAGGCCCATGGACTGCTTGACGGCTCGATGACCCCGTCCCGCTCTACGTCCTTGATGATTTTCTCGGCTTCCTCCCGTTTGGCCAAGGGTAGTCGTCTTGCTGTTTGTCGAATCGGTCGTGTCTCGCCCGTGTCCATTTTATGTGTCACGACCTTGGTCTTTCCCAGCTTTCCATTCTCGGTGGTAAATATGTCCTGGTACTTATTTATTAATTCATTGGCCTTCTGTTTCTGTATGGGCGAGAGAAACGCACTGGTCTGGGAAAGAATTTGTTTTAAGTCCTGCGGAGTGTGTCTGGAACTTTCTTCCTCACTAACGCCCCTTACGATGGCTGATGCGGCTATACATGTGCCCAGCTTCGTACCCTTCTTGATGGTGACCGGGTACTGATTGATGTTAAGTAGCCGCACAGGCACTTCCCTTGAGAGAGTAACGAGCGCCTTTCCTACCAGTACCCCCCGAGCCAGTCGATTGTCATCGTTTTCTGGTTCGATCACGGCTGGGATTCCCTCTTCCACAACACCCCTCAGACAGGTAGAGGTGATTGTTTCGCTTCGTTCCGGGAGAATCACATCTTCTGCCATTATTACGTCTAACACAAAGTTGTCACGATTGTGTAGCAGTAATTCTTCTTGACCGATCCTCAACACTCGGCGTCCGAAATTCAACTGGAATCCATGATTTCTCATGACGTCCATCCCCAGTATGACGTCTTCCTCAATTTCGGCTATGAGAACAGGATGGCCAAACTTTACTCGTCCCAACGTCATGCTAACCGTCGCTTCACCGTGTATTACTGCCTTCTCCCCAGTGGCAGTTCTTAATTGCCACCTACTTGGCCTAATCTTCCTACGGTCCCTCACAACTTCCGAGCGTACGATCGTCTTCGTAGCTCCCCTGTCCACAAGCATGGCGTGGGATCTCCCGTCGATAGTGCCATCGACGTACGCGCTCCCCAATTGGTGGCAAAACGAGGCTATACTGGCCCGGGGGTTTCCACTGCTACGGGTCGACGTTCCCCCTTCCTGTCGACCCGCATTAGTTTTCCTGGGCCTTTGCCGGCGCCGCTGTTCTGGGCCGCTTGCAAGAACTCTTCACATGGCCCATTTCGCCACAGTTCCAACAGCGAACTGCCTTCTTCTTCGCCGACAACACCTCCATGATCTGCTGTAGGACCCTTTCCACGAGTTTTTCAGTGTCTACTTCCTCTGTAACCGCTCGAACACGGCCGTGACCGCGGGAGGCTTCCATGGCTGCATCATGCTCCAGTGCGATGGCGAGCGCGTCCATTAAAGTTTTCGGTCGAGCTAGTCTCAGGGCCCTCTGCAGTTCCTGGTCCCGCAGCCCGCTCACGAACGTCTGCACTGCGAGGCACTCCATCATCTGTTCCGGTGCCGTGGGATACGCCAACCTCACTAGTCTGGCTACGTCCGCTTCGAACTCCTGCAGGGTCTCGTTCGATCTCTGACGGCGATTGGACATCTGGGATTGATGAACTTGCTCCAGATGTGTTTGGCCGAACCGCATTTCCAGTCGCCTCAGCAGCTCCGTGTAATTCCCGGCTTCCTCGGTGGATAGCGTCTGAAGAACTTCCAACGCCTCTCCACGTAAGGCTACCGTTAGGGAAACAGCTTTCTCGTGAGGGGACCAAGCATTAGCCTCCGCTGCTGCCTCAAACTGCTTCTTGTAGCTGGCCCACGGAATTTTTCCATCGAACGTTGGGGGCGTCACTCGATTGGTGCATATCGAGTTCTGTTGAACGACCGCCTTTATTTCTTCCTTCGTCTCGCCGCTACTGACTCGCCTTAGTCGTTCTTCCAACTTCTTCGTCTTCTGTTTAATTTCGTCTTCTTTCCCCTCGCCGCTACTGACTTGTTCTAGTCGTTCTTCCAACTGCTTGATCTTCTCTTCAATCTCCTTACGGTGAGCCTCCATCTGGTCGGTGATTTGAGCAGTAATATGAGTAATTATGTCTTCCCTCTGGCCGGCGATTTGAGCAGTGATGTCTTCCCTCTGGGCGGCGATTTGAGCAGTGATGTCTTCCCTCTGGTCGGCGATTTCTTCCCTCTGGGCGGCGATTTCTTCCCTCTGGGCAGCGATTGGAGCAGTGATGTCTTCCCTCTGATCGGCGATTTCTTCCCTCTGGGCAGCGATTTGAGCAGTGATGTCTTCCCTCTGGGCGGCGATTTGAGCAGTGATGTCTTCCCTCTGGGCGGCGATTTGAGCAGTGATGTCTTCCCTCTGGGCGGCGCTTTCTTCCCTCTGGGCGGCGATTTGCTTCGTGATGTCATCGTCTTCGAACTCGAAAACTTCCGGGTCCTGGCCATTTTCTTTCAAAAATGCTGAGAGCCGGTCCTGGAGTTCAGTCTTCCTCCCTCCTGTGTCCAATTCCCGTTCCTCGAGTTCTTTTTTTAACTCGGCCACTTTTAATTCGCGTAACTTCTTCATGATCCGCTCTTCTGACACCAATGTAACGTTTATTTTATAATTTATTTACATTAATTGAACACTAATTTATTTAACACACTAAACTACTTGTACACTAGACTAGACACTACATAATTTATTTGTACTGCTCCGCATTCGGATCGTATGTCGCGTTTACGTCTGCTTCTCAACTTCTAACTAACTCCCTCGATCACAAGCCCCCTTATATATACACTCCCAACCCCGATAAAGAACGTTCTAGTACATTCTAGAAGCCTACGCAGCAAATGTTCATAAGGTTACCAATTAATTGCTTTTCGTAAACAACATTCCGGGAAAATTCGTGCAGCTGTCTTTACGCGTCGTAGTTGGTGTCGCGTAGTTTACTTCTCGCATTACAGTATTCAAATCACCTAAAGTTTCCTAACACAGCCGGTAAGTCTTTAATACGTTTCTAAAGGTTTTTCATAACATTGACGACAAGTTACATTTCATAACAAATTATATTTGAGAAAAATTCAATTATAATGTGTCAATGACAGCAAAGTTACAAAATATTGATTAATTTGTGAAACCAGATTAGTAGTATTGGACCACATATAGCACTTGTTTTAAGAAATTAGTAGAAGCCAGACTCAAAAATCCAATTGTAAAACGGAACCCTCAAAAATTACAACAGTAAAAAAAATTTCCAAATTTCGCAAACATAAAAAGAAACGGATTCATTTTTTAAGGCTATTAGTTATTATTAATTTTTAATAATAATAATAATATTAATAATAATAATTTTTAATAATAATTAATAATTATTAATAATTATTAACAAAACCCATGACAGTCTGTCTAAAGAAAACTCAATCAGATAAACATTCCCTCCCGAGTTCAAAGTGAGGTTATGTAGGGTTGAACCAGTGCAGTGCCCTCACAAGTTGACAAGAAACAAGTAGACTTAATCCAAATTTATTTCTGCTTTCCGAGTCCCTTCTGCATAAGAGATCATGCAATATTCGACAAATGTAGACTTGCAGTGTCAAACAAATTTACACCTCTTTTGCATAACATTCCCACAACGATTATTCTACTTCCTTCAGAACGTTTAATCCAAGGAGTGCAAGAACCAAGCCATTTTGACAAAAATTCAATTACAATGTAACAATGACAGCAAAATTTCAAAATATTGATTAATTTGTAAAATCAGATCAGTAGTATTGGACCACATATAGTTCCTGTTTTTAGGAAATTAGTAGAAGCCGGACTCAAAAATCAATTGTAAAACCGACCCCCAAGTAGTACAACAATAAACACATTCAAATTTGGCAAACATGAAAAGAAACGGAACTTGTCTTTCCGTGTCGCCATATTTAAAGGACATCGAACGCTGTTAGCGAATTTATCGATAAAAATAAATTTATCCGTCATTCTCTGACAATTTAAACAATCAAAATAAGTTGCAAAAGCGATGTAATCGTTTTAACAAGAGAAAAAGTTCAAAAATTGCACATTACCGTGACCAGGATTGGGTTACTATTTGCGATTCGTAGTGTCCTAACCACTAGACGATCACGGCTATCAAAGGCTTTGCATCAGATTTCCTAACGATGTATATAAAATAATCCATTAAGATTCGTTAACTGAATGAGAGGAAGCGAGATCCAAGTAGGTACTCGCTTGCCGATTACACTCGAAAAAATAAAATAACTTGAACATTTTCATATATTTTTATTTAAGCAATAACACATTTTTCGTTTAATGCATTAAAAAGGAGCTGTAAGTAGGTACGCTAAGGTTGTGTTAGGTTCCCTCACCGCGCGCGCTGAGGGAACCTAACCTAACACAGCCTTAGCGTCCGAGCCTATGAACGGCCGAGCGGTAGGCCATCAGGAAGAACGGCACGTGTTCGTCCCAGTCTCTTTGATGTGACGAGACCATTTTCGCCAGATAGCGGTTGAGGGTGCGATTCATCCGTTCTACCATGCCGTCAGACTGAGGGTGAAGGGCCGTGGTTCTTGTTTTTCGTACCCCAAACTTTTCACAGATCCTCCGGAATAGGCCACTCTCAAAGTTTCTTCCTTGATCCGAGTGTAATTCCATGGGTACTCCAAACCGGCAGATCAGCTCCTTTACGAGCACATCTGCCACTGTCTCTGCCTCCTGATTAGGGAGAGCGTACGCTTCTACCCACTTCGTAAAATAGTCCATTACGACCAGGATGTATTTATTCCCCTTTTCGGTCTCAGGGAAGGGTCCTGCTATATCAATAGCGATCCTTTCGAAGGGGCTCCCGACGTTATATTGTTTCATGGGAGCTTTCGGTCGTCTTTGTGGCCCATTACTTGCGAAACATGTAGTACATTTCTTGCACCAGTCCTTCACGTCGTCTGAACAATTGATCCAGTAGAATCGCTCTCGTACTTTCTGCAGGGTTTTCTTGATCCCTAAATGTCCACCAGACGACTCGTCGTGAAGGTGCCGCAAGACCTCCGGGATTTTACTGGAGGGAATTACCAACTGCCGTCTTTCCTCCGTCCCGTCTTGGCTCTCCAGTACGCGTTTTAGTAGTCCATCCTCAACCACTAACGAGTCCCACTGTGCCCAATAGCTCTTGAGTTTTGGCGAGCCAGGTGATACCTTTTGCCACTCAGGACGCTCTCCTCCCTCCTTCCAAACCAGGATTTCTTTGAGAACCGGGTCTTTTTCTTGCTCTTGTCGTAACGGGGATGGTGTCCATTCCTCGGCGACCACGGTGGTTCGGTAGACTTTCTCGGACTTTTCCTCAGCTCTATGACAATGAGGACATTCATCAGGGCATGGTCTTCTCGAGAGTGCGTCTGCGTTTCCATGACTCTGTCCTGGCCGATGTTCTATAACAAAGTCATACTCCTGGAGCCTCTCAATCCAGCGAGCGATTTGTCCTTCGGGATTCTTAAACTGGAGGAGCCATTTAAGAGCAGCATGATCGGTCCGGATCAAAAACCTCCTTCCACATAAATATTTATGGAAGTGCTCGATGGACTTGACGATGGCCAATAATTCACGTCGGGTGACGCAGTAATTCCTTTCTGGTTTGGAGAGTACCTTGCTGAAGTATCCAAGGACACGTTCTTGTCCCTCCTGACGCTGCGACAGAACACTTCCAATTCCCACATTGCTCGCGTCGGTGTCCAGAATGAACTGTCCTTCTGGCAGAGGAAAACTCAGCACTGGGGCACTGGTCAACTTCCTCTTCAGCTCGTCGAAGGCAGACTGGCATTCCTCATCCCAACAGAAGTTTCGTCCTTCTTCCGTGAGCCTTGTCAACGGTTTAGCGACGTCGGAGAACATCCGGACATAGCGTCGGTAGTACGTGCAGAGGCCCAGAAAACTCCTCAACTGGTGTTTATCTACCGGTATTGGCCACTCCTTCACCGTACTTGTCTTGTCCGGATCAACGGCGACGCCCTCTCTGCTCACTACGTGCCCTAAGTACGAGACCTTCCTTCTGAAGAGTTGACATTTCTTCGGATTCAGTTTCAGCCCCGCACCTCGCAGTCTCTGGAAGACGTCCTCTAAGTTTTTCAGATGTCCTTCGAAGGTCTTGCCCATCACGATGACATCGTCCAAATAGACTAGGCACGTTTTCCACGTCAGACCCATTAGCACGCTCTCCATCAGCCTCTCAAACGTCGCTGGGGCATTACAAAGTCCGAATGGCATGACTGTAAAATGCCACAGGCCGTTACCGAAGGTAAATGCCGTCTTTTCCTTATCGGCAGGGTCCATTTCGACTTGCCAATAGCCGCTTTTTAAATCCAAGGTCGAAAATATCGTGGATCCAGCAAGGGTATCGAGTGTGTCGTCGATACCTGGTAGCGGGTAGCTGTCCTTTTTGGTGGCACTGTTCACCTGCCGGTAGTCTACACAGAATCGAGTAGTCCCATCCTTTTTCTTCACCAGTACTACCGGCGAGGCCCATGGACTGCTTGACGGCTCGATGACCCCGTCCCGCTCTAGGTCCTTGATGATTTTCTCGGCTTCCTCCCGTTTGGCCAAGGGTAGTCGTCTTGCTGTTTGTCGAATCGGTCGTGTCTCGCCCGTGTCAATTTTATGTGTCACGACCTTGGTCTTTCCCAGCTTCCCATTATCGGTGGTAAATATGTCCTGGTACTTATTTATTAATCCATTGGCCTTTTGTTTTTGTATGGGCGAGAGAAACGCACTGGTCTGGGAAAGAATTCGTTTCAAGTCCTGCGGAGTGTGACTGGGCCTTTCTTCCTCACTAACGCCCCTGACGATGGCCGATGCGGCTATACATGTGCCCAGCTTCGTACCCTTCTTGATGGTAACCAGGTACTGATTGATGTTGAGTAGTCGCACAGGCACTTCACTTGAGAGAGTAACGAGCGCCTTTCCTACCAGTACCCCCCGAGCCAGTCGATTGTCATCGTTTTCTGGTTCGATCACTGCTGGAATTCCCTCTTCCACAACACCCCTCAGACAGGTAGAGGTGATCGTTTCGATTCGTTCCGGGAGAATCACATCTTCTGCCATTATTACGTCTAACACAAAGTTGTCACGATTGTGTAGCAGTAATTCTTCTTGACCAATCGTCAACACTCGGTGTCCGAAATCCAACTGGAATCCATGATTCCTCATGACGTCCATCCCCAGTATGACGTCTTCCTCAATTTCGGCTATGAGAACAGGATGGTCAAACTTTACTCGTCCCAACGTCATGCTAACCGTCGCTTCACCGTGTATTACTGCCTTCTCCCCAGTGGCAGTTCTTAATTGCCACCTACTTGGCCTAATCTTCCTACGGTCCCTCACAACTTCCGAGCGTACGATCGTCTTCGTAGCTCCCGTGTCCACAAGCATGGCGTGGGATCTCCCGTCGATAGTGCCATCGACGTACGCGCTCCCCAATTGGTGGGAAAACGAAGCTATACTGGCCCGGGGGTTCCTATTGCCACGGGTCGACGTCCCCTCCCTTTTATCGACCCGCATTAGTTTTTCCGGGGCCTTTACCGGCACCGCTGTTTTGGGCCGCGTCTTCTGTGCTGACAGCAACTCCATGATCTGCTGGACGGCCTTCTCCACGAGTTTTTCTGTGCCTACCTCCTTGGTAACAGCTCGAGCACAACCGTGAATGCGGGAGGCTTCCATTGCTGCCTCATGTTCTAGTGCGATGACGAGCGCGTTCATTACTGTTTTCGGTCGAGCTAGCCTCAGGGCCATCTGCAGTTCCTGGTCCCGCAGCCCGCTCACGAACGTCTGCACTGCGAGGCACTCCATCATCTGTTCCGGTGCCGTGGGATACGCCAACCTCACTAGTCTGGCTACGTCCGCTTCGAACTCCTGCAGGGTCTCGTTCGATCTCTGACGGCGATTGGACATCTGGGATTGATGAACTTGCTCCAGATGTGTTTGGCCGAACCGCATTTCCAGTCGCCTCAGCAGCTCCGTGTAATTCCCGGCTTCCTCGGTGGATAGCGTCTGAAGAACTTCCAACGCCTCTCCACGTAAGGCCTCTTTCACACGGAGAGACGTTCGCCGCTCACTCGCGAGGTAGCGGCGCCGCGGAAGATGAAATTGTATAGAGTTAAACGGTGCGTTTCACACGAGGAGCGAGAGGCATTTTTGACTCGCGAGGTGTAGCCGCACGCCGAGTGCACCTAAGGTTTGCCGCTTCTCCACGAGACGTGCGTTTTCTTCGAAATGTATAGAGGGGAATGGAGCTCATCACACGAGGAGGCAAAATCGCTCTCGCTTCCCTCTCAGTTTAACCATGGCTTCCAAGTTTGTAGTAGATATTGATGTGCTGATCCACTGCGTGGAAAGTCACCCAGCATTATGGGATAAAACTTTAGATGTGTACGAGGATCACAATGAAGTGGCGAAGGCGTGGAAGGAAATTTGTGTTTACATAAATAATAATTTTGAAAAACTATCAACACTTGAACAAAAGAAATATGGTAAGTTTGAATGATTTTCCAGTTTCTCATGTTGGTATTGTCAACCTGAATACTGCATTTTACTCTTGTCAAAAGCTCGTCGTATGAAGTAACTGACATACGGAAGTAATTAAAAAACTTATCGTCATCCAAGCGGAGTTGTTAATAAAGCAGGGCGAAACCTCCTGCTTCATCACGACATTGGTTGATGGGATGGACCCATAATTCTCTATAAATTTGTTGACGCTTTCTCTGACGACGGCGACGTAAAAGAAGAAGAAGGGCAACAGAACGCCTGCGATCCATACCGTGTGTGGTGCGAATGTGTACTGGGGAGTACTGGGCACTGGGCACTGAGCGTACTGGCCGTAGTAGGTCACTGGATGGACGAAATAACACGTCTCTCGAGTTTCGTCGCGCCGTGTGAAATGTTAGGGGCAGGAGGCAAAAATGCCTCTACCTCGCGAGTGAGCGGCAAACGTCTCTCCGTGTGAAAGAGGCCTTAGGGAAACAGCTTTCTCGTGAGGGGACCAAGCATTAGCCTCCGCTGCTGCCTCAAACTGCTTCTTGTAGCTGGCCCACGGAATTTTTCCATCGAACGTTGGGGGCGTCACTCGATTAGTGCATATCGAGTTCTGTTGAACGACCGCCTTTATTTCTTCCTTCGTCTCGCCGCTATTGACTCGCCTTAGTCTTTCTTCCAACTGCTTGATCTTCTCTTCAATCTCCTTACGCTGAGCCTCAATCTGGTCGGTTATCTCTTCCCTCTGGGCGGCGATTTCTTCCCTCTGGGCAGCGATTTGAGCAGTGATGTCTTCCCTCTGATCGGCGATTTCTTCCCTCTGGGCGGCGATTTCTTCCCTCTGGGCAGCGATTTGAGCAGTGATGTCTTCCCTCTGGGCGGCGATTTGAGCAGTGATGTCTTCCCTCTGGGCGGCGATTTGAGCAGTGATGTCTTCCCTCTGGGCGGCGCTTTCTTCCCTCTGGGCGGCGATTTCTTCCCTCTGGGCAGCGATTTGAGCAGTGATGTCTTCCCTCTGGGCGGCGATTTGAGCAGTGATGTCTTCCCTCTGGGCGGCGCTTTCTTCCCTCTGGGCGGCGATTTCTTCCCTCTGGGCAGCGATTTGAGCAGTGATGTCTTCCCTCTGGGCGGCGATTTCTTCCCTCTGGGCGGCGATTTGCTTCGTGATGTCATCGTCTTCGAACTCGAAAACTTCCGGGTCCTGGCCATTTTCTTTCAAAAATGCTGAGAGCCGGTCCTGGAGTTCAGTCTTCCTCCCTCCTGTTTCCAATTCCCGTTCCTCGAGTTCTTTTTTTAACTCGGCCACTTTTAATTCGCGTAACTTCTTCATGATCCGCTCTTCTGACACCAATGTAACGTTTATTTTATAATTTATTTAGATTAATTGAACACTAATTTATTTAACACACTAAACTACTTGTACACTAGACTAGACACTACATAATTTATTTGTACTGCTCCGCTTTCGGATCGTATGTCGCGTTCACTTCTGCTTCTCTACTTCTAACTCACTCCCTCGATCACAAGCCCCCTTATATATACACTCCCAACCCCGATAAAGAAGGTTCTAGTATATTCTATAACGCCTACGCAGGAAATGTTCATGCAGCTGTCTTGTACGCGTCGTAGTTATTCTTTTGAAGGAGTAAACATGTGTCGCTTTGTTTACTTCTCGCATTACAATATAAAATGAAGCATTCCCTGAAGTTCTTCCTTTTGTTCCAGCGGAACGTTCGAAATACAAAAAAAAACGTTCACAAATATTTTTAGGACCACCAGAAACTATATCTTCCCTTTGAAAAAACTGTTAAGTTTATCAACTATTTTTTAACGTATTTGTGAATTGATTACTACATTTAGTTTCACTCCTCCATTAGATAATAGATGCACCAAAGAAGAAAAGGTATACAAAATACCACAGAGTCAAAATACATATAGGGGACATCCAAGTAGGTAATAGGTACTGTCATAATGGTTGGATCAAGTGGGGGTTTTGCTTAGTTTGAAAATTCATAGAGACAATATTTGAACCCAGATTTATTGAGAACACCTAAAAAATTTGTTGTCTGAAACATTCTTGTGCGATTTGTAACTTAAATATATTTTTATGAATTAGTTTTGAATATGGAGGTGTAATCACCTGATCGTGATTGGATTACGCTGCAATTTGTGAATGCTTTTAAAATGCATATAACAAGATTCAGTCTAAATCTATTATAAAATATATTACTGGTTATTTCTCGAATTAGTTTTAAGATGTTTAGTGAGTTATAACAATTTTCGAAAAGAATATTTGAAGTGATATTGTGTTATGTAAGAACTAAATATAACTGAATGGGTATGGTTGCATTTGTCACGATTTCAAGATCCACAAATTCAGAAATGTTGTATTGGAGGGAGTTTTGAAGTTGTAGGTGTCCATTACACAACCTGACTAATGATTGAATGATGTGGTAATTGGTGATGATTTTAAAACTTTATTAAGAAAATATTTAAACTTCTCTCATGATAAAACGACCTAAATTAGTTACTTAAAGTGTTCATGGGTAATGAGTTTCAAGTCCTTTATGTGTGAAGAAGTTTTGAAAATGAAGTTACAATTGGAAACTATTTTGAAATTTACAAAACAATATTCAAACGTTGCAAAATTTACTAATGATTCTTCATTATTTACCGTATGGCTTAGTTAAAAAAAAAACAGAGTGAAATACTTTTTTATTAAAAGTTATTCATTAAAATGTTTTAAATGGTTTTCGTGAACCATTCCAATTGTCAAATAGGAGATTTGAGTGATGTCACGCTATACAACATATTACTGTAATGGAAGAGTGTGGTTGCAATTTGCTCCGATTTTAAGACTCAACACTTCATAATGGTTGTACTTAAACTGAGATGTTTGGAAAACTCATTAGAAAAGTTTATTAAGCTACACTTGTGGAGTTTCAAAAGTTTCACGCATTTCATTAAACATCATAAAAATATTGAAACTCAGCTTACGGTAACAGCAACTAAGTTTGTTGATAAATGCGTCCTTAGAGAGCTTAATAAGTTTCAACTCTTTTGTGAAGTTGGAATTATTAAGAATGTCAAATATTCCTATAAAACAATTAATTCAAAACTCAAAAACTTTACAAATAGTTGTTTATAGAAGTGTTTTCCATATTGATAGTTTTATCACATTTTAGAGAAGAGATTTGAATTTGTCTCGCTTCCTGGAAAAAGGCACAATTGAATGAATTTAGCTGCAATTTATCGTGATTTACTAGTTTCATATCAAACATTTCAATTTATTTCAAATCGAAAATCAAATACCTTACAAATAGTTGATTATAATTATAGAAGTGTTTTCCATTTCTATTGTTTTAGTACATTTTAGAGAAGAGTTTTGAATTTGTCTCGCTTCCTGGAAAAAAAGACACAATTGAATGAATTTAGCTGCAATTTATCGCGATTTACTAGTTTCAAATCAAACATTTCAATTTATTTCAAATCGAAAATCACTTTACAACTTTTTCATTATAGAAGTGTTTTCCATTTCTATAGTTTAGCACATTTTAAAGAAGAACTTTGAATTTGTCTCGCTTCATGTAAAAAAAAAAGATGTAATTGAACGAGTTTAGCTGCAATTTATCACGATTTACTAGTTTAAACAATTCATATAATTATCATACTGAGACCCAGATTTTGGTAAAACTAACTAAAATGAACAAAATGTCTTTAGGGACTCTGGGGAGTTTCACATCTTTTCCTGAAAGTTTGTTGATACTGTCAGTGTCCATTTAACAACCTTACATAATGTTACAAATAAGAGACATACAAGTAAATAATACTTAGTACAAAATACACGTTCAACAAGTACATTAATTATTAAAGCGAGTTTTGTATGAGTAGAGCAAAGATAAGAGCAGTTGAGGATGGTTTTAAATGTAAATTAGACTTACCATTTAATTCTATTTTAATTTAATTAAATGTAAATGTTTCTATACAATTTTGAAACGAAAACCTGGTTAAATTTTGATTCTACCTGTCTCCTGAAGTACATCTTAGAAATTTACCCTTGATCAATTAATAGATAAAACTCCAGTTATTCTGAAACCATTTCTCTGTGAGTGTTCGCTATTAAAAAATCCGTCGTGTCGATTTTCGAAATGTGGTTAGTTTGAATTCCTCTAAGGTCCATCCGTATTGCTTCTCCAAAGTAGGCGTGATGAGAGTTGTCACCTGAGGATTGATTAAGATTTAAAATCAGACATTTATTAAATTGATTAAGTTGTTTGATATTTAGGGTATACAAGCACACTTCACACTCGAATTTTTATTAATGAAATGTTCAAGTTAAAAAAAATAGTAAAAAGATAGGAAAATATGAACAAAAATGGTTAGGTAGATCTAGCCTCGACGACGGTTCGAAAAAGAATCTCTTTCAGAACAAAAATTTCCTTTAGGGATATTTTCGGGGTAGGTACCTGCTAAGGGTAGACCAATACACTTGTCTTTTAGCCGAAGGTCTCAAGGGATGTCATTAACACATGTGGCAATTTTTTAAATAGTAAAAATTCCAACAAGTGCCTTGGTTTATGACATGTCCGTTACACTTTTACAAGTAATAACATTAATAATTTGAATTTAATTTAAAAGATTTAAAGATAATTTAAAGAATTAATGAATGTATGGAATTTACTTCCATCGTATTTCAAAATGGTGCTGAATTTTAGGAAGGAATATTTTCTACATGGATTTTGTAACATATGGTAGAGAAAATCTAGGATACTACAGAGAAAACAATATGGATCATTATTTTGAATTTAAGTGATAGCTTTTTCTAAATACATATAGGTACCTGTCCAAAAGTTCAACTTCCCACATTACATTTTTTCGTTCCAAATACAATTATCTTAATAATTTGAATTTAATTTAAAAGATTTAAAGATAACTTAAAGAATTAATGAATAAAAGAAATTTACTTCCATCTTATTTAAAAATGGTGCTGAATTTTAGGAAGGAATATTTTCTACATGGAGAGAGAAAATCTAGGATACTACAGAGAAAACAATGTGGATCATTATTTTGAATTTAAGTGATCGCTTTTTCTAAATACATATAGGTACCTGTCCAAAAGTTCAAATTCCCACATTACTTGGTGTATAATTAATAATATACTTCAACCTGAAATTCTTTTACCAGGATCAGCAGAAAAGTCCTTTGGAATAGTAATGATATCTACATAAAATTCTAGATATATGCTCCGATCGATCACAGGGTTGTCTCGCCTTGGCACATCTTTGACTTCATAGTTTGTATTTTTAGAAGAAGCATCGTGTACATTTATGTTTTATGAAAAGAAAAGTGTTTTATATGAGATCTCTCTCCACTCACAAACTGATCAAATTTACAGAAATAAAGATATAGAAAACAGTATCATAAAACTCACCTAGTGAAATTGTGGCCAGTGCTACAAATTGCATAGCTCCCAGGTTCCACTGACCTATAGGAAGAACCGTTAGATAAGTAATAACAGAGTTATTGAATATAATAATTTCAAACTTAATGCACCATATTTAATGAGTGCTACCGAAAATGACAATTAAACAATACTAACAGGAAACATATTGTCGATATTCTTACACGAGTACTGCGCGCTGCACTTAGATTCATGTGTGTCTGGTACACACACTTGCGAAAACTGCCTAACCTACATGACATACTTTCTAATTATTATCATACATGTCTCGTCGCAGCCGCTGAAAAACGAGGTCGGACATCACATTTCACATTCAAAAGAACTCACTCGTTTAAATTCTACGATTATGGTCACGTGTTTGGTATTTCGGATTCGGACCCGAGTTTCGAGGCTCATCGAAGTAATGAAGCTTCTTTTCTGTGAGTAAAGTGCCAAAAGGGCGCTAAAATTCACATTTTTGGCGTTTTTTGACTTATCTAGTAAAGTGTCAAAAGGGCACTATAACCATGGACGGACGCTTCACACCCATCATGTGAGACACTTTGTGCCTGACAAAGTTTTTCCCTTTAAAATCCTATGAAGATTTGAATTGGAAATGTCATTAAGGTTGGGGGACTTGGGGGTCTACTTCCTCCATGATCAAATTTTTCATCGAAGAGAAATCTGAAAAGAGTGCCGAAATCTGTTTCCATCCCTAAGAGTTAGCCTTATTATATTTTAATTATTAATATACAATATTATAGGTATACTTATTTATAACCCCTTCCTAGATCAAGGTCAAGCACACACAGGCACGCGCACGCGCGCGCGCACACACACACACACACACACACACACACACACACACACACACACACGAGTTATTTCCAATAATACATATTACTTTCTTGCTGGTTGGGTAACGTTCCGCCACTGTCCGCTAGGTGGTGCCAGGTTGCCGGTGCTGTCAAATCTTGGCGCGCCGCTCCGCCTACTTTTCTGTTCCGTGCTTCAGCCTTTGGTGTTCCGTGCTAACTGTCAAATTTTGGCGCGAAAGTTTTGGCGCCATGGGCCGTAGTCCTGAATTGGGGCCTCAGGCGGAAGGCTGGGGGGAGTAGCCCTAAAAGGGGCCCGAGGAGTAGCCCAACGCCGGGTCCGGGTGGGGCGCGGGGTGGGGGGTTGCGATCGCGCGATGACAAAAGTGAGGTTATGTACGGGAAAAGGGGGCTGAACCGGCCTATTCTATCTACTGGTTCCTTATGATAGAGGCAAGGTAAGCAGGACTGGATATATTTCTTGATGAATCTGTTCATTTTCGGAAACCAATAATGGTTTTTTATTCGTTCGGCAGTTTTGTCATATGCAAAGTGTCCCACGTCGTCGTGGTTGGATTTGACTATTTGCCAACGACAGCGTCTAGGGACTGCCCATCGGCGGCCGTAAGGGGTTATTTTGAAAACTGAATTTCCTCGGAGATCGTATTTGTGGAAGATATCTTTGTGGTTTTCAAGATCACCGGTTTAAAGAATATTTTTGATTGCTTGAATAGTTTCATCCGTTTCTTGAGCTTCGCGAAGGTAATCACTTTCGTGAATTACTGAAATTTGGTCAATGGTTGTAGTGGCTTTGGGAAAATTGCGACTCAACGTGTCAACATGGCGCATTTGAGAACCTGCCCTATGGACCATAGTGAAAGAAAAATCCTGTAACTAACCCGCCCTAAGAATTGTCTCAGCTAATGTTGGGTGCGAGGGCAGGAAAAGTTCAAAACGGCTTCTACCTTGGTATTCGACGGGCGAATTTGGTTCAATGAAATTTCGTAACCTAAATATGTGATTTCGGTCAGGAAAAACGAAGAGTTTGAAAGTTTTAGCGTGAGACCATGTTGTTTTAATATGTCTAACACTTTTTCGAGTTTATCTAACCCTTCTATGATCGATTTATAAAGAATTAGGATGTCGTCCAAATACGGTATTATATGATATGGGGGCGTAGTGGAAGAAGTATTTCGTTCATAAATTTTTGAAATATAGATGGTGCGTTACATAACCCAAAAGGAACTCTACAATACTCATAATGACCTTCCGTTGTCACGAAGGCAGTAGGGAGAGTGTTGATGTATTTACATTTCATACTATTTAATATCTTTATATGTTTTGAGAACACAGACACATGTATTTTCTTAAACTAACAGTAGATGAACTACAGGAGTTCAGCGATAAAATTTGTAACATAACCTCACTTTTGCAAATCGTCTACCACCAGCCCCGAAGCCCGCGCCCCGCCGCGCTCCCACTCAGGGCTACTCCCCCCACCCCCAGCTACTTTCCGCTGGCCCCCCGGGGTCGTCGCGCCGAGCTTCACGTCAAAGCACGGAACACAAAAGTCCTTGACAGTCCCGTGAGCACGGAACATGAAGAACCATAAGCGCCACCTATCGTACAGTGGCGAAAACGAGTAGTTAGGCAACCCACCTTTCGTGGCGAGCCGCCTAGTGTCCAGTGGCGGACCGTATTGGTTTTAAAACTTCTTTGAAATGGGATAGGTGGGTAGAAAATTAACAAAATTATGTATTTCACAAAGTATTTTTGCAGAATGTAACGGCTTCACCCGGGATTAGAACCATAAAATACTTGCAGATGTCGAAAATGTAAAGAATGCAAATTTTATTTAGTAGTAGTACATACTGTGTGTTATTTTATTTCTTTTCCACATAATCTACAAAGCAAAAACAAAAATTATTAATACATTTATTACAACTTAAATCAGGAATAATATCTGCAGAGTATATATTCATTGATTCATAGCAGTAAATTTCGGTTGCACTTGGAAAACACTCATGTCGTCGTTTTCTGGAAAGTACATTATTCTCACCGTCAGTGGTTCGCCCAGTAAATCTGACGGTAAATGGTCGCATACGATGCAGCAATTGGGGTGGTCTATTACTACGAGCCTGTCTTGAAACATATCTTCTGACGAACAAATCACTTTCAAACAAAAAGTACGTACTTGTATGAGCATAATTTGAGAAGATTACTTCTTCAATAAAAAGTAACCAGACCCTGTGGAGAGAAAAAAATGTATAAAAATTATTGGTTATGACGACGAGACATACTTAGAAAGGAATTAAAGGTACTGCAAATGACTAATATTTATAAAAATCAGGTTATTGTAAATGTACAATTAGAATGAAGAATTTGGAAAGATCAGATATTAATCTATACTTACCATCAACTGCTGTAGATCTGTGAAAATACACGCAGACACTGAATTAAACATTTCCCTGTTATTTATATTGATATAAATTTTGAAAATACGTACGCTGGTAGTAGAATGTTCCCCTTCACTTTTTCCCCATAAAATTGAAAGGTAGTGATCTTACATAACATAATTTCAATAGCGTACTAGAATATTGAGTATTTATTACCAAGTCCTAATAACGTTTGAAAGGCGCGTCGAGGTCGTCGTTAATAGAAAATGTAAATCTTACGCAACAAATAAATATCAATAGCGTACTTGAGTAATTAGTAACTCATAACAACTCGTTTAGAATGCTCGCCTTTCACTATCCTTTCGATTACCAATGCGGTTCGTATTTTTAAAAATGTGAAACTGCATACGGTTCGCCTTTCACTCTCCTTTCGATTACCAATGCGGTTCGTATTTTTAAAAATGTGAAACTGCATACGGTCTGAATGTATTTGAAAGGAGAAAATTTTGTATAAAAGGAGCGGTGTTTCGTTTAGAAAGGCAGTCTATCTTGAGTGTGCATCAACAAAGGACAAAGGTAAGAGATTAATTATTTTTATTTGTTTTTAAATTTCATTTTGGAAATTTGAATTATAACCCACTATTGCTGTTTGTTAATTTAAAGATGGTTAATTACTCACTTATGAATCTTTTATGCTTTAACCGATATATAATTTAGTGTTGAAAAAATTAAAGATAAGAGTTTAGGAGATGAACAATTAACATATAACAAATGGAGGGTTAAACATTTAAGGATGAAATAATGGGAAGGAATTTAGGGAAGAGATGAAAAATTAACAGATGGCAAATGATGGGTTAAACGTTTAAGGATGGAATAATGTGATGGAATTTAGGGAAGAGATGAATAATTAACAGATGGTAAATAGTGGGTTAAACATTTAAGGATGAAATAATAGGATGGTATTTAGGGAAGAGATGAACAATTCACATATGACAAATGGAGGGTTAAACATTTAAGGATTAAATAATGAGATGGAATTTAGTGGGGACAATTGTAAGGGATAAATCTAAGGGCTGAATTTAAGGGTGAATTTAAGGGTTGATTCTAAGGGATGAATTTAGGGGATGATTTTAAGGGATGATATTAAGGGATGAATTTAGGGGATGATTTTAGGGGTTGGATTTAGGGGATGCTTTTAGGGGATGATTTTAAGGGATGATTTTAGGGGTTGAATTTAGGGGATGATTTTAAGGGATGATTTTTAAGGGATGAATTTAGAGGATGAATTTAGAGGATGAATTTAGGGGATGATTTTAAGGGATGAATTTAGGGGATGAATTTAAGGGTGTTTTTTTTTATTTATTTTTTTCTCAGATGGATTTGAAAGAGTTAAATGAAATTGCACAGGGGATTCTGAAGCCGACCGGAAAACTTCAAGATTTAGAAGTTGGGAAACCGCATAAAATTATATCTGCAAAAGTGGTGGAGACGAAGTTTGGAAAAAGCATCGTCGTAGAACTGGACCAAGTGGAAATATTTCTACCGAAGCGGGTAACGTCAAAGCTTGAGCCGATTGTTGCAGATTTCAGTAAGGGTACCTACAGTATTACCTTTACTGGTAAAAAAGACGTCGGAAAAGGAAACTCTATGGTGCAATTCGAGATCGTCGAAATATAATTTTTTAGCTACTGACATATAAAGGTGAGTGAGTTTGAGAGAGAGATGAATTTGAAAATAGTTATTCGCAAATGCACTGAACTTATTAACAAATTAAAATTATACGAAAATGGGGAATGGAACGTGTGGATTAAACCAATCCAAAGACATATTAGGTTGTGTAATAATGCTTTACGTGAAAAAGAGGGGTTATCTATTGGCAAGACACGAAAATTACAGACAATTATTGGGCATTTGAAAACTTTTCAAAAAACTTATCTACGTAAAATTCATGGTGCAGGATTTGATTCAAAATTAGAACACAGGGTTAAATGGGAGGATGTAAAGTCATGTTTCAACAGTAGGATTAGGACAAGTGTCATAATTAATTTATCTCACAAGTGCTTAGTCCAATTTTTGTCCGATTCTGAAATTTTATTTCGTAACAAAATTAAACCGATTTTAAAAAAATTCAAGTTAATTAAGGTAAATACAAATCTTTGTGGGGAATTTATTAAACAATCTAATGATGGGGACATTATGGAATATAAATATTTTAATACAAAGAATGAGATGATTGACCAAACGACGGATTTGCAAAGTTGGTTTATTGAAAATGTACATGACAAAATTTGCAACAAAATGTCTGAATTTCAAGAACGACTTTCTGGATGGGCACTCCACCGTATTATTTTCCTCGAAATTATGATAAACAAATACGAAATGGGTAACAACGGCTCGTCTTTTATCAAGCTACCAGTTGAAATTGAAAGGAAACATGCAATTATCAATATCCATAATTCTGATAACGCATGTTTTTACTGGGCTATTGTGAGTGCTCTTTTCCCTGTAAATAAAAATAGAAATTTAACATCTTCATACCCTTACTATAAATCAGTTTTGATTACGGAAAATTTAGACGTACCCATGCCTTTACAACAAATTTCAAAATTTGAGGGTGCCAATGACATATCAGTGAATGTTTATGGTTTGGAAATGTACCAAAAGAAGTGTTACACAGTAATTCCAATTCGGTTAACCAAAAAGAAATTAGATCAACACGTTAATTTACTAATGATTCAAGATAAATATTATCTAAAAGACAAGGAGTGGAATGATGAGGATGATGATGATAATGAAATTAAATACCATTATTGTTTCATTAAAAATCTGTCTCGATTAGTTTCGTCACAGCTAAATAAGATGCATGGACAGAAATTTATATGTGATAGGTGCTTAAATTACTTTCAACAACGAACCAAGTTTGATGAACACACAAAACTGTGTGCAAACAAAAACGATTACAAAATATCTTTTCCCAAATACCACAATGTAGAATTTAAAAATTTCATTTACAAGCAGACGGCACCCTTTATCATGTATGCCGATTTTGAAAGTATTTTAGAAACCCTGAACGGTGATACGTCTGCAGCTACTAAAAAATACCAGAAACATACGGTTTATTCTGCAGGTTACTATTTCAAATGTGATCATGATGACTCTATACCCTTCTATAATAGCTATCGTGGTACAGATTGCATAGAGTGGTTTAGTAAGGAGTTGAAAACGTTGGCTAAATTGGTAGAGTCAAAAATGAAAATAATTAAACCAGTTAATATTAAATCAAGTGAGAAATTGTTGAAAACCGAATGTCACATTTGTGAGAAACCCTTTACGGCTGAGGATAAGATCGTTTTGGACCATAACCATTTTTCTGGTGAAGCACGTGGGTGCGCGCATGAGCATTGTAATTTATCTTTTAAAAAGCTCTTTGTGGTGCCTATAGTGTTCCATAACTTGACGGGATATGATAGTCATTTTTTAATTAAAGATTTAGCCAAATGTGGACCAATGAGCGTACTTCCCAACAATAAAGAACGTTACATTTCATTTACGCACTATGATCAAGATACCAAAATTAAATTTAAAATGAAACTTAAAATTGAAATTTAAAATAAAAGGTCACCCATTTGGGGCCCCAGCGAGGACGTTCCGTTTCTCATGGTGTGCTGAATATTGCTCGTGTAAGGGTTTCTATTCCTGAATTCAGGAATAATGGCCCCCTTGTGATCTTGGTCCATCATTTGTGAGCAAAGGACTGTTGTGGATCTTTTGACCATTCCATCGCACACTAGATAAGGCTCTAAATGTTTTTTTGTACCTGTAAAATCGCCATGACTATGTCCTTGATCTGGGACGAAACGTCGGCTGAATTATTAAAGATTGGATTTTGAAACGAGTGTTTCATTATTTGGGGGTTCCACCTAGAACACCAACTCAGCTTCAAAATTAAATTTAGATTTATCGATTCATTAAGATTTCTGGGTGCATCTCTCGATGAATTAGTTTCAATTATGGAAAAGGAAAACCTCGTTATTGTAAAACGGGAATTTCAGTGTGACGACGGTGACGAAAAATTTGATTTATTGACCAGAAAGGGTGTCTTTTGCTATGATTATATTTCACATATTGATAAATTAAATGAAACGGAACTGCCAGCCATTGAACAGTTTCACAATAAATTAAACGATGAGGACATTAGTGCTGAGAAGTACGCTCACGCCCAAAAGGTTTGGAAAACATTTGGAATTCAAAATTTAGGGGAATATTCGGACATATACTTGAAAACTGATATCCTACTTTTGGCAGATGTGTTTGAAAATTTCAGAAAAAGTTGTATAGCAACGCACAAACTAGATCCGGGGTGGTATTACACAATGCCTGGATACACATGGGACTGTATGCTTAAATTTACAAAATGTTCGTTAGAGTTGTTACGTGATGTCGATCAAATAATGTATATAGAACAAGCGATAAGAGGTGGGATCTCGGTTTGTTGTAATCGCTTTTCCGAAGCAAATCACAAGTATATACCCGCAAAATATGACCCCGGTACTCCATCCAAATATATCCTTTATTTAGATGTGAATAACTTGTACGGAAAAGCCATGATGGAACCTTTGCCATACGGTGGCTTCGAATGGGTGGATGACACAAACAATTTTGACGTAACATCCATACCTGACGATAGTCCAGAAGGATACATTTTAGAGGTGGACTTGCAATACCCCAGGGAGCTACACGACACTCACACTTTCCGTTTGCGGCCGAACACCGCGCACCTCCAAATTCTAAATGTTCAAAATTAATGGCCACATTGTACGATAAGAAACAGTACATTTTACATTATCGAAATTTGAAACAGGCACTCGCCAACGGTTTGACTCTCACGAAAATTCATAAAATTTTAAAATTTAAACAAAGTGCCTGGCTAAAACCCTACATTGACTTAAACAGTAACCTTAGGGCTGCAGCGACAACATCGTTTCTAAAAAATCTGTATAAACTCTTTAACAATGCGGTATTTGGGAAAACTATGGAGAATATTCGTAAACATCGTGTGCTGAAAATTGCCACTTCATGGGGAGGTCGCTATGGAGCCAAAAATTTTATTGCTTCCCCCCTCTTTCATAGTAGACTTATCTTGGATGAAAATTTATCGATAATTGAACTGAAAAAGGGGGAACTGATCTTTACTAAACCCTTGTATGTGGGTATGTCGAGTTTGGACATTTCCAAATTATACATGTATGATTTCCATTATCAGTACATGCTGCCGAAAATGGGTGGTACTGAAAATTGTAAGCTCCTCTATACGGACACAGACAGCTTTATTTATAAGTTACGGTGTGAAGATGTTTATGAGGAAGTCATTAAATCTGATTTATCGAGATTTGATACTTCAGAATACGGGAAAGACAATCAATACAATATGCCCTTGGTAAATAAAAAAATTCCTGGGCTTATGAAAGATGAGGCCAATGGCCAAATCATAACGCATTACATTGGGCTAAGATCGAAAATGTACACTTTCAAACTTTTGGGGGGAAAAGTGACCAAAAAATCCAAAGGAGTAAAATATAACGTAGTTAGAAATAAACTTACTTTTAACGACTACGAGAAATGCTTGAAAAATTTCAAAGAGATAATGATTACTCAACGCGGCATTCGGTCCTTTGCTCACCAGGTGTTTAGTGTGGAGCAAACGAAAATCGGGCTAAGTCCTCATGACGATAAACGCTATTTGCTGCCAAATAGTTATGACACTCTTCCTTGGGGGCATTATAAATTGAAAGTTGTATTCAAAATTCAAAATAGAAAATTTGTTTACTGGATACGCAAAATTATCACTTGAAAGTTTTCTCTCTCTCTCTTTCTCTCTCTCTCTCACACACACACACACACACACACACACACACACACACACACACACACACACACACACACACACACACACACACACACACACACACACACACACACACACACACACACACACACACACAT
Organism: Cryptocephalus moraei; assembly: GCA_946251905.1. Taxonomy (NCBI): domain Eukaryota; kingdom Metazoa; phylum Arthropoda; class Insecta; order Coleoptera; family Chrysomelidae; genus Cryptocephalus; species Cryptocephalus moraei. The sequence continues at coordinate 18,334,866 of OX276466.1, forward strand.
AATTTGTACTTATATAAATTCTTAAATAAAAACCATTTGTTAAAGAAAATTTCTTTTTTATTTTACTTTTTTTCAAAATCTACAACCAATTTGTTTAAATTATACCACATGAGCTCTCGTAAACAGAGACTTTCAATGGAAGAAGTAATGTCACAATATGCGTTGACAATATCTGTAACATTCAACTTGGTATCAACCATCACCTCTCTCATTATACAAAGAAAATTGTTGTAATATGATACAAAATTAATTTTGTTCAAATCTTCAACCTTTTTAACAACACACTCACTGGTTATATTGCACAATTCGCGAACATTATTTTCAGTTAAATATATCGTATTTAATCCCTTAGTTATTGAAATCATTTTGGGAGGGGGGATTCTAGTTGTCCCCTCAGCGTTCGTGGATGTGTCCATGATGACAATGTTGCCGCAGCTGATTAACCGAAGATGTGAACTCTCTGAGCTTCTAAAGTATCCGTCCAAGATCCAACCAAACTTATTAACGAGTTCCTTCCACTCGAGAGCCGAGAACGTCATGTGAGACACTTGGTTGATGAAAATGTTAATGGTAGGTTCAAACTCTTCACTAATTCGGAGGCCGACGTTTAAAATAAATCCACTTTTAGCACACGGAAAAGTGGTGTTAAGAAGCAGAAATGACGTGTCCTCATCTGCTGTTTGCTGGTGCTCATCACTGTACACTTGGAAAAATTCATCCCATTCGGTTTTCATATTCGGTGGTGATAATGGTGAGTCTGGCAATGGTGGTTGAGACCTCATTTTTTTGATTGGTATAGATTCTTCATACATTTTCAACACATCTAATACACACTGATCGGGAGCACTACTAGATTTTGTTGCGTGACGTTTCATTTCTACGGTGAGACTAAAAGTGAAAGTTGTACCACTTCTTTATATAATGAAACTAAAAGTGAACGTTGTAACACGTCTTTGACCTCGGATTCATTAAATTTGTTTTCATGAAGATCAAAGTCGATTTGAGGCATCTATCCAACTGTTGTGGGAATTATCAAACCCCAGCCATTTAACGTAAACCTTCTTCCCTTTCTTTCGTAAAACTTTTTCGACGAGGTAAATGTCGGGATTTTTCGTTTTCTGCAATTCCTGTTCATAAAATGCTCCACTAATTGGTCGACCGTGCAAATCTTCCAACAGATACGTTATAGGGTCGGAGATTTTTACTCGAGAAATTTTAAATAATTCCGTTGTCCAATTTGGAGTATATCCTTTTTCAAAAACATGTTTAGACTTGCTAATGCGTACTACGTCACCAACCTTATACTTTCGTCGACCCGTCGCTATTTTCACGCGACTATACTGTCGCGCCCCGCGTTAAGCGCAAGGTCGAACACTGAGGGGTAGCTAGAGGTAGAGTAGCGTGAAAGAAATAAACCTAAGTAAAAAGGGTATATTGCACATAACTGAATACATTAGCGGCGCGACCAGCGGCCAACACGACACCAGTTGCAAACGACACACAAAACAACAACAAAAAAAAAAGAAATCAGAAAGTAAATAAAAAAAGGTAAACATGGGGCAACGTAGCAAAACTTAAAAAACACAAAAAAAACTAATGTTAAAAAGGGACTAATAATAATAAAAAAGAGGGACCTAAATAAAAACTGTATATAAACATAGCGACTTACCCTAAGAGGTTCATCTTGGTCGTGGCTCGGGGGACGTGTCTCGGAGACCGACCAAGGGGGCGATTTGCGAAACTCAAGGGCTGAACTCAACTGAACCAAAGAAGCGAAATGAACCAAATGAACCCTGTTTTGTCGGTCTCCAGCCAATTTATAATTTTTTCCTGATGACCAATCAGCTTTTTGTCGTTATTGACCTAACGTGGAAAGTTCGTCGATTCCCGGACGCTTTGGCGGATGTTCGATATTGAATATGAGACGTTGCATCCGCGCGCGATAGCTCGCGGAAATCGCGGGTCGAATTAGTGAAGAGTATTATCCGGGAATCGCTGAATCTATAAGTTACTGCAAAGTAGGTAAATTACTCGCTTTGCAGAATAAAGAAAGGAAAAAAAGAAAACCCGCGAGTTGACATGATGTAAGAATAAAAGTTGAATTATCAGCGAAATTTTGATTAATAAATTGATTGATAGATAAGCTGATTGATCATTTCTTGACACATCCCTCTCACCACGGAAAGCTGGACCCCAGCTTTAATGAGGGCCACCTCTGTTATCGATAAATAAAAACCAAAAAACAAAAAAAAAAAGGGAAAGAACAAAGTACGTAAAAATTAGAACTAGGTATACAAAGTATTACTTATGCTATGAACATATTATAATATCGCGCACTCCGCACTCCGCAGTTTATTAGTCCGGCACTGTAAACTGTAAAGTGTTCGTCTTACCACCTGTCTCTCCACGCTATTATCACGAAATGGGTGTCTATTTCACTTGTTCCTCGCTGGTTTTCATACTCCCGTCGGAGGAATGGGCTGAATTGGCTGAGTGCGCTGGTCCCCGCCGGGATGTTTGTGTTGCGTGTGGGCGTGCAGTGTAGTAGTGTAGTGTAGAGTGTGAGGCCCACAGCCCCAGAAGCCAGAAGAATTACGTCGGACGCTCGACGTTATGCCCTCGGTTACTTAAGTTAAGTAGCTGTAGGCGGCAGGGTCGAGTCGTCGGGACAGCGGCCGTGGAGGTGAGGACGCGTCCCTTGCGGGTGCTGCTTCCTAGGTTCGGAAGGCGGCCACACTGACGTTCGTGGGTGCTCGTCGTGGGGGCATGGTCCTCCCTGCTGCACCAAGTGGAGGCGTTGTCCCAGGGACCCTTGGGGATGAGCTGCCTCTGGGGGACCTCGACCTGCGACGTGCAGGCTAGGCCCAGGTATGTAGGGTTCCGTAGGCCATTTGCACTCGGCGGTGTGTTCAGGACCGTTTTGGGGTTGTTGCAGGATTCCAGACTGCATACGGTTCCGGATGCGCATCCTTCTGTTGGGGTGCGAGGCAGCGTGGTATTCTGACAAGGTCCAGGGAGGGTCGGCGATGTGACCACAGCGGAGTCCCTGGAGTTCGCTCAGTGCCGGTCTTTGTCGGAGGCGTCGGAGCATTATTGGGGTGTAAGTTGAAACAAAGAAACAAAAAAAAATTAAAATTAGTGAACTAAGTAAGGTTAACTTGCGTCTCTTAACAAAGCGATATCTATGCACTTATCACTTATATTTAATTTAGCTTATTAACACTCTAAACTAATTGATGCGGTCCATATACTTTACTAAGATCTTATAATACGTAATTTATTTTGTAACTAGGTCCTTACCCGAAAAGAAACGAGAGCAACATAAAAAATTCATCAAAGGAATGTTCGAAAAATACAATACAATTTGGTACATTATTACAATAATTACCATAATATATTCTCCTCCTCACAATATTACCATATTACAATATCTCTCTATTACAATATCTCTCGTACGGTCCTGCTCTGAAGTTCATCTTTGCTTGCTTATCTCCTCTCGTACTAACAACATCAAAGTCCTGACGCATCACTTTTCTCACCTACATTTTAACGTCTCTTACGTTTATTTGTTGCTCCTTATACTTTCTATTCTACTACTTGTAGTATTAAGTTTCAACTCATGTTTTCTTCATCATGCATTCTATCTAATTAATAGTTACCGGTAACTTACAAATTTTCTTTAGCCCGCATTCATTCACACATTCTCTCAGTTAGTCATTCTCATGAAACCTAATTCCTATCAAAAATTAAAACCGTGATTTCTTATCACTTCTAGGCGAGCTTAGCAACAAACACTCATTTTATCAATGACCATCTAGATATAACAAGTTTTGACCTATTTAGGCCTCTACCAAAATTCCCTATATCTAGGAATAAACATTTTAATTTTCTTGACAACTTCCAAGCTCAATAATATTCATAATAACTTCATTTTTACTATAAAACGACCATCACCAAACATCTAAGTGGAGCGAGTTTTCACCTATTGGGGCTTCTGCCAAACTTCCCTCCACCTAGGAATAACTTATGGTCCATAATTTCACACTTCGTTTGGAGTGTGCGTTTACTTACATTCAAGTCATCAATAACTTCTCATTTAAAATATACCTAGGTTATCATTACTAATTTGGACTTTGAGGCATTTAACATTTGCAAGCAAAGATATATACTTTCAGAATTCTATTCGTATTTTGATCATCCCAGAGTTGCTCAGAATGTAGCAAGGACCGTTTTGGAAAGAAAAAAAAAACAAGGAAATAAAAGAAAATGGCTAATAATGTCTAAGAGCTTTGCTGAGAAATTTTGCAGAATCAAAAAATCGTTTTAACGAGTTCCAATTCTTAGCTTATTGAGAGATTATTTGCAAAAAGGGCATTAAGGGGTGTATTAAGGAGAGATTATCGGTCAATTATACTTGCGTGTCTGTTGATGTTCTCTCGTGTAGTAGGTATGTCGCACTCCCTGTCTGTTGGATTTGCCTTAAATCATTTGAATCTAAACGTATGGCATATTGCTGTACGGGAAGTTGTGTGATGGGTTCTCTGCTATTAGGGTGGTTGGTGGTGGTATTGACCTCCTGTAGCTCTAGTTCAGCACCGGTACTTAATGCTCTGTTTCTACTTGTAGGTTTGGAACTAAGATGGCGAAGGAACATTCTAATGGTGATCTAAAGGGTGAATCCGAAGAAGGGGATGCACAATAGGGAGAATAGGGTGTCGTGTTCCGGCACACCATTGGCACATTTAATACCTTAGCGGCTGATCTTGTAAAGTGTTTGTTAGAGGACATATTAATTAAGTTTAATATTAAATAAGTTTAATCGTATCAAATTGTTTTACTTGTGTGTCGTTTTTGGATCTGTATATCTGTGTTTATTATTATTTATGTGTAATTTTACTTTTGTTTATTTTATTTTGTTTTAAGTGCGATTAACTTAGTTAGATAAGGTCTTTTTTTTCCTTTTTTTTTTGGAGTTAATGTAAGATATGTATAAAATAATCAAAATTAATGGTGGTGATATTAAAAAAATTTTTATGTGGGAACGTATCATTTTAATTTCTATCGAGGTAACGCAGATTCTTTAGCAGGACGATATTATAAGTGTAAGCAAGTGTTAGGTAAAGAGATACACATATGAGCGCGACTACGGTTCATGACTGGTGTCAGTTGTCCTGCTGGTACAACGACCGGCGAAAGGAATTTATTTTTCATTAAACAGCGCATTCAGTAACGTTATTAGAAAATCGCAAAATATTACGAAGTTAAAATACTTGTTTTAGGGGGAAAAAAGATTTTGACAAGGGGTTAGGAGAATTATGAAGAATTACTCCTGGGTCTCGAAACAAGGCGCCTCCACCATATATGTCGCGCCCCGCGTTAAGCGCAAGGTCGAACACTGAGGGGTAGCTAGAGGTAGAGTAGCGTGAAAGAAATAAACCTAAGTAAAAAGGGTATATTGCACATAACTGAATACATTAGCGGCGCGACCAGCGGCCAACACGACACCAGTTGCAAACGACACACAAAACAACAACAAAAAAAAAAGAAATCAGAAAGTAAATAAAAAAAGGTAAACATGGGGCAACGTAGCAAAACTTAAAAAACACAAAAAAAACTAATGTTAAAAAGGGACTAATAATAATAAAAAAGAGGGACCTAAATAAAAACTGTATATAAACATAGCGACTTAACCTAAGAGGTTCATCTTGGTCGTGGCTCGGGGGACGTGTCTCGGAGACCGACCAAGGGGGCGATTTGCGAAACTCAAGGGCTGAACTCAACTGAACCAAAGAAGCGAAATGAACCAAATGAACCCTGTTTTGTCGGTCTCCAGCCAATTTATAATTTTTTCCTGATGACCAATCAGCTTTTTGTCGTTATTGACCTAACGTGGAAAGTTCGTCGATTCCCGGACGCTTTGGCGGATGTTCGATATTGAATATGAGACGTTGCATCCGCGCGCGATAGCTCGCGGAAATCGCGGGTCGAATTAGTGAAGAGTATTATCCGGGAATCGCTGAATATATAAGTTACTGCAAAGTAGGTAAATTACTCGCTTTGCAGAATAAAGAAAGGAAAAAAAGAAAACCCGCGAGTTGACATGATGTAAGAATAAAAGTTGAATTATCAGCGAAATTTTGATTAATAAATTGATTGATAGATAAGCTGATTGATCATTTCTTGACAATACACCGTATCCATCAATTCCTTCTCATTATCTGTCGTTACGTCGCGAGGTTTCACATGAGTTACACTGTGTTTTCGTTCATTATAGTCTTCTACAATAGTAGGTAAAATATCCAGCCATTTGTAGGTGCCATTCAAACTGAAATATTTAAAAAGTTTCTCTTTTATCGTTCGAATGGACCGTTCTGCGATTGCTGCTTTCGTCTTACTGTATGTACTATAATGATTAATTCCATACTTCTTCATAAGTCGTTGAAAATGTGAATTGTAAAACTCTTTTCCTTGATCCGTTTGCAAGTTTTTCGGATAACGTCCACCCTCTTTTAGAATTTCCCCAAAGGCATGTGTTACAACATCTCCCGATTTTGATTTTAGCGGTTTAGCCCAAATGAATTTGGAGAAGCAGTCGACTACGAGCAGAAAGTATTTGTATTTTTTATTGGAGTTTGCGTAGAGATCCATCTGTCCCAAGTCGGCTTGCCATAAATCATCCAATCCTTTAATTATAGTTTTTCGTCTGGGAAAGTTTTTTCTTAGCGGTCTGTGTAACTCGTCAACGAGTTGAATTTATTCCTGGGTGTGTTGCTTCATCACTGAGGTTTACTTACTTGCTTGGCAAGCGTACTTATACGAGAGGACTGCTTAGCCAGTAATGACTGTAATCTGGTTATGGACGTTTCTAATTCTGAAATCCGCCTGTCGATGGTGCTGATGAACCCATAATGAAGATCATTAACATATGTCTTTGTTGACATAGGGACTTCTGTGGTCACCAAATCTTTCATTTTGTTAAAGATGTCTCCCAATATCTCAGTTTTCCGAGCCATATCCTCTTTATGTTTCCTAATTTCCCTGTCAACATATCCCTTATAAGCGGGATCTTGATTATCTGTGGGTGTGTTAGAAATTTTTAGATTGTTAACATGTTTCCTAATTTCCTCGTCAACATATTCCTTATTAGCGGCGTCTTGTTTATTTGTGGGTGTGTGTAGGTTAGAAATTTTTTCATTTTCAAAGTCGAAATTTCCATCTGCAGTTCGTGGTAGAGGAAAAATATATGGCCTGGTTCCCAACCTCTCTGTATGGCGTCCAAATTTATCGACACTCATGATACTGCAATCAGTTTACACTAAAAGTCTGAGAAAGTTTTTTCTTAGCTCGTCTACGAGTTGAATTGTTTCCTGGGTGTGTGTTGCTTCATCACTGAGGTTTGCTTACTTGCTTGGCAAGCGTATTTATACGAGTCGATTGCTCCTCTAATCTAGATTGTAATGCTGTTTAGGATGTTTCAACTTTTGAAACCTTTTCGTTAAAATTGCGGACATAATCGGTTATGAAAGTGACAGTAATATTATTCTTCCGGTCCACATAGTTCTTTGTTACCTTAGGGATCTCTTTGGTTAACAAATTTTGTAGTTGATTGAATTTCGCTTGCTGTCGCTCATGTTCAATGGTTAACTTGAAAACTATTTGATCATCAACATATTCCTTAGATGCGACATCTTGTTTGTCCGTTGGTCTCTGTACGTTACAAAGTTTTACATTTTCAAAGTCAAAACTTCCGTCCGCTGTTCGCGATAATATTGGAGGAGGATGAGGAGGAGGAGGTACCACCACCCTATTTGAATGACGACCAAATTTATCGAGACTCATTTTACTACAACTTGTTTCATACTAAAGTGATAAAACATTGTCGTTAATATATAACTTAAGCTTCTCGAAGTTCTTCGATAATGGAGGAAATTTCATTGTCATGGGACGTATTACCAGCTTCTTTTGAGGATATCAACAGCCTTAATCTGTTTACCAATTCATTCACATCATCCCAGTACACATATTCAATGGGATAAGTATTGTATACCTTTCCGCTGCCACTGTGTTCAGGGGTTGACTCGGAGAAATCGATCATCTTTCGTGTATCTGTACTTAGTAGAGGTTTAAGAATACGTGTATATTTCATACTACCACTGGCTGCTAATCGACCAATATCGCTGTAACCCCTTCTGAATAAATTTGAGGCATCCAAAATTCGTTTATAATTTTCAAGGTCGTTTAGTGAATAATTGTCCGGTTCTTTGTGAAAAATCAGTCTGTAGAGACCATCGGAACCGTGAAACTGCTCCCTGTCCACTATAACATCCCCACTAATCTTATCGAAATCCAAGGTAGCCTTTCCGAGGTACCATTTCGATGTAGCAGGATCATACTTTGGACCTCGGACATCGTCGAGATGTGGAGACTGATTAAAATAACTTATAATGTACCGTTGACTGATCTCTGGATACTGAGATATATACTCGTTTATCACACTACTATCACCGGTTTTATTAATTTCACGTTGAATCTCCTCAATGGACATCTCATTATAATTTTTGGAAATTTCATCATAATTTTCATCTTCCTCTTCGTTATAGGATTGTTTGATTTCATGAAGCGGTAAAAATTGCGTTTCTTCTAATTTTGGTGTAGGCGGTGGTGAACTTTTCTTTATTTTTAGTAGTTCTGGTTGTTTTTCCTGCTTTATTTGCTGTCGTACTAGTAAATTTAAAGGTTTCGTCACAGGATTCAAAAGTTTATTCAATGTACTGTCTTCCTCCGATCGACCCAACTTCAATGCTTGATACTTTTTTCTTACAATCCTTGCCAAGTTTTGTATTCGTTTCTTACGCGCAGCTTCCACATTACTTAATACTTTCATGGTGGTGTACTGAAGTCACACCACTAGTCTTGAACTTTTATATACGCATCGAATCCGTTGCGATACCGACCATCGTTTAAATCACATTCTTTTACGATTACCAAAGTGCAAAATTTCTCATTATTCCAACAGTTAAAGCTTAATCGCTTAAACTCTTCATAGGACATGTCTGGTGAGACGTGTTCGTCGAATACATGCTTCAAATTAACATCATCCTGTTTAAATAGCACTATTACATTGCAATTGTCTCTAACGAGTTGTTTAGGTATTTTCGAATAGGTTTGACAGAGGTATGCCACATCCACTCCTTTATGACGACCCATCGAGAAATAGGAACGGATTTTGTCTTGTTTCTCACATGCTACATCATCGAATATGAATATTGAATTTTCTCTTGCTTCCTCGGGGTCCATTATCGTATCACTGTCCTTAAATGGGAAATAACGTACGCCTTTGACTCTCCGCAAAACCTCCTCCAACAACTGATATTTCGGTTGATATAACGATTTTGAATACAGGTAAACATTTTCGAAACGTAGACCATTTGCATTGAAGAGTAACGTTAAAATAGCATTAGTTTTTCCGCAACCACTCGGTCCACAAAATATACCTCGGAAACAATTCGGTAACAATTTACTGTGTTTAGGATGATCGGGAACTTTTTCGATGAAATCCAAATTTTCTATCGCTAACTCCATGTCTTGCTTGACGATATCCATTTTAAATACTAGACCTCCCGACTTTATATCCTGTATATAAATATCACATGATCACCCATAGAGATCTATTGTCATGTTAACGTTCAAACGACGAAGAGGTGCCGGATTCTTAAATAGTTTGATTAATAAGTTACCAGTCGAGTTGCATATTCCAGGATTTCAGTTTTGTGGCCCAGGGACGAAAGTACACAAACGAATCGCACGTGGTGAGAGAGGGGTCAATCCGTTAGATAACGCCTGTATGAAACACGACTTGGCATATACCCAAAATTCATCTCTAGCCGATAGACATAAAGCCGACTGGGAATTGGAGAATCGTGCGTGGGAAAGAGTTAAAGCAAAGGACGCTTCATTCGGTGAAAAAACAGCCGCTTGGTTAGTAACGACAGGTATGAAGGCTAAGAGGAAATTAGGAATGGGTCGACGAAGACCAATAGCTTCTTTCCGAAACGCATTGGTAAATCCGGTGTCTAGAGCATTGAAAAAACTTCCACCACCATTAACCGAACAAGATTTAAAAAGAACTTCGATGCTAGCATTACGTGCCGCTCGAGAGGCGCTCAAAAATGTGGGCGGAAAACGTAAAATTCGAGTCCCCCGTGTAATACCTCTACCCAAATCTGGTGGCTTCCTACCTCTACTTATACCCATTTTGTCAGCCCTGGGGGCCGTAGGTGGATTGGCAAGTGGAGCGTCGGCCGTTGCTAAAACCGTTATAGATGCGAAAAACGCCAAGAAAAAACTAGAAGAAGATAACCGTCACAATAAGGCTATGGAGGAGATTGGAAAGAAAGGCTCGGGACTGTACCTAAGGAAAACACCTCAAGGAGGATTCGGACTGTACTTGAAGAAAAAAAACTCCCAATGAAGCTACCCAATAGAGCCCTCTACGATTATGAAATTGTTAAGTTTGCGAAACGATTACATATTCCATATTTTCGGGGTGTGTTCATGCGTGACACCCTACCGAAGAAACCTAGACGCAACGAGAGTGCCATCATTAATTTGGACACGAACGAGCATGAGGGTACTCATTGGGTAGCTTACAGGAAACGTGATGACTGTGTACACTATTTCGATAGTTTTGGAGACTTGAAACCACCAAAAAAACTGGCTCGATATTTTGGAAAAGATGTAAAAATCAATTACAATGAAAGGCGTTTTCAGAAATTTACAGCTAGCAACTGTGGAAAACTATGTCTCGAATTTCTATATAAAAATGAATAAAAAAAGAGTTTCAATGTCAGTCATGTCTGTGATTTTCACATTAAAAAGTCGTACGTCGACGCTCTCCATTGACTTGGTAAATCCCATCATACTAGATCCCGAGTACCAGTACGGTTTAGCACTAATCGGATTCCATTCATATCATACTATCCCGAACGTCGATGAGAATACGGAATTTCATTATAAGAAGGGGAGTAAGTCTCAATCTATCGCTATACCTTCAGGTTCTTATGAGATAACAGATATTAGTGATTTTATCACAAAAAAATTCGTATCGGGAAATGCGATAAATAGGGGTGACGTGTTTTTCTTGAGACCCAATAACAATACGTTAAAGTGTGAGATATTCCACAGAGATTTCGACATTGATTTTACTAAGAAGAATTCCCTCGCACGTCTTTTGGGATTCTCACCACGAGTTTTAGAAGCTGGAAAGATACATATATCCGACCTACCTGTGGAAATTGTAAAAGTGAGAACTATTCACGTGGATAGTAACATTACAGGTGGTGCATATTACAATAATAGTCCATCTCACACGTTGTACGAATTTCCGATCAGTGTCGATCCTGGTTTTGCCATAGACGAACTTCCCAGAAACGTAGTGTACCTGCCTGTGATTCGAAGCGAAATCAGCAACATTACATTAAGTATTTTAGATCAGAATTTTGAACCTGTTAATTTCCGTGGTGAGGAAATTCTCGTGCGACTAGAAATTAAGAGATGGTCTTATTAATAGGCAATATAAAAGATGCTCGGATGAATCGTAAGGTATTAGTAAGTAACCGGCCTCTGAGAGGGAAGTTATCTCCGTTAAACGCCAGTTTTCTCCGATCGATTGGATATGTTGTCAAACCGCATTTTCGACCTATACCAGAAACCGCTCCAAGACGAAACAATTATACACGATGAATTTCGAACGTATCTACCTTACATTAAATCGTTTGAAAACAATGACATCATCGAAATTACCATCAATAAAAATGACGTTTGGTTACTAATGTACGATGCTGCTCTAACGATAAAAGGGACCTTTAAGAAAACAAGTGCAACAGGATCTGCTCAGCTAAGTAGTAATATGGGAGCGTTTCTCTTTGATTCAGCCACATACGAATTGAATGGTATCGAAGTGGAGCACGTTAAGGACCCTGGAATCGTAAGTCTCGTGCGGGGCTATTTATGTTATAGCGAAGACGATTCCAAACATCTTTTGCCAGCCAGTTGGACATACCAAAAGACACCGTCCATTTTTGATTCGGACGGTCGTTTCTACCTAAGGATACCGTTATCGCATTTTTTCGGAATCTTTAATGATTATCGAAGAGCAATAAGTGGGAAGCAGACGATTCGATTAGTGAGAGCTCGCAATGATAATAATTGCGTGATTTATACTGGCGAAAATACTACAGCCGATTTTACAATTGAAAATATCGAACTAAAAGTGCGACATGTTCTCCCATCCGATATACTCAAGGTTGAACTTTTACAAGCCATACGTAACGATTTGCCGATTCTCATGGCATTCCGAAAGTGGGAGTTGCATGAATTACCCACTCTTACGGAAGGTTCCACGAAAGAAATTTGGAATGTTAAAACTGCGAATGCCGTAGAATGTCCCCGCTTCGTTATCGTGGCATTCCAAAAAGCGAGAAAAAATTTTCTTAATGCAGATCCAACAAAATTTGATAATTTGTCTGTGTCGGATATAAGAGTATTCTTAAATGGAGACTATCATCCGTACGAGCGTCAAAGTTACAATTTCGCTAACAATGATTATGCGAACGCTTACCACGCATACACAGACTTTTACTCTAACTTTATGAACGATGATGGTGGAAAGAAACAGCCGCTGATTGAGTTTACGGACTTCAAAGACCACGCCCTATTCGTAATTGATTGTTCACGACGAGATGAAAGCATTAAATCTTCAACGGTAGATGTTAAACTAGAAATCGAAACTAGAGTGGGGTTCCCGGCCAACACTAAAGCATATTGCATCATCATCCACGATTGTATTATGGAGCACCTACCACTTAGCGAGACAGTAAGGAAATTAACTTAGTCGAGCAGTAACCGTCGCAATGAAAGCAGTCACCGTCGACATTCAAGGTTTTTGCCTCTCCGCACCATGTGGTGGCAAGGAGTTTTTCGTAAAAGAACTCGCCATCTGCAACGGCCTTCAAACAAGTCACTACTTGTTCGAGTCGCCCATAGCCTACGAGTCATTATCCGCTGTGGATAAGAAACAAGTGAATTTCGTAACTCGCAATATACATGGACTTGCGTACACACCAGGTTTCGTGTCGTACACTAAACTTTATGAAATTCTCGACCATCACCTTGTGGGAGCTGACATCGTTTACGTCCGTGGGCACCAAAAAGCAAATTTTCTGGAGGACAAGTTTTTTGAAATGAAGAAGCCTTGTCCGCGAATCATAAACGTTGAAACCTTGGATGCGTATTGGAATCCAGCACCACCGACTTTTGGCCCCAATACACCGAAATGTATGGACCATTGTTCCTCTAAAAGATTTTATTCTTGTAGTTTAAGAAATTGTGTAACACTTTACGATTGGTTTTATAATTGTATACCGCTATCTAACTAATATATGATTTTTGTGACGTTTTCTTTTGCTCTCATTCCACCACTAACCTTGGGTTCGTTAGCATCGACTTATGTGTTATTAAGCGCTCTTGTTAACAATGTATTTTATATTAATCATCCTTCGGGTGCCAGCGATGTGTTCATTTGTTTCGATCGACGTAATGAGAGTTGGCCTGACGCTTGGAAGAGGATGGAAGTATGTGTAATTTCTCAACTGCCTGCTCTTAAAGTAAATGTACCTATAAACGCTACACAATACAAGTTGAGAGTTGTTTATGAGAATCATACGCATGGTGACAGCGCTTGGAAAAATTTTACCAATTCCCCCACCATAACCCCAATTATTACCAATATCTACAACAGTTCATTGGTACGCGGGTTAGTTTGGTACATTGCAGTCATCCTGTCAATACATATCATCCTAACCGTAGTACATCACATCAGAAATGGCGCCTCATAACCTTTCCCTTTGGTTCGCTGACGACGACTTTCTCGAAGTTATGAAAGAATTACGTGGGGAAATTGAAAATATTTCAGAAGAGGCACGTTGCAGCAAATGTTTCTTTCGGATGCTACACGATCTCGACATTCCTACAGATTGGAGGATTCCACTGCCCGAGCTCACTTGTAATGTACAAGTTTCTCCACCCGAGAAACAACGAGATGACTTACTGAAGTTCCCCGATTTAATGTATGAAATTATGCGTAGGTTAAACTGTGAAAAATGTTATATGGAACTGTTAATTATGTTGGGATTACCGAGAGAATGGTCGAATATGCCTCTCCAATCTTGTGATGGACATGAATTTGTAGGTTATGATACTGTTGATTAATAAAATATGAAAATAAAACTGTTTTTTAATGCACCTATTAAAACCTATCTGGCTGCACCGAAATAGCTCAGCTGGTAGAGCGGGGACTGTGGATCTCAAGGTCCTAGGTTCGAATCCTAGTTTCGGTAGATGTATTACATGAAGTATCTAATATTTCGTGTAATACATAATTTTGTTAATTTTCTACCCATCTATCCCCCTTCAAAGAAGTTTTAAAACCAATACGGACCGCCACTGGACACTAGGCGGCTCGCCACGAAAGGTGGGTTGCCTAACTACTCGTTTTCGCCACTGTACGATAGGTGGCGCTTATGGTTCTTCATGTTCCGTGCTCACGGGACTGTCAAGGACTTTTGTGTTCCGTGCTTTGACGTGAAGCTCGGCGCGACGACCCCGGGGGGCCAGCGGAAAGTAGCTGGGGGTGGGGGGAGTAGCCCTGAGTGGGAGCGCGGCGGGGCGCGGGCTTCGGGGCTGGTGGTAGACGATTTGCAAAAGTGAGGTTATGTTACAAATTTTATCGCTGAACTCCTGTAGTTCATCTACTACTAACTATTCTATGAAGTAAGCGAGTAACACTTGTACCGATGTAGTCACCATTTTGCAATAAACCAAAAAGTCGCAGTTTCAGTTCAATTACTTCAAATAAACCAACAGGGGTCATTAATCGCGCCAACGATTAAAGAAATCTTGTCGCTTTCAGAGAAATTCCATTTCAATTTGTTTATTTACGCTAAATGCTGGAAATAAAAGTCATAGAGAGAAGCGCCGACGTCGGGTTTGTGATTCATAAGATTGAGTAATAAAGCGTGACAATTTCGCTTTGATTTAAAAGTGTTGAGTAAAATAGTTTTCCACTCGTCCCAAGTATATTCAGACCAACCGGTTTCTGTTTCAATGAAACTATCGTCCCACGTTTTGGCCGTCCCAGTCAGTTTATTGAGAACTTGAAATATGATCCAGTTGTCGGACCAATTGTAAACGTTCGCGTGGTATTCGATAATTTCGACCCATTCAGCAATATCTCGGATTCGTGGATCAAATTCCGGAATAAATGAGCAAATATTTATGGTCGAAAAAGATAAGGGCTGTTGAACACTGCAAGGCAAAGGGCGATTACTGACGTGTTCACTTTCAGTTGACTGAAATCGAGGGGGAGTGTCTGGAGTGGTGGCTTTGTGGTACTAGCGTTGCTCTCGACTTACGAGTACCCACAGGGCTCCTGCCTGTGGGCGGACGGGTTGGACTCTCGGAGTGGTCGAAGGAGGAAGACGAAACACACGCCGACGTTTGTCTCTGCGGGAGTGTCGTTCCATGGCTAGCTCCAACTTTCAAAAGGTGATCGAATGGCGATCGGCGGATGTCCGGGAAAACGAACAACACTGAGGTTTTTATCACTTTATCACTGTTCTTCACACTTCTGATGTGGTCAGGACGCGGTAGTGGGTATGGTACAGTGATAAATAGGCAAGGGTGGAGAAAGATATGTATAATACTTGTCTACGTGACATTCGTCAAGTATATCGAGATAATGAATGAATCATGCCCCGTTGTAGGGAGTCGCCTCGCCTCGAGGGAGTGCGGCTGCGCTCTCCATCCGGGGAGTCCCCGGTTGATCCATATATATAGTGGGTAGTATATCCACAGAAGGCGGTTGACCCATGTATAGTGGGTGGTATACCCACAGAATGGGGCAGCAATAATTTAATAATTATTTTGAAGTACGTAAAAAAAAGCCATGATGTCCTTCTAGTCCATTAACAGCATAGTAGTAGAGAATCTACTGTGAAAGGGAGATCGACTTGCAGAGGGTCCAAGAGGGTGAAATTGTCACTCGAATATCTAGGCGTAAAGTTATGTCGCTGATTCTTGGATAATTTAATAATTATTTTGAAATTGGTAGAAAAAAAAAGCCACGATGCCCTTCTGACCAATTAATAGTACGATAGTAGAGAATCTACTGTGAAAGGGAGATCGACTTGTAGAGGATTACTTGCTTTTGAATGTCGTGTATTTTAAACTTTTGAAATTTAATAACTTCAGCGGACATGATAGGTATAACGGGCTCAGCTCTTTGTTTATAGCAAGTAAAACCTCTAGCAACTACTTTACCTTGTTCGTAACAATTATCTTGATCTGACGAATTTAAGAAATTGGAATGACACAACACCTCTTCCCAACTCGCGGGCGAGCCCCAGTGCCTCATCAGCACTTTTTGGGTCCCACGTGTCGGCTCTGGCCATGGGACACTCTTCCATCAAGTTGGGAATCCGATACTCGGCTCGTTTACAGGGTGATTACAAACTATATAATAAAGTTTAAAACATTTTTGCCTAAATCGTCTTTAAAGGGCACTGTATTCTTGTGGTTATTCCGTTTTTCGACATTTTCTCGAAATCTCCCGTCAAAGTTGTTTCTAAACATTGAACACTCATTTTACTGTTAGAAAATAAATGTAAGAGACACCACATTATTAACATGAGAGGAGGTACGGTGTGTTGCGTACAACCAATACGTCCTCCGTATCATCCTCTCAAAAACGTTTAACGTGAATATCAAAAATGAAATTGGTACGTATCTGGATAGTTTAGTGTAAGCGACGTGTAAGGTGCTGACGTCGCAGTGCCCCAAGAGGAGCTGATCTCGCGTGCTCTCCTACAAATTATGCTTGTTTATAGTAGAAGTATCAAGTTATACGGATTATCAAGGATACGAGAATTATTCGGGATTTTGTTATTATTCCGGGCTGGTCTCTCTCGAAGAGATGATTGTATTCAATTAAGAATTAGTATATGGTGTTTTTGGGAAATTGGACATTTTCATTTGTCAGATATATTAATTTTCCTAACAAGTCAGAAGTGGGATTGCCTTAAATAAACGCTCAATCGTACCGTGTGCGGATAAGTGCATTCAAATTGATCCGTCGGTGTGTTTCATCGAACAATATTGAAAACGGCTGTACAGAAAGTTGACTGGCGACGCGAGTGAGTGTTGGTGAAAATGGACAGACCAGGTAGCAGCAGACAGAGGGATGATAGAGTGGATCGTTCTCGATCGAGGGACGATGGAGGGCACCGTTCTCGATCACGGGAGAAGCGGCGCTCACGTTCTCGGGATCCAGGACGACGTCGTTCGAGTCCCTTATCCAACTACACACCACCCCCGCAGGATGACGCTGCTCGCAGGAAAATTAGAAAGTTAGAAAAAAAACTCGCCAAGCTTCAGCAAACTGTAAGTAGTAGCACTCATATTAACTTACACTTAGACGAAACAGTGATACCATTGTTTTGTCCTGGCGAGGACAATAACCAAGATGCTGCTGATTGGGCGCGCAAAATTGATGAACCGATAAGTATTCATAACTGGACCGAATTGACAGTTTTAAAATTAGCTACTAATCGGTTACGCGGAAACGCGAGAAAATGGTACGACTCGCTATCGAATCCTTGTGTGGGTTGGGAAGACACGAAAAGTTTGCTAATTCAAAATTTTCCTACTTCGTTACGTTTCGGGAAATTGTTGAAAGAAGCGGCGTGCTATAGTCCGAGGCCGGGTCAGAATTTGGGCGACTATTGCTACGCGAAAGTGACGAAATTAAACAAATTACATCTCGAAATTTCGGAAAACTGTTTAATAAACAGTGTGTTAGAGGGAATCAAAGACAATAAAATCGCGTTACCAGCTAAAGCAGCAAACTTTCAAAAAATTGGGGCTCTAGCTAGTTATTTGAGTAATACTTCAGCATCAAGTTCATCATTGACACTGGGGCCGATTGAATCACATAGGCACCACCAGATTGGAACATTTGCAGGTAAACAAAGTAAAACGAATGGAAAGGGGTGGGAAGACAAGCAACAAGTATCGCGTACTGTCGCTTGTTTTAATTGCGGTGAAAATCATTTTGTTAAAGACTGTCCAACGAATTCAAGGAAAACATGCAAAGTTTGCAAAAAATTAGGGCATACAGCGAATAAGTGTTTATTCAATAAACGCAAACAAAACGTAAATGAAATTGAGTAGAAACGATGAAAACTTTTTTCGAAAAATTGTCTTCATAAACGGTCATAAAATGTCGTGCTTGTTAGATAGTGGCAGTGACTGTACTATTATAAAATTGTCAGCGGCTCGTAAAGCACATTTAACCATCACAGAAATCGAGAAGAACATTGAACTGAAGTGCTTCACGGGTAACGTAGTTAATACGAAATTGATTAGTCAGGAAAGGATTGTAGAAGAAGCAGCGATGGAGTTTGCGATGCTGGTCGGGGAAGATTGTAACTTAAATCCTGACTTAATTATCGGACGTGACTTCATGGGTCACGAAAAGATTATTATAAACAAAACTCCAACACATTTATGTATTAGGAGTTTACCGCTTTTACAAACTCCAAGAGCTAAAGAAGTCGACCTTGCTCTGACAACAGCTGGATTTGATAATATTACTTTTGGTCATGCATTGGCAAAAAGGGAACGAAAAATAGTCATTAAATTTTTAACGGATTACAGGGATTGTATTTCATTTTCGTTTAGTGATTTAGGCAGGGTATATTCGCATATACAATGTACGACAGATGGACTGGGTCGACCGAAAGAGGAAGAAAATGAGTATCTGGGACGAGTAATTAGCGCACAAGGTGTGAAACCAGGTAACCAAAAGGTAGAAGCAGTGTTACAAATGCGGAACCCCCGTAATGTCAAAGAAATTCGGCAATTTTTAGGATTATCTGGAGGATTATCTGGATTTTTTCGTAAATTTGTACGGGATTACTCCCGAGTTGTTGAACCGCTTACACGATTAACGAGAAAAGATGTTCCATGGAATTGGTCAGAAGAGCAGTAGGGGTCTGTGAAAAGGATTAAGCTTGCATTGACCTCCAGGCCAATTTTGACTATTTTTGATATTAATCTAGAAACTGAACTCCACACTGACGCGAGTTCTCTTGGTTTCGGGGCGATATTGATCCAAATTAATCAACAGGGCCAACGTTGTTTTGTTGTATATTACAGCAAGCAAACCAAGGTAGGACAGAAAAAAAAATTCCATTCGTATGAACTCGAGACTTTGGCAGTCGTATTGGCACTACGGCACTTCCGAACATACCTATTGGGTATACAGATTAAAGTATTAACAGATTGTAGTGCACTAAGGACGACCCTTAGTAAGAAGGACCCTGTTCCCAGAGTGGGTCGTTGGTGGATAGAAGTGCTAGTAGTACAAATTGATATTACTGAAGGTGAGTGGCTCCAAGCCGTACAATTAGAAGGCGAACAAATGGGATAATTTTGCTTAAGAAGTTCAAAGTGCAATGAATTGTATTTTTAATAAAGCGACCGGTGTGTCACCACTGGAGGCTCTGGCGGGCTATAAACCACGGCATGTAGTAGAGTCGCAACTGTTGAACGAGATTCAAGAAGGTTTGAGTAGAGTCGACTTGGCGGAATTGCGTAATACCATTCAGCAACGACTTACGTCAGATCAGCGTGAGCAAGAAAAAAAGGTATGACAAGACTCGCGCTGTTGAGAAAAAATATACTGAAAGACAATTAATAATAGTCTCGAGTGCTCCAGGAGACACTGGGGGAAGTAAGAAATTACTTCCGAAATTTAAAGGTCCCTTTAAGGTGTGTAAGGTCTTGCCAAACGACAGATATGCTGTGGAAGACTTACGAGAAGGACGTAAGCGTACTAAGACTGTAGTAGCAGTCGATAAGATGAAACCATGGATAGTTCTTCCAAGTTAGTATACGAACGTTAACGTTTTAATAAGACTTGTGTAACGGTTACATTTTCCAGTACGGCTCTGGACGCCGAGAATCGGTCGTTTGTAGGCAAGTAAATGATGCGGAGCTAATTACTCGCCCCCGCGATAACGGATCAACCCAGAATTTCACCATGAGTTAGCCCCGGAAGGAATCTTTTTAGAGACACTAAAATCAAAGTTGGGGATGGGAAATTATTGGAGATATTCCTGTGTAAAGATAATGGTAATTGTTTCCCCCCTCGCGGTAAAGGGCGAAGATCTTAAGTAAACATTACATTCCAAAGAAATGCGACCACGGGCAGAGCACGTGAACAGGGAGGGAGAAAAGCGCGTTCAATGAAAACGCCGTACTACGCGTAGGTAGGAAGAGAAGTGGTAAATTTTGATAGAGAAACGAGGGAGTGGGGTCCGAGCAGTCAACGCCTAAAGACGTTCATTGTTAGCCGGAATTTGAGGTTAACTTGATAGTTTGTAGGCTGGTACTGTTAGGCTGGTTAGATAAACAAGAAGTCTGCGAACTTCTGTTGAAGAGTTGTCTTGTACATTTGTAAAGTGAAGTGTGGGCGCGTGAATAGTGACGCACGAACGTACTCGCACGGCGTTCATTGAACCTTCAACAACCGACTTCAGCGTCAACGCCTTCAGGACCCGGCGTGGGGCTGCAACCGGCAACGAACGCGGCCAGTCAGCAGGACTAGCCTGCCCAGGAGCACCATCGAGAAAGTACTCCTCCGGTGACCTCTACGCACGAGGGCTATAGAGCCTGCGTGAGTGGGCCCCTCTTCGACAAGCCGATAAACCCTGATCAGGTATCGTTCTATTTACTATTGGTCGACCAATGTATAGTGACACTTATGTGTGAGGTATTGGTACATTTGATTTGTTTCTCTTCTGAAGGATTGTTAGTATAACTATTTTTTCTTGTTTGTTTACGTTGCCAGCAGTTAACCGTAAAACCGTTGTTCGGTAGGCGTTCCCCGTAGAGAATAGATATTTCCATTGTAGTAGGAATTTAATGGGAACTTAACTCAAGGTAACGTAACATTAGGGTTATGTTAGCGAAGCGAACATAACAATTACGATGTAAATTTAGTTAAGGTCTTAGACATTACTGACGTCGATTAGTATAGTGTATTGTTGGTTGCCTACTTATAGGCGTAGGTGAATTTATTAATGCGGCTCTTGTTCTTTTAATGTGGTGATTGAAAATGTATGTGTAACATATTTAATGAAATTAAATCTCAGTGTAACCATCATCATCCGTTTGAACATTTATTGAATTCTCCCCACGACCCCACGAATTAAAAATCAACAAAAGAGAACTCATTGCAGGCAGAGCTAGCCGTGGCAATTGTTCGTTCTCTTGTAAGTAATTCAGTCAAATAAATATAAAATTACTAAAGTGAACGTTACACTTGTAAATGACTGACTTACACACTAAAATGGTACAAGGCTCATTCAGTGAGTAGGTACGTTACACACTTAAAATGGTACAAGGCTTATTTAGTGGGTAGGTACGTTCCATAGTTAAAATAGTACAAGACTCATTTAGTGAGTAGGTACGTTACACACTTAAAATGGTACAAGGCTCATCCAGTGAGTAGGTACGTTACACACTTAAAATGGTACAAGGCTCATTCAGTGAGTAGGTACGTTACACACTTAAAATGTTGTACAAGGCTCATTTAGTGAGTAGGTACGTTGCACAGTTAAAATGGTACAAGACTCATTCAGTGAGTAGGTACGTTACACACTTAAAATGGTACAAGGCTCATTTAGTGAGTAGGTACGTTGCACACTTAAAATGGTACAAGACTCATTCAGTGAGTAGGTACGTTACACACTTAAAATGGTACAAGGCTCATTCAGTGAGTAGGTACGTTACACACTTAAAATGGTACAAGGCTCATTCAGTGAGTAGGTACGTTACACACTTAAAATGGTACAAGGCTCAAACAATGAGTAGGTACGTCACACACTTAAAATTGTATAAGGCTGATTTGCACTGAGCTGGGTACACACACCATCCAAGTAGTAAAAATTGAGATTGTGGATGGCTGGGGATCTATTGGATTTTAATTACTTGTGGTTTTACAGATTTATAATCGACATCTCGAGAGATGGACACGAGACAGGAAGGTGCGACATCCTGAGGACAGGACGAGGTCAGGATGGCCGAATGTAAGCGACGTGTAAGGTGCTGACGTCGCAGTGCCCCAAGAGGAGCTGATCTCGCGTGCTCTCCTACAAATTATACTTGTTTATAGTAGAAGTATCAAGTTACGGATACGAGAATTATTCGGGATTTTGTTATTATTCCGGGCTGGTCTCTCTCGAAGAGATGATTGTATTCAATTAAGAATTATTATATGGTGTTTTTGGGAAATTGGACATTTTCATTTGTCAGATATATTAATTTTCCTAACATTAGTAGTAAGAACACCCGACGCGAAATTGGGAGACCCGGGTTCAAATCCCGACTGAATTCCATTTTCACAGATTCTCTTACATTTGTTTCATATACACCTTTACATTGAATTAATTTCGAGAATATATTCCATGTTTAATTTATAAATCAGAACATATAAGAGACCACATTATTAACGTGAGAGGAGGAGGTACGGTGTGTTGGGTACAACCAATACGTCCACCGTATTATCCTCTCAAAACGTTTAACATGAACATCAAAAATAAAATTGGTACGTATCTCGGTAGTTTAGTGGTAAGAACACCCGACGTGAAATTGGGAGACCCAGGTTCAAATCCCGGCTGACCTGTAAATTCCATTTTCACAGATTCTCTTACATTTGTTTCATATACACTTCATATTCTTTGTTTCATATTCTTTACTTTGAATTAATTTCGAGAATATATTCCAGCAATTTTAATTACATAGTTTACGTAGTTTTCATAAAATATGAGAAAGTAGTCGAATGAACGCATCGTCATTATTCTATTTCAAATTTTTTAGATTCACTAAATTAGTGGATATAGTGCATGCTCACCTCTCAGTCCAAGCCGCATTTTGTTCTGGTTATATCTCAGAATAAAAATATAAATCGTGTGGAATTATTATCCGCTTAGCTACTTCGATTTAGCTTTTACCTGATTGACATTCTAATCTTTTCGTCCCCAACTTTTGTACTCATTATCTAAAGTGTAGACATGTTCCTCATTAGAAAGACATTTGCGTAAATATCATTTTGAAGACATAATGTCCGCGGTAAACTGGGACGATCTATACGTCACCGACCTCCTTAATGTTTTAACAAAAGCATTTGGGATGTTTCCTTACAGTGGGAGTTCCAAATTATATCTAATTTATAGTTTGGTTGTTTTCATATTATTAACATCTACTGCTGGATATATACTACATATGAGATTTACTACCTTGAACGAGACTGCGGTTCTAATAATGAATACTGTGGTGCTCACCTTATTATTTTTTTCTGGAATATTTTGCGCCGCCAGAGGTTTTTGTTCCGAAAGAAAAGTCAGAAGGTTAATGGAAAATTTCAGAAAAATCGAGAAATCAATCAAAATCAACGACAATGCGAGTATTAGAATATTTTCCCTCAAACTGATCCTATTCAACCTGGCAGTTGTCGCGCTTCTCACCTATGACTTCTCCATAGGATGCATTTTTTACAACCAGAACCTCACCTGGGCGGTGTACCACGTGAATATCTACCTGATGTCACTGATGACCTATCAGTTTTCCCTTCACATTTTCAGGCTAAGAACTTACCTAAAATCAATTGACTACTCAGGATTGTCTCAATGGAAGAAGAAACTTCTAGCGTTTCAGAAGATCTGTGACAACATCGAGCTATTAAACGACATCTACGGTATGCAAGTCGCCCTTATGGTCGCCTCTTATATATTGGGATTTTTATTGGATGTCGACATAGTGTTGAGGATTTGCGCTGGTGCGTTCAAGGACAATAACGTGAACCTCGATTTCCACAATTCAGCTATCATGCTTAGTCTAGTTTTAGATAACACACTCGTCTTAGGGGTGAGTCGTTTTATTTACAATCTCCAAGAATTTCTTTCGAATATATATGTTATGTCCCAGGCTAAGTGAAATCCAATATAATAAAGGAGAATCCTTATCTCGTAACTTTGCTACTGTTGTGCTTTACAACCTTGACCGGGAGAATAGAATAACTACTACTCCCTGCTCCTAGAGATGATGAGTGGGCAAATCGCTCGTAGCGATGCTTTTGTTTCTCTTAGATTCACATTCTTGAATTTGCTTCTAAACCAAACGGTTAGAACCAGATTTGATAATCCATTCGCAATTTCTACTTGTATCGTTTACCAACCCCTCATTTAAAATAAAATAGTTTTTTAAAAACGTTCCTGATTTCACCCCAACGTAAAATTGGCGCAGTCAGCACGGATTTTCACCGATTTTCACCGATTTTCGTCAAGCGCGATTGATAGTGAAACGGAAGAAAAGTGAATCCTATAAACCTACAAGTGAACTTCGAGAGTGAACGACAGAGTCACCCGAGGAACATCCACACCCAAACGGGAAGCTGAGGATAAGAAAAAGTGAAGAAGAGAACCCACGGAAGAAGAGAATTACCAACTGCGGCACCTTTCCAGTAGGCGATTCGATTCTCCTGAAACGCAAACGAAACAACGAGACGGACGATTCTCCTGCGGCACCTTTCCAGCGAGATCTTCCGATCCCGGACAACTCGACGAGAAAAAGAAGAGGTTGATCCACCTGCGGCACCTTTCCAGCTGGACTTCCGACTTCCGACTTCCGACTTCCGAAAGAGACTTCAGGGACCGACGACGCCCATGAAGACAACTCTAATAATATTTCTGTAAGTGAATTTCTCTATTGTTGAAATCTCTTGCAATAATTTATATAACAAAATCTTTGAAAAATTTGTCTTGTTATAAGCTGAGGTAAACATGGCAAACGAAGATCTGGGTTTCTCATTAAAAGAATTAAAAGATATGATCCCAACTTTCGATGGCGATCAAGCAACTTTAAACGATTTTGTAGAAGCTTGTAATTTTGTCACAGTTCATGTAGAGGAAAATTACGCGGAAGCGATAATTTTCGTAATAAAAAGTAAACTACAAGGAAAAGCGAAAAAATTCATATCGAGTAGAAATTTGCGAACATGGGGAGAAATACGGGAATTACTAATAGGACATTATGGAGATTGTAGAGATACTGAGGGACTTTTGCGAGATTTAACGTCAACATTTCAAAAACCTTCTGAAACTCCTAGAGCTTTTGTACAGAGAATAGAAGATCTTTTAACGAAAATCAGATCTAGTGTAGCGCTAGATAACACATTAGAGGATGCAGAACGTGTAATATTAAATAGTACTCACGAAAAAATCGCACTAAAAACATTTTTGGCTGGATTAAACGATCCATTTGGTTCAATAATTAGATCACACAAACCACAAAGTTTAGACGAAGCTGAACAATTTTTAATTGAAGAAGAAAATATTGCTTACTTGAGAAATTTTAGAATGGGTAACAAAAATGAAACTTACAATAAGTATAACAATTCAAAATACCAAAAAGTTTATCCAAAAGAAAATTACGGTAATAATTCTCAGTTCAATCAAAATAGGAATAGAAACGAATTTAAACCACCTGATAAAACATTTTGTAATTACTGCAAAAAGGTAGGTCATATTCAAGAAGTATGTTATAAAAAAGCTAATGATGAAAAACGTAATAGTATGCCTAGTACTTCTAACGGAAATCGAAATTTCACAACCAATGGTAATCAGAGAAATTTCTATCAAAACAAAAATAATAGAATCAATCATTTAAACTTGACACAGGAGCAAAGTCTACCGGGTGCTTCAGCTCCTCAGGAAATGGCACAACCCGAAGAACAGATGAGAGAATCTTTCGAACACACACAATATTAAGTTTACCTAACGAACTTTATTATATAGCTGACAAACAAGGTTATAAATATTTAATAGATACCGGATCACCAATATCCTTATTATCAACAAACGCTTCAAACAAAAAGAAAGCAGTAGAAAGATCCAAAGTCGATTTTGTAATTCATGGAATTAATGATAGTAAATCAATGAAAATAAACACTCGTGTAGTAATTCAAATAAATCGTTTAACATATCAGACCTTTTATGTATTAGATTTTCACAGGGAATTCGACGGACTATTAGGTATTGACTTTTTCGAAAAATTTAATGGTGTAATCGATTTTAAAGAAAAAAGGATTTATACAAATTTCAAAACACTAGAACTCCAAAAATTTGAAGGAAAACCTACGACAACTGAATCGGAACTTTTAGAAAATTCACAAAATGAAACAACTAATTCAAAAAACTCTCATATTACGGTACCTGCTCGTACAATACAGGTTGTACAGCTACAAACAGATTTACAAAATGTAACAAACAACATTGAAGGAATATGCCCAGAAATTCAATTAAAAGATAACGTAAAAATTCCAAATTCACTAGTTAGAATAAATGAAGGAAAATTTATAACAACCGTTGCTAATTTTTCAGATAACGAACAAACATTCGACATACCACCTTTAAAATTAGAGATGATTCCTGTTGCTCAAAATAAAAATAGTGAATCAATTCCAACAAACAATGTTTCATTGAGAGATAATCACGAACAACGAGAAGTAAAAATATTAAATCAATTACGTTTAGAACACTTAAATGATGAAGAAAAGTACGAAATACAAAATCTTTGTTTAAAATATAAAAACATATTTTTCTTAGAAGGAGATAAACTTTCTTTCACAAATCAAATAAAACATGAAATAAACACGGAAAATGCGAAACCAATTTCCTTAAAAACTTACAGATATCCTTACGTGCACAAAGCAGAGGTACAAAAACAAGTAAATGAAATGAGCAAAATATCATTCAAAATTCGATCAGTCCATGGTCAAGCCCAGTATGGATTGTTCCCAAAAAATTAGATTCAACCGGAATACAGAAATGGCGCATGGTAATTGATTATAGGAAATTAAATGATGTTACAGTTAGCGATAAATATCCTTTACCAAATATAGAAGATTTGCTAGATAGATTAGGTAAATGCTGTTACTTTACAACTTTAGACCTTGCATCGGGTTTCCACCAAATCGAAATAAAAAAATCAGACGTACAAAAAACAGCTTTTTCAGTCGAAAATGGACATTATGAATTTTTAAGAATGCCATTCGGTCTCAAAAATGCTCCATCTACTTTTCAGAGAGTAATGGACAACATATTAACTGGATTACAAGGAGAAATGTGTATGGTATACATGGATGATATAATTGTTTATTCGAGTTCACTAGAAGAACACATTGATAGATTAGAATCAATATTCAATCGACTACAAAAATATAATTTCAAAATACAACCTTGCAAATGCGAATTTTTAAAAAAGGAAGTAGCTTATTTAGGACATTTAGTAACAGAACATGGTGTAAAACCGAATCCCAACAAAATTGAATGTATTAGAAAATTTCCAAAACCAACAACTCAGAAAGAAGTAAAATCATTTTTAGGATTGACAGGATACTATAGAAGATTTGTTAAAGACTATTCAAGAATTACCAAACCTCTAACACTTTTATTAAGAAAAAATCAAAAGTTCGAATTTAATGAAAAATGTCAAACTGCATTTGAAAACTGCAAAAAGGTATTAATGTCACCACCGATATTACAATATCCAAATTTTGAAAAAGATTTTATCTTAACCACAGATGCTAGCGATTACGCAATAGGTAGTGTATTATCACAAGGAGAGATAGGGAAAGATTTACCCATCGCTTATGCGTCTAGAACTTTAAACAATGCCGAAACTAGATACTCGACTACAGAAAAGGAACTTTTAAGTATAGTGTGGGCTGTAAAACATTTCCGACCATATCTATTTGGAAGAAAATTTTTCATTGTAACAGATCACAAACCTTTACTTTGGTTAATGACAAATAAAGATATAGGCTCAAGATTACTTAGATGGCGATTAAAATTAGCAGAATACAATTATGAAATTATTCACAAACCAGGAAAAGCAAATAAAAATGCTGATTCTTTATCTAGAATAAAAATTAGTGCAGTAGAACCATCTGAAAGCACAGATAGCGCTTCTGAAATGGAAGATGAAAACGATGAATCACGACAATTTCATGAAAAGTTTTATGATTTTCTAAGTAAAAGAAAAAATACTTCTCTCATTGATTTCGATATAATTAAACAAACAAATGATAATTTACTGTTCAACTCCCACGATAACATCATAGCCTTGATACCACAAAACGAAAATATGAATACACCACATCTACAAAAAATTATAGAAGATACTTGTATAGATCCAGAAAATCAAAAATTAAATTTAAATGAACTATTAACGAAACGGGATAGTATG
This sequence comes from Cryptocephalus moraei, assembly GCA_946251905.1. Lineage (NCBI taxonomy): Eukaryota > Metazoa > Arthropoda > Insecta > Coleoptera > Chrysomelidae > Cryptocephalus > Cryptocephalus moraei. Next base: position 18,363,291 of record OX276466.1, read on the forward strand.
AAAAATCCACATAAAAAATATTATCTTATCAAAATTCCTACTATAAAAATTGAATCACTAAGCATAAAAGATTGCTTTAGAATATTTTACACTTTGAAAGATAAATTGTTAGAAAATGAACATTATTATATAAATCCAATTAAACATTTACCATCCTTAGATATATTAAGTTACATTTTTAAACATTGTAATATAAAATTCACAGTATGTCACGATATTGTTACCACACCACTAGAAGACGAAAGAATTAATATAATAGAAAATTATCATTCCAGCAAAACTTCAGTACATAAAGGAATAAATGAAACTTATAGACGAGTCAGAGAACGGTATATCTGGCCCAATTTAAAAACAGATATTGAAAAATTTATAAAAGCTTGTAATGTCTGCAACAAAACAAAGACAAACAGAAAAAATTTAGATTATCCATTAGTAATCACAGAAACACCTAGTAAACCATTTGAACATATTAACATTGATCTATTAGAAATAAATAGAAGCACAATTTTACTGACGATTGTTGATAACTTCTCAAAATACGCTCAAGCCTATCAAGTTCAAGATAAACAAGCAACGAGCATAATTCAAAAATTACTTTTATACTTCCAACATTACCCAATACCTAAAAGAATTCATTCGGACATGGGAACGGAATTTGATAACAATCACATGAAAGACTTAGGAAAATTGTACAAATTTAAAATAACGCATAGCGCAGTCTCACATCCACAATCAAACGGAACCGTAGAAAGATTTCACGCAACTTTATTAGACTCTTTAAGAGCTTATCACGCTAGTAACCCTAAGAAAACAATCTTAGACGGATTATCTTTCTGTATAAAATCCTATAATAGAAGTAAATCCAGTTCAACTAAATTTACACCTGAAGAAATAATTTTTGGTCATATAAGAGACTATGATAATGAAGAATTAGTTAATGAAGAACAATTACAAACAACGTATATTAATGATTTAAAAAATACAGCTAACTTTATATTTGAAAAAGTAAAAGAAAATACAAGTCAAGTTAAACAAAAGGCAAAAGAAAGATTTGATCAACACGTAAATCAGAATCGAACAGAATATAAAATAGGAGATTATGTATATATTAAAGAAAGTCAAATAGGAAATAAAATGAAAAATAAATTTAACGGACCATACAAAATAATTAATATTCCAAATCAAAATACAGCGGAAATAGAAATAAGCGAAAGCAAAACTTCGAAAATAAATTTTGATAGACTAAAATTAAGTTCTGTTGTTCCAGGGCAGTCCTCGGAGCCAGATCAAGTATAATTACGATCGATACTCCAACAGGTATATTTTTCCAAAGAGAAGGAATCACGAAGATATCAAATAATCAATGGAAAATAATAGTTTATAAAGATATTAACCTTTTAAGAAATGCATTTAAAATTAATCAAAACGCTTTAGAATCATTACGAAATATTATTTCAGACAAAGATATAGATTCACACTTTAAACTAACTTTTGTTAATCAACTGCAATCGATAAGGTCAACAAACAAAGAAATAATTCAAAAATTTAAGGAATTAACTTTAACTAGTAATAGAAGAAAAAGAGGAATAATTAACGGTTTAGGCACAGTTTGGAAAGTTATAACAGGAAATTTAGATAGCTCTGACGGCGAATATTATAATAATTGTATTAATAAGTTAGAAAAGGATGATAAAGAACTTCAAATGTTAATGAAAAACCAAGTTCAAATAGTTTCAAGTACCATTAAAAACTTTAATCAAACATTAACAAAACTACGCATCGACGAAGTAACATTCAATACAAATTTGGCTGAAATACAAAAAGCTTTACGAGAAGAGAAAAATAATCAATATTATTTCGAACTAAAGGTTTACATCTTAGAGAAATTTGATGAAATAAATCAAGCAAATATTCTTATAATCGATCAGTTAAGAGATTTAGAAAATAGTATAACATTCGCTAGATTAAAGATATTACACCCTTCAGTTATAGACCCAGAAGTCTTACTCGATGAATTGAAACGCATTCCATTAACTCACGGTAATCTACCATATCAACCTACACGTGAACATTTATCAACATTTATTTCTCTAATAAAATTAGAAGCCTTCCAAACAAATGACAGAATAATTTTTATTTTACATGTACCAATTGTTGAAACCTCAGATTACGACCTTTTTCATGTTTACTCTGCACCTAACAGAGACGAACGTACAAACTTATTTTATACTATAATTCCAATTTATAAATATATTGCTATTGCGAGAGACAGCAAACAATATGTAGAAATGAACAATGAAGATTGCACAGAATTAAGTAAAGATGATGTTAGGTTATGTTACAACCATTTTCCAAAAACGCTAAGCACAGATTCACCATGTGAAGTGTCAATTTTAATGGAATCAAGATTATCAAAAAATTGCGAAAAAGTAATAATAGCTATAGAAGATTACAACGTGCAAAAACTTATTGACAATAAATGGTTAATAACTGTATCAGATCAACTACCTGTAACGACGATTTGTCCAAATAACAATTCTTATACTGAGATAATTAGACAAAATTCAATTTTACAACTGACAAGTAAATGTAGTGCTTTTGTAGGAACCACAAGAGTATATGCAGATTTTGATGAAAATTCTACTATAAATATACCACTATATATTCCAAGTATTGATTTAGATTGCTGCAATCATCTACCAAAGAAAGAAAATTTACCTGTACTAAAACCAATTAAAATTAATAATCTAAATATGGATGAATTAAAAATTGCTCAAGAACAATTGAAAGATTTTGATAATAGCTTAAATAAAATGATAAATGAACCATTTGCCACAAGACACTTAAGTACTTTTACAATAATTAGCTTAATTCTTATTATAATAATCATTCTTTATTTAATATGCAAATGTGCTTTAAAAAGAAAATTATTAGGATACCTTTATCCAAATTATAGAAACGATGACGATCAGATGATCAAACCTCACAAAAACCAAAAGGTTGTTGTTCTCAAATATTCAATTATTGCAATGTAAATTCTAGAATACAAGGAAGACCTTCAGTTAGGTATGCACCCAATATTCGATCACCTCCTTCAATTCCCACGGAATTAGAAGAAGAAGAAGAAATTATTTATCAGACACCAATTATAGCCAATCGTCGAACAAACAAAAGAATTTAAGAAACAGAAAATGACGCGTGAAATACGAACCTTTGTTGTGAACTACTGTTGTGCTTTACAACCTTGACCGGGAGAATAGAATAACTACTACTCCCTGCTCCTAGAGATGATGAGTGGGCAAATCGCTCGTAGCGATGCTTTTGTTTCTCTTAGATTCACATTCTTGAATTTGCTTCTAAACCAAACGGTTAGAACCAGATTTGATAATCCATTCGCAATTTCTACTTGTATCGTTTACCAACCCCTCATTTAAAATAAAATAGTTTTTTAAAAACGTTCCTTATTTCACCCCAACGTAAAATATATGTTATGATTAGAACGTTTTTAGTCATATTGATATCAACATAAATTGATATTGGTTAGGGAATTAGTATACTAATGGTCTTTACTTTAGGCTACATCGGATCAAACAAGTTCTCGAAAGCTTCACAGTTTTAAATATTGTAAACTAAATAAAGAAATTCTAAATAAAATCATGAGGTCATCTTATTGAGTACACTCATAGAAAGGACTCCAAGAAGCAAAATATTTATGGAGAATTTATTTAGACATTCAATGAAGACGGAAGTACGAAAATAACTAGGTCATTAACAATAGGCTAGTTTTTTGAAAAATGCATTTAAAATTTTTTTTGCAACGGTACCTTATTCTTTCAACTGTATAGAATACACTAAAGTTTGTTTTAAATTTTTAAACTAATACTTAATACCTTAAAAAATTATTTTCTATGACGTAATCGCTTCAGAGGCGGCGAGCGCATACCCTAACGGTCGCGCGGAGCCTTACTTTTAGCAACAAGTTAAAATTATAAATTTTAGAGATCCGGGAGTAGGTACTTTTTTATCGGAAATTTCCTCCTCTTTAAGGATCTTCTTTGCGAATTCCTCTATCTCTTATGGGTTTTAAGTTGTCATTAAAACAATCGAAAGAGCTTTTTTTATTTTTCGTTTTTTGTTAATAACAATTGCAATTTTTTTAGCAGAAAAAATCCTCATAACGACATTTTCAGTTCCGCGTCGAATGAGCTATCGCTCATATTTTTCCGAGCCTTCTAACTATTTTTCGCAGCAAACACACATCTTAAATAGACTACAAGTAATTTCCATGTTTAACAATGAAAACCGCACAAAAAATGGGTTTTTGTGGAAAAAAAATTCTCAAAAATTGTTTCAACAAATTTGGTGGTAAGCTAATGAATAACTTAATAAACAAATTGCATCTTCGTAATGTGCTCAGAACGGTACCCCAAATCAAAACAAGAAACATCAAAATTCGTCATAACTTTCAGAGATATTGCTTATGGCTTGACATAAGGTGCCTGTAACGTCGCGTACGTATCAGAAATTTCGATAGTCTCAGATCGTTATAACCGACCGCACACTTCACGCGCCAACTTAATTTTGCATGAACAGTTGGGAAATGATAACACGAAATTGTTAACTTCGGATTTAGTAAACTATTTAAATGCAACAAGCTTAAAATACAAACAGTAGAACGGAATAGGTGTAAAGATAGAAACTGACTCTTTGGCAGTCAGAGGAAGAGTGTTTCTTAAAATTAAATTCCTCAGAAATTAGAGACGGGAAGCCCTATCTCCGCTTATTGGCCGGTTGGATTGCAGTCCCCTTCACTCGTCACCCGTTGGTTGGAAATCACCCCGGTAATGAGTGAAGAGCGTTCTGACCATCGCCAAAGATCGTTGATTCCCTTATACAGATGGTACGCATATGTTTAGAAATCAGTACCTTCTTCGAAATACGGTTAAACTTAGACTGTAAAAACACTCGATGTCTTCACCGGAAGGGTCTTTGTTACCCTTACCCCATTGTTCACTTGACTTGTGTTTTATAGGAAATAAATCTCGAATAAACATTGGGTACTCGAGGGTGACAGCAGTATCGACCTCTGTAAATCATCCTCGGTGCAACAATTAAACATGTCACTTATAGACGAAACAGTGCCAAAATAAAAAAAATTGTGTTTTTCTTCTTTCATTTTTTGAACAAACTTAAAATTGCTTTGTATTATATTCAACAATTGATGTCGATAGAAAAAATATTTCTCTTCTAGGGCACCTTTTATTTGTGCGTATATTGTTATTTCAAAAAAATTGCAAAAATATAAACAAATTGAATTTTGCAATAAACTATTTGATTAATCGATCTAAAATTTTTACAACATATTAAGCACTATAATCCCCGATTTTTTACGAAATAACAAATTCGCAGGTTCAATTTTGCAATAACAATTGATAGACAAACAATTTGTCGATTTTGACAAATACCATTTTTCTCAGCAACAAATAAAGATATCGAGGTCGGTCGAAAAACATTTTAAAAGTTTTTTAATTCTCTAGAGGGTGGTGAGCCCATTTTACCCAAAAATCATTTAGTATTTACTCGAGAACAAAAATAGCCAAAAAAGTGCATTTTTTGACCTTTAATTGTTAATAACAATGCCAAATGTTGCTAATCTCGTGGGGTCTTCCTACACGTTTTGTTTCTGTAGGTCTGTATTACCTGAAAATCTTGGTCTCCCGCTCGATGACTCGATGTCATGGCGTAATTCCTAATTGATTGGTCTACCAGTATATTGTCCGAATTACCATATTGTCCAGTGCAACACTGAGATTGGTCGTTTTGTCCCTTTAGCGATATTTCCAAACTATTCCCCGGTTAATTAAACTCGGTTACAATCGATTCAAATTGTTTTGATGAAATAAAATAGAACTTAACCAAGATTAAAATCTCCGATGCCCGAAGGACGGAAGGACGCGGCTAAGTAATGGCGGTTAAGCGACAAATTGGTGAAAACCTCCTGGAATCCGTTTAACTAAGACGTTTCAATAACACATACCTCTCATAATTGCATCCATAAATCCCTTAAGTCTCTTAAATAGGTGTTTAAATTTGCAAACATCCTATTCAGGAATTCCAGATATATTTCAGAATAAAGAGGTAGTCTTATGTTGATTCCGCGGTTTCTGGTAAGCGAACAAATTTTTCAATAAGAAATATATTGAAATTTGAAAATGTAGTATTTTGAATTACATTTGTGGACATATCAACATTTTTTTATTTAATCCTTTCCTCCCAATAGCGGACATCTCCTTATAACGGACAAAATAGCGGTTCCCGTGACTGTCCGCAATATAGAGGTATCACGATATATATATATATATATATATATATATATATATATATATATATATATATATATATAAAATGAGGAAGTAGTAACTCAACGCCTTCATTTAGACCTTACAACCCTTTAATATTTGTATTAACGTTTTTCAAATTTTTAATTTCGTCTTTTTTTCCAGTCTGTAGGTACATGGTTGGCGAATAACTGCGAGAGAACAGAAAGATTGTTAATCGACCTCTCCCAAAAGTCTTATAGAGTGCTATTGGAAGCCCAAAGGGATAAGAAGAACTTTCCTGACGTAACATACAAAGAATGTGTTATTTTGACGCGCATATCTACTTTAAGAAAAAGCACCTTCCAAGCCTGTGGTCTATCTGCGATAAATCATTCCCTGATTTACGCTACGTTAGCGGTAATCGTCTCAAACGTAGTTGTACTGGTACAGCTTTAAATAAAAGTTATAACATTTATATCCATTTATTTCTATTTATCTATTCTATCTATTTATATCCAAGGTTTTGTTAATCCGGGAATTATATTTCCTTTGTGTTCTTCTAGGTGCATTTCCTCCTGAGAGATGTCCTTGGGAAATCGAATGTGTCGACTTAAAAAGGACAATATGAGGTTGTTATTCAGTTGAAAAACTAGCCTCGGGTTCAATTTCCTCATCAAGAGATTTAGCCACGAGCCAAAGATCAGCACTGAATCTGTTTGGGCTTCGTGAGTAGTTCGCCTGGAAAAAATTAAAATTAACTGATCTATCCGTCAAAATCTATGTATTTCTTTGAAGCTATTTTAATTCTTACTTAAGAGTGAACATTTCACGATTTTCTCCTCTTAAAAACTTCGCCAAAACCTTTACATTGGGCTCCACATGGAAGGTCTGTGTATTGATGAAGATCGCAGGTTGTTTGATTTTCGTGTCCAATTCCTCATCCTTTATCGGAAACATCCACGGGTCCAAAAGAATGCAACATCTACGAATGATATCAAAGTCAACATATACGCAATTATATAGGAAATATGTAACTTGAACTCATCCCTTATTGCCGCAGCACTCAATGCAGTAGCAGCCCCAAATGAATGTCCCATTATAACCATATCATCCATATCCAGATTCCCTACAAAATCCTCAAGACTGCAACCTAAAAGGTTTTTCGGGACTTGTCCCCCATTCAGCTCCCTGAGAAACTCCATCGTCCTTATGCACTCATCGGTCCTTACCTTGATCTGCCTGTTACGTTCGCTATAATGTTTTTCTCCCAATGAGATGTGCTTATACTCCATTGGAGTCTTTAGGTCCGACTTTGCGTCATCTTCGTTAAGATACGAATAAGTGTAACAACAGGATGAGTCTCTAAAATAAAATATACGTAAACGATCTTAAATAGGATAAAAAAATTCGGGTGTAGAGTTATATAACGTTAGTCCAAAAGTCATAATTATGTTAGATATAAATCAAAAATATTTCCAGGTGGGAAGGGTACTAATTTTTAGTTTCTGATATTAAACTAACCAAATGATATCATGTGTGAAGTTAGCAGAGAACCTCCACCGTCAAATTTTGTAAGGAAGTCATTTTGACCAAAGGTTGTCACTTCATCGCAAACTATGAACGATGTTTCGTTATTATTGGATATCCGGAAATATAACTTTCAACACCTTCATTCTTATACCAGACGATAGAGGACATACAGGTCTACAAAGTGGCCAAGTAAGAATTTCCAAAAAATTACAATAATTGAGCAATTTGGGATTCGTCGTTTCAGAATAAAGTGTAATGGAGTTACTTAACATACTGTAACTCCGGAAGTACAATTTTCACCACTTTCACTTTTATATAAAAAAATAGAGGGCATAAGGGCGTATAAAATGGCCATGGTAAGTGTTTCCAAAAAATGTCAATTCCTGAGTTACTTCGAGATCTATGATTCAAATTCACGTGCAATGGAGTTACTTAATACGGCGTAATTCTGGAACTACTGCACAAACACGTCTTAGCCTATGTAGTCAAAAGTGCACACAGCATAGTTGCATATACCTATACTGTAATTCCACCCGTGGTGAGACTAAACCATTTTGCCATATAATTTCCTCCAGCCAGAGATGATAGAGCTCCGCGGCGGTCAGGGAAAAGAGGAAACCGATTCCAGTGGCGGGTAAAATATTGCTTATTTTGAATAAAAATTATTACAAAATTTATCGTCGAAAACAAATGAAAGAAATTGGAATCATTCAGATTATGGGTAATAGGAGAATCCTTAAGAAGAAGGTTAACTGGTAAATTTTCACACCACCTATGAGGTATTACCGTGGCGCGTTGTCATTTTTACAACCCAAATAAAATAAATTCTTAACAGAACATATTATAACAAATTATAAAACAAATTTATAAAGAAACAAATTGTTAACAAAATAAATAAATGCTCAACGAAATAAATAAATTCTCAAAAATTAAAGAGAATCTCTATAAAATAAATAATTACACTGCATTCTCATATAAAGCGAAAAATAAAATAAATTAAACATGAAAGCGGTTCTATTACTCTTTCCATTCGGGGGTCGAATTCCCATAATTTTTCTTCTTCTTTAACAACGCGTTGGATACATTTTCTCCAAGCATCAGCTATAACTTACTGCACTTACTGCATTCTCTAAAAGAAATTTGACATCCACTATGTTAAATGTGACGTTTTTTCTCGCGACTTCACCTTTTATCTGCGCCCAATTTAATTCGATCGGATTTAACTCACAGTGATACGGTGGTAATCCTAAAACCGTAAACCCTCTTTCCCTTGCGATTTCATCCACGATTAATTTCAAATAATTTTATTTATGTTTTCGAGCGATTCGAAGCAATTCCGGTTTAAGCAAGTTATTGTCGTAGGATAAATGTTTTGATCGCAACCAATCCAATATTTGACCTTTTTTCCACGCTGATGTAGGAAGTGGTTCTGACGACGACTGTTATAAGGCGCATTATCCATTACAATAACCAAACCAGGTTCCAAGCGAAGAAGAACAGATTTGAACCACGTTTCAAATACGCCCGAATTCATATCCTCGTGATAATCACAGATTTTTCGTGATTCGAAAACGTTTAGCCCGCCCGGCACAAAACCCGAGTCACTACCGATATGCGTTAATATTTATTATGAACCTGCGCCCTTTACCCGACGGTGATTTAAGCCCGGGCGAAAGCCCTTCAATTAGAGCTGTTCTGTGATTTGTCACGGATAAATCTTGCCGCCGCCAACTTTGGAACCCGCCAATGTTATTCACGAGGGAGAACGACGTTGCCATCTGTACTTACTGTACTGACGTCACGTCGTTTGAGCGTATTCGTTTACAGCGAGAGGAATAGAGAGAGAGAGAGAATAAGGCATGGCAACGTTCTGAAATTTGACGGAGCGAAGGTACGAATTTGTAGGATGTTGCCAAAAACACAACAAAAACCCTGGCATGGTTACAATTACCAACCCTATTGCAAGGTTGCATTTGTTTCAGTATACTATTTTGTGCGTTGTATATGGCAACATGGTTTAGTCTCACCACGAGTGGAATTATTATAGTATTGTCAGTATATACGAGGCAATGGAAATCTCAAACTTAATTTGACTCGTCAAATTCCGATTGTGTTTTGTTTTAAGTTAAAATTAGTAGTTCAAGAGAAATGAAAAGCAGAATGTACGCTTCGCAAGGTTAGTTAATTATATTTTTTTTCTAAAAAAATTCAAAATTGTCTTTCAATTGGAAACACCTACAAATACCTCTTTTATCAGTGAGTATTTAAATATTTGCATTGTTCTAAAATTTTGTTATAATTTTGGACGATGACCTACAGGTGTACTAAATATAGTACATGAGGAAAATGTGACTACCACCAGCATTTAATTACAGAATTTTTTCAACGAAGCGCATGCTATGTTGGAGGATAATGAGAAAAAAACCGCCGAAGTCGAACAAATAACGTATTTTCGCATGACAATGCAATATCTGATCTAACTGATGAAGATTCCAGGGATGAGGATGATCTGACTATAGAATAGGCTACTTGGAACACAACTTAAGGCTCCTAAATAAATTACCTTTCAAATCAATGACGACGATGGGTAACAGTGATGTTTTATCGGACGACAATTCAACTTTATCTCACATTTTGAATAAACCTACCGACAAAGAAAAACTCAAAACCATCTGCAAAAGAAAAAGAAATAATGCAATTGGGTACAGAAAGATTTAACTTCGATGTCAACAGACTGTGCCAACGAAACCATTTATAATAATCAGATGTTAGGCACCTCTTTGGCATTTATACCAAAGTTTTTCGATGAAAATAAGCTTGAGTGTAAGTTGCAGCAATAAGTACGGTCAATAAAAGAATCGGAAACCACACATAGAAAACTATGCCCTAATGGGTTTCATACAAGTTCTGATCTTTGTGGATATTTGCAAGTGGCAAGACGAAGGATTCTCTGGGAGCGTGAAAAAGATAGTTACAATGCCACGATTTCCGAAGCTATATCAAGAGATAGGTTCAAGTATTTGTTGTTGAATACTCATGTATGCGATAATCAGCAGTTGGACCAATTAAACAAATTCGCAAAAAAACCCACTGTTAGATAAAAAATTAATGGAGCGTACGAAAAGCCCATAGGATATGGTAACAAGTTGCGGGTTGGAGGACGACGTTGGGCTACGTAAATTGGTTCGAACCGTATCAATGAGCGATGACAAACATAAGTGAAACATACGCCGATTTTGTAGATGATGATCCACCTTTTCTTCTATAATTTCTTCACTTCAATCCCTTTGATTAAGGAGTAGACCGTTTTGAATGATTACGGTGCAGGCTCAATAAGAGAATGTTGTTATTCTGCTCACATCAGCGATCAGAATGTAATCGTGGTGAAGTGGCACGATAATATTGTGGCTTGCCAATGTTCAAACTTATTCACACGGGCAAGCGTTATTCGCAAAAAAAGTGTATGCGCGGTAGAGCAGCCAATACTCTTCATATGTACCGTGCCAATATAGGATCGAGGTGTCAATTGGTTTGATCACAACGTCTGTTTGTAAGAAATTTCTATTCGGAGCAAAAAATGGTATCATCATCATCAAACAGTCGCTTTTCACGTCCACTGTTGGACCAGGCATCCTCTAAATTTTTCCAGTTTTCTCTGTTTTGAGAAGTTGCGATCCAATTGGATGAGATCCTTTTTAAGTCCAGCGAGAAAAATGCGGATAATCTATATTACATCTATGATTTTATTTACAAAGATACAGGGGCAGTTCGGCAGGGGGGTGCAAGGATTTGCCGGTTACCAGACTTTCGGGGAGTCTTGGCAACGGTGTACGCTCAGGAATTTCGGATTTTGAAGCGTGACCGGCAACGTTGCACCTTGTGTTCGAGCGGATCGTTCGGACACAGGTGTGTGGGCAAAAACGGTTTATTTATTGTTTACAACAACAACGCGGAAAATATACAATTTAATAAATAAACCAAAGTATGAACAATTAATCTATATTCGGAAAGCAGAGTGTGTATGATAGTAAAATATCTATTTACACGAGGGAGAATTGGTAGCTAGCTAACTAAAATAGGCAGAATAGGTTTGCAGAGTCGGTTATAGGCAAGCAGAAGGAAGAGATAGTTACAGCGAGAGCGGAACCACCAGGAATGGGCGGTATTAACCCTAAAGGGCGTACTCAAACGGTGAAAGCGGGAATTTAACATGCATAGATTCCCCGAGTAAAAAATTATAAAAAAATTGTCTCAGTAATAAATCCTCTCCGAGAACGACTCGTCGGGAGCGGGGAGGGAGATATATATATATATATATATATATATATATATATATATAGAGATATATATATATATATATATATATATATATATATATATATATATATATATAGAGATATAGAGATATATATATATAGAGATATATATATATATATATATATATATATATATATATATATATATATATAAAGAACACTAAGTTTAAAACACGTTGGGGATGCAGTCAGACAAAGGGCTGAAATGATACGCTTCTTTGCTAAATTGCCAAGCTTTCGGAATTCTTTATTCCATCATCAGGGCATCTGTAAATTACATATCCTATTATAAGTAACATGTAATAACTTGAGTTACTAATGACTTACTCGCTTGAAAACTGTGTGAGAAGCTGTTACATATCAAGGAACTCGATTTATGGAGCACGACCGGCGCCACGAGGTCTGAACGCTTTGAAGGTTACAGAAAGAAAGAGAGAAGGAAATGGGAAATGGCTGATCAACAAGTGCCTTCATAAATCACAGAACATTAAAACGAGTATTTGACATTAAGTATATTGTTTTATGTGAACTAAATTTCATTTAAAATTTTGCAACCCACTAATCATGTTATTTTATGCAACCATTTAGACGCACATCACCCGCCACAGTGGTGTGAAAAGATATCTACAAACAAACTTTTCAGTAATTTAGAATTACTCAGTGATCACCCTGCCACGGTGCTCACTGAGCCATTCTGCCTTACTCCGTCTATCAAATGGTTGTCAGATAGTTTTAAAATGTAATTATAGATGATACTCAAGTTTTGGATATCTGTGTGTTTATTTAGGCAATTGGGATTGTTATGAATATGAACCATTTTCAAGAAAGTTCTCTTAAAAAAGCCTTTTTCTCTTCTTAGTACCTTTGTTTCACTATAATCCATGCCGTGTGTACTATTTAAAACATGTTCTGCAAGTGCACAAGATTTCATGTTTCTCCTGCAATCACTTTTATGTGATGTAAGCCTACCTTTTAGGAACCGCGAAGTTTGTCCAATGTAAACTTTATTACATTCCGAACAAGGAATACTGTACACAACTCCGGATATTTCCGACTCCTTTAACGGAGTTTTCAGTTTTGAATAGAGTTTGTGCGCTGTTAGTACATTTCTCTTTGCAATTTTTAATTCTAACGGGGATAAAATGTTTATGAGTTTTGAAGTTAGTTCACTAATGTATGGTAATGTACTAAATCTTGGGACATCAATTGGGTTCGCGAGATCATCTGTAGCTATATGTGTATTTTCTAAACGGGATACTGCATTGCGAGTATCCATGTTACCCAATGAATTTACTAATAACCTGTTTACTAAACGTTTTGGGTATCCATTCTCTACAAGGATGTTTTTTAGTTTATTTAGACCTGTTTCCTTGTACCTTGTTGTAACCTTCAAAGCGTTCAGACCTCGTGGCGCCGGTCGTGCTCCATAAATCGAGTTCCTTGATATGTAACAGCTTCTCACACAGTTTTCAAGCGAGTAAGTCATTAGTAACTCAAGTTATTACATGTTACTTATAATAGGATATGTAATTTACAGATGTCCTGATGATGGAATAAAGAATTCCGAAAGCTTGGCAATTTAGCAAAGAAGCGTATCATTTCAGCCCTTTGTCTGACTGCATCCCCAACGTGTTTTAAACTTAGTGTTCTTTTTCAACTTAGTAAGTCAAGACTAATACTCGATTATATATATATATATATATATATATATATATATATATATATATCTGTGAGTCTTGACTGTCCTAATGTATGCAGTTTCAGTAGGAGATGAATCTCCGTCTAGGGTTGCAGTCAGGATAGGGTGGGCAAGAAAGAAAAAGCTCTTTTCAAAATAGCCAAGCTTTCGGAGCGATTTTGGCTCCTTCCTCAGGGCATCTAGTGAGAAATTTTAATTAGAAAAAATTTTCATTTACCATGATTATGTTTGAGACTCACTTGTACAAGCTAATATATGAAACTAGCAATAATAAATATCGCTTACTGACATTACGGTTACATTAACACAGAGGTAGCACGTTCTTTTTAAAACAAATTAACTTAAATCAGATAACCTATATATAAATAAGGAAAGCGCGGTAAAAGATAAGTACCTAATAATGGTGAAGTGTGACAAAACACAAAACTTAAAATTAAGACATAGACAGTTAAAATATGATGTGTAGCCAACATAACAAAACAGAAAACATTTAACATATTGAAGATTCAATGTTCAAACTTTGTATTACCTTATTAAAAAATAAACTTAAGAAGCCAGCTTAAGGATGTAACTATAACTCGTGCTTAAGTTCTGAACATCCGCTCTCTTATTAATGGCATTTGGTGTGTTGTTGATACATATCATTTCTAGAAAATTACGTTTAAAAAAAAGTTTAGTTTTCAACGTTTTTACATTATCAAAATCCATTTTATGATTGAGATTTAGTACGTGTTCTACGAGGGCGCACGTTTTCACTTTTCTTTTTACGTCACTTTTGTGAGAGGTAATTCTTCCTGTTAATAGTCTCGAAGTTTGACCAATGTATTCCCGTTTGCAATCCGAACATGTGATAGAATAAACTACGTTGGAAAGTTCCGATGTTTTAAGTCGTTTTTACGCCCTTCCCAAGATCCACAAACCCACATTGACCATGAGACCCATCATATCTACAATAAATTCCCCCAGCAGTAAATTGGCCGAATTTTGTACAGACATCCTTACTAAAGCATATCATTCAAATAATGATATTTACCTCAAAGATTCATTCCAATTCAGTGCTTTTATAAACGGTTTTGCACTACCAGAAAATTACATACTTGTCAGTTTTGATGTTACCTCATTATTCACCAATTTACCACTAACATCAGTTCTGAAATGCATAACCGATCATTGGACAACTATAAGTAAGTACTGTGACATTACCCTACCATCCTTTCTCTCTGTTATAAAATATATTTTTGACTCTAACGTTTTCCTATATAATGATTCCTACTATAAGCAAATATTCGGTACACCAATGGGTGTGGCCATTTTCTAATTTATTTATCGCTGTCGCTATTTCGCAGGTTTACTATTTACTCTCGCGGCTTCCGTCTAATAATAATCATCTCCGTCTTACTCCGCGTTACTTTTATAGCCCCCCCCCCATAATGTATTCCCGAATTTACTAGATAATTCGACAAAGCACTCGATCTATCTCGATAATAATGTTTACGTAGAAAATGTCCAGAAGGTCATAAATCACCTTTCCTTAAGCCGCCCAGGTCCGATACGAGTAAACACGTCTCGCGCTGTTGTTTACTTTTCGCATTATACTGCCCCCGCCTTAGAGACGTTTCGTCTCGGAACGTATCCCGGAACGAACACATCACGATTTTTTAAATATCGTAACGTTTATTTTTCTAATTTATTTTCATTGGTCGTACACTAATTTATTTAACACACTTAACTACTTGTACACTAGACTAGACACTATTTAATTTATTTGTACTGCTCCGCTTTAGGATCGTATGTCGCGTTCACGTCTGCTTCTCTACTTCTAACTAACTCCCTCGATCACAAGCCCCCTTTATATATACACCCCCAACCATGATCGAGAACGTTCTCGTACATTCTAGAAGGTACGATTGTTCCTTTAACAACGCCTACGCAGGAAATGTTCAGAAGGTCACAAATTACTTTTCGTAAACAACAATCCGGCAGAATTCATTCAGCTGTCTTTTACGCGTCGTAGTAATTCTTTTGAAGTAACCGCTTCACTCGGAGCGAGTAAACATGTGTCGCTTTGTTTACTTCTCGCATTACACTGCCCCCGCCTTAGAGACGTTTCGTCTCGGAACGTATCCCTGGTAGGCCCATGCAGGAACCTGCAGTCAGCCCCCCGCTTACAGCGGGACGTGGCGTCAAAATAACAGAGGACCGTCTTCCCGAATTGATATGGTGCAGGCCCTAAACAGCAGACTAAAACTTCCACTCCGGTATCCTTCAACACTATTTTCAGTATATTCCGGACAACCCTAAAGTCCAGCTTATCTCGTCAAGCGCCTAATTTGGGGATAGCTAGCTTCCTGATGTCGAACTCCAGCAATCGGTCTCGTAGCCTATGCAAGGTTCGCCATACATTCTGATAACATGGTTTAAGGAACCCGATCTCCTTTGTAACCAGATAAAAGATGAGTCTTTCGTGGTCACGTAGTTCCAGAACCTTGCCGACTTTCGGGAGTTGCGCTCTGAGTTGTTCCAAGCGCCCGTACTTCTTAAAAACCGTGGCGATACCTCGTGACATTACCAGGTCGTCGGACAAACAATGGGCCAACGAGTACTCTTCAGGTACGCTGAACAAATCCTGTTGTTTTTCACAGGTTACTCCATACCGTGCTTTTCCGGTGCCCCCGTAGGCGCTCATAAATTCCCCGAACGAAAGTTCGTTCTCCTGCGCCAACGTGTTTCTTACCCGGGGAACCTCCGCCTCATCGTGCGACCCCTCATAGCGTGCCAAACGATTGAAATGACACTCATCAGCGCATGGTCTTCTCTAGAGTGCGTCTGCGTTTCCATGACTCTGTCCTGGCCGATGTTCTATGACAAAGTCATACTCCTGGAGCCTCTCGATCCAGCGAGCGATCTGTCCTTCGGGATTCTTAAACTGGAGGAGCCATTTAAGAGCAGCATGATCGATCCGGATCTAAAACCTCCTTCCATACAAGTATTTATGGAAGTGTTCGATGGACTTGACGATGGCCAATAATTCCCGCCGGGGGACGCAGTAATTCATTTCTGGTTTGGAGAGTACCTTGCTGAAGTACCCAATGACACGTTCTTGTCATAAAGTCTTGTCAGTAATGAAGTTTAACTTAACACCGACAGCTAATAAACCATTCGATCACATACATATCGACGTATTTCGTATTTCAAATACACCTTTTCTCACAATAATTGACTCATTCTCTCGATACGGACAAGCTTATCCTATTCCCAGTATCACTGGAATATCTATTGTTGAAGGTTTATTAAACTATATCACTCACCATGGTCTACCCTTCAAAATTACAACGGATTCAGGCACCGAATTTAAAAACCAAGACTTAGAAGATTTTTGAAAACTTCACAAAACTGAATTGCATTACACCACCGCGAAAAATAGTAATTCCAACTCACCAGTTGAACGATTTCATTCAACTCTAATTGGACATTTTAGATGTTTGCGAGAAACAAATACAGAACTAACAGCTGATCAATTAATGAAACATTCAATTTTGACCTACAATCGATCCACTCTGTAACCAAATTTACACCTTTTGAAATCATTAAAGGACATATTAATAATCCTGATCCCTTTGATCTAAACGACCACCTAGTCCTATCCTCTTATGTGCAAGATCATAAAGAAGCTTCTAAGAAACTATACGAAAAAATCAGCGAATCAAACGCAAAAGCTAAAAAAAATATTAACAAAATTAATGAAAATCGATAAAATCCACCCGATTACTCTAATCAACAAAATGTTTATATTCAGACAAAATTCAGAGACAAAAAACTACCAAAATTTAAAAAAAGCAGAAGCAATTAATGACCAAGGTATCCTCCTAAACACTAACAAGGGCACCTATCACAAAAGTATAGTCCGAAAACCAAGAAATAATCGTGAGAAATCTTTACAGGGACAACATAACGATGAAATTGACGATCACCCTGGTATACCTAGTATATCAAATGACAGGAACTCTCAGCAACAATGACGTTCAAATAATACCACTTGAAAATTTGTTAATACCAATTAAGCTAGGAACCTGTAGATTAGTTTATACTAAAAATACTTTTATTTATTACATAGATTTAGAAGAGGTTGTTAAGCAAACAAAATCACTAAAACAACATTTCGCTTGTATGAAAAATACCATTAACTCATCAACCAACAAATCTATTCACATTCTTGGCATTTTCTCAACAGACAATACGTTAAATCAAACCGAATTCCTAATTAATACACTAGAAAGAAAATTAGAAAACATCCACCCGCATATTCGAACAAAACGAGGGTTAACAAATGGGTTAGGTAAGATAAATAAATGGCTTTTCGGAAATCTTGATTCCGAAGATGGAGAACGTTATGACAGAGCCATAGAAACTTTACAACAAAATCAAAAACAATTAATTCATGAGTCCAAATTTACAAATTACGCTATATAGAAAACTAACTGATCATTACAATAAATCATTAACAACTCTATCGAAAAATCAAGAACAATTTCAAATGTATTTAGAGAAATTTCAATTCATAACGAGAACACAAATCGATACACTGGCAGGACGTCTTGCTATTCAAAGTATAATCAATCAATTGAATTTAGTTTGTCAAAATTTAATAACATATATTGATAATATTGAAAACGTAATACTCTGCAAAACTAAATTCTCTTCATAATTCTATATAGTTTAAGAGCTAGCCCCGGAATCGCAACGTTACAAAGTGCTCGCTGGAAATCCATGTAAATATATTAATTATTACCTGCTTAACAACATATTAAATTTCCGCCTTCAGAAAGTGGGCCGTTTATTAGTTATAAACACTCAATAAACATAACATGTCAACCGCGCCATCTATAAGAAAACGTTAAACAGTGCTCGGGCAGATTGTTTTTACAAGTTCACTAGTACGTGCTTAACAACATATGAAATTTCTGCCTACCAAAAGTGGGCCGTAAGTTATAAACACTCAAACATGTCAAACGCGCCATCTATAAGAAAATGTTAAACAGTGGTCTAGTTTCCAAAGACAAATTCTAGTTACGAAAAAAAAAAAAATAACGAAATTCTTTTAATGTTCTTATGGCTATTTTATTTATGTTACTACATTGTTAGATTTTTTGTTTTAAAATTCAAACAATAGTTAATAAATTGGATGATGTTATCTCATTTTACAATATTTATTAATTTAGATTCATGCAACAAAAAAATATGTAACGCAGCATCTGCCAAGTGCGCTACATTTTAAAAGTGTTAGAAATAATACAAAACAACCACTACTAAAAATTGTCCTAAACGAAAATGATACTAATTCTCGAAAAAGTGATTTTTTCCAAAAGCTCTGCGAGGCCTTTGTTGCAATATCAGTGGCGTATGTTTGAATTAAAGATTGGACTAGGATACACACACCCTGAGTCGGTAGAGCATGGAGTGGATCAACTGGGGTGAGAGCCTTAAGGGGTACAACCGTGCTCGAGGACCGTGGTTCGGAGCCCACGTTAAACTGTAGGTACCGTCCAAATTGGCCACAGCAGCGAAAAAGAGACGTTAACTTAATAAGACAGACAGACAGAATTAAAGGTTAGGAATCTAATAAATTCAAATAAATATACTTCGGGCCTTTACCATACCTTTAATTTAAGTAATTCAATTTAATTAATTTAATAAATCAATTCATTAGTTAAATAATTGAATTTAATTAATCTAATGAATGTCTTTACCACACTTTTAATTTAATTTATTTAATTAAATTAATTAATAAAATTAATTATTTATTTACAGACATATTAATTATTTAATTAATTTAAATTTATTAATTTAATTTAATTGAATTAATACCTTTACCATACCTTTAGCCATAATATACCATACATTTAATAGTTCTATATGTTCTTTAAATTTTTTTAAATTTAAAAAAGCATTTCGTTATTTTTTTCAGTAACTGTCGAATTTGTCTTTGGAAACTAGAGCACTGTTTAACATTTCCTTATAGATGGCGCGTTTGACATGTTTGAGTGTTTATAACTAATAAACGGCCCACTTTCTGATGGCAGAAATTTAATATGTTGTTAAGCAGGTAATAATTAATCGATTTACATGGATTTCCAGCGAGCACTTTGTAACCTTGCGATTCCGGGGCTCTCTTAGACTAATCGTATCCAGTTACGAAATTTTAGAAATGATCAACCACCTGCAAAATATTTACAAAGAATCAGAAATTCCAAAATTTAAAAATGCCTTGACATATTATATGTTTTTAGGAACACAAGTTAGTTTTTTTCTAAGTCAAAATTAATCTTTGCTTTTCTTATTCATATCTTGAAACAAGGACCCCTAGATTTCTACCACATTTACACAATCATCCAAAACCACAAAATATTTACTCCCATGTATCCCTACTTGGCACGTATAAAAGAAGAAGCACAACCATTAAAAGAAGAATGCCCCATGCTGGAAGGAGCCTACTACTGCCAGCAACATTTCTACCTTAGAGACAACTGCACCCTACAACTTTTAGAGGGCCATACCTCCGAAGGATGCTACGCCACCGAAGTGAACCTTCGAGAAACAATCATAGAACAAGTCACCACCGAAGAGGTAATCATAGTTCCATCAAAGAAAGAAAAAATTTCATCACGATGCCAGAACGATCACATCTCGGAAATCGAATCTCCTGTGCTGCTCCAGAAAACTGCGAAGCGTCAATCAACGATATGAAATTTACTAACAACCCACATATACAACGCGGAAAACTATTGATCCTACCAAAATTTACGACCGAAACCTTCGAAACAAGAAAATTCTACCAGGCATCCAACATCACAAAATTAGACTTTGAAGAATTATACGAAATTAACAAAATTAGTAAACAATTAACTCGAATTCAAGAAATCAATAATTTTAACCGTGAAACGTCATTAATAGTAACACTTTCCGCATTAGCAATCATTTGTATCCTCCTATTGATCGTTCTCACCACCATTACAACTCAACGCTGCAGATCAAGAAGAAGTAGAAGAACAGAAGAAAAGAAGATCGAAGAAATACCCATGCACGATATAGGCGGAATTCCCAGCTCAAAAAATACTTCAGTATTTTTTCAGCTCAAGGACGGAGGTGTTATGGATGACACTCACAGGAGAATTGCTGTCTCATCAAGAGATCGGATGGACGCTGCGACAGCAGAACAACTTGTTTTATATACGTTTTTTCTAGATTCACTTTACTTCTTGTCTAACTTTCAACCTCGATAGTTCTTTGTAGAAACTTAGAAAAATAAAAGTTTTTAAAAACGATTTCTGGATCCTCAAAGTTATAATTACTGTAACGTTTTTACCTTCGCGAGAATTACTACACGACACGAGTTGTCTTACTTAATTTATTTTAACCACTTAACACTCATTTATTTGTACACTTACACTTAGCACTTATCTACTAATACTTAATCTAATTTATATTACCGCACGTACATCTCATTTATATAAACCACTGTTTATTTATCTTACGGCCGGCCTGGCCGACATCCGTCGACCAGTTTACCGGCCACTGTTTACGACTACCAGCGACTGACTGTATCGCTCTCCGACCGGCTATTTATTTAGCCGCATGTGAGTTCCAGAAACTTCGAGGCGTTTCCTGTCCTTTCGGGAACCTTTTCGAATATTTTTGCGGCTTTCCAAGAATTCTACCGGTTCCCCGAATCTATCTCGTTAGGAATTTCTTTGAAGAGAGGGGGCGCTTATCTTTATGGCAGGCTATTTCGTTACACTGCCCCCGCCTTAAAGGCGTTTTGTCCCGAAACGTGTCCTTATTAGGCCCCTGTAGGAACCTATGGCTGGTTCCCTTCAGCAGCATGCACGACTTGAACAGCTCCACGTTGCTGAAGACACGTTCATCGGCACGACCCCGGTCTCAACCGTCGGCGGGTCGTAGTCCATGGTCTGCCACGGGCCGAATATCTGACCAGTCACCATCTTGTTCGACAACTCAACATACTTCGGCCTCGCCTTGACCATCTTGTAGAGCTTCTCACCCGGCTTCACCACGCTGGCCTCCTTCGCCCAGATGTCGCGCTACTTGCACCCGTACACGCTGTTCCCCGGGTAGCTCGGCTCGGACCTCACGTAACCCAACAGCTCCTGGTCCGGTGGGTAGATCACCTCGAATTTCTACAGGTGTCTACGTAGGGCGTACAACGGGTGGTCCTCGAACTCCACCACAATTCCGCAGCTCCGGTCGAGCTGCTGCCTCACCAGGTCGTCGTCCTCCCCCTCATCCATGACGGCGTCCCTGCTCCTGCAACGGCGTAGCGTCTCCACCCACAACTTCGGGTCGACGTGCAACTTCCTCGTTGCAGTACCGGAGTTCTTGCAGTCGCACCATCACGTGGTGCGTCTGGCGTTGATGGCGTCGTCGCTATTCCAAGCGACGACATACATTCCCAGATGGGTCGGCCAGCTGTAGATCTCGTTGAAGCAGTGCACCTGAGCCCTCACGACTTCACCGTATCACTAAACGGTGATAGACACTGGTGATAAACGATGATCGAGGAAAGTATGCCCTTTGGTGGAACGGCTCCTTTCGACCCATTAACCATATTCCGACATTTGCATACGATTCCGGAGAGGGCATCTTGATTTATGCCAGCATCAACAAGAAGTGGAGGTCATAACAGGTGCTAGGACTGGTCACAGACGCTCGGAGTTACTTTTTCCCGGTTTCCCGGGCTGTCTGAGTATGTCCCTAAGAGGGTATACGAACATAGATTATCGACACTTTTGGTGTCATGGGCCCACGGTCTATTATTTAAAGATGATTTTAACCTATTACAAGCTCGAATCTACAATTATATAATAATTTTTGAATAGTGGTAGTTTTCACCCCTACAAAATAAAAAACCACCCCGGCATAGAGCTAACTTTTTAGTAGACAGTTAAGTATTTAATCATTCCAAGTTGCTACAGAACGTTTTGAAGATATTTTTTGAATATACATGCAGATATATTTGATACATTGTGTCATAGTTTCATAACTCATAGAGCAACTCGGCAGTGACCAATGAACTTTTTGCGATATGCTAGACTGCTAGACCATTGTGTGAACACCATAATCCCTAAAAATATTTGGGTGTCTTTCATCTTTGCAGAATTAAGTGATTAGTGAAGATTAATAGCTAATATTGTTGAATCATATAAGACTACTTTTTACATATCACATTTAATGTTATATTTCTTAATGTTGAATTGCTTTCATTTTCATACTATTTTGGTTTCTGACATAGGTAGAAATTATAACAAAATCAGTATTAAGATGTTTTACATAGATTCAAAAAGTTTTTTCCTGGTGCTTCTAATATTGACATAAATAATATTATTGTACGATGTGGCATTACCTACAGAAATACCCTGTCTCACCATTGTTGTTTTGTAATTGTTTTCAAGGTGCATGTCAAATTCGTCTGTTGGATACTCAACGGGAAAAATCTCCTATTTACTTATTGTTTGAATTTTGATGCCTATTTAATATGTTTATACTTGCATCATGACTTAAATTGTTACAATTTGGAAGTAAGCGTATTTTTTGGAATTATCTGTACTTTACCTGTGCTCTAGAGCGGCAACGAGAAATCCGTAAGAGGCCAGATCGTAGCAGACTTTAGAGTAGAAAAACCTTGTGCCGCCTAAGCCGTGGGACATTACGACGCACTTGAGCTTTTTAGAGGTGTTCGGTGGCTCCCCAAACAAGACAGGGACATGTACCGAATCTGAAAAAGAGTACAGTGAATAGTGAAGGGTACTCGGAAAAAAAGATTACATCTCATGTAATAAATTTTAATCACAGATTTATTTTTAATTTCTTGGTTCAAATTATTTAGTTACGTTGAATTGACTTCAAATGATTGAATAAGTGTACGAAAACGTAACAAACCCGAAACTGTGTCATGTCATTTGAGCATTACTATAAGTAATCCATTTAATTTAATGCCATTTATAAGATGAGAAGAATACCCGAGGAACATTAATATCTCCTAAACCTGGAAGTAACATTTAAGTTAAGTAACCAATATGATCTCTAATTTCTAGAATCTGAGAAATCTAAAAAAAAATTAACAGCATTTTGAGACATTCAAGGCGACCTGTGATAATTATAAATAAACCTAGCTATAAAGTTTCTAGCATGTCTTAGAAGGTGTTAGAAACTTCAATCTCAACTTTAAATCTTTAGGTTTTCAACTTCAAGCCTTCAATATTTTTAGGTAGCCTTTGGTGTACCTGGTATAATATGAAAAACCTAACGAATTCACTCTAACTTTGAAAACTTTGAAACATTCAACGCAATCTGCAATAACTGAAAGGGAAGTTACAGGGTTTCTTAAACTTTAACCCTTTAATGTCTAGCGTTACTTTTATCAAAGACCATTTTGTTGTAGACTGTTCGCGAGACGTGCGGTACATTTAGTTAACATTTGGTGGCATATCGTCGCCTTTTTGGAATATATACACAGAAATTCGGGTGATGAGCGGGGAAACCTCGCGCCGTGCGGCATTGCCATACCATCGAGACAATACAATGTGATATACACGGCCGGACAAATGAGTGTCATTTGACACACTCACTTTGTCTCCGTGTGCCTAGTAATAACTAGAATGTGTTACTAGGACTAGTAATAACTAAGCACACGGATATTTAGGTGGTCGAAAGAGTCGGTTACCGTTACCGAGTGGAGCACGCACATTGATAACAATGACTTTTGCCAGTAGCCCAGTTGCCCAGTGCGCTTAGCAAGAAAAAGCTACAAATTGATACCATTATTATATGCGATTTTTTGCAAAAATGTCTGGTAGGCGGCAATACAAGTCATCTCAAGATTACAAAAAAAACTTCGTTAAAAAATAGGAATATTAATTGATAATAAATTAGGTAAGTGTGAGGTCTTAAACCTGAAAATGCGCGTTTCTAAACTTTCTTTCTAATAAATGGCAATTGGTAAAGCGGTCAAAGTTGGCAATTTTCCATTCTGGTGGAATAAAAAAATGCAACTTAATGATTGAGTGGAGATATTTGAATAATTTTTCATGATGGAGGGGAAAGTCCAAACTATTAGTCAAAGTCGCTGTCAACCTGTATTTCTAATTAGAACAGAATGCAAAATAGGCTAACAATTGTGAAACCAATTTGTCTTACTAAACAAAATGTTCTTCCCACTTAACACAAGCTCAGCACTGTCAGAAAACTTACTTATGAACGTTTCAAGATAAGTTAAGTCTTTAAAAATGATTATTTATCAATCAGAGCGATTAGATACACCTCAAAGAGGAAATTTCCTTTTTCATATTTATTTAAAGCGTACGTAAGTTTCCACCCCATCGAGAGGTGTCAGTTTAAAAAGAGTAAGAAAACTCTCTCCTGGTACGTTTGATGATGACTTTATAGAAATTTAAATCCAATTATCTGGAAACGTTCGAACTGGCGTGGTTAAGATGCTCCTTAGTCTAGCAATTCGTCAATAAATTGTTCCAAAAACGATATAGTGTTCTGGGAGCTTATATAATTTTAATTTAGGAGTAATATTTGTTTGGGGTCCTTTAAACATTCATGTTTACTTGTAGATTACATATTTTCTCTACACAATTGGCAGGAAAACTGGTTAATTGTGCAATTTACTAAGTAACCAGCACAATAAATCATTGAACATAATTCAGGAGGACCAACAGAATCTTTTCAGTAGTTTGCTACAATGGTACTATTTTCACCACCACTATAACTATCACTTCCACTATCGCTTCTACTATCACCAGTACCCGTAGTATTCAAGGTAAGACTCAATCGGTATTGATATCTGACAAATGACTTAAAAGTCGCGATTGGTACAACAAAGTTTGTTAGTCATCTTGCAAGCAGTTGCTTGTATCCGCAGGAGTTAACATATTCGACATTACTTGAATGCGAAATGCTAGTCCAAAAAATTTTGCCGGTTGCTTTACTGACCACCTACATTTTTGCCTTAAAGCAGAAAAAATGTTCTAATACATTGGTTGAGCCGATTTGTCATTAAAAATGTAAAATCAAAAGATTTCTCATCCCCGTATAGCTGTAAAATCGCTGAAATAGATTTACATAAAACCATCGAAACAATACTACCGAGACGATTATTCCTTAATAAGATCAACTTTTTTCATATTCCCATATTCATAATTCATATTCATTTTCAATTTTTTCAATTTCATATTTCCGGTTAGTACCTATGTTATTCCGAAGACTTTTAAACAAATGAGGAACTTCATATATACAGCAAATTCTGGTACTTCTGACAAAGAAAGACTAAATGTTTTCTGCAGTTACTCCCAGTTTTTTTTATTGTCGATCTTTTACCACTGCTCTGATCACATACTAACGCCTTTGGGAGGAACCCAAATACTAACGTATAGTAATTTTTTTAAGTATCTAAACCAATTTTTACATCTAAAATTTTAATCAGAAAATATTCTTTTATACATAAACTATCCCCCTGTAATAGTTTTAAGTCGAAAATCAGGGGATGCAATAGTCAATCGGGGGTTCATAGGAGACTTCCTTAGATTACGTATGGAATTTTTTTTAAGTTTATAGTTTATGTATAAACGAATCTTTCCAGATAAAAATTTTCGATGTAAAAATTTGGTAAGATATTTAAAAAATCGCGATGTGTTCATCAGAGTACTTTCTCACCTATAGGGTGTTTCAATATGCGTTTGCCAAATCCAAACGGGAAATAGATACTAGATACGGTTAATTTAAGCAAAAACAGAACATTTAGCCAAAAAAGCTAGAAAACATTTTATACATATTTAACAGTACAATAAATATTCAAAGTTTAAAAAAATTTTTGGAGTGAATTTCGAGAAAAATTCAAAAAAACCGAAAAATGACAAAAGTAAACTACCCATCTATCCTGGCCTATTTTAATGAAAAGCTTATTTTCACGTCCCTGTATGGTACAAAGTCTAAATACATAGTTTTGACCGTTTGTGGTTTTTGGTTTTTGAGAAAATCCTACCACAGACATATACATAACACATACATACATACACACATACATACAGACGGTTTTCCAAAAGCATGTTTTTTAGACTCAGGAGACCTCAAAACGTTCAGAAATGCTAATAACTTAATTTCGAAAAATCGACCCGATTACAATACTCTCATATTATATGAGTACTACCTCATATGAGAAAGTTAAAACCCAAATTCGACAAGTATAAAGTATCCTTCACAGAAGATTTAGCCAAAAACGTTAGAAAACTTGTTTATACATATTCAATAGTAGAATAAATATATAAAGTTTAAAAAAAAAATCGTGGAGTGAATTTCGAAAAAAAAATTGAAAAACCGAAAATTGACAAGTATAAAGTGCCATTTACAGAAGATTTAGCCAAAATCGATACAAAACTTTTTTATACCCATTTTATCGTACAATAAATATTCAAAGTTTCAAAAAAATTATTGGAGCGAATTTCGAGAAAAAGTCAAAAAACCGAAAACTGAGAAGAGTAAACTACCCCTTTATCGTGGCCGATTTTAATGAAAACCTTATTTTCAGGTCCTGGTACGGTACAAAGTCTGAATACAAAGTTTTGACCGTTTGTGGTTTTTGGTTTTTAAGAAAATCCTACCACAGACATAGACACATACACACATACATACAGACGGTTTTCCAAAAACATGTTTTTTGGACTCAGGGGACCTCAAAACGTTCAGAAATGCTAATAACTCAATTTCAAAAAATCGACCCGATTACAATACTCTCTCATATATGAGTACCTTATGTAAGAAAGTAAAAAAAATACCATACGTAGGAGTTTCTTATGAACCCCAGAATGACTATTGCATTCCATGATTTTCGACTTGAAACTGTTACATGGGGATCGTTTATGTATAAACGAATATTTCCAGACAAAAATTTTAGATGTTGGTTGAGATACTTAAATATTTTTTTCATACGTAACCTATGAACCCCCGAATGACTATTGCATCCCCTGATGTTCGACTTGAAACGGTATCTAGGGGATACGTTATGTAGAAATGAATATTTTTCGATAAAAATTTTCAATGTGAAAATTGGTTTAGGTGGTTAAAATAATTTTCATTTCGATTTTTTGTAAATGTATCCCATATATCAACTCCCAAACGACAGTTAGGATGGTAAATCGTATCGGATACATTTGTTTAGTAATAAACAATCTTTCCGAGGACGGTTTTTGCACAAATTTTGAAATTAAAAAAGAACAATTATTTTACCGGACTACAGGATTTGTGGATGTGGCTATCTTCACACCCGTTAGAAAACAGACGGAAGGTCCGAAGGATGCGGTGAATTAAGTTTACCAGTTAGTGATTATAGCAAATACATATAAAAAATGAGTTATTTGGACATATCTGAAGCATTTTTAGATGACGAAGTAATTGAATTGCTTGTCGAACAGTCGAATAAATATGCTCTTTTCTGTAACCGACCAAATCCAAATATAACCAAAGAAGAAGTGAAATGTGTCATCGGAATTATGATCGTTAAAGGCTATAATGAGTTGCAAGGACGAGATATCTACTGGGATTCAAAGATGAACATGAAAAACTTTTATGGTCAGCGAATCGATGAGACGGGAAAGATTTCGCCAAATCACAAGATATTTGCAATGTGCTGATAACTTGCAGCCTAACCTTCAGAATAAATTGTGGAAATTAGGGCCGCTAATGGATTTCAAAAAAATCTAAATTTATTGAAAATTGAATTCCAGAATACGACCTGGACTATGAAGAATTCATGATTAAATATTATGGGAATCATTCATGAAAAACAGTTTAGAAGAGTTAAGCCCATAAGGTTTGGGTACAGGGTACAAAATGTGATACCTCAATTCCGCCACCGCGTTACTTGGTAAACATCGATATGTACCAGGGAGAAAATCCAAGATCAAACACGGTTTATGAAAATCACTTTGGAAAATTTGCTGCTCTGATGATGTGCAATGTGCATGATTATAATGAGATTACAGAAGACATGAAAAAGCTTCCTTTTAAATTCTACTTTGGCAATCCTTCTTACAAATTTTAATTTACTTTTTAGCCTAAAATAAAAGGGTTAGGACGGCACTAATTAACATATATTGTTACATCAGTAGAATGTTTTAAATCACCAGCAGAAATTTTAAATATATAGCGGTAATTATCTCGTGTTTTTCTTGTGAAATAATTGAATAAAAAGATGTTTTCTACTCGTTGAATGCAATTTTCTTAAAAATTATTGATCGCTGTGAACTACTCTATTCTACTCTATGTTCATTACTTGCGTACATACTTTTTCCATTAGTAGTGTAAACAGAGAACCACCAATTGATTATCTGGAGCAAACGTAAGGAGATCGAGAGTAATTTGGAGACTCCAACCATATATTTGTAGTCAGATACCCAAGGGATCCATTTTCGTGAATTTTCCTAAAAGATTTAATCAAAATTAGGTTTTGAAATGTGTCATTATTTGAGAATTACCTTCGAGTTTTTCTCAGACGCTGTGGGATAATACAGCCTCAGGAACAAACTTTTTTTCCCATATCCTAGCATAACGTCCTTACATCCTGGGACGTGAGGTCCTGGAAATTTGAAATTTTCAAATTCCCGCCTATAACTGCTCAAATGGTTGCCTAACAACACTAATTTTTGTTCATTTCATTACTCCCTACCCTACCCTACTCCCATCCCATTAGTCCCATTTCCCATTGTTCTATGTACGAAAAAATTCCCACGAAAAAGGGAAGCTTTTTGTAAAAAACATATTTGAACGATATGCCTTGTTCCAATCATGGTTTGTTACAAGTTATGGAGTATTTTGGAATTATTTAAAGTGAAAATTCTTACCGGAAGCTACAGGTAAATGTCTGGGAATGTGTCGAAACCAGGCCATCTCACGAAACACTGATTGTACCTTGTACCTGTTCAATTTGCAGTTTTGTAGGTTATATTTCGAATACTGATTACTGATTAATATTGTGATTAACAATTCGAACGGGTAAATGCGTCCGATTTACGTACAAACGCTTATTTGAAACACCCTCTGACACCGCGAATTAATTTATTTCGAATCCGGGACTAAAGTTCACACGATTGTGATCATGCTTGTTTATCTTTTTATTTTCGTTACCAATCTTTTATAACGATATTTTGAAACGTTGACTCGTGTTTTGGCGGTAATTTCTAGGGTCGGGAAACTCTTCGAAAGTCTTTATGTAAAAAATATGTTTTTATCCAACAGGTTTAATGTTCTTACATAAAATTGTTTACATTTTGGATATTATGAAATCTCACTTGGCCCACTGAATTCGTTTTTACGTTCCAGCGATAACATTTAAATCGTTTATTCGTAATGTATAATGTTTCTACATAATATATAATTTCAGACCATCAGTGTTGCGGAAATCAATGGAGGACGTGATAACGACAATCACAAGTGGGAAGAGGCCACCTTCCCCAGATTTCTCGCCTAAGAAAAAGAAATCTAACTTTGTTGGAATATCCCCATTGGGGAAATTGACCAATATATCCACACCCAGCAATAGACCCTTCAGAGTATCCATCGAGGGGAATATTGGTGCCGGGAAGTCTACGCTTATAGAGTACTTCAGTAAGAAGACTGGGATAGAGACTTACCCAGTAAGTTTTACAACTACCAGGTATTCAAAGTGTGTTCCAGATTAATTTCAGATAGTTTCATCGTGAGATTTCACATATACAGTAGCCGCCCGGTTATCCGGAATCGGGTTATCCGAAACGGAATTAAATAGCGATTTCGCCGTATTTATCCCAAATGGTTGCAACTTGTCGCCGCATTATCCGAAATTGCATGGGTTTCTTTCTTATGCTTTCTTAGAAACCTTATGCTTTCTTAAATAAAAATAAAAATTTGTTTTGTTTTGATCTCCGAATACAGTCGAGATTTTGCCAGTGTTAACTTGATTCTATCAATGAAACGATTTGGCCGTAAACATAAACCATAACATATAAATATACATAATAAACCAATAAATAACCAATAAACCATATGTGAAAAAGGTTTATTTATTTTAATATGATGAATTCAGGAATATAATAATTCCCCTCCGCATTATCTCCGAACTTTCAGTTATCTGAAATGGTTTGGGTCCACATTATTTCGGATAATCGAGCGGCTACTGTACTGGCAAATTATGTCTTAGATGGTCTTGTAAATAAAGCCTTAGCATTAATTTCTTTTCAAATTCCATTTCTAAAAAGATGTATTGATGATCTTACATTAGCCGTCCTCATAAATGAAAAAGATAACATCATTAACAGTTTTCACAGTTCTTCAAATTCAGTTCAGTTCTTGAAAGATCTTCAAATTGCTTTAGAAAAAGAAACACATAATATTTTACCGTTCTAGATATGCTTATATTCAGAGATGAAACTAAAACGCTTTGTACAAAGTGGTATCAGAAACCTAATATTAGCAAATTGTTTAGGTAATACATTTCCTTTCTTACTACCATTTTTCAATGAAACTAAATTTAATAGAGGTTTTAAAAAGACAGTAATTAAATCTTTGCATTCCTCTATTGTTAAAGAAGGCTTAAATAATTTGCCTGATATTCTCTTAGAAAATGGTTACCCAAAGAATTATTAATCAATTCCTTTCCAAGGTCCCTTCCCTAATTGTTATTTTATCACTAATTCTGTTCAAACTGACCTTCCTAGTGATACTCCATTTGATGTTGATATTCCTTTGTTAATTTCTCAGTACTCCCCATACATTGAAGGGTTAATTAATACCAAAAATTTTAAGGATATTTAATCCTTTAAACATTAAATTAGTTTAAACAAATGTATTGACTATTTCCAAAATCCTTCCGATTCTATCTTTGTATATGTAATTGCTTGTAACAGTTGTAACCTTAAATACATATAGGTCAAACATCAAGGCTTTTAAATGTTAAGATTTCGTCACATAAGATTAATTGTCTCAATAACTCTCATACAATTAATTTTAAGGATTCTATGGATTCTAGGATAACTTTTTCTTCTACCTGAACCCCTTTAGCCGGTAGCCCTCTATTTTTCCTTGAAGTATCAATTTCGCTAATTGATATTTCTGGTTTCTTAAGATGTGTCCCAGATAATCTATCTTTCTCTTTTTGACGGTGAGTGAATAGCAGTTCTCTCTCTGTATGAGCTGTGTTCAAGTCTTTCATGTCCATGAAGTTAGCCCCGCCATTTTCGATTTTTGGAATTTTTTTGCTGTGCTGATTGTGCTGCGTTGTGCCGTAATTGATTTTTACATATGTCAAAAATTCTCGGAGTTGTAGAAACTCCTTTTTGGAAAAAGGAAGTTAGCCCCGCCATATTTTTTTTTTCCAAATTTTTTTATTGTGCTCGGTTTGTGCTACGTTGTGCCGCTTTTCTTTTTTTTTACTGTAAATTTTTTTTAAAAAATGAATAACAAATAAAAAATTTTTGTTAACAATTTGAAAGAAAATACGATGGAACTACATCGGGGGTCATTTGTGCTGCGTTGTGCCGTTATTTTTTTCAATACTTCCAAAAATTAACGAAGATAATAATATGAGAGTTTGTTTTTTTTTCAACAGTAGGGAGTTAGCCCCGCCATATTTTGTTTTTCGAAAAAAATTTATTGTGATGAGTTGTGCTCGGCTTGTGCTGCGTGTGTCACTTTTCTTTTTTTTTACTGTAAATTTTTAAAAAAAGTTAGTAACAAAGTACATTTTTTTGTTAACAATTAAAAAAAAACAGTGGAATTTCATCGGGGGTCATTTGTGCTGCGTCGTGCTGTTATTTTTTTTCAAAACTTCCAAAAATTAACGAAGGATATGACAGTTTTTTTTTTCAACAATAGGAAGTTAGCCCAGTAATTTTTTTTTCGAAAAAGTTTTATTGTGCTGAGTTACCGCTTGAGGTGCCGCTTTTCTTTTTTACTGTAAATTTATAAAAAAAGTTAATAACAAATAAAAAAAATCGAACAAAAAATATGACAGGGCTAACTTTCCAATGAGCACATGAACGTTTTAGAAACGTCAAGGCAAGACGTTTAGGACGTTTTAAAAACGTCCAGAAAAGGTCCGTATAACGTCTTAAAACGTTATGTTAAAAAAAGTTTTCAGAGCGCCCAAAAAAGATCCATTTTTGGTTGGAAGCAGCCCATTATAGAACGTTTTTTGGATGTTTTTAAAACGTCCAGAAAAGGTCAATTTTTGATTCGAAGCAGCCCATATCAGAACCTTTAATATGGATGTTTTTGGAACGTCCTTAAAAGATCCATTTCAAAGGAAAATAAAAATGTATATTTACTCCAAAAATGTATTTATAACTAATTGAAACCAATTAAATATAGAAAATAAAAACCAATGTACCTAGTCAATAAAGGAAAAACTAAAAATACAAAAAATAACACAAATATGAAGATACAAAAAAAATATGAAATTACAGGAAAAATGATATGCAAATACAAAAAAAAAATCATACAAACACAAAATAATTAAATGAAACATACAAAACACACTTGATATTAATATTTACAAAAAAAAAAATTATTTGTCCTGGAACGGTTGTTAAGGCGATCCCTCGAACGTCTTGACCATCTCTGGATGTACTTCCCTATGTCTTGTTTTGTGCACGTTTTGTTTGATGTTTGCCCAGCACCTGTACATAATTACCTAATTATAAATTATGACATAACGATTATTTTGATTGTTAGCATCCAAACCATTATTATAAACAAATGATGATGGTGATTCATTACATTCATTGTTTTCGTATATGAAATCGATACCGAATTTAGATTCGTTGGAATAATCAGAAGTATCTAATTTATCACACTTATTGAATTTAGTATTACATAAAAATTCCCGAGATGAACTTGGTCCATCATTAATATAACTTGATTCAGAATTAGGTCGCCGCCGTTTAGCACGCATGTAATATTTGTTGGACTTAAACATATTTATAGTACGTCACTTACTTGTTGTCTACAGATGAATAATAGATGCACTCCGTCGAAAAGCGAAACTAAAATAGAATTAACACCAAGCTAAGAACGAGCAGGCAAACGTACCCCCTCTCTCAGCTCTCAGCTTGGGTTTTTCCTAAATACCGCAGTTATCAGGCTGTTAGATAAATGATCGGGAATTTTGGAATAAAATGCCCTTTCCCTGGCACAGCGAAATTATTCTACAACGTCTGTACTGTTTATGAACAAAAGAGTAATCTTATTTAAAGAAAAACTGTTTGTTAACTATTGCATGTACTGATGTCGATGGTCGGTTGCAGTGTTTAAAAAACTTAAAATATAAAAACGCTGTACGGGTAGAGGGGAAGGTACAAGGGTGTATTACATTTTTGGGAGGAATTCTAGGAAGGCTAACTTTAACATGTGGTGTCTATACTGACAAAGTGGAACAGGTGAACAAAGATATTTAAAAAGAGAAATTTTTCGGGTTATTCGTCTTTACGTGATTAGTAATAATTAAGAAACGAATAATAAACACTGCCCTGTCATATTTACTTGTTTGCCATACAATAAGGAAATTCCATTTTCAGACGTTTGCTTTGATATCGTTATTATATAAAATACTTAGTACTCGTTTCACATCATTGATTTACCAGATACGTGGAGCTAACCAGATCTCATTGAAAAGAATCGCAATAAATAAATTAAAAAAACCGAATCAATTTTTTTGTACGTTTGGTATTAGATAAAGGACTTTTTGGAACGAAACAAATGTAAGAGAATCTGAAAATGGAATTTGTGCCTCAGCTTATCGTGAACATCGAAAATGAAATTGATATAGGTGTCTCGGTAGTTTAGTGGTAAAAACACCCGACGCGAAATTGGGAGACCCGGGTTCAAATCCCGGCTGAGCCACAAATTCCATTTTCAGATTCTCTTACATTTGTTTCATATACACCTTCACTTTGAATTTAATTTCGAGAATACTTTCCATCCATCCATCGACTTTTTGGAACGTTTTTAAAACGTCCCGTGGAGGACATTTTTAAGGCGAAATTTTACGGGACAGTTTAAATAGTTTTTAAAATGTCCCATTCAATTTCATCTTAATAATGTCACGCACGGGACGTTTTAAAAACGTCCAAAAAATGCCATGGACGTTTCGACTTAAAATGGACATTTATGGGACGTTTTTAAAACGTCCTGTGCTATTTGAGTTCCTATTGTTGAAAAAAACAAACTGTCATATCTTCGTTAATTTTTGGAAGTTTTGAAAAAAAAAATAGCAGCACAACGCAACACAAATGACCCCCGATGTAATTCCATCGTTTTTTTTTCAAATTGATAACAAAAAAATGGACATAGTTATTAACTTTTTTTTAAGTTTACAGTAAAAAAAAAGAAAAGCGGCACAACGCAGCACAAACCGAGCACAACTTAATACAATAAAAATTTTTCGAATAAAAAAATATGGCGGGGCTAACTTCCTATTGTTGAAAACAACAAACTGTCATATCTTCGTTAATTTTTTAAAGTATTGAAAAAAAAAAATAGCGTCATAACGCAGCACAAATGACCCCCGATGTAATTCTATCGTGTTTTTTTTTTCAAATTGTTAACAACACATTTTTATTTATCAACCTTTTTTAAAAATTTACAGTAAAAAAAAAGAAAAGCGGCACAAACCGAGCACAACTCAGCACAATAAAATTTTTTTTTTAAAAAAATATGGCGAGTTTCTACAACTCCGAGAATTTTTGACATATGTAAAAATCAATTACGGTACAACGCAGCATAAACGTAGCACAAGTCAGCACAGCAAAAAAAATTCTAAAAATCGAAAATGGCGGGGCTAACTTCATGGACATAAGTCTTTCTCACTTGAAATGTGTGCCGTCCGTGGGATTATCAGCATTCTACTAAGTATCCACATTTTCGAAAGCCTCTAATCAATTCATCATATACGCATTCAGAGTCCAGGCTTCTGATCCATATAGTAGTATCGACCATATGGACCACTTCACGAAGTGGATGTGTGAGCATCGTGATAGATTTATATGGCAAAATACATGTTGCATCTTTAAAAAGCCCATTCTCGCAATTTCGATTCAAGCCTTTATTTCGAGTGTTTAGTTCATTTTTTCAGTAATTAGACAACCCAGATATGTATAGTTGTTGATGCATTCTAACTGTTGTCCACAAATATTCACAGAGGCTGGCACATTTTGGGTTTTACAACTCTGTGGGTTTTACCAATACACATCACCTTGGTTTTTCGAATGTTTATCCTCAATGCGAAATTATTCACATTGGGAGTTGACTCTATCAATGACTGAAGACCTACATTCGAGTCAGCTATTAGCACAGTGCCATGTGCATAATGAATAACTTAATAAGTTAATAACTTAATAACACAATGTCTTATGAACCCCCAATTTTCCATTTCATCCCATGATTTTTCTACTTGAAACTGTTTTAATTTCAAGTCGAATTAATCGAAGATTTCCCGATAAAAATTTGCAGTATAAAAATTAGGTGGTTAAAATAATTTTTTTTTCGATTTTTTTTTATTTGCAAATGCACTCCGTTTATCATCCCCCATACAACAGCAACTCACGACATATGACAGTAAATCATTGGCACCTTATTAGTTTTTAATTGTTTTATATATAGCCTTGTTCACCTCTGCTACTAAAATATTAGGATCTACATCGTTACTCCTTCCATATTTGGGTTCTTTCTTGTCATCATTGAACAAGGTTTCTATATAGTTCTCCCATGTCTTCAGTTTATCTTCTAAACTTTTAATTAGTTTTCCATCTTGATCTGTAATATTGTGTGATGTTTTGGTTGTGCATGTTATCATATTAAGTTTTTTGTGGAGATTTAGCTCATCATGCTTTATGTTGAGTTCCTCAATTTTCTCACATTTTTGTTGTATCCACTCTTCTTTAGCTTCCTTTATCTTATATCTGATTTCTCGAGTTAGTATTTGGTATTTTTCTCTATTGGTACCTTTTGCAGTTTGTCTTAAGTCCATAGTGTCTAGACGTCTAGGGTATCTTGTGACATCCATTTTCAGTCCATCTTTCAGTCTTTTCCACGGTGTTTTTTATTATGATATTTTTAAATTCAGTCCGGGACGATTCTGTGCCCCTATTATTGTTGAACTTTTCTTTAATGCTGATAGGATTGAATGCTCATTCAATTCCATGGTCACTAATTGTTTTCTCTCTTTGTCCTTGAGATTATCCAGATCAATATAGATTCGTTTTTCTTTTATTTTGATTGATTTTAGTCGTAAATATATTAGCTATTAGAGGTACATGGTCAGAGCCATTGTCAGCACCAGGATCAGTTTTGACATTTTTTGGTAGAGTTTCAATATTAATCATTGATCAGGATATAATCAATTTGATTTCGCACCCTGTTTTGTGTGGTGTATTCTGATCTGATATCCACATGTATAAACGCCGTGGATGATGCTTAAACGGAGTATTCATAATTGTGAAATCACTCTCTTGACAGAATGCAATTAACCCATCTACACGTTTGTTTCTCTGTCCTAGTGCGTAATCTCCAACTATATACATTCAACACTCTTCCTTGGCTAACTTTAGCACTGAAGTCTCCTATTATAATGTTTAGGTCTCGTTTCTTGGTCAGTTTAAAGAAATCTTCGATATCACGGTACCGCTTAATTATCAGCAGTCTTTATATGTTTGTATAATATTAACATTAGGTTGTTGTCCTTGTAACTTGTAACTGTATTAATACATTTCGATCAGAGAGAGAGGGACGAGATTGATAATGGCTTTATCCGTTCCTGAATCAAACATAATTCCGACACTATTTCTATGATTATCGTTATTTGCGGAATAGTAAAAGACATCGTCATGTTATTCTTTCGCTGCCTATCCACCTCGTTTTACATATTTCCAGAATTTTTAATTTTAGTCGTTTCATTTCATGTACCTATTACGTTTTTAAACTTGCTTGACTCAAACATCGTTTTTACATTCCATATTCTAAGTTTATGTTGTTATTGTTGAATAATTGTGTGGTTCTCTTGTTGACAACTTGGAAGGCTCTGCAGTTTTTCCCTCCCCTGTCGGATCTTAGTTCCTAATGACTAGGATCAGTAACTACTACTTCCACATCGTTTTGATTTGCCATTCTGATTTAACTGGGGGAAAAAAAAATTGATAGTCATTTCCTCGGCTTTGCATATCGCAGTATTATAGGTATTAAAACTGTTCCAGTCGTGCCTATAATAGTTCAACTTCAAACTGGTTTAGGGTTTAAGAGTAGGGGTAGGCTATTAGAAGTACAGAACATTTAGTTGCAATGTGTTGCTGTAGGAATATAGGTATATATGCTATTCGCAATAGCCGAAATCGGCCACTGCCCGAAATTTTCACCCACGATGCGAATTAAACGTTTTTTCCGAACAGTGTGTAGAATGAATTACCCATAACGCGTTGTGGGTAAACTATGCTACCCATGACACGAAATTACATTCGACGCGCTTTTGTTTTGCATGGGTAACGTGCGATGTATTTGCGAGAGGGCAAGGGTAAATCGCCCACTGCCCGAAATTTTTACCCACTGTTCGGAAAAACGTTTCCATTCGCATCGTGGGTAAAAATTTCGGGCAGTGGCCGATTTCGGCTATTGCGAATAGCATAATATACCTATATTCCTACAGCAACACATTGCAACTAAATGTTCTGTAGTTCTAAGTCTAAGTTCCAAGTCTCAAATTTTTTTTTTTTTTACGAGAGATCTATTCTAACTGGAAGATGTTGGATGCCTATTGAAATACCCTATGCCACACAATGCAAATTTTCTTGAACGACTGAAGGCAAACTGATCCATCAGTTTTCAAATTTCTTTCACTGATCATTTCATATCTTGTAACATAACGCAGTACCATTACCTCTTTTTCAAAAAATTATTTCTTTGGTAAAATTGCCATATTAGGATCAAACTCTTAGATACAAATGGAAAGAAAAATTCCAATGTTAGTCAGAATCACCAACATTGGTGGTGCAAGTGGTGTAAGCGCTTTGAAATCCAGAGGTTTATATTTAAATCCTATTAATTTTAGTTTTTTTTTATGTTATTTGTGTTCTTTGAGTCAATGTGATACTAAAAGCATTGTAAACAATTAAAATAATAAAAGTACTACGCTTCAAACATTTTCGTATTTTATTCTGTAGGAGCCCATTGCTTGGTGGCGAGACCTCAACGGCCACAACCTCCTCGATCTTATGTACTCTGACGTTAACCAGTGGCTGAAGGTGTTCCAGAGCTATGTCCAGTTTACGAGGTTGAAGGTGCAGACATCTAAACCGAAACACTCAAATGTGATGGTGCAAATGTTCGAGAGATCGGTGCAGAATAACAGGTACTGTTTCCTTGAGCAGGCGTACCGAAGTGGTTGCCTACACGACGCCGACTACACTGTAATTGACCGTTGGTACAGGTGGATCAGGGATAACGAGGACATCGACCTGGACCTTATAGGTAATACGATAATATTTTTTATTAGAGGCTGTCAAAAAAAATCGATGTGACTGCTATTAAGAATTTATTGCATGTGTAATGCACATTATTTACAAAAGTATACATATGTGGGGCCCGCGTATTATGTCTAAATGCTTAATATCCAGTTGTAACTTCGTGCCTGGCTTCAATATAACGAGTCTGCAACATCCGTGTGGGGAATTATGGGAAATGGAGCTATCGCTTTCAACTGAAATTGTATTTCACACATTAACTGATTAAAGCAAATGCAGAATACATTCTTAAAGCTTGTAAATGATCGATAACTGGGCTAATGAACAGGTTATCTAAAGTTCTAGGTTTGGAACAACAAATTATTTTTGTTATTCAACTTTATATTAAATTGATGTTAGAGACATTTTGCAGACCCATCTATTTCAAAAACTAGTTTCCTAGTTATTTTTCGGTCTTTGATAATTTTTTAATTAAATGTTATTAAATGAAAAGGCAATTGCACCAACTTGCGGGGGCTACTTTTGAAAGATTTTGCTCCTAAAGGATCTAACCTGATGAGGGTTTCATTCGGCCCCAGTGCAACTTTAATATATGACAGCTCCATCAAAATTACTTAACATGAAGAAATTCTTTTTTGCTAAAGTTACAGCCTCTTCGCTTTTTTCTACGTCTGGAAAACGCTTATTAACGATTTCATTATTTTGTTACTACAATTTCGCTGGAGGAATCTTTAAAAATTCATGAACTTGATCAATTACGAAGTTGTCATTCTGAATTCGGGCATTTTCGGGTTAGAACTAACCATTAATTGTTCAGATTCTTCTTGTTCGAGCTAAAATCCGTCCAGAAAAATTCTGAAGAAAAAACCTAGAACTAATTATTAAATTACGTTTTTTGGCAGTACTGTGTAAAATTCAACGAAAACTCACCATTTTTTATCTTTATCATTACAGTACCAAGCTTGCAGGTTAGAAAAATTTCCTAATATCATTACTTTTCATTTGGCATGGTCCATATTTCCAAGTTTTATAATTATATAGAAAAATTAAACGGACAATATCGAAGTGTACCTTGTCGATTTTCCCTATTCTGTAATGTTGTAGTATATCAAAGAATATTTAACATCTTTGTAAATGCTAACTTGACGATTTAAGGGGTGAAATCAAATCAAAAGTTTATTTAGTTTACCAGGAAAACGATTTTTTTCGTATTTTTCAGAAACTATTTCAAATTGCTCAATAATAAATTGAGTATTATTTGTTATACTATGTCCAGCCACAATTGGAACACCAACAAAAACACTTAAAGGGTTTTTAAGTGGTGAAAAGCCATGCCGCCTAGTCGTCCGTGGGCGTATCGTTACGGATAATAACTCTAACAATGAATTCACTTTCAAATAGCATAAATAAATGGCACACACATACACACCACTGCTTTCTCGAGTATAAGTGCCGAAGAAGACTACTCCTGCTCCATAGAAGAAGAAGAAGATACAAACGAAGTGCCGCTGTCGTAAAAAAATTGCGACCCAATGGACCTTTATTTCTTTATCTGTGATATCCATACATTCACATATACGATTTCACTGGGGCGACTGTACGAACACCTGCATTTTAAAATATACCAGTGCGTTTCTGAATAAGCAAAGAAATAAGTCCCATGGTTTTGTATAGAGATAACGGGCTCTTTTCGAATGTCCTCGGTAAATTCAGATTTTATTGAGTGTTCCAATTGCTACTGGTTAGAGTATACAGTACAACAGTACAAATTTTTGCCATATAGATATATCCACTCCTAAGTGTAATAGCCTGCTTTTTTATTAAAGAACTAAATATTTTGTCACTTGTCCTTTATAAAATTAACGGAGAAGATATTATTGTATTAGTATAATTTAAAGACATAGTTAACATGTACCCGAGTTTTTACAAAACACCCCTTAGAAGGGAGTAAAGGGATTAATGCTACAAAAGGATTGCACCAACTTACGGGGGCTATTTTTTAGAGATTTGGCTCATTCCCCTAAATGATCCAACTGGGTGAGGGGTTCAATCTGCCTCCGTGCTACTTTAATATATGATATAGCGCCATCGAAATTGATTAACGTGAAGAAATTCTTTTTGCTAAATTTTCAGTTTCTATGTTTTTTTTGTCCCTAGCTGGAAAAGCGCATGTTAACGATTTCATCTTTTTTCGGCTCGATATTTCACTAGAGAAATATCTAAAATAATTATGATACAAATAAATTATAGGAACAATTTCCATATGTGCCTTGTCGGTTTCCCCTATTCTGTCAAACTAAGTGTTTTGTCACTTAGATTCTAAAAATTCTAAAATTTATTAACTCAGAAGTAATTATTACATTATAAGTAAAATTTAAAACACAAATGTGTGCCTGAATTTTTACAAAACATCTCTCAGAAGGGAGTAAAGGGGATAATGTAGAGGAATATTGTAGTAGGTAATTTATTATTCCACATGTATCTTGGTGTAAATAATTATATTTTAATTAAAATGAGGATATAAAATTTAGGTGTCGTAAAGGGATTCAGTGATTCAAATTAATTTTTCAAAAACAGTCCAATGGAGTGTTTGAAAATCCAAAATATATCCAAAATTTATATAGGGGTTCTTAGGGGTAAGTGCCAAAAGCTAGATAGTGGTAGGCCTCAAATAAAAGATCAACAATCCTAATGTACAGTAGATGTAAAATAAAATTCCATGTTCATTTTCAATGGAAAGACAGACATTGTTGCCACGGTTTTAAAGTAACGGTTGTAAAGTAGTTTCCACTTTCAGAATTGAGTAATGCGCTCTCAATATACATTTATTTAACCTCGTGTAATCCCAATAACCCTGACCCCCTCCCCTTTGGGAACGACAATGGGATTTCAGCTATGGCAAAGATGATATTGTGCTAGAGTATCACAGAAAACATCATTATTATCACTGCAAAGAGATGCAAACGAAAAAATAATCTCATATATCCCTATAACCACATAGAGAGAGTGGGGGGAGCGAGAGCGAGAGCGAGAGCGAGAGCGAGAGCGAGAGAGAGAGAGAGAGAGAGAGAGAGAGAGAGAGAGAGAGGGAGAGAGAGAGAGAGAGAGAGAAAGGAAATTAAAAATATTATGGGTTTCGAGAACCTGTCATGCTATGAAGCAAACCTAAAAATCCCAAAAAATTACCTCAACAATAGGGCAG
The DNA here is from genome assembly GCA_946251905.1 of Cryptocephalus moraei. Taxonomy (NCBI): domain Eukaryota; kingdom Metazoa; phylum Arthropoda; class Insecta; order Coleoptera; family Chrysomelidae; genus Cryptocephalus; species Cryptocephalus moraei. The sequence goes on from OX276466.1 coordinate 18,405,914, forward strand.
AGCAAAACCCGCAACCTGAACCGCAACTACAAATATATAATAGAACAGAATTTCCCCAACTACCAAGAGCGTCAGAAACCCCAAGAAATTCGACACCGCTCAATCAAAGAAGACAAATATATCAAGAAAACCAACCAACCAAAACAAAAAGGTCTTATGCAACATTAGCAAATCAAAACAAAGATACAAACGAGTACATTAACTGGCCCAATAGTGAAAACCTAAAGAATTTATCATTCCCATCACATTCCAGAACTCCACAAACAAATTCCAAAAACCCTAGGTTGAATACTCATCAAAAATGCAACGAAGAACCGAAAGAAAATAGTTACACCATTCTGGAGACTATTACGAGAATGGTCTCGAAACAAATCAAAGAAAACTCGCCTAATAGTGCCCTGGACTTTACAGAATATCTTAATCTCACAAAAAGAATTAAACATAATGGATGACACTCGGGAACAAATGTTATTGAATGCATTTAAAACAAAAATGAAGCTGGATCAACTAGGCAAAGACCTGGACGATCCGGCCAAACAAAATAATTCAAATGTTTAAAATACTTCAATGGAACATCAGAAGCGCCGTAAGGAATAAAAGTAATCTAATAGAGATAATCTCGAGAGAAAAGCCTGATATCATTTTACTAAACGAAACTTGGTTAAACTCAGAAACAATCTTCACAGTCTTGCTATCACATCATTAGAATAGACCGGCCAGATAACAAAGGAGGTATAGCCACCCTCATAAATAAAGATCTTCAATACCAAAAAATCATATTAGAAGAAAAATTTCAAACACATAACTTCCACATAATGATATAATCATCATTATTCAATTTTACTGGCCATCAAAAAATAAGAAATTTGCGATGAAAATTACTAGGGAAAAAACATCAACTTGCCATAGAAATGACAAAACATCAAAAACGCTATATTTTTTACAGATTCAAAAGTAACTATATAAAAGATAGAATCCAATAGTATAGACGTACGTAAAGACTCACTGACATTACATACAAGAAGCTTTTTATCGGAATCAAACACAGAATATGATTATCGGATAACATGGGTACCAGGCCACGCAGAGGCATTCATGGAAATGAAACTGCCGATAAATTAGCAAAGCAAGCTAAAAAAAAAAATCAGACTACAACAGAAACGAAAATCGACATTCCAGAATTACAGGTAAAAGAAAAAAACAATAATCAAAGAACATGCAGCGATACACTGGAAAAGATCCTACGGAGAAAAAGGACAAAAATACAAACAATTTCAAACAGTCCTCCCAGGAATCCCCTGGTATAAATCGATACCATTTCTAGATAGAAGACACACAACCACAGGTATCAGACTAAGAACGGGACACTGTCTCACCAAAGCACATCTGCATAAAATTAAAATAGAAGAATCCCCGAACTGTTCATGCGGAAAAACGGAAACTCTGCAATATATATTTTTTAAATGTAAACTCAATCAAAATCAAATAGATAGTCTCAAAGTAAACCTTATAAATACAGGAATTAAACCTCCATTTAATATAGCGGACATCATCCCCAACCTTAACATACTCGTCTTAAAAAAAACTAATAACATTTTTACACGACATAGGAAAAAAATTATAAATATCATAATACATCATTCAGCTAATATCGTACATCCTTAACCAATTACCCCATCCTAAAACTAACAACCTGACTACGGGAAAGGAAGAACACTGAAGGAAATACAAGAAGAAGAGGGAGGAGCAACGTCTCAGACCCACGCAAGTGGACCTCGCCGGAAAGAAACAATTAATGCACTGGCCAACTTTCAAAAGAAAAAGGCCAAAAAGAGGAGAAGAAGAAGAAGAAGATACTTCTGGTTGTAAACGTGCAGTAACATTTTATTTAGATCAATTAATAGCTGTTAGTCATTAATTATTTATTTAGTCATTTACTTTCACCAAATTATTTATTACACTGCTTAAGCACTAACATATTGTAACGTTTATTTTATAATTTATCTACATTAATTGAACACTAATTTATTTAACACACCTAACTACTTGTACACTAGACTAGACACTACATAATTTATTTGTACTGCTCCGCTTTCGGATCGTATGTCGCGTTCACGTCTGCTTCTCTACTTCTAACTAACTCCCTCGATCACAAGCCCCCTTATATATACACCCCAACCATAATCGAGATGCTTCTCGTACCTTCTAGAACGCCTACGCAGGAAATGTTCATAAAGTCACCAATTACTTTTCGTAAACAACAATCCCGGAGAATTCATGCAGCTGTCTTTTTTAGCGTCGCAGTAATTCTTTTGAAGTAGTAAACATGTGTCGCTTTGTTTACTTCTCGCATTACAAATTACAATATTATCACTTGGTGAGTCTGACTGATTCGAATCTACATACTTCCTAATGATATCTCTCTGGCATTGGAGATATAAAAAAAATCGAGAATCCGCCTCTCGCCGGGTGTCACAGAAGATTCTAGATAATCGTGAGTGGCGCAAACACGTGTTCTCAATTTTGTAATAATATATGTATAAGCAAAAGCGATGAAGCGATTGTTTTTTTTTTCAAAAACAAAGGAATGTCTCGTGTATGGTTTAAGTTGTCCACATAGCAACTTGTAGGATGCTGTTTATAGCTGTCACGTGACAGTTGCTGTCGTTGCTGCCATTGTTTAATCAACAAATACATTTGCAGCAGAGAACATATTGTTTGCGACGAAGTTACTGAGTTCATTTGGTGTGCTTTTCAGCAGCCTCACTTTAGTATAAGTTGAAAACAATAGTTGCACGTTACTTTCTTCTACTTCTGTCATTTGTGTACGTGCCGCCAAGACACTCATACAGATATGACGAGACGAGGAAGTAAAGACAGCAAAGGTCTCGGGAAGAAAGGGATCGGTAAACGGTACACGAAATCCAAACTTATCCAGAATATCAGCAAGGGCGCGATAAGGAGAATGGCAAGAAGAGGCGGCGTCAAACGGATGTCCGAGTTGATCTATGAAGAGTCCAGATGGGTCCTGAGGACGTTCCTCGGAAACGTAATCAGGGACGCTGTTATCTACGCCCAGCACGCAAAAAGGAATTCCGTGACCACGATGGACGTAATCTACGCCTTAAAAAGACAAGGACGTACCCTCTACGGTTTTTAAGGTTAGAGTGACACATGCACCATCGAACGCCCCGTGAATGTTGACAACAGTGTAACGGTCACTTGTTTTGAAGCATGTACTTAAAATATAGAAATTATTTCTTTCTAAACTGAATTAAAGTCGCATCAGACCGATGCTGAGCAAATTTTTTTTTTAGTTTTTTAATTTTCCGTTTAGATATCGAAAAATACTGAACACATTAACTTCATGAGTTCATGATTGCGCACCTTTATAAATTGATTAGCAATAGTTAAAACTATTTCGCTCAAGTATTTGTACTTAATTTGGTTCTTAAGCTCAAAATTTTTATACTGTTGCAAAACAAAATTCAAAGTTTTATAACATCTGAAAGATTTTTATACATGGAATTGCAATTATCTCCAAGACCGTCATCTTCTACCATTGTGTAGAAGTCATGATGATTTTATATCTCTCAACATGGATAATCATTTGGCTATAATACTAGTAGTGATTATCAACATTATTAATTCTTGCAGCAATCATCACGCAATATTTGCTACTACAGCAGGTACAAATGTCTCGGCAAACAACAACTTGTTCTAATTGAAGAAACGGTCAGTTAGAGCAAGAACAAGCAATTAGACGCCATTGAACAAGCACTTCTTTTTGCTAACGGCTCTTGATCTTTTCTCCTCTTATTAGATATTTTCGTGTTCGAAAACTCACTTGCTTTTGCAATACTTGTCAGTTATGTTCTGTATATAGTAAATATGAGAAATATTTGTTTCACTCTGTTAGGTGTTGTTTAGAATACAACACAGAAAAACAGATATTTATTTTTGTGGACGGAGGGATCTTGCAGCTCGTTCGATGTTAATAACACTTCTCTTCTGGAGTACAACTTTTATTTTAACTTTCAATGTCCCTTTCAATAACAACGTTATGAAGCGTGTGTGATGTGATAATCAAAACATAATAAACATAACCTTATTTTCTACAATTGGCGGGAAAGTTAAATTGTAATCTCAACACCCCTCCTCAATTTAACAATTTCACATTCAATACATTTAAAATAAATACAAATTAGAGTAATCCCAACGAGCGCCTCAACGTGATGAATCTGGCAGCTGGCAGGGCTTTGGTAAAGATGTCTGCTATCTGGTTTTCTGAACAGACATACTCGGCAGTAATCATTCTTCGGCGATGAAGTTCACGCACAAAGTTATACTTAACATTGACGTGCCTTAAACGACGGTGTTCCCACTTTTGTAGTAGTCGTATGCATGATTGATTATCCTCGAATACACAAATCGGTAGGTTGACTGGAACTCGAAGATCATCCATCAAATATTTTAACCACAGCAACTCGGCAGCGGCTGTTGCCAGAGATACATACTCTGCCTCTGTAGAAGACAAGGCAACACTATTCTGTTTCTTCGTAGCCCAACAGACAGTATTCCCATAAACTTGTAGTAGATAACCAGAGGTAGATTTTGAATCTTCTCTTTTGTTCCAGTTAGCGTCAGCGTAGCCGAGAAGAACATCTCGATTGCTCTTCCGATAACATAGTTTCAGATCAATGGTTCCTTTTAGATATCTTAATACTCTCTTCAAATACATCCACAGTTCGTCTGATGGATTACTTTGGTATCTGCTTAGGAAATTTACTGCTGCACTCAAATCCGGTCTTGTTCCTATCATTACATACATTAGACATCCAATTAATTCTCTGCATGGCTTATCCGTTCCTTTTGCCGCCTTGATTTCCAACTTGACTTCCATTGGTGTTTTGACTGGATTGCAATCTTGCATATTGAATCGTTTTAACAAACTCTTCAGATAGGATGATTGACTCAAATATGTTTCTCCTTCATTCCTTGAAATCTCGATTCCCAGAAATGATTGTGGTTCTCCTAATTCCTTGATTTTAAACTTCTGCTTCAATTTTGCCTTTAATTCTTCGATTTTTCCTTTATTATTTCCAGCAATCAGAATATCGTCTACGTAAAGCACAAGGTAGACGACAATATCATTTGATATTAGAACATAGAGACATTTATCTGCTTTAGACTGAGTGTATCCAATAGAGATAAGAAATGAGTGTATTTCTTCATTTCATGCTCGTGGCGCCTGTTTCAGACCATATAGAGCCTTCAGCAATTTGCAGACCTTACCAGGTGAGCCTTCCACACCTTCAGGTATAGGCATGTATATTTCCTCTTTGAGTTTTCCATGAAGAAATGCATTGGCGACATCCATTTGCTCTAGAGTCAATTCAAGTTCGTTTGCTACAGCCAGCAATATCCGAACTGTTGTCACGCGAGCCACTGGTGCATACGTATCTTGGTAGTCAAATCCTTTCTTCTGTGCACATCCTTTAATCACAAGTCTCGCCTTGTATCTTTCAACATCTTCGTCTTTATTCTTCTTCAATTTGAATACCCACTTACTGGCGATTGCTTTCCTTCCAGGGGGCAGTTCAGTATAGATCCAAGTCTTGTTTTCCTTTATCGAGTTGAGTTCTTCTTCTACAGCCCGATACCAATGTTCCTTATCTTCACGTATCGCAATGTCCTTGTAGCCTTCCGGTACATCATCTACATAGGATTCAGCATTTAATGCAAGTACAGCATAATCTTCTAGGTATTTCGGAGTGGTTTTCTTCCTGGTAGAGCGACGTAGAGTTTCCTGTTCTTGAATTTCGTTCCCTAGTTCCTCTTCATCACTGGTCAACTCCGGTATTGGTAATCTTTCATGATCTTCGTCTATGAGTACTTCATTTGTATCTTCATGTTTCTTCTCTAGTGATTTCTGTACATGTTGTGGTATCCATTCTTCACTTGATATGCTTTCAAAGTCAAACCTTCCTTCATAGAAAACGACATTCTTTCCTGTGATTATCTTTCCTTCTTCCGGACACCAAAGTCTATAGCCATTTGTACAGTAACCCGTGAAATAGCACTTCAAGGACTTGCTGTTAAACTTCCCAGTCCTTAATTCTTTTGGTACTAATAAGTAAGCTACACAGCCAAATACTTTTAGCTTACTTAAATTGGGCTTCTCATTGTACCACATAAACGCAGGAACCTTTCCTCCCAAAGCGGATGTTGGACTTCGATTAATTAGGTACACGGCAGTGCGAACAGCTTCTGACCAGAACATCTTATTTAATTTACATTGAAGTATCAGACAGCGAGCCTTTTCAATAATGGTTCTATTCATCCGTTCAGAGACTCCATTCTGTTGAGGAGTGTATCTGATCGTGAACTCAAATTGTATTCCTTGTTCTTCAAAAAATTCTTTCATGTCGTTAGACATATATTCACGCCCATTGTCACAACGAAATCTACTAATCTTCAGATTAAAATGAGCAGTAGCCATGGCTTGGTACATCTTCACGTAACGAGTAACTTCAGACTTTGATTCCAGCGCGTATGCCACTGTGAAGTGAGTGAAGTCATCGATGAATGTTAGCACGTATCTTTTTCCATCAAATGATTCTGGTGATATTGGTCCACATAGGTCACTATGAATCAACTCAAGGGGTCTATTTGCACGTTTCCTTTTGTGGTTGTACGTCAATTGTGTTTGTTTCCCTTCCACATATTCTGAGCACCGTTCCGATGGGACAGTAGACGTGTCAAACTCCATACCATCAACCTGTGACTGAAGGCTTTTAATACTCTCATAGCTCAGATGACCTAACCTTTTGTGCCAGACCTTTGCGTTATTTTCAGTTGAAGCAGCTGATAAAGCTTTGCATTGCAGAAAATTCAAAACATATAACTGAGTTTCATTCCTCCTCGCGACAGCAATGGTTTCATCTCCTCTTTTAATTAAACCTTGAGAATTTTCAAAAATAATACCAAAGACAAATGCGGTTACAAAACGCATTTGTCTTTGATAATACGTAGGCCGTTCGTTTCCAATTTTCTAACTGAGAGCAAATTTTGAGAGAGTCTAGGCACTGATAAAACATCTTTGATTGTTATTTTATTCATTTTTCCATTTACCGTACTGGTGACTTTAATTTCCCCTTTAACTTTAGCTTCAAGGTAAGTGACTGTTTTAGCGACTTTGATTTTAATAGGTTTTTCCAGTGTCTTTACGTTGCTGAGAGATATGTTGCTGTTGACTAAATGTTCTGTTGCTCCAGAATCCAAAAACCAGTTGATGTTCTCCGTTGACTGATCTCCACATGATGTTTCGAAACAAAAACCATCTTCTTCCTTAACATCAGCCACGTTTGCTGACTTATTGTTTCCTGAGTTCTTGTTTGGTAGCTTAACTCTGCATGTAGCCCTTTTGTGTCCTGGTTTTCCACATCGATGACAGGTAAAGTTGAATGAATTCCCTGAAGTTCCACTATTTCCTGTTTTACCAGCGTCTGTTGAATCTTTTCTTTTCCCTTGATATTGATGACTCTGGAAAGCTGTACTTTCTATTTTGGTTTTCCCGGCGACTCCCTTTCGCTTAGATTCTTCGTCCATCAGCCTGTTCTTCACGAAGCTCAGCGACAAGTCCTTCATTGAAAGAGTCTCTATTGCAGTAACCACTACATCATAATCTGCAGGCATCGTTAGTAGTAGGTGACACACAATATCGGATTCCTCAACGGTAGCTCCAGTCGAACGTAGATCTCTGATCAATTTATCAAATCTTAGAAAATGATCAACTAACTTGCCATTTGTTACACTAAATTTCATGGTTAACAATTGTTTTCTTAATAGAAGCTGACTGGCAATTCCCTTTCTTTCGAACGTGTTGCTTAGTGATGACCATAAATCAAAGGAGGTGGCCTTATCTTTTGCATATTCCAGATGACTGTCGGCGATTCGTTGAATGAGATGAGATTTACATTTCCGATCACCTTTTGCTAATTCCGCCAATTGAGCTTCCTTTTCCACGCGTTGTTCATTCGTGTCCGTTGTCAGAAGTTCCACTTTTGTGGGATAGGGTGCTTCCACAAAAGATAACAGATCTAATTCCTCCAGAAGTGTTTCCATCCTGAATTTCCAGTTATTAAAGTTGGTTCCATCGAATAATGGGATTCGATATTTTTCAGCGTCGGTTGCCATCTCGAACTTTGAGGTTAGTATTCCACGAGCCAATTAATTTAACAAAGGTTTCCGTTTTTAAACCAATCTGGGCCCATAACCTGTGGACGGAGGGATCTTGCAGCTCGTTCGATGTTAATAACACTTCTCTTCTGGAGTACAACTTTTATTTTAACTTTCAACGTCCCTTTCAATAACAACGTTATGAAGCGTGTGTGATGTGATAATCAAAACATAATAAACATAACCTTATTTTCTACAATTGGCGGAAAGTTAAATTGTAATCTCAACAATTTTACTTACCTTTGAGAACTTTATTAACTTACCTTATGGTAGAACTTCATAGATGATACTCAATACTTCAGTTAAAAAGCTCGAAATGGTTTTGTGTGGTACTAGAAACATGTATGTATGGTTTGAAGAAGTCTCCATTTGCAGACGAAAGTAAACTCAAGTTTAGTTACATATGGAATGTTTATCTCAAAGGTATATCTCTTTTTCTAATGATCGGTAAAACTAATTTCAACAACTTTGTAAATTTTGGAAGAGAAAATCTGAATACGTTCGTATAGTATAGGTACAGGGTTGACTATCAGAAAAAATTAATTTCCTGGCAGTATTCAGTTAACATCAACAGCTATAGATTGAGACTATTACCGATCTTACTATTGATTGTATCGTTATCGAGTATCGTTTTCGAGCTGTTATTATCCATGAACATAAAATAATACGGAAAAAGTTGAATGAAAAGTTGAAATGAATAAAGTACTTACGCGATGGTGACCGCAAGCACGACGAAGGCGGCCAAAAGAGACCAAGCCACAAGGTAAAGTACTAAACTATTTGAAGAAATGAAGAGGGTTTCGAAAGCTTTATTCACATCTCCCTCAAGATGATCTCACCTAACCCACCTATTATATAAGGATAAAATTACCTCGGAAGCACTAAAAATTACTGGCAACGCCAACGGACTCCCGAACAAGAACAAACTGAAACAGTTTTTGAAAGAACACAACCTCGATATCGCAATAATTTAGGAAATATGGCTAAAGTAGAAGGACGATTTGAAAATCAGAAACTATTACAAGAAATAGACAGGAAGGGTATATTCAGAAGAGAGGAGCGATGGCGCAGAAGAACTCAAGAGGAAGATTCGGCTTCAAAACAAGGAGAAGAGAAGATATGGGATAAATTCCGAACCAGAAATAAGAAGACCCATCAATGTACTCAACAAGGAAATCAGAATGGGTCTACAAGAGCAATTCTACAATTCTTAGAGGGCATAGAAGAGGACTAAGGCGCACACTGGAGACTGATGCGAAAAATGAAAAGAAGGAATCCAAATAACACAGGACTAATACTGCGGAATGATAGACTGAAATATCAGACGGTGTAAAAAAAACGAAGGCATTCACGGACACAATATGGAAACAATTTACACGCATTCCTGGCGTATTAAGCGTAATATGCACGTCGGGAGAAGAATCTGCAATTTAATCACAATTTTACAAATAATCATTAAATATTAAATCGAATTATAAGTGTTTAACAAACTGTCGTGATAGTGATAGTAAAATGCAGTAATTATTATTCTGTGTTTTAAAATTATCATTAAATTGCCAAATTACCACGTACAAGGGCTTAACTTAACTCTTGAGTCAGACCGCGTTGGAGCCCTAACAAAAAATGTTGAGATCATTGGAACTAGGTGAATGTCCTAGTAGTCTAGTCCATTAAGCAAAAAAAAAATGTGACAGTCGCGGGACTGACCGACAAAAGTGACTACTTCTTACGGCGATTCTTTTCAATTAAAACATCATTTTCAGTAGCATCCCATTTTAAATGTAAAACTATTGGCTTATGATAACTAAAGTATGAAATAAAAACTTTTAAATAAAAATTTATCTAGATATCTTGTAAAAACAGCGTCAATTATTGTTTCATATCTTGTTGTGCTTATTTTATTAGCATTAGACATTTTTAATAGAAACTTACCTTTTTAAACGTCAATTAATGGTTTTGATGATTTTTCAGCAAAATTGGTATTGAAGTCTCCACTCAAAAACATTGGCATTTCATGCCAGTTTTGACCAAGTATTCTGGAACCTTCTTCGTTATAAATTAATAAATTTCTGTGTATAAATGGGATAATTTCTTGCAGAGTATTTATCGGTGAAATATAAATAGCGATTATTAACGCTGTTTGTCCACTCTCATTATTACAATGAGATATACATATTTCTCCTATTTCACTAACATGTACACTCAAAGTAGGAGTATTTCTTAAACGTATGTCCATATATGAACTTACAGTATGCGTTGTGTCTTGTGCATTATGATAGGTAGCCACTCCAGCAGCTTAAACTTTTTGTCTTTTAAAACTGGAAATACAATTGAAGTTGGTAATATCTATAAGTTCTTCATTGCTCATATGAGTTTCTGTTAATATTAAAACTGTTCAATTATTAACAATATTGGCACTAACCTTTGAAAATTGAATGAAAATATTGATAAACCCGATCTGGTGGAAATAAAATCTAATAATGTTTTACCTATTGTTATGAGTGGATTTAATGAGAGTCTTTTAAATTCCTCTTGCAATGATTTTACTGATGTTAAAAGCCTCATACCATGAAAAAATATATTGCTATTACCTTTTGAAACTATATTTAAGAACAAACTATATTTATTCAAGAACAACAGTTCTTATATTTAATCCTTCTATTCTGGTAACCCTAGATAAACCAACATATGCTAATTCCAAAGTATGTCTTTTTCTTTTGTCATAGTCATAAACTATCTCATCAAAAGTACCTCCTTGGGATTTATGAATTGACATTGCACATACACATACTAATGGAAAATGTTTCTTTTTGCATTTATTGTTTTGTTATTGAGTGGTATGTTAAAATGTAAGGTCAAAATATTTTAATCAGGTCCTGCGCTTTCCGTTCCATGTAATAGCTGTACCGTGAAGCATGACAGATGAAGTTAATGTAATCGAGTCGAGATCGTTGAGATCCTCCTCCTTTTGTTAGTAAAGGCCCCCATTCATCTGTGCCCATTCACTGGGCGATTTTGCAGCAACCAAGTTGATCAATAAAATTGCTTCTAAATTTCTTGGAAATTGGGTTGGTTCAGAACTGGCCATTTATTAGGCGATATTCAAGCAATTTGGTTGTCAATTAATCTTTATGGAAATTAATTTCAATTGCTATTTGTTTAGTAGAGGGCTGTATAGTAGTGGTTATAAAAACCACTGAAAATAATATACTCTTACAAAACACCTAGAAAGTACAAAATATACGCGCAAATCGAGAATTTCCGACACTCTCCTGTTCACGTACTAAATTAAAAATAGTTCAACAACCCGGTTGCCGACGTCTACTGATTGGGCGATCCTCGTGCAACCTCTTTAAATTGCTGGCAATCGCGACCCGATTCACCTTCCGCTCTGTAAATCAAAAGATTGCTTGGCAACCACAATATCGCTTTCAATTTGATTGAAATGACGCATTAACCTGGAGATCTTTCGGCAATTTGATCGAAAGCGACTAGATCGCTCGATCGGATTGCTCGTTTATCGTCCAGTGAATGGGGGCCTTAATAGAGCGAACAGTAAAATACGAACAATTCTCATCCTGTTATCCACGAACCTCCGCGTTGATCTTTAACAGGTTCTGGGTCCAGTAAACGCGAGTTCAACAGCAAGAGAACAGTACAGACAGTTGTGTGTCGAGATCGCGGAGATCGTCTAATTGTCGCTTTCAAGATGGCCGGTTTCCAGTTGAACGTGCCGCGATTGAAAGGTCGTGAAAATTATGACGAGTGGGCGTTTGCAGCGCAAAATTTCTTAATTCTTGAGGGACTGCAGCATTGCATACAAGAGCGAGAAGCGCAGGATGTAAACACGTCGGAATCGACGACTGGTACAGAAACGGACGCACAAAAGGAAGTTCGTATAGCGAAGGAAAAACTCGAAGATGAAAAAGCCAAGGCCAAGTTAGTGTTAACGATTGATTCCAAGCTTTATGTGCACATCAAAAGTGCAAAAACCGCCGTTGAACTGTGGAAACAGTTGAAACAGATGTTTGATGACAGTGGGTTTACTAGAAGGATCAGTTTGTTAAGGACACTGATTTCTACAAGGTTAGAAAGTTGCGATTCGATGAATCAGTATATAAACCAAATTGTAGAAACGAGCCAAAGACTCAGAGGCACCGGCTTCAACATTGACGAAGAATGGACAGGGTCCATACTGTTGGCAGGTCTACCGGAGAAATTCATGCCCATGATTATGGCTATAGAGCACTCTGGGATAGCCATAACCACAGACGCCATCAAGAGCAAATTGCTTGACATGGAAAGTGAAGTAAAAGTGGGGGGTGGTGCTTTTTATGCAAAAAAGAAGACTGGTAAGACTGAGAAAGACCTAAAGAAGATACAATGCTTTGGATGCAAAGAATTTGGCCATTACAAATCAAAATGTCCAAAATCCAAGAAGTCAAATGATCGGAAGAACGAAACAAAATCAGAAGGTGCTTTTAGTGCAGTATTTCTTAGCGGAGAGTACAGAAAAACCGACTGGTACATTGACAGCGGCGCTAGTGTTCACCTAGTTGGAGATCAAAACCTGATCTTCAAGGAGAAAGCAGTTTCCGACACGAGAGAGATCATGGTGGCGAACAAGACAGCAGTTTCTGTAGCTGGATGTGGCGACGTCAGAATTGCAACAGTTGTTGAAGACAAGGTGCACAACATCGTAGTACAGAACGCACTCTACGTTCCAGACATCACAACCAATCTGTTATCGGTAAGTCAGCTGATCAAAAATGGAAACAGAGTCGACTTCGGGAAACAGCGTTGCAAGATTTATAATACAAATGGTAAACTGGTTGCAACTGCTAACTTAGTCGATGGTGCCTATAAGCTGAACTTGCAGTCAGAGTCAGGGAGCTGTTTAATGGCAAGCAGAGTATGCAGCGCGGAAACGTGGCACAGGAGGTTGGGGCATCTAAACAGCGCAGACCTACAGAAAATGAAAAACGGAACTGTAGATGGTTTAAAGTGTTCCGACAAGATTGACATTGGCAAGTATAACTGTGAAACGTGTTGTGAAGGAAAGCAACACAGACTACCATTTCCAAAAGATGGAAAAAGAGCAGACAATGTTCTAGACATTATTCACTGTGACTTGTGTGGTCCGATGGAAAACAAGTCAATTGGAGGCTCAAGATACTTCTTGACATTCGAAGATGACCATTCGAGGTATGTGTTTGTTTATTTTCTGAAAACGAAAGACGAGGTTACATAATGTTTTAGAAACTTTAAAAGTCTAGTCGAAAATCAGAAAAATAAGAAGATTAAAGTTCTCGGAAGTGACAATGGGGGAGAATTTGTCAATCAAGAACTTGGAAGCATTTTAAAAACAAACGGAATCATTCATCAAAGAACAAATGCATACACTCCACAACAAAATGGCGTTTCTGAGAGACTGAACCGAACGATAGTAGAAAAAGCAAAATGTCTACTATTCGATGCTGATCTGGAAAAATGCTTCTGGGCAGAGGCCGTTCATACGGCAGTATATTTAAGAAATAGATCTCCAGCATCGCAGTTCAATAATAAGACTCCGTTCGAGATTTGGCACGAGCAGAAACCGAATGTTGATCATCTCAGAATTTTTGGCAGCACAGCAATGGTGCATGTACCCAAGGAGAAACGATTAAAGTGGGACAAGAAGGCCGAAAAGAAGATTCTGGTGGGCTACAGTGAGAGTATTAAAGGATACAGATTGTATGATTTCAAGAATCATTCCATCAGTGTAAGCAGAGATATCATTATTTTTGAAGGTATCAAAAGCAATGTCACAAGTGAAAGCGACAACAAGGAAACTGAAGTTTCAGAAGAGGTCCTAGTTTCAGTGGGGGAAACTTTAGACATCGTGGAGTACGACAGCAGTGAAGACTTTGAGGTCAAAGTCACTCCAAATCAGGAAGATCAACCAAGAAGATCCCAGAGAAAACCACAACCAAAGCAGATGGATGACTACGTGACATATCTGTGTGCTGCGAGCGCAGATGATCCAGTAACTGTATCTGAAGCGATGTCTCGACCAGATGCAGAGAAATGGAAGCGAGCTATGGCGGAAGAAATTAGTTCATTCGAAGAGAACTATGCCTGGGAATTGGTACCAGCTGAAGACGTGTCGCACAATAGTGTAGTGAAGTGCAAATGGGTATTCAAGCGCAAGATTGATAGTGAGAACCATGTTCGTTATAGAGCTAGACTGGTGGCAAAAGGTTTCACGCAGAAATATGGCGTTGACTTTCACGAAACCTTTAGTCCAGTAGTCAGGCATTCGACATTAAGAATGTTAATCGCATTATCAGTAAATCTAAAATTAGAAATTACACATTTGGATGTAACTACAGCTTTTCTCAATGGCAGCTTGTGCGAACAGGTTTTTATGAAACAACCAGAAGGGTTTGTTGTTCATGGTCAAGAAAACAAAGTTTTGAAGTTGCATAAAGCAGTTTATGGGCTTAAGCAATCAAGTAGAGTATGGTATCAGAGGGTTGAAATTATTTTGTTAAGTTTGGGCTATCAAAAATCAAAATATGAACCATGTCTTTTTCAGAAAAGAAATAACGGTGGGTTGACTGCCATTGCCCTTTATGTTGATGACTTTTTTATTTTTTCGGATAATGAAAAAGAAACCAAAATTTTGAAATGTAAATTAAGTTCAGAATTCAGAATCAAAGATTTAGGACAGGCAAAACAATGTCTTGGGACGAGAATTTCAATAGAAAAGGATAGCCATATTACTTTGGATCAGGAACAATACATAGGTAGTTTGTTGCACAAATTTAACATGGCTGATTGTAAAGCTGTGGCTACGCCAATGGAGCCAGGTCTGAAATTAGAGAAAGTAGAAAAAGGTCCTGATAGGGATTTTTCAGTGCCATATCAAGAATTAATTGGTAGTTTGATGTATTTGTCAGTTATGACAAGACCGGACATTTCTTATGCGGTCAGTTACCGCAGTCAATTTAATAACAGTTATGATGAAACGCACTGGAAAGCTGCTAAACGGATCTTGAGATACTTACAGGGTACTAAAACGTATCGCCTAAAATTTGAAAAAAGTAAAGTTTTTGAACTTGTAGGATATGTAGACGCAGACTGGGCGAGTAACTCAATTGACAGAAAATCTTATACAGGTTTTTGTTTTACCTTGTCTGGTAGTATCATTTCTTGGGGTAGTTCGAAACAGAAAACAGTAGCGTTGTCTAGTACAGAGGCAGAATATATGGGACTTGCAGAAGGAGCAAAAGAAGCAATTTATTTAAGAAATTTGTTTATGGAGATTACAGGGAATAATACAGGTAGCATAAAATTGTATAATGATAATCAGGGAGCTCAGAAACTTGCTGAAAACCCAGTATTCCATAAAAGGTCTAAACACATTGATATTAGACATCATTTTGTTAGGGATGTTGTGGCAAATAAAACAATTACCTTGAAGTACTTAAATACTGAAGATATGCCTGCTGACATTTTTACAAAGAGTTTGTCTAGTATCAAGCATTTAAAATTTACCAAGAGTCTAGGTTTAGATAAGATGTAATTAAAATATTGTAACCTACTTCTTCTTCTTCCAAATATGGGTTTAGACCAGAGGTCGATACCCAGAACCGATAGCCTCCCACGTAGGCTATCCTTTATACTTTAAATCCTTCAATTTACTAGCTTACTATTATTTAGTAACATAGATAATTTATTAACAATTGGCCTATAATCTCGTGTGTATGAGCCGACGACAACTGTAAGGACGAAATATTATATGTACTATTGAATTTTTTATAGTTCAATGTTATAAACTCTTTACTCAAAACCAAATCCAGGTAAACATCTTACTTTAGTTTCACGATTCTAGGTGATCCTCAGAACCACCATTAATACAGGCTTGTTATATCAGATCGATAGGTTATTAATACAGATATGTTTATATATATCGTTATATAGTTCTAAATTCCCCTCGCCTTAGAATTGTTAACAACGAGAATGGTAATTGCTGTACATTCTTTTTTAGACTTTTATTTAAGGTTTCATTATCGTTTAAAGGGCATTCCAACAGAATATGTGTTAGCGATCCCACCAAACCACATCTACATAAGGGGTCGTCCCTCATTCCAATACTGAACATATGTAGATAGCTTTTTGTATGCCCTGATAACAATCGATTCAGGATACCAATTTTGTTCCTGCGTGGGTCTGTGATTGTCTTGAACCATGGAGTCAACGGGAAGGATTCCCATATCTTTCCTAGAAAAGTATTGGATTCGGTTACCTTAAGGTACCATGACTCATTGAATTCTTTTAATATGAATTTTCTCATGTGTGGAGATATATCCTCCGGGGAGGGTAGGAAATTTCCAGGATGAGTAAGGTTACATCCTACTTTGGCCAATTTATCGACCATTTCATTACCAGGAAAACCACTGTGACCCGGGATCCAAGCAATCAGAATCGACCTATTATAGTTCGAAATTTGTTCAAGGATTAGTCTTCTCACTTCCAAGGCTAAATATGTTAGGGGTATCTTATTTCTGGGGTTTAAGTTGATTTTATGAATTGCACTTTGAGAATCAGTAAATATAATGAAACGCCGTAAATTATTTTCAATCGCTAACTGTATCGCTCTATGTATCGCAATTAGCTCCGCCGAACATATTTGAAATAGATCGTGAATCCTTGAACAAAACTTGATGTTTAGGCTAGGGATAGTGATTCCTATTCCTAACCTCCCTGTAGGTTGTTTTGATGCGTCTGAGAATATATGGGTGTGGTGGGGATAGTTATTGTTAAAATAATTTGAGAATTTGATGGTTTCGTTAATTTGTAATTTATTGTAATCCGGAATTATGCAAAGTATTTTTCTCAGGGAACATTGTAAATCAAAGTAAAAAACAGGCATGATAGGTAGCGGTTTACAATCAGGATATAGATTGATGAATTTAAGGTAGGTTTCTTCGATTAAGCTAGGAATGGTAACGGGCTCCCCCCCAGGTTCCGAACGACTCTTATCAGCAATGGCTAATTGAGATAGTGTGGATGATCCAATGTATGCGGATTTAGTAATAAATTTAGAGGTAAGGAGTCTCCGTCTGGTTAGTAGGTCGGGGATTCCCCCTAGCGCTTGCAAAGAATGTATAGGGGTCGACTTCAAACAACCGGTTATCAACCTAAGCGCTTTATTTTGTATTGTTTCTAGCTTTCTAAAAAGTGCTATGTTGTGCACATCGAAAAGAGGACTTCCGTAGTCTAAATGCGATCGAATGATACCTTTATATAGTGTGGATAGCGTCTGAGGGTCTGCCCCCCAGGATGAACCAACCACAGCCCTTAATACGTTTAATCTTTTCAGACATTTCTGTTCTATATAATTAAAATGTGAATTCCATTTGAGGTTAAAGGAGAACTTGATCCCCAGATATTGATATTCCTCGGTTTGCGCTAAGCTTCGGTTGTTTAGGATTAGTGACGGATAGGGGTTTCTATTTCTACCTTTTCTGAACAGTATGTATTTAGATTTGTCAATCGAGATTTTAAAATTCAAATCCTCTACTTTCCTATGGAAATCAACCAAAAACATGTTCATCTGCGAGAACATGTCTTTGATACATGCACCTTGTATATAAAGTGTTAGGTCATCCGCATATTGTATTAACTTTACGTTACTATTCTGAAAGGTATGTAGAGAGGCCGTATAAATGTTGAAAAGTAAGGGGCTCAGGGGGGAGCCTTGGGGTAGCCCCCTCAAAGAGTTAACTGGTCCCACGAGAGACTCTGACGATGAGCTATTGATGAATAGGTTTTTTTTCCCAGAAAAGATTACAGATGGTGTTTACGAGTTCTGGAGGGATTCCTAATTCTAGTAGTTTATTTAGCAATATATCAATTCTTACATGGTCGTATGCCGCTTTTAGATCAATAAATACCACTAAGGTATACATAGTTTGACGAAAACCTACTTTAATGATATGATATAGGTATGCTAGTGCATCCATACAGCTTTTCCCTCTCCTGGAGCCTATTTGCAATTGTGGCAATAGCTTCCTGTTTTCTACGAACCATTCCAGCCTGAGTTTTATTAAGGATTGAAAGATTTTTGATAGACAGGATGTGAGTGCGATTGGTCTGTAATTGCTGTACACCATGGGATCTTTGAATGGTTTTAATAACGGGTGAATAATAATCGCTTTCCAGCTGGGCGGTATCGCTTTACCCCCAAGAAATTGATTAAACAATTTTAGAAGTAGTTTTTTAGCGATTGAAGGTAAATTATATATCATAGAGTATGTGACTTGATCGTTACCTGGTGCCGTATCCTTATTTTTTGATGAAATACAATGAATGAGTTCATACATTTGGAAGTCCTTTATATTACCCACATGTATTGATTTTATCTTATTTGATTTCTCATTACTTCCTGCAAGATTCTGTATAATATCATTTGCGATGCTTTCCGGGGGTAATCTTTTAGAATGGGTGACTGAGAGGGCGAAAGAGAATTTCCTTATGATTTTCCAAATGTACGTCATGGGTGACTCTCTGGTGAGGGTATTGCAAAATGCATGAAATTTTGTGCCTTTTTTTGTTTTAAAGACTTTTCTGATCCGCGCTTGCACATTCTTGAGTTCTAAGAAATTGTATAATGAGGGGTTATTAAAATATTGGCTTATGGCCCTTTTCCTTTCTTTGATAATATCCGAACATTCATCATCCCACCATGGGGCCCGTTTGTGTGACTTGAACGTTTTCTCACTAAATATTGGTACGCTGTTATCCCTAGCTGTCCCCATACATTCCACTAACTGTTTATAGTCCATATTTAAGTTCTCTCGTACCTCTCTTTCAATATGATTTGAGTATTTACCCCAATTGGCCTTTTTATAGTTAAACTTATGTCCCATCCCGTTTGTTCCTACAGGGGAACCTGATCTATGAAAGGTGCATAAAGTAGGAAGATGATCACTGATTTTGTACTCCTGTAGTACATTGTGCTCACATTTGGTGGCTATGTCCTTAGAAGTGATTGTAAGATCTAGCACCGATTTGATTAAGGGGTAACCTATCCTTGTTTCCCTACCATCATTCAGAGTGACAAGGTCTAGTTCCTCCAGGCACTGAGATAAGATTCGACCATTGTAATTTGTTTTATATGATCCCCAAATTGGGTGGTGTGCATTAATGTCGCCGACAATTATTACTGGAGAGACAATGGAGGATAACAACTGCCTCCAGTCTTCAAGCTCCATATGTGTCTGGGTGGAATTATATATGTTAATTACATTTATCTTCAAATGTTCAATGAAGAACCCGTGTGCTTGAGTGTACGGGGATAACATGGAAGTATCCAGTCTGATTGGGAAATGACTGATCGCGTTATGGATAAAAGTAACAATACCACCGTACCCATCATGCCTGTCGCATCTATACGGGATATAGCTATTTAAGTATAAATTGTCTTGGGGTTTTAGGTGTGACTCATTAATACATACAATATCGGGATGTTGATCTGCTACAATTTCCCTGAGAAAGAGATGATTATACTTTAAACCATTAATATTCCATTGTAAAATTTTTAGCGCCATCAATATGCGGTGTGTATATAGCCTCTATATATGAAAGAGTTTTGTGGCACGTTTCCTCTACAGATAGGTTGGGATCGCCTAGTATATTGAGGAGGTTGGTAACCAAGGGACCAACCTCCCCCCCCTGGGAAAGGTTGTGTCCCTGATGTTGACGGTGGAACCGCCTGGACATTATGGCGATTCATAGGGTGTGGGTATGTAATACCCACGTTATTATTTTGATTTTTGTCAGGTTGTTCCACTTCTGTGGATTTTCTTTTTTTACTTTCGCCTACAGTCGAGGCCATTGCATAAGTATTGTAACCTAGTGGGGGTGTTAAAATGTAAGATCAAAATATTTTAATCAGGCCCTGCGCTTTCCGTTCCATGTAATAGCTGTACCGTGAAGCATGACAGATGAAGTTAATGTAATCGAGTCGAGATCGTTGAGATCCTCCTCCTTCTGTTAGTAATAAAGCGAACAGGCGAACAGTAAAATACGAACAATTCTCTTCCTGTTATCCACGAACCTCCGCGTTGATCTTTAACATGGTATTGTTGATGTTCTTGTAAATATTGGAACTGCATTTGAATTGATGTTATGATCTCTCATAAACCTTTTCCATTTATTTCGTAATTTTCTTCCAACTTTTTCAGGAAATATCCTGAAAATATATACATACATGAAATATCCAAATTATTGTAATTTCTCCATCATCATTTTGATCGACTTGACACAATTTACCAATAGTACCGTTAGCTAAGCCACCTGATTTTCAGCCTACTGTTTTCGATTCTCCCACTGCCCATCATCTAAGCTTCTTGCACTCGTGGCAAGAACTCAAGCAACTCCCTCGTGCTAAGGTTTTTTGGGCGCGCTCTTTTTTTTTTCTGGTGATGTGGCATCCAATGCATGTTTGCTTAGGCAATCAGTTGTTATTCATATGTTGCACATGGCCATACCAGATAACTTGTTTTCTTTCAGTGTCAGATTCAATTTTCAACAAAGTCGCATTTGTTCCCGGATATTTTCATTTCTAACTCTCTCGATTCTTGATATTCTAATAAGTTAAAAACTTGTGCAGATCGGTCGCGTTTTCTGATATCACCTCTCCTACTATTGGATACGCGAGAATCTAACTGATCTTCTAAGTGCATCCATTTCGGTTGCTTCTACTATTCTTTCATGTTTTTCCGTCATTCGTCAAGTTTCTTAACCCTATAATACAACGTGTTTCAAAATGATTGTCATCTAGTCGGCTGTGGAATTCCCATGTAAAATAAAAAACCCGCCTTGCGAAAATAGGAGTTTCTACTAGCTATAGGTACATAACCTCAAAATAACCTACTTAACCTCTTTTAACTTCTGGTTTTTCTCTGTAAAAAGAAAACGAATTCTGAGTATTTGTCTATTTGTAGTATTTGTTTTGCCGTTAAGGCAAAAACGTTAAAAGGGCCGTTAGTTACCAGCAGTACCTACTGATTGCCAGTTTTACAATAAATATTCGAAGTAACACTTGTGTCAGAATTAGATAGGTTCAAATCAATAGAGCGCGGCACATCAAAAATTACATGCACAGAAATTCCAACGCCAACTAGATGACAATCATTTTGAAACACGTTGTATTTTGCTTTTAATTGGAGTGTTATGTGTATATATAATATTTTCTACGTTTCGTTGTATTTTTACTCCAGAGGATTCAGTTCAGACAGTTAGTTGCTCTTCATGCCTATATCACTCTTGTTCTTATTTCTATGTTGTCTAAACCTGTTTTGTCCAATGTAACC
Source organism: Cryptocephalus moraei (assembly GCA_946251905.1). Classification (NCBI taxonomy): domain Eukaryota; kingdom Metazoa; phylum Arthropoda; class Insecta; order Coleoptera; family Chrysomelidae; genus Cryptocephalus; species Cryptocephalus moraei. The sequence goes on from OX276466.1 coordinate 18,427,519, forward strand.
CCTGGGTATGGTATTTATACTCTTCAGAGGTTTCTATTGGTTCTGAGTTTTCCAATTATTGTAGGTTACAACTTTCTCTTCATATGCACAAGTATTTGGTTTTTCAACATTCATCGTTAGTCCACAATCTTCATAGGTTTCTTTTAGTTTCTGTGCCATATATTCTATGTCTTCTTTATCCTTCAGTAGTCCTGATCGTCTGCCAACTGTAGGCTAAATACTGTCCTATCTGTCAAAGATATTCCCATTTTCGAACATTTTTGTTTCCATTTTAGTAAAGCTTTCTTAACATAAATTTTAGGAAGTGTTGGCGATATGCAGCACCCCTGGCGAAGCCCCTTGGTTACGTACGTTTCACATAGAACTCTGTAGACAGTTAATTTCCTATTTTTATTTTTGAGGTGGAATTTTTATAAAAGTTTTTTGTAGCATTTATGAGGGTTTAATTAATGGAAGTGCTTTGCAATGTCTCCCATAGCTTGTTAGTGGGTATATTATCATTTGGTTTTGAGAGATCAATAAATAAAATATGTGTTTCTCAGATAACTGTTAACCTTTTCTCTGTTATCTGCTTCATACAGAATACATTGCCCGTACATGATTTTACTGCTTTAATCCACATTGTTCTACTTCTATAAATTTTATTTTTATTAGGTCTCTCAATATTTTTCCATATAACCTGCTAATTGTACTGTAACTGATATCCCCCTATAATTATTATGACAAGTCAGCTTTGTTGCCATTTTTGTAGATCGACGATAAGTATGCCGCTTTACATTGGCCAGGAACTTCATGACCGTTCAGGCATTTGTTAAAACTGTTTTCAGTTTCTTTGGGCCATTTTTTAATATTTCTGAGTACACTCTTCTGGTCCACATGACTTTCAACTTTTTATTACTTTCTATTATGTCATTGTAATTTTCTTCAAAGGACATATAGATAGGTTCAAGCATTCATTTAGGCGTCTTTGGTATAAATACTTGGTACATTGAAACTTGGTTTCATTGAGAAGACTGTCCAATGTGTATTTCGGATAATTTACGAAACTATTTCCGATTTCACGCTGGTTAGTTTTATTTTTTGTAGTCGTAGTCCATCTTGCAATATACATTTTAGTTCGTAACAAAAGTAATGGCCGGTTCCACATATGGCTCTTCTTTGAATTGAAACGTCCTGTACTTGTAAGTAAGTGTGTTGACTGTTTAATAATGAAATAATCCCGTATTGACTTTAATTCAAATTTAATTTGTGAAGATTTTTTTTTTTCAAAAAATTCTCTTACATTTATTTAGTTTTCTAATTTGTTGTTTCCAGGTATATTTATGAATAAATTTATGCTTGAAGAAACCATTTGTTATTCTGAATTCCTTTTGCGTGCAGAGGTCGATCAATCGTATCCTGTTATCATTTATAGCTTCTTCACCATAGGGCCCGACTACAGTATCATTGAGCTTCTTACCCGTCCGGCTGTTGAAGTTGATGACTTCTCTTGTGTTTCCAATGTTTGACAACACTTCATCAAGCTTTTCAAAAAAAATCATCTTTTTCTGCCACAGGCTCGTCGTCCGATACCTAATGTGTATTTCCAAGTTTTGAGATTCTTCCCCCATAGATGTCTTGCTTTAATGAGTGTTCATCGTGACATGGCGGTGCAACGCGATTCCGAAGAAATTATAAATAAGTTAGCAATAAGACGTAAAAGACTAAATTTAATACTGTAGATTAAAGTTTATGAACATAGATGATATTTTTATTATACATAATTACAGAAAAAAAGCTCTTACTGGCACTTAGAGCTATGCTTTTTTATAGCTTGAAATTACGGTCCACGGACAAAACTAGTTTACCTTTGTGTATTGTTGGACACCCCCCATGTGAAAGCTATAGCTACGTCCCTGGTGTTCACTAATAACAATAATAACCAAAGAATAATATGGAATTATTACAGCTACAGCTACTTTCAATTATCTATATGTTTTTAGATATTATGAGCTATAGTGTTCTTTTTCCTTATTTTTTGTTAATAATTCAGGGATAGAACGGTTTCCAAATTTTTATATTAATTAATAATTGTGTTGTCAAACAGGTTGTGATTAGAGATTAAATAATTACTTTGAAAATGCAACCGCTACGATAACTATTCGAAGGGCGAATTTTATCTGGAGACATTTCTTTTTGCATTTGTATTGCAAACGTAATTTTTTTATTTACATCAATATAGGGTACATAATTTTGATTTAACTCCATTATTTCCCAACCACTTCCTAAGCGTAAAATAGATACAAAGAATCTTAATTGCTAGAGCTAGCCGAGGTTTGGTCTTAACAATTCCTTACAGAAATGAAGAAGCACCAAATAACTTTTTAAAAAGTAAACGTTACAAAGTCCCAATGAAGCAGATAATTTTTACGATTTATCCAGTGCCTAACCCAAATCCCCTTTTCACTTAAACAAAACTTCTTAATAAAGAGAATCTCTCTCCGTGGGACCAAAGAAAACACTTTTCACCAATATAATCAATCCAAAACCGATTTTTGTCGCTAGCAGCAGTAATAATACCGCTATGAACTTTGGATCCAAACCTGCCACTGCTTGCTGTCAATTGCTACAGCCAGCAGAGACCAGCAGCTGGTGTAGCAGCCCCCAGTCCGACCGTCTGACCACTGCTTTAGGAAACTTCCTGCTGTTACACAATTCTACTATTTTGTAGGGTTGTGACATAACCTTATGGTTTGGAACCATCATAACATAACTTTGGGTAGTCCTGTTGTTGTGGGTTGCAGGTGCCGAACGTCTGTATTTCGGGGGCTATAGTCAGTGTCATTAGCATAATCCGAAAAGGTTCAGCCTATATTATTATTTAATCTCGAAATTGTACCAGTTCTAATAGGTTGGTTATTTTTATCATTCATTAGCATCACACTTGGTTATTTTGGAACCATTTTGTCCACGCGACGATTTTTGTACTCGGAATTGGAAAACCCTTAATTTGAGCCGCCACAGACGTTTAAAGATTCATTAGTTATTGCAAAAATGCTAAAAAAACCTTGAAAATGGCCATATTTTATTTATCAAATAACTATTGCAACACCAGTCTTTTTTTTATTAAGATTCTCGAAAACAGTAGCTCTTTCAGCTAGTAGCTTCTAGTTCTTTGTTGGCATACCCTTATTTGAAACGATGAGTATTTACTGCATTAGTACGTTATTTATCTCAGAGCAATTTTTGCGGCAAAAGTTACTGTAATTGGGCAACAATTTTGAGTGATTTCAAAATGCAACATCCGAAGCAGAGTTAATTGGGCACATTTTGAAGAAAAGTAAAAAAATGTTTTATGTATACAATTAGAAGAGTTATTTTTTCGGTAGTCTGGATTAAAACGGATTGCAAGTTATTTAATAAACAAAAAAATTACCATTCTCAGGTTTTTTTTTTAGCATTTTCACAGTAAGTATTGAATAGATTAACATCTATGGCGGCTCAAAATAAAGGTTTTCCAATTGTGTATAATTTTTTATTTGATTGGTAAGTAAGTCAATACCGCAGCTTCTATGCTCGAAAAAGTTTTTTCGTCACTTTCAACCTCTTCCCCCTCTCTCAAAAACTTACCAAAACCTTAAGTGGAGCAACTTAGATTTTCTTCTTTTTCCGCGACCCTCTACACCCCAGTAGTATGCTCGAAGTGCACTCCCCTGAACTTGGCATTTTTGGCTCTATCGATTATTAGACTAGTGGGCATAGTACAAATTTCCGAGAGTTGGTATATTACAAATCTGCAAATACCAATCTGGTACATCCGCTACAACATATTCGCCCTTCACATTTTGACTTGAGGTGAGCTGTATTGTATAAGTGTTATACGGATCTTTTCTATCGAAACGCTTGGTGGGAAACCAACAAGAGCAAAAGAGAAACCAGCAGTAGTTCTTTAGCAAGACAGAGAGAGAAGTTTTGCAAAGTTGCCGGCCGAGCACGCAGTCCAAGTCAACGCGTGTATCGCTTCACACTTTCGGATGTGTGCGGAGCGGATGACTGTAATGTTTCGCGAGCTAGCAACATCGCAAAAGGTCGTTCTCTGTTTCACTAACGAGAAATATATGGCCTTTCTCTCGCACTTATGTTGATCCCACCGTGCGACTCTTTAGAAACGGTCTGTATATATAAATTTTGTTGATGATGTGCATAACGGTACCTCACAATTCTCTATAGCGGTTAGTTGATATAGTGAGATTTTGCTGTATTAACGTGAGTTGCTACTTATTAACATTTAATTTTAGTTTGTTTCCAATTACCTAATAATTCAGTAAGTTCATTATGTAAATTTCAGTTTACTTGAGGAGCACCCCTCAGGTGGTGTTTGATCGCGTCAAGTCGAGGGGTAGACCGGAGGAGTCAGGCATGACATTGGAATACCTGCAAGGTTTACACGAAAGCCATGAAAGGTGGCTAATGACTGACGATGAACGTTTTAATACTGTCCCCGTTTTAACTCTGGACGCCGATAAGGCTCTGAGCGACATTGAGGAGGAATATAAGTTATATCAGGACAAAATAATGGGTGAGTATAGTTTCTCTATATTACTACAGTGTGATTCTAATTGGATAATATATTTGTCAGGTTATGAGAAAATGGGTAGGACATTAATCGAAGATGAAGAGAAGGACCGTGTGAAGAAGAGTTTGGAGTTACAGTTTTAGGACGAATTGAATTCATTATGTCAAAGTGCCTGTTTACCAAAAATAATGTATATTTTATAGTTAATTGGTTACATTTATATTAAATGCCTAATAAAAATAAATAACATAGTATATCGCTGTTCAGAATGCGGAATACAGAACGCAACTGTAAAAATGAACATTGTATGGACAAGAAAAAATTAAATAATTCCACTTTGTCTATTAGAATGGCTAATGGCCCAAATGACCATGATGAAAACCCACTTAACATAATACACATCAGTAATAGGTGAGTTACAAAACAATTAACACATGAAAAATGGACAATAATAAAGAAAGTAAAATCTCTGCCGCCGCAAGAAATATGATCATGAAAAAAATGGGAAACCCGAACTAACACCAGAACTCAAATGAAGAAAGAGAAATATGAAAGATGGCCAGAATACTGAAAAACAATAAAGAGACCATAGAGGTCATCACTGAAAAGAGTAAAGCACCAAACATATTCAGGAAGAGAATAAACCAATTGATTTATAACCCAATTGGGTCACTAGATTACTAGATACTTCCCAACCACCGTGATATAAAAAATTTTTTTGGTTAAGGGTGGCTATGGAATGTAAAATGGCTGTCTTAGCTTAAATCATCTTTTTGAAATAATTCTGCGTGATTCTGCCATGGTCAAGCTAGACTGACATCAAAACTTTAGCAAGACTTGACACTCACAAAATTATTGACATAAATGTAGGATGGAAGGTGTGACAATCATTTTAAAATCCATGACCACCCTTGACCAAGGTAACTTTTGAAATCACGGTACTTGACCAATAAATTTTATTTTTATAGATATAACGTAGAAAGAACAACTGGGTTTTGTTAATAGATTAACGGTTTTAACCTAGGTTGATCTGTGGTTTTAACATTATCTTCGTTTCGAGAAGGTGCCATCTTTCATCTGTCAAATTGACATATGCTGTATATGGCGGTAGCAATCGAAACGTCGATTTTTTATTATTGGGCCGTTTCGGCTTCAGAGCCTGATTTTGAACGCGAAACCGTGCAGAGATTTGATTCCTAGGTGCAAAGAATGCTTATGCCGAATTTGGATCAGATCCGTCATGGAACAGCCGAGTCTATTCAGAACATACATATATAGCCAGTTTCATACACTGATTTCAATGTAACAGGTTGGATTGGTATGTTGTTAAAATAAATCTTACTAACGCAACCACAGTTTTATTACTTCGCAATGAAGGAGTATGAGGATTTTATTATAAGAATAATCAATTACAATAAAAATAAAATTGTATAAGACATGTTAAGAACCTTAGAGATGCAGTTAGGTCATATGAGGTCCATAAACGTTAATATTAGGCTCCCAAATTTAAAATTATTTCCACATTCCTTTGAACAATTTAAATTACATTATAATAGCACCCCACAAAAAATTTATATTTAATATGGTGTAAAGTTTATTGTTTTAAATACCATAGATTTGGGTGACATGTGACAGAGGAGCATAACCCAATTTGAGGTCCTGGTGTCATCTAATCCAATCTAATCATTGGTAGCGAAACTATCAAAATGTGGGTTATTAATGGGTAGTATGCATAGATGTTCCTTAGCCTAGTAAGTTTTAAGTCAGGTGTTTGTGTTGATTAAAAAATGGATGTGCTGTGTGGAAAAAAATAATGGTGAGTAAACATGAGTTTCCTTGAAGGCGTTTTACTTCTTTATGGCCACATAAGCGTTTAACATAGGAACTCTGAATATTTTTTATTGAGACAAGCCTAAAAACAGATGGCATCACAGAAAAAAATACGTTCCATCAAATTTTCACGTTTCAGCCACTTTTATTTTTTGGTGTCTATTGCAAGGTAACTGTACATTCTTAACATATACAAAAGTGGGAAGTTGCACTTATGGCAATTTCTGTTCTGGAGAAGACTCGCCGCCGCGCTTGACGAATTTCGTAGGAAGGCCCCGTTCTTTAGAGATACCAGTTCAAAATACAACATCCCTAAATTTACTCTGTAGCGGAACATCAATAACAAAAATGTGAAACCCACCAATACCAAAGCGCAGTAAATATTTACGATACATTGTGCGACCGACTATTCTATAATTAGGTGAAAAAGCATACAGTCGCCCGTACAAAGTAAAAACAAGAAGAAACACACAGCTATGTCATCTATTAGACTTAGGTCATAAAAGTCGTAAAACGATAAGAGCGCAAATCATGCAGGTGTAGAGGCGCCGTCTTTTACATGCTTAAGTGGTTATTCGCGATTTTTTAAATGTCTCAACCAGACTTGGAAGAAGAATAAAGGATTTAGTGAAGAGCTATTTAACTAGGTACAGAAGAAATGTTGCAGATTATAAGGACAATAGATCAGGCAAAAGCTGGTACTATGGTTTCGTCAGCAGACAAACTCATTTCATTCGTCTTTCCGGAAATAGCAAAAGTTGGGCCGCTGTTTCGTTAGATATTCTCAATGAATAGTTTAACAATTTAACTATCTAACTTTTAACTTAAAAAGTCTAAAATTTAACTAAAATATCGAAAAAATGGCTGGTCGGTTCATTAGTGTAATCCATAAAAAAGGCAAGTCTCGAGAGGGTATTGCAGGTGTGATTTTGAAGACTATGTTAAATTATCGTGAAATGTACTGTACACAAGGTTCCATAAGACAATATTGGAGAGATACTTACTTCTATTAAGTTATACCATCTGATATAAACATAAACTTTTCTTTCAAAGAATATTTTTTAATGTTCATTCAACCTACCTATTTGTTTTGTTCGCCAAATATGTTTATATTTACCTTCACCTATATTTTTGATGGCGGAATAATGAACATTTTATTTATTTGACATTATCTAAAAAAAAAACATTCTGACCACTATTGTTGATTCGCTTAACCATTCACAACGGTTTAGTTTGTTTAATCCTAAATTTAAATAAATACATGTGCTCCAAGTAACCTTATAATGGGCATTAGACGAAATAGCGGGTGAAAACAGTAGCTGTCATAACCCACCCAAACTTCCAGGTGGCTTGGGACATACTTTTTTCTTTGTCAAAATTGAAAGTCCGTGTCAGTTTGTATGTCAATTAATATCACTAATGTAGTCCCAACCAACTATCCTTAATTTTGAGTTTAAAAAGTACGTTTTTCATCTATCGATCCAAGTTCAAAATCACCCACCCAAATCGATGGCATCATATTTTTCAAATAGAAACTGAATTTTTGAAGACTAGAAATGATAGATAATTAAAACACTTAATTATAGATTACCACAAGTACAAAAACAATCTCTAATGAGTAATAAAATTAAACAAATTGACACTAAGAGCTCCATTTCAACAAATTAAATTAAAATAAAGATCATTCATTATCGGTCGTCCCCGAAGTTAATAACTTTCTTAATCCTATCGGTATTTCTTCCAAAACGCCTCGAATCTTCAGTTTCGTTTTTACTGCCATTTAATGTATCAATAGCGATGTACCCCTGAGGTTTGGCATTCCTCGTCCTGTTTCTTAGATATTCGCTGACTATCTCCTCCACGGATTTACCTTTCGTCACAGCAAAGACGTGACATTTCGTTATACGTAACATTCTTTCACTAGTTCCCACATCCTTGCCTATAACAGTGGTGTAGTATGGAAGAAGTCGTTTCGTGACCCTGGCAAGAATGGACGCGAAGAGCTTGAAGTGAGGGTGGGTCGGTTTCACGTTTTGCGAGCTAAGGGCCTCGTAGACCGCCCACTGGAGTTTCTAGAATAAAATCTAAAATTACGATCATGTGTAATCCCAAAGTGAAAGGGACAAATGTCAAAATCCATTCGCTCAAATGTGACATTAGGTTTGTTTCAACCCACCATGAAAACCATTACCGAATGAGTATTATTAGTCAACCATTTCCCTCGTCCTCTGGACATTGAGGATGTAATTCAAAAATATAATTCCAGGAAATAACCGTTCTGTACCGGTGTTTTCGTGGTTTTCACTCTTTTACAATGGCATCTATATATATGTTAAATAATGTTGGCGAAATACAGCAGCCTTGTCTACTCCCTTGTTTTTTGATACTTCTCTGGTTAACTTTCCGCCCATATCTATTGCAATTTTGGTGTCAATGTATAAACTTTGTATTGCTCTTATTAAGTGTTTTAGAAATCCTCGTTCTTTCATAATATCCCATAATTTGCATCTGTTTACATTGTCAAAAGCTTTCTCAAAGTCTATAAAGCTTATATGTGTTTCTCTGTTGTGTTCTATGTTTTTCTATGATTTGTTGTATTGTGAATATTCCATCTATTGTCGAGCTACCTTTTCTGAAACCCATTTGTTCTTCTGTTAAGATTTTCAGTCTATTATTTAGTATCCTGGCATAAATTTTATAAGCGTGTTGATAGTCTAACTCCTCGGTAGTTTTGAGGGTTATTTTTATCACTTTTCTTGAACAACGAGATTATTTTTGCTTTTTTCAATTTATCGGGGATAGTACAGTTTTTCAAGCATGTATTAAATGAATGAAAAGTCTAAGGTGTAATATCAGTCCACCATATTTCTAGAGTTCAGTATTAATACCATCCATACCAGTTGCTTTTCTGTTTTCTGTAGCCTTGAAGGCTCCTGTCAGTTCTGTTAAATATATATCGTCCAAACCTCTTACGTCTTCTTCTTGTATCATTGTTTCATCTGCGATTTCACTGTACCACAGCTGTTCGTAATGATGCACCCAGTTTTCGTCTATGCTGTTTATCTGTATTGTATCATTTTCCTGGTTGTTTAATGACTTCATTACTTTATAGGCCAAGTTTTGTCTTCCAGGTATGTCATGTTCGATGTTACTTATAAATTTATCCCAAGACTCTTCATTGGTTTTTCTAGTCATTTCTGTTTTGTTTGTAAATTTCATGATTAGCTTCAGTGGGGTTGTTAAGATAATGTATATAGGTATGTTTTTTGTTTTTCTCTCACTGCTTCTTCTATTCCATCTGACCATATTCTTTTAATCCCTTCCTTTTCCTTAATTTTCTCTTTTTAGTGTATCTATGTACTATATGTATCTTTATTTCTGAAGAAACTATTTGTTATTTTTAGTTCATTAAAGGCGGCAAAGTCTCGAAGTAATTTTCCAATTTCGTTACATGTATTTTCACCATAATGTGACATCCACCTACTACAGCTATTTTTTTAATTAACAATACAGTTTCGATTTGTATCATAGCGCTTTCTTTTTTTTATTTATTACTAATATTTCAAAGATATGGTTCCAATATGAACCCTAGAATTGCCTGTGCGAAGTGAGCACCTTTCGCGGCTTATTTCTTGCTAAGAGTTATATTTCCTTCAAATGCAATTTCTATCTCCTCTGTATTCTCAATTTCGTTTTTCTTTGTTTCCTTGGTTTACCTTGATAATATTCTTATATTCTTCGAAAATCTTCGTTTTTTCTCTTCTCTGTATCATAAAGGATTTTTACTCGGATTAAGTTTTTGGTCTTTGTTTTTTTTTTCAGGATACAGGATTCCCTCGCCGATATCCTTCATGTGATCGATTCATTTTCAATTTTGTCGTCTGGACCTGCTTACGTCTAATTCCTGTTGTCATTTTTTAAAAAGGTGTTCACTGCGTAGAGGTTACTGTATAGAAAGTCTACTAAAGTATTTAGTAGACTGACCAAGTACCACTGACTTGTAAAATAGATTATGAAATATCTATACGTACAAATTTGACCGTTTTTTGCATTTGTTTCGACCATTTCAGATGACACGAGAATTTAGAATGAAGAGGCCAATTTATCAAATGCTATACTACCTACAATTTAGGTTCTGGAATAATTTTTGTAATCTGAAGCTCACTTCTAAAATTTAAGATTTAATTTAATAGAAAAATTTAATTCAATTTAATTGGGACCACTTATGTTTACATAATCAAGTGTCCAACGAAAAAAGAGCAATGTATATACAAACAATGTTGATAAGGAACAAAAAAATGATGCGGACTAGCATAAAACGTGATATAAACCGTCATACGCTCTGATATGACTTTGTTACATGATACAGTTTTCTTCTTTACCATTCGACTTAAGCCGAGGGTTTCATCCTGTAGTGTATGTTCTTGTTATCTGTATGGAATTCGCTACATTGTAGGCAACCTTGTTGACTGGTCCAGTATGATCAATCATTTTTTGCTTGTCTGCATCATTTTGCCCTTGATAGACGTTTTTTTTTTAAATTTTGTGGTTCCTCACCTTTTTGTGTGTCGCGCTCATTTCGCCAACTTCACTCTTGGCCCTCGTGAGAAATTTAGATTCGCTTTCAAGCTTAATTTCATCACCAGAAGTATCCGTTTGTGCTGTCAATAATGGGGGATTACTATCCGATTCGTTGCGTTTCCTCTTCTTTTGAACGTTAAGGAGACGCCTATGGGGAGATTTTTTGAAAGGAGAATATTTATGGGGGGAGCTCTTATTTGGCGACATGAAGAGCGCCCTCTTTGTCGGTCTCTTTGTTTCCTCGTCGAAGTTCGACTTTCCAGTTGAACCTGGGAAAAATACAGTTTACGTTTACATGGTTATAAAGTGCCATGAAAAAGCGATTACCCAATTCTATCAGATTTTCTTTAGATCAAAATAAACCCGTTTAAGCGAGTATTTGTATCCGGCAACTGTGGCAAATTGTTTGGTTTGGGCACTACACATTCCTTACACAACACATTTTAACTCTATGAAGGTAAAGGAGCTTCTCTATTAGATCTATTGGATTTATCATGTCGTCACATACCATCGGGCATTCAAAGTTATGTAGCAACTCTCTAATCTTTACACCTTGAAAGAAAATATAAACAAACCGGATATATCAAGAAGAACTAACTTTATTTAGAGTCCATTTAGTTTAAGAAGAACCTCAAGTGGCCTTGAGTTTCATGCAAGCCGCATCTCCGTCACAAAGTCGCCCGATCGGCATCTGGACAGTAGCGGTCTGAGTAGTAATCGTATTAGGGGATAATGCGTTCACTTCGTTTGTCGTTTTTCCGGGATTCCTTCAGGTAAGCATTGAGTGGAACTTGTTGTGAAGCTGCTTTTGGGATGCATCTGCGATAATAATTTATCATTCCTAGGAAACGTCTCATTTCTTGAATGGTTGCTGGCTTAGGGTACTGGAGGATGCTCTGAATTCTGTCTGGTGGGGGTTTATAACCTTTTTGGCTGATCTGATATCCGAGGAAGGTGACTTCTGTTTGTCCTAGGGTACACTTGTGCAGGTTGATCGTGAGATGGTTGTCTTGCAATCGTTTCAAAACGATTTTAAGATGTTTGAGGTGGTCTTCGTGTGATTCGGACATGATTATAAAGTCATCCACGTAACAAAAAATAAAGTCCATATCTCGAAAGATCGAATCGATATACCTTTGGAAGGTTTGGGTAGCGTTTCTGAGACCAAATGGCATGACCAGGAATTCAAACAGACCGAAGGGGGTGATGATTGCTGTTTTTGCGATATCTTCTTCTGCCATGGGAATGTGAAAGTAGGCCTTCGACAAATCGAGGGTTGAGAAAATTTTCTTGCCGTGTAATCGCTGAAATAGGTCCTCGATTAGTGGAGGTGAGTATCTGTCTGGTACAGTAATAGAGTTGAGGTATGGGTAGTCTCCAGAGGGGCGCCAATCCCCATTGGCTTTTCGTTCCATGTGTAGCTGGCGTAAGGGCTGTTGGATGGTCGAAGGATGTCTGCTTCTAGCATTGCATAAATTTCGGCCTTGCCGGCTGCTAGTTTGCTACCTGCTAACTGCGTGGACGGTGGGCTACTGGTGGTCCTTTCGTTATGATGTGGTGGCGGACTACAGTGCTGAGTGTGCGTTGGTGTGGAATTAATGGTTTTGTAATGTCTGAGACCTGTTGCAGTAGTGTGGTGTATCTTTGTTGTCAGGTTGTTTGGCAGGTGTTTATGGTGGAAATGGAATGGTGTTTTGGTCGTACCAGGTTTCCAGTCGTTAAAGATGTCAGTGGATCAATTAGCTGCTTGTGTGCAAGATCAATAAGTAATCCATGTTTCCTTATGAAATCAGCTCCGATAATTGAGATGATTTAACATCAGCAACAATGAATGGCCAGTTATATAGACGGCGTAATCCGAGGTCCAATGTTAGGAGTTGTTGTCCGTAAGTATTAATAACCGTAGAGTTGGCAGCATCTAATTTGTAGTCAGTAGTCCTTCCAGCTGAGCGGAATGACATACACTATGGATCCAGAGTCAATGAGGAACTTCTTGTGTGTGGTGCCATCATACACATGAAGTCGGTGTTCCCTCTCGTGTGTGTTGTTGGTAGTGATGTCTGTCCTCGCGATCTGTGGTTGTCACTGATCCTGTTTGGAACAGGGGGCTTGGCAGTTGCGGGCTCTGTCCCCAAATTTATGGTGGAACCAGCATAACACTGGTCTGTCCTCCTGGTTGTCTTGGTTCTTCCTGGGTGGTCGGCTCCTTGATTGGGAGCGTGAGCGTGTTTGCTGCACCTCTTTGCGTACTTTCTCTAGGCCAATCGCCAGCGCATCTAGGCTTTCCTTTAGGCTGGCAAGGCTTATGCTAGCCACGTCAGCTTGTTCTGCGGTTTACTCCTTCTGTGTCTGAGATGTGGAGCATATTCCAGGGTTTAAATTGGAGTATTCTGCAATCTTGTCAGCTTGCTGTGCCAGTTTGGTAAGGTCACTCGGGTCATTGGCGGCTAAGATGGCTCGTATTCCGTCAGGAAGTTGTTCTAGGAAGAGAGATCGAAGGATTGCATCGTTGCACTGTCCTGTTGCTAGATTCCGGATTTGTTGAAGGCGGGCTGACGGCTTCTCGTCAGTGAATTGGATCCCACGGAGAAGTTTTCGTAGCTTGGACTCGTCCGTTTCAGCAAATGCGCCCACGATGCGAGTTTTCAGAGCATTGTACTTATTCTCATTGGGAGGAGTGGTTATTATGTCAGAGACATAGGGTAGTACCATTGGATCCAGGTTCAAAATGACATACCTGAACCTTGTGGTGTCGTTTTGAATTCGGTTAAGGCTGAAAGCAGCTTCCACCTGTTGAAACCAAAGCGTTGGGTGATCTTTCCAAAACGGAGGAATCTTGGGGTGCTTCACTTCTGAGACCTGAGGTACGTCTGCGCTTCCCTGTTCGTCTTGACGGGTCTCAGGAGCAGGAGTCGAGTTGAGGGTAGCTTGGCTCTCTAATTGTTTCTGGAGCTCCTCTAATCGGGTTTGTAGAGCCTCGTACTGTCTAAAGAGATCGGCTGGGGCTGATTGCTGCTCCGGCGGCGTGTTCACCATGATGGCGGTTCAAAATGGCGGCGTAAGATGTCCGGGATTTGTTCACGTGATGTAGATGAGTTTTTCTGCGTCGTCGGGGTCACCAAATGTAGGGATCTTGGCCTATACGTTTTGAAGGTCTGATGGGAAGCAGTGAGCACTAGATGTTTGATTATTTATTGTACTTATGTTACACGTATTTTACTAATTGATCAGCGCGGATGCTTGAGGCAGGCGTCTTCTTTTTTTCGTCGTCCTAGGGAGAAGAGAGAGAACAGTTTTTTTCTTTCCTCTTCTGTCAAAGTCAGCTGTCGCTCCTCGGAACCAAGACTTGCTTACGTCTGTGGCGTCGCTCCGTGGATGGTATCGGTGGTGCAAGAGTCGTAGGCGAGGGGGCCACACCTTCACCCTCCCACCACTTCTTATACACGAATTACATGAAACTATGGAAACCGAATGTAGCCGACGGAATATGTCGCTCCGTGAAACTCTAGCCCACGGTTCTTCTTAAAGTAAATGGACTCTATACTCGTGACACCCCACTACAAAATAATTTTCAAAGGTAGAAAACAAAATACAACACAAAAAAAATAACAACAAAGAAACAATGTGCCAATGGCCAGAGAAGTCTTCTAGAAGAAGTTTGAAAAATCACAATATTTTGTTGGTTTTACCCCATAATTTTTTTCTTTCCTTTACTTAATTTCTTTTTTTAAATAAACGGAATTTAGTTGACACGACATTCAAATAATAGATTGTAAAATATAGTTATAATTTCACACCTTAACGTAATTTACATGGAACGAAATACAAAAGTATGGACCGTTTGGTATGTAAAGCTTTTTTTGAAATTTTAATTTATAATTGACATGCGTTACGTTAGGTTAGGCAATGTAGGCAGTGTTCGCCTCTCCCTAATGCCCCCCCCCCCTCCCGTAATAGGGCGAAAGTTCTATTGTTTAAGAATGATTATTTGAAAAATTGGAATCCTTGAAGGAAAAAATCGGCAGGCTTGTAGAACCTTCACGCCTGTCATGGTTAAACTACCTTTAGCACGAGCTGCAAAATCGCTATGAAAAAGGATAGAGGAGAAAACGAGGAATTTCTGTATATAGTAATTTAGTCCGCCGCATAGCACACACAACATTGATTCTATATGATAAATAGTCCTTGAATAAGTAACCCAATAGGTGTCGGAAATAAAATTTTGAGACTGAATCAAAATGAAATAAATACTGACAATTGAAAATTTTAAAAATTTAAATTAGGAAAAAAATTTTTCATATTGTCTTGTCTTGTCTTATTAAGTTAACGTCTCTTTTTCGCTACTGTGGCCAATTTGGACGGGACCTACAGTTTAACGTGGGCTCCGAACCACGGTCCTCGAGCACGGTTGTACCCCTTAACGCCGGTTACACATTAGGCGGTTTTTGCCGTCGCGGTAAATTTGCCGTCGCCGCTCAAAGAGAACTGATGTGTTTACACATTGAGCGACAAATTTACCGCTGATTTTCGGCGGCCAAATTGCCGTAGTTCCACAGTTGTCAGTTGCCTCAAGTAGTTGAAAATGACTATTTCTTTTCGAGCTTATATTGCATTGTTTAGATTCTGTGTAGAAATATTTCAGTCGTTTTGCTACACACACTATGAAATGAATCAGCAACAACTTCTTGCTCTGTTGTTATACCGTCGAAGAAGGAAGAGGCAAAGAAAACATCGTCTTATTTGGATCCATCTAATAAACCTAAGAAGAAAAGAAGTTGGAGCATTTTATACATTGTTTGAAGATTTGAGAAATGATGAAGCGAAGTTTTTTAATTATTTTCGAATGAACAATAAGTCATTTGACGAGTTACTGGATGATCTGAAAGATAGATAACCAAAGATATTAGTATTTCATTGTCTATTACCACTTCATCCATTTTGTTACTCATCTGCTGGCAACAACATCTACACAACTACGATAAAAAACCGCCCAATGTGTAGACGCTCATTTGATCGTGTACGCCACTATGCGAACGTTGACGGCAAAATTATCGCCAAAGTAGTGGCAGTCGGCGGCTGCACAACGACCGCCGACGGCAAAACTGCCGCGCGCCATTTATGCCGCCCAATGTGAAAGATCCCATTACATTCTTTATACTACTGCCGCAACGGCGGCGACGGCAAATTTGCCGCAACTGCAAAAACCGCCCAATGTGTAACCGGCGTAAGGCTCTCACCCCAGTTGATCCACTCCGTGCTCTACCGACTCAGGGTGTGTGTATCCTAGTCCCGCCCTCCTACAGGATATCCGATCCTATCCGGCCTGGTTACCGGCGTGAATAGGAACGGGATTTTGGATACATTTTACACACTTCCCGCAACAATCACAACATCCATGGATTACGTGGGATTCGAACCCACGACGACAGTGATCGCCTGACTCAAAGCCAGCGCCTAAACCACACGACCACCGTCGCCCCTTTTTCCTACTTTAAGCCTTTAATGTTCCTTCATGAAATTTTATATTTTAAGGCAATTTTGCAAATTTTTTTTGGAAGACTCCAATCAAATTGGCTGGGTAAAACAACGTGGGAGAATAACTTCATTATTATCCATCATTTGATTATCCACAATCTTAAGAATACGACTTTTGATAGGTAATGATACTCATTATAAGTTTCAGGTGTTGGCGGTAAATTTGTATGCAGATACTTTAGCGAAAACATTTGTTTTAAGAAGTCGAAGAAGACATGTAGAAACAAAGTGCCCTTAAGAACTAATAGTAAATTAAGTTCTTCATTTATTGATATCTTGAGGGGCTCCCTTCATCTTCCTTGGGCCAAGAAGAGAGATAGGAGGTACTAGAAAGAAGGGAGGAGTACCGGAATTTGACTACTCACATTTATCAAAAAATTAAGAAGAAGTGAAAAAACAAAATGGATAGTGCGCGATTGTTAAATGTTCAGTCCGATATGTATATGAAAATTTTGTGAATTCAAAATTTTGTGAATACACATTGAATATGCGTATTTGGCTGCACGTGATAAAACAGAGGGTCATTTTTGATCAATTTTATATGGTCCATTTCTGCAGTAAATAATTTGCTTAACTTGAATTTTCTGTTTACAACTGTGTTTAACAAAGATATGGTTTGAAATCTGCAATTACTAATAAACCTGTCATACGACAATGAATTAAAGATAATTTCAATATGGATTCTATCGTATGCAAATTATTCAAAATTGATACCTAAAAAAGAATCGATTTAAGAATTATTACTATACAATCAACTACAGACCAAACCAAACAATTTTCTAGTAAGAAATGTTCGTTAAAATGATAAATTTTGGTCTTAAAACATGCGGGGGATTATCAGACTTTCTAGAGACATTCGTTATAAGTTATAAGTTTCACTTAGATCAAAAATTTACTATTCTCTGGAAAGTCTCAACCCTGAGTCATTTCGATTTAAGAGAAATAAATGACGTATTTAGAAAACTTTAATTTCTTACTCGACAAGAACAGATTGGATTTACTCTCTCGTGTGGGACTCCCGAAAAGTTTTCTCTTGGACGTCGGATTGTCTACGGTTTTCTCGATCTCCCCGGCCAGTTTCCGGAACCTGACGGCGAGCTTTTTCTTGGCCGAGCTACTTGGCGTTCGGGTCTTTATCCTGGGACTTTTGCTCGGAGTCTTCTTCGGGGTCTTCCTCGGGCTTTTTCTTTTTAAGATGTCCAGTTTCCTGAAATACGTCCAGCAAAGCAATGACAATACTGACGATGGTTATAACTGATAAAGTACACAATTAAACAAATGATGAAAATTTAACATAAGGGATAAAAACTAAAATAAAAACCCACGACAAATATTGCCACACAACGTATACTAAATGCAAGGTGCTTTCTCCAGAACTAAATAGGAAAGGAAACAATATAGCCCAATCGAATTAGGATTTCACCTTGCAAAAATTTTGACAGCAATTTTCCTTCGGAATTGTTTAGGGGGGAGGGGGGTCACTGGCAGTATAAATTTAGATTGCCGGGGTACCAGACCCGTTGCGTCATCAGCCATCTTGAATTTAAGAGTGAACTTTTGTTTATTAAATAAATCGTTTATTTTCAATTTTAAACGAAAACTAGTTATTACAAAAGTGGTTGAAATTAAATTACCTACAATTTTGGTTCCTATAATTTTTTTCCTAGGATCGATATTTTTCGATGTATACTCGAGAAAAGGAGGGGGTGAAACCTTATCATTGTCTTTTCACGTTTATTGTCAATTTTAGGCGAAAAATTGTGATTAAAAAAGTTGTTTAAAATAAAATTTCCTAGAAGTTTGTTCCTTATCAATTTTGCCGTAGAATCGATATTTTTCGATTTATATCTGAGAAGAGGTGGGGGTAAAATCTTACCATCGTATTGTCACGTTTATTGTCAATTTTACGAGAAAAATTGTGATTAACAAAGTTGTTTAAAACAAGATTTCCTACCATTTTGTTCCTTATCAATTTTGCCGTAGAATCGATATTTTTCGATTCATACCTGAGAAGAGGTGGGGGTAAAATCTTACCATCGTATTGTCACGTTTATTGTCAATTTTACGAGAAAAATTGTTATGACTAAAGTTGTTTGACATCAAATTTCCCACAATTTTGGTACTTATAAATTTTTTCGTAGAATCGAAAAAAAAAATATTAACACGAAAACATCAATAATAAACGCGAGAATACAATACTTATAGGTTCACCCTCACCTCTTCTCAGGTATAAATCGAAAAATATCGATCCTACGGCAAAATTGATAAGGACCAAAATATCGATCCTAGGAAAAAATGATAGGAACCAAAATTGTAGGAAATTTTATTTTAAACAACTATGTTTATCACAATTACACGCGTAAAATTGAAAATAAACGAGTTGTTCAATAAACAAAAATTCAATTTTTTTCGAGTGTAAATCGAAAAATATCGATCCTAGGAAGAATATGATAGGAACCAAAATTGTAGGAAATTTAATTTCAAACAACTTTTGTTATTACAAAAGTTTACATTACTAGTTTTCGTTTAAAATTGAAAATAAACGAGTTATTTAATAAACAAAAGTTCATCCTTAAATTCAAGATGGCGGATGACGCAACGGGTCTGGTACCCCGGCAATCTAAATTTAGACTGTCAGTGTCCCCCCCCCCCCTTAAACAATTCCGAAGGAAAATTGTTGTCAAAAATGTTTGCAAGGTTTGCCCCTTTTTGGAGCTAATTCGATTGGGCTAATAAGGGTATTCGGGTGGATCGAAAGGCGCTCCAACAGAGAAAAAATGTGAGAAGAGAAAATTAATAATATGCTTTCATATGAACTAAAAATCCTAAGTTGAAGTAAAGTAAATATTTTTTTGTTTCTTTTTTCCAAATATTATGTGGCTAGTATGACTTTTATATTGACATTTAGCGTTAATTACCGTCTATGAAAGAAATAAAATCAAATCAACATTGGCAAGTATACATTTTAACACTATGAGCAATACTAGCCTGGTCCGTCGGTTTTAAGTTTTTAAGAGAATAAATTAAATAGCTTTAGTTAGCTAACTTTAAATGTTTAGAATCACAACGAAATTTGCTACAAAAATTAGTTGGCCTAAAATCTCGGTCGAGTTCGTTAATGGGCCAAATCGGTCTAGCGGTTTCAAAATGGTGGCTTGTTATTTTCAAAAAAAAAAAAAAAAAACAAAAACTTTTATTTCGCGTCTGAGAGAAAAATGTTACTTGGGTTTTTTGTTGCCCTTGTAGAGGCCAATGACTTTTGTATAAAATATTTTTTCGAGAAATGTACAGAGAAAAAGTTATTTGCAAATATTTTAAAAATTTGACGTTTGTATTTTTTCACATCTCGTATGCATTTTTTTGGCGCATCGTGTGTTATATTACTATATATCCTGCCCATAAATCTACCTTTCAGCCTGGCATGCCATGGGGTTTTTTAAATGGGAAAAGATAAAAATATATAAAACATTATTTTAATAAATTGCTCTCGAAAAAAACTTTGATCAAAGTTTCTGAACAGCAATTTGAAAATTTTCAAAATGATTGAATCCGATTTTTGTTGACTTAATAACAACGCGAGTATTTAAATCTTTTCAAAAGATTGGAATAAATAATTTACTTATTTCACTCTTTGAAAAAAAAATCATTGCCTCAAAAAATATTAAATTGATGAATGAAGTGTTACGTCATCAATTATACTCTATCCCAACTTGGTTTGATTAGGCTCGATTCTAAAAGCGTGCGTCGGCTTTGGCCTGTTGATTGTTTGTTTAAAACTACGTGGAGTCACCTTCACGGGAGACACATTAAGTAAATAGGTGACTTGCACCAGAAGGTGCAATGTCTAGTTAGTACTCGGCGTCGTTCTGTCTACCGTTAAATTGCGACAAACCTATTATACTTAGGGATCTGAGATCTTAATAGATTGAAGCTGTATGAGTTGGTCATAGAATGTAGAAGTTTGAACGAGATTCCTCCAAATAGTTCAGCTGTAATTTTAAAATAAGTAAAGTGTTGCACGCTTAAATTTGTTCTCATCTTATATTGAGTCAATAAAATTTGGAAATTTGTTTACCAGAAGCACACAAGTAAAGCGTGAAATGAGCGCGAGAGTGGGGTCACCAAGAGAAGGAATGCGGTTTGCTAATTGGTAGTGTAACGTTTTTACTGCCTACTAAAACTAAACACTACGCGGATTGTCCTAATTTATTTATTTCTTACACAACAGTTATGATCTAACACTTAAATTTATATTTCACACACAGATGTATATTTATCTAGTCTCTCGTTCGTCGCCCGAATATTTACACTCCGATTCTTCGACTAACTCGCTTTGGGTTCGGTATTCCTTTTATATGGCAGGTACGATACTTCTGAAAGTTTTTCGATAGTTTTTGGAACATTCCCGATTTTCGAGGAACCCGTTATCGCATCGAAGCGCCGAGAAGAATCTCGTCTGTTCGAACCGTCCTTTCCCGGGATCGTGAATTCGGCGAATCCGTTTAGCTCCAGGTGTGTTCATCTTACGGCAAGCCGTTTCGTTACAGTAGTTAGGGAGAGGGTGGAAATTGTAATCGTGAGATTATTGGTTAGAACTTAACACAGAGAGAGGGAGAAGGGGTCAGTTTTTGGGAGAGTCGGAGAGGTGAAGATTCTTACGTCGGACCCGTGAGAGTCGAGACCGGGGCTTAGTCCTTGGCCAAGTGTAAAGATTTTTGAAGTTTTTGTGAAACTATAACTGAGGTCTCCGTAATTTGGGGGAGGCCTAAGTTTGGTGTCTGTTAGTTTGTTGGTTCCGGTCTCCATAATTGGAGGAGGCTTAACCTAGTTAGTTCAGTTAAAGTTATTCATTCGCGGTTCAGCGTTTGTTAGTCGGCGATTTTGTTAGATTCGAGGAAGACCGTAGGGAGCGAGCGGATCGTCTCCCTTTAGTCGGGCGGCCAGCTCTTCGTTGAATTCAACCCTTGGCAGCCCTTGGATGGCGGTGACTATCCTCCCCGGAGTGAGTTACTAGATCGACTCGCTGTTTGGCGGCGACCGCCCACGTCAGACGACTCTCCGAGCCTGGTAGCAGATTTCGTCGGTTCGACCTATGTTCCTGTTGGCTGTCTCAATCGAGCCAACCCTCCGAGCCTGGCTCTCTGTGTTTTGGATCAATCCTCCGCACCTGGTGACGGCGTGAGCCGCCCTAAGTGAAGTGTTTACGCGTGTGTTGTGACTGAAAAGATATCTATCGAGAGCTCTCTGATTATTCCTTGCAGCAAGCGATCCAAACTATTTTTTGGTATGTACTGTTTAATGTCAGTCTGTCTGAACCTATTTATGTGTTTGCCATGTTGTGCATTTGCTGTTATGATATTTGTACAATATCCATTCTGATATCTCAACGTGTTAGTTGTGTTTTTGTATTTGCCATTTTGTGTATTTGCCGTTATTGTATTTGTAAAACATTCATCTCCTGAGTATAAACTCACCCGTGGCTATAGAGAGTAAACCCTTAAAAAATCAGGCGCCCGAGGTAAGCCGACTTTAAAACCGTTTTCCCGATCTCCGCACCAAGCGCCAATTCTACAGGGAACTTTTTGCAGCGCTGTCGGTGACTGACCAATGCAACTAAAACGATGATAACAGATTTTGCAGGTTTCGTCCTTCCAGCTGTTGGTAATCGGGCTTGTTTCTGCAGCGATTGGAATCAGTCTCAAACTGTCAGAGGCATGCGTAGTAGAAATTATTCTGAGAGATCGAAACCATTTCCAATCGCTGCAGAAACAAGCCAATTATTATTAAAGGTATCAACGTTTCCGTCTCATAATTATTCATCAAATGTGTAACAAATGATATATTATGCTGCATTTTGCACTTGTTACACTTTGAAAATGTATCTAATAATGGTACGAAGAAGTTGATATCCTTTCTGATGAATGAGAACGTGTAAAGAAATCAACTTTAATGTATTGTATTTATTTATTTATTATGTAAATTTCTAGAATTACACTAGAACATTTTACATGAAATACAAAAAAGAGCAATGTAAATAGACAGCAGACCAGCAATACAAATAACAATAACTACTAATAGAATAAAGTATATTTTTACTAAACACATTTATCATAGAGAAATATAGATGTTACTTACCATTTGTCTCTTGGGGCAAATGTAGAGCAAGAAATGCGGTATACTTAATGCCCTTCTTGCCAATTGGGACAATATCTTCAGGCATGAAGGGTATTTGACACACCATGTGATTCCTGTAGATAGTTTGTCTATCCATAGTCTGCAGTTTGGGATTCCTGATCTGCTGTACCGCTTGGAACCGACGAGATGAAACATTCGCAGCTGCAGGACATCCTGGCACAGCACATTTTTTGTAGGTCTTTTCCCTTTCCTCAGAAGGCCTCACTTCCATTATTAAATAAGCCGCACAATTTATTCACCACAAACGAATTTCACTTATATTCAAAAGGTAATGTCACGTTTATGTGATTACTGTGTGGTTGTGGTTAGGTTAGATCAGCCGATAAGCGCACAGGACGCACAGAATACAGGATTAGGTTACGTTGGCTGCCAAACTTTTCAAATTCTCTATAGTCCAGCAAATGAAAGCCGATAAACTCCCAAACCTGGGATAAATTCTGCAAAAGGATGAAACTGGGGGCAATTGTAGCTCTTAACTGGGTGTTTCAAAATACGAAAAGTTGTAGATTCTCCGGGGCCCGGAACATGGTAAGAAATGGTCCTCAAGTTCCAAAAATCCGTTTTCAGCCAATATCTCCGAGAATATGGCATTTAGAGAATTTTTGTTTAGATACAAAAGGAAGATGAGTTCATTAGCTACAAAAGTGGTCCTTATGACTTTTTTCGTACCATCAATACTTTTTGCAAAAATGCGGATCCAAAAATTCGTAATTTTGAGACGGAATAAATATGACAGTTTTTTGACGAATTTAAAATCGAGTGGTTTGGAAATGCACTAATTTTCGTGTTTTGGACTTGAGAGACCAAATTTATATGGCGCCACCACGTTAGCTCTAGTTGCAAAATTGTGGAGGGCGTGAATGGGAAAACCTGGAATTCCAGATTACTTGACCATTTTTGGGGCTGCAATTGTTTTGGCTTCGGTTTGGGATTTGGGTTACCTCTGTTCGGTAATCGACCATTTAAATTTTTTACATGCCGGTGTGGCCAAAAAATTCATCCGAATCCTGCAAAAACCGTTTCATTATGTGGCAAAATCTCAAAGAAGAATCTCTGTGATGTTTTGGCAACCGAAATAATAACCTTTCAAGTTACGAAGAGTCCTAGACAATTCGGTCCAATTTTTCCTTTTTTTTGCAACAATCTTCCTTGGGATTTTTAAGAGAACAAAAAATCTTTGAAATATCGCATTTATTACAAGAAATACATAGAAATAGAAAATACACAAACTTTTAGATTGTTCTGGAAATTTTCAGTACCATTCAGATGAGTCAAGTACATTTTCTTGGTCGTTAGCAATATTCTCGTCGTTTTCTTCGTCTTGTTCTATTTTCTCTTCCTCCTCTTTCACATCTTCTAATTCAACCACTTCTTCGGCTACAATTATACCCTCGCTAACTGTATAATTTGAACATTGTCTTGACTGATATGAACCACAGACAGGCGAACACTTTAGGCCTGCTTTCATGCATGAATATTTTTTTCCGCAGTCTAGCTTAAACTGACAAAATATCATCTTCAAAGGTTCCGGGGGCGCTGGTTTTGACACAATTGTGATGGGGTTCTTCTTTGCCAAACAGTTCTTTCTAGCCTTCTTTTCTACCAAAGCCTCCAACTCACAGAATATGCAAGTGGTCTTGAAATCAAAACTATTGCGTAGCTTTCTTCTCTTAGGGCTCAACAGATGGTCAAATTTTTTTGTAACGTCCTGGGCAAAGTCGTTGTACTGGAAGTTGCCTTGATATTTGTGAATATAACGCCTCCTGCATTCTCGGTGCATTTGTACACTGAATTGTTTTTGCAGGAATAAGTGATGATTATCCTTCCTCTCCCGGCTTACATTGATCATATTTTCCATGCCCCGGGTAACATTTACAATATCATCCACAACTTCCTTGTTGCAAGCAAAACATGTTGGACCAGAATTCGCTTCCTTTGCTTCCATTTCCAGAATAAGAATATTCAACACATAATAACTTGAGACATTGGTATAAAAAATAAATATAAATTAACACAAGTGAAATTACTTAAGAGAAAGTTAACTTTACCTTCAGCTCCAAAACGAAAAAACGGTAATTACGTTCTTGCTTTAAAGCAAGAATGACCTAAGTATAACTTTGTTCACTATTTGCGCGTATTACACTATCTATGAGCACCGCGTATAATAACTCGGATAGAAAATAAACTGACGGACTATCAACGAATTTTGGAGGCGGAGTTTTTTTAGGTCGTAAACTTTTTAAGCGGAGTGACATGTAACAATCGAAAGATCGGAATGTCATGTTTCTTACGAGGGAATAATAAATTTCCAAGACATAAACAGCGAAGAGAAAAACATGATTAAAAAAGAAACAGCCGTATTTCACCCCTTTGACCAATTTCGCGATTTCCGGAAAAATACTGAAGTTTGCAAAAAACATGAAGAGACTATTGGAAAGGGAACATTTCAAGCGTTCTAGCGATGTGCATTGCGAACCGATACGATGATTCTAAATTTTGTAATGCACGATTGATATGACAATTTTTCAAAACTCCGGAAATGTCAAAAAATCGGCATATTCAAAGTTACTTTTTATTGGGATGCATAAGAAAGAAAATGAAACAACCCTTATGGGCTCATACGATAGGTTTTGGAGACCCATTATCAAGAAAGACCCGACTAAATTACGATTATTCATTAAAATACGGATGAATTTTCTAAAAGTCGAGAAATATAGAAGAAGAAAAAATTTTGCCTGGGTTTACAATATTCAAGAAAAATAAAAACGAGGCTCGAGACCCAGTATACCATAGCTATGGGTTTTCTCTTTCACGTGAATTTTGAATCATCAAAAAATATCCATTTTTATTCAATTTATTGGACAATTTGTCCGCCCGCTTATATCTCTATTTCTCGAATTTGCTCTCCTTAATTCAGGGCAGGTGCAACAAGTAATAGGCTCGTTTCGGGGCCCTTATCTCGAAAACTGTCGAGTTTTCGGAAACAGTCATAAGGAACACTTTTGTAGCTAATGAACTGGTCTTCCTTTTGTATCTAAACAAAAATTCTCTAAATGCCATATTCTCGAAGATATTGGCTGAAAACGGATTTTTGGAACTTGAGGACCATTTTTTACCATGTTCCGGGATCCGGAGAATCTACAACTTTTCGTATTTTGGAACACCCAGTTGATACCTACAATTGCCCCCGGTTTCATCCTTTTGCAGAATTTATCCTAGGTTTTTTCCTTCATTTACTGGACTACTACTCAAATTTTTACTCAAATTTTACTCAAATTTAACTCAAATTAATACAACAGCGCCATCCTTTGACTGACCAAGTCAGAAAACAAATCTCAAGGTCGCCCATAAGACTTTCAGTTCTATAAACCTTTATTATTTTATGGTTGGCATTTAATACACGTATATTACTTACGATTGTCGTACATTTACTAGGAAAAAGACTAACCGTATGTAATGCGAGAAGTAAACAAAGCGACACATGTTTACTCGCTCCGAGTGAAGCGGTTACTTCAAAAGAATTACTACGACGCGTAAAAGACAGCTGCATGAATTCTGCCGGATTGTTGTTTTACGAAAAGTAATTTGTGACCTTCTGAAAATTTCCTGCGTAGGCGTTGTTAAAGGAACAATCGTACCTTCTAGAATGTACGAGAACGTTCTCGATCATGGTTGGGGGTGTATATATAAGGGGGCTTGTGATCGAGGGAGTTAGTGAGAAGTAGAGACGCAGACGTGAACGCGACATACGATCCGAAAGCGGAGCAGTACAAATAAATTAAATAGTGTCTAGTCTAGTGAACAAGTAGTTAAGTGTGTTAAATAAATTAGTGTACGATCAATGTAAATAAATTAGAAAAATAAACGTTACATTGGTGTCAGAAGAGCGGATCATGAAGAAGTTACGCGAATTAAAAGTGGCCGAGTTAAAAAAAGAACTCGAGGAACGGGAATTGGAAACAGGAGGGAGGAAGACCGAACTCCAAGACCGACTCTCGGCATTTTTGAAAGAAAATGGCCAGGACCCGGAAGTTTTCGAGTTCGAAGACGATGACATCACGAAGCAAATCGCCGCCCAGAGGGAAGATATTATTGCACAAATCGCTGCCCAGAGGGAAGAAATCGCCGCCCAGAGGGAAGATATCGCCGCCCAGAGGGAAGACATCACTACTAAAATCGCCGCCCAGAAGGAAGATATTTCTGCTCAATTCGCCGCCCAGAGGGAAGAAAGCGCCGCCCAGAGGGAAGAAAGCGCCGCCCAGAGGGAAGAAAGCGCCGCCCAGAGGGAAGACATCACTGCTCAAATCGCCGCCCAGAGGGAAGACATCACTGCTTAAATCGCTGCCCAGAGGGAAGAAATCGCCGCCCAGAGGGAAGAAAGCGCCGCCCAGAGGGAAGACATCACTGCTCAAATCGCCGCCCAGAGGGAAGACATCACTGCTCAAATCGCTGCCCAGAGGGAAGAAATCGCCGCCCAGATGGAAGAAAGCGCCGCCCACAGGGAAGACATCACTGCTCAAATCGCCGCCCAGAGGGAAGACATCACTGCTCAAATCGCTGCCCAGAGGGAAGAAATCGCCGATCAGAGGGAAGACATCACTGCTCAAATCGCTGCCCAGAGGGAAGAAATCGCCGCCCAGAGGGAAGATATTTCTGCTCAAATCGCCGCCCAGAGGGAAGAGATAACCGACCAGATGGAGGCTCAGCGTAAGGAGATTGAAGAGAAGATCAAGCAGTTGGAAGAACGACTAGAACAAGTCAGTAGCGGCAAGGGGAAAGAAGACGAAATTAAACAGAAGACGAAGCAGTTGGAAGAACGACCAAGGCGAGTCAATAGCGGCGAGACGAAGGAAGAAATAAAGGCGGTCGTTCAACAGAACTCGATATGCACCAATCGAGTGACGCCCCCAACGTTCGATGGAAAAATTCCGTGGGCCAGCTACATGAAGCAGTTTGAGGCAGCAGCGGAGGCTAATGCTTGGTCCCCTTACGAGAAAGCTGTTTCCCTAACGGTAGCCTTACGTGGAGAGGCGTTAGAAGTTCTTCAGACGCTATCCACAGAGGAAGCCGGGAATTACAAGGAGCTGCTGAGGCGACTGGAAATGCGGTTCGACCAAACACATCTGGAGCAAGTCCATCAATCCCAGATGTCCAATCGCCGTCGGAGATCGAACGAGACCCTGCAGGAGTTCGAAGCGGACGTGGCCAGACTAGCGAGGTTGGCGTACCCTACGGCACCGGAACAGATGATGGTGTGCCTCGCAGTGCAGACGTTCGTGAGCGGGCTGCGGGACCAGGAACTGCAGAGGGCCCTGAGACTAGCTCGACCGAAAACATTAATGGACGCGCTCGCCATCGCACTGGAGCATGATGCAGCCATGGAAGCCTCCCGCGGTCACGGCCGTGTTCGAGCGGTTACAGAGGAAGTAGACACTGAAAAACTCGTGGAAAGGGTCCTACAGCAGATCATGGAGGTGCTGTCGGCGAAGAAGAAGGTAGTTCGCTGTTGGAACTGTGGCGAAGTGGGCCATGTGAAGAGTTCTTGCAAGCGGCCCAGAACAGCGGCGCCGGCAAAGGCCCAGGAAAACTAATGCGGGTCGATAAGAAAGGGGGAACGTCGACCCGTAGCAGTGGAAACCCCCGAGCCAGTATAGCCTCGTTTTCCCACCAGTTCCAGTTGGGGAACGCGTATGTCGATGGCACTATCGACGGGAGATCCCACGCCATGCTTGTGGACACGGGAGCAACGAAGACGATCGTACGCCAGGAAGTTGTGAGGGACCGTAGGAAGATTAGGCCAAGTAGGTGGCAATTGAGAACTGCCACTGGGGAGAAGGCAGTAATACACGGTGAAGCGACGGTTAGCATGACGTTGGGACGAGTAAAGTTTGAGCATCCTGTTTTCATAGCCGAAATTGAGGAAGACGTCATACTGGGGATGGACGTCATGAGGAATCATGGATTCCAGTTGGATTTCGGACACCGAGTGTTGAGGATCGGTCAAGAAGAATTACTGCTACACAATCGTGACAACTTTGTGTTAGACGTAATAATGGCAGAGGATGTGATTCTCCCGGAACGAAGCGAAACGATCACCTCTACCTGTCTGAGGGGTGTTGTGGAAGAGGGAATTCCAGCCGTGATCGAACCAGAAAACGATGACAATTGACTGGCTCGGGGGGTACTGGTAGGAAAGGCGCTCGTTACTCTCTCAAGTGAAGTGCCTGTGCGGCTACTCAACATCAATCAGTACCCGGTCACCATCAAGAAGGGTATGAAGCTGGGCACATGAATAGCCGCTTCGGCCATCGTAAGGGGCGTTAGTGAGGAAGAAAGGTCCAGACACACTCCGCAGGACTTGAAACAAATTCTTTCCCAGACCAGTGCGTTTCTCTCGTCCACACAGAAACAAAAGGCCCACGAATTAATAAATAAGTACCAGGACATATTTACCACCGAGAATGGGAAGCTGGGAAAGACTAAGGTCGTGTCGCATAAAATTGACACGGGCGAGACACGACCGATTCGACAAACAGCAAGACGACTACCCTTGGCCAAACGGGAGGAAGCCGAGAAAATCATCAAGGACCTAGAGCGGGACGGGGTCATCGAGTCGTCAAGCAGTCCATGGGCCTCGCCGGTAGTACTGGTGAAGAAAAAGGATGGGACTACTCGATTCTGTGTAGACTACCGGCAGGTGAACAGTGTTACCAAAAAGGACAGCTACTTGCTACTACGTATCGACGACACACTCGATACCCTTGCTGGATCCACGATATTTTCGACCTTGGATTTAAAAAGCGGGTATTGGCAAGTCGAAATGGACCCTGCCGATAAGGAAAAGACGGCATTTACCTTCGGTAATGGCCTGTGGCATTTTAGTCATGCCATTCGGACTTTGTAATGCCCCAGCGACGTTTGAGAGGCTGATGGAGAGCGTGCTAATGGGTTTGACGTGGAAAACGTGCCTAGTCTATTTGGACGATATCATCGTGATGGGCAAGACCTTCGAAGGACATCTAAAAAACTTAGAGGACGTCTTCCAGAGACTGCGAGGTGCGGGGCTGAAACTGAACCCGAAGAAATGTCAGCTCTTCAGAAGGAAGGTCTCTTACTTAGGGTACGTAGTGAGCAGAGAGGGCGTCGCCGTTGATCCGGACAAGACAAGTACGGTGAAGGAGTCGCCAATACCGGCAGATAAACACCAGTTGAGGAGTTTTCTAGGACTCTGCACGTACTACCGACGCTATGTCCGGATGTTCTCCGACGTCGCTAAGCCGTTGACAAGGCTCACAGAAGGACAAAACTTCTGTTGGGATGAGGAATGCCAGTCTGCCTTCGACGAGCTGAAGAGGAAGTTGACCAGTGCCCCAGTGCTGAGGTTTCCTCTGCCAGAAGGACAGTTCATCCTGGACACCGACGCGAGCAATGTGGGAATTGGAAGTGTTCTGTCGCAGCGTCAGGAGGGACAAGAACGTGTCCTTGGATACTTCAGCAAGATACTCTCCAAACCAGAAAGGAATTACTGCGTCACCCGACGTGAATTATTGGCCATCATCAAGTCCACCGAGCACTTCCATAAATACTTGTGTGGAAGGAGGTTTTTGATCCGGACCGATCATGCTGCTCTTAAATGGCTCCTCCAGTTTAAGAATCCCGAAGGACAGATCGCTCGCTGGATCGAGAGGCTCCAGGAGTATGATATTGTCATAGTACATCGGCCAGGACAGAGTCATGGAAACGCAGACGCACTCTCGAGAAGACCATGCCCTGATGAGTGTCCTCATTGTCATAGAGCTGAGGAAAAGTCCGATAAAGTCTATCGAACGACCGTGGTCGCCGAGGAATGGACACCATCCTCGTTACGACAAGAGCAAGGAAAAGACCCGGTTCTCAAAGAAATCCTGGTTTGGAAAGAGGGAGGAGAGCGTCCTGAGTGGCAAAAGGTATCACCTGGCTCGCCAAAACTCAAGAGCTATTGGACACAGTGGGACTCGTTAGTGGTTCAGGATGGACTACTAAAACGCGTACTGAAGAGCCAAGACGGGACGGAGGAAAGACGGCAGTTGGTAATTCCCTCCAGTAAAATCCCGGAGGTCTTGCGGCACCTTCACGACGAATCGTTTGGTGGACATCTAGGGATCAAGAAAACGCTGCAGAAGGTACGGGAGCGATTCTACTGGATCAATTGTTCAGACGACGTGAAGGACTGGTGCAAGAAATGTACTACATGCTTTGCAAGTAATGGGCCACAAAGACGACCGAAAGCTCCCATGAAACAATATAACGTCGGAAGCCCCTTCGAAAGGATCGCTATTGATATAGCAGGTCCCTGAGACCGAACAGGGGAATAAATACATCCTGGTCGTAATGGACTATTTTACGAAGTGGGTAGAAGCATACGCTCTCCCTAATCAGGAGGCAGAGACAGTGGCCGATGTGCTCGTGAAGGAGCTGATCTGCCGGTTTGGAGTACCCATGGAATTACACTCGAATCAAGGAAGAAACTTTGAGAGTGGCCTATTCCGGAGGATATGTGAGAAGTTTGGGGTACGAAAAACAACAACCACGGCCTTTCACCCTCAGTCTGACGGCATGGTAGAACGGATGAATCGCACCCTTAACCGCTATCTGGCAAAAATGGTCTCGTCACATCAACGAGACTGGGACGAACACGTGCCGTTCTTCCTGATGGCCTACCGCTCGGCCGTTCATGAGTCGACAGGACAAACTCCAGCCAAAGTCCTGTTCGGGCGAGAACTTAAACTGCCCTGTGATCTAATCTTTGGCGCTAGACCGGACGAGGACGTTTCGGGGGAAGATTACGTCTCCCGGATGCGGCAAAGGATGAACGAGATTCACGATCAAGTCCGGTACCAACTAAATATCGCCAGTGATCGCATCAAAGAGCGTTACGACAACAACGCTAAAGAGGGTGGCTACCAAATGGGAGATCGAGTTTGGCCGTACAACCCACAGAAGAAACGTGGTTTGTCCCCTAAGTTACAGACCAATTGGGAAGGTCCCTATGTTTTGAAGAAACGAATCAATGACGTGGTCTACCGGGTAAGCAAACTACCAAACGGCAAGCCAAGAGTGGTGCACTTCAATCGGTTGGCACCCTATGAGGGGTCGCACGATGAGGCGGAGGTTCCCCGAGTAAGAAACACGTTGGCGCAGGAGAACGAACTTTCGTTCGAAGAATTTATGAGCGCCTACGGGGGTACCGGAAAAGCACGGTATGGGGTAACCTGTGAAAAACAACAGGATTTGTTCAGCGTACCTGAAGAATACTCGTTGGCCCATTGTGTGTCTGCCGACCTGGTAATGTCACGAGATATCGCCACGGTTTTCAAGAAGAAGTACGGGCGCTTGGAACAACTCAGAGCGCAACTCCCGGAAATTGGCATGGTTCTGGAACTACGTGACAACGTAAGACACATCTTTTATCTGGTTACGAAGGAGATCGGGTCCCTTAAACCATGTTATCACGATGTATGGCGAACCTTGCATAGGCTACGAGACCGACTGCTGGAGCTCGACATCAGGAAGCTAGCTGTCCCCAAGTTAGGTGCTGGACGAGATCAGCTGGACTGGAGGGTTGTCCGGAATATGCTGGAAGTAGTGTTGAAGAATACCGGAGTGAAAGTTTTAGTCTGCTGTTTTGGGCCTGCACCAAGTCGACTGGGGAAGGCGGTCCCCTGTTATTTTGACGCCACGTCTCGCTGTAAGCGGGGGACTAACTGCAGGTTCCTGCATGGGACTACCAGGGATACGTTCCGAGACGAAACGTCTCTAAGGCGGGGGTAGTGTAATGCGAGAAGTAAATAAAGCGACACATGTTTACTCGCTCCGAGTGAAGCGGTTACTTCAAAAGAATTACTACGACGCGTAAAAGACAGCTGCATGAATTCTGCCGGATTGTTGTTTACGAAAAGTAATTTGTGACCTTCTGAACATTTCCTGCGTAGGCGTTGTTAAAGGAACAATCGTACCTTCTAGAATGTACGAGAACGTTCTCGATCATGGTTGGGGGTGTATATATAAGGGGGCTTGTGATCGAGGGAGTTAGTGAGAAGTAGAGAAGCAGACGTGAACGCGACATACGATTCGAAAGCGGAGCAGTACAAATAAATTAAATAGTGTCTAGTCTAGTGTACAAGTAGTTAAGTGTGTTAAATAAATTAGTGTACGATCAATGTAAATAAATTAGAAAAATAAACGTTACACGTAGTTTCAATCAGGTATAAACAGGTACAAGTCTTTCCATAGTCAGTTTGCCACGAGAAATATCCGACTGCACCTGCGACAAAGAGACCGACTCCATAGGCGTGCCGTTTAAAAGTTCTTTAGAGAAATTAGTAATAATTCTAATAAATCATGCACTTCCTTAGACAATGAAATTTATGAAAATAATTTTACTGCGATAAATTTATTAATTTTTCATAGATTTCATCGTCCAGCAAAGACCAACGAGGAAGTGTGAGTACTCGTTGCCAGAATATGGATAGGGACGGGATTGTTGGGAATCGGATTGGGATCAGAAATAGAAAAGTAATTAAATGAATCTAGGGATATCACGAGTTAATGCTCTGAATCTGAATTATCCGAGGAAGAATCGTTCACACCGTTTATATTAATAATTAGCGGATTAACAGATGGTGTAACATGATTTCGATGCTCTATAGAAATGACGTTACGGACACAATTTTTCCATATCTCGGTATTAGAAACGTCATTACACAAGTTTCGTATATTCTGTAACACGATGTTTGAGAGCGTTGGAGAAAAATTGCCCCGCCTTAGTCTCTTCTTCACTGAAGACCAAACCTCTTCTATTGGATTAAAAATGCAATGATAAGGTGGCAACCTAAGACAATATGGCCACTCGTTTCTGCTAATGAATCAATGAAATATTGAGGAGTGAAATGATGTTCTTTGACGATTTTAATTAAATGAGCCTTTGTCTTAGCTGTAGCAGGGATATCAATATTATTGGTACGTAGAAATTGCAAAATTTCCGCTTTCTTGGAATTGGAAGTCAGCGATTTATTAATTCTTCGGGAATGATACGGCGCGTTGTCCTCTACTATTACCGAATTTGATGGTATGTTCGCTATAAGTTGTTTGGCAAACCAAGTCTCAAATAAAGATGATGACATGTCTTCATGATAATCTGCAAAACTTTGCTTGATATTATTCGCCGAAAGAAGTAACGCCCCTTGAACAAAGCCGTTTTCATTCCCCGCGTGCAAAAAAATAGTCGTTTCCCCTCGAACACGGAGTTTTCAAGGCACAATTTTTGGAATCGTCTGCTCAACCTTGCTGAACGACATCGTGGGTGTCAATTACACCACGTTTCGTCTAAATAAACTAATGTTTTTGAATTTTTTTTCTAAAACAATATCGCCTCGTTTTAATAGAATAAATCGTGGAAATTGGAATATTCGTGAATTTATTAATACGCTTTGTTGTGTACGCATCGTGTTGTGTTTTATACAATTTTTCACTTTTTAAACGGCGATAAATATTTAAAATGACTCTTTGAGTTTCTACAGGTAAATCTTTATTTGTCAATTCCCAAATTTGTGCCTTGTTTTCTTCTAAATTCAGTTGTTGCACAGGCGACAGATCGAAAACGGGAGTTTTCATCATAAATTCCATAAATTCATTTCAATATAAGGATTAAACAATACCGGTATGCACTTCACTGACCCAACGTGGGAGGGAACGAAATGAAACGTACGCGGAGAGAAGAGAAAGAGATACATGCGGCACCTGCATGAGAGAAAGAGATGGAATTACGACAGTTGCCCATATTTCGCGTTGTTGCCAAAATGTGAATAAATACATTTATCTCGCAAGGTTGACGATAATTTGCCGTTGTATGTTTAGCTAATGTTGGTATTTGTTGTTCGGAAACTCTGGATAATACCATTTGTATTGTAGATTTTAACACTAGGATACAATTCCAATATAATTGCTAACATAGGAATACCAAAAATTAGTTGTTATAATTGTTAAATATATCTCTGTGATCAATATGACAACAGAGCCGTTGCAAACTGACTATGGAAAGACTGTAAACTAGTATTATTTATTAGCCCTCATCATTTTTCCTAGTCAATCAAACATAAGAATGTAGGTACTTTTATTGCGAATCCAATGGTACCTGATTGCCATTGCAAAACTTGGCAAGGGTAGTTAAATTTACTATCTAAAGTTGTATAAATTCACAGGTAAACTAGTATTAATTATTAGCCCTTATCGTTTTTCCTAGTCAATCAAACATGAAAATGTAGATAATTTTACTGCAAATCCAATGGTACCTGATTGCCATTGCAAAACTTGGCAAGGGTAGTTAAATTTACTATGAGACAGGTGTGTCTCTTTAGAAGTTATGTATATCACAAAATAATTAATATTCATATTTCACATTAATAAAGTTACTAAAAACTAGTTCATATTAATCACAATTCTACTTTGACTTCTTACCTAGCATCGACTAAAATCTGTCTGGCCCTAGACCCAGCGAAGGAAGAACTCGCCTGTAGGTTCGCGCTGGAGAACGTTATCCTCCTTTTCGCCAGATGGCTAAGTCTTCTGCCGGGCGATTTCAAACCGAAACGTTTGAGTGGTCTCTGTTTGGGGGGGCTCGGATTGTCTGTCTCAAGGGAAGTGCAACTCGATTGGGTTTCCGCACCGACGTACCGCTCGCCATACCTGATGCACAATTCTTCAATTTGCTCAGAGAGTTTGCTTCTGTTGTGGCTGGGAAAAATATTGAATAAGTCATTAATGATGGTCATTTGATGAAATGCTTATGAAATGAAACACTGAATACTAATAGACGTTAATAAAAATATGCAACAAATTCCATTTTCAGATTCTCTTACATTTGTTGCATATACACCTTCAATTTGAATTAATTTCGAGAATACATTC
Source organism: Cryptocephalus moraei (assembly GCA_946251905.1). Taxonomy (NCBI): domain Eukaryota; kingdom Metazoa; phylum Arthropoda; class Insecta; order Coleoptera; family Chrysomelidae; genus Cryptocephalus; species Cryptocephalus moraei. The sequence continues at coordinate 18,463,160 of OX276466.1, forward strand.
CATCTGTTAATAAAAATAGTTGGTAAAAGTTTGGCTAATTAATCAATTCTCACTGAATGTTCACAGATGATAAAGTGTAGTGTACACTAATTACCATTAAATTAGTTTTACATTTTATATTTGGCACCCTATCTAAAGAATTTACTCTAGAAGGCAGGATAAAACTTTAAATATAAATGGAGGGTCTTCAGTTTTTGGCCTACACAATAAAACCCTTTTTGGTTATCATTTCCTCTGACACTTGACTCTTGATCACAGACCACTCGAACATTGTTATGCAAATATTTCTCTCTCTGCCTTCACTGTTCTCGCTCTCCCTCTCCCCTCTCTCACGCTTTCTCCCTAACTTTGATCTCAGTTTGATCATCTAACAGTGACTTGTGCAAATGATAAAAAAAAGGGAAATTCGTAAATTTTATAAGAATCAAATTAATTTATAATGAGTTGCTTGTTATTTATATAGGTAAAAAGGTGATTTTTGGTCAATATCTCATTTTAATGGAGCAAACAATAAAACGGTTTTAATCTTACTGCATTACAATTCCGGGTGTATTCTCTACAAATAATATCGCTGTGATACTTTCATGCTTGCAATAGTTCAATGACTGGAAAGCGAAAAAACAGGCTATGGGTTGTTTTCAACATGGCATGTTGCATATTGAAACATATTTCATGCCACAATTTTTGGTGGGAAACATAATGTTTTTACATCTGAACTTTGTTCTGAAGGATCATACCAATGACAATGAATTAAAATAGACCCAATTGTTTGCAAAATTTGGATATATTCATATATCATATATGCAAAGAAAAACACATTTTTTTTTATTTTGGCACCTTATGTCATAAGCAATATCTCTGGAAATTGTTGACGAATTTTGATGTTCCTTCTTTTGATTTGGGGTACCGTTCTGAGCACATTACTAAGATCCAATTTGATTATTAATTTATTTAAATTGACCACCGAATTTGTTGAAACAATTTTTTTGAAAAAAAAATTCGCGAAAAATCCATTTTTATTTTGGTGCGATTTTCATTGTTAAACATGGCATCAGACATCAGGTCATGTATCAAACATGTTAGTTCTAATCACTCACACTTCCCATGCCACTCCCATCATGCCTTAATCAATGGGCGACCAGAAATAACATGTAACACGCTTTCTGCTTGCGAGTTTTGAGTAAGCTGCACTAGGTGGCCCCGTCGAGTTTAGTAAAGTAAACTACCCTGTGGGTTTAATATTTGGACACTTACTGCAGACCATGCCACCGTCCTTTCAAGATTTCAGGAAATGTTCTATTTTTATCCTCCACCTGTCCAGAAAGTAGTAATGTCTTATGCTCCTTGTTCATGCTGGTCGGTCTATCCCAGAACAACTCCTTGTTACTCTCAATCTTATCCAGCATCTCTTCAATTGATAACTTGACGACCGTCATACTGTGCGGTGGTAGAACGCCTTTTAGACTGTTATTGACTTTGTTCAAAAATTGTTGATCGTTCTTTGTAACATATCTCTCCTTAGCCATGAGGATCGGAGATTGCCGTAACGCAGGAGGTTCTTCTTCTATAAACAAGTCAGGGCTTAAATCAGGGTTTCTGGTGTTTACAATGCGTTTCATAGGTGTATCAGATGATAATACCACGTTTGGCTCCACTTTGTCGGTAATCTCATTCTCCAGGAAAGAGGTCTCACTTTCACAAAATGTACTAGACATTTCAAACGTAGAACTGCTATCAAGATCAAATCGACTGTCATTACCACTCTCCTCTGAGCTGAAACTACTGTACTTTCTTTTAACGCTATATGCGTTCTCCTTGTCCAACTTCGAAAAAATCAATGTGAGTCTCTTCTGTGGACAATTTGCGTTGATGGTATTAGTTATATTGCTCAGTGCGGAGTTAAATGCGATCGGTTTAGCTACAGGGATAGTTAATGAGTTATCTGAAGAGGTTCCTGGTTCGGAATCGAACAGGGTGCTGTAGTCCATTTCTTGGCTGCCTTCAGAAGCTGAAATCACTTCGGAGTTGTCGCTGTTGGGATTGCAATCTTCAATTTTGTGGACGGTCACTTCAGGTTTTTCCAATAAGGCATCCTCGCTCAAGTAGAAGGTTTTGCGGGTCAGAGTACCTGTAACAGTAAATCTAAAGATATTACTAAATTATTACACAAGCATTAAGATTATGTTGAATGCATGCACTGCAAATATCTTCAGGTGATTCATATAAATTCATATAAATTGAAACGTTTGTTTTTAAATTATAAATATTTTAATTATATACAGATATTTTTTTTAATTATTATAACAAAAATGTTTTTTTACAGTGGAAGAGGTGAGTAAAGAAATACGCAATTCATTTTTATAATCTGATTATTACAATATATAATAATTACTTTTTTATTAAATTATATCCTGTTTTATTGAAATCTGATAGACTACTAACACCACTATCAGTATTATCTATTTCTATATTTTCATTATTAACATCATATTGTAATGAAACGGCTTGACACAAGATAAACACGCCTGGAAATTCGAAACGCCGAGAAGAGACGAGAGCTTCGATGCGGTAACGAGTTCCTTGAATTCGAGAGTCTTCTCCCGAAACGACCAGAATGTTCCAGCAACTATCGAGAAATTTCCAGAAGGATCATATCTGCATATAAAAGGAATACCGGACCCAGGATGAGTTAGTTGAAGAATCGACAGTGTAAACATTTCGGGCGACGAACGAACGAGACCGCGCGCTAAATAAATAAACATCTGTATGTGAAAATAAATTAAGTTAAGTGCTAGATTATAAGTATCGCGTAAGAAATAAATAAATTAGGTCAATTCGCGTAGTGTTTAGTATTAATAGACAGTAAAAACGTTACAGTGGTGTCAGAGTGCGGATTAATTAGTGAAATAAATTAAGAACAATGAAGAAATTACGCGGTTTAAAAGTGACGGACCTCAAACGTGAGTTGGAAGATAGAGAACTCGAAACGACAGGGTCGAAAACAGTGCTGCAGAGACGTGTGGCGGAATATTTAATCGGCAATGGAGACGACCCTGAAACTTTCGGTTTCGAGGAAGGTGAGCTCATCCTTAACAAAATGGAAAAACTTCATGGCGAGTTGGACAACAAACTAGGAAAACTCCACGACGAGTTGGATAACAACATAAAAGAACTCGACGGAGAAATGGGAAAACTCCACGGCGAGCTGGACGAACTCCACGGTGAGCTGGATAGCAGAATTAGAAATCTTGACAGCGCACTTCAGACAGAGAAAATTCAACGACTGGAACTGGAAAATCAACTGCGAGAATTGGGGAACTAATTAAAATCCATGCATTTCCAGCCCAGTCGGCAAAACGAGTCCAGTCCAGGTAATCAGTTTAGCGACTCGGAGGAGGTAACCAGGATCGAGGCAGTCCCTAGTGCGAGCCATCGAGTGAAGCCGCCAACCTTCGATGGGGTAATTCCCTGGCAGAACTATCTCCGGCAGTTCGAGGCAACGGCGAAAGCCAACAACTGGGCGCAAAGGGACAAGGCAGTGGCTCTGACGGTCGCTCTCCGCGGAAGCGCCCTCGACGTGCTGCAGACTGTTCCAGAAGGAGAGCTGGACATCTTCGAACTACTCGTCCCGGGGCTGGAGAGGCGATACGGGCACGCTCACCTGGGTTAGGTCTACCAATCCCGAATGAAGAACCGACGACAGAAGCAGGGAGAGAGCCTTCAGGACTTCGGAGCCGATATCGCGAAGCTAGTTAGATTCGCCTACCCGGAAGCAGCGGAGTCCTTGACGGAGAGTCTCGCGGTCTCGGCCTTCATCGACGGCTTGAGGGATGTGGAGATGCAGCGATCGGTACGGCTGTCGCGTCCCAAGAGCACACTGGAAGCCCTCTCGATGAGGGGGTCTTCCAGGGCAAGTACATCCACGAAATGGGTAGATGCCTACGCGATTCCCAACCAAGCAGCCACAACTGTCGCGGATGTCCTGGTGAAGGAGCTAGTGAGCCGCTTCGGAGTACCGTTGGAATTGCATTCCGACCAGGGGCGTAACTTCGACAGCGAGCTGTTACAGGGAGTTTGCGAAAAGTTGGGAATTCGCAAAACTAGGACAACGGCGGTGCACCCTCAGTCCGACGGAATGGTGGAGAGGATGAACCGCACCATGGGCAAGTAGCACTCGAAGGTAGTGTCTCAACATCAACGAGACTGGATGAACATCTGGGACAGGATGAACCGCACCATGGGCAAGTACCTCTCGAAGGTAGTGTCTCAACATCAACGAGACTGGGATCAACATCTCCCCTTTTTCCTGATGGCTTACCATTCTGCCATTAACGAGTCCACCGGCCAAACACCAGCAAGGGTACTGTTCGGGCGGGAGATGAGGCTTCCCTGCGACTTGAGCTTCGGCTGCAAACCGGGAGAAGATCTGGCTGGGGAAGACTACGTCACCGAGCTGCGCAGAAAGATGGACCAGGTTCATGAGATGGTACGAACGAATTTCCAAGTCGCCAGCGACCGCATGAAGGATCACAATGACGTATGGGCGGACAGCGGCATGTATGAAGAAGGAGACTTGGTGTGGCTGTACAACTTGCAAAGAAGACGAGGGTTACCACTGAAGCTTCAGAAAGCCTAGGAAGGGCCGTATACAGTGAAGAAAAAGATAAATGACGTCATCTACCGGATCAGCAAAGTCCCGAATGGGAAGCCCAGGGTCGTGCATTACAATCGATTAGCGCCTTTCGAGGGAGACCATGACCAAGATCAACAGGTGCGTCAACTACGGCCCCAAGAGTATGAGCCCTCCTTTGAAGAGTTGGCTGGGTGTGGTGGGACCGGGAAGGCCAGATTCGGTGTAACCTGGGAAGAACAACGGGATCTCTTCGATACACAGGCTGAATATGCGCTGGCTCATTGCGTGGCCCAAGACCTGTGGATGTCCCGAGGAATTGCCGCGGAATTCCGGACGAGGTTTAGCAAACTAGACGGACTCCATCAGCAGGGACCGGCGGTCAGGCGAGCGCTGAGGATTAAGGAAGATGGATCACGACGGCCGCCCTTCTACCTGGTTATGAAGAGGAGGTCCTTTCACAAGCCCACCCATTTGGACCTGTGGGACGCGCTAAGTGACCTCAGGGAAACCCTACTTAGCGAAGATCTAACTAGGTTGGCTATTCCGAAACTGGCTTGTGGATTGGACGCCTTGGACTGGAGGGTTGTCAGGAATATGCTGGATTCGCTTCACCGGGGTAGACAATATGGTGTGTTGTTGGAATTCTGAGAGGAGTCCCCACAAGAAGACCATAGCATGTTATTTCCATCAAACCTCGCGGTGTAGACTGTAGGTTTCTACATGGGACTGTCAGGGATACGTTTCGGGACGAAATATCTTTAAGGCGGGGGCAGTGTAACGAAACGGCTTGCCGCGAGATAAACACGCCACGAGCTACCCAAGTTCGCCGAATCCGCAATCCCGAGAAAGGCGATTCGAACAGACGAGAAGAGTCGACGCGATAACAAGTTCCTTGAATTCGAGAATCTTCTCCCGAAACGACGGGAATGTTCTCGAAAGCGATGCGCTAGACATAAAAGGGAGATCGACAGCTGAGAGAGTTAGTTGAAGAATCGTAGTGTAAATATTAAATACGTTACAATATTATTACACTACTTTTGGTAACTTTTAGTTTTGTTAAATTGGTACCTGATTGGTACATCAGCTTGTCAGGTAGAAGTCAAGGTTAAATTTAATATATTTCAATAAACGTGCATGCTATATACGATGTCCAGAGCGTCGATGACTTTTTCGTCCTGCTTTTCTCCTGAAAATACGCGAGAAGGACGTTTTCAGAAACATTTCACTACACCTTCTTTCTGGCACCATTGGGAAAAAGCTGCGTACTCTTTGTCATATGCTGGCTTGGATTTTGCTGGCAACAAGTTCTCAATAGCCTCTTGAGCAGCTTTGCGTATTTCTGGGGGTGTACAGGTCATTCTACATTGTTGTCTTTCATTTCGCGCACGTAAGTAAGGAGTTCTTGAATTTGTCTTAGGGCTACTGTATTTTCAAATTCAAATACGAGACATCCATGTCAGTGACGTCCCCACAAGAAGACGGTGGCATGTTATTTCCACCAAACCTCGCGTTGCAGACAGGGGACCAACTGCAGATTTCTACATGGGCCTGTCAGGGACACGTTTCGGGACGAAACATCTTTAAGGCGGGGGCAGTGTAACGAAACGGCTCGCCGCGGCATAAACACGCCGGGAGCTACACAAGTTCGCGGAATTGCGATCACGGGAAGGACAGGTCGAAGCCGACAGTCGACGGCTCGAGAAGCTTCGATGCGATAACAAGTTCCGCGAATTCTAGAATGATCTCCAGAAACTTCGGGACTATTCCGGCAAACGTCTAGAAGCCTTCTACCTGCCATAAAAAAGGAATGTCGGACCCGAGGCAGGTCAGTTGAAGAACCGGTGCGTAAACATTCGAGCGAGAGATCGGGCGCGTTAGAATAAATAAACATCTCTGTGAAATAAATTATAAGTGTTAAGAGTTAGTAATAAATTAATTAGGACAAATAGTGTAGTGTTTTAGTTTTAGTCAATAGTAAAAACGTTACACTATTAACAAGTTATTTTCCCCAATTTTTGTAAATACATACTACTCCCTTTTGTCCACACGCAGACGGAAGCTAGTGGGATGAATTTTATCGATTATGGATTAAAACCTCTCTCAGAAAAAAATTGTAAACAGCGCGAGACGTGTTTACTCGTATCGGACCTGAGCGGCTACCTTAAAAGGAATTGCCGCGACGCTTAATTGAATTCTATAAAAAAAGACAGCTCCATGAATACTAGCGGATTATTATTTAAGGAAAGTAATTTATGACCCTCTGGACCTTTCTACATAATAAAAGATATTTCGAGTAATTACACGAATGCCCCAGAAGGTTCCCGATTACATTTGAGATGTGTATATAAGCGGGCTTGTGGTCGGAGATCAGGTCTGTCAAGCTAGCACCCCCACCACCACGGAATCCAAATTTGATTGCGCAGGAATTATGTACTCTTTATGTGCTAATTATGTGCCGCAATGGCGATTATTGTGCTCAAAGGGATCTTTGAAACTATATTTAAAACTATAAAAACTATTATTATTAAACAAAATTTAGCATAGTTCAAAATTTTTGTGCTCGATCGTTGTGGATTTCACTTCTTGAAGGTGTTACTTTCGGGGGTGAGTTTTTCGGAGAAGGGTGCGAGCACAAAAATCGAGACTAGGATATTTGGAGAGCACATAATTTTTGCCACGTTTTAGTATAATTTAAAATTTTTGTGCTCGATCGCTGTGGATTTCACCTCTTGAAGGTGTTATTTTCGGGGGTGAGTTTTTCGAAGAAGGGTGCGACCACAAAAATCGCGACTAGGATATTTGGAGAGAACATAATTAATGCCACGTTTTAGTATAGTTTAAAATTTTTGTGCTCGATCGCTGTGGACTTCACCTCTTGAGGGTGTTATTTTCAGGGGTGAGTTTTTGAAGAAGGGGTTGATTTATCAAGTTCGCTTCAAGGCATTTGAAAAGCAAATAAATAGGACATAATTATAGCGTTTACCAGACTTTCTTTCCTGCTTTTGCAAATGGGTGATAGCTTGATATCAAGTCAGCACCCCCACGCTTCAAAGTTGTTTTTTTCAAAGATCCCTTTGAGCACAAAAATCGCCATTGCGGCACATAATTAGCACATAAAGAGCACACAATTCCTGCGCAATCAAATTTCGATTCCGTGGTGGTGGGGGTGCCAGCTTGACAGACCTTCGGAGATCATTATTAGACGTGAGCGCGGTATAGTAAATAGCGAAAGACCGACCAACGAAATAAATTAACGATTAAGAGTGTGATATAAATTAATTAGTTAAGTGTGTTATATAAATTAATTTAGTAATAGTGTAAATAAATTAAGTAGTGTCTAGTCTAGTGTATAATTAGTATTAGTGTAAATAAATTAGAAAATAAACGTTACAAAATTATACTTAGTCACTTTGTCTTTCTCCAAATTTTAATTCATTTTCGAATAATTTATTGTTCTGTATATTTCACATTGTCAGTAAGACTAATAACCTTACCGACATTTAATTACAATCCCTTAAGTTATAACTACCACAGTAATTATTTTAGGGGAAATTGATCCTTAACTCTGAAAAATTAACAACTCTTAGTGGGACATGAACTCACAAACTCGGACTATATACAACAGTGCTCTACCAATTGAACCACGGGGTTGATGATATAAGATACAAATGGTATTGCGGAGGATATATAGGTATATACTGGTGTGAAGTTAGCAGCCACTTCCAGCAGCCAAAATAAGAAAATAAAAAATTGCTATAGAATAGATTTCTTTTAAGCCTCCGAGAAGGTTCGTCTGAATGTTAACACCAACAAAACTATGTTCATGAATAATCTAGTTGGAAGTACTTATTTCACTCTCAACAACTCAAAAGTAGAACAAGTACACTTATATAAGTATTTGGGTCATGAGATTCGCTCATGTAAAGACAACCAAACATGTGAATTGTCAAGAAAAATTGCACTAACTTGGGCAACCCTTGAAAAGTTAAGCCATGTCCTAAAATCAAATATCCCCATCTGCCTTAAAAGGAAGTTCTTTAACCGATGTGTCTTGCCTGTGCTGACATATGGCGCAGAGACTTTAACCCTGACAAGATGGACAGCTAATAGAATCAGAGTTGCACAGAGAGCTATGGAGAGAGCAATGCTGGGTTTATCTTTGAGAGACAGGGTTTCCAACACAAATATAAGGGTAAGAACTAAAGTAATCGACGCCATCGAGAAGATTGCTATTCATAAATGGAACTGGGTCGGGCACCTGGCCAGACAGATGGACTAAAAATGTGACAGAGTGGAGACAGCGAGCCGATGTATTCCGCAGCAGAGGACGACCTCTGCTGTGGTCAGGTCTGTGATGGTCAGGTGATATAATAATACGAGAGCCGGCGACACTCGACCCTACGTCATCGGGAATTGAAATGAGACATACATAATCGTGTAGTATGCGTACGGACGAATACAAAACCGCAAGGTCTACCAGAGAAATTCTGTGCAAAAGTTATTTAAATAATTTTTGAAAATTCGCAAAAATCGAAAAATTTACGCGATGTGGAATTGAATAAACAATTACATGGGCTTGTAGGGTTCGACGAGCCCTTTAGGAAAATATAGGTCTGCAAATGTTTATCCCGTGCTCTACCCCGGTCTGCCGGGTGCAAAGTGGTGGTTTACAACAGTTGCCACTACGTCATGTGGAATTGCAACAATTTTTTTTTAAATAAAGCCCTGAATGTCCGTAACAAAATGCAACTGGTCTGCCTGGGAAATACCTGTGCTTTTATCAAGTCTGCCAGGTTCAAAAATTCCACTTTTGACACGCTATCGAGGTCGGAAAATCGAACATTCCGCAATTGCGACTTCTTGCAAACTGCAGTCTAGATGGAAATGATGAGGACGTATATGGACGTACCATTTACACCGTTTTTAACGTTTTTTAAACAATTTTGCAAGAAATTTTATTAATCTTGCAACTTTTAACGTACTTTTCCGCACGTTCATCCAAATAAATAAAATCGCATATAAAATATGTTTACCTTAGATTGTTTACATAATGATTTGAAAGTACATTTAATGTAATGTACCTTTGCAAATAAATCATATTTCAATATTTCGACCTAAGAGGGAAAAGTAAAGATGAACGATGAAAAAAATTGTTTTGTTAATATACACCAATTAAAACTAAAATCTATACAGTCTAACCGATACACTCTACGGAACTTATATCATAAAAAAAAGAAAAACCTAAATGAAAACGACATTATGGATAGAAGGAACTTTGTTCATTGACACTTTAAATGAAATTTATGAAGAGGTATAACTCTATTTACAATCTGGTAGGTAATCCATACCGAAAATACTTATTTGTTACATTCTAATCAGAGTTATAATTATCTTCATCGTTATAATCCTCATTAGCGACATCACAATCTTCGTCATCGTCATTTTCCTCTTTTTCGGAGGTTGCAGCCAAAACATCTTCTATTAACAACGGTGTCGGTTCCCCGTCAAACCAATGTGGGCGCAATTCTCCTTCGAACACTTCCCACCCCGTAGGGTCGAAAAGTGTGCATTTTATTTCAGTGGAATTGTGCCACATTGTAGACATATACGTCGTTCTCAGTATCTTTTGGTGCAATGATTTCCAACACGGTGGAATCACGCTGGAGTCGAAACCTTTTACTTTTTTTTATCAAATTTTCGTCGCGGCGTTTCGAAGCATACATTTTGTCGAACATAAGCATTCGTCCTTTGTCGACGCCATCCACTGCTTTGATATTGTACATGAAGCACGTGAATTCTTGAGTTTTGGACATTACTTTATCATTCTTCACAACATCGGGATGGTCTAACGAGGCGAACGCAGTAAGAAAAGTATCGACTTTCTGTAACAATCTGAATGGCCGCACTTCTCCCCTTCTGTAAAAAGCAGCAGTATAATCACAACCCGTGAAAGCATGGAATGCTGGAAGGGCTTTGCACAAGTTGGGGCCTAATATTGCTGCTAGTTGAGAACAATTAAAGCATTCATTGTTTTTAATGCAAGCGCCAGCCATGAAAATTGTTTTGCCTGTTAATTTACACATGTTACCCAACAAAATAACAAGAATGTCGGTATCTACCGCTTTAACCATGACAGTACAATCTGATTCAAGTCGCGAGGTGTGATACACAATTCGCGTGTCTGCTTCTTCGTGAACGCATTTGTAAGGCTTTTCCTCAGAATACATTACAACATTATTTTTGGTTCTAAATGAGAAACATCGCTCCTGTACGGTCAAAAATATTTTTTCCCGTTCAGTATTGGTGTTACCACAGTATATATAATTCTAACAGTATGGTCACTTCTTTGATGTCTACGAAAAAGCCGGCGTTTTTTCCGAGTCGTCGTAAAGTAATAAAAACATCGTTATCCCGGCAAGTTTGTAGACCGGGAAAGGTGCGACGACGAGAGGTGGGCCCACTCGGTGGGCAAGTTCGTAGACCAAGGGAGGTGGGACGACGAGAGGTGATGGGGTGTTCCAACACGCCCAAGTGACTATACTGTTATTGTAACGTTTTTACTATTTACTAAAACTAAAACACTACGCGATTTGTCCTATCTAATTTATTTCTAACTCTTACACTTATCAACTTAACTTAACAATCACTTAATTTATATTCGTACGCGCGCGGTCTCTCGCTCGAATATTTATACTGCGATTCTTCGACTGTCCCGCCTCGGGTCCGACATTCCCTTTTTATGGCAGGTAAACGCCTTCTCGATCTTTCTGGTAGTTTCGAGATAGTTCCACGAATTTCTCCTCGGGTTTTCGGGGAATCGAAGCGTCCCGGCCTTACGAGATCGTTCCCGTTGTTTCTAGAACGCATTCGCGGAACCCGGGCAGTCCCAGACGTGTTTATTTGGTTTCGGCGAGCCGCTCCGCTACAATATATACTGTGGTGCTACTATTCGCGATTTCCAGTGTTGTGCCAGGAATTCCACAAAGGCTTCCTTGAATTTCTTGTTCTTTAAAGCTTTCGCGAAATCTACTGGTCTTGTTTGTTCCGGGCCTGTGATTGAGTACGCGATGTCGTCTTCATCTCGACTTTCGCGTTCAAAATATTTGATGGAAAAGGGAAAATACCTATCGAAAACAATGTGAATTTCTGTAGCTGAAGTATTGCAAAATTTCTTTAAAGGTATTCCGAAGTTTTTCCAAATGTCTAGGGAAAACTTTTACTGGCAAGGTGCAAATAATAAAAACCATCAATGATGTCGACGTAAATGTGGGAGGGCGACTGACTTACAGGTTTGGTATTGAATTCATCTCTAGGCAACACTATCGAAACTGAAAAGACGACACCTGGCTCTTCCCCTACTTTTTCCTGTTTTTCGTACATTCCGAAGCATGTTATAGGCAAGTAGTATATTACAAAAATACTCTTCCCCAACGTTAAAATCATTATGCAAAACATCAAATGTAAACATTTATTTGGATGAACGCGCGGAAAAGTACGTTAAAAGTTGCAAAATTAAAGAAATTTCTTGCAATTTTTTCTAAAAAACGTTAAAAGCAATGTAAATGGTACTTAAATGGTAATGTAACACAGGTATTTCCCAGGCAGACCAGTTGCATTTTGTTACGGGCATTCAGAGCTTTATTTAAAAACAATCATGACGTAGGGGCAACTGTTGTAAACCACCCCTTTGCACCCGGCAGACCGGGGTAGAGCACGGGATAACCATAGGCAGACCTATATTTTCTTAAAGGGCTCGTCGAACCCTACAAGCCTATGTAATTGTTTATTCAATTCCACATCACGTTAATTTTTCGATTTTTGCGAATTTTCAAAAATTATTTAAACAACCTTTGCACAGGATTTCTCTGGCAGACCTTGCGGTTTTGTATTCGTCTGTACGCATACTACACGATTATGTATGTCTCATTTCAATTCCCGATGAAGTACAGTTCCGTAACACATCTCGTGAGACCTATGTCACATGACCTTGAGCGAAACCAGATGGACCTTTGCGGTACCAAGGGGAAAGAGGAAACTGATTCCAGTGGCGGGTAAAATAGTTTCTTGTAAATAAGAAATTGTTACAACATTTATCGCCAAAAATAAATTAAAGTAAACTGGTAAATTTCCACACCACCTATGAGGTATTACCATGGCGCGTTGCCATTTTTAAAGGGATGATTCGCCTGCAGCCATACAACCCAAATAAAAAAACTTTTCAACAAAATAACTTAAATAAATAAACAAGTCCTTAACAAAATAACAAATAAATAAATTCTCAACAAAATAAAATAAAAGATAAATTCTCTAGGTATAAAATAAATGAATTCTTTAAAAAACAAATAAACTCTATAAAGAAATAAATGCACTGCGTCCCCATATGACAAAATAAAATAATATAAACTGTGAAAAATGGACTCAACCTGATAAAATGTTTCTTAGCATGCTGTTCGTGCAGGTAGTCTGGTTTGGAGAAGTTTTTTCGGGAGACCCCGAACTTGACGTTTCATCAGAATCGCTATCATTACCAAGAGTAATAAAAATCCGTTCTATTACTCTGTCTATTCGTGGGTCTAATCCCCAAAATTTTTCTTCTTCTTTGACAACGTGTTGAATACATTTTATCCATGCATTAGCTGTAACAGCACTCACCGCATTTTCTAAAAGAATTGTTACACCAGCTATTTTAAATGATACGTTTTTACGTGCGACTTCGCTTTTTATTTGGGCCCAAATTAGTTCAATAGGATTTAACTCGCAGTGATATGGTGGTAATCTTAAAACCCTAAACCCCTTTTCCCTAACGATTTCATCCACGACTAATTTTAAATAATTTTGTTTGTATTGACGAGCAATTCGAAGCAATTCCGGTTTGAGCATGGTGTCGTCGCAAGCTATATTCTTAGATTGTAACCAATCGAATAGGTCCGCTTTTCTCCACTGTGATGTTGGAAGTGGTTCTGCACGACGGCTGTGGTAAGGCGCATTATCCATAACAATAACTGAACAAGGTTCCAAGCGTGAGAGAATGGATTTGAACCACGTTTCAAACACGTCCGAATTCATATCTCCATGATAATCACCGGTTTTTCGTGATTCGAAAACGTTTAACCCACCCTCCACAAAACCTGAGTCACTTCCGATATGTGTAATGATTAACCTGCGTCCCTTACCCGACGGTGATCTTAACCCGGTCGAAAGCCCTTCCAGAAAAGCTGTTCGATGATCTGTAACGGACAAATCTTGCCACACTTTGGAAACCGTATGCCCGCGTTTATCCATGTCTCATCCAAACAGTAGATCTTTTTCTCGCCGCGAAATTGTCGAATTTGTCTCAAATAATCTCTACGCCAAAAAACAATGTCTTCTTTCTCTACCACCGCGCTGTTACGTTTTCTCTTGCAGTATTTAAAGTTCATTTCACGCATAGTACGAATTAAAACTCGTCGTGATATCTTAGGCAAAGTATCGTCATTTTGTATATCGAGATGAATTTTCTTTAATCTCAGAATTTCGTTTCGAAAGAAGAAAGAATGGATTTTTCGACGAAAAGCACATGATAGTCATCTAAAATCATTTTTCGCGGATCCGTTTTTACCACTTTTCTATTTCCGGCCGTTATTTCCCCACGCGAAGGGTGTCCTCGTAAAATCCTAAAAATTGTGGCTTTCGATACTTTTGTAAAATCCGCACACATCTCTGTCGCGTCGTGAACCGTTAAAGCGGGAAAACGCGCGCGAATCCCTTCATACACGTTCTTCACCATTTACCGCTCACCCTGTGTTAAGTAATGTGACTTTACCTTTTTGTTCTACAGAGTGCTGCTACAGCTAGGTTCACATTCATTCATTTTGTTACGTGGTACCTGGTATTCACTATACACTAATATTTTCGCGAGATAACCGCGCCACTCCGCCAATGGTTTTCGGCGCACACTTCACAGGTGCAGCGACGATGCCATTTTTTCTCGGTATTTACTGGTTCGGTGCGGGAGGAAAAGAATAAGACGGTAATACTTGGCAACGCCAAATAAACGCGCGAGGGTTTTCTGGGATGTTGCCGTTCGTACAAAAAGAACCTATCATAGTTACGCGTACATATGATTTTAAAAGATTTTACGTGTTGCATTGAAAATTAGAAACAAAAATTAAATCTACTATTGCAATACCTAAATGTATTAGCTTGTTATTCTGCAACACTTATGTTTTTGTGGCGTTTTGTCATTGAACATATGTTCCAATGTGAAATTTTGTGTGATATATATGGCAACGCGGTATTAATGATGTCAGTCTCAAGAGATGTGTTACTGGGGAGTAGGGTCGAGTGTCGCCGGCTCTTAGACTATAAAGCGTATCCATTCCAACTGGATTCTCAGGACAGAAGGGGATGGAAATTACTATGGGAAGCTTATGTCCAGCAGTGGACGAGAATAGCTGATTGATGATGATGATGATGAAGGGTTTTAATCACAAATTGCAATATTATGTGGAAAACAATTATATATGTATTACCTCATACATTATCCCCTGTTACAATGGGGTGAAACTATCCCTTTTCCAAAATTATGATAATGAATTAAAATGACTTGAAAGTCGAGTGCCGGAACGATATTTACAGGGTAGACAGCAATTGTCATCACAAAACCATCACCACATATGTCACTCACTTATCACCCGTCGAAGTGGGTGAAACTACCCCTATTCCAATATTGTATTGATAAATTTAAAGAATGACTTGCAAATCGAGTAAAGGGATGATATTTACGGGGACATTCCGTCCCCGACAAAATCGTCCCCTGCTCATTTCGTCCCCGGACAGTTCGTCCCCAGTGTTTTACATTTATATAGGGGGAGGACGACAACTACGTCGTTTTAACCCCCAAACGTAAATATGAATCCCCTTATAAAACGTCTGTTTCCAAAAAACAACCTGAAGTTGACAATATTCTTTCAGTGAATACTTGTGCTAATATCAGTTCTCCTCCAGACAATCGTCAATTCCTTTCTGATATTTCTGATTTGCCCGATAATGTAATTCAGAGTTCTCCAAGAAAACAAAAATTAACAGAAATAATTCTGTCCCAAAGAACAATGATTAAAAATGATGCAAACCAAATTAGAACTTTAAAAATAAAACAACAAGATACTTTTAAATTAACAGAT
The DNA here is from genome assembly GCA_946251905.1 of Cryptocephalus moraei. Taxonomy (NCBI): domain Eukaryota; kingdom Metazoa; phylum Arthropoda; class Insecta; order Coleoptera; family Chrysomelidae; genus Cryptocephalus; species Cryptocephalus moraei. The sequence continues at coordinate 18,478,955 of OX276466.1, forward strand.
TTTAAGCCTAGTGTAGTAAGGACATTTATAGCTATGCAACTTAAAAAAAAAACAAGCTCCTTGGTTACTACAAGAGAAAGATTTTTCTATCTCACTGTATTATAAGTCCCCATCCACTTATAAATTTCTAAGGAAACAAGGTTTTAAACTTCCATCTCCTTCTACTATCCATACGTGGATCGAAAAAATTCATTTTCGCACTGGTGTAAATGAAACTATGTTACAACATTTAAAAGTAAAGTGTCGTGTTATGGATGAAATTGAAAAAAAAAATGTGTACTATCTTTTGTCATTGAAAGCTCCTTCGGAAGAAACCATTGCCTTTGTACATGATGCTATGAATATTTGTAGAATGTATCTAACAAATAGAATGCATGATAAGTCAGCGAATTAAAACTAATATTCTTAACCACAGCGACAAAAATCATCACAATTGGCTAGGAAATTCTTCTTGTTCTTGCTATGAACATAAGATGTTTTTTATCTCAAAATTGATGACTACGAACATGTTTAAATTTAGTAAATGGATGTTTCGTACCGTTTCCTTCAAATTTGGTAAACACCAAAAACTTCAAATTTTAAAACACGCTTAAAATACCGTTTCTCTTTTTATTTTTTGGATTTCTTTATTTTAGTATTTAAACGATGTAAATGTATTGTATTTTATTTCTTATTATCGCTTTTTCTTTTAGTTAAAATTTTGGGCCCAAAATTTTTTTAGGTATGTACATATAGCTTTTTATAGTTGACTAGACTAAATTAATTGAGTCGCTAGGTGTATTATTTAATCGAGATGTCATGACATGACAATAGAACTTATCATCCGTTTTTTCAATACTCCTTGCGAAACAATTTTATTGAACTGCTGTGACTGGGTTCGAGCTATTTTAATTGGGCCGATTTTAAACACATGATATTAAGAAAATAATGAAAGTCAAAATATGTATTATGGTAGGTAATTATTATTAGGTATTAAATGAATAATTCTCTCTATCTAAACTTTTATTGAATTTTAATAACACATAATTATAGGTATTTTAATTACTTTCCCACCAATTTAACAACGAATCTTGTCACTTTGATACTTAACTCATGTTATATTAATAATATTTTGCCATTGTCAGTTGTCTTCAATCAATATTTTTTTATACGGAGTGTATATAAAATTAATTGCCTATTTGTTTTTATTTATTATACATATTTAAAACATTTTTAATAAAAAACCTCCTCCTTTTTTGCAGTCGGTTAAAAATATATTATCGCAGATTGATCTCTGTGTTATTATGTACCTATAAAGAAATTAAAACGAGCGGGATCTCGATATCTTCAGTAGATTTTCATGCTAATTAAATGCTAAATACTAAAAAAAATTACCTTTTTAGATTTCTCTACCATAGCATAAATCGAGCCGCATAAATACTTTTGGAAAGAGATTTAAATTATGAGTGCCGAGTATTGCGTAGGTGTCCATTGTGTCCACCTCTTATAATAGGTTCTATTGCTTTTTGAACATTACGGCACAGACATTATGTGTGTGATAACGGCAACCATGCCTAGATAGCATTACCATCTATCGGCATTTTGCTCCACCACTTCGCTAGAATCTCTCGAGGGATGCAGGCTTTTCGAAGTCTGCATCCTTTTTAGGGTATGATTTAAAGCATGGGGTTTGACAGTCGGTAATGAATTGTCTGTGCTATTAGGTAGGAGAATCAGTGTGTTTTCGTGAAGCCCTTGAATACCAGTGGAAAGAATATTCTGCGCACTTTGGTCACAAGATTTGGCTTGTTCTTCTATTGTTTGACTCGTTGTTAACGTCACAGGTCGCGCAGCTTGTGCTGCGTGATTGTGTTCCATAACCACCTTTGTAACATCAAAGTCACCGGCTTTAGTCCAAACACGCGCTTTACAAACTCCTCGCTTTTCACACACCCAAATATCTTTCTCAGGGATTGTTGAAAAATTCATAATACAACTCAAGGAACCATCGTTATTTTGGGTCGAGAACGATCAATCCGCGATAAATCCTACGTAATTAACGAAGATGAAATGTCCGGAGACAATTTTGGGGGACAAAATGTCCAGGGAAAATAAATTTGGGGGATGAATAATCCGGGGACGAAATGTCCGTATCCCGATATTTACACAGTAGATAACAATTGCCTCTACAAAACCAATACTAAATACCCCACTCACTTACCACATCAATGTGGGTGAAACTACTCCTATTCAAAAATTATATTTATCAATTTAAATGAATCGTAAATAAAAAGTACTAAATATTTAAACATGAATCCTTTTAGAAATGTTCAAAACAAAAATGTCCTACACTGCACTCCGGATGAAGTAACCATCCTAACATATATTTTATAATTAAATTACACTTACTGTATTATTCTTTCGGATCACCATCAAAATTAATTTAATAGAGCAATTTCTTTTGATTCGGTAAATAAAAGTAGAATTATTTATAAATATATATTGTATATTGTACCTTCTTTAAGTCCCTAGTACTAGTAACTAAGTAACAGTTCTCTTACATTCCCACCAATAGAGTTTATACCAAAAGACAAATTTATTTTCGAAGTCCACTATTATAAATGAAGAACCTAGATTCCTTTACCGGTGTGAAGATAGCAGCCGAATATCCAGCAGCCGATTTTTCAAAGTGACATTTCTAGCAGCCATTTCATTTTCAGCAGCCATTTCATCAGTGGCGTCTCAATCAAGAAACAATTTCAAAAATGATTTTTTCTTAACAAAAAATGGCCGCATTGCATTAATAAGGAGTCGACACCGACTAGAAAAATTGTGTAAGGGGTCTAAGGGCTTAAGGGGGTGAAATTGTCACTGAAATATCTTCGCATAACGTTAGGTACGGATTTCTTCGATAATTCAATAATTATTTTGAAGTAGGTAGAAAAAAAAAAGCCACGATGCCCTTCTGGCCGTATAATAGTATGATAGTAGAGAATCTACTGTGAAAGGGAGATCGTCTTGCAAAGGGTATAAGGGGGTGAAATTGTCACTCGAATATCTTCGCGTAAGGTTATGTACGGATTCTTCGATAATTCAATAATTATCTTGAAGTAGGTAGAAAAAAAAGCCACTATGCCCTTCTGGCCGTATAATAGTATGGTAGTAGAAAATCTAATGTGAAAGGAAGATCGTCTTGCAGAGGGTATAAGGGGGTGAAATTGTCACTCGAATATCTTCGCGTAACGTTATATCGCGCATTTATTCGATAATTCAATAATTATTTTGAAGTAGGTAGAAAAAAAAGCCGCGTTGCCCTTTTAACCCATTAATAGTATGACAGTAGAGAATCTACTGTGAAAGGAAGATCGCCTTGCAGAGGGTATAAGGGGGTGAAATTGTCACTCGAATATCTTCGCGTAACGTTATGTCGCGCATTTATTTGATAATTCAATAATTATTTTGAAGTAGGTAGAAAAAAAAAGCCACGATGCCCTTTTAACCCATTAATAGTATGATAGTAGAGAATCTACTGTGAAAAGGAGATCGCCTTGCAGAGGGTATAAGGGGGTGAAATTGTCACTCGAATATCTTCGCGTAACGTTATGTCGCGCATTTATTCGATAATTCAATAATTATTTTGAAGTAGGTAGAAAAAAAAAAGCCACGATGCCCTTTTAACCCATTAATAGTATGATAGTAGAGAATTTACTGTGAAAAGGAGATCGCCTTGCAGAGGGTATAAGGGGGTGAAATTGTCACTCGAATATCTTCGCGTAACGTTATGTCGCGCATTTATTCGATAATTCAATAATTATTTTGAAGTAGGTAGAAAAAAAAAAGCCACGATGCCCTTCTAAGCGATTAATAGTATGATAGTAGAGAATCTACTGTGAAAAGGAGATCGCCTTGCAGAAGGTATAAGGGGGTGAAATTGTCACTCGAATATCTTCGCGTAACGTTATGTCGCGCATTTATTCGATAATTCAATAATTATTTTGAAGTAGGTAGAAAAAAAAAGCCACGATGCCCTTTTAACCCATTAATAGTATGATAGTAGAGAATTTACTGTGAAAAGGAGATCGCCTTGCAGAGGGTATAAGGGGGTGAAATTGTCACTCGAATATCTTCGCGTAACGTTATGTCGCGCATTTATTCGATAATTCAATAATTATTTTGAAGTAGGTAGAAAAAAAAAGCCACGATGCCCTTTTAACCCATTAATAGTATGATAGTAGAGAATCTACTGTGAAAGGAAGATCGCCTTGCAGAGGGTATAAGGGGGTGAAATTGTCACTCGAATATCTTCGCATAACGTTATGTCGCGCATTTATTCGATAATTCAATAATTATTTTAAAGTAGGTAGAAAAAAAAAGCCACGATGCCCTTTTAACCCATTAATAGTATGATAGTAGAGAATCTACTGTGAAAAGGAGATCGCCTTGCAGAGGGTATAAGGGGGTGAAATTGTCACTCGAATATCTTCGCGTAACGTTATGTCGCGCATTTATTCGATAATTCAATAATTATTTTGAAGTAGGTAGAAAAAAAAAGCCACGATGCCCTTCTAAGCGATTAATAGTATGATAGTAGAGAATCTACTGTGAAAAGGAGATCGCCTTGCAGAAGGTATAAGGGGGTGAAATTGTCACTCGAATATCTTCGCGTAACGTTATGTCGCGCATTTATTCGATAATTCAATAATTATTTTGAAGTAGGTAGAAAAAAAAAAGCCACGATGCCCTTTTAACCCATTAATAGTATGATAGTAGAGAATTTACTGTGAAAAGGAGATCGCCTTGCAGAGGGTATAAGGGGGTGAAATTGTCACTCGAATATCTTCGCGTAACGTTATGTCGCGCATTTATTCGATAATTCAATAATTATTTTGAAGTAGGTAGAAAAAAAAAAGCCACGATGCCCTTCTAAGCGATTAATAGTATGATAGTAGAGAATCTACTGTGAAAAGGAGATCGCCTTGCAGAAGGTATAAGGGGGTGAAATTGTCACTCGAATATCTTCGCGTAACGTTATGTCGCGCATTTATTCGATAATTCAATAATTATTTTGAAGTAGGTAGAAAAAAAAAAGCCACGATGCCCTTTTAACCCATTAATAGTATGATAGTAGAGAATTTACTGTGAAAAGGAGATCGCCTTGCAGAGGGTATAAGGGGGTGAAATTGTCACTCGAATATCTTCGCGTAACGTTATGTCGCGCATTTATTCGATAATTCAATAATTATTTTGAAGTAGGTAGAAAAAAAAAGCCACGATGCCCTTTTAACCCATTAATAGTATGATAGTAGAGAATCTAATGTGAAAGGAAGATCGCCTTGCAGAGGGTATAAGGGGGTGAAATTGTCACTCGAATATCTTCGCATAACGTTATGTCGCGCATTTATTCGATAATTCAATAATTATTTTAAAGTAGGTAGAAAAAAAAAGCCACGATGCCCTTTTAACCCATTAATAGTATGATAGTAGAGAATCTACTGTGAAAAGGAGATCGCCTTGCAGAGGGTATAAGGGGGTGAAATTGTCACTCGAATATCTTCGCGTAACGTTATGTCGCGCATTTATTCGATAATTCAATAATTATTTTGAAGTAGGTAGAAAAAAAAAGCCACGATGCCCTTCTAAGCGATTAATAGTATGATAGTAGAGAATCTACTGTGAAAAGGAGATCGCCTTGCAGAAGGTATAAGGGGGTGAAATTGTCACTCGAATATCTTCGCGTAACGTTATGTCGCGCATTTATTCGATAATTCAATAATTATTTTGAAGTAGGTAGAAAAAAAAAAGCCACGATGCCCTTTTAACCCATTAATAGTATGATAGTAGAGAATTTACTGTGAAAAGGAGATCGCCTTGCAGAGGGTATAAGGGGGTGAAATTGTCACTCGAATATCTTCGCGTAACGTTATGTCGCGCATTTATTCGATAATTCAATAATTATTTTGAAGTAGGTAGAAAAAAAAAAGCCACGATGCCCTTCTAAGCGATTAATAGTATGATAGTAGAGAATCTACTGTGAAAAGGAGATCGCCTTGCAGAAGGTATAAGGGGGTGAAATTGTCACTCGAATATCTTCGCGTAACGTTATGTCGCGCATTTATTCGATAATTCAATAATTATTTTGAAGTAGGTAGAAAAAAAAAAGCCACGATGCCCTTTTAACCCATTAATAGTATGATAGTAGAGAATTTACTGTGAAAAGGAGATCGCCTTGCAGAGGGTATAAGGGGGTGAAATTGTCACTCGAATATCTTCGCGTAACGTTATGTCGCGCATTTATTCGATAATTCAATAATTATTTTGAAGTAGGTAGAAAAAAAAAAGCCACGATGCCCTTCTAAGCGATTAATAGTATGATAGTAGAGAATCTACTGTGAAAAGGAGATCGCCTTGCAGAAGGTATAAGGGGGTGAAATTGTCACTCGAATATCTTCGCGTAACGTTATGTCGCGCATTTATTCGATAATTCAATAATTATTTTGAAGTAGGTAGAAAAAAAAGCCACGGTGCCCTTTTAACCAATTAATAGTATGATAGTAGAGAATCTACTGTGAAAAGTTGATAGACTTGCAGAGGGTATAAGGGGGTGCAATTGTCACTCGAAATATCAAAGAATCCGCGACATAACATTAGCCGAAGATATTCGAGTGACAATTTCACCCCCTTATACCCTCTGCAAGGCGATCTCCCTTTCACAGTAGATTCTCTACTATCATACTATTAATGGGTTAAAAGGGCATCGTGGCTTTTTTTTTCTACCTACTTCAAAATAATTATTGAATTATCGAATAAACGCGCGACATACCGTTACGCGAAGATATTCGAGTAACAATTTCACCCCCTTATACCCTCTGCAAGTCGATCTCCCTTTCACAGTTGATTCTCTACTATCATACTATTATACGGCCAGAAGGGCATCGTGGCTTTTTTTTCTACCTACTTCAAAATAATTATTGAATTATCGAATAAACACGCGACATACCGTTTCGCGAAGATGTTCGCTTGACAATTTCACCCCCTTATACCCTCTGCAAGACAATCTCCCTTTCACAGTAGATTCTCTACTATCATACTATTATACGGCCAGAAGGGCATCGTGGCTTATTTTTTCTACCTACTTCAAAATAATTATTGAATTATCGAAGAATCCGTACATAACGTTACGCCAAGATATTCGAGTGACAATGTCACCGCCTTAAGCCCTTAGACCCCTTACACAATTTTTTTAGTCGGTGTCGACTCCTTATTAATGCAATGCGGCCATTTTTTGTTAAGAAAAAATCATTTTTGAAATTGTTTCTTGATTGAGACGCCACTGATGAAATGGCTGCTGAAAATGAAATGGCTGCTAGAAATGTCACTTTGAAAAATCGGCTGCTGGATTTTCGGCTGCTAACTTCACACCGGTGATTCCTTTGCACTATTTTAAAATGCAATTGTATGCATCTAATTTTTCTTGGTTCAAAGAATATGTAAATGGAAATTAATTGGCCATAACCCTTGGAAAACCACAAAGTACCTATAATAGGGCCAATGCTGAGTTTTAATAGGGCAGGAAAAGGAAAGTCAGCAGATCAAGCAATATATGGAAAACAATTGCACTAAAAGAACTAGAACAAGCAGGCCTTCCTTAGCACCAAGTAAAAAATAGCTGCACGAAGCAACCTTTCACATGACGCCTTTATATAAATAAGGCATTATGGCCCTCCTTTATCCTGCTTTTTAGGAGTCATATATATGGTTTTACTTGAATATATGATAGAGCAGGAAATCAAAACAGTGATATGGAAGTAATTGCTTACTAACATCATACTATTGGCATATAAATGCTATCTCAGTTACATCGGATTTTGTCATGGCCTACCATACCCAAATCTGCATTTTACCTTTATTGAAATCTCAAGCAGTTATAGAAAGATTTAACCACTAATGTGGTATTTTAAATCTAATTTATTGGAGTGATACTTTAAAAATGTAAGGTGTCCTCCTACAACTTTGGAGGATTAAAAGTGCTAAGTTTTATCACAAAACATGACCACACATTGTGCACTTACCCTCGTTCGTATTGAAGTCAGGGCAAGAGTCCAGGTTCGATTCGGCATTACGAGACATGTATCCACTATCATAATCCATTGTAATACTTAATTGAGTAGTGCATCTTATCCCCAGGTCATCTTCAGTAGAGACTTCCATAGTTCCAGTCCTCCTTGCATCATCAGCTGAGAAACTATAATCACTATTCGTACATATCCGGGATTACCTTTTTTCACAGTAATAGTGAAAGCAACCTCGTATATTCTATAAATTAACGATAAATGTGTTGTTTACGTTTACGGTTAGCCCGCCCGTTAATCGCCCAAAACAAAGGCACAGAATGCATGACAAAATGTCATATGTCTTATGTCATGTACATTACATGGAACCATAGAGTTAAAAGAGAGAGAGGGAGGTAACAATTATAAAAAAAAAACGTTTGGAAATAATAGGAGTTAGAGTGCCTAGAAAGGTAGAGTGTGGACAACTATGTAACAAGCACTGATTGGTTCATTTGAAATGTTGGACCATAATGGCGGCACCAATAAACAAGCGAATTGAAATAGCGCGAATTTGAATTTCATTTTGTATGTCCTGTGCAATAGTACATGGGCGGCGCATGAAATTGTTTATTTGCAAGGCGATGATTTTTAAGAAATAAAATGCTTAGCCTTGTTTATGAGAGAACAATTATTAGATTAGTGGTGTCCCTTTGCAATAACCATCTTTTGCGTTATATGCATAACAAAAACAAACAAAACGAACAAACAAACAAAAACTTAACCCCTACGAAAAATGACCTAGACAGTGTAACATAATAATGAGACTGACTTCTAGTTCTTGGAGTTGATTCAGGTTAGTACTATAAAACATTAGCAAATCGAAAATTTAACAAAGGTATATTATTTGTTGATAAGACATTAGGCGGTTTGACAATTTAGGCGGTTTGTGATATGATGAAACCCTCAAATAAAACATTGGAAAATGTTACAATGAAAAGGGAAAAAAAAATAAAAACAGATATATTTTATTAACACCTTTTATTGTATTGCATGCATTGCCATAGACTCACTGCTACGTGTATGTCTTACATTTAAAGTTTGTATTTTGTGATTGTAAATCCTTAACCTAAACCGAATAAACCTAAAAGCGATTCTTTTTTAATATCATGACAAGTCTCTAGATTACATGGTATGTTTCTCATTTGTTCTAAATGGTTTCTAAATTTTTTCCCTAAATGGATTAAACTTAGAACCTACAACTGATGGGGATTATTTTCTTACAGTAAGTGTATTTACATCTAGCATTGCAATCTATAATGATGTCGAACTTTCGCACTTATTCAGAAATACATTGTATGGCCTGAATACAACACAACTACTATGATAATCACTTTCACTTCAATACACACTTATTTGGGAACGCTCTTAAATATGTCCCCAACAATAATTCTCTGCTACAAGAAACACATTAGAAACACTACAAACCACTACAAACACAATGAAGGAAATTAACATAAATGAACAAAGATACGCACGCACGCTTATGGACTTTCCACTCCCGTCATACATGAAACTTAATATAAATCTTAGAACATATTTCAATAATTGCCGTTGTATGAAACTTACGATCCGTGCCGGCCGCCATTATGGTATCAAATCCGTTAGTTGGCCACACCTACTCTTCTAGGCACTCTAATAGGAGTGATTGACAGTCCGATTTTGATGTTTCGTGCGTACTTATATGGATTCCATAGGCGTGCGTAAAAATGGAGTCGTGACTAAAGGAATTTTTTAAAAAATTACGAAAACATTTTTACAAATAAGAAGATACAAATATAAATCAATAAGAATAATACATATTCATGTTTTGTCATGGTTTCCACGCCACCATAAGGTACTTGACCAGCGCGTTACCTTTTTGGTTAATTATTAATATTATTATTGACTTACAACATCTACGTTCATGGAACGAACCTTGGCGAAGGGATTGGTGCATTGTTGCCGTTGTAAGCAATCTTCAGCAATGGACTACCTAAGCGTGACGTCACAAATGGGCGGAGCTAAGAAACCTTTCCAAACAATCCGAGAAAGCGTTCAGTTTTCTCATATGACGATTTTATTTTCAAGTTTGTTATTAGTTTTGACGTGAATAAGAGTGGCCAGGTCAATATTTGGTGAAAACTTAGGACGGTTCAACGTTTTAACAAAGTATTTTTGTTAAAAAGTAAGTCTAATTATTATTTTTCGCCCATTTTACTTTTTTGAGGTTGTTTGATCTTGGGAGTGGATGTAAGGAACAGGTCCGTGAAATAACTGCACTCTCGATTATTAACAAAACTAAATGATTATTTATTCACCAGCAAAATTGATTTGAGGTGGGGGTTAACGTGTGTGGTCGAGACGATCCGACGAGAGAGACTGAAACACCTGCAGCCCGGCGCGGTACAGGCGCACGGCCTAACAGCAAAAAGTGTATGTGTGTGAGTGAGCGATATAATAACTGTAGAGTGTGTGTGAGATTACATAGATGTAACACTAACATGAACATAACATATAACTAACATTACCGCCCACCTCATTTTAAACATTTTAAAATGATATAATTTCAAAAAAACATAAGCAAGATTAGGATCAAGCTGAAATGCAAAATTTAAATTTTTTATGTGAATTATGTGACTTGATCTCAACCTTATAAAATTTATCAAAACTTTAACGTTATTAATGAATCACGCATCACGAAATATATTTGAATCTAAATAATTTCATGGCGTAGAATTCAGTCTTCTTTTCTTCAATCTTCCAACGTCGCGCTGTCGAGAAGTTTCACCAATTTGGTGATTGGACGTCGAAGCTTCGTAGTAGCGGTTTGGACATCTACCACTCGCACCAGATCGTCATCACCGGGGAAGGTCTTGGTAACTCGACCTAGTGGCCATCGAGTAGGAGCAGTTGTCTCGCTTCGAATCAAGACTAAGTCGCCGACGTGAAAATCGGGCTGACGATCGTTCCATTTACTGCGGCGCTGAAGTTGAAGAAGGTAATCATGTGACCAGTGCTTCCAAAATTGTTGGACGAACTGAATCATGCGGAACATGTAAGGACCTGCGTAGTCGACTCCGGAGTTGGAGAAAGGTCGAGCAGGTTGAACACGACTGGCTGGAAGATCGCCCATCATCTGGTATGAACTTGACGCTTGGTACCGCTTGCACATGACACAATTTCGGACATATTTCGTTATTCGGAGCTTGGCTTTGATAACCCAGAATTGACGTCGGATGTGGGCCAAACACAACTGAGTCCCTCCGTGTATCGTAGTCTTGTGTGCGTCCGCGATTACCAGATCCGTGAACCGGGAGTTCGTAGGAAGGATGATCGGGTACTTCTCGTCGTAAGAGAGAAGGGCGTGTTTTAGTCGACCGCCCACCCTGATGACTCCATCGTTAGCGACAGCGTTAAGCGTTTTTAGGTAATGAGTCTTACCTAGCTCCCCTCCCTGTTGAAGAATGCTCAACTCGTCGGGCATGTGAGAGAGCTGCGTCAGTCTGCCCCACGGTGTAGCAGATGAGCGAAGTTCGAGCTGTGTGAGCTTCGAGTCAGCAGAAAGTGGTCGGTTGGCGAGAAATGGAGACACTTTATTGAGAAGCTCTGCTCTTCCGAACAAATTTCTTATGAACTTGAGGATGTACGTGGTTACACGTAGCATGCGACCTAAATCTGAGTACTGGTTGATGAGATCCCAGACCGGCAGTTTGGTTGCCGTTGAGCTAATTTGAAGTGAGATCACCGGCGGTTGCTCTGGCTCTTTGACTGGAGTTTTCACTCGAGATTTATCGGACGCAATGTCGTGTGTTTGGGACCATGTCAACGAGCTCTCAGACAATCTCTTGGGACCGTGACACCAAAGTTCATTGTTTTTGAAGTTCCAAGCCTCTGACCCAACAGGAACTTGATTAGCCTGAGTGGCAGGATCAGCCGAACGGCCTGGAGTTTGAGCCTGAAGCTCAGTGAGGTAATCCTTGAACTGCCCATTAATAGTCAAATAGGCTTCTTCTGTTACATCGTAAATATTCTCCCTGAAGTATGGATGCGTGGGGTCAATGTCCTCGCTATCGACGAGCTCCTCATGATTTTCGTCAAATTTGACCCAAAGCTCACGCAACATCTCCATCCTCGACACACAAGCCCCAGCTGTCATCTTGGCTTGACCGAGCTTTGTAAAGTTTGCAAAAATACGGCTAATGCGCTCTTGCAGCACAATCTGTTTGTCAGGTGTAGCCATTGTGTCAACACGAGACAGGGGATCAAAAAAGAAAATTCAATATTCCACCCTCAGGTGGCTTCGTGTATAGCTTACACCAAGCCAAAAAATAAATGAAAGATGATTGAAAATAAGTGACAAACCAAATCAATCAAATCCAATCAATTATCTACAAATGTTATGGCGGGAAGAGATTTTCCACTAAGCCAAGCAATGTAATGCGTGCAGGAGAAAAAGAAAGAAAAGCTCAAAGTGTAAACCAAATTTACACTACCAAGTATTGAAATGCATGAAAAGATGCAAAAAGAAATAATAATTCGTTATTGTAAACGACCAAAGGAAAAAGAAATGTTATTTTGTAATAATTCTAGACGAGCTCCATGAAAATAACCAAACCAAATGTAAAGCGAATACTTGACACTTTGACAGGCACCAATCTCAAAACTTGATGCGAGTCCCAGTATTCGAATGAGAAAAAAAAATCAAAAATCAACACACAAGTTCAAATGATGTAAGTCTGTGATTTTAGATCCTTCACACGAGTCAAATGCACAACCCACTGTTGTGTATGACAAGAAAAGCAATTGAAAAACAATCTTGATGCTATGCGATACTCTCTCCAATGTGAAACTCAATTTTCCAATGATTCTGCAAAAATAGTATCGACCAAACTCAAAAGCACTGTATGTTGTGAGTTATGATAAAGCCAATCTTTACCAAAACTCTGTTTTAAATCTCTGTTGGATGAAAGAATCTTGTAGCGTTACTAAATCACCTCAGCAGTAGACATACCCAATATATGTCAACAGATATCCGAGCAGGATATGAACCATAGCATATAGCTTTGCGTAGCATAGCGATACTCTCTCCAATGTGAAACTCAATTTTCCAATGAATCTGCAAAAATAGTATCGACCAAACTCAAAAGCACTGTTTGTTATGAGTTATGATAAAGCCAATCTTTACCAAAACTCTGTTTTAAATCTCTGTTGGATGAAAGAATCTAGTAGCGTTGCCAAATCACCTCAGAAGTAGACATACCCAATATATGTCAACAGGTATCCTTGCAAAACTCCAATTTTTCATCGTTGAATTTGGAAAAAATTACATGTCAAGTTTCCACAAAACTTGATCAAACTAATTTTTATTGCTTTTTAAAAACAATCTGATTATTTAAAGTTGATGTTTACCAAAATAAATAGCGTTCATTTCTCATATGCCCGTAATCACCATACATCAACACATATATTGCTAAATTTTATAGTATTTATTTTGAAACTTTGAAATAAATTGCATAACCAGTCTCTACTAGTTGCATTTTAGCTTTTTATCACTTTATTGAAAAAGGGAGTGCAAAATGATATGTGGAAAGTAGCAGTCCAAGCTAACTCTGTGCTCGAGTCCAGCATGCAAAGGCCAAAGAAAACAAAAAATTGAAACGACTTTACCAAAGCAGCGCAGGTAGAGTGTGTATGCAGGTGAAAACACTCTTCTCCAGTCCCATTGCCAGATTTCACTTGACTTTCTTGATTGTGGCAACGTCGCGGGTGAACAGCGCTCTGCTGTGCCGACTTCTCGCTGCGATACTAAATGCTGTTGCTGGCTCTTTCCGCTGACCGCTCTCGTCCGCGAAGGCGCGAAGTGGACTCGTCCTCTCTCGTTGGCGGGATGGATTGATGAACTCGTCTGCTTACTTTATGTGGTTGTTGAGCAACCAATTTGCTCCTTGACGCCGCCAAATGACGTCACTCGTAGTTGTTGAGCAACCAATTTGCTCCTTGACGCCGCCAAATGACGTCACTCGTGGTTGTTGAGCAACCAATTTGCTCCTTGACGCCGCCAAATGACGTCACTCCGAATCCTCTCGTCCTCGTTTGAAGGTGGATCGCCTGTTGTAGTCAACCCGCGAGATCGTGATCTCCGATTCCGACTACCTTGGAAGTTTGCGTGTGTACGGCTGGCCTTGAGAACTTCGCTCCGAAATTCTCTGTGTTCTCTCCTGAAGAGAAAACCGTCAGCACACACAAACACCACACGTGCACCACACACTACCACACTACCCCACAACGATGCAACACACTGTCGAGTGCACAGGACACTCTTTTTTCCTGCAGCTCCAAAACCAAAGGTCACGATTTGTTGGGATGGCTGCGATCGACGTTTTTCTCCTCCTCACTCGATTTTGATTTTCTCTTGGCCGCTGATCCGGCGTTTGAAGGATCAAATGTTTGATCTTGGGAGTGGATGTAAGGAACAGGTCCGTGAAATAACTGCACTCTCGATTATTAACAAAACTAAATGATTATTTATTCACCAGCAAAATTGATTTGAGGTGGGGGTTAACGTGTGTGGTCGAGACGATCCGACGAGAGAGACTGAAACACCTGCAGCCCGGCGCGGTACAGGCGCACGGCCTAACAGCAAAAAGTGTATGTGTGTGAGTGAGCGATATAATAACTGTAGAGTGTGTGTGAGATTACATAGATGTAACACTAACATGAACATAACATATAACTAACAGAGGTTATGTTTTTGTATGCAAGTGTGATTTATTTTGTGTACTTTTTAGTTAAATAAAACCATTTGAAGTCAGAATTTTGATTGAAAATGGCATCCAAACATGTTTTGAAGGTCTGCGACATTATTGAGTTTTTTGAAGACGAGAATAAAATGATAAAAAGGGGTGAAAATGCATTGGAATCGGATCGTGTAAAAAGCATGCAGTTTGATGCTGACTTTATGATTATTAGAGGGGAAATACATGCCAGCATGAAGGATAAAATATATAGAGTACAGGTAGGTATTCTGCTTCCCATAGATTTCATAGATATCTATCTTATTAAATGTTCCTATTGCAGTTTACGCTAAATAAATCAGGAGAGATTACTTCGGCTACTTGTACCTACCCGAGGGGTACAAAATGCCATCATATTGCTGCGCTGATTCTTTATGGGCATTATAATATGACAACTGTAAACTAGGGAGTGCTTTGAACGTTCTCGATCTTGCCTCCGAATGTAAAAAATTTATAAGCTTTTTGGTCACTGTAGTGCTTACAGTCAGGCGCAACACACGTAACCATGTCTATAGATATTGACCACGAGCCTAAAAAACGGTCTTTAAACACAGCAACACCACTAAACTTAACCAAAATGATAAGTTTTGATGAAAACAAAATGATAACTTAACCTATAATATATAATATGGGCCAAAACTACATTATACTGATTATACTACTTACCTATCTAGAAATATTTGTGTGATAACATAGGTTTGAACAAACTTTATCACAATATATCGCTGGCAACTCTTATTTACAACAAAATTTGGAATAAATGTAGAATTAAAATTCTCTTATGTAAAAATTGCACAGTTTCGCGATTTGTTTGGAAAGGGTTGGAAGCTCCGCCCCCTCGCGTGACGTCAGCACTTAGGTAGTCTATATACTTCTATGGTATATTTCTGGTTGCCGCCATCACCAACAATAGGTACTCTTTTCGTGGCTCGCTTAAAACCACACGTTGAACCATTATAGTTTTTCTTTAGTTTTATTAGAGTGTAAAGCTCAGTTAACCGACTGGAAAATACATTTCAAGAGATGATTTTTAAATATTTCGAACCAACTTTATGATTCAAGAAAACGAAGGTCGGTATTTGACAACGCCGGATGGCTTGTGCGATAAGTTCACGATCTGTATGTGCGCGGCACGGGAATTTATGCATTTGTTCCACACAAAACGCTCTACAGTTTCTTCAAAAAAGGGATCCATCGCCAAATGTCATTACTCCTATTATTTCCAAACGTGGTTATAGGCAGTGAACTCTATACTACCATTATACTAACGTACCTGGAACGGACCCGCCTTGAGCGACAAGTGAGGCAAAACGATTGCATAGGCAACCCGCATTGGTTACGGAGACGGCCATGGTTACGGATATCTATCTCTTTCTATCCTATGTTACTGAATGGGGCGTTCGTGCATTTCTTAAATATTTTTTAATCTTTTTATGTTTATTTACCAGTAAACGTGATTTTCTCTGAATATTTCATCAGGAAAAAGACAAAAGTAATAATGCGCAGACAGTATAACGTTTAAGTCAAATTTTAACTGTTGGCCTATGGGGTTGGGAAATAAAGTAAAAAAATTGAAAACACAAAATTTTGTCTAAATATGACAAAGCTTCATTATATTTTAACAATTGCTAAATAAAACCAGTTTAGTAATTTTTTGCCGTACTGTGGCATTTTTCCCATGTAATTCAATATTTAATAGTTTACTGTGGTGATATATATATACATTCGGCACTTTAAATATATGGCAAATGGCAATTATTTTTCGAATTTTTGATTAATTTGAATTTCGAGACATTCCTCAGCTATAAATTCTTGATTTACAGGGTGTTTAGGTTTAAAGACATCTATATTAGTAGCAAAATGATTTGTAACTGTATTTATCATTTTTGTTTTAAGTCTATTTTCGTTTTCTAAATGTTTTCATTTTCTAATAGGAAGCGAATTTGTTTTTCTGTGAAATGTAAAATTTTATACACCACATCTGAAGCATAAAGAAGACCTTCTCGAGTGACAAAATTTGTGACCGATTTATAAGCCTCAGGAGGAGCAGTATAAGAGTAGTGTTCAGTCAGTTCAGTAGACATACTACTTTATATAATAATATGTCAATACAATGATTGCAAGTAGTAGTATTAACCAGATTACGAACTATATTCCCAGAAATATAATCAACAGAACAATCATCGAATTATAATATACTACATTTTCTTGAAATTCGCTAAAGTTTTTTTCGGCTAAGCACCTATAATTAATAAATAAGTGATCTAGAAACGAAACTAATGGCTTATTAGAACACAATAAATGTATACCTTCACTAATATAGCACGTTTCGAACAAAAATAATCGTCAAACTACATAAATTTCTACTTAAAATCAATTCACGCATATAGACAGAACTCATTTGCATGAGTGTGATAAAGAGAGGTTCCCGTAACTATGTCTATCTTTGTTTCGCTTGCCCCTGACACACTGCACGCTATTATACGCGACGGACGCGGCCGTTCCAGGTACGAATAGTATAGAGTTCACTGCAATTAGGGAGAGGGGGTAATAAATTTTGTAGACGGAATCGGCCATGTTGAGAAGCCACTATTCGAACGCGTGCTTGCGATTGTTATTGCTGAATTGTGCAGTGGCGGATCTATGAGGGGAGCTACAGTCTACCATTGGGAACCAAAGTTTAACAATTAATAATAAATACATACATATTGGAAGCATAGCTTTCTTATGGCGGGTTTCGCTCGAAACGCTGAATCGGTGAGAGGTGTAAACGCCGAAAAACCGTCACGATCGCAACGGCCAATTATCGCGCCGCGCTAACTGTTTAGTAGCAACCGTGTTACAATTGTTTTTTTTTTGTATTAGTTACCTGCTCCATGGTGACGCTAGCTACCAATCGTTTGTACCGCGATCGGCGCGATCCAAACAATCGAAGGCGACCGTCACTTGTCTGTCCGTCATTGGCGTCATTGCATTGCGCATTCATTACTTCCCTATAAATCTCCGCAATAAAGCCCCGGCGGACTGCTCACAATTCGATCGACGATCGACATAAGGAAGGGAAGCCAACACACATTGCCAACCAGCAATTTGGAGACAGTATAAATACGTGCTTTCTTTTGGAAGCATAGCTTTCTTATGGCGGGCTTCGCTCGAAGCGCTGAATCGGCGAGAGGTGTTATTGCCGAAAAACCGTACGACCCGGACGGCCAATTATCGCGCGGCGCTAGCTGTTTATTGACAACGTGTTACAATTGTTTTTGTATTGTCGGTTGCCTTGTCCGTGGTGACGCTAGCTATCAATCGTTTTGGACACAAAATGCCTTAACTGTACAATAACAAAAATTATATCAACAGAATCAGCGTCTAAAGAAGAACCTACCTGAGTGTGGCAATTACTTTATTTCGTCTATCAACCGAGATATTTCATTATAAAATTTGATCTTAAACGCAAAAACAGACAGTAGACATCTTGGATTGAGATCTACACGGAACGAGAAAATCCTTCACGGAAACGTTTCTGGGCCTACGACTACGGTCCGGAAGGTTAGGTTTGCCTTGGATAAAAGTATAAAGAAGAATAAATAGTACATTATATTATACTAGATTATTAAGATGGAGTATCGTCACACGAGAGTTTTAAAGTACGACGAGCGAAGCGAGGAGTGTTTTAATAGAACGAGTACGTGTGACGTGTGACAATACTCCGTCTTATTAAACGAGTGTAATATACTATTTTATCTACTTTGCTTTATTAATTCATTAAATTGTGGCTGTTCAAGTTTTCGTATTACCCTAGGGAATTTTGCGTGGGTTGGTTACACTGACGTCACTGACATTAACGTTTCGTATTTGAATTTGAAAATCTAGTAGCCCTAGGACAACTTTAATAACTACTTTTACTTACGTGAGCGAAATGGAAGACAAGAATGTAGGTTCATGAAATTTTAAAAGGTATGTTTATTGAAATACTAATAATTTAACCTTGACGTCTACGCACGTCTACGTGACAGGCTGATGTACCAATTTAACAAAACTAAAAGTTACCAAAAGTAGTGTAATAATATGTACATTAATTATAATATACATATTATTACACTACTTTAGATGTAATAATGAGATCATTAGTAATGCAAAGTAGATAAAAGTGATTTATTTCGGAGTCGCGCTAACTGTTTGGTGGCAACTCGTGTTACAATTGTTTGTATTGTCGATTGCCTGCTCTAGGGGAGGCGATCGTGGGCTGAATCTGAGAGGAGCTAGAGCGGTGCGATAGCGCCGCGCTAGCTACCAATCGTTTCTGTACATGACATATATATATACATATTATATAAAGATATGCTTCCCCTCCCGGTCATTCCCAGAGTGCCTCATTTCGTTTTTTTTTTTAAATATAATATACCCACTACGTAACTGAATCAGCTCTTCCTCTCCTTCCTCGTTTCCTGCTCGTTCTTTGTCTTCCTGGTATACTTGGAGTACATTTCTTTTTTTGGTAATTTTTCTTCTTTTAACTGATTATTCCCAAAATCGGAAATTAAAAAAAAACATTCTTTATTTAATTCGTATTGAGCAACCTTCGTATTGTTTCACATGTTAGCATTTTGTGACATTTTATGGAAAATAAAACTGCTTCATACAAATTATTATTTCATAATTTTAATTAATGTAATGCTACGCCACTGGAGAGAAAGATTTCTTACAGGAAGTCGGCCATATGCAGAAGCCACTTTGGTCTGTGCTTTGGTCTATTTGTTCCAACCACATTTGTTACCTCCTCTCTCTCTTATCTCTATGCATGGAACAATAAAAACATATCACTGTTTCGTCAAACAGATCCGTCCTGCGTCCTCGTATCTGGTATCTCTTACCTCTCACGGCTCTCACCACCACAGCTCTCACTTTGACAATCTGTACTGTAATCTGCTGTGATTCTGTGATTGTCATGTTATGGTGCTTTTATTATCATTTTGTAATTTATATTTGTGTTCATTATTTTTACCATTTAGTAGTAATAGGATCAATTGAATCTTAACAAAATAAATATGCCGTTGATTAAAACCTCCTATTGTCGTCGTCTCAGTTGACCCAAAACACACTTATACGTGCACACAAGTGTACCATAAATTTATTTTTGGGTATGTTCTGGAACGTCTCTGGAAGAACTAAAACAAACATGCCCGCTCCCCCGATACAGATCATCGCCGAAACAGAAACAGGTATACAAAATGATGATTCATTAAAGTAACAAAAGTATGTCATCCGATTATATAAACATAGGAACTTGCAGAATATATAAACAATTCGAACCTTGCAGAATGTCGTAGCGTTACTGACTCAGTCGGTTCTCACTCCGACGTATCTGGGACGACGCTGCAGAGTGCCGGGACCATGACGAGGCCCCACATGGACGTCGTGTGTGTCATTGACATCTGCCAATCGGAGAATCTGATACAGAGGCGGAAGGCCCTCGAAGAGGTTAAGCAGGCCTGCCTGCAGGTCAGCGCCCACCTCAATCACATACAGGTTAAAAAGTCTCCCATTAATTGGACTCGCTTTAAAATAGTAATTATTTTGTAGTTCGAGAAGTTGGATTTTGGTGAGGCGAACGTTGTTAGCAGTTTTTACAATGCTGATGTTGTAATCGTCGATCTATCCTTCCCAATACAACAGAGCACTTTATTCTACCACCTCGGAGTTCGGGAGAGCTTCAACATGAAACAGAACATTCTATTGTACAATGATCTCGATTCTGAGGTCACTTTAAAACTAAAAGTAAGTAAATTATTACAATGGAGTGCTTTTATATGAGAGATTCCATGCCAACTGATCTACAAGTGAATGGGGTGATTTCCAAATCGCTACCAAAAATATTGTATCTTCTTCAGGATGCCAAAATATCCGGAATCCCAAATTTTCAGCCAGTAATTTTGCGCCAGTCGATTTCTATGTGGAATTTTGTTTCTTTTTCCATTTTTGCGGTCCATAACAAATTTTGGTTTCTAGAATGCCAGAGTGGAATTTTGTGCCAGAAAAACTTCCAAATACACTATATCGACGTAAGATTTCCCGAGGAATCTGTTCATCAGAATTGCGATTAGATGCTTCCCCCAGCGGATAATCGAGAAAAACTTTTTCTTCAGATGGCCGTAACTAAAAAGATTTTTTTCTAAATTTTTCTGCGACAAGTCATAATGTTCCTTTTTCAAGTACTTTAAGAGGAACATAAATTTCTGGTGTGTATTTGCGTTTAAAGTATAAAAATCCGCAAAAAACTTTTTTTTGGAAATGTTTCTTCCCCCTTTTAACCTTTTAAAAGGGTATGCAAATGGTCATCTTGACATTTTTTCTCTCCAAACTTCGCTACATTTACCTTACCTTAGGGGCCGTCCATAAATCACGTGACGCTCAATTTGCCTTTTGTGAACCCTACCCCCCCCTACCCTGATATGCCGTAATACCATCCTAAGAATCACGTGATAATTTTTGACCCCCCTCCCCAAATTTAAAATAAATTATACCAATTTTATTTTGTTTGATAAAATTATATATTTTTTGATAAAACTTACATAATTTATTCTATACTACAGGAGAGAAAAATTAATTATAATACTAAATTTAAAAACAATTTATTATTTAAAAATATTTGTTAGGTAGGTAGTATTGGAAAAAATTCCGACAATTTTTGAATATCACGTGATACGATTCCACACCACCACCCCCCCTCCGTGATAAAAGGGTAACCCCCTTCCCCCCTTAGGAGCATCACGTGATTTATGGACAGCCCCTTAACACCTTAACACCGTAACTACCTACAACTTACCTTGTAATTACCTTAAAATTAGATAGAATGGCCTTAAAGGGAACGAGAACCTTGTGCAACTAGATTTCAGTGAAAACTACAAATATGTAGTGCAGGATGACATCTCCCAAAGATATTGGAATCAGAAAGCGTTCACCCAGTGATGGTTATTTACTTGAACCACAACCAAACAGTAATCAATAAAAACGTGCTTTTTTACAGAGCACCTGAAGCATGATGTTTCTGTTGTGGAAGTTTTCATTGAAAAAGTATAAAACATGTTAGAAAATAATTTTCAGATGTCAGATATTTTGAGTTCATCAGCGATAGATATATAAAAACGCGAAAATTTTTTCTTTCTTACACGAATATCAAGAAAAATTTTCAATAATTATGAAGTGGAATTACTTTGCCACATCACATGGAAAATCGGCTTGTGATGGAATTGGGGGCATGATCAAGCGGCAAGCTGCCATCGCGAGTTTGAAACGACGCTATTCTAACCAAATCTTGACTGTGAATGAGCTTCTCAAATTTTGTGAAGAAAACATCACGTCTGTCTTATGTCAACATGTCTCTTCAGATGAACTAGAATCAGTTAGGAGTAATTTCAAGAGGCAAGCAAAAACGATTCCTGGCACGAGAGGTTTCCACCAGTTTTGTGTACGTGATAAGCAATTCATCAAATGTAAACACACTAGTATGGATAAAAAGTGGGCATTGCTCTTTAATTTGAGAGGTAAAGTGGTGAAACTTAGAAATCGCCTAAGATAATTAATTAATCGTTATTGTATTTATCGGATATTTCTTAAGATTGTTATTAAGGGTTTCAGACTTTTATTCGTTATTCATTCCTTTTTCTAGGGCATATACTGCAATTATGGTTGTTTCCCTGTTCAAGTTTTATTCATACATGGAGAAATCTGCCGTTAATAAATTTGTAATTTTTTATTTGTTTTTCCCATTTTATATGAATGAGAAGTGCCATTCCTCGACAATCCCCAATGTTTTCTGGTATTCCAGATGCTATATAGCACGATATAATCGCTTATCCATTGACTACCTTGTAGTTTCTTTTTTGTTTCTAGTATTGCTGTAAAGTCAATATTTCCTTTGAACATTTTCGCCAATTCTTGCTTTATTTTTTTTGGTTGATATTTTTAATATTCCAAGTAGCTAATCTAATTTTATCGGTAATCCATTTGCGTTTCTCCTTTTCATTTTGACGTTCAACATTTCCGGTCCTATTTCTGAGACTTTTGGTGGAATTATAAGTATTTAATTACGAAAGTAGGTTACTGACCTGTCTCTTCAACCTGTGTCTTCCCTTAGCTAACTGGTTCCAATTAATTATTTATATGGCGCCAGAAACTCTCCCTTTTCCCTTATTCGCCTATAACATAACGCACATCATTGTACGCCATATTTCCAGTGAGCACGCGACCGAAGGCTTTGAGGAAGTGAGAGTAGGTTTTGTTGTCAGAGCAGAGTTCGATAATTCGATTCTCTGATCCATTTGTCAGAATTCAAATAACATTTCTCAGAATTTTTATGTTATATATAGTAGGGGAGCCCATGATGCTAAATGTGGATTTACTCGAGCGTCGCGGAGACCTATTAGAATTGGTAGATTAGATTAAAGGAAGAGTAAATGCTCCTATGTTTTCACTTTTAGCGGTGGGGGAAGTGTCTACAGATTTTCAAAATTGTAAAAAAAAACAATGACATGGAAATACTGAAGCGCGTCAGATTATATTTTTCATGCCCCACCATGTCTCTGATATGAGATATATAATAATCTGACAATTTGTGTGGTGGGGGTGGCTATGCGGAAGGGATGAAAATCGAAAAAAAAAATTTACTCGAGCGCGTCAGATTTTTATAGAAGGTGTTCAGTGAACCCCAATGATGCTTCAATTTCTTAATCTGATGATTTGGAAGTGACGCAAGCTCGCAACGAATTTTTGAAAATGTAAAAAAATGTATAATGAATATGAATGTATTCGATTCTGACGAAGAAGGCTTTCGACTTCCCTGAACGAAGGCAAGAAAAAAAATTTAAAAGACGGTTAGTATTTATGACAAAAGTATACAATAATGCCGGGTTTATACAACATTTGTGTAGTCGTAATCATAATCGTAGTCACAATCACAAAAGATAAACGTTGTGTATCTTATGTACCCGTTTATAGCGCGATCGAATAAAAAAATAGTCAAAGCAGGCCATGAAAAAAAAGCCGCATGTCTTTACTTAGTTCGTAAATTTCAAAATACAGACAACGGAAAATACTGATTGACACTGACAAAGTCAAACTTAAAGTTAATTTTTGACAACGTCATACGAGTGATTGGCATCTTGGGCGGGAAAATGTTCCTAGAACTCTTCGTAACAGGCAACATACGAATATTGCCATTCACCGTTTTCCAGCTTCACTCCATTTCTAAAATAGGATTCTAAAAGAAAACTTTTGATTTGTTTCGACAACATCGTCTCGTGTTGTACGTCAACTTGACATTTGTAATTATTAACCTGAAGAAGAAGAATTTTAGGAAAAGACATGCGTATTTTAGCTCATGGCCTGCTTTGACTATTTTTTTATTCGATCGCACTGTACAACATGTCACAATCGCAGTCGTAAGTATAAGCATAACTATTGATCTTGAGAGTTGGTAATTTTCATCTTTTAAGACTTTGATTATGACGAAAACTGAACTGCGCAGGCGTCATCTTCTTTCTGTGTCACGCAGGTCTTAGCTTATAGTTTATTTACAACTTACGTACGTGTTCCAGGCAGGTTCCATGTCAAAGTTCTGTTTAAAAATGTGATTGAAACCAGCTACTAGCATTTTTTACTAATTTTTATTTTATGTCTTAACAAATTATTTATGTGCAGGCTTTGCAAATTCACTTAAACAATCCAAAATAAGTCATAGAACGGAATGACGCCGGTACGACATTGACACATAGAGGGTTATACTAGGAATAGTTATACCGGTTGCGCATATCGATTGTAGAACACATCATCAGATATCCCTAGATTTATTCCTCGAATAATTTATTCCACGAATAGTTATTCCGTTGTTTATACTGAGATTGTAAAACCGGCCCTAATTGGTTTACAAACTATTAAATAACTTCGACACTGTTTGGTATCGACCATTTAATGATTGAATAAAGAATAAATGAAAAATACAACTTGTAGAAGAACTTAAAGAAAAACGTGGCTTCCAGTGGCTTGGTAGGTTATGTCATATGTCGTCAGTCATTCACTGCTACTGCTACCAACGTTACCAACTCACGCAGAGTACTAATACCAACATAATTAGAATTTCAAATACTATTTCTAACACTCCCACTTATTCGAAATTTTACAGTATGTCTAACTGCTAAGAACAAAAAAAACTTTTACAATACAAACAAATTTAGTCTATCAACCAAATTATTTAAAATATTCTTTGTCGGTGGTTTAGTAAGCAAGTCTGCTAGTTGCTCACTAGTACTCACATAGTTAACACATATATTGCCCTTTTCACACTCGTCACGCACAAAATGCACTTTCACATCGATGTGCTTCTTTCTGCTGTGAAATTGCTGCGCCTGAGTTAGCTTAATGGTTGATTGATTGTCCACCTTCATCTCCACCTTGGTTATTGGAATCTTCAACTCTCGAAGAAAAGATTTTAACCACAGAGCTTCTCGAACGCCAAATGCTAGTGCAATGTGTTCAGCCTCAGTTGTTGACTGGGATACTACACTTTGCTTTTGACTCTTCCAAGTTATTGGACTTACCGCTAGTTGACTTCCTAGTGTCTATGCATCCGGCATAATCAGCATCGGTGTAACCGACCACATCAATTTTGCTTGTTTTTGAATATACAATCCTGTATGGTCTAAGAGCTGGAGCCGGATTTTGCTCGTGATCGAGAATATGGACAAACTATATGGAGGCACGTAGACATAGTCGAGTATGTGATTTTCCCGCAATGGCGGAAATGGGCGCTGGGGACAAGGGTAGCTATAAGGGGTGAAAGTCATAATTTTTTCAGGTGAAGCTCGTGATCGAGATAGTATCCGCCAATTGCACAGCTTGTTTGTTTCATAGTGTAAAATCAAATGCCAAATTGGCGGAAAGCTACGTTGGGTCATTTTCATTTTATAGGGGCTTATAGCCCTTATAGGTCGTTGTGCTAAGTGGTAAGCAGATGTTTAAGATCGACGGACGAGGACTGAAACAACACGTTCGGATAGCCGAGTGGGCCAGACACTCGTCCGTCTGATTCGCCACGGACGGCTTGCTGGATCGAGTCCAGTGTCCGGGGCCGTCAAACTTCTTGGACTTTTTAACATTTTTTATGGATGACGCTCGTCATCTTCCGCCAATTGCACAGTAATGTGTAAAATGAAATGCCATGAAAGCTATGATAGGTCATTTTCATTTTATAGGCGGTAAATTAACTTAATTGGATCATTTTCGTTACACTTTTAGTACACACGTTGTTTTTACATTATCACCCATGATCAAGCTCGTCCTCTTTTCGAATGCCGCGTGCCGCTGCGTACGCGTGCTCACGTGCCCGTCTCGAGCTACCACCACCCAACCCAGTGGTACAGGACCGTACCCCAGACGGCCGCCCACTAATTTCAATTTACCGCCTATAAAATGAAAATGACCCATCATAGCTTTCCGCCACTTTATCATTTCATTTTACACATTACTGTGCAATTGGCGGAAGATGACGAGCGTCATCCATAAAAAATGTTAAAAAGTCCAAGAAGTTTGACGGCCCCGGGGACTGGACTCGATCCAGCAAGCCGTCCGTGGCGAATCAGACGGACAAGTGGCTGGCCCACTCGGCTATCCGAACGTGTTGTTTTAGTCCTCGTCCGTCGATCTTAAACATCTGCTAACCACTTAGCACAACGACCTATAAGCCCCTATAAAATGAAAATGACCCAACGTAGCTTTCCGCCAATTTGGCATTTGATTTTACACTATGAAACAAACAAGCTGTGCAATTGGCGGTTACTATCTCGATCACGAGCTTCACCTGAAAAAATTATGACTTTCACCCCTTATGGCTACCCTTGTCCCCAGCGCCCATTTCCGCCATTGCGGGAAAATCACATACTCGACTATGTCTACATGCCTCCATATAGTTTTTCCATATTCCCGATCACGAGCAAAATCCGGCTCCAGCTCTCAGTCTAGTAGGATGTGGTATGCTTTAGGTATCGAAGAATCCTTTTAGCTGTTTGCCAATGTTCATCATCCCAGTTACTGAAGTGTCGGCTTACTTGATTTACTGCATAAGATATATCTGGTCGACTTGACGCTGCTAAGAAGATCAATGATCCAACTAATTCATGGTAAGGTTGTTTTTGATTACATCCAGATGTATTGGTTGATGATAATTGACTGCTTGCAACTGCTGGAACAGTTGATGGCTTTGCATCTGTCATGTTGTACTTCTTTAACAAACGATTTATGTAATTTTTCTGATGCACTATGATTTGACCAGATGGAAAATCTTGTTCTATTTCCATACCCACAAAATCCAATTTCCTATTATTCAGGTTTATGGTAATTTTGAACATCTGTAGTAAAATTTTTACAAGTTCATCAATGGCATTTCTCGATTCTGACATTATTAGTCCATCGTCAACATAAACAGCTAAATAGACGACTGATTTTTCAAACTGCCCCATGAACACACACTGATCAGTCTTCAATTGTTTAAAATTGTATTTGTTAAGGAATGAAACAAACTTACGGTTCCAGCATCTTGGTGATTGCTTCAAACCATACAAACTTTTATTCAGCTTGCATACAAAATTTTCTTTCTTGTTCACGAATCCTATTGGTTGTTTCATGTAGACACATTCTTGTAGATCACCATAGAGAAACGCTGTCTGGACATCAAAACTCGCTATTATCATGTCTTGCTCTGCTGATAAAGCAAGTAATATTCGAATAGAATCATACCGCACGACAGGCGAGAAAGTCTTCAAAATCTACTCCTTTTTCTTGAGTAAAGCCTCGTGCCACGAGTCGAGCTTTATAACGTAGTGCACTATCACCCTCAGGAGTTTTCACACGAAAAATCCATTTATTATCTATTACTTTTGCATTTTCAGGTAGCTTCACTAATTCCCAGGTATTATTTCCTTTTTATGAGTCCATTTCTTCTTCCATTGCTCATTGCCAATTTCTGGAGTCTTCACACTTTATAGCTTCTTCATAGGAAATAGGTTCGAATATTGTGCAATAGTTTGAACTTATGTCATTATACCTGCTGGGACGTACTATTTTTGTTCGATCACGTAGCTGTCTGTCGGTAACTTCTGATGGAAGTTCGTTACACTCTAAAAAGTCATCATCACTTTCTGCTTCTTGTATGTCATCTGAAGAACTCTCCGTCTCATTTCCATTGTTGTCTTCTATTTGTTGTTCTTCCTGCATTTCTTCTGGTTCGATGTCCTCAGGTATATTGAACTTAATTGAATAAGTCTCTTTCTCACATGCCATCATTTCATCTTCATTGAAGTTTACGTTGCAGCTAACTTCTATTTTTCTTTTGACTGGGTCCCAGAGTCTGTAGTTTGGAGAATAACCCTCATATCCAACGAATAACAGTTTTCTGGACTTTGGATCCCATTTTCTACAAAATTGCGGAGGTGTAGACATGTAGGCGGGGCTGCCAAAAATCCTTATATGTTTCATGGTTTTCAGGTTTTCTCATATGGAGTCATATTTTCTAACTGGTTTGTAGCTGTACGGTTAAGTACAACACCGCAGTGTTCACTGCCTCGGATCACAATTCTTGAGATACCTTCTTATTGATTAGCATAGACCGAGCACTTTCTACAATGGTTCTCAATTCTCTTTCTGACCGACCATTTTGTTGAGGAGTGTATGGTGCTGACAGTTCATGAGATATGCCTTCTTTTCTCATTAATTCTTCCATCTCTTTGTTCATATATTCACCCATTCCTCAATCGCTTCGTAAGATTTTTATTTTATTGCCAGTCTGTCTTTCCACGTATGCTTTGTACTGCTGGAACTTCTTATATACTTCTGACCTATTGGACCACAAACGTCAGAGTGAATCATTTCTCCTGGTTTTTCACTCCTGCCCCGATCCAGTGTCTTATGCGGTTTTCTTGCTTGTCTCCCAAACTGACAAATTTCACAAAATAAATCTTCTTTGCCGTCAATATTAAGACCATTTACCAATTGTTTGGTTTTCAAGAGAGAATTTGTGTTGATATGACTTAGCCGATCATGCCACAGCTTCAATACATTTCTATTATTGATACTCAAGTTACATTCTTGTGGAGTTTTTGGCATAAATTTCATTATCCACAGGTTTCCTTTCCGTACTCCTGTACAAGAGATTTTTCCTTCATCGTCATGAAATTCACATCGCTGTTTACTTGAATGTTGAGTAAAGCCACGATCTGTCATAACTCCCACTGAAAATAGGTTTCGGCTAAATTCTGGAACATACAGCACGTTATACATGGTTCGTTCATGCCATTGACCTTCAGCAAAAGCTAGTATTTCTATGGTACCTTTCCCTGACGCCTCTATCAGCTTGTCATTTGCTATTCTAACAGATATAGGATCTCGTAAGGTTTCTATGGACTTGAACCACTTCTTTTGCCCTGGCATATGCATGCTTGCACCTGAGTCACAAATCCATTCAGTCTTCTCTATGTCACAACTTGCACTGTACATGGAGGATATGTCACATAGATATGCTGAGCGTGTACCGGAACTGCTTCCCTCTTGCTTTTCTTCCTTTTGTTTGGAATCTGCTAATCTTTTTCTGCATTCTCGTACCCAATGTCCTTTTTTCTTGCAGTAGTTGCAGGTGGTTTTTCGTTTAAGGTCTTGAATAGAGTACTTTTTCTTGGTTTTTGTAGATTCCAGCTTGCTCTGAAGTGCTTTCACCTCCAAAGCCAGACGCGACGTTTCGGAGTCATCGTTGAGTGTTCTTGTTTCTTCTTTTAACAAACGTGCAGAGAGATTTTCAAAAGTTTGTTGTTCACTGCTCACAGAGTCCCATGCAGTTCGAAAGGTGATGAATCTCGACGGAAAACTGCTGATTGCTTTTGAGATAATCGCACTTCCACTAATTGTTTCCTCGACATCCTTCAATTGACGTACTAATAGTTCAATAGATGAAATATGTTCAGCGATTTTCCCACCTTCTGGCATTCTATACTCGTAGAAACGTTGCCACAATAGTTCTTTGGAAATCTCCGTTTTCTGTTCGTGTATGTTCATCAACTTGCTCCACATTTGTCCTGCACTCTCACAGTTGATTAAGTACAGCATTTTGTTCTTGATTGATTGTAGACAGCAAAATCACCTGTGCTCTGGAATTTTTACTATCCCAAGTCTTCCATTCTTCACTGGTTTTGTCCGTTGGTTCTGCTTCACTGCCATCCACTATGGATAAAAGCTTTTCTCCTTGAGTAGAATGCTGACGCTGAATTTCCACAACTGGAAATTAGATCCATCGAATTTCGGTATGCTTCCGGAATCCAACTTTACTGCTGCTGAAGCCATGCCTGATTTCTACGAGTTGAACGGAACTACACGACTTGAACGTGACTACACGACTTGAACGTGACTACACGACTTGAACGTGACTCTGTTTTTCTTTAGCGATGATCGACCCTTATGTGTCTGGGCCCATAACCTATTAAATAACTTCAACACTGTTTGGTATCGACCATTTAATGATTGAATAAAGAATAAATGAAAAATACAACTTGTAGAAGAACTTAAAGAAAAACGTGGCTTGCAGTGGCTTGGTAGGTTGTGTCATATGTCGTCAGTCATTCACTGCTACTGCTACCAACTCACGCAGAGTACTAATACCAACATAATTAGAATTTCAAATATCGTGTGTCCGTAAATGTCTGTACCCAAATTATGTTGGCACGCGTGGGTGAAACCAAACATTAGTTGGCAACAAACGCTCCAGAATTTGATTTTCAGGCCAATGAATTTCTTTGAAATTATGTTGGCAATAATTAATTAATCCGTTGAAAGTTAAAATCACTATCCATGACCTTGAATGGGTACAATCATTTACGGACACACAGTACTATTTCTAACACAAACTATCATTGTCATACGCTCTGACAGATGGCATCAAATTTGAATTAGAGTGAAGTGTCACCTCCGACATAATTAAAAAAATGTGTAGCAACAGTGGCCATGGTAACCTAATCCATAAGGCGTAATAGAAAAAATGTATTTTAAAAGGTAAGAAAACGGTAAAGAAAATGGGGCCCCGAGAATTGCCTAGTGGTCCTGATGGGGTTAATCCCACCCTGGGTGCGAGACAGACAGAGATAGAAGAAAAGCGAAAAGGACATAGAGGCGTGGAGTGGGAAATACATGTTTTACCATAGCTGCACGCTCTTAATTAACGATTCTGATTACTTTCGGCTTGCGGAAATTGTCAGATTATATTTTTTCTGTTATTCTGGTATAATTACCTCTAGAATAAAGAAGGAAACGAGCGCGCTCGAGTAAATCCACACATCGGTTTTTTTGCAACTTTGTTACCCTCCCACTCCCTTAGGTTACGCTCAAATCGTCAGATTAGCAAAATGGACACTTGTTAGTTAGTAATTAACCCCCTATCTTAATCTGACGCGCTCGAGTATTTCAGATGATCGATTTTTTTTACTAATCTGACGGGTTCCCCTTGGCGAACCCCCCCATATTAAGGGCTCATACTGATTGGAGGTACTTATCAATATATCCTCCCTTATATTAATCTGACGCGCTCGAGTAAATCCAAAAATCCCCTCTTGGGCTCCCCTACTAATATGTGTCTGCAACATATACAACCCCCAAAACCCTTTACCAACTTTTGACCAGCAAATCTATTCATTAAATTTATAAAACAGCTTCCTCAAGTATATTCCTCAATAGTAGACTCAATAAAATATAGATTTTTTTTGTTTTTCATTGGCTATATGGTTTTAGTGGTATTAGTAGTGTTCAACAAATTATCGTGAGACGATATTGCTTAATGTATATTGCCAAGAGAATGAATAGTGTCGCGACCTGTGTTAAGGACAGGGTCGTGCACTGAGGGGTAGCTAGGGGTAGAGCAACATGAAAGAAAATAGGCCTAAGTAAAAGGGTATATTGCACAAAATCGAATACATTAAAGGCGCGGCCAGCGGCCAACACGACACCAGTTGAAAATAACACAAAGGAGAAGGAATCAAAAAGTAATCAAAATATGGGACAACGTAGTACAACTTAAAAAATACGAAAATACAAATGATTAACAGGGACTAATAATAATAAAAAAGGGGACCTAAATAAAAACAGTATATGAAAAATAACGACTTACCCTAAGAGGTTCATCTTGGCCGTGGCTTGGGGGGCGTGTCTCGGAGACCGACCACGGGCGCGATTTGCGACACTAATGAGCTGAACCGAGCTGAACCAAATGAACCTCGTTATTGATAGGTAAGCTGATTGATCATTTCTTGACAATAGTAAGTGTGCGTACATTATCACTTAGGTACCTTGTTTATCTATCTTAAGTCAAAAGGTCCTTCATAAATCTATTATTAACCTAAAAACAGTCAATTTGCCCCACTTTTATTTACAGCATTCCATCACTCTGAATTGGCTACCAGGCTTCCCTAGATCCATGATATCCTGATTAATTTATATACATATTTAAAAATTTCAAAATAATCCTTGTGTATTGAAGAGAAGTAACGAAATTCATTGCCCCTCAACCCGGTTAAAACTTTCTCAACTTTAAATATTCTTAACTATTCAATAATTGTTTTTTCAGAAATTTCAATGGACATACTAAACATATTTTTCGTAATTTTGTACATTGAATAAGTATACGGAGCTTTTATATTGAAACGCCTGTCCCGAAATCAACAAGAGCAAAAGAGAAACTTATAGTAGTTCGTTAGTATGACAGAGAAGGATGTTTTGCAACGTTGCCGGCCGAGCAGGCAGTCCAAGTCAACGCGTATCGCTTTACACTTTCGGATGTGTGCGGTACAGTGTGCGGAGCGGATGACTGTCATGTTTCGCCAGCTAGCAACATCGCAAAAGTTCGTTCTCTGTTTAGCCAACGAGAAATATATGGCCTTTCTTTCGCTGTTATGTTTATAGCATCCAGCGACTCTGTAGAAACGGTCTGTATATCCAATATATGGATAAGACATATACGCCGTATTTCGGGAAGATTTATTCGAGTTCTCCTTTGCCGTTAAAATAATAAAATGTTGCTCGCACCCAAAGTGCCCGCGCGCGCTTTCAATAAGTTGTGCCCATGTAGCTCAGGCTAAATGGCTCTAATTTAAAGTCATATTATAAGAAAAATGGAGATTATTTTGTCTATTATTAGTTTATAGTAGTAATGGGATATAAGTGGCCAGTCTTGGTGTAGAGTCCTTAAAAAATTATTGCTTTAGAACATTTTCAAATCACTACATAAAATACAGGACATAATAAACACTTCTAAAAGATCGTATCCACAAGTATTCCATGGTTTACTATAAGTAGACCAAATAATAGACATCATCTTTATTTATTTATTTTTAAAAATGGCGTCATTTTTTACTGATTCTAATTTATGGTTAACAGTTAAGACGTTTTACTGCCTTTACATATCTCTGTTTTTGTTTCTGAATAAATGATTATTATTATTATACTGCTCTATCTGCTATATTGTACTGCTAAATTGTACTGCTGTAGATTATCATGTAATTATTTCTCATTTCAGTTATCTTGCCCAAACTACTCGTTTGTATCATATAGTCTTTTGGAAAGTTCCTGCCTGACGACTTGTCCTGGGGGTCGTAATGATGAACCCACCGATTTTTTGCATC
Source organism: Cryptocephalus moraei (assembly GCA_946251905.1). Taxonomy (NCBI): domain Eukaryota; kingdom Metazoa; phylum Arthropoda; class Insecta; order Coleoptera; family Chrysomelidae; genus Cryptocephalus; species Cryptocephalus moraei. The sequence continues at coordinate 18,512,519 of OX276466.1, forward strand.
AGAAACTTAAGAAGTTACTACAAGATGTGGAAATACAAACCAAGTAAGTTACTAATATTATGAAAAAAATATGGATTTTTTTTTTCAAATTTTAAATCAATTACATTAAATTATAAATTTTTGTAAGAGGTATTCCAAATACTTAATCCCTCTAGTAGTATCATATTTGAATAGTTACAAACCTAAATACTTCCCATATGTTTATCGAATATTTCTGTAAGGTTTGTACAAAGTTTTATAAATATAGGCATCTATATTAGAACTGTGCTCACTTTTAAGTTTATACTTGCTGTGCCTTTTCAAAAGCATCGTTTTTTTTTCTTGTTTATCTAGGACATTTTCATTGTTCTAGATCGATATTTATGTTCCAGAAACAAATGTTCATGCGAGAGTTATCAGCCAAGAACTAGAATTCTTCACATGTTGAACACTGATGTTGCAGGCATTAAAACCTCAAATAAACATTTATTCAACAGACCACAATAGACCTGCCCAGAACGCATGTTTCATGTTTTTATCCTTTGGAACATATTTACATTAATTGCAATATTTGGGCATGTTCGTAAATTCAATGGTGTTTTTAGTGCTGAATTTGTGCGCATACTGTCAATTATGGCATCAGATGATAGCGCAAGTTTTACAATCACTTTGATTCATAGAACTTTTTACGAGATATACAGTTTCTGTCATCTGTTTGAAAACTTTTACATTAAGACGTTAAGACATTCAAACCTCAAATAAACATTTATTCAACAGACCACAATAGACCTGCCCAGAACGCATGTTTCATGTTTTTATCCTTTGGAACATATTTACATTAATTGCAATATTTGGGCATGTTCGTAAATTCAATGGTGTTTTTAGTGCTGAATTTGTGCGCATACTGTCAATTATGGCATCAGATGATAGCGCAAGTTTTTATAATTTAATAATACTTATAATATTAAATATATTTATTATTATTATTATATTTATTATAATAATATTTATTTATAAATATTATTATATATAAATATAATAATAATTATTTAACAATAATTTAAAAAAAATGATACAGTATATATTTCAATTTTTTTTATTAACAAGCCGTACCCGGCATGCGTTGCAATGCCACGTAAAGTTTAAAAAAAGAAAGATAAATAAAAAATACAGATGACCCGGTGAACTTCGTATCACCTACATATATTTTTGAAAAATATAGAAATATGGTCAAAACTTAATACGAAAATTTCTATCTACATTAAATTAAATGCAACACAGTGATACGCATAATCCATTTAAAGCTTTCTGATGTACTATATTTTTTGTCTTTTTTGCGGTGCGTAAATATATAGGTTTAAGACTTGCGAACACGCCACGTATAATTGCCCATGCGCGAAACAGGGAAACTCCAAGTTGATTTCGCAAACTGTCCTTGTATGTGCAATTTTATATTATCTTTTTAAATTTTTAATATATAATTTATCAAAAACTACCTTGAAAGTGGCCATGAAAATTTCCTGTACAATATGCGTTACACCAAACGACGTCATTTGAAAGCAATTATTATATTTTTGGATGTTAGCCAAGAAATGTTTAGTCATTTCCCACCCCAGAAACTAATGAGCTTAATGGATCTTGTGGTGGGAACAATTGTGGCGATTTAACTTTACCACCAGCACAACATAAACCAGTAGATTCACCGCTGTATTTAACGCTTTACAATATTGACAAATGATTGTCATTTCTCCAATAGTTACGGATTGGTCGGCACAATAATCTATTTCCGGGTCGTAGTCAAATGCTACTCGTTCCAGGTTTACAGGAACACTGCGTCTGCGGAATCGCTCAATTTCAATGTGTCTTGCTCGCTACTGTTGTGTTTGATGTGCCCGAACTCATTTCATTCTAAGCCTATCTACTTCATAATTATTCACTGTGGAACACAATTCTGTCATACCAATACGAATGTTATCATTAAGGCCCGGATTTTATGCAACGACAAATAGACGAAATATGCGCATATATATATATATATATATATATATATATATATATATCTGTGAGTCTTGACTGTCCTAATGTATGCAGTTTCAGTAGGAGATGAATCTCCGTCTAGGGTTGCAGTCAGGATAGGGTGGGCAAGAAAGAAAAAGCTCTTTTCAAAATAGCCAAGCTTTCGGAGCGATTTTGGCTCCTTCCTCAGGGCATCTAGTGAGAAATTTTAATTAGACAAAATTTTCATTTACCATGATTATGTTTGAGACTCACTTGTACAAGCTAATATATGAAACTAGCAATAATAAATATCGCTTACTGACATTACGGTTACATTAACACAGAGGTAGCACGTTCTTTTTAAAACACAAATTAACTTAAGTCAGATAACCTATATATAAATAAGGAAAGCGCGGTAAAAGATAAGTAATTATGGTGAAGTGTGACAAAACACAAAACTTAAAATTAAGACATAGACAGTTAAAATATGATGTGTAGCCAACATAACAAAACAGAAAACATTTAACATATTGAAGATTCAATGTTCAAACTTTATATTACCTTATATATATATATATATATATATATATATATATATATATATATATATGTACTGAAATTACTTAAAATATGCACAATCATATGCAACATATGCAAAAAAATGTGAAATATGGCGATAATTTAATAATTAATTGATATTGAACTATGATGAAAAGAAATTAGTATATATTAATCTATTGGGTGTGTAAATTATTGGAAGAAAATTTCTTTGAAAACCCATTCGGATACATTTAAAATATGTGTTTTTAACACAAAAGAATTGTATTTAATAAAAAATGTCATTTTTTATGAATGTTTCTATTCATAAAAAGGTCATTCTTTTCAGAAAAAAATTGGAGTCATAATTATTCACGTATTGTCTCCACATTGTGATTCAAGCAATTGAACATTAAAAAAATATAATTGGAATAAAGGTTGCTTTCAAAGATTTCTGTTCGAAGAGAATACAAGTTCCGTAAATGATTTTTATCAGAATGTACAATTAAATTTTATCTTTGCTTGATGTATTTATATACATGAGGGCGCCACACTAGCCGTGTAACTAGTGTGGGGCGAATAACCACTAATCCAAATACAGGGATAGTGTATTTACGGGTTTGACGAGTATATTTCGTAGAAAATCTGGCAATGTACAAAATTCCCGATCATTACAGAGATGTTATACACAGGTCATAGGCTCAGTCCTAAGTGCCCTTCTTAACGGGGGGATTATTCGTCCGTAATTGAAAAGCAGGTAGAAGCCGTGTTTTCACGTCTGTTTTATCCCATGTTTCAGTAATTTTCGAAATATTTAGAGGCTATGAAAAACAAGGTTAAATGCGAAAATTGAAAAAAAAATAATGAAAAAGTACAGAAATATGCAGAAATATTCGTATTGGCACTAAATATGCCGATGAGACCCGAAATATGTAAGATGAATCTAGGAAAACAAGTCCCCGGAAAAAAAGTACCAAAGAAAGAATGTCCCAGAAAAAGTCACACGGAAAACGGAAAAACATTCCCCGGAAAGTAAAAGCCCCAAATAAGATTCAAAAGCAAGGCAAATATTTTATTACAACTATAAGTGAAAACACTAAATTATATGGTAACATACATACATACATGTTTATAATATATACCTTACATATATTTTATTATCTTATAATTTTATTAAAGTCTAAACCTAATATTATGACTGAAAACAACCCTTATCGGGGCTGTTTGATTATGTAGGTTTTAAAATTGATTTGTAAATTCAAATTGAAATTATTTATTATAATGATCTGAATATTTATAATGAATAATACACGCTCACTTATGCGTAGCAAAAATGGGAATGAGAGTGAATATCTATACATATTATGTACTGATATTATTATAATATTATGACTGAAAACAACCCTTATCGGGGCTGTTTGATTATGTAGGTTTTAAAATTGATTTGTAAATTCAAATTGAAATTATTTATTATAATGATCTGAATATTTATAATGAATAATACACGCTCACTTATGCGTAGCAAAAATGGGAATGAGAGTGAATATCTATATGACGGGGTCGGGGCGTTTTCCGAAACCCCTTCCTTCTCGATATCGCGTATGGGCTCCATTAGGGTTTACGCAGGAGAAATTACCCACAAACAAATAAACGATTAGTTTTATTACGAACTAACAGAACTAACACGGCAATTAATACTACCGGAGTAAATGTTACTTATTTAGTAAGAACGGTTAATTATTATCGAGGTGATTGGATTGGGAACCGAAAGTTTTGTCGGACCAGCCGCGCTCGAAGTCAAATTAAGAGTGTCCTCGTCGTCCTTATCTTTGGTATTTTCTCCCAGCTGGTTCCGACAACTCTTCCCGAGCGTATCATATTACAACTCGCGTTCCCAAACCCATACGAGTAAACAAATTCCTTAAGCTAACGTAAATACACGTGTGTCTCAAGTGGACCCTCTCATCCCTCTCCGACACGGCCATCCTGACAATTCACACGTCCTCGTGTGTCATCTTATCTGAAAGAAATAAAATTTACCACAGTAACTTCATTTTGGTAAAATACGATAAAATTTACAACTGACAAAAGAATCTGAACTTATCCAATAGTGACAGTAGTACCAGAGGCTAAACGAAATAGAAATAATGAAAATACATTCCCTTGATCGTCGCTTTAAAGTTTATCTTACTCTACAGATCATTTAAATACACGGCTAATGTAGTATCACAGTCCACACACAGCTTATGGCCCAGCCGCCCGTCTCGCGGCAAACATACAACAATAAGTCGTCTAGGTCGCACGTCTTCTCGACCAAACTACACAATTGCAACCATAGTTGCCCAGGTCGTACGTCTTCCCGACCAACAAACATAATAGCAACCATAAGTCGCCCAGGTCGTACGTCTTCCCGACCAATAACTAGCCATAGCTTGTGCTTCTTGTTACTAACCTACATTACCATCACTCTCGTGTCCGTCTAACACATCTAACTCTTTCGGCATCTGACTTTCAGGCATTTTTCGAAGACGATCATGGGAATATTTATAGGTTCTATTGCCAGATAGGTGTTTCAAAACGTATCGATCGCCTTCTAACAACTCTACTACTTTAAAAGGTCCTTTAAATTTTGGGTCAAGTTTTGTTTGATTCCTTTCTTCATTTTGGAGTAATACATAATCTCCAACACAAAATCTTACAACTTTTGCTTTGGTACTGTCAAATCTAGCTTTATCATGGTGTGAGCGTTTTTATCAATACCCTGAGCCGCCTGTTCTCTCACAACTGGAATATCTACCACATTTTCGGTATCATCTGAAGTTAATAATCCTAAAGGTCTAGCTGTTTTCCCTCTCTATATTCAATATCAAAGATGAACGCCTGTAAAAATGCCCACCATCTATGTACTCTAGGAGTTAGATCGCGTTTAGTACGCGAAGCTTTAAGGGAATTACAGTCAGTAACAACGGTAAACTGTCGCCCCTGAAGATAATGTCGAAAGTGCTTAATTGCTTGGACTACAGCTAAAGTTTCCAACTCATAGGAATGATACCTAGATTCCGGACCTGTAGTTCGTCGACTAAAATACTCGACAACTCGTAACTTCTTGTCGACTCGCTGAAAAAGTATTGCTCCAAAACCTTCACAACTAGCGTCGGTATGAAGTTCTACAGGATAATCAGGGTCGAATATTGTCAGTACTGGTTCACTGGTAAGTTCGGAAATGATTTTCTGTCGAATTTGCTCATGATCTGGACGCCAAACGAATCGCTTATCGGACGAAGAAGTTAACAAAAACAATGGTCTCATCACCTTCGAAAAGTTAGGAACGAAAGATCGGAAATATGAAGCGAGTCCTATGAATTGCCTCAACTGATGGATAGTTTTGGGAGGAGGAAGCTTACTAAGCGCTTGTATTTTCCGGGGGTTAGGTCTCAGTTCGCCTACGGATACTTCGTACCCAAGGTATTCTACACGGCGCTTTAAAAAGGAACATTTCGCCATGTTTAGAGAGAAACCGGTTCTTGACAGTGTGTCTAAAACTACTTGTAGTCGTTCTAATCCCTCGTTGACGTCACGCGCGGGAATCATTATGTCGTCCATGTAAAGAATTACGTAAGAGTAAATGAGGTCCCCAAGGGCCTTAGATACGGCACGCTGGAAAACACTAGGTGCGTTTCGTAACCCGAAAGGCATTGTTAAGTACTCATACTGTCCTTCCGGTGTGACGAACGCAGTGTATTCGATACTTTCAGGATGAATAGGAATCTGATTAAAACCACTAGCATAATGCTAAAACCTAGTTTTAAAATTTCTCGGCCAATTATTATGTCATGTTGCATGGTGTCGTTCGGTAAAACATGAAATAAAATCTCGAGATGATACCTGTCAATAACAACCTTACTTAAAATTTGCTCAGTACTGTAAACACTAGAATTACCAATGCCAGTAACATGCACAATTGAATTATATCGTGTGCCAGAAAATTGTCTCGATAAACTTTCCTTCATGAGAGAACATTCCGCCCCAGAGTCATAACAAAATTTAAACGACTCACCAGATTGCTTCAACTGTCCATAAACGCCGCGAACGTTGCACACGTTGACACGTCTTTCATCTCCTCCACGTGCCGCTCTCGGTGCCGACGATGAAGAGGCTCCCGCTGCGCTGCCTCCGATTGACGAATTCGCCGCTCTGCAATTAATTGCGATGTGGCCCTTTTGACCGCAACGAAAACACAGGACGTTCCTCTTCACATCTGGAGACGTTCTTGGGAAGCTTGCGGATGATGATGGTCTGGGTCCCTTGTAGCGGCAATCAGGTGCTTTGTGTCCGTATCGGTGACAATTATGGCACTGAATAGGGGGCATTGATCTCTTTGGTCTCTTAGGGTCGGATACGTCACCACCCTCGTTTGATGTTACTGTCTTCCGCTTATAATTAACGAAAGACTGCAATTCTTGTTGTAGCTTGCTGCGTGTGTTAATTTCCGTCGTAAACGCCAGTCGATGCATGCGTGTATCAAATCGCGAGAGATGAGCAAGCACAAATGATACTGCGATTTCCTCGTAATCCAAGTCCTTCCATTTCGACATAAGTAATGTGGTTAAGCGGCTGGCATAAGAAGCAAGGCACTCTCCCTCTTTCGGTTCTCCGTTATTAATTTTGATAAGCGTACTTGCAGATGTTTCAGCGCAGTCATAGCGTGTTAAAAAGAGGGTTTTAAACTCAGACCACGTAATACCTGCATGGGATATCTGCGACATCCATGTTGATGCACCTCCTTTTAAAGATTTACTGAGGGCGATGATGAGTGCTCCGCCCTGTAAGGGTTTTTCTGTTAGGCAGAGGTCAACTGTCGAACACCAAGCTCGTGGGTCTGCATCACGTCGGTCAGGATCAAACTCTGGCAGAGCCACAGAAGACGTAGACGGGCCCTTCATTGTTGTGATCAACTCCATCATGCTGCGTTGTTGCTGCTCGATCAGTACACGCCACAGAGCACTTTCACTTAGAGTTTCCTGAGGTAATTGTTCCTGCACGAATCCCACTTCTGATGACGGGGTCGGGGCGTTTTCCGAAACCCCTTCCTTCTCGATATCGCGTATGGGCTCCATTAGGGTTTACGCAGGAGAAATTACCCACAAACAAATAAACGATTAGTTTTATTACGAACTAACAGAACTAACACGGCAATTAATACTACCGGAGTAAATGTTACTTATTTAGTAAGAACGGTTAATTATTATCGAGGTGATTGGATTGGGAACCGAAAGTTTTGTCGGACCAGCCGCGCTCGAAGTCAAATTAAGAGTGTCCTCGTCGTCCTTATCTTTGGTATTTTCTCCCAGCTGGTTCCGACAACTCTTCCCGAGCGTATCATATTACAACTCGCGTTCCCAAACCCATACGAGTAAACAAATTCCTTAAGCTAACGTAAATACACGTGTGTCTCAAGTGGACCCTCTCATCCCTCTCCGACATATACATAAACAAACGAATTCTACATTTACAAAAATGTCGGCGTCTGCAGTTCCCCCCGTCCGAGGCCAGACACGTACTCCGTACTCTCATCGGCGGAGACCTCCCAAAAATCGCTAACATGACTTAGATTCTCCGAAGAAATGATATTTGTGGTGATTAGAGGACTATTATTATCTTCGAAGGTAAGTCTTAAACACGAATTACTGGGACCCTGTTTTGATATTATCTCGTCCGTATTACTTAACTATCTAGGTTTAGGTAGGTATATTTCGAAGAAAATATGACTGTCAAATACTTTTCTTAAAACTAAAAGATTTTAATTTAGGTAATATATACTTATAGATACATAGGTACTTAATATTTAATCCATTTTATGTGGGACTTTTACTTTCCGGGGAACTTTTTCCGTGTGACTTTTCTGGTACTACATTCTTTGTTTGGTACTTTTTCCGGGGACTTTTTTTCCGGCACTTTTTTTTCGGGGACTTTTTTTCCGGTTACCATGTAAGATATGCAATTTTACATATTTTGCATAAAATCCGGGCCTTAGTTATCATTATGTCTCTCGCTGGTCGTCAATGCCTTTTTCACGTGAGGTAGCTCGTCGCACATTTGATTGACTTCGACGATCTAAGTCAGGTCATCTTCTCCTTGACATTTTAAAATCAATAAAGTACTCGCGCACTGACAAACTAATGATAGATTTTAATAATCGTCTTGATATTTATTTATTTGACAAACAACTGACACTATACTTTATTTGTTTGATTGGTTGCCTTGGCGATTTGTACCCAAAATTACAAAACGTATCGTTTTTAGTATTCCCCTTAATTATTATTTGTTTCTCGCCGCTTAAACCTTCCCTGAACTTCCACATATATTTTAAGATCAAAATTAGCAAAATCGGGCCAGCCATTCTCGAGTTATAGCGAGACAAACGATCAGCAATTCATTTATATATATATATATATATATATATATATATATATATATATATATATACGTCGTTCTTAGAAGACTGAAGTCTCTGTTCGTGGGGATGTAGTCAGTATGGAAGGAAATTGAATTTAGTTGGCCAGTTTTAGTTCACTCTGGGTTATATTTATCGAGCTTTCGAGAGTCCTCGCTCTCTTCCTCAGGATAATACTACAAGAATTTTACATACAGTTTCTTATTATATATACAAAGGTATTAACTTACTAGTTGAGTCTAAACAAAATTATTGAAGGTGAGCAGCATAGATTAGGAAATATTATACAATGAACAACAATAATGAACCACGTTGCGTAGGTATCGTTTTTTTAAGGTTATAAAACCACTGGGAAACATACCACATACCATGGAACCCTCAAACTATCACATGCGAAATGAATAATAACCGTAACCTTAGGTAATTACAGAACGGCAAGATGGTTCATCGAACATCCATTTATGTATGCAACCACCATACCTCTTTGGTGTGCATCTAGGCAAAAAGCAATAACAGTAACATGCTCACCCGTTATACTAACAATTCTTGTCTATTCTGAATTTAAGGCACTTATATAATCTTAATTTACAATAAGGGGGGAACCGTGTTCTATATCCTTCTTCCTATATTAGTTTTTCGCATGTTTCCACTGTATGAGGCAGGGTTCATAATTATAAAACATGAAGTCCACATTATAGCGACAATAGATATTCATAGAGTACACTTAGGTTGTTAATATCAGATCTTTTATTGATGCACGTTTGGCCATGTTTTTTAATTTGTACCATTTCAAGGAAATTTCGTTTAACCGAATTGTCTTCTCTGGCCAAGATAGAAGCATCATTAAAGTTAAAAAAGTGGTCTGAATTAATGACTGACTCTCGAAAGCTCGATAAATATAACCCAGAGTGAACTAAAACTGGCCAACTAAATTCAATTTCCTTCCATACTGACTACATCCCCACGAACAGAGACTTCAGTCTTCTAAGAACGACGGATCTATATAATAGTCACCTATCAATCTAACTGTATATATATATATATATATATATAAGAGATGAAACCAGTATTGTGTAGGGAAGAAATAAACTTCTAAATGGAATATTTCTTTTTCCTTTGTAAACTGATAAATCATCGTAATTTCAGAGCCCACATGAAGGAAAAGTTCCTGAGTGACCTGAAGAAGTTGAAGGAACAGAAAAACAGCGACGAGTTAAAAGACGCACTGCAGCTAATGAGGAAACGTCTGGACGACCCGAATGTGTTGTCCGGCGAGGTAATCCTAAACATGTTGTTCTGCTTCAGGGACATCCAGGAATATGACGAGATGATACACCTTGTCGAGGAGTTGAGAAATGTGCCGACGGCCAGGAAGTACCTTAACTCCTATATCATGTACTTGTATGCGTTTGCCCTCAATAGGAGGAGGGAAGAAGGAGACAGACAGCGTGCGTTGAACGTGTGCACCGAGGCGCTTAAAAGCGTAAGAACAGAAATTTATAAGCAAATTTGAGTCATAACTAACTCGGTTTGTAGAAAGAAAACCATTTTCCGGATATGTTATGCCTGTGCGGCAGGATCTACAAGGATATATTTACCGAATCAAATCATATGGACCAAGTTAGTTTGGACCAGGCAATTTATTGGTACAGGAAGGGATTTGAAATCAAACCTAACGAATATGCAGGTAAAGTAAAGATAATTAATCTCTATATACAGTATGGTTCACATTAATAGAAACACAGGAGTACTAGTGCAATTGATGTTTCTCTGACTAGTTGTACAAACTATGCATGTTATTCATCGAAGTTTTCACACAATCTAATTGCGCGTTTATGTTAGACAACATGGTAAGTTCGTTTGTGAGCAGTAGAAGGAAATATTAACTATGGAAGTTTAATTTTGTCGAACTGATTAAAAACTAACTAGAATTTTAAATATACATTAATTTTGTTCATAAGTGTAAATAATGACCATACATTACGTTACAAAATTTAATATTAGGTTATTTACATCACTATTGAGGTATTTCTACAGGGGAAGTAAAATAACTTTCGGTGTATGTCATCAATGAAAAGGCAGATATTATGTACTTGTACAAAGTTTTCATATAATATTGAGATGGAATGTAAATAACCTTAACGTTACTTTTCATGTGGATATAAACACCCACCTATTTAGTAATCAGTTCACAGGCGACATACAAATATGTTCTTGGGACCTAACATGTTTTTGATTACATTGAATGCAAATTATACAGTTATAATTGAGGAGCAATAATCGATAAATGTGACTTATCCCCGGTTGGTAAGACAGTATTGCTTAATATCGCGTAAACGAAATATTCGTGCGCATTGAATCTTTACATATTAGTTCTATACCTACCATCAAAGACGATTCCATTATAGACTGTCAGCCTAATGATGTAAAACGCAAAAGGATATTCGCTCTTAAAAGCGAGCCTCCCTCGAAAGATTCGGTGTGTTGAGTCAAAGCCGCCACCAATAGATGGTGCTGCTAAATACTGCCATATTTCGAGAAAAAACACATAAGCGAGCTTCCTTAGCATCCAGCGAATGCTTGCTGAGATACCGTAATGATTTTTCTTTTATTACAACATTAAAAGCTCGAGCTATTTGAAAAATACGAAAATATCCATGATTCATCTTTTAAATTCTGAAATATCGATGTGAACAGTATTCCGCTATAAATCCGCCGTCGGAATATTTACTGATAATAATGCAGCTTATTCGTGAACTGTATGTAGCACTATCTTTATATACCTTTAAAGTGTGGGGAAAAAATGTAATTCATTTTGGTAGTAATCATTGGAAAATAACTACTGCAAAAAATGTTTTTAATTATATTACACATTGGTGCGGGTAAAGAAATCGCGATATCATATATTTATATCATAAATGAGATATAAGATGTAACTTGCACTTTTTGCATTTTTATGTGTACTGTATTAAATATCAGGTTGCATTCTCTTATTTTTTGTGTATAAACTAACATTTGTCGCCTCGGTAGTCAGTTGGTAGTAGAGACAATGGCTGTCACTATTGTGGTCAGGACGCGGTAGTGGGTATGGTGCAGTGATAAATAGGCAGGGGTGGAGAAAGTTATATATAATACTTGTCTACGTGACATTCGTCAAGTATATAGAGATAATGAATGAATCATGCCCCGTTGTAGGGAGTCGCCTCGCCTCGAGGGAGTGCGGCTGCGCTCTCCATCCGGGGAGTCCCCGGTTGACCCATGTATAGTGGGTGGTATACCCACAGAAGGCGGTTGACCCATGTATAGTGAGTGGTATATAATGAATGAATCATGCCCCGTTGTAGGGAGTCGCCTCGCCTCAAGGGAGTGCGGCTGCGCTCTCCATCCGGGGAGTCCCCGGTTGACCCATGTATAGTGGGTGGTATACCCACAGAAGGCGGTTGACCCATGTATAGTGGGTGGTATACCCACAGAATGGGGCAGCACTATGTGTTAGTCGCAATAAAGGTTTTTAAAAACAAACTCTCAAAGTCTTGTACTTTAACTAGCACATTAACCCTTATCGAATATGTATATTCGATATACGTATTGTAACGAAACGGCTTGTCGCAAGATAAACACGCCTAAATACCCGAGTTCGTCGAATTCGGATCCCGAGAAAGGACGGCTCGAACAGACGAGATTCTTCTCGGCGCTTCGATGCGATAATGGGTTCCTCGAAAATCGGGAATGTTCCAGCAACTATCTAGAAACTTCGAGAAGGATCATACCTGCCATATAAAAAGAATGCCGGGTCCAATGCGAGTTAGTTGAAGAATCGGAGTATATTCGATATGTTTATATATATATATATTTGCTCAAAAGTTTTAAGTTAAAGTAATCAGCCAAGAGTACCTTTTTGCACAAATAACAAATTTTCTTGGTAATTGTATGGAGAAAATATGTAACATACGAATAATCCTGAATGTTAAAGGACCTCAAATCAATATCCCCCTTAAATAAAAATTATAGGAGCTCCCAGAACAATGACACCTTAAAATTCCTACTGACAAATTAATAACTACATTCCATACAACTATGAAAATATTTGATACTTTCTTTAAATGCATTATGAAGTGTTCTTGACAAACCCCAATACAAAAATAATCTTGATCAAACTGCCGACGTTTCGTTCAGTGTTCTGAACATAATCATGGCGCTGAAAATGTCATCAAGATCAAATTTGATATATGTGTCAAATGTACGCTACCCACGTACAGGACTGAACTGTTTTCTTCATATATGGGTTCCTAAAAATAATTGAATTAGTAGCTTATAGTATAATTTGCGAGATTACGTAGTGTCTAATCACAAAAATGGGTGTCGAAGGACCAATAAAATGTGTAACAACTAAGTTCATTTTCCGCTGTCAGTACAGTTGGCATTGGCCATTACCATCTCCCTAAGAGCCTTGTACATCTTGGTGTGTACCCATCTCACTGGAAGCATTGTACGTCTCGGTGCGTACCCATCTCCTTAGGAGCCTTGTACATCTTGGTGTGTACACATCTCACTGGAAGCCTTGTACGTCTCGGTGCGTACCCATCTTCCTAGGAGCCTTGTACATCTTTCACAGGTTCTATAAAAACAAACTTTGTAAATACATCACATCGACAACGACAAACATAAACTTTTTGCCCTCCGTACTTGTCACAAAAGGACCAACATAATCAGCATGCACCGTATGAAACGACACTGTCACTTTTTCAATGGAATACAGCATTCCCTGTTTTTACCGTATGATGCTTATAATACTGATATTTTAAACACTACTGCACATATTTTTTTCAATACATTGCTAAGTAACCCATATCATCATGGCACATTCTACATATTTACCAGCTGACACTTCTAGGAACCAGCTAAGCGGTTTTGTTGTTTACCAGTCTGTTACAAACAACACCTCTTTTTAACTGATAGTTTTCAAAGTATTGTTTCGGTTGTAATACCATTCTGCAAAATACCATATCTCAACTTAACTTTTTCATCTTTCAATGGTAAAGGGTATTTATCCTTAACCATCACAGCATTTAATCGTTCTACGCACATTCGATAATCACCTGTGTCCTTTCTTACTAGTAATACTGGGCGTGCATACAGACATTGAGACTCCCGGATAATATTACATTCCAATAATTCATTAACAAGTTTTCGTAATATATCTTTCTCACTAATCGATATACGATAATTTCGGTACATGACAGGTTCATCACTAATACACTTTATATGCATTTCAATCGAAGTTACTCTGCCTCAATCGCTAAGTGAAAATTACAATGTCTGTAATCCTTTAAAATATTAATAACTATTGTAACGCCCTGTATACCAACAAGGGTTGTCCTCGTAAACATGTTGCAACTGAGCATTTTGTACTCATTAATCAGAGAATTAAGTAATTGTTCAGCAGGAAATTGGTTCCAAAAAGTGCCCAATAAGATCATAACATTTCCAAAATTATCAGTTTGGTTTTTCTATTTTTAAGTTATTTTCATCAGAAGATAACCACTTTCTTTCATAGAGGATTAATTAACTAATTCTCTTCTAATTCAATAAACCATTTATGTACAATGAAAGTCGATTCATAATAACAATAGGTTAGAACCTCCCGAGAGGGAACAAAAACCATAACCATCGCTTCTCAAAGGACCTTTCGTTCTCGACTATTAAACGGGCGAGACGTATCTTTCTAGTAAAGTAAGCCGAATCTTTGTAAAACCGAAGTTTAAACGGTTAAAACAAAGTAATTTAGTCATTCAAAAGGTATTTCTCCGCCGGAGTCCCAACACTATTTTTCTTTCGGGTTTTGTCATTCCACCACCGAAATTAATTTTGTCAAATTCCTTAGTTGTTATCACATCTAAGTCCATTCTGTCATTTGTAGTTATTTGTAAACTTGGTAAACTACAAATATATATAATGCATTAGGGTTTTGTTTATAATATTTTCGTTACACATGAACACATGAAATCACGACCTACTATTAAGTCAAAATGTATGCTACAATCGTCTTCTACCATTAATATCAAAACTTCCATCATCGCTTCTTCGATTACAATCTTTTTCGACTAATCAACTTGGTAGTTACATTTGCTGTGAAACAGTTTAATTTAATGTTCTTCTCCTGAGCGTCTCTCCAGTACCAAATGGCGTCTTTTGATAAAAAGGACGGTTAAAGGTTTTGATATAATAGCATAATTTGTAATAAATTTGCGAAAATACTCCGTCAAACCTAAATATTGACGAATATTTACTTTTACTGTGATTTTATTGAGTGCACGATAATCCTCACACAATCTCTTGGACACATCTTTGTTGGTAACTAACAATACTGTATTCACGTAAGGAGAACTCGACTCCCTAATAATTCCATTTTGTAAGAGGTCATGTACGAGGTCCCAAACTGGTGGCCTCTCGTAACCAGAGTACTGTATAGGTCTATATACAATAGGTTTATCAGATGTTAATATGATTTTCGTTTCAGCGATGGATGTAAGACTTAATTCAGACAAATTGGTGACAGTACACATGAGGTATTCATTGAGTAGGTCGCAGAGTCTTTTCAAACAAATCAGGATTCTGTGTCCCAACAGTAATATCTAAACTTTGGATTGTATTACAACTGATTTCCTGAAAATTATCTGTTTCTGTGAACCGTAATCGATTGTGGACTTTCGAGTAATTAATACCATATTACTCGGTGAAATTTTGACCCAATAATACGTCAACTCCCATGACACAAACGTGACACAAACATCAACGACACAGAATTCTAAATATTTTTGTATTCCGTCTAAGTCAATTTGAGCTCAGACAAAGAACTTTGGGTTAATTCAGATTTACCAAAAGTTGTCAGCACAACATTTTGAATAGGTAATACGCTCAGAGCTAACCTCTCAACTGCATTGCCAGTAATTAGCGACCATTCACTGTCAAAATCTATAAAACACTTAATACTATTTTCATCCAACAAAATTTCTCTCAAAATGTTTTTTTCTTTTGTATTTTCTCCTAAAAAAATAAGATTTTGATAAGAGATGGCTGGTTGTTTTCTCTTTTGCGGGCAATCTTTCCGAAAATGACCAAACTGCTTACATTTAAAACACTGTTTTGAAAGATTCCTTTCATTAATGACAGAAGGTTGTCCAAACTCTCGAAGTTGGCCATGTTCTTAAGTATCCGAAGAAAACACTAAGTCTTCGCCAACGAAATACGCAAACGAAATTTCGTTGGCGAAGACTTAGTGTTTTCTTCGGATACTTTGCTTTCATTAAGACTTACATTTCCTCGTGAGGTGCGAACTCTCCTACTTTCCCCCAAAGTTTTCATGTGGCTAACTAACATATATCAGGATCTTTAATTTTTGCAGTTATCACAGAAATTTTTATTTGTTCATCGTGAATTTCCCTCATTGTTAAATTACCTTTATCCTCATCGCATATCGACAATCTAGTTTGATTGACTAAAGCGAATTTACTAAAAGCTTATAAATATGTTGTGCGAACGTCGGTCACGGTTTTTAAAAAGAAAACTCTAGTGACACAGTTCGACTCGAGCGGTATTATTACATACTAATCTTACATCTAACTATATCGGAAGTAGGAATGAGAATGAGCAAAAATGGCCTGCGAGAAGGGCTCGCAAGAGAATGCTCACACTATCCCCAACCACCACATTGTTTTGGTTACCGGTCTCCAGAAAAACATCTGACGATCTTAATACGTATTAACAATTATGTGATTTGCCCATGCATGTTTATATGTATATGGTGTTCCTAGTTATATGATTATATTCGTACAAACTGGTGACCTGGTTTAGAATAACGTTCCATCAGTGCACAACGCTTTATGTAAATTGAACTTAGGTAAAAATTTCTGAGTGAGCATTTGTTTCCATTCTTACCATGAAAACATGCAGGTAAGTAGGCTCCTACACCAAACTTCTGCTGGGCCTCTTAATTTAGTTGTAACGCAAAATAACAAATGGTTTTATCATATCAGCCATACATGAATGCAAATTAACCAACAGCATTCAAGTTATAGTATAGTTAAGCAAGTTATATTCTGATGAATTTGATCGAACTTCTCGATAAGATTGATATCAAAGACCGAAGGTTGTCCAGTATCTCGAAGGTGGCCATGGTAATTAAACCAGAAGAAAACACAAAGTCTTCACCACCAATTTAAATTGGTGGTGAAGACTTTGTGTTTTCTTCTGGTTTAAGATTGATATCAATCAAAAGTACTCTTACCATTGGCCGGTCATTGCTCACCTTACTCCTTCGAGCTAATCGACTCATACCTTTCAGAAGTACCTTCCCCAGCTCGGAAATCGAGTCCTCAGACTTTCTATTACCACTGGAGTCCCGACGGTCCATACGGGCTGCTCAACTCGTTTCAGGCCCTCAGTGGCTTGTAGCCCCTTCCTCGTCTTCTCCGGCGAAGAAAAGGAACGTCTCTTAGGCACCCTCGGTCGTTCTGATCGCGCGCTAGGCTCTCGAGAATGGGACGACTCGTTCTGCCAAATTCTGCATTCTAAAGATGCACAACACTGACGTCACGATATGTGCACTGCGATTACCGTCACTAAATAGGTGCTCGTACGCGACGGAGGCGTAAAACTAAGAAAAAATTGACTGTGAGCAATTGGATACACATCCCACTTCTGACTTGTAAGGGAATTTCTTTAATAAGATCAGGTTAGGAATAATAATCGATGAAACAACGACAACGGTCTGTATTAGACTGCCTTTTTCCCTGTTCAGATTCTGGAGGTTCGTCCTCAAGAATCTGAAGGTTTATATAATCTCAAGTGGGGTGTGGGGTAGACGGTCGAATGTTAAGAGATATCATATTACACTGTCGCGCACCATGATATATTAATGTGGGAATCGATGAATGTGAAATAGAAATAATCATAACATAACCTTTTACATTTGTCATCTTGTAACTGGGCGGCCAAAATCCAGTCATCTTCAGTTACATTAACACGTAACATGTTCAAATCGACGTTCGATTCGACGGGATTTCGAGTGAGAGCGTCAACGTGAGCCATTTTCGTTCCTATTCGATATTCAATATCGAAATCGTATTCCAAAGTGGTCAGCCACCATCGCCCTATACGTGGAATTAAATCACGCTTCGTCAGCGTAGTACGAAGTGCGTTGCAATCAGTGATTAACTTGAATCGATTTCCGATGAGGTAAACCCGAAATTTCTTTAAAGAACATACTGCCGCTAACGTCTCCAGTTCATATGAATGGTACAGCTGTTCCTCTTTCGAAGTCGCCCTGCTAAAATACTGAACCGGATGCAGTTCTCCATTTGGCTGTTTTTGCAACAAAATACCACCAATTCCCCATTTGCTAGCGTCAGTATGTACATCAGTTTCAAAATCTCGGTTGTAAATAGCCAAAGTCGGTCGTGACGTAAGTTCTGTCTGTAAACATTCGAAGGCTCGTTGCTGTTCATCTTTCCAATCGAACTCAGCATTTTTCTTCGTTAAATTAGTCAGCGGTTTGGCGATTAATGCAGTTTTTTACAAATTTTCTAAAATAACTCGCCAAGCCAAGAAATTGTCTAAGTGAATGAAGATTTGTAGGCCATGGAAATTCACTAACGGCTTTGATCTTATCAAAACCCGGTTTGATTCCTCCCATACTTATTTCGTGTCCCAAATAATCAATAACTCTCTGTAAATATTTACATTTGTCGAAACGTAATGTTAAGTGAGCCCTTTTTAGCCGATTTAGAACGTTTTCTAAATTCGTCAAACCGTCGTCAATGTCGACGGAGGGAATCAGTATATCATCTAGGTAAGCCATCGCCGTCGTATAGCGAAGGTTACCCAAAATTTGATTCATTGCACATTGAAAAACAGCTGGTACGTTCACCAAGCCGAACGGCATCGTACGGTACTCGTAATGACCGTCTGGGGTTACAAATGGCGTCTTCTCTATCGAGTCTTCCGCCATGGGTATTTGATGATATCCCGACGCAAGGTCAAGACACGTAAAATATTGAACACCCCCGTAACCCATCAAGCAAATCGTCTATACGTGGCAAGGGATACTTGTTTTTAATGGTTTTACGGTTAAGTGCACGATAATCGACACACATTCGGGATTCCCCGTTTTTCTTCCGAACTAATAAGATGGGACTTGCGTACGGAGACGTTGACTCTTGAATTATGTTTTTATCAAGTAAATCTTGCACAATACCTCTTACAATTTCTTTTTCTTGAAATGCTAGACGATATGGTCGATAAGTTACAGGCGTCTCATCTGATAATTTAATTGACATCTTAACTACCTGCGTCTGCCCTAATTCCTGTAAATTCGTTGCAAAACATTCTCGATAATTATTAATAAGTTGAAGTAGTTTTTCGCGATCCATCTGACTGAGACTTTCGTCGACACAGTCATCTAGATCAGAAATGGAAAAATGTTTGAAATACTCCTGTCGCACAGTAAAACAGTGAATTGCATCAGCGTCCTCTGCAATGCATTCCACTGCTCTGGCAACTACCCTGTTCTGTTCATAATGAATAGGTTCATCAGAAGTGTTCATAACAGGTAAAAACCCACCTGTAGATAAATTCGTGATGCATCGAGGTATGACATGAAATCGTTTAGGCCAATTCCGATATTGCAAATCAACGAATATATCACCGCAGGTTTCGTTCGTATACAGAGGGATATGACCAATGTGATGAGGTGGTATCACAGTCGCTTCTTTTGCCCATAGGGTGATTTTCTAAGCAGGTAAAGTCTCAACTTCGTTAAGTGAAAGTTCCTATCGGTTGAATAATCTGACTTGACCCTCACGGACGACCATTACTACTGAACTGTCGGTAATAAAAGGCTGACCTACAATAAGGGCTACTTCTTGTACTGAATCAGGTACGACAAGGGCGTTGACTTTAGCTATTGCGAGATTAACCGTCAAAGTGATAGATACCTGAGTACTTACAACTAGCGTTCCTCCTGCAAATCCACTCAGCTGAATTTGCGCAGGATGCAATTGTAGGTTTAGTGCTTTGGCAACATTTTCTCTTATCGTGACAGCATTACTACCGGTATCAACGTATCCTCTCAACGGAATATTATTTATAGAACAGTCAATAAAATAACATACGTTTAAATCAGTAGTCGGTTTCGCATTTAAGTTGAAAATAAGTTCGGACTCACCTGGGTGACCGCTCTTGGACGTAGAGATCACGTTCTTTGGGCAGGTGCTGGCCTCATGTCCCAGAAGTCTGCATTTTCGGCATTCAATCCATGGTTTCGGCACTTATTGGCCATATGTCCACGATCTCCACAGTTGAAACATTTACCCGCCGTTGGTCGACTTTTTCCTCCCTGGTCGATGCGGGTTCGTAGATCAGGAGTTCTCTGTAGATGCCTTTGTCCACCTCGGTGCGTAGAAGCTCCTAGCATCCTCGGGGTCATTGGCTCGCACCTGAGCGCGGAAAGGTATTCTTCATACAGTGACTCGGGCATCTCGTATCTTCCCGCTCGGGCCCCGTTCTGAGTAACTGTGTCCTGCAGACCGTCTATAATACAGGAAACCGCATGTTTTCCTACAATACTGCACCCTCGAATTAAATCCATCTTTTGGAAGTAGTATTGCGTCATGCTCTCGTCGGGTTGTTTTTCCCGATTCAGCATCTGGCGCAGTAAAGTGGCGTAATCTCCATGATCGTGGAAAGTCTTGGCGATCAGTGCTTTCCATTCATCCCACGTGAAGTTGTAGTTTTGGAGGCTATGGTACCAATTCCTCGCCATCCCAACAAGCCGCGTCTGCATGTGGTAAATGGTCGTTATTTCATCCCACTGATTAAGCTCCTTGAGCTGATCAATTTTTCGTAACCAGTTTTGAGCCGTCAATTGCGCATTCTCCGGCGAAAACTCGGGGATACACTCGCTACGTATAGCGAATCGGGACGGTTCGGGACGTTGTTCCCGATTTGCGTTCCGTTCCTGCAACTTGGTTACCGTATCCTCCAGGCGTCTGAGTTCATCTAATATTTCCTGTGATTGCGCGGTCGAAATCGGCGACAAGCGTTCTCGTCTCAGGGGTGTAGCGGATTCAGAGGCTGACAAGCGTTCTTGTCTCGGCGGTGTAGCTGGAGAAGGTACCGACAAGCGTTCTTGTCGTCGTTGTGCTCTTTCAACTCGTGAAGGAAGACGTTTCTTGCCTTCACGACTTCTAGACTCATGTGTTGTTTGCTCACCTTTATTTCTGTACCTCTCGACGTCGCTATCCACCGACCTCTCACTGGATGATCCAGATCTTCTAGAACGTTTTCCAGAGTGTTTCGGCATTGTGGAAACCACAAGCACTCACTCACAAGCACTCACTCACAAGCACTAACTCAACACGTGCGTTACCCCACACCTGAACTGTAAACGCTAATAATGGTGGCATAAAAGAAACAAAAACAAAAAGATCAAATTAGTCCTCTATATTAATTAAGTCAGCTAAATGTAAACATCGACCGTGCGCGACACGTCAACAACCAGAAGTGTCCTCCTTTTTCCCGTTTTGCCGAATCTCCGTGACGATTCCTCCGGGCCTTCCCATTTCGCGGGGGTTCCCACGAAACCCAACGACTGGACGAAATCCGGAGACCTTCGTTCGGCACGTAGTCCGTCGTCCCCGAAAATCGCTGGCCCAGCGAGATCGCTTACATAATTAAAGAAGAAGGGTAGTCTTGGCTGACTAGTTGAATTTTAAACTTAAGTTTGACGGAGAACTACCGTCTATTGGGGTTGCAGCCTTTAGGCAGAAAGAAAACTCTTTTTACTCGTGAAAGCTTTCGATTTTAATCAAAATCATCTTCAGTTACTCTACAAGGAACAGTTACTATTAGCTAACGTTAATACAACCTTAATTATCAATGTTACTGTAAGTGAGGTTGTTCTTTGAAAATAACCGGATAATCAAGTTCGCCGAAAAATTACTTAGTTTACAATAATTTATTAATCAAAACAGCCATTGATGGTCTGTAATTATCAGGATTATTTTAGTAGCTGGTGTTCATCACGAGGCCGTTAACGGAAAAGGAAATGGTTTGTTAAGATTAGGAGGTAGTTGTCATTTGTCTTAGAGACATGGAATGGGAAAATTGGTTGTGTTGAGGTATTTTGAAGTAAGTAGGCAGTGTAACGGTGTCACGGAACAATATAAAGAGTTAAACAAAAGCATCAAAAAACACATACGAAAGGACATAAGAACTGAAAACACCAAACTAATACAGGAAACAATTGAACAAAATGGGAGTATGAAGGTGTTAAGGTCAAGATTGTCAAAAGGGAAAACACAATTAATAAAAATAAAAAATGAAAACAACATAATTATAACAAAGAAAAGAGAGATAGCAAAAATTGTAGAAAAATTCTACACCACACTTTATTTGTCCACAATGACAACCCCAAGAAAAAGAACCCGAAAAATTTTGAATATAGGCTCAGAAGATTTGCCAGATATAACAAGTGAGGAAATAAAAAAGGCACTAAGACAAATGAAAAACGGTAAGTGTCCTGGCGAAGATAAGATAACAACTGAAATGCTCAAATTTGGTGGACCTGTGTTAGAAAGATGTATCCAAAAGCTCTTTAATAAATGTCTTCATGAGGGCAAAGTACCAGAAGGCTGGCTCCAAGCGGAAGTCATACTGTTATTTAAAAAAGGGGATTCAACCAACATAGAGAACTACAGACCTATAAGTTTATTGTCTCACCTTTACAAACTCTTCTAAAAAGTTATATCCAACAGATTAACATCAAAGTTTGACTCCCTATCAACCTGTAGAACAGGCTGGTTTTCGAAAAGGCTTTTCCACAATTGATCACTTGCAGGCAGTCAGAACACTCATAGAAAAGTCTGCAGAGTATAATGTACCAATTCATGTAGCATTAATTGATTTTCACAAGGCTTTCGACTCAATTGAAATCTGTTATATATTGAAATCCATGGACAACGCACGTATCGATTCCAGGTACACTACAATAATTGAAAACATCTATAAAAATGCCTCCCTGCATGTAAAAATCGATGACGAAACTAAAACGAATAACATTAAGGTTAAACGAGGAGTACGACAGGGTGATACTATTTCGCCAAAGTTATTTACTTTAGCTCTCGAAGATGTTTTCAAAAAACTAGAGTGGCAAAATAAGGGGATCAAAATCGACGGATCATATCTAAACAACCTTCGTTTTGCAGATGATATTGTGTTAGTATCAGACGACATCAAAGAGATCGAATCAATGCTTCAAGAGTTAAACGAAGAGTCGCAAAAGGTAGGTCTAAAAATGAACATTACAAAAACAAAAATAATGAGCCCAGAAAACACACAGATCTATATAGACAACACCGCTATCGAAAATGTAGAGGAATACAATTACTTGGGTCATATTATCTCACTAAGGAAAGAAAACAGATCAAGGGAGATAGCAAGACGAATACAACTCTCTTGGGCTGCATTTGGAAAACTCTCATACATATTGAGAAATAACGATATTCCCATAAACCTACGACGTCAAGTTTTCAACGCCTGCGTTCTACCTGTTGCGACATACGGAATGGAAACGATTGCTATCACCCAAACAAGTGCCAACAGATTCCGAGTAATGGAGAGGGCAATGGAAAGGTCAATGCTTGGTATCAGTCTAAGAGACAAGATAAGAAATGATGAAATCCGGAGAAGAACCAAGGTTAAAGATATAGTCGAGAAAATCGCAGAACTGAAGTGGCAGTGGGCGGGTCATGTCGCAAGACAGAAGGACGAGAGATGGACGCCAAAAATAGTGCAATGGAGACCAAGGGAAACGAAACGGAGCAGAGGCAGACCTCCACTACGGTGGGCAGATGATATAAGAACTCTAGCAGGTGTAAATTGGTACCAGAAAGCTCAGGACAGAAATCAGTGGAAGGAGCTAGGAAAGGCCTATGTTCAGGAGTGGACGAGTAACGGCTGAAGAAGAAGAAGAAGAAGGCAGTGTAAACGCAAAGAATAGTGTAACTTTATTACTAATTAGATTACGGATACAAAAAGTTTGTCTTATCTATTTGGCAGGTTCTTAGAGACTAACAACACATGAAAAACAGTTACCGAAAGTCAAGTGCCCAAGTACCTGACTCCCTATTTCTAAGAAAGGTCAGACCAGATGTTCCCTTAAAAATATCGTCCATAATATTGTAGAGTTTTTCTACTGGCAATGTTGCCATACTGTAACAGGTTGTGTTCTCACCAGTGAACTCTATACTATTCGTACCTGGAACGGCCGCGTCCGTCGCGTATAATAGCGTGCAATGTGTCAGGGGCAAGCGAAACAAAGATAGAGATAGTTACGGTAACCTCTCTTTATCACACTCAAGCAAATGAGTTCTGTCTATATGCATAAATTGATTTTAAGTAGAAATTTATGTAGTTTGACGATTATTTTTGTTCGAAACGTGCTATATTAGTGAAGGTATACATTTATTGTGTTCTAATACGCCATTAGTTTCGTTTCTAGATCACTTATTTAATTATAGGTCCTTAGCCGAAAAAAACTTTAGCGAATTTCAAGAAAATGTAGTATATTATGATACGAAGATTGTTCTGTTGATTATATTTCTGGGAATATAGTTCGTAATCTGGTTAATACTACTTACTTGCAATCATTATATTGATATATTATTATATAGAGGTATATAGTATGCCTACTGAACTGACTGAACACTACTCTTATACTGCTCCTCCTTGGGCTTATAAATCGTTCACAAATTTTGTCACTCGAGAAGGTCTTCTTTATGCTTCAGATATGGTGTACAAAATTTTACATTTCACAGAAAAACAAATTCGCTTCCTATTAGAAAATGAAAACATTTAGAAAACGAAAATAGACTTCAAACAAAAATGATAAATAGAGTTACAAATCATTTTGCTACTAATATAGATGTCTTTAAACCTAAACACCCTGTAAATCAAGAATTTATAGCTGAGGAATGTCTCGAAATTCAAATTAATCAAAAATTCGGAAAATAATTGCCATTTGCCATATATTTAAAGTGCCGAATGTATATATCACCACAGTAAACTATTAAATTACATGGGAAAAATGCCACAGTACGGCAAAAAATTACTAAACTGGTCAGGGGTGTATTGGGGCCGGAACGCACCGGTACGCCGTTCCGGGACTTTTTTGAATAACCGGAACGCGTTCCGGAGCTATTTCTCTACTCGAATCTGTAAAATTATTTCTGTAAATATATTAGTAAGTAGGTATATATTGTACTGGTATAATTATATTGTTTCTTTTTACATTATTGTAATATTTTACACTATCATGTGGAAATTTTTGTAAATATGTAAGTATAGGTAATATTGTAGTAACTAGTAGTATAATTATATTGTTTCTTTTAACTTTTTTTTAACTAATAAAATGGCAAGCGTTCCGGCAGTATATTTTTTAGCAATACACCCCTGAAACTGGTTTTATTTAGCAATTGTAAAAATATAATGAAGCTTTGTCATATTTAGGCAAAATTTTGTGTTTTTAATTTTTTTATTTTATTTCCTAACCCCGTAGGCCAACAGTTAAAATTTGACTTGAACGTTATATTGTCTGCATTATTACTTTTGTCTTTTTCCTGATGAAATATTCAGAGAAAATCACGTTTACTGGTAAATAATCATAAAAAGATTAAAAAATATTTAAGAAATGCGCGAACGTCCCATTCAGTAACATAAGATAGGAAGAGATACAGTGGAACGAAATAAGGAAGGCCTCTGGCTTTGTGTTGCGCACTGGCAAAACGTAGATGTGGGGGGGGGGAGAATTCATTGGTTGTCGAGTGGCCGGCGAGTGCACGCCGATGCTCCTGTGTGCCTTGTTGCCGTATTACAGGGCTGCCACCTCTACCGATTTTTCGGTAGATCTACCGATTTTGTTATCAGTCTACCGATCTACCGAAATGTCATTATTTTCTACCGAATTTCTGAGCATGGCAAAATAAACAAAATTTTCGTCGTTTTCATGTGATTTTTATTTACTCTTCACAATATTCCGATATATTTTCAAATGGTTTCAGCCTGAAGTCACTAGACATATAAAGTACCGCAAACTCCGTCATTTTTGGGCAAAAAATTTGGCGCAAAATTTGAATTGCTAACAGCAAATAATGAAAACAATGCTTGTTATTATATTAATTATATTATCTTAATATCTGCATTTCAATTATTAACGCATGTTAATACAGTTGTACTTTTTTTAACAATACAGTACAAAATTGACTTTTATTTAACATTAGCAATTCAAATTTGGCGCCAAATTTTTGCCCAAAAATGGCGGAGTTTGCGGTACTTTTTAAGTACCGCAATGGTAATTTTAATGGTAAAGGATAGGAAGCTTATTTTGACTTATCCATTCTTAAACAGTACCAACTCAAGTCACTTTAGCCGTAAAATCTTCAAATAAGATAGGTATTTTTGATAGTTTGAATTTTGTGTAAACATCTCTCTTGTACATTTTCAACAGGATTATTTTGAATGGTGTAAAAGTTGCCTATCTCGGACATAAAAGTATGCGATGTGTGAGACACGCAACGCAACGATAGACATATATTATAGATGAGACACCGATAGACGATATATCTAAAGTCTTTGTCATTAATAAAGACCTAAAAATTAACTTTTATGTATTAATTATTAATAGGTAGTTTGAATTTTTTAATCTACCGAATTTTCACGGAATCTACCGATTTTTTACTACTGAATCTACCGATTTCACCACTAGTCGGGGTGGCAGCACTGCCGTATTAGTTGCTGCTACGTAGCAAACGGAAGAGGGTGACGACGAATCTCCGGCGTCGTAAAACCGGAACATCGAAAATTCTAGAAATATTATGACGTTTAGCAACATGGCTTGAACGACCCCTCCAACCTCATTACGCTGTATCGCTGTTTCGTTCTTAACATCTACTGTCTCTCTTCCCGTTCTGCGCAGGTGAGCGGCCTTCCTTATTCCGTTGTACAGTAGATATCCGTAACCAATGCGGGTTGTCTATGCAATCGTTTTGCCTCACTTGTCGCTCAAGGCGGGTCCGTTCCAGGTACGTAGTATAGAGTTCACTGGTTCTCACCTAACTTTAACACCAGAAACTTTTCTGTTTTAAGGTCTGTTCCGTGTCATATTCAAAAAATTGAGAAATCAGTTTTAAACCTAGGCGGAAGCGTTACAATTTTGTATGTTAGTATAATATTATTATTTCCATGACGTGTATTTATCTAACTTCCATTAGTGGCATTAGTAGACCTGTTACGTAACATTAAATCGTACTGCAAGATGTAGGCATACCCTGAGTTCAAGTTCTGAATGTCACTTCGTTTATTAATCGGTTTGTTTTCTTGCTGAATAACCGGCATTTCAAGAAAATTTCTTTTAAAGTTATTATTTTCCTTAGCCAGGACTGTTACTTCATCAAAAGTGATATTGTGGCAATCACGTCTCGCATGTTGTGTTAATGCACAAGCATCTGTTCTTACTTTTATATCACTTTTATGACTCACAATCCTGGCTTTTAGGTTTCTCGATGTTTGACCTGTGTAGTTTGCTTGGCAGTCAGAACAAGAAATCTATATATATATATATATATATATATATATATATATATATATATATATATATAATATTTACATATTATATACACATATAAAATATTATTATATTATTACATTATATACTACTTCTGTAGGCTGGTAAATACATAAAAGTGTATCCTGTTTTTCAGGTATAAACCTGGCGACTCTGCTAGTGATCAAAGGAGCAGAGATAGGCCGTTCAGATGAGCTGCAGCACATCGGCATGGTATTAAACAACCTTATTGGAAAAAAAGGAAGCCTGGCCTCTCTTCAGGATTACTGGGATGTCGCAACTTTCTTCGAGATCTCCGTCCTTTTCCAGCATTACACTAATGCTTTACAAGCTGCGCAGTGCATGTTTAGATTGAAGCCCCCTAATTGGTATCTTAAATCTACAATAGGTAGGAGGCCCTTGGAATTCATTAGGTTTTACTTATGGGAAACTCAAGTTTTACCTGTCGAATTTAAATTTCAGGTAACATCCAGTTGATTGAGAACTTTCGTAAGAAAACTGAAGGCCTGGAGAGTCCAGAAGAGCAGATTTTTCACTTCTGGATGGAGTTCTTTATGGAAGCGACCAAGGGGGAACAGGAGGTTTACTCTTTCCGATTCCCCGCTTTAATACTGGAACCTAACAAGGAACTGATGCCGAGCCATGTTTGTATAAATCTAGGAGCCGAACCACAAATGCTCACGGTTAAATAATTTTTTATTCAATACTGTGGAGTGTATAATGCCAACGACTCTTTTCAGGTATCCAACTTGTGTGATAAAACTCTGCGTGGAGAGTGTACAAAAATTCACGATTGGGAGTTCACGGCAAATCAAATCAGGAATGTCAGTTTCTACAGGAGGGACGAACGTTGCCTTTTCCTTTATGTCTACCATAATTCTGATGATTTCCAGATATACTTTCCGTCTGAAGCATGCAGGTTAAAAATTTACCATACCCATATCAAGAAAACTTTTCCTGTTTAACATTTAACAATAAGCTTTAACTTTTTAATTGAAGCTTTAGTCATTGTAATTTACAATCATAATCACAAGATTAACAGAGTGTAGTTATGGGGATTCAACATAATTTTATAACTAACGTTATTCAGTATGTTGACATACTGTAATGAAGTAAATTTCCATGGCCGATCAAAGCTCTTGGATATGATAACCACAACACTTCACATAAATACACATAAAGTGTAGTCACTGTGAGTGCATTGATTTTATACGGGCAGAGGGTACTCAGACGACTGGTCGGCCAAGCATTAACATTCAAGTCTGATTCGCTGCAGTACTCTTGGAATCGTAGGTCCTGCTGAGGGCCAGTAGTACCGTCATGAGTTCACCTGCGGTTTAGTTGACCTGTTGTTAAAGTTGAACTGAGTTTATCTCGAGATGTGTTGTATCGTCAATAGTTAACAGATGGTTTACTAACCCAAAGTTATACACACTTGGCACCATTGCCACGTATTCTTTCTCCTATCAGGTTACTGTTTTATCTTGTTAGAACAGATGGGACAGTATGTCAAATCCGTGTCCTGTCCAATGATAAGATGTGCTATGAAATTGAAGAAATAAATCAAAAAGTTTTCAAGTTTTCATTCTTTCTATTTACAGTAGATGTTGAAAATATTGTTAGATTAAATTAACCCTCACTCTATTATTTACATTATATCTTATATCAGGTTCAACATTCAAATCAAATCTTCAGTTTGTATTTCATCATTCTTATCCATATGAGGTTCCGCTTCTCTTCGGTCCATAGCGATGTTATGCAGGACACAACAAGCTATTACAATTCCTTCAACTTTCTTATGGTCCAATCGAATTTCCTAACTTAACACAGGGAATCTTCTTTCAGAACGCTGAAAAGTCTTTTAACACAATTGCGTGTTGTAATGTGGCATTCATTATACAAACGTTCCGCAGGAGTTTGAGGATTCTTTAATGGAGTTAGCAAATAAGGCCTAACAGCATATCCACCGTCCCCTAAGGTCCATAAAGTCGTTCATGTCCTAATCAGTGAAAGAATTTCAAAGTTCACAAATCAATTATATTTCTTCACAAAGCATAATTTATTACTTACTAACGTTTACCACGAGTAAAAGGATATGTAGCAGGAACCCAAAAAACTTCACCAAATAAAACGAAACAACCAAAAACGAAAATTACCTAACCTAATTAATTGTTGTGAGTAGCATAGTGAGTAGTTAACGTTTTGTGGTTAACGTCTTCTTTTTGCTGCAAGGCTAATCTGGGCGAGACATACAGTTTAACGTGGGCTTCGAACCACGGTCCTCGAGCACGGTTGTACCCCCTAAGGCTCTCACCCCAGTTGATCCACTTCGTACTCTACCGACTCAGGGTGTCTGTATCCTAGTCCCGCCCTCCTACAAACCTAATTAATTAAAGCAAAATACAGGAATGACGTTACAATCTTTCATACAAATTTTCAAAAGGTTGGGACGGCGTTGGCCGTGTGGTTTAAGGCGCTGGCTTTGAGTCAGGCGGTGACAGTCGTTGTGGGTTCAAATCCCACGTAATCCATGGATGTTGTGTCTGTTAAAGTGTGTAAAATGTCGCCAAAATCCCGTTCCTATTCATGCCGGTAACCAGGCCGGATAGGATCGGATATCCTGTAGGAGGGCGGGACTAGGATACACACACCCTGAGTCGGTAGAGCACGGAGTGTATCAACTGGGGTGAGAGCCTTAGGGGGTACAACCGTGCTTGAGGACCGTGGTTCGGAGCCCATGTTAAACTGTAGGTCCCGTCCAGATTAGCCTTGCAGCAAAAAGGAGACATTGCGTGTTGACGCTAACGTCAACATTATTTAAGGAAATCTTTAGGTTTAGAAATTGTAATTTATTGCGGACTAATTTAGGGAGCCTCTTACATCATTTAATAAAAACACCGCTTTGTTTTACGAAACGAAGCATAACACTGATCCAAGGTAATGAGGTCAACAGTGTACTACTAAGGTACGGATTGTGGATGTCAGCATAATATTCACGGGCAACGTGATCGCAAATCCGCATCGGTAAGGTCAGTGGAGCAATTCTCGGACATTGCCAAATAACATTCAACAAAATTCAACAATGTTATCAAATAATTGGAACCAAAGGGTAATGTAACTCAAAATGACTGTGTATAAAAGCTCGTGAATTTTTGGCAATAAATTAGTATACCTTGTATGCTCAAAACGACAGTGTGTTGTGGTCTTGATTCAAGTCACCCCTTATCTTAAACCGAACTGTGAGACTGCAGTTTCGGGAGGCCCAACTTCACCCTAACCTACAAGCTCTCACGTTACGCCCTGAGAGTTCTACGAGCTTTTCAAGAACTTCAACCCCGGACCTGCACGTTACGCCCTCAGGTCCACATCGAAGGGCACGTTACGCCCTCTCTCCAGACTTCGAGAACTTCAACCCCGGATCTGCACGTTACGCCCTCAGATCCAACCCGGAGAGCACGTTACGCCCTCTCTCCATTCTACGAGGACTTCAACCCGGAGATCACGTCACGCCCTGATCTCCAACCCACGAGACCGTCTTCAGCCTTACAACCTGGAGACAAGATTCATCTCCGCAGCCACCCACGAGCTACGAGAGATTCCATACAGTCCATTCTCTACAGAGATCACTTCACACTTTCGTTCAGTGCGATACAACCATTTCATCTTTAACCTCAGTTTAGCCTTAACCATAGGTTAACTCATGACCTGAGAGTTCTAATAAATTAAGCTGCATCTCTAACCTAACTTTGATCCTGAGAAATCTGAAGATTATAAATATTTCAGATGATCCGAAATTGGAGTACAAATATATTATTGCTGCCATTAATAAATTATGAATACTGAAGTAATTATTAAAACCATTTTTAAAAATATTTGCAAAGTATTGATTGAGTAAAATCAGGAATGTTCTTGTAATCCCCAAAATAATAACAACAACTAATTGTTGGATTATTTCACACTGCCGACGTTTCGTTCAAGATTCTGAACATATTCATGGCTCTAAAAAATATATGTTAAGTATCTCTTATATAACTAAAAAAGTATCACTTACATGCCATTAAGATAGAAAACTTAACATGTTTGACATTTGATAACTATATCGATTGTTTAAAAAAATTTATTAGAAGGCCATTATAAATAATAGAAACCTTCAAAATTGTGAGTGCTAAACTAGTGTCAAAAAATGAAAAGATGAAGGATTCAAGGAACATCTCCCATTATATTGATCGAGTACTTCTCAAAATTTTCAGTTAATTCGTGTTGCTTCTACTTAAATACATGTATTTACATTTACTTCAATTTGAGAAAAACTCCTTTTTACTTTAACAAAAGTAATCTGAGAATTTTATAATCTGGTTAAAAGTTCAGGTCTTTCATTGGGATTGATAAAATTTCTAATTAAAATCTACACTTTCATCACATTGACTTTAGAGGGAAACCCACATCCGCTATTTGTTTCTAAAATATTTTTAAAGATTTTTGAGGATTTTTACAGAATATCTTCACCTTTTCTTGAAAAACATTACGTCTTTTAAACTCTTCTTCCCCAATTTTTCCATCAGCACTTTTAAAAGTTGGTTCATATACATTTCTTGCTGTTATACTTTCTGAAAGTGACAAGTTAGATAATTCTAACTGAATTGTAAATAATTTTATTGATGGAATTATTAAATGAACGTGGCTGTTAGGAAAATTGTTGTTTAGTTTTATTTTCCGGAAATCGTCTTGGAAACGACATTTTCCTACTTATTTACGCGCAGGAAAATTGAATTTTCCGGACTAGTACCATAAAGACTACAAGACTCAAAACACACTGTTTTCACAGCACATGCACAAAATTGATGATTTTTTTCTATGTTGTTTACTTTGTAACTATAATTGCTAACATAATTGCTAAGCTTTTTTTTTTCTAAAAAGTGTTTAAAAAATTTGCAAATTTCGTCTCTTTTACGATTTCCGAAAAATTTAATACAAAATTTGCCAGGAAAATCTCTTACTTGACTAGGAGCTTTAAAATACTCTGCACAAAGTGCCTCGTATTTCAATTTAACTCCTCTTCAGTATTATGAGATTTTGTTGACTTTTATGTAAATAACTCTGTGCATTACAATTCCGAACTATGGTCAGTTTTTCCTAATCCCCACTCCGAATTCCGAACCACAACCCTTACCCTCCGTTAACTATCTTTCCGAATTCCGAACCGGCCCCAACCCATAGACATAAGACACCTGTGCGATCGAGACAAATGTATCCGTTATATTAAAAGTCTGATAACCCATCCGCCCAACCATCGCCTTTGCACTGAAATCTTTTAAGAATCTTAGCAGAATCCAGTTATAGGTACAAAATTTTGCCCTAATAAGTTGTAACGGAAGTGAAAGAATGTGCCATTTATACCACTATGACGTGGATGACAAGTGCTTCTAGATGAAAATTTCTTTATACTTATTCTACGTAATATCAAAGACTAATATGTTATATGTACATTAATGTAATTCAAAAATTTTTTGAAGAGTGGGTCGGTCGGTCCCCGGGTCGGATTGTACGCAAGTAGAGCGTAGGGTAGGTACCGCACGTCGAGTTCGGAATTCGGATAAGGGATTAGTGGTCCGCTACTGGCACCTTATCTATTTCTGACCGCGGTTCGGAATTCGGGTGCGCCCAAATAACTATTACCTTGTAAAACAGATTATGAACATTATATATGTTATGATTAGAGACCGGATAGTTAGGCAATTTAAAATGAGTAAAAAGGCATAAAATTGACCAAGAAAGGCATCAGTGCTTTTCAAAAAAGGCACTAACATTTATCAAAAAAGGCATTGTTGAAAAATGTAATAAAAAATACAATGTAATACGAACATGTATAAATTGATTCTATTAGTACATATTTACAATAAAAACACAAATAATTTACGCAATTAGTTCACAAGAGCGGATTTCTTGTCGACTCCCAAGATACGATCAAATATTTTTCGATGTTTTCTGGCAACAAATTGTGTCTTTTTTCAGATAATATCTCCACATATCTCCTTGTAACGAGAAAATGATCGTTCTACGTCACATGATGTAACGGGAGCAAATTTGAGGGCAGACGATTCTTTTATTCCAAGCTCCGATCTTGATTTACTACTCTCATGGATTTTCACAATATTAATTATTGTTTGAAAACCAGGACGATGGGCCTGGTTTATTGTTGCACTCATTTAAAACTGTCTTTAGAAGTGGCTGTTTACTGCTGCTAAGTTTCTGGTTTTTTAAATGAATGCCACTACTTAAATGGTGATTGATGTGACATTTTTTTGTAACATGCAACTTAAAACAAAACATTTACAAATTAACATTTACATTAAAATCGTACATCTGATGTATAAAAGACAAATAAACGTAACTTTTTAAACATAATAAAAATAATAGTTTTTGAGCATATTTTGCAAAATATGCAATTTCCATCGAAGACTAAATTTTCATCGATTTTATCCCACTTATTTAACAGAGAAACCTTCATTGGTGCCATATTTCATTCTGGATAAAACACTGCACAGATTAGCGACACTCGAACTGCACACGAGAAGAATTCAAAACAAGCAATGAACCGTAGATTGAAGCTAACAAGAAAATTTTAACAAAATTCCCGTCGCTTATTTCTAGGAATAACCGCTCATTATTTCCCAGTAACAGATGGATACTAACGAGGGTTAAAATTACCTGTCCCTGGTTCCCAGTAAACAACTTTCAAATAAAAAGTCGTAAAATTGTATGGAAAAATAGACAAATACATTAAATTTTAACAAAAGGCATAAATGTTTTAAAAAAGGCCAAACTTCGAAAAATCGCAAAAAGGCAGGCAAAAGGCATTTGCCTAACTATCCGGTCTCTAGTTATGATCTTATCTATTATGATCATCTGTAAAATTAAATGTTAAACCAATTAGTTTTCCAGGTAATTTACTTAGTAGTCTGGGTAGCCTTATGATTACATAAAATATGCACTTAATACATACAAGCAAATTATTGAAGTACATTATATGCAGTTTTTGGAAACAATATGAGAATGACTAAACATTAACAAAATATGTCGAATATTTAGTTTGCATACATGCCTTTCTTTAGTTATTATCATCTTCTTCTCTCAGTCGAACTGTAACAATAGCCAGCCTCATTTCTTATCCCGAATCCATATTCACCTAGGTATTTGTCAAATGTCCCTTTGCCGATCTCCGCGTTGAAGTCTGTTAGCGTAATGTAGCGCCCCTTGACTTTAGTGTTTAAGTGTCGTTTCGATTCATTTACAACATTCTTCGATTTCTTCTTCCTTGGACGTCATTGAAGCATATATGTATTTGTTTTCTTTTCAGGTTTACTATACAGTGAAACCTCTCCAGTACACTCGGGGGAGCAAAAATTTTGTCCAGATTAGGGAGGTGTCCACTTTAGGGAGTTAAAAATGAGTATTGTTAATAATTTGCTTGAAACGGTTTTACACAAATAATTAGTTTTTAGAAGTATACAAACAAAAGAAACCACTGAAAAAGAATAATTTTTATTTCACATATATTTCATCATATACCTACATAATACATATATATGTACATACTGTGTACATATATGCGTATATCATGTAATACATAATTTAATGTTTATATATGTACCTACATAACAATAATAATTGTATGTAATTAACAGCTGGTGATTACCGGAAAAAATAATCCGTTATTTTTAATTGTTTTTTTGGATACAATGTGCTCTTCTAAATGAAGTTGAAAATTGTTAATCAAACTCAATCCTTCATCCTAATTTTTTTGTAAGCAAAAAGTTTTTAACAACTCTGAATACCGAAGAGCATCAGAGTAATTCACTTTCGCATGACACTCGTAAGTTTTCTGATCTGGGCTGTTGAAAGTGGTTCATTATTGCTACAATATAGCAATCATTACCTTTGATAAAATAGTCTCTATTTGAACATAATCGTCAGAAGCAACTTGGGAATGACATGAAGTTAGGAGTTCTTTTAATGAGACTAAGTCCATATTTTCCTCGACTTCATTTTGAAATATGTTCTGCATATTGAACCCGGCTTTTCTAATGCAATGCTGAATGATGTTTGTTGTTAGGTTTTCCCAAGATTTCGAGATCCATGTAATCGCTTGCAAAACGTTTATGCTTTTTGATTATATTTTTAGTTGATCCATTAATTTCCATTGAAGCTGACAAGTGTCTCAAAACAATTTTTTTTCGGCTTAAAATAAGGTAAAACCAAAATAAAGTGTCCACATTTGCCGCAAATAAAGTGTCCATGTCCAGATTAGAAAGGGTCCCTATTGTGGAGAAAATTGTACGTTAATATCTTACGGCAAATTGACGGTTATATAGAGAAAGTGTCCATAAACCTACGTGTCCATATTGCAGAGGTGTCCACAACAGGAGGTTTCACAGTATTTGTCTATACAGTCTGTCGGGAGTTGATCAGATTTCTATCTTTTTGCTTCACTTGTTGAGTTTAAGTCTTTGTATTTGTGTACCCCTTTTTGCATCTTTCAAGATTCGGATATGGATAACGTTCTATGCGCCGATTTTGATCTTGCTCATCTTGATTTTGTTCATCATACAATATTTCTCAAAAATAATATTTCAATTAAACATGCATAATTTTTTCAAACATTGAACATTTTTTTATCACAACTAATTTATTCGTACACAGTTTAGAAGAACCTTTAAAGTGAGGTATTACTTGATAAGGATTGTAATTAACTTTGTAGTGGGGGTAGCTTGCTTAGGAACACATGCACAAACCTGTTACCACTATTAAACTGGTTGCCTCTCCATTTTGCTGTAACCGTTTTTAAATATCTTAAAAATAATTCATCTTTAATACCCAATCCAAAGTTTTTAAATTGGCACGCTGTATATTTGATAATATTATAGCCGATAATATAACATATATATATATATATATATATATATATATATATATATATATATATATATATATATAAAATATATATCACTCTCGTTAAAAAAAGTGTCTTTCAATAACTATGGCGGAAACTAACTTCAAAGTAAAACCTCAAAGGAAATATCTAATATAGAAAATCTATTGTTCAACAGAAGTTCCACAATTTTCTGTTTTATTACTACAAGTATAACATTTTTCGGCTGCTTACCATTCATTGTACACAATAAGCAATATTTTGTTTGTATTTATGAAAAACACTGGGGTGGCAAGACGGCTCAATATATATAATGCAGAGAACTTCCAATACTTCTATATACATTAAGTATAGTTAAGATATTAAGTAGGATACCTCTATAACGACAGAATTAATAATATTCAAACTAATTTGACAATGATATTAACAATCAGTTTTATGGTATTTTGAATTCGGTGCCATTTAGGTGTACCCGACTGCGTTTGGACTATATAACTATTTTTTAAAAGGTAATTTGCGATTCCAATTAATAAGTAAATCTTTTTTTCAGGAAGTATTTCTATGCACAACTCTTAGAGCTGACAAACCATCCCGAGGGTCTGATAGAGTCGGAGCCCCCGCGGGACATCAAATATGAATATGAGAAAGATGAACAGGGTAAAAAGATTATATTAGGTAAGGGGACATATGGCGTAGTTTATGCAGCTAGGGATTTGAATACGCAAGTACGTATCGCCGTAAAGGAAATCCCCGAAAAGAACATTGGAGACGCTCAGCCGTTGCATGAGGAGATTCGGTTGCATTCACAACTCAGGCACAGGTGTGAAGTGCAAAATAATGATATCATTTATATTCTACTGTCTTTTTGTTTTAGGAATATCGTCCAATACTTAGGCTCAGTCTCCGAGGATAACTACTTTAAGATCTTCATGGAGCAAGTCCCTGGGGGGTCTTTAAGCGCCTTGTTGAGATCCAAATGGGGCCCCTTGAAGTCGAACGAGCATACCATGGCTTATTACACGAAGCAAATATTGGAGGGATTGAAATACCTTCACGATCAGAAAATCGTCCACAGAGACATTAAAGGTGAACAATTTTATTTTCAAACTAACATTACCTAAGTCAATAGGGTACCAAATAACAATAACGTAACAAATAGCTAGCTATAATATTAAAGTGTTTGCATTAAGAAATTAACTAACCACCCATTCACCTCTGTGATGTAATGGTGAGTTTAACTGGTGAATGTAAAAGGTTGTCATGTCGCTCAAATGTGACCATTTGGGGTTTCCTTCCTTTAACCGGTGGAAAACTCGAATAAAAAAACAAATATATTGTGCAAATGTTCGAGTGTAAGGTACTTATGGATATATTAAATCTGTCAACAACATCACGAGATGATACAGCGTCATATTCCACACACCACAAGAATATTAAAATACATTTTTGAGGTGTTATTTTTATCTTTTTTTATGATTTGGGTAATATGTTTGTTTTAAAACTATCAGTCAGAAGTGTCCATGCTGCTCTTAATACTCTAAAGGAGTAATGTTAATGTTAATCTATTTCGAAATACATATAAATGTATCCAACACAAAAATCTTAACTTGAACTTTCCACTGGAAGGTTACTGCAATAACAATAAATTTCATGAGAAATACATAACTTTTACCCCCCTCCTACCAACCCGCAATGGTCAGCGTGGTAGGTTGTAAATGGCTAATACAAACCCAAACATGCTTACAAAAAACCAATTACGACCGTCAGTCTCCGGTGGCTTAATTCCACTAACCAGGGTGGCAGTCAGACTGAAATGACAGCTGAGGCTGCTTATAATCCCCAGATGAGATTACGCTGCCATAGGAGACGACCAATGCATATTGCTTCGGTAAATGTAAGAATGCTTCTATCAGACCAAAAATTTTCAAAAAAAGTGAGACACAGTTGGACTCGGTGAAGTATGAAGAAGAGGAGAGTAACTAACACTTAAATCCGGACACACTTATTACTATGCAGGACAAACATATGCGTCCGAAGGCGGCACAGGATATATTATACATAGAAAACACACACAACAAATAAGATCAAAAGCATAAGTACAAGAGCTGTCTACCTCACTTTGAAATTAAATAAGAGATACAACATGACAATTATACAGGCGTACGCTCCCACATCAATGTCCGGAAAACAGGAACTAGAGGCCTTCTATGACAACTTGAACAAAGCCTTAAATGTATTCTCTGCCCATTATACTCTATTAACAGGCGATTTTAATGCCGAAGTCGGGAAATAGCAAGACGAGTACGAAAACTCCCAAGGAAAATATGGATATGGAGAAAGAAATTAAAGAGGTGGAAAGATCCTGAGTTCCTTATTAACTACAAATCTGTAAAATGGCTCAAAATTAAGCTAGGTGGACATTTCAAAATTACCTTAATCGGTTTCATAATATCTCAAGATATGTTCAGGCAATAGAGAAATTAAATGGATTTGCCTTTGGCGTCTCTCTGAACGGCCGAATTTGCTCTAGCCGGAAATATTTAGATGTTTTGGTATAAAAAATTATGGTTCAAATAATTCAAAAAATGTGACAAAAGTGTTTATTACTTTGAACGATGTTGATCAGCATGAGTAAAACTAAAAACACTTTCCAAAACAATTACTTAACTAAAAATCTTATTTTTCCATGGCAGCCTTATCAATTCCGAATGACACTACGAAATTATTTATTTATTTCTGGAATATATAGTCTACAAGCCGTGTCCAGTCGCGCTTCGCTTGCTCTCTCATTTGAATGTTACGTAGTCTGTCTTATTTCTTTCTGATCTCTAGTCAAAAGAAATTTAATTCACTTCGCCTTTGATTGTACTTACACATTGAACAGTATAATTCTTTTCCCTACTTCCGCCTCGCAATGTGGGCTTTCCGACACTGTTATTAGAATTGATATGTATGCAATTGTACACACCGGTGCGATATAACTCATATCCTACCATGGTAGTATGTGAAATTGGACGCACCCTCGGAAGTTTACGTTTTTTCACTCGTCTCGGCCATGAACCTGTTCGGATTTACTTACATTTTACATTTAACGGTTATATTATCACGGCGATACCCCTTCTTATCAATTATAGCAGCTAACCCGTAGCGGCTGTGCTCGCTCATGTATTTGAATTATATGCAGTCTATCCTTTCGATACTTTCTCTAGTCCGTACTCCGTATCAGATAGGTGAATTATTTTCGTTTTGACTTTAGAAATAGCACAGACTAACCCGTAGCGGCTTCACTTGGCTCATGTATTTAAATGCTATCCAGCCTTTTTTCTTTCATTTGAAATTATTCTCCATTCCGAATCAGATAATTTAATTTCGTGTCAAATAATTTAATTTCTTTCTTTTTAAATTTAGAAATAACAAGACAAATAAAAAATATATTTGATAATGACGATCTATAATGACAATGCAATTGTCTTGTCAACTCGGATAAATTGATACATCGCTCCACGCCCGTAACCATAGTTACAAATGTAATTTCGAACAATATTTTTGAATAATTCTGCCCGTTAAATTCAAAATTATGCAAAATCCTTGCATTAGCCAGCATCGGGGATATTAAACGTAAAGGGGCACGGGGGCAGAGGCAGGCGATGCGGTGGTGGGAGCGCGACCGTCAAGAGAGACACGACAACGGCGCGTGCGTGGATGATCGCAACCATATTATGTGACCATTATTTTAAACTTTAAAATGGGTATAGTAGGCTATCCTTAAAAGATAGACATATGCCATCGCGGACTTTTTTGTAGATCTATAGAAGAGGAACTATTCCACCATATATTGTTTTGTTCTATCTCGAAGGATTTAGGCAGCGTTTTCGATTAAAGCTCCCAGCCGGCTTCATTTTTCCGCCATCTTCAACCTATTACCCGTTTTCCCGTAGGAATGAAGCATTTTCCTGCGGTAAAAAGTAGCCTATATTCATCAGGAATAATGTCGGCTTCTAATGGTAAAAGAATTTTTTAAATCGATCCAGTAGTTTCGGAGCCTATTCAATACAAACAAACAAAAAAACAAACAAACAATCAAATCTTTCCTCTATAATATTAGTGTAGATTGTAGATGATGGTAGTGCAGTACATTTTCTGATTTTATATTAAAGATACTCTCGGTGTTTTCCACAGTTCGCTCTACTCGTTATTTTAATGCAACTTATTTTGATAAACTGCTTTTTCTCCTAATAAAAGGCAGGAATAATTTGTTAGCTATTTAAGTGTATTCGAGAACAAATTTATCATTCATAATTATAACTACATATATTATGGAATATTATTTTATTTTTTATTTTTTAGGTGATAATGTTTTAGTGAACACCTACAGTGGCGTAGTGAAAATTTCGGATTTTGGCACATCAAAACGATTGGCTGGGCTCTGCCCTAGCACTCAAACATTCACTGGTACTTTACAATACATGGCTCCCGAGGTGATCGACAAAGGTCAGAGAGGCTACGGCGCCCCAGCCGATATCTGGTCCTTGGGTTGTACTGTCGTTGAGATGGCGACTGGGAAGCCCCCGTTCATCGAGTTGGGTTCCCCACAGGCCGCCATATTCAAGGTAAAGTTATTTATTTTATTCTCGCCCAGATGGCTGTCAATCACGTATTTTGCTTCTAATCAGCTGATATGAAATATCTTGCATACCGAAAGTGCTGCCATCTAGCGCAATGTGTGTATATCACATTTCCTTAAGAAGTGGTCAATATGGGTTTTCTGAAGGGAAAAAACTAAAACGGCATGATTCCGCTTTACGTTGATCGTAACCTTATGCTGATATTATTTGCGCAATTATTGCTTGACAGGTAGTTGTATCTTTGATATAGCATATACCACCAACTTCGACCTTCACGGATGCTCACAGAATACACTATCATACACTTGGTGACAATACTTTAGGTAAGCAATACATTCATGCCAGTGGGTTAGGAGCAGGATTTATTACTGGAAATATATGGGGCTGCTAGAAGCAGATGGCAACAGGTTTTGCTATCTGGGCAGTGTATGTAGTTACTCGGGTTATTTTTAACCGGGTTAACGATTTAATTCTCTTTAAAATACCCATAACAGAACAACGCTTGAAAAAAAAAAACAGACACGTTGCACTCTGGGAGTGCCGACAGTCGAAAGCCAGCTTTGTTTACGTAGCTTTATAGAATACTTCAATGTTTCTTATTTGCACAGCTGATAGTTAAGAAATTTCGTTTACATAGATGTTTTGGGAATTAATCCGAATCATAAGTTTTTAAAAACTTTATTTAATTAACGAGACTTACAAACAGTACCAACGAGGAATACGTTCACTCGCAAAGTCCTCAGGAATACACTCTTGACTCTACTTATAGGTTCTGGATGCTGAATTTGCAATCCAGGCGTTGACGTTATTTATAATGAATCTATTGTCCTAGTCTGTACATAACTCCGTAGATGGAACTTCAGGTCGTAGATCTTAAAGTCCGACGTCTCCTGGCTTCACTGGAGTTCTTCTGAACAGTTTCTAAATTGACTTTCTTTTAAATTTAAAAATACAATAAAATATCAAAAGAGTGCAAAACTGATTATTACTATTACAGTACTGATATTTAGTGATTCTTTAAGTGAGTGAATTTGATCAAGTTGGAGTGGATGCATGTCTTGGTCCATCTTCGGGATGTCATCTAATTTTATCCTCTTGATTTGGATGGGTGGTTCTTCATATTTCTTCGGAGCATCTGGTACTTCAATCCTTGGTAATGTGAAGATTGTAGCCAGCGGGAGTTGTTTGGCGCCGGAGAATTTTTCTTTTTGTATCTTTACTTCGCAGTCTTCATAGAGGCGTATAACACTTGGTTCTGTTATTTGTTGTATACCGTTTTCATCTGGGCAGCTATATGGAACTGTAGTTGGTTTAGCTGGAACAACTATAATTTCTTTTTGCGAAATTTGTTCATTAATGGTCGTAATCTGGCAGTTGGTGATGTTTCCTTTGGTTATGATGGATATTTCGCATCGGTCATCGAACGATCGTGGAGTGCCTTTGCAGAGGTACGTTTCTTCGACCTTTGGACAGCTTTCCGGCAGCGTCATGTAGCTCGTGAGACTCTTTAGGATATATGGGGTTGGTAGGATGAGGGTTTGATTTTTCCATGGGATTGAGAAGGAATGGAAATGACTATAAATCGTTGTATCCAAGATCGGTATATAAATTACAAAATAAATTATATCTCTTTCGATTATCATATTTACAGAAAACATTTGATAGTAATGTCTTGAGTCCTTTAAATGCAAAATTTGTTCTGAGGAGAAGGTTGTTTCTAAAGTTGTCAAAACTGATAAATTAAATCTGATTTTGGTAAAATTGCCGGATGGAGCTCTTTCAAGTGCGCGAAGCTGATTGCATTTTCAAGTGTCATGATACATTCTTGAATTTTGTTCAAATCCATATATAATTGTGCAAGTGTATTTTAAACCTGTGTAATTAATTCCATGCGTTGGCCATTACTAACCATTTCTCCTACTGTTTTTTCTAGGTGATCTAAGTGATTAGTTAGAATATTTTGATTTTCGACACACCCAGTTATAGTTTTGTTATAATGCTCTAGGAGTTTTGTTGTTACAGAAGTCTGAATTTCAATTCTTTTTGATATCTTAAATTGGTTTTTCTCTAAGATTGAAAGTGCTTTATTAATTGATTTTCTGTCGTAATTGTCCATGGTTCCAAATAAATATTTTTGGAGAGAACCTATAGGGTTAATTAATCCCCTTTTTACACGTGTAGGGTTAAATATAGCTATGCGAGTTTTTATTTCGACAATCTGCAATAAATTTTGAACAATTACGTTTTCCAATCCCAAGTTATTAAGAGAAATTGATGGAAAATAAAATGATTTGTTGAAGGGCTGATTGTTAGCAATATCCGATATTGCGATCGGGTGTTTATTTCGACTTGGAGATTTCGTCGAATATTTGGAGAATAATGATTTGATATTGTCAGTACAGGGTTCGTTCCAGCAGAGTTTGTAGCTCATCAGAAACGATCAGACGCATGCGTGTAACAAATATCGCGTTCCAGCAGTGACCAGTTTGTGGATTCTGACATTTCTGACCAAAAGTCCTACGTTTCAGCAAGAAATGTACTCGGTTGTTAACTGATTTGTGACGGTTTGAAAAGTTTGTGGATTTTCCTCTGATTTTCGTGATAGATGTGCAGAGTTTGCGCATTTATGCCAGTTTAGGTATTGTACGTTGTACTTAACCTCCAAAGTTGTTGATATTTGTGGGCTGCGAATGAAAATCGACACAAAAGTAAAAAAGCATAAAGTACAGTGTAAAAATTTCTCGACCGAGTTTTTTATCACCATGAACGATATATCGTCGACATCAAGTTCCAACGATGAGTGGACAGAGTGGTCCGATTCATCTGATGATGAAGAATTCCAAAGCAGGAAAAGGCCAAAAAATGAAAATTATTTCGAGGAAACGTTCCAACAGCGTTTCGGTTGCTAATCAGTTAGAAACCAGTCCACGGCAGAGCATGCGCAGTAAAAAGTCAGAAACTAGTTTCGTACCTATCTTGAATCTACTGCAGGAACAAACCTACAATCTCGTTATTCCTTATTCCAGCATTAAGGCTATAAGATATGATATATTAATATAATGAATAAACTTATGAAAACTAGAGGGTATTCTGGCTATTCCTAGTTGAGAGGTATATACTAAATTATTAATAGGAGTTATAGTCATATACATAGTAAAAATAGGGGTTATATATAGGAGGAGGGTTATATATAAGAGGAGTAAGTGTAGTCGTAGAATTGTCATCTTGTCTCGAAGGTCCTGGAAGAATACGTTTACGTTTTACTCTTTTCTTATGAATTCTTCCTCTTTTTGTAGGTACAATTATACCTTTATCTTTTGTAACCGTAGTCTTTTGGAATCTAGGTTTTGTTTTTAACCTGTCAGCGTTCGTTTTTATATAAATTGTTTGGTTCATTGTCGTTGGTTCTGGGTCAGTCTTTTCTTCATTTATCTCAGTAATAACTTTCGTTTTCTATTGTTTAATACCATCTTTAATCTATTCATATAATTTGTTTGCTAAGCTTTTATGATTTTCCACGTAATCAGATGTAATTGTTTTT
The DNA here is from genome assembly GCA_946251905.1 of Cryptocephalus moraei. Lineage (NCBI taxonomy): Eukaryota > Metazoa > Arthropoda > Insecta > Coleoptera > Chrysomelidae > Cryptocephalus > Cryptocephalus moraei. Next base: position 18,557,261 of record OX276466.1, read on the forward strand.
TCTGTTAACTGGAATGGTGTTATACTCGTATGTCCTAGGATAATATTAATGGGGTCCGTTGTGTTACTGAGTGAATGGTGTTGTTGTATGAGATTACTGCATACTCTATAAGAGTGTCTATATCTTTTCGTGGATTTTCTTTTCTTAGACATCGAATTTCGTCTAATAAAGTAGAGTGGAATCTTTCTACTGTAGAGTTCGAGTTCGAATTTCCAGGGGTCGTAAAATGTAACTTTATTTTATGTAAACCACAAAAATCAATTATCAAAATATTTTTAAATTCTGTTCCATTGTCAGCTATGTTTTTCTCTGGTAGTCCGTAATAGGTTATAAATGTTAATAAGTTTTCAAAAATTTGAATAGCATTTTTATCTCTCAAAGGTACCTATAGCTTGACCAAATTTCGAAAATGAGTCTAGTATCGTTAGAAAAGTCTTATTTCGCAGAAAAATGTATCAATGTGAATAATCTCCAAAGGTCTACTGGGTGTTGGGGTTAATAATTGTAGTTTCACATTTTGAGGATGTGTTTCATATTTACATATTTGACAAGTATTACATGGTTTACGTGCAACTTTATATCTGCGTCCATTGATGGCCAGTAATATCTTTTGGCTAATGACCTTTTCACTTCATGAATTCCTTTATGGGTTGTCTTTCCTTCATGGTGATATTTGATAAGTTCTTGTTGATCATCTTTTAGTTTTATGTCCTCTAAAAACTTTGTGGAGATAACGAGTTTAAGTAATGTAAAATGTTTTTGTAATATGTAACACATTTTGCTTTATAATGTTCTTCGAAGAAGTTCAAGCTGTACTGCTTGTCCTGTGATACAATTTGTTTGAATAACCTTTCCATTCCTTCTTCATCGGTGTTTCTCGAAAAGCATAACTTGTGTCGGATACTTTGAAATATAAATTCGGATGAAGTGTGTGTTAACATGGTTTTTGACGAGTCTGGGATAATTATCTGTTATTTGTATGAGTTTATAGGTCTGTTGATAATTGGAATTTCAAGGATTGGATTTTCTCTTGATGTATGTAGTGTATGAGATTCATTTTTCTCAGTTTCTTCATATCATTCGTAAGGGTTTATGAAGAACTTCCTTCCGCAGTTAAAGTGGTTGACAATTCTTTATATTCGGGATAATAATTTTTAATTATGTATGGTCAGATTATCGAAAATGAGCAACCGGTATCAATAAAAAATTTAAATATTTTATTTTCCAAATTAATTTTTATATATGGTAAGGAATTCGTTTTGATTTCATTCAATTCATATACTATTTCTGGTTGTTGGGAGGTCTTATAGGACGAAAATCCTGAGAAGTACCTACTGGATTCTCTTAAATAATCTTGATTTTGGATACTTTGAAGATACTTCTGATTTGGTTGGTGATTAATTTCCTCTATATTGTTATGAGTGATTTCTGACATTGGAGTTAGATATTGTTGGAAAGAATTATGTCTGATTATTATTTTAATTTGGGAAACACCTGACATCGGAGTAGGAGGGGGTAGATAGACATTTCTATTGGGGGCAAAAACGTTTCGGTTTTGATTTTGGCTATAAGAATTACCAAAATTTCTGTTTGGTTGGGCCCAGCCCGGATATCTCGGTCGATTGGTTCCAAATTGATTTTGGTTTCGTTGACCAAAACGATGTTGTTGATTCTGAAAATGACGTGGATTTTGGAAATTTCTCTGGTTATTAAAATATTGATGTCGAGGTTGGTTTTGATTGAACGGGGATTGATTTCGATTTTGAAATTGTCGTTGATGATTTTGTGGTGCATTATGTCTCTGATTATGATTATTCATATGTCTAGGCTTATCGTCATTCGCGCCGAGGTTATACGCTGTGCTGCGCGATTTTAGAATTCCTGTTCTAGACATTGATAAATTTCAATGGTTTGTTCAAGAGTAGCAGGATTTTTGTAAATGCATACTCGTTTGATAGCGTTCCGGAATAAAGGTTATGAAACGTTTTTTTGCATTTTGTTCAGCAAATTCTATTTTTAGATTTCTTCTATCGGCATTTTTTTCAGAAAAATGTAGTTTATCAATAACCTGACAGCGAATATATTGAAGGCGATGAGCGAAATCTATAAGGGTTTCATTCGGTTTTGGGTATGATTGATTCAACTTTGTTTCTAGTATTTCAAGGGTATCAGTACACGCATATAAAGAGATTAATCTTCGTTTTATTAACTCCCAAGTGTTTAACTCGGTCCTAGCGGCACATGTTATTTTCGCTACATCTTTCAGTTTTTGGCGAGCATGGGCAAGGACTAAAGTAGCACTCTCATCAGTTCTACCTGTATTCGCAAATGCAACATCTACCTGAGCAATATATATTGTACTCTAACGGGTTACCGTCAAATTCGGGAATAAATTCTGCAAAGTATTTTATTAAAATTGTACATCAATTTGTACTGGGTCCGGCATTTTGTCAGCTAATCGTTGTATAAAATGTCAAAATAAATTTCACTATTTGAATCTGAACCTTCAGAATTATAATGACTTCTTGTCGCCCTATAATTTTCAGTCATAAAATTTTAATATTTGCGATAATCAGTCGCTATTTTTACAATTTGTGGTAATCGGCCACAATAAACTAAATTAATCTGTGGTAATCGACCACGATCGATAGGATACAATGATAAACAGTCAATTGTAAAATATCGGGACAGTGCAAGGATTGAGTCCTAGACATGATTCAAGATAGGAAGAACCGTGGCCTTGAGTGTCATGCAGGCCGCATCTCCGTCACGAAGTCGCGCGATCGGCATCTGGACAGTACCGGTCTCAGTAGTAATCATATTAGGTGATAATGTGGAAATAATATTAATTAAGGAAAAAAGAGCCTCCAAAATAAAAACAATAGAAATGAACTGCTGTCGTAGATGTTGCCAATTAACCAGAAAGGACAGAATAAGCAATACTGACATCAGAGAGCGTATGGGCATAGACATCGACATCCTGGAAGCTATAATATGCAAAAGGCTGAAATGGTATGGCCATATCGAATGGATAAATGATCAACGATGGCCAAAGCGAATGCTACAGTGGGTCTCCACCAACCGCAGGAGAAGGGGTAGACCAAGAAGATCGTGGAGAAAAGAAGTACACTCTGCAATGAAAACTAGAGGTCTACAACCACATAACTGGAAAGACCGCAAGCGTTGGAAGCTAGGATGCGAGAAACAGCGACAGCTGTAATAAACTCATTATTACGAGTGATCATGCGGTGAAATAAATGAACAAGGAAATAGTGGATAAAACTGCAGGAAGTGTGAAAGGGTAACCGTAGACACGTGTTTCTGACTGTTGGTCGTCATCAGTACAGTGCAGCCTGTTCGAAAGGGTTTGGAACAAGCGGTGGAAAAGTGGTGTCCTTGTTGTTGTTTTCGCAAAATTCGTAGAATACTATTTATATATAATTACTGTTCATAAAACAAAATATACCTTATTTCAATTCTATTTTATAATTTTTTCAATACGCCCCTTCATTTACCTTTTTCTCGGAGAGCTCCTCAAAATTCGGCGGCAAAATACCTACAGTAAACGCATTAAGACACACTAGACCCTTAACTTCTTGCGATAAGCCGGTGCGTCATAAAATTCATTTATCGCAAGGGTAGGTATACACTTCTTGCACAGTATATACAGTAGGGAAGCTCGGATTAAAAATTTGCTAGGCGCAATCTCTGGCGCGCATCACATATCTCTACAGTGGAGGTTCGTAAGGGTACGGTAAGAATTGAAAATACAGTGGCGGTCCTTTAGTCAGGAGGGCTTCGTACGTTTCGAAATATGGGCTTCTTTATTAATATTTATTTAAAGGAAAGTGCAGCGAGCAGATACACTTGACTTTTTTTTAACATAATGGGTACGGCTATACGGTTATTTCTTAAGAGGTCTCAAGAATAAGTGGAAGCAACCTATTGGATATTTCTTTGCCTATTCAACATGCTCAGCAGAAATATTACAAATTAGTATTACAAGTTTAATTTCGAATCTTAAAGCTATCGGGTTTCAAGTTACAGCAGTAATTTGCGATATGGGCGTGAATAATTTGCGTATGTCAAAACTATTTAAAATTACTCCGGAAAGACCATTCTTTTATGTAGAAAATCAAAAGATTGGGTTTATGTTTGATGTTCCCTATCTACTGAAAGCAGTCAGAAATAATTTAACCAAATATAATTTTGTAGTAGATGAACATATAATTCAGTGGAAATACATAAAATTATATTATGAACAATATAAAACGCGTGGTTTGAGACATGCTCCAAAATTAACCGATTCACATATCTCTCCTAACAACTTTGAAAAAATGAAAGTCAAACTAGGTTCACAAGTTTTCAGTAATACTGTAGCAACTGGTATGGGTTTATATGTTTCTTTTGGGGCACTTCCAAACGATGCCATGAATACAGTGAACTTTATTGAAAAAATGGACAAACTATTTGATCTATTAAATTCGTCATGTACTATATTAGTGCTAAAGAAATTAAAACCGCTTTTAAGGGGGAAGAATTCCAAATTGAATTTCTCAACGAATGTTTAGGACTTTTTAAAAACATCAAGGCCTTTCATTTAGAAAATCAAGGTGTAACTAATCAAATCAAGGTATTTCAATGTTTTCAAGTATCAATTAATGGTTTGCTGCATATTTGGGAAGGCTTGAAAGGTATCAATTTTGATTACATATTTACGAGACGTTTCAACCAAGATTGCCTGGAAAAATTTTTTGGGACTGTGAGGCAAGTTAATGGGAATTGTACGAATCCAACCGCAATACAATTTCTACGTTCTTTTAGAAAATTACTATGTATAAAATTAATGAACGTAGGAACAGAGAATTGTGAGGTTGATACGCCAGTATTTTACTTGCGCTTTCTGACATAGGGAATACAAATACTAATTCTGTAAATATCCCTTGCCAGATTGAAGACATCCCGAAAATTGTTGTTGATACAGGTTACCGTACTGACAATATGCTGGAAAAAAACTTTACAAGATATATTTGTGGTTTTTTAATGAAAAAAACCTTAAATGTACATAGTTGCGACACTTGTAAAAATTATGCCACATGTTACGAAACTTTAGATGATTCCTCTTTATATTGTTATCACAAAGCTTATAAAAGTTCTGATCAAAATCTGTTTGGCAATTTAAATATGCCTCATGAGGACTTTGTAACATACATATCATTAATTGAAATTATATTTCAATTTCATTTTGAACATTCATTAATTAAGAAAAATGCAATAAAAAGTTATATACAACTGTGTAAGGATATTAAATACAAACATCCTTGCGAAAATTTTCCTTACGATTATGTACTAAAGCTGTATATTAGAGTAAGGTTTTATTTTTTCATTAAAAATATAAACAGAAATTTTAAACGTATGAAATACAAAAAAAAATATTAATTTGGAGGCACATGTAATTATAGAAATTATTAACTTTAAGATTAATCTATATATTTTATCTTGCTATCACATTAGTACCGACAACCCAATTTTAATTTCTTTAGTGCGTTGTAACGTAAAATATTTGATTTTAATAAATGTAACTCTATTTTAGTTCAATGTATTAATGTTTTTTTTTTAATAAATAAGATTTCATAATTATTTCACTAATAAATGTTATGTACAGAAAAACAACTATCTAGTTTTATGGGAAACAATAAGATTCAAACTGATTATAAAATATTAAATACGGCCCTGACGCGTTACTTCGCACATTGGGGAAATCCGGCCCAGGTTAATTACTCTTGAAGAGTAATCGTGCACCCTTCAAGGTCACCGAAATATACCTGAAGAGATGAAAAAGGCCGACGGGGAGTGTCACTACTGTATAATCCTAATACTGTGCTTCTTGTTACTTAAATACTAGTCGAGGCAATGAAGCACTCAACCTCGGAATTTTTGCGACTAAGTCGGATCGGAATGCGGTTTTTTGCATTCGCTTCCAGAAATTAAAAAAAAATATGCAAGTATACGTTTTGTTGTATACAAACCGGAAATTATATTGCTGCAGCCAAAAATGCATTAAAGAAGTGCATTATTTGGGGGGGGGGGGCATTTGGAAGCTCTCGCAGAAGACGTCCACGTCCAAGTTCCGGCACACCAGGTGTGCGGGGGGTGTTCGCCGATGACATATTTGAATTCAGCGACCCAAAGAACCCCCGGGCGCCGAGTTTCTCTCCTTCCCGGTGAATTTTGGTAGAGTCCCACGAAGATGATGTTCATCGGCGTTCCTGAGCTCCAGGTCGGCTATGGATAAATTTGAACCTCATAATCGTGATCGGCGACCTCGAAAACCCCCGAGAACCCGATTTAGGCCAGTTCTGAGTCTTATTTACAAGGTTAGTAAATCTTCCAAATGCCTTACCAAATAATGCATTTCTTTAATGCATTTTTGGCTGCAGCAATGCAATTTCCGGTTTGTATACAACAAAAAGTATGCACATTTTTTCTAAAACATTTTTGGAATCGAATGCAAAAAACCGCATTCCGATCCGACTTAGTCACAAAAATTCCGAGCTTTTGGCCTTTTTAGTGCTTCATTGCCTCGACTATACCTATTATTTTCCTAGGAATGTAATTATTTGCCATTTTCATGTTTTGTATCTAAGCATGTATAAACTAGTATTTACATTACTGGCACCGTGAAAAAATTATTTAAGGACGATGCATACCTACTCACTTCAGCGCTTCCATTATTTTCCACAAGTCCCATAGCTTCTCCCCGATCGTTTATACTAGTGCTTCTCCTAGATATTCGGTTATAAGTCTCTTGTTTACATCGGTTCTAGTTTGTTTTTCTGTTATCCTCTTCACTTCTTCTTCTTGTCTTCTTGTTAATGGGCTCGACTGCTGCGGTCATTAACCCAGTGTCGAAAGTCCCTCCTACAGGATATCCAACCCTATCCGGCCTGGTTACCGGCGTGAATAGGGGAACCTTCTTCGTGGTGCATGTGGTATTCTCATTTTTCACATTTAACGAAAATATGGGTAACACTTCACATATAACGTTCACTACATTTACTTTTCCATTTAAAATTGAATTCATTTTTAAGGATTGGTTTGATATTATTAAATTTTATTACCTACAAAATTTGAGGTTGTGACTCCCGACCACAGATCCTCCCGACCTGCACACTACACTTGACAGGCCGGGAATAATCGTTGGCCGGTAATGACTATGTTAACCTCCCTTTTGTTGTTGTTGTGAGTAGCTAACGTCTCCTTTTTGCTGCAAGGCTAATCAGGACGGGACCTACAGTTTAACGTGGGCTCCGAACCACGGTTAAACCTCCCTTTTTGCTTCCAGGGCTAATTTCACAGGACACATCGGTTTTATGACACGGATCATCGATTTAAGAAACATTATTGGACCAGGAACCGATGCACCTCCATACCTCCTGACCCTTCTGCTATCCTGGTACGCAAAATCCGATTTTCAGAAAAGAAATATCAGTGTAATTGAAAAGAACCTCGAACTTCGAAAACACGATTTTAATAGTTAGTGGAGACAATGAAGTACTCAAATGCCAAAAGTTCGGAATTTTTTCCATAAAGATGGATCGGAATGCGGTTTTTTGCATTCTCTTCCAAAATTTTTTTGTTAAAAAATGTGGCTACTTTGTGATTCTGACAAACCGGAAATTGCATTGCTGCAGCCAAAAATGCATTTTATGAGACGCCTTTTGGAAGATTTCAAAACTATGTAAATAAGAGTCAGAACTGGCCTACATGAGGTACTCGGGGGTTTTCAAGGTCGCTGATCACGATTCTGATGTTCAAATTGACCCCCGAACACCTGGAGCTGAAGAACGCCGATGAACGTCATCTCAGTAGGACTCTCCCACAAATCACGTGGGAAAGGAGAGAAACTCGGCCCCGGGGGTTTTTTGGGTCTCTGAATTCAAATATGTCATGAATTTTGGGAAAGCGGAGAAGACGTTCGGGGCCAGGCTCCGGTGCACCATCAGGTGTACGTGGAATACGGATTCAGCACCCCAACCCCCCCCCCCCCCCCGAATCGATTTTCGGTTCGTTGTTTTCGATTGTGCGAGGAAAACCCACGGAGATGAGGTCCGCGTCCAGATTCCGATGCACCAGGTGTACACAGGGGGTCGTTTTCGACGAGACATGTGGATTAAACGCCTCAAAAACGCCCCCACAATGATTTTCGGGTTGTTTTTGTCAATCTTGTCAGGAAAATTCTCTGAGATGACGTCCACGTCCAGGTTCTGGCGCACCAGGTGTCCGGGGGGTGTTCGACGATGACATGACATATTTGAATATGTCTGACACGAACAGCGCATACTTACAATAGGATAATTGTGAAAGATAATAAACAATAAATATGTGGACTTTAAGACTATGGTGATGAATTAACTTAATGAAATTGTTCGCTATAAACTGCACAATACATCAATTTAACTTGAAATTTAAAAAATATACAAAATGATAAAAATTAGCCGCTAAATTAAATCGCATTTATTATTACACTTTTAATTAATTAATAACTTACCTTCAGGTTATTACAAGCATTTCTTCTGCTGTAATGCTGTCTCTCATAACGGTATTTTGCAAAATACATGATCCCTTAATAATCATCAATAATTCCTGGAATCTGGAAATTCCGGGTCTTCGTTTTAATTATATTTTGTGTAAAAATGTCCCTTATTCATCCTCTCACTAATTATTGGATGTGTTCACAATTTCGTTTCTTCACTTTTGCAGCCTATTATACAGTACACGTGCAGCTATTAAAAGCTGCATAAGTCTACAAAAGCGAAGAGATTATATCTTGTACTTTCATTGATAGCGGCATTTCACTTTGTTAATCTGCCTAATTTCTCAGAGAACGATACATGATTATTTCGAGAATATGGTTTCATAGGTAATTGGTTCTGTTCTATCGATCTAAAATATTTTTAGCACTGCTGCGTTGCCTCTTATATTCAGAAGTAGCAAGAAATGTCATATTTTAAATGAGACGCCCTGTATATTGCGTTTTTCGCTTCACTATTGCTTTCCGATTATTTACGCATTAATACTTCCCCATTCCCTTTTCGAGCGTTTGTTGAGAAAGTAATTAATTTTTCTATGGATTTGTGTAAAACAGTCATTACTGTCATATCTGGATTCGTAGAATGGTGAAATTTTGGGTGTATTTTACTAATGTCCTGTGAATTAGTTATATATAAGGTAATTCGTTCTCCATTATGCAGGGTCGTTCAAAGTTTGTGATTTTACCTCTAGCAAAGGCGATTCCGTTAATCGTCATTGCCTATTGGTACAAAAATGGTGAAAAGTGCATTTTCAAATGTAACTCCCTGTATATTATTTGCTATTCTAGAAGACAATAAAATTCAAGTTCATTTTAAATGATGTATTATGTTCCTATACCTAGACAGTCACGTTTCCGAAATCAAAGCGGGTTTCTGCTAAAATAGGATCGTTTCGCCACATGTTGTATAAAGTAGCCATGAAATGACATGAAACAAGTCATTATAAAAATAAGACAATTGGTTCATCAACAATAAAACGTTCACGCGTTCATTAACGAGGATTTCTTCCTTTTTCCATAAAAAGAAATCGAGACTTGTTAAATCTGGTGATCGTGGTGAACAATCTATCATTTCACGTCTGCCAATCTAATGATTGAAAACCTCTGTTTGAGCCAGTTCCACACATTCAAAGAAAAATGTGGTAGTGCACCATATTGCTGAAAGAATAGTTCTATATCATCGGATTTCCATGAATATCCCTCTGATTTTCACCTTCATCTTACAGTATCAATGACATTCTCTAGCAACTCCAAATAGACATCGCCAGTCAATGTTTTATCGAAGAATATTGTTCCGAGTACATCATCTCCTAAAATTCCTACCCAAACATGTAATTTTTGAGGGGTTTAAATATCACCACCTCGAAAAATGAGGAATGATTCTCATAACTCCAATATTATAAATCATGTTTATTAACTGAGCCATTCGGGAAATACTCTATTCGTCACTGAAACAAATGTTCTTCAGAAAGTTTCTATTCGCGTTGATTATGTCTGTCGTAATCTCACAAAACTGTAATCTCCTATCATAGTCATCCTCATCCAATGTCTGAAGAATCTTCAATTTATAGGAATAGAATTTATGAATTTTTGCTACTTTTATTACCGATGAATGTGATAGCCCACTCTGCACAGAAATCTAACGCAAAGGACTGGTTGGATCCACATTGAAATGACCTAGTATTTCAATCTGAACCATTTCATCCACCACTCTTTCATGCACCGTATCTTGAAACTTGTATGAAACTTAACATGTCTTTACATTCCTCGTTACTTAAATAACTATTACATATTGTATAAGATACTTACAAATCACAAAGATATTCTAAATGTTCATCAATTTCTTCCAACAACAAAAGTGTGGTTGCTTTCGAGATTCGAAACCTTTTATAATAGGTAACATCATCAAATGAATAAAATTATTCTTCTCTGATGTAGATTGTACGTGGTATTTCAAATCCTATTAAATTAATTGCATTTAATTCAAAAATAGCTTCATCATCTTCCAATATTTGCAACATTTCTTTGCTTCTCAAAATAAACAGCGCAAAACCGTCAAAACTTCTATACACAACAAGGTTAGGTCAGAGTTAAACCGAGAATATTCTTGGTTTAGTTAAACCTCATACTAAGGTGAGCGAGCTTAGTGGTGAAATGTCACCATGTGCAAATCATTTTTTGAATTAAAGTGTTACTTAGGGTTAAGTGTAATTGGTGCAAACGGGCATTAAGGTTGTGCGATACAATATAACGCCGTATGCTTTACAATGCAAACTGATTTCAATGTTAACTCAAAATAGATTCATAAGAATTGAATGTTTATTGTACCAATTGATTAAGAAAATATAATTGTATGTTTTTAAGAGATTACTTTTGTTTGAAACTTATTACATTTCTGGAAATATCGTTTTGAACATAAAAAAAATTCTAAAACTGAATGGAAATTCTCGAATTAAATCATGGTATACGTAACAAATGTAAGAGATATTGAAAAATATCCCGGCTGAGTTACAAAGTCCTTTTTAAATATTATGAGCTTGTTAAAGTATCTTGATAGTTATTGTTGAAATTAGAATAACTGACACGCCCCTCGAACGGGCGCTACCTCGACAGACCCTCTGACATCGATCGATCCAATCATGACCATATGGTCATAAATTTTATTGCGGTGGGGGTTCGCTCGGCCTGAGGGCGGGACTTGAACAATTTATCTTTTCTTTTTGAATAGGTATTCGCTTTTGGCGACATCTACCGGAATTCGTATCGAAGTACCAAAGTATCGAACAACCTTAAATAACTAACTGGAAGTATGAAAGAATGAATGGAATGAAAGAATGAAATTGCACTCTCAACCCCGAAAAATTGACAACCCTGGGTGGGACTTGAACCCACAACCTCTGGCTTTACGCGCCATTACTCTACCAATTGAGCCACCGGGTTGGTGGAACAAAGTTGTAGAGGAGGCATATATGAATTGAATTCCCACCCAGAACCATCAAATTCCCGAAGTCGAGGGTGCAAGGGATGATGGGCTATTGGGCAACGCTGACGGGTCACTGCTACATAGTAGCGTAAGACCCCGTTCGTCCCTGTGCCCCACAAAGTCGTTTATGGCCGACCACCATATGAATTAATGATAAATGTTTTAATGTTCAAAGCGGTTAACACCGCAGTGTGTAAATGACTGGAAGTATGAAAGAATGAATGAAATGAAAGAATGAAATTGCACTCTCAACCCCGAAAAATTGACAACCCTGGGTGGGACTTGAACCCACAACCTCTGGCTTTATTTAAATAATAATAACTATTATTTCTCTAGGGGAATAACGTTACTTTACTCCACTGTTATAAAATCAACAACTCCTTAGCAACCAGCGCACATAGCATTCTGGGTTTCACCTAGCTTTAAAAAGCACGGCACGGAACAGAAATTTGATGTGATATTTCAATAATTTTAATAACTTGGGCTTGTGGTTGTGGATAAAACGTTATATTGCATTCGTGTTTTAGTCGCGTTTTATTCACTTAAGCATATTAAACGCTGTCTAAAACACTTATACAATAAATATCGAAATACAAAATACATAGAGAGATAAAAGTGGATATACATGCAAATGTGATAACTCTTACAAATGAAGTTACACTATTTATTTATAATTAGGTACTAATTTATTAACAACTGTTATTTAATTACTCATATTCATTGTTATCAAATTATTGTTGATAAATTTTAAGATTGTTAAAATTTAAATAAACAAACTGCAAAAAGTTAAATTTCATACCAAGAAGGGCAATAATAACTTCCTGTGAAAAAACAGTTTCCAGTCAATAAACGGAAAGGAGATTTGAATAATTAAGGACTAAAGTCTGTGTTTAAAAAAAATCATTAAAATATTAATTCGATAAGATACAGATGGATATTAAGAGACCTTTTTACACTTCAAACTCTCCTTACATGCATAGCTTCCTTAAAAATAATAAAATTGAATGCGGTTTTCAGTGAAGTATTTAGAATCTATCACAGAATGTTAATCTTTGTTGTCTTATGTTATTGAATGTTAATCTTAATGATATAAAACAGATGTATTCGAAATTTCAAATCGAAAGGCATATAAATAAGCTAGTATTTGCTGTGAGTAAAAGCATATTCAAAATCGCCTGGCAAGTGGTCCATTCGGAGAACAGAGGAATTAGAATGAACCGAGGGATATCTTACATTATTTGTCTGTGGCCCATACCCGAGTAAGGAAAACGTAAAGTTTATATGAGTGCAGCGATTTCCACACTCCCACCGTGCCGTTTATCTTTTTTGTGTAGAATCATGTAAAACATGGTAGATGTTGCTAAGTATTCTTTGAGTATTATATACAATCATATTTGACATTTTTTGCAGTCTCAAACCATTTAAAGTTAAAAAAGTGTAGAAAAAAATATCTTTTTAGATATAATGTGTTTTATTAATTTCCACCCTCATATCTATAAAAATAATAAAGCTATCGAAGCACTTTTTTTTATTGAAAGCGCTTTAAACAGTTCCGAGGAATTTTACACAATTCGTTTCTTTATTTCGTGAAAAGTCGCGATAACTAAAAATTTTAGTTCCATTTAGGTATTATAATTTTTACCAATCGAGAAGCTTTGTTATTTTTTAAAAATTTTATGCGTAAACAACGAAACAAATGACGCATAACAAATAAGTGTTATGTACCTATATTACACTTGGATAAATATCAAGGAAGCTTCATAGCAAGGTATTTAACATCTTACACACGTAAATTTACCAGAAACGTAAAATGTAAGTTTGTTACAAATTTTGTAAGTTGTCGTATTTAACGGGTAATGTATATCAAAAATCCAAAGCTATAATTTCAAGTTTATCTGATGGAGATAACTAAAAATCGAAATGTTTAAAAGATTTAAGACAAGACTTAGTTTTATACATTTTCATATTTCACCACACCAAACTCCATTCTTTTATTAAATTAAGAGAAGAATCGAGTCCCATACACTACGCTCGGTAATAAGAATTTGATTGATTGCAGGTGGGTTACTACAAAGCTCATCCCGAAGTGCCAAAGGAACTCTCTGAAAGGGCGAAATCATTTATAATAAGGTGTTTTGAGCCTGATCCAGAGAAAAGAGAGACTGCTGCCGAGTTATTGGAGGATCCCTTCTTAGGTAAAATTCAGTGACTAACTCTCCTTTTTTGTACATTTATTGCTTATCAGGTTCTGAGAGAAGGCAGAAGGCTGTTCGTTTGAACACCGAGTTCAGCCGTAGCGTCTCTGTTCCTGTCGATAAGTTAACCGCTAGACATCCGGGCCATAGCAGTGCACCCAATCAGACTCCCACTACGCCAGATTCTGAGTAAGTTTTCGAATTGAGTTATTTATTCTTGTGTTTTGGTGTAACTTATACTAATGAGGGATAAAATTGTAAACTTATTGGGCCTAGGCCATAACATTATTGGTTTAAAAATTTTTATTTGCAGTATAATGGGAGACAAATGTAGTTTTGAGATATTTATTTTTGTGTTTTGGTGTAATTTAGACCAATGAGTGACAAAGTTGTAAATTTTATTGGGCCTAGACCATAACATTATTGGTTTAAAAATTATCTATAGTATGCTCGGAGACCATTGGCTTAGATATTACTGGCTTTGATTAAATCTTAGGCTTAAGAATATTGCAATCAATTTTTTTAATTTCTAAAAATTTTACTAGTCATTTGTTTTCTAGTAACTAGACTCTGAAAAGACCCATAGTTCAAAACTATGTGCCTTAGAAATGCCATCATGATCACTTGCAGTGTACTTATCCTTTTCTATAACAATAACCAGCTATTCTATTAACCCAAAGATTTTTTATATATTTTTATTATATAATATAATAATAATTTTTTATTGGGACCATCTTGAGATGGTGTTGAAACATTGAAAAGTTGACCGCCAGTAAATCAGTTATGTATTACGTACTATATGCACAATGAATTGTCTGTGCTATATGTTACTTGTAATATGTTTCATTTACATGTAATATTAATAGGACTAGTTGATTTAGTTATCAGTTTGAAACTGTTAATATTTTACAAAACTCCAGACTTACAAGTACCAAGAAAACCTATTTACAGGGATTTTTGCACCTACATTATTTTTCTACACATTTATTTTTTCTTTAATGTTTTTGAAATTTGTTGCTTAATGTCCAGTGCCCAAGGGTACCATGTTTACATTTTAAAGTTGGTTTCGGAAATTTCTAAAATTTTTCCCACAATACTTTCATAACCTTCATGCAACTTGAGTCCATAACATTTTGACAAAGGATTTAACCGGTTAAGATAGTAAAAATTGCTCTGCCTCTTTTAACAAACAAATAATTCTCTTATGTATTACATCAAAAATATACCTTTAACCAAATTTTTCGGTACCTCGAAAATATTCGAATGTAGTTGTCAGTTTTTCTACGATATCTTCGCTCCTTGTGATCGTAGAACCTTTTTCTGTTTTTAATTGTAGGCCCTTTTATTGCTTCGACATGCTATTTTTCGTAAAAAAAATGGGCGCAAAATTCGAAATTTTAGAAATATTTCGTTTGTTCAAACTGCGATGTCTCCGAGCCAACAACAGATTTTTATGACCAATTTTTTCCCGGACGATAACTTGTACAATGCTTCAGAGAGTTGTATTATGAAGCTCCGTGTACGACAGCTGCGGTTCGGTGAGTGGGTTAAGCAGCGGTAGCCTCCCACACACGTTAAAAAATAATTCAGACATTTCCTTTCGACTGAAAATTTCTCAAATTGTAGTTAACCCAATATCGTAAAGAAAAAAAAAATCAGTTTTTCTCAAAATTTCTCCAAAACAGCTTTACCGATTCTAACCAAATTTTAGGTTTGAACTGACCTAACTAAAGGCTACAACTTTTATTTGAAACATTTTTTTCCAAAACCTCCCTAAAAGCCACTTTAATAATGTTGCCATGGATATTTGGTCGTATTGTACGTCAGCTGACGTATTATCTACCACTTTATAGTCAGCTGACTTGTTTGTTTTCCTTTTTCTATAAGATACTGGGTTAGCTATAATTTGAAAAATTTTCAATCGGGAGGAAATGACTGAAATTTTTTAACGTGTATGGGAAACTACCGCTGTTTAACCCACACACCGAACCGCAGCTGACGTACACGGAGCTTCATGATACAACTCTCTGAAGCATTTTATAAGTTATCGTCGGGGAGGAAATGACTGACCAAATTAGTACATTGACTCGTGGACTACAAGGTTTCTTCCTTTTTGTTGTTTTCCAGTTCTTACTTTTTATTATATTAACTACTCTATATTCGTACAAAACAGTTCAAGCTGTAAAATTTCGTTAAAAGCAAATCTCATTTTACGGTAGTTTACCGCTTTCCTAGTCAGTACATACTAACCGCCGGAAAAGCTTTTTTTCTTGAGAACTGTGATGATTTTTTTGGGGTTATCGGTGAGTTTAGGAGTCTAAAACTTTGGCTAAAGCTATATTTTTTGGTGTAACAGACAAAACTAAATTTCATTCCCATTTTCACATCCTCGGAAAGGAAAATATAAGTTTTTTGAAAATTTCATTTGAACTACACTGAGGCTATAGGTACATCCGTGAGGAGTTAAAAGTTTCTAACTATTCGAGAAGGACCCATAAATCTTATAGTATATCAATTGCGCATTTTCTATACTTCTGTATAAAGCCACGTGTCAACAAATGTGTTAATACCTTTGGACTAACCTGGGACGTACTGCATGTAATGCACTTCGAAATCGTCCAACCGATGCCCAGAAAAGTAGTTCCAGTTTAAGTTTATATATACAATAGTCTGGGTGCCCGCCGACATAAAGCGCTACTTATTAATAACCGGCTATAAGTTTTTTGATTGCTTCACAATACAGAGTCTACCACATTTCCTCAGTGAAACCGTTTGTAGTGGGGCCGTTTTCCCTCTAGCTTCACCGAAACATGTAAAAAAAATATTGGAAAAAATTTATAAATAACCAGCTGATTTTTTCAGTAAAGCTTAAAAAACGATGTATTATAAGGTTTTCACATTGTCCGACAAAATAAACTTGCCTAGTTTCCAGTCCGACGATGAAAATCGGAAAATTTTCGATGACAAAATATTTATTAATATCTGTCGGACAAAAAAAGAAACTTGTTTTTAAGAGACGAACTTACTGTGTGGAACATTTGTCCGACAAATATATTGGGCCAGATCTGCAGTCCGACAAAAAACATCAGTTTGTAAAAATTTTTAAGTGAAAAAAATTTAAATTCACTCGGAGCCTAAAATATATTAATAACTGTCGGACAAATGAAAAATTGGGTTTTTAAGACCAGTTCTAAATGTTTGGTACTTGTGCCCGACAAATATGTAGGGGCAAATTTACGGTAAAATGTAATAAACAAACATGAATTTTTAAGAATATTGCATTACTACACGATCTTCATGTTAACAACGAAATTAATTAAAGTAATGTATATATAAATAAAGTAATATTATAAATAAACATACTATAAATAAAGTGTAAAAAGTATGTTTATGGTTAATATTTTCTATTTAAAGAAATAGATAACATAATATAAATAATATGAATAAAATGTTATAAAAAGTTACAAAAATTTTATTTTTGAAATGTACATATCAATTTTTTTACTCGTCCTCGGTGTCTTCGTGGTCCGAATCTTCATCGTTTGAAAAAGTGCCTTCTTCATCTTTCTCCTCATACAGTTCATTATCAGAATCTGAAATAAAAATGGTTATAAAAAGTTATTACAAATGTCACATTAAATCGTAGTATAAATTAATAATACCTGCAATATATTTTATTTTATTTCAATTGAATATTAAACTTACCTTTCATTTGCTAAATACTTTTTTTTCATATTGAATTCCTTGTAGCAAGATGAATGATAACCAAGTACTTCATCGTCGTAGCTTTCCGGTAAAATCACATCACCATATTTGTGATTATTAAACCTACGTGATTTTAAATAACTTGCACAAAATCAACTGGCGTTTTGGCCGGTTTTGGAATTTGGAGCCATGTATGTCACATACTATCTAAATAACATTGCGATGATGCCAGTATACCTGGCGTTTCGGAGTTGTTTAAACAATTTAAAAGCGCGCTATTAAAATAATTTGAAAAGCCCGTTTTTTTCTGTCGGACAACTAATGCATTATGTTCTACTCTTTATTTAAAATCAGTAAATCCAAAAAACAAAATGTTATTAATAAATATTTTGTCATCGAAAATTTTCCGATTTCCACCGTCGGACTGGAAACTAGGCAAGTTTATTTTGTCGGACAATGTGAAAACATGATACTACATCGTTTTTTTAATCTTTACTGAAAAAATCACCTGGTTATTTATAAATTTTTTCCAATATTTTTTTTACATGTTTCGGTGAGGCTAGAGAGAAAACGGCCCCACTACAAACGGTTTCACTGAGGAAATGTGGTAGACTCTGTATTGTGAAGCAATCAAAAAATTTATAGCCGGTTATTAATAAGTAGCGCTTTATGTCGGCGGGCACCCAGACTATAAGTACGTTACACACAATGAAAGGCTGGATTTTTTGAACTCTACAAATTTAAAGAACACCATATGTTTTTTGTAATGATCTTACATCCATATTCATATAAAATATTTTAGTATAACCCTGTTTGCATTTTGAGAACTGGGCGGCCATATTGATTTTATTTTGTTTACAGTAAAATCTTGACATAAACTACTGTATGTACGATATCGTTTTCCCAAATATGTTATAATTTAAATTTTAAGCGTTCTTATCAGGATCCTTATTTTTGTAAGCCTTGGCACAGCATAGTGCACACGCATGACAGCGATGCAGGCAATGAACCCTGTCTATTCTCCGGGCCGAAGCTCTCGCTGGCTGGGCCGCCAGGTAGAGGGGGGAAGGGTGGTACTCGCTTGCAAGCGAAAATCTAGTCCCTTCCCCCATCTGGCCGATGTTCTTAAGGGTCCATCACCCGATCCAATTTAAGGCGGTTTTAGAGGTACGGGGGAAGTATGATACCTACCTCGAACATCATTTGAAATATTCTTTTCAAATAAAAACCACTCGAAGCGAAAAACTCAAATACACATCGGTCTAGTAACGGATTTTTGATATTTTCTTTTTGTCCATTTAAAACCGCCCC
The DNA here is from genome assembly GCA_946251905.1 of Cryptocephalus moraei. Taxonomy (NCBI): domain Eukaryota; kingdom Metazoa; phylum Arthropoda; class Insecta; order Coleoptera; family Chrysomelidae; genus Cryptocephalus; species Cryptocephalus moraei. The sequence goes on from OX276466.1 coordinate 18,576,048, forward strand.
TAAAGTTGCCCTATTTTACGCACTATTTTCAGATCAAAATTTGACGAAAATAAAAGAAAACTCAAAATTCTGTTACTAGATCTAGTCCTTTATCTCTTCACTGAGCCCTATTTCGTTTTGATACGATAATACACTACCCTAGGATCATGTTTCCCCTAAACCCTTACAATCGCTAGAAAGCTCGCTGTAAAGTACTGCCATCGTATGTATTTGGGAATTTAAACTTAGGGAGAAAATTAACTTAGTCCTAGCTAGTTAAAAAGTAGTGGAAGGGAAAATTAGAGTCACGCCTAACGCTACCTCGTCCTTGTCTCTTACCCCGCAGCAACGCCGGGTGATGGACTCATAATGGTACGGCCTACATCACCCGTCCCCTTACAGGGTTAGGGGTTCGGCCTTCGCAGCGCCCCTTTTGTCCCTACCACACTCATTGTTTTTCACACCCTTCCTGTCCTCCTCCTATCGGTTTCCCCTCTTATCTCCTCTCTTTCAATCATTACCTCCCTTATAAGTCTTTCTATTACTCACCACCCCTTTGCGCTTTGCAGCATAACGCCAACCACATTTTCAGACCTTAGCCTCACATTCATCCCATCCTGAATCATGCTCCACTCTCTCGCCCATCTCCTGCACTCGAGCACCGCGTGCTCTGCGGTGTCGTCCTCTTCTCCACACATGTGGCAGCCTCCCCATTCTCTCCTGCGAAACCTCTTGAGATAGGAGCCATAGGCCCCATACCCCGTCAGAAACTGCACGAGGCAGTAGCCCACCTCCCCGTGCTCTCTCATGACCCATCGCTTGGTTTCGACACTAAGACGCCTAGTCCATCTACCATTCCTCGCGTTATCCCACATCCGTTGCCATCTTTAATCCGTTTTTTCCCTCTCGTCACCTTTCTCTCCTTCTTCTCTCGTTACGAAAATCCTCTTTCTTTCTTCCGCCTTCAGCTCATGGATCATGCAGGCCATCACCAGGACCGCCTCCCTGGATACCGTAAGGTAACCGGCACAAACCCCAATCGCCGCCCTCCTTTGCACCCTCTGTATCTCATACATACTTCTCGCCGTAACGAGGCCACTGCATTCGAATCCTTTAAAAACTATCCTAACTTCACTTTCCAGTGATAGCATTTTGATTTCTTCTGTTTTCTATGATTTTTCTTCGACAATTATTAGATGCGATCATTTTTAACACTTTTATCGTCTTAGTCTCGTACTTTTGTACCTACTCGTATATATTATATTTTTCGCGAAATAATATTTTTCATCACATTTCATGTGTTTTAATAGGTCTCAAATAACGGGTAAAATAAGAATATCTTTCCCTTTTGGCCTAAAATAACCCGTACCAAACTTTTTATTAAACAATTAGTGTGACTAAATCAAGACATTGCGAAAAATCGCATTCGCCTGGGGTCTGTGCCACGAATCAAATAATTTTGGTATACTTTTGTAGTTTGCGATTTGATATAAGAATAGCCCATTCCGAAGAGTCCGATCTTTCCGGGAGCTAGAAAATACCGTAGAAGAAAAGCGCATTTCTTTGTCATTAATAAATGAAAACACGTGAAAAATTTATTGGAAATTACTGAGACTGCACCTCTTTACGAGTAGTACGTATAACCTTCAAGAGCCATTGCTGCGGAGTGTCTTGACAAACAAGTATAAGGCCGCATTAAGAAGTGATTTTAAATAGTTTTAATTTGTACATCTTACACAGATTTGTAAATTTCATTTAAAAAAATGCTTACTGCCAATTTATTGTAGAAAAAGAAAAAAGGCGAAATTCTTTTCACACCTGAACGACTTGTAAACACACAACTGAGACATAAATAGGTAAATGTAAATATGTTAAATAACTGATCATTATTTTGCAGAATTGATATAAATAAAATGTAAGTATAATTAAATAATTAGAATAAATGGCTGATGATTCCGCTCTGCAGGCAATGCTTTGCTACTAAATATTTACAATCTGATCAATGTATTTAGGATTGCCTGATTTACTACAATTTCTCGTTCCATGCCTTTGGTTTTCTTACTGGACGTACTATGAAATTTTCTAAATGTAATATAAATCAGAAAAGGCCTTGATTTGATCTCATTTCTGATGATTGCTATCGTTGAGCCTAAAGATTAGTGTGCTTTTTTCAAAATACCGATATTTTGAAAATTGTCAATTCTAAGCCTTTCAAAGTTAGTGTTGATTAAACGTAGAATAAACCAATTCAACTAGTGCGATAACATTCATCGCAGAAATTTATAGTTGTCGGGATTGGATAGTTAATAAAAAGTTTAGCAAAAGTTTTACGTCAAAATGAAAAAAATATTCTGATTTCACATGATATTTGATATATATGTAAAAAACGATTATTACACAAAATATCGCACTTTGAAGAATTTCGGTTACCTCGCCTGTACTAACAGTATTTCGATGGTATTCTTTGTTAAAACTGCCTTGTAACTCTTGTAACGCTCATTTCGCTTCGAAAAATGAAAACGTCACTGTTATGGGCTCCCCCTTGGAGTTTTCATTATTAGCGATAATTACCGTGTGCGAATAATTTTTAATAAACTTGTATTAATTTCAGTGCCTCGTTTGGGTCAAATATTACAGTTCAAACTTTCAGCATGAAACTATCTGAATCGGGACACAAGACACTATAAAAGTTGTTTATTTTTGTGTTGATTTCTTAAATTCTTATAGGTAATGTTTCAAAAGAATTCTACTAATTTCAAAAGTAATGTTTTAGTTTTAGAGATATGTTTGCATAGTTGGTTGCCGTTTGTTACCTAGGATACGTTTACCAGCATTCACTACCAGTTCATATATTTTCTTACAAACATAACTTATTTTAATACGTCGTTTTATTATTTTTTCCCATCTTATGGTTAAGACTACGCTTTGCAATCGATTACCTCCAACTGCCTGCTGGGTTAATATCCATATCGATTTTTTGTTGCTGGCTCTCTCACTATAAATATAAAGGTTCCAATCACTTCTCAATAGCGATCACCTTATTCAATTTTTTTTATGGCCGTAAATGAGAAATTTTAGTGAGCTTGTTTCACCATACGCGAGGAAAGTAATAACTTAGGACATGGTAACCATGGCAACTGTTTCTACACAAAATTTTTTTCTTATGGGAGAGTAACATGGGAAACTTTTCAAGTAGGTGGTAATTTACGTAAACAGAATTTCTTAACTGCTGTGAAAAATAAGAAATATTGAAGTATGTAGTTTTCTTGTATATAAAAGAATACATGATACGTTTTGGAGGAAGGAAGAAAAACGCAATTTATTACGGAAGTGACATTTCACTCTAATTAAAATTTGGTGCCACTTGTCAAAGTGCGACATTGACAATTTGTTAACCAATCAGAAGCGAGTACGACATGACAGATTAACCTTGCTTTTCCCTTCTCTCAGGCTTTCACATAGTCACGACCACGCCTCTTATTATTGTGCTTCTGATTGGTTCACAAACTGTCATTGTCATACTTCTGACAGATGGCATCAAATTTGAATTAGAGTGAAGTATCGCCTCCCAAATAAATCACTTTTTTGTGTAGAAAATTGTAGAAAAAATTGTGTAGAAACAGTTGCCATGGTTACCAATTTCTGACGTCACTCTTTCCTCGCGTATTGATGGCAGTTTGTTGCTCCGTCGATGGTCATCTACTATCGATTTGTTTGTCAGGATTGGATTGGACATTTCAAAAAAACATAACCTCTTAAATCTGCCGGTGTTATTATGAAGTGTCCTAGTTAATATGAAAATGATTTTTCCGGATATATTGCGACTAGAAGACTGGTATTACGTGTACCTAAACACTAGGTGGGTTTTTTGTTGTAAAAGTTGTTACGCGGTGGAATCCTGTTTCGGTAATGTAATATATTTGATAACTGGACTTACAGCTCTTCTGGTCGAGGATCCTTACTGCCGCCGATACAAATGCCTACGTCCTTAACATTCTGCAGGTAAACGTCTAATTTCCATATCTCAGTGATTAGATATTAACACATAGGGCGATGGTTGCATGAGTAGTAGTAGCGGTAGTAGTAACAAATCTTGTTCCCTTCGGTGCCCTCATTGTTTCTTTTAAATCTTGTAGTTTAGCGTCCACTCCTTCGCTGGAGTGCGGGGAGGCAGATCACAGCAACATGGAGCGCAGGAACTCTTCAGGTACTTTACTTTCTCCGGAAGTCGAAGGTAGCGGAGAGAATGACGGTTTCTATATGCTGAAAAAGGATTCGCAGAGGAGAGCCACCTTGGCAAAAGTGTTTGCTAATGACGGCTCGAAAATATGTGATGTGTGGCTCAAGAAGGTCAGGTAAGAAACATTGAAGTGGACTTGTTTAGATGTCAAGAGTTTAAGAATCAATTTCTATTTAGAGAAAAGAATCATGGCGAGACAGTACTGACAATCGACCACATGAGAATGCTGATGGAGGGTCTCAAGTCGTACCTGACGGAGCAATCATTCAGTGTAGTCGAGATGACACTGAATAGGCTGAAGGAGCAGATGAATTTTGATTCAACATTTATTAACCAGCTGCAGTTGTCCATCTATTTTTTCCAAGTAAGATGTGCTAAAGTCGAGTATGATAATTCAGGCACCCATTGGCATACCCCAGTTTGGCTATTACTGAACAAATGGTTCAAATAAAAATTGTAGCTATTAGTTATGTCAGTTCAGATCTAAAATTTGGAAAGAATCGGTAAAGCCGATTGGAAGAAAATTGAGAAAAACTGAAAATTCACAAAAGTAGAGGGCCTTTCGCAGAAGATTAGTCAAGGTAACGATAACGGAAATCGATAAGGACTGAATACTAAAGTAAATGTACAAAGTTTAAGGAAAACGTTGGACCAGCTTTTGAGATATTAAAAAAAAATACGATTAAAATGCCCTTTGCCCTTAACTGATTATGATGAAATTTATGTGCTGGCGAGGTATAAGGTGACCCAGACTAAATACAAAATTCCAACTTTCCACTATTTATAGTTTCTGAGAAAATGTTTAACTCACACGCACAGGCACATGAACACGAACACGCACAGGCACATGAACACGTGTTGAAGTGTGATGGTTTATCACATTAAACATCATTTACTTTTACTTATTTATTTACTTAGCATTCTAATACACTTGTGTTGCGCCCAGCAGCCATCTCTTCTCTCTATTCTCTCTACACGGAACATCTTTATTTTACCAGTGTTACCACACACACACACACACACACAGAGTACAATATAGATGTACTTACTAATTCCAACACGCCTCCTTACATCTAGATTGTACTTTACAAAACAAACTTACAATATATTCAATCTTAGCCTAAAACCTTCAAATGTTTTTCTACACAATGATTTGGTAAACATATCAGCAATGTTGTTTTCTGAATCAACTTTAACAATTTCAATAACGCCTTCTTTTACAGCCTCATTAACATAGTGTTAATGCACTTCAATATACTTAGAATTTTTTGTATAATTTCCATAATTTGCAATATTTATGGCTCCAGAATTATCTTCATAAATTTTTATAGGGTTTATATCTATCACATCAATGGTTTTTAACAATTCTTGTACACATTTTAACTCGCTTACAGCTTCTGATAATGCTGCATACTCTGCATATGTTGACGCTTTTTGTTTTCTGTGTTTTGTGTTTTCAAATTGTTGACACAATTTTGTTTTCTAGATTTCCATGTTACTACATTTCCGAATAATCTAATTACGTAACCTGAAGTAGATTTTCGATCTATATGATCTCCAGCCCAGTCGGCATCTACATAACAATCTAAAACGTTACAATTTTCATTTCGTTCATACTTTAATTTCAAATCTTTAGTCAGATATAGGTATTTTAAAATACGTAATGCATATTTCTAATGGACACTATTATAGCAATTTTGGTATCTACTTAAATAATTCACACTAAAACTTATATCGGGCCTTGTACCTGAGCTTATATATAACAAGGCTCCAATTAAACTTCGATATTGAATATCCCTTTCACATATCTCAGATTTATCAATCTTTAAATTTACCTCCATTGGAGTATTATATACTTTACTACCTTTTATTTTAAATGTTTCCGCAAGAGATTCAATGTATTTTGTTTGGCTCAAATTCATTTCGTTTTTACTATAGTCATAATCTATGTTTATTCCAATGTACTACTCTTTAACTTTACCCAAATCTTTCATTTTAAATTTCCTTAACAACAGACATTTAATTTCTTCTATCTTTTGCTTATTTTTACAACAAATTAATACATCATCTACAAATATTATAAGATATACTGTACTGTCCTTTTCAACTAACTTATATAGACAATAGTCTAAATTGCTCTTTTTAAACCCTACAGTTTCTAAAAACTTATCAAAGCATTCATACCATTTTCTTGGACTTTCTTTCAATCCATATAACGCTTTCTTTAATTTACATACTCTATTTGATCCATTTCGTATCCTTTTGGTTGATGTATATACACTTCCGAACTTATTTTTCCATTTAGAAAAGCTGTCTCTACATCCATTTGTTCTATTAATAATCCTGTTTGACAACAATAAGATAGTAAAATTTTTAAGGTTTGCATTTTTTGCTACTGGGGAGTAAGTATCATCAATTACTTCAGTCTGTTGAAATTCCCGAACTACTAACCTAGCTTTGTAATTTCCATCAGATTTCTTAGTATATATCCATTTCACATCTAAAATATTGTAATGCGAGAAGTAAACAAAGCGACACATGTTTACTCCTTCAAAAGAATAACTACGACGCGTAGGACAGGTGCATGAACATTTGCTGCGTAGGCTTCTAGAATGTACTAGAATGTTCTCGATCAGGGTTGGGGATGTATATATAAGGGGGTTTGTGATCGAGGGAGTTAGTTAGAAGTAGAGAAGCAGAAGTGAACGCGACATACGATCCGAATGCGGAGCAGTATAAATAAATTATGTAGTGTCTAGTCTAGTGTAAAAGTAGTTAAGTGTGTTAAATAAATTAGTGTTCAATTAATGTAAATAAATTATAAAATAAACGTTACATTGGTGTCAGAAGAGCGGATCATGAAGAAGTTACGCGAACTAAAAGTGGCCGAGTTAAAAAAAGAACTCGAGGAACGGGAATTGGAAACAGGAGGGAGGAAGACCGAACTCCAGGACCGACTCTCAGCATTTTTGAAAGAAAATGGCCAGGACCCGGAAGTTTTCGAGTTCGAAGACGATGACATCACGAAGCAAATCGCTGCCCAGAGGGAAGAAATTGCCGCCCAGAGGGAAGACATCACTGCTCAAATCGCCGCCCAGAGGGAAGACATCACTGCTCAAATCGCCGCCCAGAGGGAAGAAATCGCTGCCCAGAGGGAAGAAATCGCCGATCAGAGGGAAGACATCACTGCTCAAATCGTCGCTCAGAGGGAAGATATCACTGCTCAAATCGCCGCCCAGAGGGAAGACATCACTGCTCAAATCGCCGGCCAGAGGGAAGACATAATTACTCATATTACTGATCAAATCGCCGCCCAGAGGGAAGAGATAACCGACCAGATGGAGGCTCAGCGTAAGGAGATTGAAGAAAAGATCAAGCAGTTGGAAGAACGACTAGAACAAGTCAGTAGCGGCGAGGGGAAAGAAGACAAAATTAAACAGAAGACGAAGCAGTTGGAAGAACGACTAAGGCGAGTCAGTAGCGGCGAGACGAAGGAAGAAATAAAGGCGGTCGTTCAACAGAACTCGATATGCACCAATCGAGTGACGCCCCCAACGTTCGACGGAAAAATTCCGTGGGCCAGTTACAAGAAGCAGTTTGAGGCGGCAGCGGAGGCTAATGCTTGGTCCCCTCACGAGAAAGCTGTTTCCCTAACGGTAGCCTTACGTGGAGAGGCGTTGGAAGTTCTCCAGACGCTATCCACCGAGGAAGCCGGGAATTACAATGAGCTGCTGAGGCGACTGGAAATGCGGTTCGGCCAAACACATCTGGAGCAAGTCCATCAATCCCAGATGTCGAATCGCCGTCAGAGATCGAACGAGACCCTGCAGGAGTTCGAAGCGGACGTAGCCAGACTAGTGAGGTTGGCGTATCCCACGGCGCCGGAACAGATGATGGAGTGCCTCGCAGTGCAGACGTTCGTGAGCGGGCTGCGGGACCAGGAACTGCAGAGGGCCCTGAGACTAGCTCGACCGAAAACATTAATGGACGCGCTCGCCATCGCACTGGAGCATGATGCAGCCATGGAAGCCTCCCGCGGTCACGGCCGTGTTCGAGCGGTTACAGAGGAAGTAGATACTGAGAAACTCGTGGAAAGGGTCTTACAGCAGATTATGGAGATGCTGTCGGCGAAGAAGAAGGTAGTTCGCTGTTGGAACTGTGGCGAAGTGGGCCATGTGAAGAGTTCTTGCAAGCGGCCTAGAACAGCGGCGCCGGCGAAGGCCCAGGAAAACTAATGCGGGTCGACAAGAAAGGGGGAACGTCGACCCGTAGCAGTGGAAACCCCCGGGCCAGTATAGCCTCGTTTTCCCACCAATTGGGGAGCGCGTACGTCGATGGCACTATCGACGGGAGATCCCACGCCATGCTTGTGGACACGGGAGCTACGAAGACGATCGTACGCTCGGAAGTTGTGAGGGACCGTAGGAAGATTAGGCCAAGTAGGTGGCAATTGAGAACTGCCACTGGGGAGAAGGCAGTAATACACGGTGAAGCGACGGTTAGCATGACGTTGGGACGAGTAAAGTTTGACCATCCTGTTCTCATAGCCGAAATTGAGGAAGACGTCATACTGGGGATGGACGTCATGAGGAATCATGGATTCCAGTTGGATTTCGGACACCGAGTGTTGAGGATCGGTCAAGAAGAATTACTGCTACACAATCGTGACAACTTTGTGTTAGACGTAATAATGGCAGAAGATGTGATTCTCCCGGAACGAAGCGAAACGATCACCTCTACCTGTCTGAGGGGTGTTGTGGAAGAGGGAATTCCAGCCGTGATCGAACCAGAAAACGATGACAATCGACTGGCTCGGGGGGTACTGGTAGGAAAGGCGCTCGTTACTCTCTCAAGGGAAGTGCCTGTGCGGCTACTTAACATCAATCAGTACCCGGTCACCATCAAGAAGGGTACGAAGCTGGGCACATGTATAGCCGCATCAGCCATCGTAAGGGGCGTTAGTGAGGAAGAAAGGTCCAAACACACTCCGCAGGACTTGAAACAAATTCTTTCCCAGACCAGTGCGTTTCTCTCGCCCACACAGAAACAAAAGGCCCACGAATTAATAAATAAGTACCAGGACATATTTACCACCGAGAATGGAAAGCTGGGAAAGACCAAGGTCGTGACACATAAAATTGACACGGGCGAGACACGACCGATTCGACAAACAGCAAGACGACTACCTTTGGCCAAACGGGAGGAAGCCGAGAAAATTATCAAGGACCTAGAGCGGGACGGGGTCATCGAGCCGTCAAGCAGTCCATGGGCCTCGCCGGTAGTACTGGTGAAGAAAAAGGATGGGACTACTCGATTCTGTGTAGACTACCGGCAGGTGAACAGTGTCACCAAAAAGGACAGCTACCCGCTACCACGTATCGACGACACACTCGATACCCTTGCTGGATCCACGATATTTTCGACCTTGGATTTAAAAAGCGGCTATTGGCAAGTCGAAATGGACCCTGCCGATAAGGAAAAGACGGCATTTACCTTCGGTAACGGCCTGTGGCATTTTACAGTCATGCCATTTGGACTTTGTAATGCCCCAGCGACGTTTGAGAGGCTGATGGAGAGCGTGCTAATGGGTCTGACGTGGAAAACGTGCCTAGTCTATTTGGACGATGTCATCGTGATGGGCAAGACCTTCGAAGGACATCTGAGAAACTTAGAGGACGTCTTCCAGAGACTGCAGGGTGCGGGACTGAAACTGAACCCTAAGAAATGTCAGCTCTTCAGAAGGAAGGTCTCATACTTAGGGCACGTAGTGAGCAGAGAGGGCGTCGCCGTTGATCCGGATAAGACAAGTACGGTGAAGGAGTGGCCAATACCGGTAGATAAACACCAGTTGAGGAGTTTTCTGGGCCTCTGCACGTACTACCGACGATATGTCCGGATGTTCTCCGACGTCGCTAAGCCGTTGACAAGGCTCACGGAAGAAGGACGAAACTTCTGTTGGGATGAGGAATGCCAGTCTGCCTTCGACGAGCTGAAGAGGAAGTTGACCAGTGCCCCAGTGCTGAGTTTTCCTCTGCCAGAAGGACAGTTCATCCTGGACACCGACGCGAGCAATGTGGGAATTGGAAGTGTTCTGTCGCAGCGCCAGGAGGGACAAGAACGTGTCCTTGGATACTTCAGCAAGGTATTCTCCAAACCAGAAAAGAATTACTGCGTCACCCGGCGTGAATTATTGGCCATCGTCAAGTCCATCGAGCACTTCCATAAATATTTGTGTGGAAGGAGGTTTTTGATCCGGACCGATCATGCTGCTCTTAAATGGCTCCTCCAGTTTAAGAATCCCGAAGGACAGATCGCTCGCTGGATCGAGAGGCTCCAGGAGTATGACTTTGTCATAGAACATCGGCCAGGACAGAGTCATGGAAACGCAGACGCACTCTCGAGAAGACCATGCCCTGATGAGTGTCTTCATTGTCATAAAGCTGAGGAAAAGTCCGAGAAAGTCTATCGAACGACCGTGGTCGCCGAGGAATGGACACCATCCTCGTTACGACAAGAGCAAGGAAAAGACCCGGTTCTCAAAGAAATCCTGGTTTGGAAAGAGGGAGGAGAGCGTCCTGAGTGGCAAAAGGTATCACCTGGCTCGCCAAAACTTAAGAGCTATTGGGCACAGTGGGACTCGCTAGTGGTTGAGGATGGGCTACTAAAACGCGTACTGGAGAGCCAAGACGGGACGGAGGAAAGACGGCAGTTGGTAATTCCCTCCAGTAAAATCCCGGAGGTCTTGCGGCACCTTCACGACGGATCGTCTGGTGGACATTTAGGGATCAAGAAAACGCTGCAGAAGGTACGGGAGCGCTTCTACTGGATCAATTGTTCAGACGACGTGAAGAACTGGTGCAAGAAATGTACTACATGCTTTGCAAGTAATGGGCCACAAAGACGACCGAAAGCTCCCATGAAACAATATAACGTCGGAAGCCCCTTCGAAAGGATCGCTATTGATATAGCAGGACCCTTCCCTGAGACCGAAAAGGGGAATAAATACATCTTGGTCGTGATGGACTACTTTACGAAGTGGGTAGAAGCGTACGCTCTCCCTAATCAGGAGGCAGAGACAGTGGCCGATGTGCTAGTGAAGGAGACGATCTGCCGGTTTGGAGTACCCATGGAATTACACTCGGATCAAGGAAGAAACTTTGAGAGTGGCCTATTCCGGAGGATCTGTGAGAAGTTTGGGGTACGAAAAACAAGAACCACGGCCCTTCACCCTCAGTCTAACGGCATGGTAGAACGAATGAATCGCACCCTCAACCGCTATCTAGCGAAAATGGTCTCGTCACATCAAAGAGACTGGGACGAACACGTGCCGTTCTTCCTGATGGCCTACCGCTCGGCCGTTCATGAGTCGACAGGACAAACTCCAGCCAAAGTCCTGTTCGGGCGAGAACTTAAACTACCCTGTGATCTAATCTTTGGCGCTAGACCGGACGAGGACGTTTCGGGGGAAGATTACGTTTCCCGGATGCGGCAAAGGATGAACGAAATTCACGATCAAGTCCGGTACCAACTAAATATCGCCAGTGATCGCATCAAAGAGCGTTACGACATCAACGCTAAAGAGGGTGGCTACCAAATGGGAGACCGAGTTTGGCTGTACAACCCACAGAAGAAACGTGGTTTGTCCCCTAAGTTACAGACCAATTGGGAAGGTCCCTATGTTGTGAAGAAACGAATCAATGACGTGGTCTACCGGGTAAGCAAACTACCAAACGGCAAGCCGAGAGTGGTGCACTTTAATCGGATGGCACCCTATGAGGGGTCGCACGATGAGGCGGAGGTTCCCCGAGTAAGAAACACATTGGCGCAGGAGAACGAATTTTCCTTCGAAGAATTTATGAGCGCCTACGGGGGTACCGGAAAAGCACGGTATGGGGTAACCTGTGAAAAACAACAGGATTTGTTCAGCGTACCTGAAGAATACTCGTTGGCCCATTGTGTGTCCGCCGACCTGGTAATGTCACGAGGTATCGCCACGGTTTTCAAGAAGAAGTACGGGCGCTCGGAACAACTCAGAGAGCAACTCCCGGAAATTGGCAAGGTTCTGGAACTACGTGACAACGTAAGACACATCTTTTATCTGGTTACGAAGGAGATCGGGTCCCTTAAACCATGTTATCACGATGTATGGCGAACCTTGCATAGGCTACGAGACCGACTGCTGGAGCTCGACATCAGGAAGCTAGCTGTCCCCAAGTTAGGTGCTGGACGAGATCAGCTGGACTGGAGGGTTGTCCGGAACATGCTGGAAGTAGTGTTGAAGAATACCGGAGTGGAAGTTTTAGTCTGCTGTTTTGGGCCTGCACCATGTCGACTCGGGAAGACGGTCCCCTGTTATTTTGACGCCACGTCTCGCTGTAAGCGGGGGGCTAACTGCAGGTTCCTGCATGGGCCTACCAGGGATACGTTCCGAGACGAAACGTCTCTAAGGCGGGGGCAGTGTAATGCGAGAAGTAAACAAAGCGACACATGTTTACTCCTTCAAAAGAATAACTACGACGCGTAGGACAGGTGCATGAACATTTGCTGCGTAGGCTTCTAGAATGTACTAGAATGTTCTCGATCAGGGTTGGGGATGTATATATAAGGGGGTTTGTGATCGAGGGAGTTAGTTAGAAGTAGAGAAGCAGAAGTGAACGCGACATACGATCCGAATGCGGAGCAGTATAAATAAATTATGTAGTGTCTAGTCTAGTGTAAAAGTAGTTAAGTGTGTTAAATAAATTAGTGTTCAATTAATGTAAATAAATTATAAAATAAACGTTACAATATTTTTACCTTGCTCCCTTTTTACTAGACTCCAAGTTTTATTTTCATTTATGCATTTTATTTCCCTATCCATAGCCTTTTTCCAATCTTCACATTCATCACTAGTAATCGCCTCCTCAAATGTACCAGGTGTATCTGCACTACAATAATTTACGTAAATACAGTAATCTTTTATATAATAGTCATTATCATATTTCTTATTCGGTTTTGGAATCCGATTTGACCCTCTCAAATTATTTTCACTCACATTTTCACATTCACTCTCAGAGTCATTTCCATTTCCAACTTCAGATTCATTTTCCACTTCAGAGTTGTCATCTAAACCTATACATTTCACATCCTCTTCTACAATATTAACATGTTTTGCAACTTGCAACTATTACCTTATTATTCAGTAATACTCTGTAACCTATGTAATATATTTGGTAGTTGGCACGACTGACCACATGACTGACGCTGACAGTTGACAGTCGCGTCCTTATGTCGGGAGTTGCTAGTTGCTAGGCACTCTAGGCAGAGGCTGGTAATGGAAGACGCGGTTCTCTAATAAACTCTTTCTAAAGTATTAATTATTCGTTTAATTAATCGGCTGTTAGTCGTTGTATGCACACGACTAATACATGGTGTCAGGTGTAAAACTGTAAAGTAGTGATTCTTCAAGAAAACCGTCGGAAATACGCAAATAGTCGCGTGTGCCGCGTGTGGCGAAACGTGTCCGGTTGAAGGTCGAATCGGGACAAAGGAAAGAAGAGAGAAAATGGATGCCATGTTGATGTTTAGACCACCAAACCCGCTGAGTTTTGATGGTAACGTCGCAGAGAACTGGAAGTTATTCCAGCAGAGATTCAGTTATTTTCTAGCAGCTACGGAATTAACCAAAAAATCGGAGGAGCAACAGGTAGCAGTGTTTCTCAACCTAATTGGCGATGAGGGGCTGGAGGCTGGAGCTATTCAACACGTTTGATCTAACGGACGCCGAGAAGAAAGATTTGGCAGCTGTAAAAGCAAAGTTCGAGAATTATTGTTCACCAAAGAAGAATGTAATCTTCGAGAGGTTTCTGTTCAACAGCGTTCATCAGAAGGAAGGACAATCATTTGACTCATTCTTAACAGAATTGAGGAAAGCTGTAAAAAATACAGAGTACTCGCAGCCTGATGATATGATTCGTGACAGAATCGTAATGGGAGTGCATTGTAAGCAAATGCAAGAGAGACTTTTGAGAGAGCCAGACTTGAAATTAGACAAGGCTATAAATCTGTGTCGAGCCAATGAAGTAAGCAAATTGCAGTCTACACAGATGTTGCAGCCGGAAGTTTCAGTACATGGATTAGGCAAAAAAGGACGATCAGACAAGAAAGTAGGTGAGAAGGCGTGCATCTACTGTGGCGCGAAGCATGCAAAAGGGAAGTGTCCGGCATTTGGGCAGTTTTGCAGAAAATGTCAGAAGAAGAACCACTTCGCAGCTGTTTGCAGATCATCAAAGCAACCGACAGCATCATCCAGTGAAAGCAAAAAGAAGGTTGTGCATGAAATTGGCACCCAGGAAGAAGCAGACGAGCAACATCCACAGGAATACTACATTAGTGCTTTGGAAAAACAAGTGGATGCTGTGCAGGAAAAGGGTGAGCATATGTGGCTAAAGTGTGTTCAAGTGGAAGGTAAACCGATCGAATTCAAATTAGATTCGGGCGCAGAAGTGAACGTATTACCATTAGAGTTGTGTAAGAAGAAACTTTGTAAAACTAATGTAACATTAGTAGCATATGGTAGTAACTCATTTAAAATAAAACCAGTTGGAGAGGTTATTTTAGAATACAGAGTCAGGGAGCAATCAGTTAGAATACCATTTGTAGTTGTAAACAGTCCAGGGCAAAGACCTTTGTTGGGACTAAACGGATGTTTAGCACTGAACTTAATAAAAAGGGTAGACACCTTGATAAGTAATCAATTCAAGACTCTTGAGGATGTTAAAGAGAAGTTTTCGATAGTTTTCGAAGGCGTGGGCGAGTTTCCAACTCCACATAAAATTATTTTAAAGAAAGACGCTGTCCCACGTGTGCAGCCAATACGAAGGATCCCACAGGCATTGCATTCTAGAGTAAGACTCAAATTGGATCAGTTGGAAAAAGAAGGAATCATAGCTAAACTTGATAAGCCAACAGATTGGTTGAATCCGTTGGTTATCGTAGAGAAAAAAAACAAAGATTTGAGGTTATGTTTAGATCCTAAGTATTTGAATGATGCAATAGAGCGTGAATTATTTCTTATTCCAACTGTTGAGGAAATAGCGGGTAAGCTGGCGAATAAGTCATACTTTTCCGTGTTTGACATGAAAGATGGATACTTTCAGGTTAAGATCACTGAGAAAAGCTCGGAATATTGTAGTTTTGGAACACCTTTTGGGCGCTATAAGTTTTTGCGCCTGCCATTTGGTATTAAATCAGCACCAGAAGTGTTTCAGAAAAAGAATTATGAGCTGTTTGGAGATCTTGAAGGTGTAGGAATATACTTTGATGACATTATAATTACAGGATCAACGGAAGAGGAGCATGACGACAATTTGAAATTGGTTCTTGAACGGACAAAGAAATTCAAAATCAAATTCAATAAGCATAAGATCCAGTTCAAGTTGGGACAAGTTAAGTTTATGGGCCAGTTATTTTCAGAGAAGGGCACTGAGCCGTGTGAATCATATGTAAAAGCAATCACGGAAATGCCTGTACCTCAACAGAGGTCGGATGTTTTAAGATTATTGGGAATGGCAAAATATTTAGGCAAATTTGTACCCAATCTTTCGAAGGTAACAGCGCCACTGCGAAATTTAACTCGTCTAGATGTCGATTGGTCATGGTCAAAAGAACATAGTGAGTCTTTGAAGCAGCTAAAACATTTGTTGTCTCATGCACCTGTTCTCGCATTTTTTAATCCAACAGTTGCAATAGAAATTGAAACCGATGCATCCAAAGATGGCTTGGGGCCGTGCCTTTTACAGAATGGTCACCCAGTAGCATTTAGTTCACTGAGCTTGACAAAAAGTGAAATTAAGTATGCTCAAATTGAAAAGGAAATGTTAGCCATTGGCTTTGCGTGCAAAAAGTTTCATTATTTAATTTATGGTGTAAAAAATATTGTTGTAAATACTGATCATAAACCTCTTGTATCTATTTGTAAGAAAGACCTGTACAATGTAACAACTAGATTGCAACGTTTACGTCTAAGGTTACTTAAGTATGATATACTACATGTGCAATATAAGCCTGGAAAATATTTGTATATAGCGGATACGTTAT
This sequence comes from Cryptocephalus moraei, assembly GCA_946251905.1. Classification (NCBI taxonomy): domain Eukaryota; kingdom Metazoa; phylum Arthropoda; class Insecta; order Coleoptera; family Chrysomelidae; genus Cryptocephalus; species Cryptocephalus moraei. Next base: position 18,592,345 of record OX276466.1, read on the forward strand.
CAAGAGCATATTTAACCACTCCTGATCACGATGATCCAGATCTAGAGCTCGTAGTACATACCCTAGTAAACTATTTGCCTATGTCCATTGAGAGAAAATCAGAACTGAAACAAGGAACAATGAATGATCCTATTTTAAAAGAGGTCAAAAATTTTGTTAACCTTGGTTGGCCAGATAAAAATAAAATTCCATGTCACCTTCGACACTTTTTTAAATTGACAGATGAATTATTAGTATGTGATGATCTTTTGTTCTTTGGAAAGAAATTAGTAGTTCCTGAAAAGTTAAGACTGTTAATGTTAAAGAAACTCCATGAAGGTCATATTGGTATGGAGAAGATCAAATTAAGAGCAAGGCAGATATTTTATTGGCCCTTAATGAATCAAGACATTGAAAAGTTCATAAGACAATGTAAAATCTGTGAAAAATTTGCAAGAAAAAATATCAAAGAACCATTATTACCATACACAGTTAGAGATAGACCTTGGCAAAGAATTGGAACTGATATTTTTTCTTACGCCAATGACATTTTTCTTGTAGTGTTAGAGAGAGAAGCCCTAATTACCCACAGTCGAATGGCTTAGCGGAAAAGGGAGTTGGCATAGCAAAAAGTATAGTAAAAAAATCTCGTGAAGAAGGAAAAGATGTGTTTGAAGCATTACTTCAATATCGAAACACTCCTTTGAAGTACATCAATTACTCTCCATCGCAATTATTAATGAGCCGCTTGTGCAAAACAAAGCTTCCTACTTCGTCAGATCTCTTACATCCTATGTTGTGTGATAGTATTAAAAATAAATTGGAACATAGGTTGGCTCAAAATGAAAAGTATTTTAATAGAGGAACGAGATCCCTGTCAGAGATTCCCTCGGGACAAAGTGTAACAATGTTTAATCATGTCAAACGTTATTGGGAACCTGGGCAAATAATTAGCCAACATGTAAGTCCCAGATCATATAATGTTCAGTCAGAGAATGGGGAAGTAGTCAGAAGAAACAGAATTGATATAAGAGAATCTCTAAACAAATTCGCTATCAAACCTGATTGTGAATCGGATTTGATGCAATCTAGTAATAGTGCCCATGTAAGCCAAAGACCTGATACAAGTTTTGTGATGAAGTCTAATGCAACAAATATGAATCACAAGGCTGGTGGAGGGTCCTGTTCTGAACCAGTCTTGAATCAATGTAAAGTTACTCGTTCAGGTAGAACTGTTAAGCCTGTACAGAGATTAGATTTGTAAACTAAAAGGGGAAAGATGTAATATATTTGGTAGTTGGCACGACTGACCACATGACTGACGCTGACAGTTGACAGTCGCGTCCTTATGTCGGGAGTTGCTAGGCACTCTAGGCAGAGGCTGGTAATGGAAGACGCGGTTCTCTAATAAACTCTTTCTAAAGTATTAATTATTCGTTTAATTAATCGGCTGTTAGTCGTTGTATGCACACGACTAATACAACCTACTTCGCTGTAATCTAACAAAATTCCCAATTCAGCTTTTCTATCCCACTTTGATTCTCTTTTCTCATCAGGTATTTTCACAAAAACTTTACTTCCATACAAACGCAAATGATTGACTTTAGGTTTTCTATTAAAAAATATTTCATAAGGAAACAAATGTAAGAGAATCTGAAAATGAAATTTGTGGCTCAGCCGGGATGCGAACCCGGATCTCCCAATATCGCGTCAGGTGTTCTACCAATTGAACTACCGAGACACCTATCAATTTCATTTTCGATGTTCGTGTTACACGTTTTTGAGAGGATGATACGGAGGACGTATTGGTTGTACGCAACACACCGTACCCCTCTCACGTTAATAATGTGGTCTCTTACGTGTTCTCTGATATACAAATGAAACAGATGGAATATGTTCTCGAAATTAATTCAAAGTGATGGTGTATATGAAACAAATGTAAGAGAATCCGAAAATGAAATTTGTGGCTCAGCCGGGATACGAACCCGGATCTCCCAATATCGCGTCAGGTGTTCTACCAGTTGAACTACCGAGACACCTATCAATTTCATTTTCGATGTTCGTGTTAAACGTTTTTGAGAGGATGATATGGAGGACGTATTGGTTGTACAAAACACACCGTACCTCTCTCACGTTAATAATGTGGTCTCTTACGTGTTCTCTGATATACAAATGAAACAGATGGAATATGTTCTCGAAATTAATTCAAAGTGATGGTGTATATACGGTGTGTTGCGTACAACTAATACGTCCTCCGTATCATCCTCTCAAAAACGTTTAACACGAACATCGAAAATGAAATTGATAGGTGTCTCGGTAGTTCAATTGGTAGAACACCTGACGCGATATTGGGAGACCCGGGTTCGTATCCCGGCTGAGCCACAAATTTCATTTTCAGATTCTATTTCATTTGTTTCATATACACCATCACTTTGAATTAATTTCGAGAACATATTCCGTCTATTTCATAAGAAGTTTTCTTTTCGATTGTATTTGCTAGTGTACGATTTTTCAAATATGTAGCTGTGCATACTATTTCCGGCCAATACTTTTTATCTATGTTTGCTTCACTTAACAAGCATCTCGATATATTCATTATAGTTTGATTAAACCTCTCAGCAGTTCCATTTAATTCGTGTACATATGTTGGACAGTTATTAATAGTAATTCCTTTCTCTCTATTTTACTGTAATCGTCTATAAATGATACAAAATATTTTTCATCATTTAATCCTGTTGTTTGAAATGGTCCACAAACGTCTGTGTGTATTATTTCTAAAATTTCCTTTGCCCTATATCTGTTATTTTCAAAAGGTGTTTATGCATTTTATTCTCTATACAAATTTTACATTTCATAAGTTCAGATCCTAAATCACTTGGTATCCCCTATAATAACTAATCTTTACTTAACTGTTTTAAATAGTTAAAATTTACATGCCCCAGGAGACGATGCCACTTCTCTTTCTTACTCATGTCAACATTAGAAATATTAACTTTTACCTCATTAATTTTTAACTTACTTCTCATTCTATGTAAATTTCCATGTTTCCAAGCTAGAGCTGTAATCCTACCTGTATTATCAAATATTTTTGAAATTTTACCTTTTGAAATAATAGTGTGTTTATCTGTGACTCTTCCATAGCTGACTAAATTTGAATGCATATCTTAAACATAATAAACATTATTCATAATGACTTCATTTTCCCTTCCAAAAACATTAAAATAGCTCTTAACTGTACCTATCTTTGAAGCTTTTACCATACTATTATTCCCCAAACACACATTTACAGGTTTCTCTAAAATTTTACAACTTTCATAATAATTTTCATCATTGATTATGTGATCTGTACACCCACTGTCTAACAACCAATCTATTTCACTTACATCGGAACGCTGTACACGTCCTTTACTATTTACCGTGTTACATTCAATTGTCGTAATCCATGCGCTTGGCCCCTGTTCGCTATTTGCTTCTTCTTGTCCAGTATGGTATCCCGCTGATGCATTGCCTCGAAACATTCCGCGACCTCTTCCATATCCTCTTCTGTAGTTTCCTCTTCCGGTACTGCCTCGTCCACGTGTTGATTGGGTCCTCTTCCACTGCTCCTTTCCGGATTGTCCATCGTAGTAGCAATCCCTCTTTATATGGCCTGGTTTTCCACAATTATGACATATGATGTCCATTCTCTTCTTAGTAGACTCAGCAACAAATGCATTTGACTTTTTCTTTGGGTTTTCTTCTTTCTTTGACTTCATTTCTGACATCTGAATTTTACTTTTGATATGTTTCTACCTCACTATAGTCCTTCAGTCTTATCTTTTCAAGTCGATTTCTACACATAATTTGAAGAGCTGTCGACTGTTTCTGATACATTTCATCAAACTTTTTTATAATTCCATGTGCCGTCATTTCGTTCTGTACAAACTCCAATTGTCTGTCCGAAATGCCACTATACTGCCCTGCTAAGACAAGAAGTCGTATCTGAAAATACATAGTTTTGAGATATTAATCATTTTGTAAAATTTGATACGCCATCCATGTGATTTCATCGATAAATCCTTTTCTAGCATAGAAAACACATACACATACACATACACATACACATACACATACACATACACATACACATACACATACACATACACATACACATACACATACACATACACACACACACACACACACACACACACACACACACACACACACACACACACACACACACACACACACACACACACACACACACACACACACACACACACACACACACACACACACACACAATGAGAAAGTATTAAGTTAATTAAATTAGGTGAAATACAAGTTAATCAATACTCTATGGGAGAAGTAGTCATCTTTAAATGAAAAATAACTTTAAAGTCCAAAAATATGTTAATAAATTTAGAACGATGATGATCTCATTAAACACTTTTTGGAATTAGTTTAATGGTAAAGAATTACTTAATTATTCTATTAATGAGGAAACATAGTTCGATTCCTAACATGTTAATGAAGATAAGCCGCGTTTGAAATATAAGACGTTATAAATGATTTATTTAGAAATTCTGTCAAAAAATTACAGACTTTCATACAAACTTTCGATTGTTCACATTTCACCCCAATTTCCACCACCATCGGAGGTAGAGGGGAAAATTTCTTCAGAAATCATATTTGGTTAATATCCACTAAATCCGCTTAATCAGTCAACTGTAAATACAATTACTGATAAATATATAGGGAGCACATTGAATTTTTAGTGAAATATATTTTTTTGTTTGTGTATGTAGACCCTGATCAAAGATATAGGTACTTATGTGTTTTTAGATGTGCTGTGTAGATATTTTTAAATATCTAACGCTTTCCGTCATATAAGTCTAAATTACAAATATATACCTAATCCTTGCCATGAATGAGTAATTGGCGATTTAAGATGTAATCATAACAATTGAAATTTTAACAGGCGAAGCTATGAATTAATTAACCTCTAATTAATAAGAGAGAAACCCACTTTAACTTACATCAGATAAACTGTTCTGCTATTCAGGCAGTAATTTTTGTAAACACAAAATTTTCGAACACTGTCACCTGGTAATGAGCAGGTGATTTACTTTTTGACAAAATGAGTACAGTTGAGAATTATTTTATGTCTGGATCCTGATTTGATTTCCAAAATGTTTTCATTTTATTTTGAAAATTTCCTTTATCCCATTTTTCTTTTCTTCAGTAACCAGAATAGTTATATACGTATAACATATATTTACAGTGGTATAATTATATAGATTTGTTTAAATGTTCGCAAACTTGACATTTCCACCAGTTGTTTTTAATTCCTAACGTATTCGACAATGAACCCTACATTGCTTGGAAGAAAAGCACACATTCCGATTAAAGAATTGTTTCTCTTTATTAACCCGTCATTATTATTCTCTTCAGGAATCTGTTAACGAAGTACTGCGTCTCCACCCGATTAAACCGCACTGGATGTTCGCCCTAGACTCACTGGTCCGTTCCTGCGTCCAAGCCGTCATTCAGGTCCTCTCTCCAGAGCTGAGTGAAGACATAACAAATCACAGCTCGCCAAGTAGCGTCAACTCAACGAAGTCGAGTAAAACCAACGAGGTGTACAACGTGAGGGATCAGAACTTACTCAGGACAGAGAACGTCAGGCTGCTACAGGAGCTTGCCGAGTCTCAGAAACAGTACCACAATGTAGTGAGTAGATTTTCCATTGAGTCTCGGTTGTTAGTAAGCTTCAAGTTTTTAAAGATTAAATAATTGGGAGTATGCTTTTTATTATGTATTGTAGAATTACAAGTTGGCGTGGATGACATAAGATTTTTTTGGAACAGTTGCATTGCAGTTGAAATTAAACAATTGTTAATCATCCAATAAAAAAGCAAAATATTGTAACGTTTTTACTGTCTACTAAAACTAAACACTACGCGAATTGTCCGAATTAATTTATTTCTAACTCTAACACTTATAATTTATTTCACACACAGATGTTTATTTATTTAACTCGCGGTCTCTCGCCCGAATATTTACACTCCGATTCTTCAACTAACTCGCCTCGGGTCCGGCATTCCTTTTATACGGCTGGTATGGTCCTTCTCGAACTTTCACGATAGTTGCTGGAATTTTGCCGATTTTCGAGGAACCCGTTATCGCATCGAAGCGTCGAGAAGACTCTCGTCTGTTCGAACCGTCTTTTCCCGGGATCCGAATTCAGCGAACACAGGTAGCTCCAGGCCTGTTTATCTCGCGGCAAGCCGTTTCGTTACAATATTAAACCAAATGTCGATACTAGTAAACACCAAGTCTATCGATACATTCCTTTTGCACACTCTTATGCTCACAAAAAAGAAATATGTTAAATTGTAGTTAATTCGAGAGCATTGCCTTCCATAGCTGAAATGACTAGAAAGGTTGGTTTCCTGATTATCAGTCCGTGTTTCAATCATGCTCTTCATACCCAACATTTCTTCCACTACTATGGTACACCTAATAGAGGTATAGAGGTATACCTCTTCAGGAGCAGTATGGTAGTGGGCATAGCGATCTACTAGAATATATCTTATAAACTTATTCGGTTTGTTTAGTTGAAGATATTTTAAGGAAGAAGGTATAACATATTAAAATTTGGTGTAGAATTCAAAAATGTAATTATATACACCGTGTACCATTCAAATAATCGAGCTAAAGTCGAGTGACTTACTATAATGTAACTCTGACGTTACAACATTCAACACTGCAATATTTTCACCGAAATTGTGAATATAGCAGGTCAGTCCAAACACTAAAGTAAAGGGCAAACCAAGTGGCAATTTTCGTGTATGCCATTAGTTGTGCAATTAGTGTATGTCAGACCTATCTTCGGCCACCAAAATCTGATCATCTGCAAAGAGCAGCGTAAAAAGTTTGTCATCTCCCACTTTTATTATCATACTAGCATATTTCTTCTCTACTAGTATATAGCAAATAGTATATAGCATTTAAATAAAGTGGGTGCTATGCAACATCCTTGTCATAATTCTTTTGTTGCTCTTATTTCCAGTGATAAACTCCATCCTACCTTCACCGAGCTCGTCATATTGTCATATAATTTACGAACTGCTTGTATATAAATCTTACTAATGCCCTCATCTTTCAATACTTTCCATAGTTTTACTAGTGGGATACTGTCATAGGCTTTTTGTAAGTCTATAAACACTACATGTGTTTCCTGGTTATGTGCCAACCTCTTTTCGAGCACTTGTTTAAGGCAAAATAGGTATCGACACAGGATCTTCCCGCTCGAAATCCCGGTTGCTCTTCGACATTTACTACTTCCTTCTCCATCTTGTTCTTTATTATTTTCCCCTATACCCGCCCAAGTGAATTGGTAACACTCAAAGCTCTATAATTGGTACACTTCTATCAATCACATTTTTTATAAAGATTACTTATGCAGGCAGTTTTCCACTCCGGTGGTATATCTGCGCCTCTCAAAAACTTATTGAATTTGTAGGTGAGCATTTCAAATAGGGATTTGTGACCGTTTTTTACAAGCTCGATTCCTTTGGGCCCGGAGGCTCCACCATTCTTCATGTTCTGTATTACGACTTTCACTTCCTGCAGAGTAATTTCTTCCTCCTCATTATATGATAGAACTGACTCATTCATGGAATCTTGTTGAGTCACTGTTAATTCTGGTCGATGTTCAGTGAATAGTTCTTCATAGTACTTATTTTATTATTCTCCAAGCTTCCTGAGATCTCGTAGAACCAATATAATTGGTCGATATTGCCGTATTTGTTTTGCCAGAAATCATTTTTTGTTTTGTTAACCATATTTTTAGCTTTTTTATTTATTCTTAAATATTCGTTTCGGTCTTGGACATTTTTTGTAGATAAGCACTTAACATACTTCTGCTTCTTCCGGTCAATAATCTCTTTTAAGTTGTCATTCCACCATGGTATACTATTGTTTTTATTTTTTGTGTTCCCCTAATCTATTGCTTCCCTTGCTGCTGCGTGTATCGCCGATACAACTTTTCCATACGTTTGATCTGGCGATTCGCAATAAATGTTATTCAATTTTGCAGCCAACCGAAGTTTGTATAAAAACTTGGTTGAGTCTTCCCTTAAACATTAGATGTTATATTTTAGTTCGCTGTATGTCGGGAGTTGTTGTTCTTGCATAGGGTCTGTGAATTGATTAGATATTATAACGTTTCTGCACTACGCGAAAATCACTAAACTACACGAATTGTCTTACTTAATTTATTTCAACCACTTACAATAACACTTCTCTACTATTTAATTTTCATTATGTCACAAGTACCTAATTTATATGAACCACATTTATTTATGTTTGCTTATTGCCGATCAAGGTTTTTACGACTCCTGCCGACTGTTTTTGTCTGACTCTGCGGCCTGCTATTTATTTTGCCCAATGGAGATTCCAGAATCATCGACGAGGCTTTGATCCTTTCTCGAATATTCTGCGACTTCCGGGAAATCCATATCAGTTCGCCAAATTCCCATCGTTACGAAGGTCCCAGGAGCGACACTTTCCGGCGGGTACTTATCTTTGTAGCCAGCTGATTCTTTACAATATTAAATATGTGAATAGTAGCTTCGTTCCTAGTAAAAAGTGATCTGAACCACACCCTACGCCTCGCAGAACCCTAACGTCATATACTTTAACCTGAGAATTTTGTTTTAATATTGCATAATCTATGATTGACTTCAATTGCCGAGTTGGTTGGGTCCAAGTAAACTTATGGACTTCCTTATGTTTATAGAACATATTTAGAATTCAAGTTTTGAGCTTTACATAGTTCAATCAATCTCTCCCTGTTGTCGTTTATTCTTTCTTATGGTCTGGCAGTAGTGTTATTCATTCTTTTTCCAACACGAGCGTTTAAATCTTCCATTATAATTATTTCTTTTCTATTACTAATTTCATCTAGTAGTTAAGTCAAATGGTTAAAAAAATCATCCTTAACATTATCGTGTGAATCGTCTGTGGGACTATTAGCCCCTATGATTGCTACATTATATCCCTTACTACATTATATCCCTCATATATATAACGTTAAAATAGTAGTCATGGCCTACTAGTTAAATACCAGAATTTTTTAAAGAAAAACCAAAGTTTCCTCTTGTGGGGTAGCGGCCTAATATGGTAGGGTTATTTAAAGAGAGACACTCTTGTTACTTGGAAAGATTTCGGAATTCTTTTATTCCATCTTCAGTCCACTGCAAATTATTTACTACAATATGATTTTGAACAATTTCACAAAAATAAGTACTTACTGTAGGTGAGATATAATAATGAAACTGCAATCTCTTATAACTAGGAATTCTCACTATGTCTTAGTGGTGATGCATAAGGATTTCAAATTGTAATCGTTAAAATTGATTTCTATCGGGCAGCATGTTTCGGAGATGCAACGGAAAGAATTTTAACCTCACATCTGACATTTGACCTTTGACATTAGTTATATTACTTGATGTTCTAAGTTTGGTTTTTGGTGGTGAATTGTATAGGCCGGTGGTTCCCAACCGGTGGGTCGCGACCCACTAGTGGGTCCCGGAAGGGTTACAGGTGGGTCGCGACTCGATCCTAAAACGAAAACATCGAATAAACCATCAGAAAAGATAAGAGAAATCAAAACAAATCGAATTGTGGTTTGATTGTTTTCTTGATTTTTGGGATCTGGGGCAGACAACAGAACCACTACATCCCAGTTCCACCCCTCCTCGGCAACGCCGCTCCCCCTCCCGACTTCCTCCAGACTGTCGAAGGTCACGCCACTAACCTAGGGATGCGCACGATGTATTGATGTTTTAAAAACATCGATTTTTTTATTTCGATGTTCGATGTTTATATCGATGTTTATTTATTCGATATTATTAGATAACATCGATATTTTTGCGATGTTTTTCCTATGTATTCTTCTATTTTTAAAAACGATTTTATTTAACTTCAAAGGGTCTGGTTGGCTAAAATTTGGTACACTATTTCAATAAGTTATTATAATTAAATTAAAATTAAAAGTAAGTACAGATTTCGCGTTAAAACATAAGGTGGCCAATATCATCCTAAGATTAATTAGTTTATTAATTAGTAAATTATACATTTAATAGAACATCTGATTTATTTATTCTTTAATATGTAGAAAAATGCCAACCTGACTTAAAAATATTGTAATTTTTATTTCACATGATAAATATTCCGCCTTCAAAACAAACCCGGTTTCCCGACTATTACTATAAAGGCGGCCGCCTGTACCCTTTGACTTTGATTAGGCTGCCGACGCCGACAAAAGTTAGGAGAAAAGATGGAAAAAAGCAGAAAATACTTTTTTTCATATAGTAATTGAAGTGTATAATTATATTGTAATACGTAACAAATTGAGTAAAAATGATGTTTTATTTATTTAATGTCAACATCGATGTTTTCAAGATTTTGCGCATCCCTACACTAACCTCAACGTCCTCCTCAGCCTCAGTCACTCAGTCTTATTGTGGACATCGTGCAGTGAGTTACTGTTACATATTTGATGCAGCTAGTTGTACAACGTGTTGGTGTTTGGATTGAATTTTCGCTTTGTGGTTTAATAACGTTTTGAAGATGGACAAATGGTTGAAAACAGGATGTTTTGAGAAGCGGACAATTTCTAAAGTAACTATTGATGAAGCTGAGCCTGGCCCATCAAATATTAACCTAATAAATTCTGAAAAGGCTAAAGTACAGGTGAATGCAAAGAAACCAAAAATTTTCTTCAGGAAATATATTACCGATTATATAAAATATGGGTTTACATTTATAGGCACAGAGGAAGAACCATTACCTCAATGTGTAATTTACTTTGAAACATTGGTAAATCAAAGCATGAAGCCTTCTAAGCTAGAAAGACACATTTTAACTAAACGCCCAGAATGCGTTAATAAGCCTATAGCTTTTTTTCAAAATAAGAAAAGAGATTTGATATCGATTAGGACCAGTATGGAAAATGTCTCAACAGGACGTGAAAATAAAAAGGTTACTATGGTTTCGTACCAACTGTCACTGTTGATTGCCAAAAAAGGTGCACCTCATACAGCAGGTGAGAATATCATTTTGCCAGCTGCTAAGCTTATTTCTGCCTCTTTGTTTGACGAAAAAACAACCAAGAAAATAAGTGAAATACCACTATCAAACAACACGGTTAAGAGGAGAATAGAAGAAATGGCTGAAAATATAAAACAGCAACTTATTTCTGCTTTGAAACGAAGTGACTTTTACTCCTTACAATTGGATGAAAGCACTGATATAGCTGATAATGCCAATTTATTAGCTTTTGTAAGATTTCAGACCAGTGAATCAGTAGAAGAAGAAATGTTATTTTGCAGACCTTTACCTACCAGAACGACTGGGGCTGATATTTTCAACTGTTTGGATGGTTTTATGAAAGAAAACGAAATTGACTGGTCTAAGTGTGTCGGAGTAACAACCGATGGAGCCCGTGCCATCGGCAAATGCCGTGCCCTGGCATTTACTCAGGACTAGCCGCGAAAGTTAAGGCAGTTTCTCCATTAATTGAATGGGTTCACTGTAGTATTCACAGAGAGGCTTTAGCGGTGAAAGGAATGGAAAAAAACCTCAAAAACACACTTGACGATTCTGTTAAAATCGTAAATTTAATCAAGTCCCAACCTAAAAACTCAAGAGTCTTTGGTGTGTTGTGCGATGAAATGGGGAGTGAGCATAAACAACTACTCCTGCATTGTGAAGTCCGCTGGCTATCCAGAGGAAAAGTTCTGGCCAGGTTGTTTGAGCTTCGTGATGAGGTACGGTTATTCTTATCACAATTGCAAGCAGAAGGAAAGTTGAAAGCTCAAGTTTGTTCAGACAACTGCCTTAATGATGAGGTTTGGTTAATAAAGTTGGCTTACTTGGCGGATATTTTCAGTTCTCTCAATACTCTTAATTTGACCTTACAAGGAAAAGATGTCCACAAATTCTTTGTGCAAGACAAAAAGTTGATGCTACTATTAAAAAGATACAACGGTGGTCTCATAAAGTTCAGAAAAATATCTTTGATGCCTTCCCACTTCTGAACGATTTTTTGGACGAGAATGATCTTAAAGTAAATGAAGAAACTTCACAAATGATCTTTGATCATCTCGAAGCCTTGGCTTCTAACCTAAGACGCTACTTCCCACCCATAGTAGAAGAAAAGCAGTGGATCAAAAATCCATTCGATGAGGACAACTTAAAGAATCTTAACCTTATGACCTCCCAGGTAAGCTACTACTCTTTAAATTCTTACTTATAATATTAAGGTAACTAAACATGTGTTTTATTTCGTTTTATTTTGCAGGAAAATGAACTCATTGAACTGTCTTGTGATTCCACAATGAAGTCAGTCTATAAGGAGAAAGATTTAACAACATTTTAGATGGAAACGAGGACGGAATATCCAACAATATCCGTAACTGCCTTGAGGTTTCTGATGGTATTCACAACTACATATTTATGTGAACGTACTTTTTCAACTTTGGTTTTCCTAAAAAACAAATACAGAAATCAACTGAATGTTGAAAGTGACTTAAGATTAAAAACATCTTCATTCAATCCTGACATTGACGTGTTAGTTCAATCGAAACAATCCCAAAAATCTCATTAATACTTTGTGTACTTTTATAATCATTAGTCTTTGTGTACTTTTGTAATTGTAGTTTTTATCTTCATCTAAAACACTTGTTAGTGAGTATGAAACCACTTGTTGCATATATTACAAACAAATATCTATTGTTAAATAAATAACTGTTTTGCTACAAAGTGCTTATATTTTGTCAACCATTTTCAAATCAGAACACAAATTGTTTATCAATAACCAATCTGTATCTTCAAAAAAGCGCGTGTGTGCTTTTTTATAAGGATAATAAGGTTTTTTTACTCCACCGTGGACCGATGGACCTTGGAGGTATTCCAGAGATGATAGATGGGTCGTCAGCTGAAAAAGGTTGGGCACCACTGGTATAGGCAATAGTTTAAACATGTATTAATAGTTGCATTCATTTTTCGTTACATTTCCAATTCATAGATCTTATATATTCAAAAGGTTAAACCCTGTGTCATAAACTATTATTTAAGGTGGTATTTACTCTATTCCTAGAAATGTTCATTTTTTTATCTATTGTTAATAAATATGAATAAATTATACTTAAGTTATTTATGTCTGATCTTTTGTTCATACAATTATCGGTATGATTGATATGTACCATTTCTAAGAACGTACGTTTGAACATATTTTTTTCCATATCAAGAACCTTAACGTTGTCAAAATCAACTGAATGCCCCGTCTTCACAATATGCTCCGCTAACACACAAGATTTCTTATTCGTTTTAATGTCGCTTTTGTGTGAAGTTAACCGATATTTCAAATTTCTAGCTGTTTAGCGTATGTAAGTTGAACTGCAATCTTTACATGTAATACCATATACTAAGTGAGGTTTATTCAAATTGTCAGTTTTATCTTTGTTATTCGTAAAAACAGTGTTTAATGTTATGATTGATTTATTAGCTATTTTCAAACATACTTCCTGTTTTAGAATCATTGTTAGTTTAGGAGTAAGTTCTTTTATATATGGTAATGATCTAAACTTCATCATACTCTGATTGCTACCGTCGTTTCTATTATTCAGTGTGTTATGTTCTCCCTGATTAAGGACATGTATGGTTGAAAATAGTAATTTATTCCCCAGATTTACAGGATATGAGTTGTCTAATAATAATTCTCTAAGTTTATTTAAGTTTTGTTGCAATAATGTAGGATGACATATTTTTTTTAATTCTTTCACATAAGGCAATGACTAAGTTAATTTTCATCTTTTCTGAATGGTACGAGTGGTAGTTCATATACCTCCCCGAGCTCATAGGTTTTCTGTACCAATCCAACTTAATTTTATTATCCGTTGTTCTGATCACTTTAGTATTGATAGTGCATGTAGGATCCCCTCTTAGTCTCACATAGCTATTCGTTTCACTCAACAAACCAGTTGCTAGTCTTGATATTGATCTTTGAACATCGCATTACCTTTGTCTGATCTAGTTATTATGATATTCATTATGATTCCAACAAAAAGCGAATAAAATAGTATCAGAAATAATGAACAAGAAAGAAACAGAGAAAGAATTAAGTAAAACTATAACGATTTACAACACAATTGCACCAAAGTTTTATGCTTTACCGAAGATCCACAAACCAACACTGTCATTAAGGCCTATAATTTCTTCTATCGATTCACCAACAAGCAAATTAAGTGAATTCATAACTAACATTATGACAGGTACTTACAATGAGGATAATGACTATTATATTGCAGATTCATTCAAATTTTCTACTTTTATCAATGATTTTCAATTACCAAATAATTACATGTTAGTAAGTTTAGATGTAATATCTTTGTTTTCAAACATACCTCTAGATTTAGTACTAGAGAGTGTAACTAAACATTGGGAGTCAATAAAAAACCATTGCACATTACATATTAACTCATTTAAAAAAATTATTAAATTTATTTACGAACATACTTATTTCTCTTTTAACAATGAATTTTATAAACAAATTGTAGGTGCACCAATGGGTGGGAAGTCTTCCCCCATCTTTGCTCAGTATGTTATGGATGAACTAATTGAGTGTTGTGTAAAAAAAATTACCTTTCAATATCCCCTTTTTCAAGAAATATGTAGACGGCCTGATTTGTGCAATACCAGAAGGATCGGAGATATTTTTACTTGAAACTTTTAACAAGTACCATCCAAAGATCCAGTTCACATTTGAGAAGGAAACAGCACGTAGCTTACCTTTCAAGGATACTAATGTGATCAGAACAATGGATAATATAATTAAGTTGGATTGGTACAGAAAACCTATGAGCTCGGGGAGGTATATGAACTACCACTCGTACCATTCAGAAAAGATGAAAATTAACTTAGCCATTGCCTTACGTGAAAGAATTAAAAAAATATGTCATCCTTCATTATTGCAACAATTACGTCTGTCTGGCTATTGTAAACGTCACCGCCGTTAAGTATAAGCCGCCGAATTATTTATTATTTGTAAGTGTACGTAAATTGTGCAATGTACCGCCCCCCCCCCCCCGATCGATAGTTTTAAGCCGTCCGACCTATTCGTTATCTGTAGTTATTGGTCTATTGTGAAAACGTCCCCGACCGCTAGCTATTAAGCTGTACGTCCAATTACTCGTTACCTGTGATTCTTCGTTGTGAGCGTTCCGACCGCTAATTGTGAGTTATCTGTGGATGAACGTCTGCTAGATGTTAAACCGTCAGTTGTGAAAACGTCCGTTTTTCCAACCGCCCTGAATTAATTTTTCCATCGTCGCATTGAGTAAGAATTAATTCATGACTACCTTACACACTCTCTCGCTCTCTCTCATAACGTAAGTAGCTGTATTACCGAACATTAGACACTGCACGTTTTCCTATCGTCTCCGCATCTAGCTATTTCTCTTTCAATGTGAAATTGTTAGCATAATTTTCCGTTTTCGCATTTTCAGTATTACGAGGGGTTTTTCATATTTCAGGTTCTAATTATTTGCAAGAGTATTTTACTTTCCGTTCCCGCATTTTCACTTTGTCAAATAGTTTCGAATCGTCCCGATTGTATTTAGAATACATTTTATTTCTCTCCAACTGTGATAATTTAATATTTTCGTATTTGTGTGTTTCCTTTTCGAAATACATAAATAATTGTAAATAAACATTTTTTTTTGTACTCCTCCGATCTCGGAAACGCCAGCAGGTATTTGGCGTATACATTGTTGTCACTTTCAGTTCGAAATAAAATAATTTAGGGATTTTCCATTTTGAGTGTGTGTTTCATTTCTACGGACAACCCTGGCATTCTCCTGAGTAAGTAAACTACCCAGGCATATTCCCGAGTGAGAAAACCTTCAAATCTGGCGCCCGAGCAAAACCGACCCTAAAACCCTTAACCGAACTCCCGAAACCCGTCTCAGCGCCAAATCACTCAAGTAACTGCGAACAAGCACGTTACAACATCGTATTATAATCCACATGCGACAAGATCTGAATAACTCCTTTAGGAGCCGTATTTATAGTTCTAAACTTAAGATTGACTTGAGTAAGAACGTCTCAAGCATAAGCTTTTGCTTATAATTTATTTTCTTTTATAGTCATCTGTTCGGCAAAACTCGGTTGAGACTGTCACAAGTGGTATGTTTCCATAGTTTATCTCAACCCCTGTCAAATTTTGAAACATATTTGTCATTGCGCTCATAGCGGCCATTCATTAAACGAATCATCATAAAAACGGCTAACTATACCGAAACAGAAAAAGTATTCTGGATTGGTATATGAGTTCTATCAATTACTTCTGCAACACAAGGAAACCTGTAAATTTGGTTAAAACTAGCAAACAAATTTCGTTGTCCCTCTTCATTAAAAGGAAATTTGACGTAATTTGCCGTATTTTCAGCCAATAACACTGATACCCTTTTTACTATCTGTGATACTGTTGCTTGGCTGACACCTTTTAAATCACCATCAACCATCTGTAATTAATACAACTATAATTGTAACTACAATCGTAACGTTATCAGTGGTACCAGTGGAGAAATTGGATGTCCGCGGTTATTAATTTTTTGAAAACCCTCAATTACCAAAGGAAGTATAATATCAATTACAGTTTGTTTGCTAAAAAATATCGCATTTCAAATTCTCTACCTCCAAAGTACTCTAAAGAGTTATACTGCTATTGCTTATGTAACGTTTAGGTAAACGTCTTCTTTGATTTTATTCAATATCTTCTTTAACATTTACTAAATGCTCAAAAAACCTTCCATTACGTTCCAGGAGGTCTGGTTTACAAATTAAACTTTGTAAAATTTCTCTTGGATAGGAGTAAAATTTTCATGTCAATGTCATTCACTTATATAAGTAAGACTCAAGTTCGGGTTCGAGGTGACTCAAACTTATCCCAGGCTTGAGTTGAACTTGACATTGAAGTTCGTTTTATAAAATAAAGTTTGAGAACTTGAGTCAGACTCAACTTGGGACAAACTCAAGTGGCGACTATAAATACGGCCCTAGGATGTCTTATCTCATAATTTAAAATGCTCCTACCTTCTGGTATCTTCACCATCACAACCCAGGAACTGAACAATTCTTCGGCATCTTGTATATTTTCACAAAATATAGTTTATAGTTGCACAAATTTCAGATCATTCAGATATTCGCTCATACGAGAAAAGAAATCTGACATCTGAAGCTGAGCTGACGCGAATCTGTCATGCCTGCCACGGCTACCCTGATTGTGTATTGTGTACACGGATTAAATATAAAGTCACTAGATATATAAAGTAACGCAAACTCCGCCATTTATGGGCAAAAATTTGGCGCCAAATTTGAATTGCTAATGTTAAATAAAAATCAATTTTTTACGGTTACGGTAGTATTGTTAAAAAAAGCACAACTGTATCAACATACGTTAATAATTGAAATGCAGATAGTAAGGCAATTAATTAAAACAGGCAAGCATTGTTTTCCTTATTTATTGTTATTTTACTAAGGCACGCATTGCAACGCTGCGGCTACTTTTTAAATTTAACCTTTATGTCCCCTTTGTCCCAATCGGCCCAAACAAAATACAATCTACTTCGTATAAATACAGAAATAATTATATTATCTAATATGTTATGACAATTTGGTATGTCAGGTGTAGAGTCCATTTACTTTAAGAAGAACCGTGGACTCGAGTTTTGCAAAGCGACATATTCCGTCGGCTATGTTCTGTTTCCATAGTTTCATGTAATTCGTGTATAATTGATTACTACTGAGACATCTATTGTCCAGATGGCGATCGCGCGACTTCGTGACGGAGGGTCGGCTGCATTTAGCACCAGCGGATTAGCGAGGTAAAGGGATTAAACGATAAGAAGGGACCGGCGGCCACCAGTTCGTTTACCTGGTTGTATGAAACTTTTAAAGAATTAGTTTACTGTAATAATGTACAAATATTTAATTATGATTTACATGAAAATATTTTTACTGAAATCGTCGTGTTTTCCCCTACATTTTGATATCAAACTCGAAGTATTTCAAAAGCAATAGATTTTAGTATAAATTATATAATCAACGAGGAGATTCCAACTCATTATTAATCCAGGCGCTGGCTGGTGAAATGTACATATCGGTATTATACAAGTAACTTAAAAACCGAATTAGATGCGTCGAATTATTACCAGTAACAATATAATTTTTACCAAATTTAAACTGCTGGTGTTATTTGTTCAATTGTTCATTTGAAAAAAAAACTGCACAATACGTAAATGTGCCATCGGCATATATTTTAGGCGAATTACACGTCGCTCTAAGATTTGGCAGACATCCGAATACAGCAATTTTTGATTGAGCATCAATTCAAATTCAATTCAGATTTTTTGATTGAAGAAAATTTTCGTCTCTTACAGTGTTAAATTCTGTGTTGGCCAAAACTTCTATCGTTTCATCTATGTTTTCAGGCTGGCGAGGGTATATTCTAATATTCTAGGTAAAATAAATTATTGTGAACAAATAACACCAGCAGTTTAAATTTGGTAAAAATTATATTGTTACTGGTAATAATTCGACGCATCTAATTCGGTTTTTAAGTTACTTGTATAATACCGATATGTATACTTTGTCCAATCCGAACTGGAACGGTAACAAAAACACTTAATGGCTTTTTAAGTGGTGCCGCTTGGTCGTCCATGGGCGTATCATTACGGATAATAACTCTAACAATGAATTCACTTTCAAATAGTATAAATAAATGGCACACACATACACACACACCACTGCTTCTCGAGTATAAATGCCGAAGAAGAAGAACACGTGCTCCATAGAAGACGAAGAAGACACAAACGAAATGCCGCTGTGGTAAAAAAATTTTTACGACCCAATGGACCCTTTAATTCTTTGTCTGTAGATAACCATACAGTCACACATACGATTTCACTTGGGCGACTGCACGAATACGTACACCTGCATTTTAAAATATACCAGTGCGTTTCTGAATAAGCAAAGAAATAAGTCCCATGTGTTTTGTATAGAGATAACGGGCTCTTTTCGAATGTCCTCGGTAAATTCAGATTTTGTAGTGTGTTTCAATTGCTACTGGTTAAAGTATACATTTCACCAGCCAGCGCCTGGATTAATAATGAGTTGGAATCTCCTCGTTTATTATATAATTTATGCTAAAATTTATTGCTTTTGAAATGCTTCGAGTTTGATATCAAAATGTAGGGGGAAACACGACGATTTCAGTAAAAATATTTTCATGCAAATCATAATTAAATAGTTGTACATTATTACAGTAAACTAATCCTTTAAAATTCTCATACAAGCAGGTAAAGGCACCTCTTATCGTTTATTCCTTTACCTCTATAATCCGCTGGTGCTAAATGCACACGCCCGTGACGGAAATGCGGCCTGCATGAAACTCAAGGCCACGGTTCTTCTTAAAGTAAAGTAAACGAGACAATTGACAGGTCGTGGATTTGACATTTGGCGGTCATGTTTGGGCAAAAGTAGCGCTTTCTCTCTCGCACACATTGGCCTTATGATTTGCGGTACTTTATCTATCCAGTGACTTTAGATTAAATATCGGACGAGGTGCCACCTCTTGACATAAAATTCTAACTTTCGCATTTTCGTTGGGGTCATTTACGCCAGATGGCGCACTAAAATGCCCGACCATAAAGTCACTAGATATCTAATGACTACCCGACTTCTTACGGGAGCATGGGTGCTGGCCATACGTCCCAGCCTCCAACCTGGAGGACCAGAATTTTCTGTCGGGGGTTTATTCCCTTAGTCGATTTGTTCCAGTTTTGAGGCGCTGGAAACTCGCCTTTCACCTTTCTGTTTGCTACACGACGCACATCTACTGTACGCTATGTATTGCCCAAGGGTCCCGCGACTCATGTCTTCGTGTAGACCGCGAGCCAGCAACAGATTTCCATGACCAATTTCCTCCCGGACGATAACTTGTAAAATGCTTCAGAGACTTGTGTAATCAATCTCCGTGTAATTCGGTGCAGTTAGCTAGCTAGCTGCTAGCTGCAGTTCGGTGGGTGGGTTCAGTAGGGGTAGCCTCCCAAACACGTAAAAATATTTTTTTTTAGTCATTTCCTCCCGGCTGAAAATTTCTCAGATTATAGTTAACCCAATATCATAAAGAAAAAACAAGTCAGCTGACTATACAGTGGTGGATAATACGTCAGCTGACGTATAATACGACCAAATACCTATTCATGGCAACAATATTAAAGTGCTGATGGAATATGTTCTCGAAATTAATTCAAAGTGATGGTGTATATGAAACAATTAATATTTTAATATTAAAGTGCCTTTTCGGGAGGTTTTGGAAAAAAATGTTTTGAATAAAAGTTGTAGCCTTTAGTTAGGTCAGTTCAAGTCTAAAATGAAGTAAGAATTGGTAAAGCCGTTTTGGGGAAAATTGAGAAACACTGAAAATTCACTATATTAAAAGGCTCTTCTCAGAAGATCAGTCGAGATAATAATAACGGCATTCAATAAGAATTGAATAGTAAAGTAAACGTTCAAAGTTTAAAAAGAAATATTTGACCAGTTTTTGAGGTAATCCAAAAAAAAAAAAAACTAAAAATGACAGGAGTAAAGTGGATCTGAAAATTCACAACGATTTTTCAGAAACTATAAATAGTGGAAAGTTACAATTATATATTTAGGCTGGGTACCCTCACGACCACATAAATTTTAACATAATCCGTTAAGGGCAAAAGGCACTAGGCACTATAGTAAAGACTGACCTAACCTGGAGGACCAGAATTTTTTTTCGGGGCTTATTCCCTTTGTTCCCAATTTGTTCCAGTTTTAAGGCGCCAGAAACTCACCTTTCACCCTCTCTCGTCTGTTACATAACGCACAATAAACATTATGCAGGTTGCATAAAGTCAGGTTTTTAATAATTACACCTTACTTTAATCCGCAGCTGAGGCAGCTGATTGATGGCCACCAGCAACAGACGGACATACTGAGGAATATCTGTTGCTGCCAGAAACGTCATCAGGAGACTGTGAATGAAGACGAGCGGCTCCGGAATTGGCTGGAGGGTCTGGAGATCAACGAGGACGCTAAAAGGATCATTTTAGCCGAAGGGTACACACTCGACGAGGTAATTAATTATTCATTAACAATTTATCTCTTAATGTCAATAAAACAGTATGCATTACATTAGGAAACTACATTGACAGCATTCCTGTAACTTTTGAAATAAAAATAGATAATTGTATACTAAATAGAATAAGTCACATTAAGTACATACTTGGGAATATAAATCGATTAGCATTTACGGTGGGATTATAAATTAATTAACAAAACAAAGAAGTTAAAATACACGATATTTGTACTGGCTAAGCTTAGTAGAATACTCTCAAATAGGAATTTGCTTACAGTTATATGAGGCATCTATGATAGTGCAGCTACGTATGCCATAATTGCGTTGGGTGCAGCTGTAAAAACAAATCTGAAAAAACTGCTTATGATGCATAAAAAACTGACAAAATTCTAATTGAAAGTAATATAACAAAAATGCCACCTAACATAACCAAAAAGTATGTATTAGAGTGTATTAATAAGCATTACCTATTAAATAACTTCAAAACTGTTTGGTATCGACCATTTAATGATTGAATAAAGAATAAATGAAAAATACAACTTGTAGAAGAACTTAAAGAAAAACGTGGCTTGCAGTGGCTTGGTAGGTTATATCATATGTCCTATGTCGTCAGTCATTCACTGCTACCAACTCACGCAGAGTACTAATACCAACATAATTAGAATTTCAAATACTATTTCTAACATTACCGACAATTACAAAGCAAAGATGAGGAGAATGTAAGGTATACCAAATTTAACAGCATTTCACTTCCGAAAGTACAGCTTGTTCAAAATGTGATGAGGTATAATTCCAAGAAAACGCGTAGCTACCTTGTCGGTATCGAGGACTTTCGACAAACGACGGAGTAGCGTTAGAAAGTCATTGACGTTCGTAGCACTTACCATATTAGCTTTTGCGTGCATTCGACATTGACAATAATGTGGAAATTTTTAAGGCACGCCTCTGTCGCGGTATATTGTTACAGTAGTTCCGATAAGAAGGTGTTTAGTAGTTTCTCGGAATTCTAACTCATCAGATATCGAACGGGCTGTACATAAGTAGATAAGGCAAGTGGTTGTAATTCACATTATTATACCAGCTATATATTATTTTAATAAATTGCAGGATATATATAAGTGTATAGAGAATAAGAATTATAAGAGAAAAATGAAGGAAGTCTTTGGATGGACAGATGTTTTTTATAAATAAAATGAAATTTATTTTGAATGATACAAAGTAAAAAACTTCGTTCTTAGGTTAGTTTTAGGTTTAACTAGTTTCATAAGTTATTGGGTTATTACTATATTGTATCCAGCCTGCGTACAGATGGTGATCCATCCCTTCAGCGGAACTGTAGTATTATGTTAGTCCAGTAAATAGAGGCCGGAAAACCGCCGAACCTTGACATCACATAGATCCCGGACTCTTTTTTTAAACTTGTAGATATACATAGGTACATTAATTTCTGAAAAAATGTCCACCGGGAAATGTGCGGAAGGGGCTGGAAAATGTCTTCATGGTGTCAAAATCCATTTTTCCCGAATATTTTCCCCGATATTGGCCAAAATATGACACTGAGGCAATTTGTGTTTGAACGCCAAAGAAGAGCAGTTTATTACCTACAAAAATGATCCTTACCATTTTTGTCAAAAGTTTAACCGTTTCCGGGATAACCGGGCCTAAGCGTAGCCTGGATTTCAAGCTGATGCGCCGCGTCTCGGAAAGCACGCTCCGTGAATGTGGGCATGAGCGGGCGGACAAATTGTCCCATAACTTGGGTAAAAATGAATCTTTTTTCATGATTCAAAGTTCGTATGAAAGGAGGGACCTGTAGCTATTATACGGTTGGTTTGTTCCAACAAGTACCAGAATTAGGTATTTTCACATTTTTTGAAAACTGGCTAAATGAGAGATTATTATGCCTATAAATCTTAGGTTAATATCCCTAGTAATAAATTCGGATAGAAACAGATAGAAAATATTTCTATCCGTTTCTATCGTCGTTTGGTAATGCGTTTTGCGGATAGAAACGGATACATATTTTATCGTTCCCTATCCGATTTTTTGGATAGGAACTCAATACGGTTCTATGTAGTTTTTAACCTCACACGCTTATTGCTTTTTTATCGCGTATTTTAACAAGGTTTTCTATCGTTTCCTATCAGAGTTCTCAGATAAAATCTCAATGCGGTTCTATCCAGTTTTTAACCAAAGGTACTTATCGTATTTTACTAGGTATTTCAACAGGCTTTTCTATTGTTTGTTATCAGCTTTTTCGCATCAGAACCCATTGCAACTACTTATTATAATTTATTTATTTTAAGTAATAAAAATAATTTTATTTATTATAAATTTAAATTTAATAAAGATTTCGTTAAGTATATGTATATAAGTATAAAATATAGCTACAAAGAATTTTAAAAAAATTACAATTAAATTACATTAGTAGTATTTTATATTATTCCATAGACGAATCGCTGGCACTGAGTAGTTCATTTTCCACAACGGTTTCTTCTCGCATAGGGTCATCTTGCAATGGAGGGGGGGGGGGATTACTGCTTCTGAAATAGAATGAAAATTCATTAAAAACATATTGGGCTGTGTTCATAGGACTTCTTTCTCATTTTATTCAAAAAAGAAATCAAGAATGGCGTTAGTGAATTGCACAATAGACGTCAATTTGAACAAGAAACAAAGACGAAAAATCATATTAGTAATCGAGAAATTACTGGGCTCGATGTGTTTCTGAATTAAGTCGATACAAAAAGTTTCTCATCTTGTCGGCAGTGAAAACATACTGCATTATTTTTTTAACAAATACATATTTGTTGGTCTTTGCGAAATTGTGAAAACACTAAGCAGTGTAGAGAAAACAATGACAAAACACTTTTTTTATAAAGTTAACTATCAATAATTCTTTTCTATTGTATATACATACTATAACATTTTTAAATAATTTGTAGAATACTATAATAAAATAAAATATGATGAAGTTATTTCTATAATTGTTTATACGACAAAAAGTACTAAAGCCACGTTCTTTTTAATTGACAATTATTTATAAATCATTCTGAAATAGTATAATATACAGAATTTCTTGAATGATGGTATTTATGGGTAATTAATTATAATTTACTTTTGATATAATATGGCATAAACTTCCTATGTGTGGGAATTCCTGTAGCTATTATAAAAATTGGAACAACTCCGAAATTTTTACACTAATTTGTATAACTAAAAGGTAGCTTAATTAAAGCCTACCTAATTAAATCAATTCACAATTGTTTTTCAGTAATTCAGTTAAAGTCAATATACTTTATGTAGGTATGTACTTACCATTGATTGCAATTACCAGTGCCTCCTGGTATTCTCCAGATTCGTCAACTAACACTTTATATTTTTTAAGTAACAGGTTGGATCAAATTTTTTTATTTTTGATACTTCCACGAACCTAAACTCGCGGCTTTGAATCAATTTTATGTGCGCGTACATTGTAATGGTAACGCAAACAAAAATCAAAAACACGAGAAAACATAATCGAACTTGTCGAAGTTTATTTCACTATGAACTGCAATGAACAGACTGTGAATAATGGTTTCTCTAGACCAGTCCTGTTGTTTCGGTTCCTAGAGAGATGGAGAAAAATGAAAGATGAGGGAAACGCACATCTGGGCCGAAGGCTGAAAAGGTCAGCGCGGCGGTTTATGGTGGGTTTGGATGGCGACCGTGCCTCAACCCCCTGAATTTTTCTTTGTCGATTTTGTTAAAAACGCGTTTATAAAGTGGCCACATGTGCGCTGCAGATTTGGTTTACCGTTTAGTTGATCGACAGATAAAAAAAAACACAAAATGGGCGATGTACAAATGGCAAAATGTACATTATATACCCACATAAAAGTTTATTTCAAAAATACCTCTACCGCGTCTACCTTACACATCTTTAGTTATTTATATTTACTATTTTGTGTTTATGAAAGGACGCTTGGTACATTCATTGGCGTTTTTGTAATAAATTCGCTATATGAAATTCTGCACTATACATACCTACATTTACCTTAATTTATTGAATAACTTGAAAACGTTATTTAAAACGAATTTTGTTATCTAAAATCTCGAATAGGAAACGATAGGTACCGATAGATTCGATGGGTTAAGAAACGTACTGAGACGCCTTGAGTTCCTATCCGAAAAATCGAATCCGAAAAGATCAGCTAGGATATCCGTCCGATATTTCAAATTAACTCAAATTGTCAAAATGTCGGATAAAATATGATTGAAAACGATAAGAATGTTATCCGCATTGAGCAATAGAAAGCGTAAATGATAGTAACTGATAGGATCGGATAGGAAACGTGGTAACCGGAAAAAAAGCCGCCGGAAGAAAAGCAGCCGGAAAAAAAGCCGCGGAAAAAAAGCCGCCCGGAAGAAAAGCCGCCGGAAAAAACGAAAAACGGAAAATGATATCTATAATACCTGTCAATAAATAAATATACAGGGTGGTCGTGATATAACCTTACAAAAAAATTCTGGGTCATTAGGAGGATCCAACAATTCAGAAAAACCCATATTTAGTAGGTCTAAATGATGAAGAAAAATTAACCCCTATCCACACTCATTTGACGCCACTGACCACAAAAATAAATACATACATATTTAACCAAGATTTAATTGTTAGTTACCTATATAGTTACAATAAATTGACAATTTGCTTTCAAATTTGATAGACGTTTTCTTTTGCCAGTGATTTACTTGTCAGTTTGCATATGCCAGTTATCATTTATATGTAGTCGCCTTTCTTGTTTTCAATGTATTTTTTCTCTTATAATTATTTTTGTACAAGAAGTCTATAAAACCAGTCTTTTTCAAGACTTCACTTGCGTTTGTGTTTGCAGTTTGTAAGTAAATAGCAAATTTCATGGGTCAAAACACTAACGGATAATCATGATTGTGATTTTAGGTTAGAATCTGCGGATAATCACAATATTCAACAAAGAACAACGATCTCAACTTTAAACGGCAAAGGCAACGTCAAGTTTATAAATCGGCTTTAATAAATAACAAAACAAAACCAGTGTTTTTTTCGCATATTCTTGATTTGTAAATTTCATTTCTACCGCAAATTCAAAATTATTGAATTTGACAAATGTCATTCACTTTATTAGTTGATACAGGTACCGGTTATCGTTACTAGACAACCAAAATCACATTTTTCATCCTGATTAACTCATTGACGTACCGCAAATTTTGTACAAATTTTCAATTATTTTTATCTCGAAAACGAAAAGACTTTTAACAAATGTAAGAGATATTGAAAAAGGACTTTGTAGCTCAGCCGGGATTTGAACCCGGGTCTCCCAATTTCGCGTCAGGTGTTCTGGCCAACTAAACTACCGAGCCACGTACCAATTCATTCTCGATGTTCATGTTAAACGATATCTGAGCTACAGTCCTTTTTCAATATCTCATATTTATTACATTATTATATTCCATATAGATAAGTTAGCTTCAGTTTTTAGATTTTAGTTTAACGGTTAGTTTTTTTGAGTTTACAGAAAGTAAAGTTACACATTTCGGCGGCTTTTATTCCGGCGGCGTATTTTCCGGGCGGCTTTTTTTCCGGCGGCTTTTTTTCCTAGATTCAGGAAACGTATTAGCACAGGTATTAGGTGTACAAGTAGGAGCGATAGGATCGGTTAGGAACGGATTGAAAGCGATTGAAATTCTATCAGTTTTAATCAGGTTCTATTACACTTTTTTTGCAGGGATTATAAAAAAAAATTATTAAAAACATTCAAGCAAAAAAAGTCATTTGAAATTCAAACGCTAGGAATTGGCGCCAAAACGCCGTCTGACGTCACACTGCATATAAACAGTGTAGTGAAAACACTATTTTACGACACGAATTATACAAATTACTGGATTTGGTCGTAATTTAACTCCTACACTCCAGCGGAAACAACAATGAAGTCCAAAATACTCGAAAAATCTATTTGTGGACTGCAGAATGGACCCGTGTTTATATGCGGAGTGACGTCACGATGAGCGGTCGTTTCGCTGGTCATCGCACATTTAGTGCTTTTTTATACCTGAAATACTTGGTGCTGGGCCTACTACACGATTTTTTATGATTATAAAATTTGTCTGAGAACTTGAGAACTGATTCTGGAACTAATACTTTGTTGGCACATGCTCATTAAAAAATCCATTACTAGAATCGGAACGGTTCACAAAGTGCTTCTTGGAACAACCTTGTATTACTTTTTACTTTTTTTTATTTTTCTGGAATATTGAAAAATCTGGCCAAACTTGGTTTTTATTCGATACTTGACCCTCCTTATCAATCCATTCATATTTTTTTAATCAAGAGTAGTTTCACTGAATCCTTTTGGATAATGGGGCAGGTGGTGAATGTATTCCGAAGGAATCAATAAATAATTTTTGTGTATATTTATAAACAACGTTTTTCTTGGGCCGTTTTTTTTTGGATTTCCGGAATTTTGGAAAATGCTCGAGTCGGTCGAGAATTGATAAATAATGACAGACCATGTCGGTGTTCAATGCACATCATTGGAAAGCTGAAAATGCCCGCTTCTAGATCCTTTTCTATTTTTTCCAAGTTTTTTAGTTTTCCGGAAAATCGAGAAAATTCTCACCCCAATGAAAAATACGGTTTTTTTAAATCATTGTTTTCTTCTCAGGGTTGAATTCTTGGAGATTAAGGATTGTACTAAATCAAAGATCAGACTCCCAGCTTTTCATCAATATATACTGGCTAGCAAAAAATTGAGGTCATCTTAAAATTTTCATGTTCTTTGAAATTTTACGTTTTCAGATCGTATTCGCAAACTGTACATCATTGCATGTGCTTTTGTAAGCTGAATGTGATACTCTATACTAAACAGAAATGCATTTTTTCTTGGATTTCATAATTTATTCTGAAAAAGCAACAAATTAACATTTTGGGCGAAATTCAACGTTTTGTTGTTAGGGAAAATATGGAACGAACAAAATGAAAAAAATTGACACTAATAACGTGTTTGCACCTCTTACATTGATGACTGCTTGAAGTCGGCGCGGCATACTTTGAATTAAGTTGCGGATCACATTCTGGTCGATGTTATCCCATTCCTGCAACAGCAATCTTCTCAGCTCCTGGGTAGTTCTGGGTGCTGGTGTATGTCTGCGGATCCGTCTCCCAACTCGTCCCATACATGTTCTATGGGATTCATGTCTGGGCTGCGGGCTGGCTTCTAGCACCTCCGTAAGGTACCTGTGAGAGGTTAGGGAGCCATTTTCTGTGAAGACCAACTCTGTGCGAGCTTGTGCAGTGATTCCCGCCCAAACCATAACTGACCCACCGCCAAATGGAAGGCGTCGACGTCCATCTGACCCAGTGAGGCAAAAACGCGACTCATCTGAGAACAATACCCAGCTCCAGTCATCATCATTCCAACAAACGTGATCTCTGGCAAATGTCAATCTTGCAGTCCGATGCTGGCGTTGCAACGGGGGACCTGTAGCCATTCTTCTGCATGACAGTCCAGCAGCATGAAGTCTTCTTCTAACGGTCCATTCACTAACGTTGACATTTCTCACTTCTTCCAACTGATTTTTCAGTGAAACGGCAGTAGCTGTCCTATTCCGCAAACTTGTGGACACCAAAAAACGATCATCCCCTTGAGTGGCAACTCTTCTAACTCTTCGCCCAGACCCTGGTCTTCTAGTGATCAGGCCAGTCTCCAGAAAGCGCTGGTACATCCTTTGCACACCACAAAGACTAGCACCAACAATTCTTGCAGTTTCACGTTGCCCCCGACCATCTTCTAACAGCGCAACAATTCTTGCCACAACAATCGGATCTAAAGGCATTATGGGCCTGTTAAATCATTACACTTTGCAATTGTTAGGTTTTACACAAAGAATCAACAGTAAACTGGAAAATAGGCAAGGGAAATGTGAATGTTCAATTATAGTCTAAGAGCCGGCGACACTCGACCCTACGTCATCAGGAATTGAAATGAGACATACATAATCGTGTAGTATGCGTACAAACGAATACAAAACCGCAAGGTCTGCCAGAGAAATCCTGTGCAAAAGTTATTTAACTAATTTTTGAAAATTCGCAAAAATAGAAAAATTAAAGTGATGTGGAATTGAATAAACAATTACATAGGCTTGTAGGGTTCGACGAGCCCTTTAAGAAAATATAGATCTGCCTATGGTTATCCCGTGCTCTACCCCGGTCTGCCGGGTGCAAAGGGGTGGTTTACAACAGTTGCCCCTACGTCATGCGGAATTGCAACAATTTATTTTCTAAAATAAAGCTCTGAATGTCCGTAACAAAATGCAACTGGTCTGCCTGGGAAATACCTGTGCTTTTATAAAGTCTGCCAGGTTCGAAAATTCCACTTTTGGCACGCTATCGAGATCGAAAAATCGAACATTTCCCAATTGCGACTTCTTGCAAACTGCAGTCTAGATGAAAATGATGAAGACGTTTATGGACGTACCATTTACATTGTTTTTTAACGTTTTTTAAACAATTTTGCAAGAAATTTCTTTAATTTTGCAACTTTTAACGTATTTTTTCGTACGTTCATCAAAATAAATAAAATCGCATATAAAATATAATGTTTACCTTAGATGTTTTGCATAATGATTTGAAAGTACGTTTAATGTAATGTACCGTATTTACAATAATTATTATCGAAGAGCGACTGGAAATTTGATTTGTTGCTATTTTCAAAAAATGATAAATAATAACTGAGCACAATAAAAATTATACAAAAAAAGAATTTATTTGACAATATTATAATGATATTAAAAATAGCACAAATTAAAACACTAATTCTTGTACATAATAACGACACTAAAAAAAATATAAAAATTTCAAAGTTCAAAAATCAATATTGACATCAACCTACCACCCAGCTAACTACGCTTAATTCTTAATTTACTGTTCACCAAATAGAAACGCAAAAAGTAGGGAACAAAACAAATAAATTCGCCCCTGTCATATAAGTGCGGATGCGTAGTACGGCTCCCGCACCGTAGCGTGTAAGTTTAAAAACATGTTAAAATATAAAGGTTTGGTATTGAATTCATCTCTAGACAACACTATCGAAACTGAAAAGACCACACCTGGCTCTTCCCCCACTTTTTCCTGTTTATCGTACATTCAGAAGCATGTTATAGGCAAGTAGTGTATTACAAAAATACTCTACCCCATCGTTAAAATCATTATGCAAAACATCAAATGTAAACATTTATTTGGATGAACGTACGGAAAAGTACTGTAATGCAAAAAGAAAACAACTCGAGACGTGTTTACTCGTATCGGACCTGGGCGGCTACCTCAAAAGAATTACCGCGACGCTTAATTGAATTCTATAAAAAAAAGACAGCTCCATGAATACTCCTGGATTATTATTTAAGGAAAGTGATTTATGACCATCTGGACATTTTCTACGTAAACATATTTGAGAAAGGAATGACCTGGAATCATCGAGTAAATTCGGGAAACCATTATGGGGGGCTATAAAAGTGGACGCGGCGAACGAGAGATTATTATTTTTAGACGGAAGCCGCGAGAGTAAACAAGCGAAATAGCGAAAGCGAGAGCGATTGAAGTGAAATAAATTAACGATTAAGAGTGTGATATAAATTAATTAGTTAAGTGTGTTATATAAATTAGTTTAGTAATAGTGTAAATAAATTAAGTAGTGTCTAGTCTAGTGTACAAATAGTATTAGTGTAAATAAATTAGAAAATAAACGTTACAGTACGTTAAAAGTTGCAAAATTAAAGAAATTTCTTGCAAAATTGTTTAAAAAACCTTAAAAAACAATGTAAATGGTACGTCCATAAACGTTTTCATCATTTTCATCTAGACTGCAGTTTGCAAGAAGTCGCAATTGCGGAATGTTCGATTTTTCGACCTCGATAACGTGCCAAAAGTGGAATTTTTGAACCTGGCAGACTTTATAAAAGCACAGATATTTCCCAGGCAGACCAGTTGCATTTTGTTACGGACATTCAGAGCTTTATTTTAGAAAATAAATTGTTGCAATTCCGCATGACGTAGGGGCAACTGTTGTAAACCACCCCTTTGCACCCGGCAGACCGGGGTAGAGCACGGGATAACCATAGGCAGACCTATATTTTCTTAAAAGGCTCGTCGAACCCTACAAGTCTATGTAATTGTTTATTCAATTCCACATCACGTTAATTTTTCGATTTTTGCGAATTTTCAAAAATTATTTAAATAACTTTTGCACAGGATTTCTCTGGCAGACCTTGCGGTTTTATATTCGTCTGTACGCGTACTATACGATTATGTATGTCTCATTTCAATTCCCGATGACGTAGGGTCGAGTGTCGCCGGCTCTCGTACTATTAGTGCAAAAGCACATTTTTCATAAAAGTTGTACAAACAGGGGGCCTTTGTATTCTAATAAATCGAATGACAGCTGTCAAGTCTCGGAAAACAATTGCTTCAACGCCTACTAATACTATTATGTCCTTATCAATATTAACGCTAAAATTATTCGCAATTTCTGAAGTGACCTCAATTTTTCATGTTTTATCTTATGACATGTAGAGCCATGAATATGTTCAGGATTCTGAACGAAACGTCGGCATTGTGAACGATTAGTTATTGTTATTATTTGGGGATCATCGAGAACATTTTTGATTTCATCTCATCTCCCCGAGAACATTCTCCCATACCTCAATTTTTTGTTCGCCAGTGTATATATATCAAGTACAAGCCGTACCCGGCATGCGTTGCAATGCCACGTAATATTTAAAAAAGAAAGATAAATAAAAAAATAGCTGAACCGGTGCACTACATATCACCTAAGTATATTTTTGAAAGAGATGTTCACAACTTAATACATTTTCATATACATTAAATACAATACAGTTATACACGTAATTAATATAAGGCTTTCTGATGTACAATAGTTTTAGTCTTGTTTTACGGTGCGTAAATATATAGAGATGATGGTTTTCCTACTCGCGAACACGCGACGTATAATTGCCCATGCGCGAAACAGGGAATGATTCCGCAAATTTTTAAGGACTGGCCTTGCGATTTATTTATGGGCATCCAAAGGCCAGACGGACTGGAAATTGTAGACGCTGAAAATTGAATGGCAAATCCGTTGGAATCATCGGTATACGCGGATTCAAAACATCTTCTCCTTTGTATTTTCCCTTGATGATCTTTGCCTCTATGACGTTATTCATTAGCTTCTTATAACCAATCTCGTTCCTTTGCACAATCGAGGTTGATAAATGTTACACAGCATAATCACAACTGATCCTACTTTTAATAATTGTAAATTGTGAGGTCGTATTCCAGGCAAATCTAAGGAATTTAAAAACTCTGTGGAATAATTAACCACGTCATCCTGGTTTGTAACTGTGTCAACTGATTTGTAAGAAAATAACTCTCGGGGAAGAAAATTTTGAATATTTGAATTGAGATCATCGACCTCTTTATTTTTGGCCGCCAATATTGCTCGTTCACTCAGCCAATTATGGTTTCTGAACTGTTATTCTATGTCCGTAAAAACACGATGAATAAGCTCGTCTTTTGAGTCTACGAAGTGACAAAAATCATTAAGAAGTGTAATTAATCCAGTCGAGGTGTCAACTACGACCTTACCATTTCCAATATCTAATAACTGCTTCGAAAACATAATCGCAGTTTGATCTTGCTCCAAAAACACTCGCATGTTAGTGGTTAATTGGAGTGTCTTTACATGCCGCCACAATTTAGATGATTTCAAGCATGCGTTTAATTCGTCAGCAACAGTTGATTGGGGAATAATTGGAAGAGTCTGACGAAAATCACCTGACAACTGAATCATGGCTCCACCAAAAATTTTTGGTTGTCACGAAGATCTTTTAAAGTTCTGTCCAATGCCTCCAGTGACCTCTTGTGGGCCATCGTACATTTATCCCAAACGATCAACTTGCATATCTGTAGAATCTTCGCCATTGCGCTGTTTTTGGCGATGTTACAAACTGGTTCTTCGTTGATTTGCATGTTTAATGGTAATTTCAAAGCAGAATGTGCAGTTCGTCCACCTTCTAACAATGTTGCAGCTATTCCAGATGAAGCCAATGCTAGTGCTACTTCATTTTGCGATCTGATCTTTGCCAACAACAATGAAATTAGGGACGTTTTTCCAGTCCCCCCGGGAGCATCAATGAAGTAAATTCCACCAGATCTACTATTCACAGCTTCCATTAAAATATCGTACGCAATTCTTTGTTGTTCATTCAATTGCGGAACATTTGGATGAACTATTTCAGCCAATCTTTCAGTACCGTATTGTTGTTCTCTTTGCAACTCGTGGTTGAATGCATCGGGCATCGAACGATTTGGTGCTGTCATGCCCAAACGCGACAATACTTTATTTACCTTCAATAAACACATATCTTCTATCATGATCAATGTCTTATTGTAAATTTCTGCAGTAATTTGTAATGTAGGATTCAAAGTTTGACAACGCAAACGATGCAATACATCCTCAGACATTTCATCCCTATATTTCATCCACAACATGTCGATATTATAATCGCGAACAATGTGCGAATTTGATTTGACGACGAAGATATCACGGAATCCTTAAGCGTATTATGCCAATGTGAATCGCTCTCGAGCAACTGTAGTAGTTGACACGCCTCACGGAAAGTCGCACACAAATATTCATCAACTGTTCTAAGTTGTTGGACCACGAACATTCACCAACAACAATCGAAGATAATAGCATTCATCGTTATTTGGATGTACTGTATAAATACGACCTAAAGCGTCTGGGGCAAATACATTTGGGTATCCTTCAACTTGTGTTCCTTGTTTCCGACGCTGAAACTATTTTAAGGATGCGTTCCACGTATAGTAGCGTGGCATATCAGCATACAGCAAAGTGCGAGCAAAAACATCTGTTTGGCAAATTGAAAAAAAAAATTGTTAATGTTGTTGATGGTGGATGTGCCGCTCTCTCCGCTGCGTTCGATTGATTGAGACACACTCGTTGATCATTTTCTAGATGAACGGCCAAATGAACTACTGTAGGGTGTCTTTCATGGATCGCAAATGAAAATATACGCCAAATAGCTTCGTTGCTACTTATATAGCGACCCATCTGATATTGTTACACCAAAGATGGCCATGTCGCTACCTTTGTTAACATATTTACATATATACTTTATCGATTTGATGGAGTTACAATACTCAACATTTATATAAGATTCAAAAGCTTATATTAGCTTATATTTAAAGCTTATATTATATAATACTGGCGAGTACGGCACAATCCAACGATTGTCTACTGCAAAATCTTGTCGTTTTACCTTCACAACTACCGATCGCCCACCGCCCATAACTGATCTCCGACGGTACAATGGGTAACCGTCATTCCCGTGATGGTTTCAGCAATCAGATCTCACGGGTATCGCTTCGAACACTTACCGTCGACCATACAGGGTCAGTTGTTGTTGAAAACTCCGCAAGGTCCATGTACCATATGTTTAGTCACTATTGCTTGCAATTTTTGGTCAACTGTTTCATCGGGAATCTCGGCTGAAATTATTAAATCAATTTCATTTGGTCTTATTTTATCAACTAACCAAACTAATATATGCGCATGAGGCAGATCACGCTTCTGCCACTCAACAGAGTACATCCAACAACGGACTTGGCCATACACACGATTTTTTATAATAAAATTCATTAGAGATTTCAATTTTGGTTTAAAAACTTTGGCTGTGATGTCATGCCTATTAATTGGTTTTTGGCTGTGTAGCAATTGCTTCTTGATTTCTATCCATTGCGGATTATATGTGAATGTAATGAATAAATCTGGACGGCCATATTGTCTAACATACGACATAGCGTCTTGCGCGTACTCGTGCATGTGGCGCGGACTTCCAATGTAAGTAGCCGGCAAAATTGTCATTCTTCCCACATTATTTACGTTGCCATCGGCATTAATAGCATCACGGAGATGAATATATTCTTCAGATCGAAGCTGCCTTTGGTTCAGACGGATGTACGTCAATCGTTCAGTCTCAATTTTGACATACATATTAACTGCAAATTGATGGAAAAGCCGTTGACGCATCAAAATATGATTTACTTCACCTTCACGGATCATTAGCCTATATGAATAAAAATACATAGCACTAACTTTTTTGTTGGTTTCAACACCTGGAATCATAAATGATAAACTGTTACGTAGATATATTGAATTTTATAAATATTATTTAAAATCGTTTAATCTAATTACCTGTTACTCGATCAATCATTTTGATATTAAAATGATATCCATCTTCTCCCTGCCAGAAGATTAATGGGTATTGTAACGTGTCAATCGTGTCATAATTCCTATGCGTTTCAGACACACGTTTTAAATAATTATTCCGACGATGAAGCACAATATCTCTAGACTGCAAATTTTCTCCTACAACGACAATAGCCACTTCGTCGATTGTCTGAGAAATAAACCTCCTTGCATGTTCACCAGCAGGCGTTTTATCAGCTTTAATAACGATATTATGGCTGTCCGATGGCATCCGATCCAATGATATAATATTAACAAATAATTGTCATTTCTCCAATCGTTACTGATTGCTCGGCACAATTATCTATTTCCGGGTCGTAGTGGAATGCTGCTCCTTCAAGTTTTACAGGAACATTGCGTCTGCGGAATCGCTCTATTTCATTTTTCATTTTGTCTTGCTCGCTGCTGCGAAAGGCTTTTAAGCCTTTCTACTTCATAATTATTCCCTCTTGAACGCAATTCTCTCCTACGAACGTTTATTATTATTTGCCTCTGGTTTGTCGTCAGTGCGATTTGCACGTGAGGTAGCTTGTAACACATTTGAATTACTCCGACGACCTAAATCAGATCGTTTTCTCCATGGCATTTTAAAATGAATAAAGTTTTCGCGCACTGACAAAGTGATGTCAGAATTTGACAACCAACTGACAGTATGATTGGTTGCCTTGGCGATTTGTCCCCAAAATTACAAAACGTACCTTTTTCAGTATTTCCGTTACTTATTATTTGTGTTTCTTACCGGAAAACCTTTCCTGAACTTCCACAAATATTTCAAGATCAAAATTAGCAAAATCCGTCCAGCCCTTCTCGAGTTCAAGCCCAGGCAAACGAACAGCATTTCATTTAGAGAGAGATTTTATTACGTGCGCGCGAAAAAACTATGCCTCCAAACTTCCTTGATTGTGATATACTTTTATTCACGCGGCGTCCATGTAGGCGCGGAAATGAAGCATTGATCGTCCGAAATTTTTGCAGTAAGATGGATCGAGATGCGATTTTTGCTACAGATTTTGTGAACATTTTTATGAACTGGAAAAAATATTCCACTCTGTCATGAATATGTCTACAAACGAATAGACGAAACGTCGACAATTCATAAACACAACGTGTTTCATTTAATCCTGGGGAGGTCATCAGAAAAACCACCACAACATTCATCCTGGTCCCCGAGAACGAACACCACAATACACAAAAAATATTTATTGATTCTTTCGGAATACATTCACCACCTATCAAAGCCCCATTATCCAAAAGGATTCAGTGAAACTACTCTTGATTAAAAAAAAATATGAATTGATTGATAAGGAAGGTCAAATATCGAATATTCCAGAAAAATGAAAAAAAGTAAAAAGTAATACTATATTATAGCTACAGGTCCCTGCTTTCATACGTACTTTGAATCATGAAAAAAAGATTCATTTTTCCCAAGTTATGGGACAATTTGTCTGCCCGCTCATGCCTACATTCACGCAGCGTGCTTTCCGCGACGCGGCGCATCAGCTTGAAATCCAGGCTACGCTTGGGCCCGGTTATCTCGGAAACGGTTAAACTTTTGAAAAAAATGGTCAGGATCATTTTTGTAGGTAATAAACTGCTCTTCTTTTGTGTTCTAATACAAATTGCCTCAGTGTCATATTTTGGCCAATGTCGGGGAAAATAGTCGGGAAAAATGGATTTTGACACCATGAAGACATTTTCCAGCCCCTTCCGCACATTTCCCGGTGGACATTTTTTCAGAAATTAATGTACCCATTTATACCTACAAGTTAAATAAAGTCCAGGATCTATCCGATGTCAAGGTTGGTACCTTCGTTTACTGGACTATATGTTACAACTCATGTATTAACATTTTATTTGGATTAACAGCTGGTTTAATAAAATAAAATTGAACAACGTTATAATGAAAGCTAAAAATTGAAACAGTAATACTGAATTTAACACATAAATCATGTGAAGTGGATAAATGATACGTGATAAATACATACCAACCATTAGACTTGACAATGAATAGCATCTTTACTCCGAGAGACAGCGACAAATTTGACTGTCACATTTGGGTAAGCTTCCTATTAATTTAATATATTGTATATGCAACATGAAAAAGTCTTGATAGTCTTCCTTCACAAAGCCACAAGAGGGTATGACAAAAGTTGAAAGTCTGCCAAAAAGGAAATGAAACGTTTTATTTGGTCAAGCCAAACGGGAAAAACTTGGTAAATGGGTCAAATTTCACTTGGACCACTTCTGTAACCGAGCAACTTACGGCTATAAACAAAATGAATGTAAGAAAACAAGCTGTTCAAAAACAGTTCTAGGATTATTTGGAATATTTCTATTAATAAGAGTAAAAAAAGGGAAGCAATTTGACTTACATCGAATAAGGTATTGAACATTTTAAAAATGACTAGCGGATACCTCAAATTCGCAAATATTTGAACAAATCGATGTGTTTGCACTGTACTGTTGCAGCTGTAAGTATACAGCTGTTCTGATTTCTGAAAAACATGTTATTGAGAAAATTACAAAATGAAAACGGACATTTTTTAATTTGTGACTAAATTGTTTAAAATTAACGAGGAACGAGACATAATAATTATTAATTGTATAAAAAGTAAATGTGGGATAGCAGGTGACAAAGTGTTTGAGCTGTTTGCAAAAGTTGCTGCCTAAATAGTGTAATGCGATACAAGGTAAAGTGCATCTATCTGTTTCCTATCTATTGTAATGCGAGAAGTAAACAAAGCGACATATGTTTACTCCTTCAAAAGAATAACTACGACGCGTACAAGACAGGTGCATGAACATTTCCTGCGTAGGTGTTCTAGAATATACTAGAACGTTCTTTATCGGGGTTGGGAGTGTATATATAAGGGGGCTTGTGATCGAGGGAGTTAGTTAGAAGTAGAGAAGCAGAAGTGAACGCGACATACGATCCGAAAGCGGAGCAGTACAAATAAATTATGTAGTGTCTAGTCTAGTGTACAAGTAGTTTAGTGTGTTAAATAAATTAGTGTTCAATTAATGTAAATAAATTATAAAATAAACTTTACATTGGTGTCAGAAGAGCGGATCATGAAGAAGTTACGCGAATTAAAAGTGGCCGAGTTAAAAAAAGAACTCGAGGAACGAGAATTGGAAACAGGAGGGAAGAAGACCGAACTCCAGGACCGACTCTCGGCATTTTTGAAAGAAAATGGCCAGGACCCGGAAGTTTTCGAGTTCGAAGACGACGACATAACGAAGCAGTTCGCCGCCCAGAAGGATGACATCACGAAGCAAATCGCCGCCCAGAGGGAAGAAAGCGCCGCCCAGAGGGAAAACATCACTGCTCAAATCGCCGCCCAGAGGGAAGACATCACTGCTCAAATCGCCGCCCAGAGGGAAGACATCACTGCTCAAATCGCCGCCCAGAGGGAAGAAATCGCCGCCCAGAGGGAAGAAATCGCCGACCAGAGGGAAGACATCACTGCTCAAATCGTCGCCCAGAGGGAAGAAATCGCTGCCCAGAGGGAAGAAATCGCCGATCAGAGGGAAGACATCACTGCTCAAATCGCCGTCCAGAGGGAAGAGATAACTGACCAGATGGAGGCTCAGCGTAAGGAGATTGAAGAGAAGATCAAGCAGTTGGAAGAACGACTAGAACAAGTCAGTAGCGGCGAGGGGAAAGAAGACGAAATTAAACAGAAGACGAAGCAGTTGGAAGAACGACTAAGGCGAGTCAGTAGCGGCGAGACGAAGGAAGAAATAAAGGCGGTCGTTCAACAGAACTCGATATCCATCAATCGAGTGACGCCCCCAACGTTCGATGGAAAAATTCCGTGGGCCAGCTACAAGAAGCAGTTTGAGGCAGCAGCGGAAGCTAATGCTTGGTCCCCTCACGAGAAAGCTGTTTCCCTAACGGTAGCCTTACGTGGAGAGGCGTTGGAAGTTCTTCAGACGCTATCCACCGAGGAAGCCGGGAATTACACGGAGCTGCTGAGGCGACTGGAAATGCGGTTCGGCCAAACACATCTGGAGCAAGTCCATCAATCCCAGATGTCCAATCGCCGTCAGAGATCGAACGAGACCCTGCAGGAGTTCGAAGCGGACGTAGCCAGACTAGTGAGGTT
This sequence comes from Cryptocephalus moraei, assembly GCA_946251905.1. Lineage (NCBI taxonomy): Eukaryota > Metazoa > Arthropoda > Insecta > Coleoptera > Chrysomelidae > Cryptocephalus > Cryptocephalus moraei. The sequence continues at coordinate 18,631,995 of OX276466.1, forward strand.
GGCGTATCCCACGGCACCGGAACAGATGATGGAGTGCCTCGCAGTGCAGACGTTCGTGAGCGGGCTGCGGGACCAGGAACTGCAGAGGGCCCTGAGACTAGCTCGACCGAAAACATTAATGGACGCGCTCGCCATCGCACTGGAGCATGATGCAGCCATGGAAGCTTCCCGCGGTCACGGCCGTGTTCGAGCGGTTACAGAGGAAGTAGACACTGAGAAACTCGTGGAAAGGGTCCTACAGCAGATCATGGAGATGCTGTCGGCGAAGAAGAAGGTAGTTCGCTGTTGGAACTGTGGCGAAGTGGGCCATGTGAAGAGTTCTTGCAAGCGGCCCAGAACAGCGACGCCGGCGAAGGCCCAGGAAAACTAATGCGGGTCGATAAGAAAGGGGGAACGTCGACCCGTAGCAGTGGAAACCCCCGGGCCAGTATAGCCTCGTTTTCCCACCAATTGGGGAGCGCGTACGTCGATGGCACTATCGACGGGAGATCCCACGCCATGCTTGTGGACACGGGAGCTACGAAGACGATCGTACGCTCGGAAGTTGTGAGGGACCGTAGGAAGATTAGGCCAAGTAGGTGGCAATTAAGAACTGCCACTGGAGAGAAGGCCGTAATACACGGTGAAGCGACGGTTAGCATGACGGTGGGACGAGTAAAGTTTGACCATCCTGTTCTCATAGCCGAAATTGAGGAAGACGTCATACTGGGGATGGACGTCATGAGGAATCATGGATTCCAGTTGGATTTCGGACACCGAGTGTTGAGGATCGATCAAGAAGAATTACTGCTACACAATCGTGACGACTTTGTGTTAGACGTAATAATGGCAGAAGATGTGATTCTCCCGGAACGAAGCGAAACGATCACCTCTACCTGTCTGAGGGGTGTTGTGGAAGAGGGAATTCCAGCCGTGATCGAACCAGAAAACGATGACAATCGACTGGCTCGGGGGGTACTGGTAGGAAAGGCGCTCGTTACTCTCTCAAGTGAAGTGCCTGTGCGACTACTCAACATCAATCAGTACCCGGTCACCATCAAGAAGGGTACGAAGCTGGGCACATGTATAGCCGCTTCGGCCATCGTAAGGGGCGTTAGTGAGGAAGAAAGGTCCAGACACACTCCGCAGGACTTGAAACAAATTCTTTCCCAGACCAGTGCGTTTCTCTCGCCCACACAGAAACAAAAGGCCCACGAATTAATAAATAAGTACCAGGACATATTTACCACCGAGAATGGAAAGCTGGGAAAGACCAAGGTCGTGACACACAAAATTGACACAGGCGAGACACGACCGATTCGACAAACAGCAAGACGACTACCCTTGGCCAAACGGGAGGAAGCCGAGAAAATCATCAAGGACCTAGAACGGGACGGGGTCATCGAGCCGTCAAGCAGTCCATGGGCCTCGCCGGTAGTACTGGTGAAGAAAAAGGATGGGACTACTCGATTCTGTGTAGACTACCGGCAGGTGAACAGTGCCACCAAAAAGGACAGCTACCCGCTACCACGTATCGACGACACACTCGATACCCTTGCTGGATCCACGATATTTTCGACCTTGGATTTAAAAAGCGGCTATTGGCAAGTCGAAATGGACCCTGCCGATAAGGAAAAGACGGCATTTACCTTCGGTAACGGCCTGTGGCATTTTACAGTCATGCCATTCGGACTTTGTAATGCCCCGGCGACGTTTGAGAGGTTGATGGAGAGCGTGCTAATGGGTCTGACGTGGAAAACGTGCCTAGTCTATTTGGACGATGTCATCGTGATGGGCAAGACCTTCGAAGGACATCTGAAAAACTTAGAGGACGTCTTCCAGAGACTGCGAGGTGCGGGGCTGAAACTGAACCCGAAGAAATGTCAGCTCTTCAGAAGGAAGGTCTCTTACTTAGGGCACGTAGTGAGCAGAGAGGGCGTCGCCGTTGATCCGGACAAGACAAGTACGGTGAAGGAGTGGCCGATACCGGTAGATAAACACCAGTTGAGGAGTTTTCTGGGCCTCTGCACGTACTACCGACGCTATGTCCGGATGTTCTCCGACGTCGCTAAGCCGTTGACAAGGCTCACGGAAGAAGGACGAAACTTCTGTTGGGGTGAGGAATGCCAGTCTGCCTTCGACGAGCTGAAGAGGAAGTTGACCAGTGCCCCAGTGCTGAGTTTTCCTCTGCCAGAAGGACAGTTCATCCTGGACACCGACGCGAGCAATGTGGGAATTGGAAGTGTTCTGTCGCAGCGCCAGGAGGGACAAGAACGTGTCCTTGGATACTTCAGCAAGGTACTCTCCAAACCAGAAAGGAATTACTGCGTCACCCGACGTGAATTATTGGCCATCGTCAAGTCCATCGAGCACTTCCATAAATATTTATGTGGAAGGAGGTTTTTGATCCGGACCGATCATGCTGCTCTTAAATGGCTCCTCCAGTTTAAGAATCCCGAAGGACAAATCGCTCGCTGGATCGAGAGGCTCCAGGAGTATGACTTTGTTATAGAACATCGGCCAGGACAGAGTCATGGAAACGCAGACGCACTCTCGAGAAGACCATGCCCTGATGAATGTCCTCATTGTCATAGAGCTGAGGAAAAGTCCGAGAAAGTCTACCGAACCACCGTGGTCGCCGAGGAATGGGCACCATCCTCGTTACGACAAGAGCAAGAAAAAGACCCGGTTCTCAAAGAAATCCTGGTTTGGAAGGAGGGAGGAGAGCGTCCTGAGTGGCAAAAGGTATCACCTGGCTCGCCAAAACTCAAGAGCTATTGGGCACAGTGGGACTCGTTAGTGGTTGAGGATGGACTACTAAAACGCGTACTGGAGAGCCAAGACGGGACGGAGGAAAGACGGCAGTTGGTAATTCCCTCCAGTAAAATCCCGGAGGTCTTGCGGCACCTTCACGACGAGTCGTCTGGTGGACATTTAGGGATCAAGAAAACCCTGCAGAAAGTACGAGAGCGATTCTACTGGATCAATTGTTCAGACGACGTGAAGGACTGGTGCAAGAAATGTACTACATGCTTTGCAAGTAATGGGCCACAAAGACGACCGAAAGCTCCCATGAAACAATATAACGTCGGGAGCCCCTTCGAAAGGATCGCTATTGATATAGCAGGACCCTTCCCTGAGACCGAAAAGGGGAATAAATACATCCTGGTCGTAATGGATTATTTTACGAAGTGGGTAGAAGTGTACGCTCTCCCTAATCAGGAGGCAGAGACAGTGGCCGATGTGCTCGTGAAGGAGCTGATCTGCCGGTTTGGAGTACCCATGGAATTACACTCGGATCAAGGAAGAAACTTTGAGAGTGGCCTATTCCGGAGGATATGTGAGAAGTTTGGGGTACGAAAAACAAGAACCACGGCCCTTCACCCTCAGTCTGACGGCATGGTAGAACGGATGAATCGCACCCTCAACCGCTATCTAGCGAAAATGGTCTCGTCACATCAAAGAGACTGGGACGAACACGTGCCGTTCTTCCTGATGGCCTACCGCTCGGCCGTTCATGAGTCGACAGGACAAACTCCAGCCAAAATCCTGTTCGGGCGAGAACTTAAACTGCCCTGTGATCTAATCTTTGGCGCTAGACCGGACGAGGACGTTTCGGGGGAAGATTACGTTTCCCGGATGCGGCAAAGGATGAACGAAATTCACGGTCAAGTCCGGTACCAACTAAATATCGCCAGTGATCGCATCAAAGAGCGTTACGACATCAACGCTAAAGAGGGTGGCTACCAAATGGGAGATCGAGTTTGGCTGTACAACCCACAGAAGAAACGTGGTTTGTCCCCTAAGTTACAGACCAATTGGGAAGGTCCCTATGTTGTGAAGAAACGAATCAATGACGTGGTCTACCGGGTAAGCAAACTACCAAATGGCAAGCAGAGAGTGGTGCACTTCAATCGGTTGGCACCCTATGAGGGGTCGCACGATGAGGCGGAGGTTCCCCGAGTAAGAAACACATTGGCGCAGGAGAACGAACTTTCCTTCGAAGAATTTATGAGCGCCTACGGGGGTACCGGAAAAGCACGGTATGGGGTAACCTGTGAAAAACAACAGGATTTGTTCAGCGTACCTGAAGAATACTCGTTGGCCCATTGTGTGTCCGCCGACCTGGTAATGTCACGAGGTATCGCCACGGTTTTCAAGAAGAAGTACGGGCGCTTGGAACAACTCAGAGCGCAACTCCCGGAAATTGGCAAGGTTCTGGAACTACGTGACAACGTAAGACACATCTTTTATCTGGTTACGAAGGAGATCGGGTCCCTTAAACCATGTTATCACAATGTATGGCGAACCTTGCATAGGCTACGAGACCGACTGCTGGAGCTCGACATCAGGAAGCTAGCTGTCCCCAAGTTAGGTGCTGGACGAGATCAGCTGGACTGGAGGGTTGTCCGGAATATGCTGGAAGTAGTGTTGAAGAATACCGGAGTGGAAGTTTTAGTCTGCTGTGTTGGGCCTGCACCATGTCGACTCGGGAAGACGGTCCCCTGTTATTTTGACGCCACGTCTCGCTGTAAGCGGGGGGCTAACTGCAGGTTCCTGCATGGGCCTACCAGGGATACGTTCCGAGACGAAACGTCTCTAAGGCGGGGGCAGTGTAATGCGAGAAGTAAACAAAGCGACATATGTTTACTCCTTCAAAAGAATAACTACGACGCGTACAAGACAGGTGCATGAACATTTCCTGCGTAGGTGTTCTAGAATATACTAGAACGTTCTTTATCGGGGTTGGGAGTGTATATATAAGGGGGCTTGTGATCGAGGGAGTTAGTTAGAAGTAGAGAAGCAGAAGTGAACGCGACATACGATCCGAAAGCGGAGCAGTACAAATAAATTATGTAGTGTCTAGTCTAGTGTACAAGTAGTTTAGTGTGTTAAATAAATTAGTGTTCAATTAATGTAAATAAATTATAAAATAAACGTTACACTATTATTATTTCATAGATATAATAATTATTACTGTAGTAAATCCATCGAAAAAAAAAACTTCCATGAAACACAAACGTCAAAATTCAAAGCGCGCTACCAGCTAGCGAATAAGTACAGGGTCGCATTAAGAATGATCGCCGTGACTATAATTTATCTTTTACTAAGATTTTACTCAGGATGTTCATTTCTTTCTTTTCTGTATACATTTAAAATAATGGTTTTCTCCCCGCAGCTTAAGTATGTTCCAGGTCTCATTTGGGAGACGAGCAGGGAAGGTGTCTTTCCATAATTGCAATAGATCAGAGAAATATATTTATACAAATTTATATCAAAAACCTGAATAACAATAGCGATACGTTAAAATAAACCATCAACTAAAAGTCCATTATCGCCTGTAAACAGACAACCATTGATCAGACAACTTTTACTGAACCGACTCTGTACATCAACAATTCCCGCCAAAAGTTTTATGACTTTTCCACCAATAGCAAACGACGTGTTTAGGTGTTGTCTAACTTTACTACCTTTTCGCGTTTCGCGGATGTTTTCTTCTCAGTGGATTTACTATAGAAACGCTAGAATTCAGTATGCAAATCACATATTTTTGAAAGCTAGTTGTTATATCCTGCTATGACAGCAAATAAAATATAATGATAAATATTTACTCAATAAACAGTTTTGCTGCATTACCTAAAATAACATGTATTCCACATGTGACAGAAAAAGTATATATATATCTAAACAGATGAGGCTATTTGAAATTTTCAAAAACTGGCGAAAACTCATTCAGTGCAATAAGTTCATCAAAAGTTAAATGACTCTTATTTTCTATGGCTTTTATAAATTTTATTCGTTTGTTTTAACTAGAAAAGTGTGGAATTGTAGCTGATGATTAGCCATGATTTTTTTTGTGAATAATAAGGGTAGATCATGCGGTAGCAGCAATGTTATAAAAAAAAGATAGTTGACAATATAATAGAAGAAACTAGTTGTCACTACCGCCCTCCTATAAAAACACTTTTTCATTGATGTGCCAATGTTATCAAGCTCTCGATATCGAACTCAACTTACTTCTTACAAATTTAACTTATGGCAGTTTCGCATCCCCATTTTATAAATTAATAATAATACTGATCCTATCCAAGAGCGTAGGCTTTCACGGCCGGAGTCAAATGTGTAAATGCGTTTTTCCGGGCTGTTTGGCCGTGGTCCAGAACGGTTTAAGTAACCTGACGTTTCGTCTGCTTCTACGGCAAACATCATCAGAGGCGATGTGGTAGTCTTCTCAGCGTTCGACTGCTTCGAAAATTACCCTTGACTGTATCTTCGACGTGACACTTCCTGACACTTGACATTCCTAGACCTGCTGCGTTTGTTTTTGTGCTCCTCTGATTATCTGTTAAGATGTCCGTTTGTCCGGTCCCTCGTATACCTCTCCCCTCTTTGAACGTTTCCCTGTTTAATGATTTAATTTTCGCTCTGTTAAGTATGGGAATCCAGGTACTGTTTATCTTTAAAGTTTCTTCTTTCCGGTTAAAGTTGTTCTTGTGTTTGAAAATTTCAATTGCCTCTCTCTGTAGTCGTGTGTGGAAATGTTGAGTGTTGGCCAAAATCTGTGTGTCCTCAAACAGGATTTGATGGTCTCCAGGCTCCATTAAAGTGTGTTCTGCTACCGCAGATTTTTCTGTTTGTCCTAGGCAGCAGTTCCTCTTGTGTTCCTTTATCCTTGTGTTGGTGGATCGTTTTGTGGTGCCAATGTAGACTTTTCCGCATTTGCATGGTATTCTGTATACCCCTGGTGTTGACAAATGGTTCCTCTTGTCCTTGGGGCCCCTTAGACTCTCCTGTATTTCTCGTGTGGGGCGAAATATCGGTTTTATCCCTTTCTTCGTCATCTCTTTCCCTATTCTGTCCGTGATGTTTTTTATGTAAGGTAGGTATACCACTCCACGTTGTTCCATTTCTCTGCCTCCCGTAGTTTTTTCGCTTTTTCGTAAGGCCCTGTTGATCTCTTGTTTTGTATATCCATTTCTCTGTAATACCTTCTTTAAGTGTTTGTTCTCCTCCTTCCCCTTGGCAGATGCGTGTGGCTCTGGTAGCTAAGGTTTTAATCATTCCCCTTTTTTGGCTAGGATGGTGGTTGGAGTTCTTGTGCAGGTATCTGTCCGTATGTGTTGGTTTTCTATATACTGTGTGTTCTAATGTTCCATTTTGCTGTTTAATGACGAGAATGTCCAAGAAGGCAATACAATTGGTTTCTTCTTTTTCCATCGTAAACTGGATTTTTTGGTTTATGATGTTCAAATGTCGCAGAAATTTTTGTAGTTCTTCTTCTCCATGTTCCCAAATAACAAATGTATCGTCAACGTACCTGTACCAATGTTTTGGCTTTTTACTTGCAGTTTTTATCGCCTTTTCCTCGAATTTTTCCATGAAGAAATTAGCCACCACCGGGCTTAATGGGCTCCCCATGGCTACTCCATCAATTTGTTCATAAACGGTGGTGGCTAATTAACAGAGCGAAAATTAAACCATTAAACAGGGAAACGTTCAAAGAGGGGAGAGGTATACGAGGGACCGGACAAACGGACATCTTAACAGATAATCAGAGGAGCACAAAAACAAACGCAGCAGGTCTAGGAATGTCAAGTGTCACGAAGTGTCACGTCGAAGATACAGTCAAGGGTAATTTTCGAAGCAGTCGAACGCTGAGAAGACTACCACATCGCCTCTGATGATGTTTGCCGCAGAAGCAGACGAAACGTCAGGTTACTTAAACCGTTCTGGACCACTGCCAAACAGCCCGGAAAAACGCATTTACACAATACTGATCCTGTTGTGAAAACTGAGCACATTTGAAAAACATTGATTCCAACTATACATCAAGTACATTTCTCAAATGCTCTTGCTCTTCTGAGTGGCTCAAAGGCGATACGTATAATCCGTTTGCAACTCATTTGTTGTAGAATCAAAGTCGATTGTCATTAGAACATTTGTAATGATTCATTTTAGGTCCTATATCAGATTTCCTACGATGACTTCCTCCAAATTGGGCTGAAGGGCGCGACGAGATTCCGAATATGGCGCGCCATCCAACAGTTGAGAAATGAAGACCCCTCGATGAGGATCAATTTGAATGGCGTCACCCTAGACGAGACAGGCACCATCTAACTGACTAACGTTAAGTTTATTACTACCATTATTATTTTTATCTCTCGACTCATTACTGACTGTGATTAAGTTGTTCTCTTTAGTTTTCGTTTTAATTATTATCGTGCAATGATAGAATGATTTAATTTATTTCGGAGTCGTCGGGTTTTGTGGACTGAGATTGCGTTTTAGGGGAGTGCGGGGACTGGGAAGAAAGGAGTTTTTGTTGAGTTTTCCTACGCTTCCGTCGAAAAAGTTTAAAAGAATTGTTATTTTGATCTGCTGTTGTTTGATAATAATCATGTGCCTTGACTATAAACATCACGTTTAAAATGAGATCGAATCTCTATCGAAAAATAATTATTATCATTTTTAATTTGCCATATATTATTGATTTTTCGCCATCCGGTGCTGAAATATAAATTGAATTTGTTATAAAATTCTGTTTTTGATATTGGATGTTTATTACTACATAACATATCCATTTTAATTTTTAATAACATAGTTTTATGTTTATGAGATGTTATATTTCGACTAATACATCTGATTGACAGTTTTGGTGTTTTTCTGTCCTATAATCCTTAATTTAGAGAATTCTCAGGAATTGTATCCCGTAATTTTACAATAAACTGAATATATGAACTTCTTTGCAGACAGTGGCTCTTTTTGCATTTAGTGATATGAATATTGAAGGTACTGTAGGGAAATTGCACCTTATATGCAGCGCCTCTTGGTTGGGATTCAGATTTGTTAACGCTACATTTATCAGTCACTTTCTATATATTGTGGAAACTATCATTGGTCCAACAATGAGGAAATGGCTGTAAAAAGAACATAGTTAATCTGTTCGGTTCATACCAGAGAGAAAAATTGCACTACTGGCAAAGGTAAGTTTTCGTTCTCAAATAATATAAACGCAAACTTTCTCTTTATAATGAATTAGATAAATTTTCTTGGACACAAAATAAAATATGAAACAAATGTAAGAGAATCTGGAAATTGAATTTGTGGCTCAGCCGGGATTTGAACCCGGGTGTCCCAATTTCGCGTCGGGTGTTCCTACTACTAAACTACCGAGACACGTATCAATTTCATTTTCGATGTTTATGTTAAACGTTTTGAGAGGATAATACGGAGGACGTATTGGTTGTACGCAATACACATTTGTATTTATTATTATGATTACATTTGTTTCATATACACCTTCACTTTGAATTTAATTTCGAGAATTCATTCCAACAAAATATAATAGTTTTGTAATGAAACTAGCTATGATATGTATTCGCTAAGTTAAAGTGATATAATTTATATCTAATACATACTGATTTGCTTGTTCAGAATGAAAATATGAGCAAGCTGCGTGCTGTGATCTCGTGATCAATATTTGCTCTCATAATGCTCATGGCGCAGTCTCTGCTACTCATTTATTTGGCCTCTCAACTCGCAAGTTTATACGCAGCTTGAAATGTTTGCGAAGGTACGAAAGCAAACACTTCGAAGGATAGAAGTGCATATTTATTGAGACATTCTGGGACGAAGACAGACCAAAACGTGAACTGGCGAGTCAGACGATACGCGCCGCGACTTCAGATAAGTGAATATAACTTAATGTCTAGTAACTCCTAAGCTGTACAAATAAATCAATACTTGAGACAAATAAATTAGTTTTACATATAGCCTTTATTGTAATGATGAAACTAAAAAGATAAAATAATAGATTTCAAATTAATAAAGGATTTATATAGATGAGAATAGAAATGCAGCCGTTTAACATATCGCCTCTAAACATATATGCGCCTAGAGAAAATTAAGTAGTAATGGATGAATTTTATGAAGGGCTTGAAACGAAATATGAACAGATACCGAAGGGTCATAATCATTTTATTAGGAGACCACAATGGCCGAATAGGAAAAGAATACTACATTATAAACAAGTAACAGGAAAACACACATTATAGGTATGGAAAACTTTAATTCGGATAACGCTGCAGGTAACCTCAACGGTGGCTATCAAAGGGACTAAAGGCGGAAACAGACTATCGTCACGTCACGTGAGTTCACGTGCTGTCACGTTAACTCACGTTACTTTGACGTAACCTCAGTCTGGTTCTAATACATTTAAATACCATGTGAAATATTACTCCGCACTTTTTATCCGTGACGTGAGTTAACGTGACAGCACGTGACCTCACGTGACGTGACGATAGTCTGTTTCCGCCTTGAGTTCTCGAGCGGGATGATGGATTTATTGCCTCAGATAATTAGGCATTAAATCTGCAATACTGATAATCGTTATTTAGTGATCATTTTCAGAAATATTCCAGAAAATTTAGAATGTTCTGGGAAAAATGTAAATATAGATATTTTTTTAAGGGTTTTGTTTTACCAAACGGTAATAGAGTACTACAGAAGACCCGTATAGTCCGGAATTTTTTAAAAATCAGTCCCTTGTAATCCCACAAATTAGAGATCAAAATAATAAGATTCTATCTAAACTATAAATAACTAATTTATTTTATATCTACACTTAACGCGCTAATTTATTTGTACAAATATTGCCAGTCAGCTTATCGCACTTTTTCATTCAGGGCGGTTCCAGGTCTACTCTGCCCGCCACGGAACCGGCTCATAATTTATATCCCCTAATAATGTTTTTTGAGAAGCTTCCGGGTTATTCTTTCTCTAATTGGACGTTCTGGATTATTCTGTCGCTTTTGAGAGAGAGGTTTTATGGTAGCGGTCTACTGAATTCTCTGAAACGGTCCCCTTTTAAGTGCGCCGACTTCGTCAGATAAGAGAGAGCACGCTTCAAACTGATGTTTACATTTCGCGTCACACTGCCCTCGGCTTAGAGACGTTTCTCCCCGGAACGTATCCCTCGTAGGCCCATGCAGGATGCAGGAACCTGTAGTTAGTCCCCTCATTACAGCGGGACGTGGCGTCAAAATAACAGGGAACCGTCTTTCTGAGTTGACATGGTGCACGCCCAAAACAGCAGACTAAAACTTCTATTCCGGTATCCTTCATCACTACTTCCAGCATATTTCGGACAACCCTCCAGTACAACTGATCCCGTCCAGCACCTAACTTGAGGATAACTACCTTCCCGATGTCAAGCTCCAGCAATTTGTCTCGTAGCCTATGAAATGTTCCTGATGTTCGAACGAAGGTTCGTTCCCCCGCGCCACCGTATTTCTTACCAGGGGAACGTCCGCCTCATCGTGCGACCCCCCATAGGGTGCCAAACGATTGAAATGCACCACTTCCGGCTTTCCGTGTGGTAGTTTTGTAACAACCTGGGGTTGTTCTAGGCATTTTAATTTTTTTGGGTTTTATTTTATTTGTAACATTTAGAAATAACACCCTGTATATGGAAATTACGGAGCGAGGAAAGGAATCTCAAGGTATATTAATTCAGCGCTTTAGCTGTCGTGAATGCAACCGAGTTGTAATCTGATACGGGGACATGACGTGATTGTTAGTAGCATACACCGGATACTTAATTAGAAACATACAATGTTAATATCCACCAAACTGCTTAAGTTTTGGTGACGAGGTCGTAAGCAACTTAGCAGGGTCGAGGAACGGAAGTATCGTACGTTTGCTGAGTCAGTTAGGGGCGTGTACTTACTGAGTCGAAGGAACGCAGAAAAATCGCGAGTTCGATAATTATTCAGTCAAAGGGGCGGATCTTGTGACGTATCAGGAATATTCATAGGCCGAGTAGAAAAAAATGACCAATTAAAAATTGGAGGGACAATTTTTGCGAGCAACTCAGGGCGCGTGGAAAGGGAAACCGAGTTTTGAAAAAGACAAAAAAAAATTGTAGAAGAAAGAGATCCGGGACGGGACCGGCGTCTCGTCCGGACGACGCGTTCTCTTTAGAGTCGATCGGTTGTGATTACGGGAGTGCTCATTTTTTTTTGTAAAGGTCCGGGACCTAAGGGAGTTAGATTTTTAGGAAGTCGTAAGTTCTGTCATAATTGTTTTGGGAGAGTTTAGAGTTGTTGCTTGAGAGCAGTAAGTTTGGAGTCCTAGAACTTCCGCTAAAGTCATAGAGAGTAATTTTTCTTGGAGTTTCAGAGTGACTGTCCAAGAGTGGAAATTCTGAGAGTGTTAGTCGAGTTGTACGCAAGAGGCGTAATTGCTTGAATTACAGAGTTCACGCGAGAGTTAATCTCCCTTTGAGTTTCAGAGTTGTTGTTCGAGAGTTGTAATTTTGGGAGTCTGAGAGTTTGCACGCGAGAGGCGTAATCGCGGGAGAAACAGAGTTTTCTTGAGAGATTTAGTCTTGAACTTCTAGAGTCCGTTACGAGAGAGTCGTAAAGTTGGGAGTCTGAGAGTTTGCACGCGAGAGGCGTGATTGCTGGAGCTACAGAGTTTTCTTGAGAGTTTTAGTCTTGAACTTCTAGAGTCCGTTACGAGAGAGTCGTAAAGTTGGGAGTCTGAGAGTTTGCACGCGAGAGGCGTAATTACTGGAGCTATAGAGTTTCACTAGAGAGTCTTAATTTGGAAGCCCTGGCGTTCGTTACGCGATAGGCGTAAACTTTGGGAGTTTAGAGTTCTTTACGCGAGAGTCCAGACTGTTAGAGATTGAGGATTTACGCGAGAGTCGCGATTTTGGAGTTCTAGAGTTCGTTACGCGATAGGCGTAAACTTTGGGAGTTTAGAGTTCTTTACGCGAGAGTCCAGACTGTTAGAGATTGAGAATTTACGCGAGAGTCGCGATTTTGGAGATCTAGAGTTCGGTACGCGATAGGCGTAAACTTTGGGAGTTTAGAGTTCTTTACGCAAGAGTCGCGATTTTGGAGTCCTATAGTTCGTTACGCGAGAGTCGTAAGTTTTGACAGTTCAGAAGTTCTTACGCCAGGTTCGTACTTGTTGGAAGTCATACCTGATTCGGAAGTTCTAGAGTTTCTTGAAAGGCAGAGTAGGTTCTCTTTTGTAATTTTCAGAGAAATCGAATAATTTTCCTTAGGAGTTGTAATCTAGGGAGACCTTGAGTTACCCACGAAGGAGTTGTGATTTTCTGGGTGTATTGAGAGTGCATAGCCCTAGTATTGAGTTGAGTTAAGTTGAGTAGAACCGTCTTGAATGTGTAGAATCAAACATATTCTCTTGATCGAGCAGATCGAGTGAAACGCGTTAGTGCATTCCGCCAGGCGAGCTAAGGAGCAGCAGATTCCCAATCCGAGACCAGAGCTGTTAACCGAGAAATACGCCGTGACGTCCTGGTGAGTCTGTTCCGATTTGAAAGGGTTGAGTAGCCCTTAATTTTGGGGTTTGGTTTTGTTACCTAGAAAGTCGCTACAATCTCGATCTACCGAATAATAAACGCTTTAGAAGTCACGTCCCTGAATCATACTGCGCGGAAATTCCATATACAGGGGTAGTACGATATGTAGGGGTGAACCTTTTAATTATTTTACTTATAAGATTTGATTTATTTCCTGTGGGTATTAGTTTCCTGATCGTTGTTTTAAGGGAATAATTTTCTTATTTTATGTTATTGTGTTGAGGCGATAATATTTTTATTTCTGTTTTATTGTCTTATTGTGGGGGATGATTTTATTGTTTTATCTTATATCTTGTTTTTGGGGGATAATTTTAATGTTTTATCGTATATCTTACTTTGGAGAATAAGTTTCAATTTATTTTATTGTCTTAGTTGTGGGGATTTTTGAGTTCGCACGATTGTTCATTTTGTGTTGCGTTTGACATTTTCTTTTTTTTCTCAATAGATGTATTGACTTTATTCCGTGTTTAATTTCTAATCGACTAAGACAGGCATTTGAGAAGCCCTGCGCCTACGTTCCCTCTGGAACCATCAGAGTCAGAGTCTATTCTAATAATTGAGTCAATCCCACCCAAGTAATATCGGTCCTTAGTCTCAGTTAAGTTAAAGTGATATCTTATTGATTTATAGATTCCATTTTTTTTTCTCAAAGGACCGGTCATTACAGTTTGCTCACCCGGTAGATAGCGTTAATCCATTTCTTTACAACATAGGGGCCCTCCCAATTGGTCTGCAATTTAGGGGACACACAATGTTTCTTCTGTAGGATGTAACGAAACGCCCTCTCTCCCCGAAACCCTACATATATGGTAATTCCGTTCCACGATAGCAAACTGTATCAATCTTCCCATTTCACTAAACGTTCTTCCGAAACACGCCGCAATTGTTTTCTCTTTCGCTTGTTGGCGCTGATTCCAATCCACCAGTCTTTTCCTGTCTAGGGGTATCGAGTACCCCTCGATCAGGCCGAGAAGGTATCTGGTGCAGTCTTCGCTACTCGTGAGTCTTTCCGAAAGTGTCTGCAGTGCCAGCCGTCCGTCTTTCGCGAGAGTTACGAAAGAATCTACGCCGTACCGAACGTCCGTCTTTCGAGAGTGCTACAGATTATCCGCAGTGCCGCGTATCCGCTTCACGTACCGTCTCTCGCGACGATATTCTCTTTGCGAACGTTTCCGCCGTGACCGACCGCCCGTTAAATCATCAAGTGTGAGTACTCAAACTCCACTGATATTGTCTCTCTCTTGATTCTTGGGTTAGGCCATTCCGTCCTCTCATAACCAGTGTTGTTAAAAATACAATTGTAAAAGTATTTAAATACAAATACAAATACTTTTTCAACGAAGTAATTAAAAGTATTTTAAATACAATTTGTGAAAATGTATTTAATTACAATTACAATTACATTGGCAATGTATTTAAAAGTAATTTAAATACATTCTATATTAAAAATTTAACAATAGGAAAGGACTTACTGGGATTTAGAAAAAGTCTTTACCATTATGCAAGAAAATTTACTTAGATTTATTTTATTGAGTAGTGTACAGGTAATAGAGAGAATAAATACAATATGAATACAAAATTACTTAATTATCTAATTAATTTAATCTAATGATATTTTAAAAATAACAAATTTTCCAAATGTTCGTCAGACAATTTATTTGAGAGTGATAAACGAACTGAATGTCTTTATTTTCCAGTTGTCAAACAGGTAAACTCGGGATTTCGACCAATACGAAATCAACATAAATGAAATTTTACTTGTATTCTCAATATTTCTCCGAAAATAATGGTTAAAGCAGGGAAAGCCTTGACAAAGCAGATTATCTCCCTAACTTACCTGTTTCGGCGTAGGATAATGACCCATTATCACAACAATTATTACTTATTGCAGTTATTAGTATTTACTGTGTAGGTATTAATGATGAGTCATGGGTCATGGGACTCATGGGTGTATACCTAACTGTGGATTCCCCATATAGTGGCAATAGTTGAACTTTTAAATACAAGTATTTAAGTTTAATTACAAGTATTTAAAATCTTGAGGACAATTGTAATTAAATTACTTTTGAATTACAAAAAAGTAAATGTATTTAATTACGTATTTGAATGTAATTGATGTAATTAAAATACATTTTTAAATACTTGTATTTAAATACTTAACATCACTGCTCATAACCATTTGTGAGTATCCGATTGTAGTAAATCGCTCCCGACGAGTCGTTCTCTGAGAGGATTTATTACTGAGACAAATTTTCTATAAATGTCCACTCGGGGAATCTCTGCAAGTTAGATTCCCGCTTTCACCGTTAAATTACGCCCTTTAGGGTCAATACCGCCCTTTCTTGCTTGTCCCGCTCTCGCTTTAGCTGTATTTCTCTCCGCTTGCATCTAACCTCTTCAACCAAATCTGCACGGTTAATATTCTTTTATATTATACTAGCCGTGACCCGGCCACGCTTCGCTGTGGCTCAGTTTGATATGAAATAAATGAACAATTAAATAAAAATAGGTAATCTAGCGAATATAGATTTACCGAGAAAACACATAATTTATTTCAATACCATGCATTGCATTGCTGTGATTATGTTGTAGAATGTTATGAAAAGGGAAATAAAATATTGCTTTGCAATTATTTTTTATAACCGATGTAGGTACTCGGCTTCGCTCGGGGGCGACCTTGTCTCATCCCTTTTTCCACACTCCATGAAAATGGTTTCAATCGGCGTGCGTTATTCGTCTTGATCAAGCAATACGTACTTGGGCTATTTCCAATCTTGCTTCCCTTTGCTCGTCTGTTTCAGACGAACTGGCTCGAGCAATTCGTACTCCTTGGATTTCCAATCTTGCTTCTCTTTGCTCGTCTGTTTCAGATAAGGGGGCTTGAGCATTTCTTAATCTGAGGGTTTCTAATCTATCTTCCTGTTGCTCCTCTGTTTCAGATAAACGGGCTTGAGCATTTCTTAATCTTAGGGTTTCTAGTCTACTTTAGTCGTCTTTTTCAAATAAGCGGGCTTGAGCATCAGGCCACGCGGTAGCGTGGTCGTGGCTAGTATGACGTCACACCGCTGCTACTATACTTATACTTTGAAATCGTGTTTTGGGTGTTGGTGATTTTTTTCATTTCGCGATTTTACCATTATTACACTTTGTTTTCGAAGAAATGTGGCATATTTAGAAAGCTTATGTGATAAGCTTCACGTTGAATCTTTATACTCCGCAGAAGGATTCATTTTTCATTATTTTTTTTTGTCATAAACTTTTCGTCATCTGATTTCGCGTCGATATTTTCAGTATTCTGGTTATTAAGACGCCGTTCTAGTGCCGTTTGAATTACACTGATGTTTCTTTTCTGAAAATCGGATTTCGGGTACCAGGATAGCAGAAGGGCCAGGAGGTATGGATGTATATCGGTTCCTGTGCCTAATATTGTTCCCTAAATCGACGTTCCGTGCCATATAGCCTATGTGTCAGGTCCTAACCTCTACAGCCTCATGTCAATCATATCATGTGTCAATAGAATCAAAAATTTGTTATCACTTATCGTCGAAAACTATCGGGGAAATATAAGAAATGAAATAAAACTGTAAATATAATGGGGGAAAAGAAGAATTGAGGAGAAAAAGTTCGTTTTCTTGGAGTTTAAAACTCGCGACGTCCAAAATAAAAGCACGTGACGTAACTGACAAGGGTAGAGGTAAGAGCGTCATGGTTACGACTTACGAAGTTGTTAGCACCGCCAATTTAGAGTGAGAAACAAGTCGCCTTATTTATTTGGTTAAAAAAGAGAATTTAAGAGAGGAATAATCAGATTCCAACAGTGGTACAGTGCCAGGATTTGGTTTTGAATGACACGTTCTACCAAGCTCTTCGGATTTTCCAGATCACCCTAAGAAGTTTACCAGCAATGAGAAGGTACTGGCATTCCGGAAGGTCAAAGAAGAACCTTCGGTCGGCATTAAGGACCACATTATTAAGGAAAAAGTTAGTACAGAAGAATTGACAGATTCCGACAATCATACAATGTATGCTGGGAAAGAAAAACGATTTGCTTTTAGGAACCGTCTTAATACACAAAATGTTACCGGGCTCTATTACAAGTAGATCTTATTTATAGACGCTTGATTGATTTAAAATACTTAATAACGAGTGGCTGTCTGATGAGACTAAAATTTTTTCACGAAATGCTATCAAAATTTTCAAATTTTAAACCCAGAGATACATTGTCGGTTTTAAATCTCCTTCAAAATCGACAACCACGAACTCGCGTTACTCCAGTTCCTTCTGATGAACATAATTTACAAGTAATTCACTCTTCTGCTCAGTGGATACGTATTTATTTTGATACTAAGCATATTTTTGTTTATAACTCGATACACGGTAATCATTTAAATAGGGAAGAAGAATTAATGATAAGAGAATTATTTCCTTATTTTCGAGAGCTTCCTCTTGTTTTTCCCAAAGTGCAACAGTAACCTAATATGATTGATTGGGCGATATTTGCTATAGCATTCGCAAGTTCTATTTTTTTGACGATTCAGTAAAAATACGTTATGACGATCAAAATAACAGAATGAGAAAACATTTGCTTGTTATATTAGAGAAGAATACGTTGACTCGTTTTCCGATTACGTAGCCCCACAAAAAAATAAAGTACGGATCTGTAAATCAAATATGTGAATCCTTATATATTTTTCACCGCTGAATCCGAATCTGAGGTCAGAAAAAGGCCTTTACACCTGTAATTGGCCCCAAAGGTCAATCGGGGGCCGGAAAATCGAGATTCGCAGGTTGGGATCGCTGCACTCAGATTTTCTTGTACTTTCATACTTTAGCAACGTAGACGACGGTGAAACAATTCGAGGCCAATTGGAATTCACGCCCTGGGTCCAGAAAATGCGCCGTCGGGGGCAGGAAAATCAAGATTCCCAGGTCGGGATGGCAGCACTCGGATTTTCATGTATTTTCAAACTTCAACAACGTAGACGGTGGTGAAACAGTTCGAAGCCAACTAGAATTCACCCTCTGGGCCCAGAAAACAATTTCACCGTCGTCTGCTTTGCTAAAGTTTGAAAGTACATGAAAATCCGAGTGCTGCGATACCGACTTGCGAATCTCAATTTTCCGGCCTCCAAGGGGCCCATTTTCCGACCTCCAGAGGCCCGTTTTCCGACCTCAGAGAGTGAATCCCAGTCGGTTCCAAACTTTTTTGATCACGAATTCGGCTTTGGCTTGGGAATGAATCGACCTCGACTGAGCATCCGTCATCCCGGAATTCACTTTTCAGACCTTATGGCGGCCATTTTCGGCCTCTGGGGCCAATTCCAGGGGTGCAGGCCTTTTTCTGACCCCGGATTTGGATTCAACGGTGAAAACTGCATAAGGATACACATATCTGATCTATAGGTCCGGACTTAATTTTTTTTATGGGGCTGTGTTATTGAAAATAATGTAAATAACATAATATTTCTATGAAGGAAATGAAATCTGATTTTTATGTGTCTTTTTTTCAAAAGATTATTATGTGGCTAGTATGATTTTGATACTGAAACTTATCGTTAATCACCGTCTATGAAAGAAATGAAATCAAATCAACATTGGCAAGTATACATTTTAACACTATGAGCAATACTAGCCCGGTCCGTCGATTTTAAATTTTTAAGCGGTGTTTTCAAAGTTTACAAGGAACTGTGTCCATAGACTGTATCAGTTATTGCTCTTTTTTCTTTTGTTATATGATCAAATAATGTTTTAAATTTATACTGTACCATTATTATTAATTTCTGAAGTAGACTGCGCAGTTGTAAAGGTTTAATAGGTTTAAAGTAATTCGAGTGTCCTAGTCCGCTATTTTGCTGTTGCTAGGGTTACTACTGTGTTGACAATTGTTTATCAAAATGACATTGATAAAAAGACGACAAAATGGTTATTGAAGAAGTCGAAAACGTTTATTCAGAGGAAATGAAACAAGAATTTGAGCTGCGCAAGGAAAATTGATCCCAGATAAGTCAAGGGACTTCTATATGAAGGAATATGACTTTTTCTTTACATTTCCATAAAGGCCAATGTATGCCCCCATTTGAGTGCGGATAAAATCGATTATAGGGCCAAAATGGTATAAATAATTTTTCGGATTATCTGCACCATTAAATTCTCACCGAGCTATACAGTGATGTGCTTAAATTAA
Source organism: Cryptocephalus moraei (assembly GCA_946251905.1). Lineage (NCBI taxonomy): Eukaryota > Metazoa > Arthropoda > Insecta > Coleoptera > Chrysomelidae > Cryptocephalus > Cryptocephalus moraei. Next base: position 18,651,551 of record OX276466.1, read on the forward strand.
AAATATCATGAAACCATTAATTCACTTGGCATTAACTGGAAACATTTAAAGTTAGCTAATTAAAGATATTATTTAATTTTTTCCCTTAATAATTTAAAACCGACGGACCGGGCTAGTATTGCTCATAGTGTTAAAATGTATACTTGCCAATGTTGATTTGATTTCATTTCTTTCATAGACGGTGATTAACGATAAGTTTCAGTATCAAAATCATACTAGCCACATAATAATCTTTTGAAAAAAAGACACATAAAAATCAGATTTCTTAATCTGAGGATTTCTTAGTCTATCTTCCCTTTGCCCGTCATTTTCCGAAGCTCGTAGTCTTTTATTTTTTTGCTTTACATATTGTAATGCGAGAAGTAAACAAAGCGACACATGTTTACTCCTTCAAAAGAATAACTACGACGCGTACAAGACAGGTGCATGAACAGGTGCATGAACATTTCCTGCGTAGGCGTTCTAGAATATACTAGAACGTTCTCGATCAGGGTTGGGGGTGTATATATAAGGGGGCTTGTGATCGAGGGAGTTAGTTAGAAGTAGACAAGCAGAAGTGAACGCGACATACGATCCGAAAGCTGAGCAGTACAAATAAATTATGTAGTGTCTAGTCTAGTGAACAAGTAGTTTAGTGTGTTAAATAAATTAGTGTTCAATTAATGTAAATAAATTATTTTTTCAAAAGATTATTATGTGGCTAGTATGACTTTGATACTGAAATTTAGCGTTAATTATCGTCTATGAAAGAAATGAAATCAACTCAACATTGGCAAGTATACATTTTAATACTATGAGCAATACTAGCCCGGTCCGTCGGTTTTAAATTATTAAGCGCAAAAATTAAATAATAGCTTTAATTAGCTAATTTTAAATGTTTCCAATTAATGCCAAGTAAATTAATGGTTCATCATATTTTTAATTTAAGTAGATCACTGTATAGCTCGGTGAGACTTTAACGGTGCGAAAAATTATTTATTTTATTTTGGGCCCTATAATGGCATCTATACGCCCTCAAATAGGGGCACAAATTGGCCTTTATGGTACGGAACTGTCAAGAGACTTTTATGGCACGGAACTGTCAAAAAAATTGTCATATTCCTTCATATAGAAGGAATATGATAAGTCCCTTGACTTATCTGGGATCAATTTTCCTTGCGCAGCTCAAATTCTTGTTTCATTTCCGGAAAACTGAATAAACGTTTTCGACTTCTTCAATATCCATTTTGTCGTCTTTTTATGAATGTCATTTTGATGAACAATTATCAACACAGTAGTAACCCTAGCAACAGCAAAATAGCGGACTAGGACAAAATACTGAAATTCGTATCACACATCGCGAAGGGATAACCTCCAGGAAATTTCCAATTTTTATTTGATTTTTATGAAGCAAATTAAAATAAAACGTTGCATGTAATTGCAATGTCAAGAAATTAAAAGCCCTCCGCAAGCGTCGGATTTTAAACATTCTCTCGTGCCACAAGCTTCTGATTATGCCCTTAATACACAAATAACAATTCTATGCATAAATCTGTCGATCGATAGACTATTATTAAATGTTTGCTCAGTTAATAAAGTTTAAGGAACTCAAGAAAGTATGTCTTCTATAGACGCATGAGAGACAGCAGATACGTCACTCTGGCGATAATAGAGATGAGCTTATGATTCAGAAGCATGAGCTAAATCTTATGCTCTTTGGGACTAGTTATGCTATTCATTTCCATCTATATGTGATAGACGGAGTATGACACTCGACTTACTTTAAACCTGTAGTACTATAACTGTGCAGTCTACTTCAGAAATTTATAATAATGGTACAGTATACATTGAAAACATTGTTTGATCATATGATCAAAGAAAAAAGAGCAATAACTGAGACAGTCTATGGTAATTCACAGTCCCTAGTAAAATTTTAAAGCACCGCTTAAAAATTTTAAACCGACGGACCGGGCTAGTATTGCTCATAGTATTAAAATGTATACTTGCCAATGTTGAGTTGATTTCATTTCTTTCATAGACGATAATTAACGCTAAATTTCAGTATCAAAGTCATACTAGCCACATAATAATCTTTTGAAAAAAAGACACATAAATATCAGATTTCATTTCCATCATAGAAATATTTTTTTATACTTGGCTATGACCGTATTGGTGCCTACAAACGACAGGAAGGGGCCGTAAATTAACCTTAAATTAATTTGTGACACAAATTCACAGAATAAGAAGTTCGGACGGAACTTTACAGCGTTCCTTTATTAAGCTACTGTGAGATATAAGTAGATATCCTAAGCGGGTTCCGCCAGACAATGCTGTACATAACCTCACTTTTGCCGACGCGCTCGGCTACGGGAACCATGCCGGGGCAGAACTCCTCCCCAAGGGCCCCCATTTAGTGCTCCTCCCCGGGACCTCTGGATGCTATTCTAGGATCGTTCGCACCAGAAGTTGACAGCAGTTTGCGCCAATGACAGCTTCGCAAAAAAAGCACGAAACACTCCTTGATGCAAGGAATGCGTCGTGAAAATCAGAGTCGTGAGGTGGGGTAACAGATAAACAGTGAAATGTACTTTTAACAATTGAGTTTGGGTTACAATAAACGCCGTCGATATTCGTTAATTTGCGTAAATAGATTATACTTGATTGATTGTAATGTTATTTACATTATTTTCAATAATCGGGAAACGAGTCGACGTGTTCTTCTCTAACATAACAACTAAATGTTTTCTCATTCTGTTATTTTGATCGTCATAACGTATTTTTACTGGATCGTCATGAAAAAAAAAATAGAAGTTGCGAATGCTATAGCAAATATTGCGCAATCAATCATATTAGGTTGCTGTTGCACTTTGAGAAAAACAAGAGGAAGCTCTCGAAAATAAGGAAATAATTTCTTTTATCTTTCTCTTATCATTAGTTCTTCTTCTCTATTTAAATTATTACCGTGTATCGAGTTATAAACAAAAATATGCTTAGTATCAAAATAAATACATGTCCAATGAGCAGTAGAGTGAATTACTTGCAAATGATGTTCATCAAAAGGAACTAGAGTAACGCGAGTTCGCGGTTGTCGATTTTGAAGGAGATTTAACACCGACAATATCTCTGGGTTTAAAATTTGAAAATTTCGATAGTGTTTCGTGAAAATATCTTACAGTCTCATCAGACAGCCACTCGTTATTAAGTATTTTAAATCTATCAAGATTCCATAAATAAGATCTACTTGTAATAGAGCCCGGTAACGTTTTGTGTGTTAAGACGGTTCCTAAAAGCAAATCACGTTTTTCATTCCCAGCATACACTGTATGATTGTAAGAATCTGTCAATTCTTCTGTACTAACTTTTTCCTTAATAATGTGGTCTTCAATGTCGACCGAAGGTTCTTCTTTGACCTTCCGGAATGCCAGTACCTCATCAATGCTTGTAAACTTCTTAGGGTGATCTGGAAAATCCGAACAGCCTGGTAGAACGTGGCGTTCAAAACCAACTCCTGACACTGTAGCACGGTTGGTATCAGATTCTTCCTCTTTTAAATTCTCTTCTTTAGCCAAAGGGTGATATTCGATAGCGATCGATGGTTTTTCTTTGACATTCCTGCCAGATTGTACCCAGTCTATTACGGACGCGTGGATCTTACACCTTTCGATGCATATCGAGAAGTCCTCGCCACACGACTTACATCTCTAGCACATGTTCCTGTGAGACGCCATAATCGGAACCTGAAAGATGAGACGTCGATAACATTTTATGGGCAAGCGAAATGGTGAAGACATATCGCTCTGAATAACATTCCAACAACCAAACGGTGCCGTGGACGATGTATACTCATTTCAGCGCTTCCATTTTTTTCCAAATGTCCCATAGCTCCTATACGATCGTTTGTACTAGTCCTTCTAGACATTCGGTTATATTAGATCTCTTGATTACATCGGTTCTAGTTTTTCTGTTAGCGTCTCTTTCTACTGTCAGGGCTATTTTGACCGGGCCACAGATCACCCTAGGTTAGTTCTTCTTCTTCTTCCTTTCGATTTAATCGACCGTCTAAGGTCGGCCGATCATTTGGGCTCGGATACTAGTCCATTCACCCAGTTTCGATGACATGTCATGACCCTAGGTTAGGTTATGATGCCGGTTATGACCATAGACATAATACGTATAGACTACGGATCGCAATAAAGCGCGATGTGCCCGGTGGGAGCGAGAGGCAAATAAATAAGGCTAGAGTGCCTAGAAGAGTAGAGTGTGGCCAACTAACGGATTTGGGACCATAATGGCGGCCGGCACGGGTCGTAAGTTTCATACAACGGCAATTATTGAAATATGTTCTAAGATTTATATTATGTTTCATGTATGACGGGAGTGGAAAGTCCATAAGCGTGCGTACGTATTTTTGTTCATTTTGGTTAATTTCCTTCATTGTGTTTGTAGTGGTTTGTAGTGTTTCCTGTAGCAGAGAATTATTGTTGGGGACATATTTAAGAGCGTTCCCAAAATAAGTATGTATTGAAGTAAAAGTGATTATCATAGTAGTTGTGTTGTATTCAGGCCATACAGTGTATTTCTGAATAAGTGCGAAAGTTCGACATCATTATAGATTGCAATGCTAGATGTAAATACACTTACTGAAAGAAAATAATCCCCAGTTTTAGGTTCTAAGTTTAATCCATTTAGAGGAAAAATTTAGAAACCATTTAGAAAAAATGAGAAACATACCATGTAATCTAGACACTTGTCATGATATTAAAAAAGAATCGCTTTTAGTTTATTCGGTTTAGGTTAAGGATTTACAATCACAAAATACAAACTTTAAATGTAAGACATACACGTAGCCGTGAGTCTATGGCAATGCATGCAATACAATAAAAGGTGTTAATAAAATATATCTGTTTTTATTTTATTTCCCTTTTCATTGTAACATTTTCCAATGTTTTATTTGAGGGCTTCATCATATCACAAACCCCATAAATTTGTCTTATCAACAAATAATATACCTTTGTTAAATTTTCGATTTGCTAATGTTTTATAGTACTAAGCTGAATCAACTCCAAGAACTATAAGCCAGTCTCATTATTATATTACACTGTCTAGTTCATTTTTCGTAGGGGTTAAGTTTTTGTTTGTTTGTTTTTGTTATGCATATAACGCAAAAGATGGTTATTGCAAAGGGACACCACTAATCGAATAATTTTATTGTTCTCTCATAAACAAGGCTAAGCATTTTATTTCTTAAAAAACATCGCCTTGCAAATAAACAATTTCATGCGCCGCCCATGTACTATTGCACAGGACATACAAAATGAAATTCAAATTCGCGCTATTTCAATTCGCTTGTTTATTGGTGCCGCCATTATGGTCCAACATTTCAAATGAACCAATCAGTGCTTGTTACATAGTTGTCCACACTCTACCTTTCTAGGCACTCTAAATAAGGCGACTTGTTTCTCACTCTAAATTGACGGAGCTAAAAATTTCGTAACCATGACGCTCTAACCTCTAGCCTTGTCAGTTACGTCACGTCCTTTTATTTTGGAGGTCGCGGGTTCTAAACTCCAAGAAAACGAATTTTTCTGCTTAATTCCACTTTTCCCCCGTTATATTTACAGTTTTATTTCATTTCTTAAATTTCTCCGATAGTTTTCGAAGATAAGTGATAAGAAATTTTTGATTCTATTAACAGATGATTGACATGAGGCTGTAGAGGTTAGGACCTGACACATAGGTTATATGGCACGGAACGTCGATTTAGGGAACAATATTAGTCACAGGAATCGATATACCTCCATACCTCCTGGTCCTTCTGCTATCCTGGTACCCGAAATCCGATTTTCAGAAAAGAAACATCAGTAAACGGCACTAGAACGGCGTCTTAATAACCAGAATACTGAAAATATCGACGCGAAATCAGATGACGAAAAGTTTATGACACAAAAAAATAATAAAAAATAAATCCTTTTGCGGAGTATAAAGATTCAACGTGAAGCTTATCACATAAGCTTTCTAAATATGCCACATTTCTTTGAAAACAAAGTGTAATAATGGTAAAATCGCGAAATGAAAAAAATCACCAACATCCAAAACACGATTTCAAAGTATAAGTATAGTAGCGGCGGTGTGACGTCATACTAGCCACGACCACGCTACCGCGTGGCCTGATAAAATAAACGTTACATTGGTGTCAGAAGTGGGATCATGAAGAAGTTACGCGAATTAAAAGTGGCCGAGTTAAAAAAAGAACTCGAGGAACGGGAATTGGAAACAGGAGGGAGGAAGACTGAACTCCAGGACCGGCTCTCAGCATTTTTGAAAGAAAATGGCCAGGACCCGGAAGTTTTCGAGTTCGAAGACGACGACATAACGAAGCAGTTCGCTGCCCAGAAGGATGACATCACGAAGCAAATCGCCGCCCAGAGGGAAGAAATCGCCGCCCAGAGGGAAGACATCACTGCCAAAATCGCCGCTCAGAGGGAAGATATTTCTACCCAAATCGCCGCCCAGAGGGTAGATATTACTGCACAAATCGCTGCCCAGAGGGAAGAAAGCGCCGCCCAGAGGGAAGACATCACTGCTCAAATCGCCGCCCAGAGGGAAGACATCACTGCTCAAATCGCTGCACAGAGGGAAGACATCACTGCTCAAATCGCCGCCCAGAGGGAAGACATCACTGCTCAAATCGCCGCCCAGAGGGAAGAAATCGCTGCCCAGAGGGAAGAAATCGCCGATCAGAGGGAAGACATCACTGCTCAAATCGCCGCCCAGAGGGAAGACATCACTGCTCAAATCGCCGCCCAGAGGGAAGACATAATTACTCATATTACTGATCAAATCGCCGCCCAGAGGGAAGAGATAACCGACCAGATGGAGGCTCAGCGTAAGGAGATTGAAGAGAAGATCAAGCAGTTGGAAGAACGACTAGAACAAGTCAGTAGCGGCGAGAGGAAGGAAGACGATATTGAACAGAAGACGAAGCAGTCGGAAGAACGACTAAAGCGAGTCAGTAGCGGCGAGACGAAGGAAGAAATAAAGGCGGTCGTTCAACAGAACTCGATATCCACCAATCGAGTGACGCCCCCAACGTTCGATGGAAAAATTCCGTGGGCCAGCTACAAGAAGCAGTTTGAGGCAGCTGCGGAGGCTAATGCTTGGTCCCCTCAGGAAAAAGCTGTTTCCCTTACGGTAGCCTTACGTGGAGAGGCGTTGGAAGTTCTCCAGACGCTATCCACCGAGGAAGCCGGGAATTACACGGAGCTGCTGAGGCGACTGGAAATGCGGTTCGGCCAAACACATCTGGAGCAAGTTCATCAATCCCAGATGTCCAATCGCCGTCAGAGATCGAACGAGACCCTGCAGGAGTTCGAAGCGGACGTAGCCAGACTAGTGAGGTTGGCGTATCCCACGGCGCCGGAACAGATGATGGAGTGCCTCGCAGTGCAGACGTTCGTGAGCGGGCTGCGGGACCAGGAACTGCAGATGGCCCTGAGGCTAGCTCGACCGAAAACAGTAATGAACGCGCTCGCCATCGCACTAGAACATGAGGCAGCAATGGAAGCCTCCCGCATTCACGGTTGTGCTCGAGCTGTTACCGAGGAGGTAGGCACAGAAAAACTCGTGGAGAAGGCCGTCCAGCAGATCATGGAGTTGCTGTCAGCACAGAAGACGCGGCCCAAAACAGCGGTGCCGGCAAAGGCCCCGGAAAAACTAATGCGGGTCGATAAAAGGGAGGGGACGTCGACCCGTGGCAATAGGAACCCCCGGGCCAGTATAGCCTCGTTTTCCCACCAATTGGGGAGCGCGTACGTCGATGGCACTATCGACGGGAGATCCCACGCCATGCTTGTGGACACGGGAGCTACGAAGACGATCGTACGCTCGGAAGTTGTGAGGGACCGTAGTAAGATTAGGCCAAGTAGGTGGCAATTAAGAACTGCCACTGGGGAGAAGGCAGTAATACACGGTGAAGCGACGGTTAGCATGACGTTGGGACGAGTAAAGTTTGACCATCCTGTTCTCATAGCCGAAATTGAGGAAGACGTCATACTGGGAATGGACGTCATGAGGAATCATGGATTCCAGTTGGATTTCGGACACCGAGTGTTGAGGATCGGTCAAGAAGAATTACTGCTACACAATCGTGACAACTTTGTGTTAGACGTAATAATGGCAGAAGATGTGATTCTCCCAGAACGAAGCGAAACGATCACCTCTACCTGTCTGAGGGGTGTTGTGGAAGAGGGAATTCCAGCCGTGATCGAACCAGAAAACGATGACAATCGACTGGCTCGGGGGGTACTGGTAGGAAAGGCGCTCGTTACTCTCTCAAGTGAAGTGCCTGTGCGACTACTCAACATCAATCAGTACCCGGTCACCATCAAGAAGGGTACGAAGCTGGGCACATGTATAGCCGCTTCAGCCATCGTAAGGGGCGTTAGTGAGGAAGAAAGGTCCAAACACACTCCACAGGACTTGAAACAAATTCTTTCCCAGACCAGTGCGTTTCTCTCGCCAACACAGAAACAAAAGGCCCACGAATTAATAAATAAGTACCAGGACATATTTACCACCGAGAATGGAAAGCTGGGAAAGACCAAGGTCGTGACACATAAAATTGACACGGGCGAGACACGACCGATTCGACAAACAGCAAGACGACTACCTTTGGCCAAACGGGAGGAAGCCGAGAAAATTATCAAGGACCTAGAGCGGGACGGGGTTATCGAGCCGTCAAGCAGTCCATGGGCCTCGCCGGTAGTACTGGTGAAGAAAAAGGATGGGACTACTCGATTCTGTGTAGACTACCGGCAGGTGAACAGTGTCACCAAAAAGGACAGCTACCCGCTACCACGTATCGACGACACACTCGATACCCTTGCTGGATCCACGATATTTTCGACCTTGGATTTAAAAAGCGGCTATTGGCAAGTCGAAATGGACCCTGCCGATAAGGAAAAGACGGCATTTACCTTCGGTAACGGCCTGTGGCATTTTACAGTCATGCCATTTGGACTTTGTAATGCCCCAGCGACGTTTGAGAGGCTGATGGAGAGCGTGCTAATGGGTCTGACGTGGAAAACGTGCCTAGTCTATTTGGACGATGTCATCGTGATGGGCAAGACCTTCGAAGGACATCTGAGAAACTTAGAGGACGTCTTCCAGAGACTGCAAGGTGCGGGACTGAAACTGAACCCTAAGAAATGTCAGCTCTTCAGAAGGAAGGTCTCATACTTAGGGCACGTAGTGAGCAGAGAGGGCGTCGCCGTTGATCCGGACAAGACAAGTACGGTGAAGGAGTGGCCAATACCGGTAGATAAACACCAGTTGAGGAGTTTTCTGGGCCTCTGCACGTACTACCGACGATATGTCCGGATGTTCTCCGACGTCGCTAAGCCGTTGACAAGGCTCACGGAAGAAGGACGAAACTTCTATTGGGATGAGGAATGCCAGTCTGCCTTCGACGAGCTGAAGAGGAAGTTGACCAGTGCCCCAGTGCTGAGTTTTCCTCTGCCAGAAGGACAGTTCATCCTGGACACCGACGCGAGCAATGTGGGAATTGGAAGTGTTCTGTCGCAGCGCCAGGAGGGACAAGAACGTGTCCTTGGATACTTCAGCAAGGTACTCTCCAAACCAGAAAAGAATTACTGCGTCACCCGGCGTGAATTATTGGCCATCGTCAAGTCCATCGAGCACTTCCATAAATATTTGTGTGGAAGGAGGTTTCTGATCCGGACCGATCATGCTGCTCTTAAATGGCTCCTCCAGTTTAAGAATCCCGAAGGACAGATCGCTCGCTGGATCGAGAGGCTCCAGGAGTATGACTTTGTCATAGAACATCGGCCAGGACAGTCATGGAAACGCAGACGCACTCTCGAGAAGACCATGCCCTGATGAGTGTCCTCATTGTCATAGAGCTGAGGAAAAGTCCGAGAAAGTCTATCGAACGACCGTGGTCGCCGAGGAATGGACACCATCCTCGTTACGACAAGAGCAAGGAAAAGACCCGGTTCTCAAAGAAATCCTGGTTTGGAAAGAGGGAGGAGAGCGTCCTGAGTGGCAAAAGGTATCACCTGGCTCGCCAAAACTCAAGAGCTATTGGGCACAGTGGGACTCGCTAGTGGTTGAGGATGGACTACTAAAACGCGTACTGGAGAGCCAAGACGGGACGGACGAAAGACGGCAGTTGGTAATTCCCTCCAGTAAAATCCCGGAGGTCTTGCGGCACCTTCACGACGGATCGTCTGGCGGACATTTAGGGATCAAGAAAACGCTGCAGAAGGTACGGGAGCGCTTCTACTGGATCAATTGTTCAGACGACGTGAAGGACTGGTGCAAGAAATGTACTACATGCTTTGCAAGTAATGGGCCACAAAGACGACCGAAAGCTCCCATGAAACAATATAACGTCGGAAGCCCCTTCGAAAGGATCGCTATTGATATAGCAGGACCCTTCCCTGAGACCGAAAAGGGGAATAAATTCATCTTGGTCGTGATGGACTACTTTACGAAGTGGGTAGAAGCGTACCCTCTCCCTAATCAGGAGGCAGAGACAGTGGCCGATGTGCTAGTGAAGGAGACGATCTGCCGGTTTGGAGTACCCATGGAATTACACTCGGATCAAGGAAGAAACTTTGAGAGTGGCCTATTCCGGAGGATCTGTGAGAAGTTTGGGGTACGAAAAACAAGAACCACGGCCCTTCACCCTCAGTCTGACGGCATGGTAGAACGAATGAATCGCACCCTTAACCGCTATCTAGCGAAAATGGTCTCGTCACATCAAAGAGACTGGGACGAACACGTGCCGTTCTTCCTGATGGCCTACCGCTCGGCCGTTCATGAGTCGACAGGACAAACTCCAGCCAAAGTCCTGTTCGGGCGAGAACTTAAACTGCCCTGTAATCTAATCTTTGGCGCTAGACCGGACGAGGACGTTTCGGGGGAAGATTACGTCTCCAGGATGCGGCAAAGGATGAACGAGATTCACGATCAAGTCCGATACCAACTAAATATCGCCAGTGATCGCATCAAAGAGCGTTACGACATCAACGCTAAAGAGGGTGGCTACCAAATGGGAGATCGAGTTTGGCTGTACAACCCACAGAAGAAACGTGGTTTGTCCCCTAAGTTACAGACCAATTGGGAAGGTCCCTATGTTGTGAAGAAACGAATCAATGACGTGGTCTACCGGGTAAGCAAACTACCAAATGGCAAGCCGAGAGTGGTGCACTTCAATCGGTTGGCACCCTATGAGGGATCGCACGATGAGGCGGAGGTTCCCCGAGTAAGAAACACATTGGCGCAGTAGAACGAACTTTCCTTCGAAGAATTTATGAGCGCCTACGGGGGTACCGGGAAAGCACGGTATGGGGTAACCTGTGAAAAACAACAGGATTTGTTCAGCGTACCTGAAGAATACTCGTTGGCCCATTGTGTGTCCACCGACCTGGTAATGTCACGAGGTATCGCCACGGTTTTCAAGAAGAAGTACGGGCGCTTGGAACAACTCAGAGCGCAACTCCCGGAGATTGGCAAGGTTCTGGAACTACGTGACAACGTAAGACACATCTTTTATCTGGTTACGAAGGAGATCGGGTCCCTTAAACCATGTTATCACGATGTATGGCGAACCTTGCATAGGCTACGAGACCGACTGCTGGAGCTCGACATCAGGAAGCTAGCTGTCCCCAAGTTAGGTGCTGGACGAGATCAGCTGGACTGGAGGGTTGTCCGGAATATGCTGGAAGTAGTGTTGAAGAATACCGGAGTGGAAGTTTTAGTCTGCTGTTTTGGGCCTGCACCATGTCGACTCGGGAAGACGGTCCCCTGTTATTTTGACGCCACGTCTCGCTGTAAGCGGGGGGCTAACTGCAGGTTCCTGCATGGGCCTACCAGGGATACGTTCCGAGACGAAACGTCTCTAAGGCGGGGGCAGTGTAATGCGAGAAGTAAACAAAGCGACACATGTTTACTCCTTCAAAAGAATAACTACGACGCGTACAAGACAGGTGCATGAACAGGTGCATGAACATTTCCTGCGTAGGCGTTCTAGAATATACTAGAACGTTCTCGATCAGGGTTGGGGGTGTATATATAAGGGGGCTTGTGATCGAGGAAGTTAGTTAGAAGTAGACAAGCAGAAGTGAACGCGACATACGATCCGAAAGCGGAGCAGTACAAATAAATTATGTAGTGTCTAGTCTAGTGAACAAGTAGTTTAGTGTGTTAAATAAATTAGTGTTCAATTAATGTAAATAAATTATAAAATAAACGTTACAATATGGATCTGCCAATCGCTTTTCTTTTGGAGGCATAATTCACAGCGAAAGTATAAAATAAATGCGCTTGTTTTCTATTGTCCAATGTCCAAAGTTCACAAATAACACCACTAACACTCACACACGCTCAGAAATATTTCTACTGTAAAAGAATGATTTTGAGCAATTCGATCCTCAAAGCGCTGTCAAACTGTTCGACATTTAAAAGATACCTTTTCACCGCGAGATGGCGTCATCTGTCAGTCACTCGTAAGTCACTCGTAAAGTCACTAGATATATAAAGTAGCGCAATTGAGCGGCCATATTGTGTCTCAAATCAGTAATGCCAAAGTAAAATGTCTTTTGTTAGTTTTGTTCCAACCGTATTATGTAAAGGTATTAATGTTCCGTATTTCGTCTGTCAACTTTATTTGAATTTTGTACAGGTTATGCATTTTTAATTTTAATGAATAAAGAATATTGGTTATAGGGGAATGTTGGTGATAGTTGATTCCTCGAGTACCAATTAATATTGTGGCGTTGTAGATTGAAAGCCGAATAGCCGAGCTTCCACTGTAGACATTATATGGCTGGCGGTGTCCGTTCCTTTTCAAGGAGGAGCCGTTTTGAGCCCCTTTCTGTTTAATGAAGGATGTCCATTACTATATGGACTATATATACACTACATATATCTGGTGACTTTACTCTCAACAATTGACAGCAGACAGCGGATTACAGAAATTAAACAAATTTGACAGAATCCGCCATATTGTGTCCCAAATAGGCGTCTCTCTCTCTAACTCATTGGTACAATGAATTGCGCTACTTTCAATATCTAGTGATTTTAGTCACTCGTAAAGTCACTAGTCACTCGTCTGTCAAATAAAGATGACATATTGCCTGTCATGCATATACGGCCAATACAGAGAAATAGAGAGGGGGAGAACGTCCATCAACCTGCGCGAACAGCGGAATATTGAAGGCCGCCATTTTGACCCATTGGGCAGAAATGCCAACAGCCGTCTAGGGATTTTGCTTAATTTTACCTAGTTGGTTTTAGATTTTGCGCGGTAAAATTTAAAAACGAAAAATACAGTAATGTTAGAAAACAGTAATTTATTGATAGTAGTCAAACAAAGCGGGCCTCAACTCACTTTGCATAATCAAGATGGCCGCCGCCGGTGGGGGTACAGCCGCCGGTGTCTCATAACGGGCTCCGTGGGGCCCCCCCAGTCTCGTAACCCCCTCCGAGGTGGGGGGCCCCCAAGTCTCATGACCCCCTCCGGGGGGAGGCGAGATTACCTAACCTCAAAGAGACGGAACCTCGTGGGACAAGTCAGAGACAATCTAACCTCAAAGACACGGAACGTGTGGGGCCCCCATATCGTCCAACCTAACCTCAAAGTGCTCCGAACGAAGCGAGAGACTTTGTCGTCGACGAGAGAGAGAGAGAGAGAAAGAGAGAGAGAGAGAGAGGTCGGATGGTAGCGGAGATCGAACGTCGGTGCGCGAGAAGCGCCGTGTGCCGGACGTAATTATTATTCAAAGCCGCGTGTCGATGCGTGGGACGCATCGGACTTAATTCCATGCGTGTAGAGAGAAGTTATCGAATTTGCAGTGTGGAAAAATGCAAAAACAGAGAAGCGCTACGAGAGCGTCGCTTGCCGGACGTAATTATTATTATTATTCAAAGCCGTGTGTGTGTGTGTCGACGCATCGGACTTAATAATTCCATATACGTGTCTTTACACATAGAGAGAGAGAGAAATTTGCAGTGTGGAAAGCTAATTGACAATCGAGCTTGCATTAGCGTGAAAAATGTTACTAAGTATAAGGAACACTTTTAACGCATAGTTTTCCGACCGAACGTTAAGAGGCGAGCGAGAGAGAGAGAGAGAGAGAGAGAGAGAGAGAGAGAGAGAGAGAGAGAGAGAGAGAGAGGTCGGATGGTAGCGGAGATCGAACGTCGGTGCGCGAGAAGCGTCGTGTGCCGGACGTAATTATTATTCAAAGCCGTGTGTCGATGCGTGGGACGCATCGGACTTAATTCCATGCGTGTAGAGAGAAGTTATCGAATTTGCAGTGTGGAAAAATGCAAAAACAGAGAAGCGCTACGAGAGCGTCGCTTGCCGGACGTAATTATTATTATTATTATTCAAAGCCTTGTGTGTGTGTGTGTCGACGCATCGGACTTAATAATTCCATATACGTGTCTTTACACATAGAGAGAGAGAGAAATTTGCAGTGTGGAAAGCTAATTGCCAATCGAGCTTGCATTAGCGTGAAAAATGTTACTAAGTATAAGGAACACTTTTAACGCATAGTTTTCCGACCGAACGTAAGAGGCGAGCACGGTAGCGTGTGCATTTACAATCAAAGCACGCATTTTTTCTCTTGTTAAAACAATTACATCGCTTTCGACCGGTGATCCTTCCCGCTCCCCGGGAGGCGCGGGGCGTGACCATAACCTCAAACGTGAAGCGGGAGGGTCCCACAAGCAAGAGAGAGAGAGAGAGAGAGATTTATCAATTAATTCGCTAGTCATGGTCAAATAGAAATAAAACAAAAACATTTTACTAATAATTTTTATTTTCTGCTTTGGAAATAATTTCTACATACATATCTATTATCGACCTGACGTGCTGTTCAATTCCCTGCCGCTCCCATCTCCAAGTAGTGCACGAACAGCAGTCTGGACCCTCTGTGGTGGTGTCTCTGGACCAGGGGCAGCTGACGAAATGTCTCCCAAATTTAGATTCACGTCGTTCTTCGGCTTCTCTGGTTTCCACTTTATCGTGCAGCTCTAGGAGTTCTTTCTTATGCGAAGATGTTACATAGTAACCAAATTTTTGCAAAAAACTTTTAACTTCCATATTTTTACTGGTAGATGTGAATAGTACGAGCACTTTTAAGAGAATGAACAAGAAGGTTCCACATCTAAGGTGGTTGTGGAGGTGGTAGAAGTCAGTAAACTAACTTGTCTAAACTTGCATCTACCTCGACATGGTGTTTGAAGTCAGTGAACTTACTTGACCTACCATACAAGTTCGGTGGAATCCTAACCTTCACACATGTCCTGACTTGTCAGGACATGTGTGAAGGTTGATACTCGAGACGTTTTTACATTCAAATAAAACAATGTCAACATTTAATTGCGTGTATTTCCATATAGGTCAACATACAATTTCATAATTTTTTGCATAGCGTTTTTAATATCGTCGCGGTGAAGTAGTCGATCTGTACACAAACAAGTATCTGGACCGTCCGTGCTACAGTTCAGTGCCCAAGGACAGCTCACGTAATGACGTCCGTGGATAGATGTCTGCTTCTTTTCCAATTCCGCATTTAGGGATCGTTGTAAATAGTAAAGCTGAGCTTTATGTCTATAAAGAAGTACATCATCGTATTCAATTAAAAATTCTTTAAGATCCATATTTGTAGCACAGGTAGACGAATGTTGATCCAGCTATGCTGAGCAGCACCGACACACTGACGGCGATGTACCAAGTCAAAAAATATATATTGTTCGAAACTGGAGTTGGGTGTACGTTAGTTAGGTTCAGCCATGTCGAATCTTCAAACGTGCGATTTTGGTAGACGACACGTATTTTGTAGCCTGTAGCATTACCAGGTAATTTCGCCATCAAAGTTGATGTGTGTCGGTTGTATGTGAAGGATTCCATCTTCACCCAGTTTTCAGGCCAACTGGCATTCATCTCGAAACATATAAACACATCCTTTGCACTATGTGGTGGTGAAATGTATAGGATATTATTAAGTACTGCCGAGAGTAGTAATAGGTTTGACCCGAACGCAACCATGTTTGAATGAATACTGCGAAATTAAACTAATATTTTCAATATATTTATTTATTGTGGAACACAGTTTAAAAACCAAGAGTATAATGTATAACAATTTCGTATACTACACATATAAAAACAATTCGATTGATGATTCATACACAATGGAATGTCACGTTGAAATTTGGATGTATCAGGACTGTCTGGAAGGTGTTCGATGTTGACGACGATATTCGACATCTTCTTCTTCTTCTTCTCTCGATTGTGTAGGTGGGCGTCGAGTAAACATTTTTTTTGATGTCCTCTTACGTAAACCATATCAGCATCATAAAGGTCAGCCATGATTACGTCATCGAGTTTTTCGTATGGTACATAACCTGAAGTATATCGGAGTCCATGTATGTGTCTGGTACAATATTGAACTTGCTTCTTATCGTAGCTAGATAAGTCATCGTAGGGTATAGGTTCCTCGAACAAGTAATGATTCATGCGGGTTCCATCATAAATTGCTATTTCTTTTGCGAAAAATTCCGGTGAAGAATTCTTCGTGAGCGTAAAACCTTGAATGTCGACTAGGAGTACCTTCATGTTCGGTGATCTGATTAAGACTAATAGATGCTTCTCACCATCTCACTAAGTGGTGTAGCTTCGTACACACTTTCGTAAATAATGATGCAATAAGCTTTTGTGTTGGCAGGAAATCCGGTCCTCGCCTGAAAATCGATGGAGACGTCCACGATCGATGATTTAATTTGTTCATCTTGGCGTGAGCAATCGACAACGAAGAGTGTCATATCTTTAAATTTTTTCATATCGAGTAATGGTTTCTTCGAACCGAAATAGTCACCCTTGTAGGTATTATTAAAATCCACATAACTATCATGAATCTCACCGTAATCATTAGTTTCGAAATTTAAATTTAGAGGTTCGTATGGATATCGCTCTGACAAATTCACACATA
The DNA here is from genome assembly GCA_946251905.1 of Cryptocephalus moraei. Classification (NCBI taxonomy): domain Eukaryota; kingdom Metazoa; phylum Arthropoda; class Insecta; order Coleoptera; family Chrysomelidae; genus Cryptocephalus; species Cryptocephalus moraei. The sequence goes on from OX276466.1 coordinate 18,668,551, forward strand.
TATCGGATATGTTAAGATTATCGAATTTTGTAATGTCTGCCGTTTTCTTATCACGTCTATCTGTCTGGAACGCGATGATTGCGAATCGAGGTGGATGTTGGTTGTTCATCGTTTGGATCGACCAAACGGCATTAGTTGAACCCACATTGAGAGCTGGTAACTCGTGGAGCTGCCAAGTGCGAAATGCGATTATGAACGGTCTATCATTTTTTATGGAATTCAACAGTTCCAGTTTCGTTTCAACATTGGGAACGACGTGTGGGATTTTCAATAACATTTCAGTTATAGTAATGTCATAGGTAGTATTTGCTCCGGTAACCATAACACAATTGTCATCGTTACGAGCTCTAACTACTCGAATAGTGTGCCTTCCGAACATTACCTTTTTATGGTCGTTGAATATGCTGAAGAAATGTGACAGTGGAATGATCCAAATGAAGGTTCCATCTGCGTTAACGGTGGGTTTTTCGGGAAAAACCCAACTACCTTTATCCAAATGTTTGCTATCATCGTCATTATAGCAGAGATAACCTCGAATCAAACTCACTAGACCTGGTTGTTTCACATGTTCAACTTCTATGCCGTTCAAGAGATATGACATGGAATCGAATAGAAACCCGACCGCGTTATTTACGAATGTCACCTCACCATCGCCGGATTTCTTCTCTAATTTCCCATAGATTTTTAGTTTGGAGTCGTAGAGGTTGAGAAAAGCATCGTTTCGCGTCACCGTAATTTCGAGTATATCATTCTTGAGATAGGATTTCACGAATGGATGGTACGTGTGACGTTTTATACTCGTGATCGTATCATCGTTTTGAAGCTTTGGATACAGGTCGAAAATCTGGCTGGACAACATATCCTATGGCGTTGAGGAAAGTAGCGTTCAATCGGGATAATCGACGCCGCCGCTGCTGCTGCTGCTGCTGCTTCAACCGCCTCGAACGTTTTTTTGTTACTGCAGTTGTACTCTTCACACTACCCCTTTTATAGTAATCACTCAAGACTAAGACCATCTTTTTTTAATACAATCTTTTTAATTCCAATCTAATGAGAATCTCTTCACCACGAAAATTGACAGGTTCAAAATTTTGATCGAGAACCGATAATGTGAGGTTACTTATCTCACTTGGAGTAACTTTTGAATATACCAGATTTCGAGGAACTTCGTCGATAGCGAACCCCGGGTCTGCGCTAATGGGAAACTCGTATAAAGTGTGTGACGGTCGATCGTGGTAATAAGAACCACCGATAATATTACAATCGATGTGTATGGTTCGAACTTTCACAATGTCCACAGGTAAATCCGACTGGTGCACTTTTCCTGCTTCTAAAAGTCCAGGAGTGAATCCGAGAAGTTTGGCGATCCTGGTATACCCTGCTCGAAAATCGATATCGTAATCTCGCAGAAATATTTCACTCCTTAACGTGTTATTGTTGGGTCTCAAAAAGAATATATCTTCGTCGTCGTCGCTGTCGCCTACTCTATTTTCAGGTATCAGGAACTTTTTAAGGTAATTCTCGATATCGGCGATATCGTAAGTACCTGTCGGAATGTTAATGAAATGTGGTGTATCGACGTTCCCTTTGGAATAATACTTGAATTTCGTACCGTCCTCTATATTCGGAATGGTGTTATATGAATAGAATCCAAGTAAAGCTAATCCGTATGCAGAATGTTTCCCTAAGTAGATCGGCGTTTGGAAATCTATGGAGAGCGTTGATGTACGACTCTTTAACGTGAATGTCTCGGACATGATTAAATAGTGAACCGGTCCATACTCACGTTTTATAGAGAAATTCGAGACATAGACGACCGCAGTTACTCGCAGTAAATTTTTGATAACGGTCTCTGTTATAGAAAATTTCCACCGACTTCTTACCGCCAAAGTATCGGACGAGTTCTTGTGGTGGTTTCAGATTACCGAAACTATCGAAATACTCGATGACATTTCCCCGTTTCTTGTACGCTACCCAATGTGTCCCAGAATGATTTTTTGTATCTAAATTGATGATGGCACTCTCGTTATGTCTAGGTGTTTTTGGGAGAGAATCACGCATAAAAACTCCTCTAAAATAGGGAATTTTTAATTTATTTGCATATTTAATGATTTCACGATCGTATAGTGCTCTATTGGGTAGCTTTAAAAGTTTTTTGTCTGCTTCTTCAAGTACAATCCGCGCCCATGCTGCTGCTGCTTCTTGATGTACAAACCGAATCCTCTGGTGGACTTGCGTATAAACAAGCCTGATCCGGTCTTGCCGATCTCCTCCATGGCTTTATTGTGACGTTGTAGCTCTTCCATTTTCTTTTGTGCGTTTTTCGCATCGATTGTGGTCTTCGCTACTGTTGCAGCACCTCCGGCCAAACTTCCTAGTGCCCCCAAGGCTGCGAAGATCGGTAGTAAAGGTAAAATTCCTCCAGATTTACTTTCATATGGTATAATGCGTGGAATACGAATTCGTTTCCGACCTCCCGCCTTTCTAACCGCCGCTCGAGCAGCTCGTAATGCGATCGAAGCAGACGGTTTCAAACCGGATGCGCTGATACGTGGGTTGGTTTTCATGGCTGTTTTTAAAATGCCGGTGACATGTTTCAGAACGTTTCGTCTAAACGAAACCGGACGGTGTCCCATCCCGAGCTTCCTTTTCGCCTTCATGCCGGTCGTAACGAACCACGCTGCAGTCTTCTCACCCAAAGATGCGTCTTTGCTTTTCACGCGCTCCCAAGCACGATGCTCCAATTCTCGATCTGCCGTATGCCTGTCGTCCAAAGAAGAACTTTTCGAATAACTAATGTCGTGCGCTTTGCATGCAGAGTCGAGGGCATTGACACCAAGGTCACCTCTAGCCAATCGTTTGTCTAATTTTGTACCGGGTCCACAAAATTTATAACCCGGTATGTGTAATTCGAAGGGTAACTTATTGATGAGAGTATTCAAAACACCATCACCTTTGTATACTATCATCACAAGTGATAATAACTACGATCGTGTCACACTATTTATAGGTGGTGGTCATGTACCGCGCTGTCAGTTGCAAGAATGAGGGCAGTTCAACAAACACACGCGCTACCAATAGACAACTTAGACTTTGTAGGAGAAGACGAGCCACCGATAAAACATAGTGAACTACTTCCGAATTGTTTTCGAGCTATTTTCTCGGGGCCATCGGGTTGTGGTAAGACGAATGCCATTTTAACATTACTTTTCAATAAGAATGGCTTAAAGTTTCGTAACGTATACGTATATTCGAGATCATTGTATCAACCAAAATATCGGCTGTTACAGGAAGTGTTGAAGAAAGTGAAAGGTATGGGCTATTTCGCGTACAATGACAATGAAATTATCATGGATCCCGAGAAAGCACATCGAAATTCAATCTTTTTATTTGACGATGTGGCCTGCGAAAAACAAGACAAGATCTGTGCGTATTTCTCTATGGGTAGACATCAGAATATTGACGTGGCATACCTCTGTCAAACATATTCAAAAGTTCCAAAACAACTCATACGGGACAATTGTAATGTTATAGTATTATTCAAACAGGATGATGTTAATTTGAGGCATGCTTTCGATGAGCACGTATCTCCAGATATGAGCTATGAGCACTTTAAACGATTGTGTTGTGAATGTTGGAGTAGAAAATTCACTCTTCTCGTTATCGTAAAAGATTTCGATTTGAATGCTGGTCGGTATCGCAGAGGGTTCGATCAATATATAAAGGTGGATGCTCCTCATTAATCGATAGCAATCATGAGGCCACCGTTTAGCGATGCTGAGGCGGCGCGAGCGAAAAAAGTTCGGGAACTGTCTCGGTCCGTACGAAAAAAATTTTTGGCTATCAAACTAGGACGATCCGAAGATGATGCAACGTTGAGGAAATTGTATGCCCCGATAACGAAACCTTTGACTGAACTAGTGGAAGCTACAAAAAAACCACCTGTTGAGCCTACTCTACAGTCTGTTAAGAGAAAACTGGAGAAGTCGTCGCCTCCAACACCACCACCACCACTATTTCAACCTAAAATCGAATGGATACCTAAAACCGAATTGATAAGTCCCGTGAAAACTTCAACTCCACACATCCCAAGGAAACGTTTAAACTTTCGAGAGCTTCCTGTTGCCAACGTCGGTACAGAGATGTCCGACAAAGAAGATGCTGATGATGATGATGATGAAACAGATGATTTTACTGACGCCGAAGCAGAAGACACTACCATAGCCTCCAAGAAAGTTGTCAACAAGAAAGACTTAATCGACTCCACGAAAGGAGACTCTAAAAAAGTAATTAAACCGAGACTTGCAGAAACGCCATATAATTTCCGTAAGAAGCGTGGAGGTCTTTTACCCAAAATGAATTATAATACAAAATCTACCGAATACGTATACTTTGATAATTTTAATGAGTTAGTGGACAGGTTAAGACTTTTGTATGCATCCAAAGAAGCTGGTAATACCATATCACATGATAATGAAATTCTTTCGATCATCGAAGAACTCCGAGAGGCGAATGTTATATATTGACCGTTCGTACATGATCTGCTTCAGTTTTACGATGAGTTTGGATAAATTCGGTCGTCGCTCGGGAGGTGTTCACAATGTCACCCAGAGTAAAGCGGCATCGTTCTCCAGTCATTCGATTTTATCTCGTACGCCCGAGGGTGATATTAATATCGAACACGTTAAGATCAGTAATCTGAAAAGTCCTACGGAAGATACCGACGCTTGTACTAAAGGTTATGTGGATCGAATCATTGCCGAAAAAACTCATGATATCGATATACGAATCAATTTAACTAAAGCTGCCATCGCACATGGCGTCACATCACTTTCGAGGCTGAAAAAGTACGTGGATGACTCTACCAAAAATACCATCGCCCTACTTCGAAGCGAGATTCAACTCGTTGCGGATTCATTTTCTAAGAAATTAGAATCGGCTCAAAATAAATTTCTCACAACATTCGATACAACTCCTTATGCGGTCGAGATACACACTCTTAGCAAAAGAATCGATTTATTACAAGACAAGCTCAACATAGTACCGCTACCTACAACGCCACCTACTACTACTACTTCTACTACTACTAGTAGTAACGCTCCGAAGCGACCTGCGACTCCTCTGCCATCTTCTCCTAGCAGTATCGATCCTAGTATTCAAGAATCAAGTTCGCGAGGTAAATCGGCAAAAAGAAAGAAAGGAGATCCGTTAACAACCTGATAATGTCAGCTGAAAAAATTCAATTAGTTAACGAGTTACACAAACCGGCCAGGAAACTGTATCCTCGACGTCGCACGATAATTAAAGGTTTACACGACTTGTGGCAAGCAGATCTCGGACAACTAGATATGTATGCGAAAGTAAATAAAAATTTCAAATATTTTTTACTAGTCATAGATTGCTTCTCTAAATACGTGTGGGTTAGAGCACTAAAATCGAAATCTGGTGTGGAAGTGACTAAAGCTTTTCGAGATATTCTACAACGAGCGAAAATATCGCCACGCAATTTACAATCTGATCAAGGAACTGATTTCCACAATGCCCATTTTCGAAGCTTGATGGAACGTTATGGAATCAATCATTACAATTCCTATACTCATATGAAGGCTGCGATGGCTGAACGAGCCATACGCACGATTAAAGAAAAACTGTTTAAATACTTTAGTTTGAATGGCACCTTCAAATGGATCGATATCATACCGACGATCGTGCAGACTTATAATAATCAAACGCATTCCGTTACTAAAATGCGGCCTTCCGACGCTCTGAGCGCAAAAAATGAGAAACATTTATTGAAAACAGTGTATACCCACCTCAAGCTTGCGACAGGCTCACGCAAGTTTAAGGTGGGTGACCTCGTACGTATTAGCAAGGCCAAGCACGTCTTCGAGAAAGCTTACACTCCGAATTGGAGCACTGAATTATTTAAAATTAAAAAAGTTCAAATAACCAACCCTATAACGTATTTGTTGGAAGATCTCCATGGACGACCCATCAAAGGTGGTTTCTATACGGAAGAATTGCAAAAAACTAAAACTCCAGACGTATATTTAGTCGAAAAAGTTTTAAGGCGAAAAGGTAACAAAGTACTCGTGCGTTGGCTCGGTTTCGATAATACACACGATTCTAGGATCGATGCTTCGAATCGCTTGTAGAATCTGTTCGTATAATGACAAAAAGATGTTCGAGTATCAATTAACATTGCTTCTTATGGAAAACACGAACTAATTTCTCAAGGGGCCCTAGTAGGTTATCCCCACCACCATCCGATTTCAAAGATTTTCACCTATGTTGACTTCAGTCTATGAGTGGTAATTGTCAAAGCATCAAGTGTACGACGACGACGACGACATGGAGAAATCATCTGATTTAAGTGAATTAGTTGCTCTATATGAAAGTATTTCAAAAAGTGAACAAGAAGACGAATCGGCGGCGGCGGAGGCGGCGGCGGCGTCGACGGTAACAGCAGTAGCATCTGAACAAGTGGAAACCAGTCTCTTACTCAACACCTGTTTTTCATGTGTGAACAGTGGGTTCAAGGTGAACGTCGGTCTAAATGTTTTCCACAATTTCGATCCAGTTATCAACATACAAATTAATGATGGAACCGCTCTGCAGTTCAGTGTTAATGAGTGGGAAATGTTTATTAATCAACTCACTTGGCTTCTCGATGGATATTTCAGAAGTTTTGATGAAATTTCACATCTGAGATACATATGCGGTGAGAATATTGTAATTATGAATCAACAATATAACGAAGTGCGTATGATTGTTGTTTCTAAACATTCAATATCGTTGTATTTAACGGAAAACAATGTTCTGGAATTGTGTGCTTTAAATCAAAAATATATTATTAATCAAGTGGATAGTTTAAGAAAAATTAATTTTTTGCAATATTATAAAAATGTTTTAAATTTAATTAGTAAGTTAAGGAAGATTTCGAATGGTGAAGATGCAATTATAGCATATTGTGATATAACTAGTAGTATAGAAAGTTTGTGTATTAAGGAAACATTGTATTATAATAAGGATAAAGTATTGAATGACTTAAATAAATTGTAAAATATTTATTTGTGTTTTTATTTCAATTACTATGTTTTCGAAAGATTTCATAACGAGTTAGGTTTTTTATAAATTTAAAAAAGAAACAGATTTTCCAATATTTTATTTTTTCCTCAGTTACATTTTATTTTTCCGTTTGATGGCCTGCCTCCTCCCGATCCTGCTCCTCCTCCTCCTCCTTGTGCGTGATGGCATCACCTCTTGGTAAGTCCCATTGTGGCATTGTTTCAATAGCCAGTTTTAAGCTAATTGGTTTAATCCTTCTCCTACTAGTCACATTGCATATATTTTGAAATCTCTCACAATCAATAAACACATGCTCAAACCTACTGCGAACCATCTTGATTTATAAAATACAGCAAAATGAATTCGCTTATTAGTATTTCAAAGTTTATAGTTACATTTTTCCACCGATTTGCATAGAATGGCATATTTATTTGCTTCAAACTGCTTAATATTCTCCTTAAAACGCTAAGTTACCCGAGCAGGTAGGAATCGTTCTCCTCAAGTTCTATCAAGATGGTCTCCCCAAATTTTCCTTGGACCACTCGAGTGGATAAAATCGAATGTGATCGATGCGACTCTAGGGACGTTAATTTTACGTTAGGTTTTACTTGGATATTGGCAACATCATTCAGACTCTGAACATAGAGTGTTCCTCTTGAAACTTGATTTAAATGACACGTCTCAATCCTGCACGAACTTGTAAAAACTTGTCATTCATAAATGACTCACTATAACTGGTAGTAGAAAGACTACATTCTCATCAAGTTTCATCTTGGAATTTTTTCTAAGCTAAGTCCATAATACTATAGTGTCCCCAAGGTCGGGTGTCATGTGAATTAGGTAGGAGGTACCTTTTATCATCGAAAGCACTCAATACGATTTTAGTTTGTTGTATACTAAATATATCATGAGCATAGGATCTGATGCATTGTTGTGTCTCAATTTTTTCACTAAAATTTTCTAAACAATCAATGTAATCTTGGAAAGTAATTTTCTGTTTAACAACATTTTCTCTGACACCTTTTGATTTTTTTACACATGTCTCGCCTCCATCTATTTGATATGAATACATTTTTGAGCGAAGACCTATAAAGTGAGTTAAAATCCTTCCATTACACTCATCCTTCCATAAACCTGCAATTTTTTTATTTACAAGTGGTATATTATATCTATTGTTGGGATTGTAATCGCTAGTATCAAATTTACTAATATCGGCCTTAATCATATCCTCATATATGTCATTGCAACGTATTTCGTATATTAAACTGTCGGTGTCCATATAAAGCAGTTTACAATTGCTTAGATTAAATTTTTTCAAAATATAACTATAATGAAAGTCATAAATACAAGTTTTTGATATATCTAAGATAGCCATACCGATGTATAAAGGTTTATCAAACACGATATTCGTTTTATTTAATTCAATTGCAACTAGATTATCATCAAACATTGTCCTATTTTTGAAATTTGGTGAGGCGATTAAATTTTTTGCACCATAGCGACCTTCCCATTTATTAATCAATTTTACTATACGGTATTTTCGAACGTTCTCCATCGTCTTACCGTAAACAGCATTAATCATAAATTTATATATTTGCTTGCCAAAATCAGTTTTACTTTCCTTACGCAATTTAGTGTTTAAATCAATGTAGGGTTTAAGCCAAGTGGATTGTCGAAATTCTAATATTCGATGAATCTTTTTTAGTTTTAATCCATGCATTAAACACTGTTTTAAATTTTTATAATGTATTACATATTTTTCTTTGTTTTCTAATGTGGTCAATAATTTTGCTAATTTAGAATTTGGTGGTGTTTGGTGTACTGGACACATCGGGAGATCCCGATGCAAATCATGAAGGTCTGTAGGGTATTCTAAATCTACTTCTAGGCAATAACCGAGAGGTGAATCATCTGGAATATTGGTAACGTCAAAAGCATCTATGTCATTAATCCAATTAAAATCTTTGTATGGCAACTGTTGGGACATCGCAAAACCATATAAATTACAAACGTCCAAATACATTATGAATTTTGTATCTTTGGTTGGATCGAAATTTGACATGTATTTATTGTTGGCAATCGACTGCCTATTACAACATTGACTTATACCACCTCTTATACCCTTCTCAATAAACATTAGAATATCAACATCTTGTATAGTTTCCAATCGGCAACCTGTATATTTTAACATCGCGTCCCAAGTATAGCTAGGTAGTGTTATGTAATGTGCAGGATCTAGACCATAGGTTTTGTGAGAAAGTTCACGAAAGTTTTCCATCACATCACATAGAAGCATTACATCAACTTTCATGTAAAGATCTGCATATGAAAGCAAATTTTGGCAATCAAATTCTTTCCAAATTTTTTCTGCATGTTCATAATCGACATTATTCATAGTTTCATTATTTAACTTACTATCAAAACATTCGATGGGAGGCAATTTAGTTTCCAGCAATTTCTCATAACTATCGATGTAATCATAGGGGAAAATGCCTTTTCGAGATAACAATTTCAATTGTGTTTCATTCACATTTTTAAAATCATCCTTTAAATGAATCAAATCATTGACATTCAAAAAGGAAACCAACTTCTCTAAGGAAAAACTTAAAAATCTTAGCGAATCTGTAAATCTAAATTTGATATTTGTTTTCCCATCATATTTAGTAAAGCTAATGTACTTTTCATGATTGATTGGTAAAAGTGATACTCGACTATGTTTAGCTATGTCTCTGATTATGTGGTGTGCGTCATAACCACTTAAATTGTGAAAATAAATTGGTACAACGAAAGAATTTTGGTACAATAAATTGCAGTTATTATGAGAAAACCCCCGGAAGTGGCCGGTCAGGAGACAATGTTCCCTTATAATTTTATCAGTTTTAGTAAACTGTTTTTCACAGATATGACAATGACTCGTACAATCTTTGATATCGACTACAGTATTTAACGGTTCCACATTTTTTAATTTCGATTGTATAAATGCTGCAATTTCTTCTAACTGAGTGGTAAACCAAGAAATACAATCGAGACCCTGGTAACTTTTGTAATACGATAGTGAATTATTATAACCACATTTAAAGTAGTATCCGACACTGAATGCATCATGCTTTTGATACTTTTTTGTCGCTGTCTTAGTTTGAGAATCTACATATGGCTTTAATATGGATTCAAAATCTGCATATAGTACAAAAGGAACTTTTTCTTTATATACGTAATGTTTAAATTCAATAAATTTTTCTGGTGAAAAGGAAATTTTACAGTGATTTTTGTTTTGACAATTAGTAGAATGAGAGGTTAATTTTTCCTGGGTATTGAAATAATTTAGACATCTGTCACAAACAAACACTTTAGAGTTATGCTTATTTAATTGAGTTGATATTAGGCGCGATAAATCCTTAATCCAACAATAGTGGTAAAACAGTGTACTATCGCATTCCACGTTTTCATTATCAGAATGTTGATTGTAATTATTTGTTTTAGGAAAATATTTATTTTGAATTATTAACAAATTAACATGTCTATTGTAACGCACTTTGGTCGGTAGGGCAGAGTCGCTGGCGGCACAACGACTCTGGCGGGAAGTTACGTCACTTATTTGAATTGGCGCAGGATTGCGGAGTTCGGGAATTCGGCAAACGGTTTAAAGTCGGTTTACCTCGGGCGCCAGATTTTTAAGGGTTAACTCCCTATAGCCACGGGTGAGTTTAAACTCAGGAGAATGCCAGGGGGTCCGTGAAAATAAAACACACAGTACGGGGAAAATACGGTTGATCTATATTACCTCTATTTAATTCATTTACAGAAAAGGATATTGGAGCATTAGTAATAAGCGGAAGGTCGTTATTACAATATATACAATAGTTAGGGCCGTTTCGGCAGCGGAGACAACGATTTGCCGGTTACTAAACGTTCGGAAGTTTTGGCAACTGTGCGAAATCCGGAAAGTCGGATTTCGCAGAGAAACCGGCAACGTTGCGCTCCACGGTCGGACGGAAGCGTGCGGAGAACAGGTGGTACGATAAAAACGGTTTATTTATTATTTGGTATTACGGAAAATACAAAATCGAATAAATGAAGTGAAATATGAATAACTACTTTACAAACGGAAAGGAAATACTGAAGCTAGCTAATTAAAATAGGCGGAAGTAAATGTGCAGAGTCGGGTTTAAACAAGCGGAGGGAAAACGGTATTAGCAAGAGAGAGAAAAGCCTAAACCAAAAGAGACAATAGAAGCGGATTTTGAGTACTCACACTGGTAGATGGAATCGTCGGCGGAGACACTCGGAGACTCACTTCGCGAGAGACGAAACCACGACACTGCGGAGAATCCTCTCGTGTAACTCGCGAAAGACGGGCGGTTGGGCGGCGGAAAATTCTTTCGTATCGCGAAAAAGAAAACGACGGAACGGGCACTAGGTTCGGCGGAGAAACTTTTAGGCTATTCGTGAACGACGGAAGGTTAGCACTGCTGAGATACTCGAGGATTACTCACACGAGCGGTGGCTACCAGATGCACTTGTTCAGATTTAAAACGCTCGTATAAACAGGGAGGGGTAGTTTGCTGCTTGCAATTACGGAGACAACTGTCGGCCTTTCATTTAAACTCGGCCTTGGAAATTTGCAGATGTCACGACGGAGAGAAGATGATTATTAATTTGAATTTGCGGGTTTTCCGAAATCGGTAACAGAGGGAGACAAGGGTTCTAGCCACGGGAAAAATATGCTTCATTACATCCCCCCCTTTCTTCCTAAAGAAAAACAATAATTGTAACGTTTGTACGGATATTATTGTTTTTCTTACAGGACGGTACTTATCGCGGAGAACGGGAGACTTTTGACTGCTGCACACGGTTCATAAAACCAAAACAAAAGAAATTTACCTGAAGAAATCCATCCTAAGTTACGGTACATAAAATAAAAAAATCCTACCTAAATTAAATAACGAGAAAGAAAAAAAAATTAAATAAATCAGGTACATTTACAGTTCCGGGATAGTTCCCCCTTCCTGCCACACCTGGAGCAGAAAAGCAGTCCCGGGTTGCTGCATCGGTTGCGCCGATGTCCCTCGCGTCCGCAGCGCCAACAGGTCTCGCAGGTCACGGGGATACGGCCTGGTGTGATGGGGGTCCGGTCGTCGTTCCGGATACCCACAGTAGCGGCACAGTAGCGGGCGTCCTCCCTTCCCAGGTCAAACTCGAATCCTCGCCGGTACGCAGGTTGTAGGCGGCGCCTTCCCACCGGCGTCGCTGCCCACTCTTTGGTCTGGGATTTCAGTCCTTCGGGACGGGATGGTCCAGCCTTCTCGGTTGTAGTCTGGACGGTTGCTTTCCCGGTCTGGACACATTTCGTATGACGGTCCTGGAATTTGTTTCCTTTCTCAGAGTGACGAAATGGTCGTTTCAAGTCGGTGGAAACGATCCCACAAGGTTCCCTGTTCTTGGACGATTGCATCGGTCCTGGCGGTTTTCGTTGGGATACCTTGAACTTCTGACAGAACTCACAACTCTTTACATACTTGGCAATGTCTCTGAACATGCCCGGCCAGTAGTAGCGGAGTGCGAGTTGGGCGGTAGTCCTAGTGATTCCCAAGTGTCCAGCGGTAGTTGAGTTATTATGACTCTCAGCCATTACTTTGGCACGGGACTGCTTCGGGACACATATCTTCCAGGAATTCGTCAATTCAGGATCGTTGTGGCCGTTTTGGAAATTTCGGTAGAGCCGTCCCTCCCTCTCACAGTATTCCGGGTTGCCTTCGGGATTCTCACGGACATCCTGCAACTTCCGACTGTACCAGGAACAAGCGGTGTCTTGTTCCACATTGAGGACGGGATCGGATAGCGGGGCTCGGGATAGAGCATCGGCCACACGGTTTCGGTTCCCCTTTCGGCACTGGAACTCGCGTTGTAGCAGAGGCGTCGTTCCTCGGATTCCATCGAAGGCATTTAATTCTTCTTCGCGGAAGTTTTGTGGGCGGCGCTCCTGTTCGGAGGTCAAGGTACGGATTCCTGGGGTGGATGTTGCCTCTAACGGAGAACAGGAAGACATCTGCGTAAGCTGCAATTGTCGGCCTTCCATGTATACGGCCCTGGTTCCCAAATCCAGTTGGAACCGTAGGCGGGAGAGGAGATCCATCCCTATAATCAGGTCAGAGGATAAACGGGGAATATAACCCCAACTGTGCGTGACTGGGCGGTGTCCCAGTTCGACAGTGATCTCAAGGGCCTCGTTCACGTCAACGAGCTCCCCACTAGCGACTCGAGCATAAGAATGGGGTGCTCCAGCGGAAATGGCGGTCCGGGCGGCGCATTGTTCGGCAATGCGATCACCAATGTAGGAGCGACTGGCTCCTGTATCAATCAGGGCGACGTAATTCACCCCAGCTATGGATACTGCCAAGTGCGGGCGATTCTCGTTGCTCTCTGTAGCGGAAATTCTGTCTGGGGTTACAGGCGGTCTTCGCTGGTCCTCCCTCGATCGAGTCCAGCGTGATGATCTGTTTCCCGGGCAAGGACAGTCTCGGGATAACAGTCCTTCGGCGCCGCACCTGGAGCAGAACAGCTTGGCAGGACGTCGGCACTCGGTCCTGGCGTGTCCTTCTCCACACCTCCAGCATTGTAGGGTAGAGGTGGTGCTACTCTCGGGTGCCCTAGAATGAAACGGAGGGTTCGCCCTAGCTAAGGGCGACAGCGGCGGTGCGTCGGTCCCTACAGGAAATGTTTCAGTCCTCGGCGGAGGCGGTGACGGCGATTGAAACGGATTTTCGGGTCTTCGCGCCTCTCCACTGTTCGTCAACTTCCTCGGAGCAGGAGTTGATGTCGGTCTGGATGTCATCTCCCTCTTCAGTTCTTCCCGAAGTAATTCGAAGTCCCTTGTGGCGTTGCAGAAGGAAGAGATGTCAGTGAAGTCACTGCGCCGGATCTGCTGCCTGTATGAGGGCCTTAAGTTGCGGTAGAGCCACTGCAACTCTTGTTCGGGAGTCATCTGGCCATGGCGACGTACGAGGGTCTGAAGGTCGGTGATGTACTTGGCCACTGGTTCGTCATCCCTCTGGAGGCGGCGGCTGATTTCGGCTTCCAGGTCGACTTGGTGGTTAACTGGGAAATAAAAAGTTTTAAAGTATTTTAGAAACTCTTCCCAAGTCCTGATACGTTGCCGATTATTCCTGTACCAGAGGGCCGGATCCCCTCGTAGCAGTTCTGGCATCACTGGAAGTAGTCGGTCCAGGCGGATGTTCTGGGAGTCACAAATTTCCTGCAATCTCTCGATGAACGTCACAGGATCGGTGCGGCCATCGAAAACTATCCTCCACTCGTTCACTCTAGGTGGAGTATTGTCGGGAACTGATGTAACTTCCGGGATGAGTGTTCCAGAATTGCCTGTGGGAGGTAATTCGGTCGGCACGGCCGGTGGAGTGACGGTCTGTACGTTGGGTTGCGGTTGTTCGTGGGGGCAAGGAGTGATTCCTTCTCGAAGGAAACTCACCAATCGTTTCCTTAACTCCTCCATGGTACCTACTGGGTTGAGCCTAAACTTCTTAAGTTCGGCTTCTAGATCGGGTTTATTTAATTTGTAAATCCATCCTACGCGAACGTCGGATGTTTCGGCAGTTGGATTTTCGAGAGATTTATTCTTCATTGCTTCGTCTTTACCGGCGGCTGGCATTGTGTGTTATTTTCACGGACGGGGAAAACGGAAAAATGGAAAAATAGAAAAATAGACAAATAGTTAAAATAGGCCAATAGTTAAACGGTCAAGTCCCTGCTCGTTGACGCCAATTTTGTAACGCACTTTGGTCGGTAGGGCAGAGTCGCTGGCGGCACAACGACTCTGGCTGGAAGTTACGTCACTTATTTGAATTGGCGCAGGATTGCGGAGTTCGGGAATTCGGCAAACGGTTTAAAGTCGGTTTACCTCGGGCGCCAGATTTTTAAGGGTTAACTCCCTATAGCCACGGGTGAGTTTAAACTCAGGAGAATGCCAGGGGGTCCGTGAAAATAAAACACACAGTACGGGGAAAATACGGTTGATCTATATTACCTCTATTTAAGTCATTTACAGAAAAGGATATTGGAGCATTAGTAATAAGCGGAAGGTCGTTATTACAATATATACAATAGTTAGGGCCGTTTCGGCAGCGGAGACAACGATTTGCCGGTTACTAAACGTTCGGAAGTTTTGGCAACTGTGCGAAATCCGGAAAGTCGGATTTCGCAGAGAAACCGGCAACGTTGCGCTCCACGGTCGGACGGAAGCGTGCGGAGAACAGGTGGTACGATAAAAACGGTTTATTTATTATTTGGTATTACGGAAAATACAAAATCGAATAAATGAAGTGAAATATGAATAACTACTTTACAAACGGAAAGGAAATACTGAAGCTAGCTAATTAAAATAGGCGGAAGTAAATGTGCAGAGTCGGGTTTAAACAAGCGGAGGGAAAACGGTATTAGCAAGAGAGAGAAAAGCCTAAGCCAAAAGAGACAATAGAAGCGGATTTTGAGTACTCACACTGGTAGATGGAATCGTCGGCGGAGACACTCGGAGACTCACTTCGCGAGAGACGAAACCACGACACTGCGGAGAATCCTCTCGTGTAACTCGCGAAAGACGGGCGGTTGGGCGGCGGAAAATTCTTTCGTATCGCGAAAAAGAAAACGACGGAACGGGCACTAGGTTCGGCGGAGAAACTTTTAGGCTATTCGTGAACGACGGAAGGTTAGCACTGCTGAGATACTCGAGGATTACTCACACGAGCGGTGGCTACCAGATGCACTTGTTCAGATTTAAAACGCTCGTATAAACAGGGAGGGGTAGTTTGCTGCTTGCAATTACGGAGACAACTGTCGGCCTTTCATTTAAACTCGGCCTTGGAAATTTGCAGATGTCACGACGGAGAGAAGATGATTATTAATTTGAATTTGCGGGTTTTCCGAAATCGGTAACAGAGGGAGACAAGGGTTCTAGCCACGGGAAAAATATGCTTCATTACACTATCTAGCTTTTCTTTCGTCAATCGTACCGGCACCACTTGAAAACTTTTATTTACCTCCATTTCCAATCCAAATATATTTACAGACAAATCATTCAATTTTTCAAATTTTGCAACATCAGTCATTTTTATGGGAAAAGAGATATTTCCCAAATTTAAAACTTCACTATAATGAGGATATGATGATGGACGTTCTACATTCTTTTTTGCAGGTCGCAACGAAGAGACCACTGACCATGCAAAACAGAAGCTATCATTATTTTTAATATTTATACAAGCACGCTTTCTGGCAATTTTTTCAGGTAATGCAATATACGAAGAACCATTTCCTTGCTGAAACTTATTAATATTTACTTCGATTGAAACTAAGCTTTGGAGGGCCCAGCCCGAATGCATTTCAGCGAAATCTCCTAACTTCTTTAATAATTTTTCAACCACATTATCTTGAAACCACTCGTTAATGTCAGTTCCAGTATCGAGAATAGTGTTAGGTGTGTTAAAATACTTTAAATCGATAAGCTGATTATCAATGGAATTTTTAATAAATTCACCACAAAAGCACACATTAATTTTGATTGTTTGATGTATTCTTAAAATTTTTTTAATTCTGATTTTGAACAATTGAAAAGAATCTTCTAAAAACTGTAATACGTCTTTATGTTTTAAATTTACTATTAAACCTGTACGAATTCTTCCTGAAAAAGCAGAGTTTATATCAACCCACCTAATTCTGCTACTACGATTATTGTTCACGATACCCGAACCGACATATCTTTTTTGTACGAGTCCATTGTTTAAAATAATCAAAAATCTTTTCAGATGACCAATGGCTGTCACCATTTTTCGTTTGACTCCAATTGAATCTGCATTTTTCATTAATTTAGCAAAAAGTCTTGAGTTTTGATGAACCTTTTTTACCCATTTTTCAATATCTTGTATACTTAAATCTTGAATTTGACTACAGACTTTTTCAAAGATTTTTATAATATTTTCACTTGTAGCATCAAGATCGTTCATTTTTGAACACTTTTTAATATCTACCTTGTGGACTTTACACCATTTACATTAAATTTAGCTACCTACTTATATAGTACCCTAGACACACATACAATTTAAAAATAAAATGTCTACTTAAAATAAAAGACTGGAAAACTGAAACAAAAAGAAAGAGTTGCTTTGAAATCAAAATTACTAGTAAAAATCACTAACCTTTATTTCTGCTTGAACACTCGACGATGTGACTTCGACACCCGAGGATGTTGACAGTAAGCTGCGAACAAAATTATTTTTCATTATAGCGCACATTTGAAATAAATTTATGATGATAAAAACTAACCTTTTATCGAGCTCCTGCAGGTATTATGTCGAAGTTCATAGTTTCATTTTTTCCAATTTTTTCCACCGATTTGCATAGAAGGGCATATTTATTTGCTTCAAACTGCTTAATATTCTCCTTAAAACGCTGAGTTACCCGGGCTGGTAAGAATACTACTTTCTCCTCAAGTTCTATCAAGATCGTCTCCCCAAATTTTCCTTGGACCACTCGAGCTGATAAAATCAAATGAGGTCGTTCCAACTCTAGGGACGTTAATTTTACGTTAGGTTTTACTTGGATATTTGCAACATCATTTAAGGATTGGAGGTCCATTTTCTATAAAATACATTAACGCTTTCAATACATCCTCAGATTCTTAAATTAAATAAAAAAAAAATTCAATTCCCAAATGTTGCTTTAAAACCAACAATCACAGTTCAGTTTCCATAATTAAAAATCCGTTAAGTGAAAATACATGCTTCAATGTGTAAAAATATTTCGTTCAAAATGTGCAAAACTACAAGCAATCGAATGCCCCAAAAACAAGCAACAAAAAAAAAATCAAAACTATTATTAAGGAATTAAAACTTACCTCTGTAAAAGTCGATCTGGCTAGGTGAACACTACGATTTGAACTAAAATCTACTCAATATTAATGTCATTTTATATCACCATTCCACCATACACGTCCCACCACACCTTACTTCATGAAACCCTACCTCAACACGTTCAAAGGTGCGGCAAGATGGTTATGAATCTTAATGTAATCACATCGACAGCGGAAAACACGTCCAATACATCCTTTCTATGAGATCTGAGAATAAAGCGCAATAACGCTGAAAATGGTGTATTGGCGCATTCGCCAAATTGTGCCGAATGATGTGAAAACTTACGCATTCGCCAAGTATTGAAAAGTCCGAATTAATTATACCTTAACACCTAATATTTGTCTGCAATATTAAAAGTCCTAGTAATTTTAATTAGAGGGATAGAGAGAGAGAGAGAGAAAGAGAAAGCAATTTTTTTTTTAATTCTTTATTTTTCTTTTAGTCGAACTGCTTGCCCGATCTCCTGCGAAATTTACGAAATTAGTTGAAATGGAGTATTTGAAAAATCTAAATACTTACAATACGATACCCAGACAGCTAACACTGGCCCCATATCTTTATATTGAATCTGCCACCCGTTGAAGGATGGCAGAGGACTAAACCCGGGTATCGCTATTGCCGGCGCATCAAAGAAAAAACCTGCCAGTTTGGACTAAAATCATAGATAATGTCAAATGGCGAATATTAATCTCTTTTTACTTACGCTCAGTTCGGTGGGCAAGCTGTTTTTTACATGGATGTAAAACGCCATCTCTGAAATACACACACACATGGTAAACATTACCTACAATTCTTTTGAAATCTGAACACACCTGTATCACTACCTTCAAACTGTTCACCACTGCTCATTTTGAAACTGTAATGAATACCTACATTTGAAAAAGCATCTTTTATATGCATCGAATTTTTACTTTCCCACCCAGATTTGCATTCATACAAGGGTAAAATCTTCAGCATTACCTTGATTGTCGAGACGTCTGTATATATTTTTTTTGCAATAGTACGTGAATTGACGGTAGGTAGCATAATGCATTTATACATGCTTTATTTGCAAATAAGCACGGTGCATGCTCGCCTCTTGATAATAATTACGTTCGGTCGTACGTACTGCAAACTCGGCGTTGTGTAAGGACAAGTCTGGAATTAATTGCAAATAAATCCGATGTGCGCTTTCTCACGCGGACTTCGATGTGCGCTTATAAATATCTCACGCACCGACACACGCACCGACACGCACGTCTTTGAATAATAATTACGTCCGGCGCGTCTCGCGCCGACCTCCCAGTTCTCTCTCTCTCCCTCGAGATCCTCTCTTGAACTTTTATCAATGTCGCTGCACTTGAGTCCTTGCTAGCTAGTTAAATATCGAGACATATATATATATATATATATATATATATATATATATATATATATATATATATATATATATATATATATATATATGGTACGTTCCACGCCGAATTTAGATTTTTTTTTAGATTTGGCCCAAAATCAACTTAAACGTTCCTTTTGGGCCCCCGAAACTCCCCCTAAATTTTTAGGGCCACAAGTGGAATAGAACTCAAGTTATGGATAATTGAAAATTGAAATTTTCAGGTTCGGCTCCAAAACAAAAAATTTTCAACCATCCATAATTTGTAAAAATACCCATTTTTGTGAAAAAAGTTTCAAACAAAAGTTGTTTGCAATGCTTCAATCTTTTGGAAACTGCTAAAAAAAAGTTCATCCGACATGGTTCACTATTGACGAGTCTTGGCGCCATTAGTCGTCAGGCCGCCAAAAAAAAACATTATCAGCTTTCCTGACCAAAAAAATCAGGAGCGTAGCTGGATTCGATACAAAACTTTTCAGCCCAAACAAAAGTTAGCCAGACCTAAGGGCTTCGAGAAAAAAAATGGTTTTCAGGTTCAGCTTCAAAACCAAAAATTTTCAACCATCCATAATTTGTAAAAATACCCATTTTTATGAAAAAAGTTTTAAACAAAAGTTGTTTGCAATGCTTTAAACTATTGGAAACTGCTAAAAAATAGTTCATCCGACATGGTTCACTATTGACGAGTCTTGGCGCCATTAGTCGTCAGGCCGCCAAAAAAAAAACATTATCAGCTTTGCTGACCAAAAAAATCAGGAGCGTAGCTGGATTCGATACAAAACTTTTGAGCCCAAACAGAAGTTAGCCAGACCAAAGGGCTCTGAGAAAAAAAATGGTGAAATCCGGCAAAAATCCCTTGATATCAACAAAATTCCATTGAGCCCCTAGAAATCCACTGTTTGCCAGTTAATCTCAAACCATGAGCGACATTTTTTCTAGAAGTTGACTGGGGATCAACATCACTAAGGTTGGCATGCTATTTTCATATAAATAGAGCACTTTTCAAGTCCCCGGCGGCTCAATCACTTAAAATTCCTCAAAATACTTGAATTTTGATCCCAGATGACTTCGCTTGACGCACATTTTTTATCCAAGAAGCGACTCTCACCCAAATTGTTGCTCTTGTTGATGTTTTTGAAGGTCCACAACGGTTGACGACAACGCTGAAGCAACCTTCCACAAGAATTGTTCTGGAAATTTGAATTTTCAACACAAATCTTCAAATTTGGGACCAGCCCTTAGGTCTGGCGAACTTCTGTGTGGGCTCAAACGTTTTGTTTCGGATCCACCTACGTTCCTGATTTTTTTGGTCAGGAAAGCTGATAATGTTTTTTTTTGGCGGCCTGACGAATAATGGCGCTCAGACCCGTCAACAGTGAACCGTGCTGGATGAACTTTTTTTTAGCAGTTTCCAAAAGTTTAAAGCATTGCAAACAACTTTTGTTTAAAACTTTTTTCATAAAAATGGGTATTTTTACAAATTATGGATGGTTGAAAATTTTTGGTTTTGAAGCTGAACCTGAAAACCATTTTTTTTCTCGAGGCCCTTAGGTCTGGCTAACTTTTGTTTGGGCTGAAAAGTTTTATATCGAATCCAGCTACGCTCCTGATTTTTTTGGTCAGGAAAGCTGATAATGTTTTTTTTTGGCGGCCTGACGACTAATGGCGCCAAGACTCGTCAATAGTGAACCATGTCGGATGAACTTTTTTTTAGCAGTTTCCGAAAGTTTCAAGCATTGCAAACAACTTTTGTTTAAAACTTTTTTCATAAAAATGGGTATTTTTACAAGTTATGGATGGTTGAAAATTTTTGGTTTTGGAGCCGAACCTGAAAATTTCAACTTTCAATTGTCCATAACTTGAGTTCAATTTCACTTGGGGCCCTAAAAATTTAGGGAGAGTTTCAGGGACCCAAAAGGACCGTTTTAGTTGATTTTGGGCCAAATCTAAAAAAAAAAATCTAAATTCGGCGTGGAACGTACCATATATATATATATATATATATATATATATATATATATATATATATATATATATATATATATATATAAGAGAAAATTCACGACTTACCCGTCCAATCCCGTTACGAAAACGGAAACCACCGACACGTGTTTCTGCTTATTAGCTTCGTCAGGGTGGTATATCCAAGCTCTGAATGATAACGATGTTTGACCCTTGGAAAAAAAATTATTCAACTCAAAAAGAACGTCAACAATTGACAGCAAAGCACATTTGCGCCTAACATAGGAAAGACTCTCCATTCGAGAGCAACAAACCGTCTGTGACGCGGAGGCCAGCTAAAGCCAACTGTCACGAATCTTTGGTCAGTAAAGGAATTTAGCAGTGAAGTTTTGAGTTGAATAATTTTTTTTCCAAGGGTCAAACATCGTTATCATTCAGAGCTTGGATATACCACCCTGACGAAGCTAATAAGCAGAAACACGTGTCGGTGGTTTCCGTTTTCGTAACGGGATTGGACGGGTAAGTCGTGAATTTTCTCTTGTACATTTGTTCCGTCGTTAATTTCACTGCTAAATTCCTTTACTGACCAAAGATTCGTGACAGTTGGCTTTAGCTGGCCTCCGCGTCACAGACGGTTTGTTGCTCTCGAATGGAGAGTCTTTCCTATGTTAGGCGCAAATGTGCTTTGCTGTCAATTGTTGACGTTCTTTTTGAGTTGAATAATTTTTTTTTTTTTCCAAGGGTCAAACATCGTTATCATTCAGAGCTTGGATATACCACCCTGACGAAGCTAATAAGCAGAAACACGTGTCGGTGGTTTCCGTTTTCGTAACGGGATTGGACGGGTAAGTCGTGAATTTTCTCTTGTACATTTGTTCCGTCGTTAATTTCACTGCTAAATTCCTTTACTGACCAAAGATTCGTGACAGTTGGCTTTAGCTGGCCTCCGCGTCACAGACGGTTTGTTGCTCTCGAATGGAGAGTCTTTTCTATGTTAGGCGCAAATGTGCTTTGCTGTCAATTGTTGACGTTCTTTTTGAGTTGAATAATTTTTTTTCCAAGTGTCAAACATCGTTATCATTCAGAGCTTGGATATACCACCCTGACGAAGCTAATAAGCAGAAACACGTGTCGGTGGTTTCCGTTTTCGTAACGGGATTGGACGGGTAAGTCGTGAATTTTCTCTTGTACATTTGTTCCGTCGTTAATTTCACTGCTAAATTCCTTTACTGACCAAAGATTCGTGACAGTTGGCTTTAGCTGGCCTCCGCGTCACAGACGGTTTGTTGCTCTCGAATGGAGAGTCTTTCCTATGTTAGGCGCAAATGTGCTTTGCTGTCAATTGTTGACGTTCTTTTTGAGTTGAATAATTTTTTTTCCAAGGGTCAAACATCGTTATCATTCAGAGCTTGGATATACCACCCTGACGAAGCTAATAAGCAGAAACACGTGTCGGTGGTTTCCGTTTTCGTAACGGGATTGGACGGGTAAGTCGTGAATTTTCTCTTGTACATTTGTTCCGTCGTTAATTTCACTGCTAAATTCCTTTACTGATCAAAGATTCGTGACAGTTGGCTTTAGCTGGCCTCCGCGTCACAGACGGTTTGTTGCTCTCGAATGGAGAGTCTTTCCTATGTTAGGCGCAAATGTGCTTTGCTGTCAATTGTTGACGTTCTTTTTGAGTTGAATAATTTTTTTTCCAAGGGTCAAACATCGTTATCATTCAGAGCTTGGATATACCACCCTGACGAAGCTAATAAGCAGAAACACGTGTCGGTGGTTTCCGTTTTCGTAACGGGATTGGACGGGTAAGTCGTGAATTTTCTCTTGTACATTTGTTCCGTCGTTAATTTCACTGCTAAATTCCTTTACTGACCAAAGATTCGTGACAGTTGGCTTTAGCTGGCCTCCGCGTCACAGACGGTTTGTTGCTCTCGAATGGAGAGTCTTTCCTATGTTAGGCGCAAATGTGCTTTGCTGTCAATTGTTGACGTTCTTTTTGAGTTGAATAATTTTTTTTTTTTTTTCCAAGGGTCAAACATCGTTATCATTCAGAGCTTGGATATACCACCCTGACGAAGCTAATAAGCAGAAACACGTGTCGGTGGTTTCCGTTTTCGTAACGGGATTGGACGGGTAAGTCGTGAATTTTCTCTTGTACATTTGTTCCGTCGTTAATTTCACTGCTAAATTCCTTTACTGACCAAAGATTCGTGACAGTTGGCTTTAGCTGGCCTCCGCGTCACAGACGGTTTGTTGCTCTCGAATGGAGAGTCTTTCCTATGTTAGGCGCAAATGTGCTTTGCTGTCAATTGTTGACGTTCTTTTTTTTTGAGTTGAATAATTTTTTTTCCAAGGGTCAAACATCGTTATCATTCAGAGCTTGGATATACCACCCTGACGAAGCTAATAAGCAGAAACACGTGTCTGTGGTTTCCGTTTTCGTAACGGGATTGGACGGGTAAGTCGTGAATTTTCTCTTGTACATTTGTTCCGTCGTTAATTTCACTGCTAAATTCCTTTACTGACCAAAGATTCGTGACAGTTGGCTTTAGCTGGCCTCCGCGTCACAGACGGTTTGTTGCTCTCGAATGGAGAGTCTTTCCTATGTTAGGCGCAAATGTGCTTTGCTGTCAATTGTTGACGTTCTTTTTGAGTTGAATAATTTTTTTTCCAAGGGTCAAACATCGTTATCATTCAGAGCTTGGATATACCACCCTGACGAAGCTAATAAGCAGAAACACGTGTCGGTGGTTTCCGTTTTCGTAACGGGATTGGACGGGTAAGTCGTGAATTTTCTCTTGTACATTTGTTCCGTCGTTAATTTCACTGCTAAATTCCTTTACTGACCAAAGATTCGTGACAGTTGGCTTTAGCTGGCCTCCGCGTCACAGACGGTTTGTTGCTCTCGAATGGAGAGTCTTTCCTATGTTAGGCGCAAATGTGCTTTGCTGTCAATTGTTGACGTTCTTTTTGAGTTGAATAATTAATTTTTTTTTTTTTCCAAGGGTCAAACATCGTTATCATTCAGAGCTTGGATATACCACCCTGACGAAGCTAATAAGCAGAAACACGTGTCGGTGGTTTCCGTTTTCGTAACGGGATTGGACGGGTAAGTCGTGAATTTTCTCTTGTACATTTGTTCCGTCGTTAATTTCACTGCTAAATTCCTTTACTGACCAAAGATTCGTGACAGTTGGCTTTAGCTGGCCTCCGCGTCACAGACGGTTTGTTGCTCTCGAATGGAGAGTCTTTCCTATGTTAGGCGCAAATGTGCTTTGCTGTCAATTGTTGACGTTCTTTTTGAGTTGAATAATTTTTTTTCCAAGTGTCAAACATCGTTATCATTCAGAGCTTGGATATACCACCCTGACGAAGCTAATAAGCAGAAACACGTGTCGGTGGTTTCCGTTTTCGTAACGGGATTGGACGGGTAAGTCGTGAATTTTCTCTTGTACATTTGTTCCGTCGTTAATTTCACTGCTAATATATATATATATATATTCACAAGTACTTGCATCACGCTTTAAATAAATCAGTAGGTGTGCAAGACACGAGACCTGCAGTTTTTCAAAAATCTACAATTTTACAGAGTGAAGGTAAATGATTTTTCTTTCAATTATCTCAATTAATTAGAAAAAAATCAGTAGGTGTGCAAGACACGAGACGTGCAGTTTTTTCGAGAATTGACAATTTTATTGAGTGAAGGTAAATGATTTTTTCTTTTAATTATCTCAATTAATTAGAAATATTATTTAAAGCTATGTCTCAAACAAACAATCTGATGTCGTTTGCTGTGCTCAGTCTTCGAGTTGCATTATCAAAATTCGTCTGCGATTCCCCTGGCTTCGGTGATTTATCAACTCTACTGAAATTACCTAAAAATATTGTCTTATTTTTAGAGACTGTTACGTATTTTATTGCAGGAGGTTTTCCATCTCATGTTCTAGGCTATACGTCAACTTATAGAGATATTGATATTTATATTTATGGTTCCAGTTGGCATTCAATTTTTCATAAATTAAGAGAACTTAATATACTATTTATTCGTAAAGGTTGGGAATACACTGAATCAAATGCAAGCAGAGTTAATGCGCTTAATGCACAGTTTGAAATGATTCTAGATATTGTACATACAAACATTCAATTTCTCATTATAAAAGATGTTTTCATAAATGATATAATTAGTATTGTTAATTTTGTTGATGTCACGTTTGATAGTTCGATTTGTAAAAAAATTTTATTACCTCATTCAGCCCTAGTCGTAGACATTAATGCAGGAAGCTTATCATTTGGCAGTAAACAGCGTGAGTTAAAATATGATTCTAGAAAAATTTCCACTTTTGTTACAAATCCACATTCCTTAAAATATTTATTTTAAAATAAAAGTGTTAAAATACTAGGAAACCGAAATTTAAAACTTGATGTATTTAAGGGAAAATAATAAAAATTATTATTATTATTATTATTATAGTAAAATGTTTTTGTTTTATTTCTATTTGACCATGACTAGCGAATTGATTGATAAATCTCTCTCTCTCTCTCTCTCTCTCTCTCTCTCTCTCTCTCTCTCTCTCTCTCTCTCTTGCTTGTGGGACCCCCCCGCTTCACGTTTGAGGTTATGGAAAGGTTACATTTAATTTGGAAAGGCAAATTGAATGTTACTGGCTCTTCGGCTTATCGACCGATCTGTCTACTAAGTTCGGTCAATAAATTCTATGAAAAAATAATAAATGAAAGATTAAATCGTTTTCTGGAAGACAACAACTGTATTTCAAAATTTCAGTATGGTTTTAGAAAAAATAGATCCACAGTTTCTGCTATTTTTGATGTTAAAAACTATATAAAAAATTGTAAAAAAACCTTTTGTGCTATGGTCACACTAGATGTGAAAAACGCATTTAATTCGGCCTCATGGAAACATATTATCAAAAATATGAAAAAGAAACATATTCCAAATTATTTAGTAAATATAATTGAAAACTATTTTTCAGAACGTTACATTTTAGGTCTAAGCAAAAATAATTTTGAAATTTTCACAGGTGTACCGCAAGGTTCAGTTTTAGGCCCGACACTTTGGAATATTTTGTTTGATGAAATTTTAAATCTGAACTTTGGTAATGATGTACAATTATTTGCGTTTGCTGATGATTTAGCTGTAATTTTTAAAAGCAATATGCCATGTTCATTGATGGATCTCGTAAATGAAACAATATCCAAAATTTCAGTTGTTATGCAACGAATTGAATTAAACTTGGCGCCTGAGAAAACTGAATCAATAATTTTTAAAGGACCAAAAAGTTTAAGAAAAACCATTAAATTCAAAATTGGTAATAAAGTAATAATTCCCTCTCGGCAAATTAAATATCTAGGTGTTATTCTTGATGACAAATTAAAATTTCACAAACACCTTTTATATTCTTGTTCTAGAGGAGAAAACAAAATAACCGAACTTAGTAGACTTATGCCAAACATTGACGGCCCTTCTGACAGAAAACGTATCCTTTATGGTCACACTATATTTTCTATTATCCTTTACGCCTCACCCGTCTGGGAAGAGGTGATTAAGATTTCTAAATATTTAAAATTGTTGAACTCAACTATTAGAAAATGTTTAATTAGAGTTTCTAGTAGTTATAGAACTGCTTCTCTTGAGGCACTTGAAGTAATATGCGGATCTCCTCCTATTCACTTAAAAATATTGGAACGTAAACACAATTTTTACAATATCGATAAAAAAATCACTAGATTAAATGTGATCAACTCATGGCAACACATCTGGAATAACAATACAACCAAAGCTCAATGGACCAAAAAGTTAATTCCTTATATAAAGCCGTGGTTCTACTGCAAATTTCGGAAAACAAATTACTTTTTTTCTCAATTCCTTACTGGACATGGTTGTTTTGGCAAGTTTACTTACAAAATTAAAAAAAGTGAAACAGATAAATGTATTTATTGTGGAGACTATGATGATCCCGAGCACACCATTTTTGTTTGTTGGATGTGGACGTGTGACATACTAGAATTAAATATAAAATTAAATATACAAATATCAAAGGATAATATAATCAACACAATGCTAAAAAACAAGAGAAATTTTGATATTATATTTAAATGTATAAGTAATATTATGAAAGAAAAAGAGCGTGACGAACGTATAACTCAAGGTTTGGATCCTTAAATTAAAAATAAAAAAAAAAACTCTCCTCTTCTTAAACCTGATGTTACTTTTTGAAAAAATTATGCACAATTTTATAACCACATTTTTGGTATTAAATAATTAATACTGTTTGTCTTCGAAGATCATGGTTTCCTAGTTAGACTTAGCCGAAGACACACAGTAACATCGGAAGCCAGGGTTTTTTAGTGGGTAACCGAACGGACCCCCACAGTATCAGTTGCGGTGTATAGTACCATTTACGATTTCTCGTCTCGATAATGGCTATTCATCTCAACTTTTCTCCATAAACGATTTTTCCCTGTATTAAAAAAAAAAAAAAAAAAGTTATGGTCACGCCCCGCGCCTCCCGGGGAGCGGGAAGGATCACCGGTCGAAAGCGATGTAATTGTTTTAACAAGAGAAAAAATGCGTGCTTTGATTGTAAATGCACATGCCACCGTGCTCGCCTCTTACGTTCAGTCGGAAAACTATGCGTTAAAAGTGTTCCTTATACTTAGTAACATTTTTCACGCTAATGCAAGCTCGATTGGCAATTAGCTTTCCACACTGCAAATTTCTCTCTCTCTATGTGTAAAGACACGTATATGGAATTATTAAGTCCGATGCGTCGACACACACACACACACGGCTTTGAATAATAATAATAATTACGTCCGGCAAGCGACGCTCTCGTAGCGCTTCTCTGTTTTTGCATTTTTCCACACTGCAAATTCGATAACTTCTCTCTACACGCATGGAATTAAGTCCGATGCGTCCCACGCATCGACACGCGGCTTTGAATAATAATTACGTCCGGCACACGGCGCTTCTCGCGCACCGACGTTCGATCTCCGCTACCATCCGACCTCTCTCTCTCTCTCTCTCTCTCTCTCTCTCTCTCTCTCTCTCTCTCTCTCTCTCTCTCTCTCGTCGACGACAAAGTCTCTCGCTTCGTTCGGAGCACTTTGAGGTTAGGTTGGACGATATGGGGGCCCCACACGTTCCGTGTCTTTGAGGTTAGATTGTCTCTGACTTGTCCCACGAGGTTCCGTCTCTTTGAGGTTAGGTAATCTCGCCTCCCCCCGGAGGGGGTCATGAGACTTGGGGGCCCCCCACCTCGGAGGGGGTTACGAGACTGGGGGGGCCCCACGGAGCCCGTTATGAGACACCGGCGGCTGTACCCCCACCGGCGGCGGCCATCTTGATTATGCAAAGTGAGTTGAGGCCCGCTTTGTTTGACTACTATTGATATTGACAACAATAAACATTAATTTTATTTAATGTTGTTAGAAAACAGTATTGATATTGGCAATATTATTATTATTTATTGTCTTTTTTACATAGTAGTCAGATTCAAATACAAAATTCTTCTATGTAAATTCAAAAATAAAACTATACATCGAATATAGTATGTATCCTACAGGGGTTTTACAAAAACCGTGTGTAGGGTGGCGCTTAAAACTAGATCATTTTAAGTACTAAATCTAATTATTACATTTATAATTGTACACTTATTTGGTAGTAATTACACTTTATAGCAAATTACTATTTTACTTCTTTTATGTATTCTATTCATATTAACTGTACTTATTAAGCATTTTTAAGTTATCTTTAAAGCTTTAGTATTTGATTTATTTTCATCTTGTAATGTACTAGCCTTTATTTACTCCGTATAACATATCATTATTATCTTTGCATATTTTTTACGTATCTACTCATTAACACATGGGAAATATCTTTATAGCACTTCTCCAAATGGAAAAGGGCCGCTTCTGACAAGCTTGTGTTCGTTTTCAAACCATCAACCATAATTCTTAATGTTGTGATCTTTCTTTTTAGTTTTCTAATGTCTTCAGTTGTAATAACATACAATTTTTCTTGATTTGGATTGCACTTTTCGCAGTTCTGTATATTTTTTTTTGAACTTCCCAGGAGACACGCTAAAACAGTTAATAATTAATTAATGTTATATGTTAAGTACTTTGAAAGAACAAAAAACCTGTAGTTATGAATCGTTTGTAAAAATTTTGTTTTCCTTTTGTACTATTGTCTGTACTGCGGGAACTGCTCTGACCTGACGCCTTACTGCAACATAAAATTGTCACAATTTTGCTGCTATTAGTTATGCTAATTCTTTACCTCCGTGATCTTTTTAGTGCAGATTTTTCTATTGAAACATCGAAAGAAGAGCTTGACGATAGTTTCGACACTTGCAATTCATTGTCCCCATGCAAATTAGATGGTCCTGGAAATTCCACTATTGCTTGGAGATGTAATGATGGCCATTAAATTTTAGTCGACGTTTCTGTTTGCTTTTAATAAAATCGCTCTCCTTGAAATGTTTCGAACAAATGAATTTGTTCTCTGACCACTGCCAAGTATTTGGTTTCCCCATTTCTGCCCATCTTTTAAAAATAGGTCCTTGCTGCAATCTGTAATGGGTTCATCATTAGTCGAAGAATCATTAAAACTAAAGATAACAAACCGATGAAAAGTAATTGCTTCAAGTTTAAAACGTTTTGTACTCGTACAACCATCCGCGGCGCACGACATAATTACTGTTCAAAAACACTAATTCATTAAAAACTGGTTGAAATGTACCTATCATAGATAAAGAGTTTGTTTATATGGTTAGGTTAGGTTAGGTGAAAAATATACACAAATTCACATACAGAACATCTATATATTCACAATACACAAATCGATGGGTCAAAATGGCTGCCACCATGGTGTCCCTCGGTAATTATGATGCGCAGAAGGTTGATGAGCGTTCTCCCTCTCTCTATTTCTCTGGGCCAATCGAACTGTAGCATTTTATATACAGAGTAATCAAGAAATACTGTTTACCTGGAGGATTTTTTTGCCTAAGGGTTTGCAACGCTACACCGGAAATCTCTGCATGACAGCGACAGCTACATAAACACAAATATTTTAGTGTATGTGAATTTATTTACCATAGACATAATACTGTATAGACTACGGATCGGTATAAGGCGCGATGTGCCCAGTGGGAGCGAGAGGCAAATAAATAAGGCGACTTGTTTCTCACTCTAAATGGGCGGAGCTAACAACTCCGTAACCATGACGGTCTAACCTATACAGCCTTATGTCAATCATGTGTCAACATAATCAAGAATTTGTTATCACTTATTTTCGAAAACTATTGAGGAAATATAAGAAATGAAATAAATCTGTAAACATAAATATAGATCGTCATGGTTACTGAGTTGTCAGGTCCGCTCATTTAGAGTGAAAGACAAGTCGCCTTATTTATATGCCTCTCGCTCCCACTCGGCACATCGCGCCTTTGAGTTGAAAAATTTTTTTGACCAAGGGTCAAACATCGTTATCATTCAGAGCTTGGATATACCACCCTGACGAAGCTAATAAGCAGAAACACGTGTCGGTGGTTTCCGTTTTCGTAACGGGATTGGACGGGTAAGTCGTGAATTTTCTCTTGTACATTTGTTCCGTCGTTAATTTCACTGCTAAATTCCTTTACTGACCAAAGATTCGTGACAGTTGGCTTTAGCTGGCCTCCGCGTCACAGACGGTTTGTTGCTCTCGAATGGAGAATGGAAATAAATCTGTAAACATAAATATAGATCGTCATGGTTACTGAGTTGTCAGGTCCGCTCATTTAGAGTGAAAGACAAGTCGCCTTATTTATATGCCTCTCGCTCCCATTCGGCACATCGCGCCTTATACCGATCCGTAGTCTATATAGTATCTGATATTTATGTGTCTTTTTTTCAAAAGATTATTATGTGGCTAGTATGACTTTGATGCTGAAATTTAGCGTTAATTACCGTCTATGAAAGAAGTGAAATCAAATCAACATTGGCAAGTATACATTTTAACACTATGAGCAATACTAGCCCGGTCCGTCTGTTTTAAATTATTATGGGAAAAAATAAAAAATAGCTTAAATACTAAAATAATAGCTTTAATTAGCTAACTTTGAATGTTTCCAATTAATGCCAAGTAAATTAATGGTTCATCATATTTTTAATTTAAGTAGATCACTGTATAGCTCGGTAAGACTTTAACTGTGCAGATAATCCGAAAAATTATTTATTCTATTTTGGCCCTATAATCGATTTTATACGCACTCAAATGGGGGCACAAATTGACCTTTATGACACGGAAATGTCAAAAAAATGTCATATTCCTTTATATATAAGTCCCTTGACTTATCTGGGATCAATTTTCGTTGCGCAGCTTCAAATACTTATTTAGTTTCCTCTGAATAAACGTTTGCGGCTTCTTCAATATCCATTTTGTCGTCTTTTTGCTCAATGTCATTTTGATGAACAATTGTCAACACAGTAGTAACCCTAGCAACAGCAAAATAGCGGACTAGGACAAAACACTGAAATTCGTATCACGAATCGCGACGGGATAACCTCCAGGAAATTTCGAATATTTATTTGATTTTTTATGAAGCAAAATAAAATAAAACATTGCATGTAATTGCAATGTCGAGAAATTAAAAGCCCTCCGCATTCTCTCATGCCATAAGTTCCTGATTATGCCCTTAATACATAAATGTTATTCTGAACAACTATATTCTATGCATAAATGTGTCGATCGATAGACTATTACTAAATTAAATGTCTGCTCAGTTAATAAACAGTATGGGGAACTCGAGAAACTATTTCTTCTATAGAGGCATGAGAGACAGAATAAGATCCGTCACTCTGGCGATGATAGAGATGAGCTTATGACTCAGAGGCATGAGCTAAATCTTATGCTCTTTAGGACTTGTCATGTCATTCATTTCCATATATATATGTGATAGATGAAGTATTTGTGCTTCCGGTGTATAGCTGCATATACACTCGAATTACTTTAAACCTACAGTACTAAAACTGAACAGTGTACTTCAGAAATTAATAAAAATGGTACAGTATAAATTTAAAACATTGTTTGATAACATAACCAAAGAAAAAAGAGCAATAACTGATACAATCTATGGTAATACACAGTTCCTTGTAAACTTTGAAAACACCGCTTAAAAATTTAAAACCGACGGACCGGGCTAGTATTGCTCATAGTGTTAAAATGTATACTTGCCAATGTTGATTTGATTTCACTTCTTTCATAGACGGTAATTAACGCTAAATTTCAGCATCAAAGTCATACTAGCCACATAATAATCTTTTGAAAAAAAGACACATAAATATCAGATTTCATTTCCTTCATAGAAATATTATTTTATTCACATTATTTTCAATAACACAGCCCCACAAAAAAAATGAAGTCCGGATCTATAGATCAGACATGTGTATCCTTACGCATTTCTCACCGCTGAATCCGAATCCGGGGTCAGAAAAAGGTCTGCACCCCTGGAATT
Source organism: Cryptocephalus moraei (assembly GCA_946251905.1). Classification (NCBI taxonomy): domain Eukaryota; kingdom Metazoa; phylum Arthropoda; class Insecta; order Coleoptera; family Chrysomelidae; genus Cryptocephalus; species Cryptocephalus moraei. The sequence goes on from OX276466.1 coordinate 18,701,388, forward strand.
GGCCCCAGAGGCCGAAAATGGCCGCCATAAGGTGTGAAACGTGAATTCCGAGATGGCGGATGCTCAGGCGAGGTCGATTCATTCCCATGCCAAAGCCGGATTTGTGGTCAAAAAAGTTTATAACCGACTGAGATTCACTCTCTGAGGTCGGAAAACGGGCCTTTGGGGTCGGAAAATGGGCCCTCGGAGTCCGGAAAATCGAGATTCGCAGGTCGGTATCGCAGCACTCGGATTTTCATGTACTTTCAAACTTTAGCAACGCAGACGACGGTGAAATTGTTTTTGGACCCAGAGGGTGAATTCTAGTTGGCTTCGAACTGTTTCACCACCGTCTGCGTTGTTGAAGTTTGGAAGTATATGAAAATCCGAGTGCTGCCATCCCGACCTGCGAATCTCGATTTTCCGGCCCCCGAGGGCCCATTTTCTGCACTCAGGGTTTGAATCAATGGGCCTCGAATTTTTTCACCGTCGTCTGCGTAGCTAAAGTTTGATAGTGCAAGAAAATCCGAGTGCAGCGATCCCGACCAGCGAATCTCGATTTTCCGGCCCCGATCGACCTTTGGGGCCAATTCCAGGGGTGTAGGCCTTTTCCTGACCTCAGATTCGGATTCAGCGGTGAAAAATACATATGGATTCACATGTCTGTTTTACAGATCCGCACTTTATTTTTTTGTGGGGTTGTGTAATCGGAAAACGAGTCAACGTGTTCTCTAACATAACAAGTAAATGTTTTCCCGTTCTGTTATTTTGATGGTCATAACGTATTTTTACTGGATCGTCATGAAAAAAAAAAATAGAAGTTGCGAGTGCTATAGCAAATATTGCGCAATCAATCATATTACGTTGTTGATGCACTTTTGGAAAAACAAGAGGAAGCTCTAGAAAATAAGGAATTAATTCTCTTATCATTAATTCTTCTTCTCTATTTAAATTATTACCGCGTGTATCGAGTTATGAACAAAAATATGATTGGTATCAAAATAAATACATATCGAATGAGTAGAAGAGTGAATTACTTGTAAACGATGTTCATCAGAAGGAACTGGAGTAACGCGAGTTCGTGGTTGTCGATTTTGAAGAAGATTTAAAACCTACAATGTATCTCGGGGTTTAATATTTAAAAATTTTGATTGTATTTCGTGAAAAAATCTTACAGCCTCATCAGACAGCCACTCGTTATTAAGACAAGTATATTTTAAATCTATCAAGGGTCCATAAATATGATCTACTTGTAATAGAGCAAGGTAACATTTTGTGAGTTAAGACGGTTCCTAAAACCAAATCACGTTTTTCTTTCCCAGCATACACTGTATGATTGTCGGAATCTGTCAATTCTTCTGTACTAACTTCTTCCTTAATAATGTGGTCTTCAATACCGACCGTATGCTCTTCTTTGACCTTTCGGAATGCCAGTACCTCCTCATTGCTGGTAAACTTCTTAGAGTGATCTGGAAAATCCGAACAGCCTGGTAGAACGTAGCGTTCAAAACCAACTCCTGACACTGTAGCACGGTTGGAATCTGATTCTTCCTCTTTTAAATTCTCTTCTTTAACCAAAGGGTGATATTCGATAGCTATCGATGGTTTTTCTTCAACATTCTTGCCAGACTGTATCCAGTCTATTACGAACGCGTGGATCTTACACCTTTCGATGTATATCGAGGAGTCCTCGCCACACGACTTACATCTCTCGCAAATGTCCCTGTGAGACGCCAGAATCGGATCCTGAAAGATTAGATTGCGCTGAATAACATTCCAACAACCAAACGGTGCCGTGGACGATCTATACTCACTTCAGCCCTTCCATTTCTTTCCAAAAGTGTCAGCTTCTATACGCTCGGTTGTACTAGACCTTCTAGACATTCGGTTATAAATATTAGATCTCTTGTTTACATCGGTTCTAGTTTGTTTTTCTATTAACGTCTATTTCTACTGTCAGTGCTAATTTGATCGGGCCACAGATCACCCTAGGTTAGGTTATGATACCGGTTAGGACCATAGACGTAATACGTATAGACTACGGATCGCAATTAAGGCGCGATGTGCCCGATGTGGAGCGAGAGGCAAATAAATGAGGCGAGTAGAGAAGCAAAGCGGGTATCAGACCACTTGTCGTCGTAGAAGGCCCCCAGGTGGTCCGAGCGACCCCAAAGTGGAGGTGTGGGTTGTTGATGACGTACCGGTCTTGTAGACGTCCCCCAGGTCTCAGTAGGTGTCCGCGTACCCCACCGGGGGGCCTATGCGGGTTTCGGACCACTCCTCGTCGTAGAAGGCCCCCAGGTGATCCGAGCGACTCCAAAGTGGAGGTGTGGGTTGTTGATGACGTACCGGTCTTGTAGACGTCCCCCGCGTACCCCCCCGGGGGGCCTATGCGTGTTTCGGACAACTCCTCCTCGTAGAAGGCCCCCAGGTGTTCCGAGCGACTCCAAAGAGGAGGTGGGGGGTTGTTGATGACGTACGGGGATTGCGTGCGGGTATCACACCTCGTTGTAGATGATCCCCCAGGTGGTTCGAGCGGAGGTCGGACGCCTATAGGTCCTCGAGGTACCGATCGCGCCATCTACGTTCGCGCTCGTGAACGTCACATGTTCGAGATAAACAATCCTGCGCGATTTGTACCGTCTTGCCCCTCCCTATCAGACCGCGAAACTTTACGATGAAGATCTCTAGGTATCGAAGAGGTTCGTGTGCCGAGCGAGAGGGGAGGAGAGAGAGAGAGAGTCCGATCGTCAGCCATTATTTCAGTATCAAAATTATGTATTACATTAAATATTTTTGCAATATTTAATGTAATACAGCTACCGAAACCGGGTCTCGATCCCGGGACACAAAGAGTTTCAATCTTCCGCTCTCCCAACTGAGCTATTTCGGTTATATCGAAATATGTTCTAATACACATTTTAAAGATGAATGCACTTCATCTGCCCGCAAAAGGCACCAAATGATAGCGGTCCTAAGAGGAGAGAGAGAGAGAGAGAGAGAGAGAGAGAGAGAGAGAGAGAGAGAGAGAGAGAGAGAGAGAAATAATAAAAAATAAATAACATTTCAAGAATAATTTTTATTTTCAGCTTTTGAAATGATGTACAAATACATATCGATAATCGACCTCACGTGTTTCTCGATTCTCTCACGTTCCCATCTCCAGGAAGTGCACGAGCAGGTATCTGGACCCTCTATGGTGGTGTCTCTGGACCAGGGGCAGCTCACAAAATGTTCACCATGCGTCGATTTTCGTTTTTCTTCTGCTTCTCTGGTTGCAACTTTAGTGTGTAGCTCTAGGAGTTCTTTCGTATGTGCAGGTGTTACATAGTAACCGAATTCAAACAAAAAACTTTTCACTTCCATATTTTACTGGTAGTAGATGTGAATAGTAGGAGCACTTTTAAGAGAATGAAGAAGAAGGTTCATGTGGTGATGGTGGCAATGGTGGTGGTGGTGGTGGTGGTAATAGAAGTCAGTGAACTGACTTGACCTATCCTCATTCAAGTTTCGACAAGTTTGTCGGATGGAAATATTCGACCCAGCTGTTGGAACTTGTCGAAACTTGTAGTTTATACCATCAACGCTTTCACATCAAAATAAGTCAGTGAACTGACTTGACCTGTCGTCATTCAAGTGTCGACATGTTCGTTGGATAGAAATATTCAACTCAGCAGTTGGAACTTGAAGGACGGTAGGTCAAGTCTTGACTTGACCTACCGTCATTCAAGTTTCAACAGGTTTGTGGGATAGGATTATTCGACTCAACCGTTGGAACTTGTCAGACAGTTTACATTAAAATAAAAAAACAAAGTCAAAATTTAATTGCGTGTATTTCCATATAGGTCAACATACAATTTCATAATTTTTTGCATAGCCTTTTTAATATCGTCGCGGTGAAGTAGTCGATCTGTACACAAACAAGTATCCGGACCATCCGTGCTACAGTTCAATGCCCAAGGACAGCTCACGTAATGACGTCCGTGGATAGATGTCTGCATCTTTTCCAATTCTGCATTTAGGGATCGTTGTAAATAGTAAAGCTGAGCTTTATGTCTAGAAAGAAGTACATCGTCGTATTCGATTAAAAATTCTTTAAGATCCATGTTTGTAGCACAGGTAGACGAATGTTGATCCAGCTATGCTGAGCAGCACTGACACACTGACTGCGATGTACCAAGTCAAAAAATATATATTGTTCGAAACTGGAGTTGGGTGTACGTTAGTTAGATTCACCCATGTCGAATCTTCAAACGTGCGATTTTGGTAAACGACACGTATTTTGTAGCCTGTAGCATTACCAGGTAATTTCACCATTAAAGTTGATGTGTGTCGGTTGTATGTGAAGGATTCCATCTTCACCCAGTTTTCAGGCCAAGTGGCGTTCATCTCGAAACATATAAACACATCCTTTGCACTATGTGGTGGTGAAATGTATAGGATATTATTAAGTACTGTCGAGAGTAGTAATAAGTTTGACCCGAACGCAACCATGTTTGAATGAATACTGTGGAATGAAACTAATATTTTCAATATATTTATTTATTGTGGAACACAGTTTAAAAACCAAGCGTATAATGTATAACAATTTCGTATACTACACATATAAAAACAATTCGATTGATGATTCATACACAATGGAATGTCACATTGAAATTTGGATGTATCAGGACTGTCTGGAAGGTGTTCGATGTTGACGACGGCGATATTCGACATCTTCTTCTTCTTCTTCTTCTCATCCTCTCGATTGTATAGGTGAGCGCCGAGTAAATATTTCTTTTGATGTCCTCTTACGTAAACCATATCAGCATCATAAATGTCAGCCATGATTATGTCATTGAGTTTTTCGTATGGTACATAACCTGAAGTATATCGGAGTCCATGTATGTGTCTGGTACAATATTGAACTTGCTTCTTATCATAGCTAGATAAGTCATCGTAGGGTATAGGTTCCTCGAACAAGTAATGATTCATGCGGGTTCCATCATAAATTGCCATTTCTTTCACGAAAAATTCCGGTGAAGAATTCTTCGTGAGCGTAAAACCTTGAATGTCGACTAGGAGTACCTTCATGTTCGATGATCTGATTAAGACTAATAGATGCTTCTCACCATCTCACTAAGTGGTGTAGCTTCGTACATACTTTCGTAAATAATGATGCAATAAGCTTTTGTGTTGGCAGGGAATCCGGTCCTTGCCTGAAAATCGACGGAGACGTCCACGATCGATGATTTAATTTGCTCATCTTGACGTGAGCAATCGACCACGAAGAGTGTCATATCTTTAAATTTTTTCATATCGAGTAATGGTTTCTTCGAACCGAAATAGTCACCCTTGTAGGTATTATTAAAATCCACATAACTATCATGAATCTCACCGTAATCATTAGTTTCGAAATTTAAATTTAGAGGTTCGTATGGATATCGCTCGGACAAATTCACACATATATCTGATATGTTAAGATTATCGAATTTTGTAATGTCTGCCGTTTTCTTATCACGTCTATCTGTCTGGAATGCGATGATTGCGAATCGAGGTGGATGTTGGTTGTTCATCGTTTGGATCGACCAAACGGCATTAGTTGAACCCACATTGAGAGCTGGTAACTCGTGGAGTTGCCAAGTGCGAAATGCGATTATGAGCGGAGTATCATTTTTTATGGATTTCAACAGTTCCAGTTTCATTTCAACATTGGGAACGACGTGTGGGATTTTCAATAACATCTCAGTTATAGTAATGTCATAGGTAGTATTTGCTCCGGTAACCATAACACAATTGTCATCGTTACGAGCTCTAACTACTCGAATAGTGTGCCTTCCGAACATTACCTTTTTATGATCGTTGAATATGCTGAAAAAATGTGACAGTGGAATGATCCAAATGAAGGTTCCATCTGAGTTAACGGTAGGTTTTTCGGGAAAAACCCAACTACCTTTATCCAAATGTTTGCTATCATCGTCATTATAGCAGAGATAACCTCGAATCAAACTCACTAGACCTGGTTGTTTCACATGTTCCACTTCTATGCCGTTCAAGAGATATGACATGGAATCGAATAGAAACCCGACAGCGTTATTTACGAATGTCACCTCTCCATCGCCGGATTTCTTCTCTAATTTCCCATAGATTTTTAGTTTGGAATCGTAGAGGTTGAGAAAAGCGTCATTTCGCGTCACCGTAATTTCGAGTATATCATTCTTGAGATAGGATTTCACGAATGGATAGTACGTGTGACGTTTTATACTCGTGATCGTATCATCGTTTTGAAGTTTTGGATACAGGTCGAAAATCTGGCTGGACAACATATCCTATGGCTTTGAGGAAAGTAGCGTTTAATCGGGATAATCGACGTCGCTGCTGCTGCTGCTGCTTCAACCGCCTCGAACGTTTTTTTCTTACTGTAGTTGTACTCTTCACACTACCTCTTTTATAGTAATCACTCAAGACTAAGACCATCTTTTATTTTTAATACAATCTTTTTAATTCCAATCTAATGAGAATCTCTTCACCACGAAAATTGACAAGTTCAAAATTTTGATCGAGAACCGATAATGTGAGGTTACTTATCTCACTTGGAGTAACTTTTGAATATACCAGATTTCGAGGAACTTCGTCGATAGCGAACCCCGGGTCTACGCTAATGGGAAACTCGTATAAAGTGTGTGACGGTCGATCGTGGTAATAAGAACCACCGATAATATTACAATCGATGTGTATGGTTCGAACTTTCACAATGTCCACAGGTAAATCCGACTGGTGCACTTTTCCTGCTTCTAAAAGTCCAGGAGTGAATCCGAGAAGTTTGGCGATCCTGGTATACCCTGCTCGAAAATCGATATCGTAATCTCGCAGAAATATTTCACTCCTTAACGTATTATTGTTGGGTCTCAAAAAGAATATATCTTCGTCGTCGTCGCTGTCACCTACTCTATTCTCAGGTATCAGGAACTTTTTAAGGTAATTCTCGATATCGGCGATATCGTAAGTACCTGTCGGAATGGTAATGAAATGTGGTGTATCGACGTTCCCTTTGGAATAATACTTGAATTTCGTACCGTCCTCTATATTCGGAATGGTGTTATATGAATAGAATCCAAGTAAAGCTAATCCGTATGCGGAATGTTTCCCTAAGTAGATCGGCGTTTGGATTAAATAGTGAACCGCTCCATACTCACGTTTTATAGAGAAATTCAAGACATAGACGACCGCAGTTACTCGCAGTAAATTTTTGATAACGGTCTCTGTTATAGAAAATTTCCACCGACTTCCTACCACCACCAAAGTATCGGACGAGTTCTTGTGGTGGTTTCAGATTACCGAAACTATCGAAATACTCGATGACATTTCCCCGTTTCTTGTACGCTACCCAATGTGTCCCAGAATGATTTTTTGTATCTAAATTGATGATGGCACTCTCGTTATGTCTAGATGTTTTTGGGAGAGAATCACGCATAAAAACTCCTCTAAAGTAGGGAATTTTTAGTTTATTTGCATATTTAATGATTTCACGATCGTATAGTGCTCTATTGGGTAGCTTTAAAAGTTTTTTGTCTGCTTCTTCAAGTACAATCCGCGTCCATGCTGCTGCTTTTTGATGTACAAACCGAATCCTCTGGTGGACTTGCGTATAAACAAGCCTGATCCGGTCTTGCCGATCTCCTCCATGGCTTTATTGTGACGTTGTTGCTCTTCCATTTTCTTTTGTGCGTTTTTCGCATCGATGGTGGTCTTCGCTACCGTTGCAGCGCCTCCGGCCAAACTTCCTAGTGCCCCCAAGGCTGCGAAGATTGGTAGTAAAGGTAAAATTCCCCCAGATTTACTTTCATATGGTATAATGCGTGGAATACGAATTCGTTTCCGACCTCCCGCCTTTCTAACCGCCGCTCGAGCAGCTCGTAATGCGATCGAAGCAGACGGTTTCAAACCGGATGCGCTGATACGTGGGTTGGTTTTCATGGTTGTTTTTAAAATGCGTGTGATATGTTTCAGAACGTTTCGTCTAAACGAAACCGGACGGTGTCCCATCCCTAGCTTCCTTTTCGCCTTCATGCCGGTCGTAACGAACCACGCTGCAGTCTTCTCACCCAAAGATGCGTCTTTGCTTTTCACGCGTTCCCAAGCACGATGCTCCAATTCTCGATCTGCCGTATGCCTGTCGTCCAAAGAAGAACTTTTCGAATAACTAATGTCGTGCGCTTTGCATGCAGAGTCGAGGGCATTGACACCAAGGTCACCTCTAGCCAATCGTTTGTCTAATTTTGTACCGGGTCCACAAAAGTTATAACCCGGTATGTGTAATTCGAAGGGTAACTTATTGATGAGAGTATTCAAAACACCATCACCTTTGTATACTAGCATCACAAGTGATAATAACTGCGATCGTGTCACCCTATTTATAGGTGGTGGTCATGTACCGCGCTGTCAGTTGCAAGAATGAGGGCAGTTCAACAAGCACACGCGCTACCAATAGACAACTTAGACTTTGTAGGAGAAGAAGATGAGCCACCGATAAAACATAGTGAACTACTTCCGAATTGTTTTCGAGCTATTTTCTCGGGTCCATCTGGTTGTGGCAAGACGAACGCCATTCTAACATTACTTTTCAATAAGAATGGTTTAAAGTTTCGTAACGTATACGTATATTCGAGATCATTGTATCAACCAAAATATCGGCTGTTACAGGAAGTGTTAAAGAAAGTTAAAGGTATGGGCTATTTCGCGTACAATGACAATGAAATTATCATGGATCCCGAGAAAGCACATCGAAATTCAATCTTTTTATTTGACGATGTGGCCTGCGAAAAACAAGACAAGATACGTGCGTATTTCTCTATGGGTAGGCATCAGAATATTGATGTGGCATACCTCTGTCAAACATATTCAAAAGTTCCAAAACAACTTATACGGGACAATTGTAATGTTATAGTATTATTCAAACAGGATGATGTTAATTTGAGGCATGCTTTCGATGAGCACGTATCTCCAGATATGAGCTATGAGCACTTTAAACGATTGTGTTCTGAATGTTGGAGTAGAAAATTCACTCCTCTCGTTATCGTAAAAGATTTCGATTTGAATGCTGGTCGGTATCGCAGAGGGTTCGATCAATATATAAAGGTGGATGCTCCTCATTAATCGATAGCAATCATGAGGCCACCGTTTAGCGATGCTGAGGCGGCGCGAGCGAAAAAAGTTCGGGAACTGTCTCGGTCCGTACGAAAAAAATTTTTGGCTATCAAACTAGGACGTTCCGAAGATGATGCAACGTTGCGGAAATTGTTTGCCCCGATAACGAAACCTTTGACCCGAAAACTGAACTAGTGGAAGCTACAAAAAAACCGCCTGTTGAGCCTACTCTACAGTCTGTTAAGACAAAACTGGAGAAGTCGTCACCTCCACCACCACTATTACAACCTAAAAATGAATGGATAAGTCCCATGAAAACTTCAACTCCACACGTGATCCCAAGGAAACGCTTAAACTTTCGAGAGCTTCCTGTTGCGAACGTCGGTACACAGATGTCTGACAAAGAAGATGCTGATGATGATGATGAAACAGATGATTTTACTGACGCTGAAGCAGAAGACACTACCATAGCCTCCAAGAAAGTTGCCAACAAGAAAGACTTAATCGACTCCACGAAAGGAGACTCTAAAAAAGTAAATAAACCGAGAGTTGCAGAAACGCCATATAATTTTCGTAAGAAACGTGGAGGTCTTTTACCCAAAATGCATTATAATACAAAGTCTACCGAATACGTCTACTTTGATAATTTTAATGAGTTAGTGGACAGGTTAAGACTTTTGTATGCATCCAAAGAAGCTGGTAATACCATATCACATGATAATGAAATTCTTTCGATCATCGAAGAACTCCGAGAGGCGAATGTTATATATTAAGAGTTCGTACGTGATCTGCGTCCCAGTTTTACGATGAGTTTGGATAAATTCGGTCGTCGCTCGGGAGGTGTGCACAATGTCACCCAGAGTAAAGCGGCATCGTTCTCCAGTCATTCGATTTTATCTCGTACGTCCGAGGGTGATATTAATATCGAACACGTTAAGATCAGTAATCTGAAAAGTCCTACGGAAGATACCGACGCTTGTACTAAAGGTTATGTGGATCGAATCATTGCCGAAAAAACTCATGATATCGATATACGAATCAATTTAACTAAAGCTGCCATCGCACATGGCGTCACCTCACATTCGAGGCTGAAAAAGTACGTGGATGACTCTATCAAAAATACCATCGCCCTACTTCGAAGCGAGATTCAACTCGTTGCGGATTCATTTTCTAAGAAATTAGAATCGGCTCAAAATAAATTTCTCGCAACATTCGATACAACTCCTTATGCTGTCGAGATACACACTCTTAGCAAAAGAATCGATTTATTACAAGACAAGCTCAACATAGTACCGCTACCTACAACGTCACCTACTACTACTACTTCTACTACTAGTAACGCTCCGAAGCGACCTGCGACTCCTCTACCATCTTCTCCTAGCAGTATCGATCCTAGTATTCAAGAATCAAGTTCGCAAGGTAAATCGGCAAAAAGAAAAAAAGGAGATCCGTTAACAACCTGATAATGTCAGCTGAAAAAATTCAATTAGTTAACGAGTTACACAAACCGGCCAGGAAACTGTATCCTCGACGTCGCACGATAATTAAAGGTTTACACGACTTGTGGCAAGCAGATCTCGGACAACTAGACATGCATGCGAAAGTAAATAAAAATTTCAAATATTTTTTACTAGTCATAGATTGCTTCTCTAAGTACGTGTGGGTTAGAGCACTAAAATCGAAATCTGGTGTGGAAGTGACTAAAGCTTTTCGAGATATTCTACAACGAGCGAAAATATCACCACGTAATCTACAATCTGATCAAGGAACTGATTTCTACAATGCCCATTTTCGAAGCTTGATGGAACGTTATGGAATCAATCATTACAATTCCTATACTCATATGAAGGCTGCGATGGCTGAACGAGCCATACGAACGATTAAAGAAAAACTGTTTAAATACTTTAGTTTGAATGGCACCTTCAAATGGATCGATATCATACCGACGATCGTGGAGACTTATAATAATCAAACACATTCCGTTACTAAAATGCGACCTTCCGACGCTCTGAGCGCAAAAAATGAGAAACATTTAATAAAAACAGTGTATACCCACCTCAAGGTTGCGACAGGCTCACGCAAGTTTAAGGTGGGTGACCTCGTACGTATTAGCAAGGTTAAGCACGTCTTCGAGAAAGCTTACACTCCAAATTGGAGCACTGAATTATTTAAAATTAAAAAAGTTCAAATAACCAACCCTATAACGTATTTGTTGGAGGATCTCCATGGACGACCCATCAAAGGTGGTTTCTATACGGAAGAATTGCAAAAAACTAAAACTCCAGACGTATATTTAGTTGAAAAAGTTTTAAGGCGAAAAGGTAACAAAGTACTCGTGCGTTGGCTCGGTTTCGATAATACACACGATTCTTGGATCGATGCTTCGAATCGCTTGTAGAATGTGTTCGTATTTTACATTCTCAACTTATGATGGGGGGACCCTAGTAGGTTACACCCCCCCACTCCTTCGAATTTCAACAACGTTCAGCTATGTTGACTTCAGTCTATGAGTGGTAATTGTCAAAGCATCAAGTGTACGACGACGACGACGACATGGAGAAATCAGCTGATTTAAGTGAATTAGTTGCTCTATATGAAAGTATTTCAAAAAGTGAACAAGAAGATGAATCGGTTGCGGTAACAGCAGCAGCAGCAGCAGCAGCATCTGAACAAGTCGAAACCAGCCTCTTACTCAACACTTGTTTTTCATGTGTGAACAGTGGATTCAACGTGAACGTCGGTCTAAGTATTTCACAAGATTTCAATCCCACCATCAACATACAAATTAACGATGGGACCACTCTACAATTTAACGTTAATGAGTGGAAAATGTTTATTAATCAACTAGCTTGGCTTCTCGATGGATATTTCAGAAGTTCAGATGAAATTTCACATCTGAGATACATATGCGGTGAGAATATTGTAATTATGAATCAACAATATAACGAAGTGCGTATGATTGTTGTTTCTAAACATTCAATATCGTTGTATTTAACGGAAAACAATGTACGGGAATTGTGTGCTTTAGATCAAAAATTTATTAATAATCAAGTGGATAGTTTAAGAAAAATTAATTTTTTACAATATTATAAAAATGTTTTAAATTTAATTAGTAAGTTGAGGAAGATTTCGAATAGTGAAGATGCAATTATTGCATATTGTGATATAACTAGTAGTATAGAAAGTTTATGTATTAAGGAAACATTGTATTATAATAAGGTTAAAGTATTGAATGATTTAAATAAATTGTAAAATATTTATTTGTGTATTATTTTACTTTCTAAACTCTTGAAAGAGAGAGAGAGAGAGATTTCATAATGAGAGTCAGGTTTTGCAAATATGAATCGAAGTAAATTAAAAAAAAAACAGATATTCCAATATTTTATTTTCCATAATTGTTACAGTTTATTTTCAACTCATCCTCCTTCTCCTCGTCCTCTTCCTCCTCCTCCTCGTCCTCCTCCTCCTGCTCCTTATCCTCCTCCTCCAGCTGCTGCTCCGGGTTCATGATGACGTCTCCTACTCCTCCTCCTCCTCTTCCAACACTTCTCGGCAACTGTGTTGTGTCCAGGCTAATTGGGACAATTCTTCTTCTTCTACTACTACAAGTTACATTACACAAATTTTGAAATCTTTTACAATTCGTGAACACATGCTCAAATCTACTGCGAACCATTTTGATTTATAAAATACAGCAAAATGAATTCGCTATAGAACGTGTTTGTGGAACTCGAGATGAAACTTGTTGGAACTTGCAAGAAAGCATACGTCACTGTGGATAATATTCATGCTGAAACTTGATTATTACTCATCTCAAACTTGTACAAACATGTTTTTTCCTTAGATTTGCATAAAATTACATATTTATGTAGTTGAAACTTTCTTGAAATAGTTATAATTTTATTTTTGACATTGGTCGAACACACACACACACACACTTTAATCTATCTCCATAATAGAGTAATGGCCCCACGGTTTCGTGTCGTGAGAGTCAGGTAGAATGTACCGTTTATCATCGAACGCACTCAGTACAATTTTAGTTTGTTGTATTGAAAATATGTCATGAGCATACGATCGAATACACTGTTGTGTTTCGATTTTTCTACTAAAATTCTCCAAACAATCAATGTAATCTTGGAAAGTAATTTTTTGTTTAACTACATTCGGTCGGACCCCTTTTGATTTTTTTATACAAGTCTCACCTCCATCAGTCTGATATGAATACATTTTTGAGCGAAGTCCTATAAAGTGTGTTAAAATTTTACCATTACACTCATCCTTCCACAAACCCGCAACTTTCTTATTAACGAGTGGTATGCCATAACTATTGTCGGGACTATAGTCGCTAGTATCAAATTTACTTAGATCGACCTTAATCATCTCCTCATAGATGTCATTACAACATATTTCATATATTAGACTATCAGTGTCAGTGTAGAGTAATTTGCAACGGTTTTCATTAAATTTTTGCAACATGTATCCGTAGTGGAAATCATAAACACAAGTTTTTGATATATCTAAGATCACCATGCCAATGTACAAAGGTTTATCGAATATGAGATTTGTTTTATTTAATTCGATTGCAACTAGATTATCAGCAGAAATAGTTCTATTTTTGAAATTTGGTGAAGATAGTAAATTTTTAGCACCGTACCTCCCTCCCCATTTATTTACAAGTTTTACTATACGATATTTTCGAATGTTTTCCATGGTTTTACCGTAGACTGCGTTAATCATAAATTTGTAAATTTGTTTGCCAAAATCTGTTTTACTTTCCTTTCGCAATTTAGTGTTTAAATCAATGTATGATTTAAGCCATGAAGATTGTTGGAATGCTAATATTCGATGAATCTTTTTAAGTTTAATTCCATGCTTTAGGCACTGTTTTAAATTTTTATAATACAGGACATATTTTTCTTTGTTTTCCAATGTCGTTAATAACTTTGGTAATTTAGAATTTGGTGGGGTTTGATGTACCGGACACATTGGGAGATCACGATGGGCATCATGAATGTTTGTAGGGTATTCTAAATCTACCTCTAGACAATATCCGAGGGGTGAGTCATCGGGCACATTAGTAACATCAAAAGAATCTACATCATTAATCCATTGAAAATCTTTGTATGGCAACTGCTGTGACATGGCCCAGCCATATAAATTACAGACATCTAGATACATTATAAATTTTGATTGTTTTGAAGGATCGAAATTTGGCATATATTTATTGTTAGCGATCGATTGTCTATTACAATATTGACTTATGCCACCTCGTATACCTTTCTCGACAAACATTAGAATATCGACATCTTGTATAGTTTCCAATTGACATCCTGTATATTTCAACATCGAATCCCAAGTGTATCCAGGTAGTGTTATGTAATGACTCGGATCTAAACCATAGGTTTTGTGGGAAAGCTCACGAAAGTTTTCCATCACATCACATAGAAGCATGACATCAACTTTCATGTACAGATCTGAATATGAAAGCAAATTTTGGCAATCAAATTCTTTCCAAACTTTTTCGGCATGTTCATAATCGACATCATTCATAATTTCACAATTCAATTTACTGTAAAAACACTCGATAGGAGGTAATTTAGTTTCCAACAATTTCTCATAACTATCGATGTAGTCGTATGGGAAAATGCCTTTTCTAGTCAATAATTTGAACTGTGTCTCGTTTACATTTTTAAATTCATCCTTTAAATGAATCAAATCGGAGACATTTAGAAAGGAAACTAACTTATCTAGAGAAAAACTTAAAAATCGTAGCGAATCTGTAAATCGAAATTTAATTTTGGTTTTTTCATCGTATTTAGTAAAACTAATGTACTTTTCGTGATTGATTGGTAAAAGTGATACCCGACTATTTTTAGCTATGTCTTTTATTATGTGATGCGCGTCATATCCACTTAAATTATGAAAATAAATTGGTATGAGGAATGAGTTTTTGTATAGAAGGTTGCAGTTATTGTGAGAAAAGCCCCGGAAGTTACCAGTAAGGTGACAATGTTCCCTTATAATTTTATCAGTTTTAAGAAATTTTTTCTCACATATATGACAATGATCCGTAGCATCTTTTAAATTTACTATAGTGTTTAAAGGTTCCACATTTTTTAATTTCGAGTGCACAAATGCTGCAATTTCATCTAACTGATTAGTAAACCAAGTAATGCAGTCGAGACCTTGGTAACTTTTGTAAAAGGATAATGAATTATTAAAAGCACATTTAAAATAGTATCCGACACTAAACGCTTCATGTTTTTGATATTTTTTTGTTGCAGTTTTAGATTGTGAATCTACATATGGCTTTAATATCGATTCAAAATCTGCATATAGTACAAACGGAACCTTTTCTTTATATGCATGATGTTTAAATTCTATAAATTTTTCATGTGAAAATGAAATTTTACAATGATTTTTGTTTTGACAATTAGTAGTGTGAAGGGTTAATTTTTCTTGTGTGCTGAAATAATTTAGACACCTGTCACATACAAACACTTTACCCTTATGCTTCCCTATTTGAGATGATATTAAACGTGATAGATCTTTAATCCAACAATAATGATATATAAGAGTATCACTTTCATCATCACCATCATCATCATCATCATCATCCTCACAATAATTTTGAGTTTTAGGGAAATATTTATTTTGAATAATTAACAAATTTACATGTCTATCTCGTTTTTCTTTCGTTAATCGTACGGGTACTACTTGAAAACTTTTCTTCACATCCAATTCCAAACCGAATATATTTACTGACAAACCATTTAATTTTTCGAATTTTGAAACATCACTAATTTTTATTGGAAACGAGATATCTCGCAAATTTAATACTTGACTAAAATGAGGATAAGATGTAGTTCGATCAGAGTGCTTCTCGACTGGGTATAGGGCTGAAATTAACGCCCAACAAAAACAAAAACTATCAAAATTTTTCACATTTACACAAGCTCGCTTTTTCTCAATTTTTTCAGGTAATTTGATGTATGACGAACCATTTCCTTGCTCAAACTTATTAATATTTATTTCTAGAGAGATTAGCCTCAAAAGCGACCAACCTGAATGCATTTCTGCAAATTCTTCTAATTTACGTAATAATTTTTCAACCACATTATCTCGAAACCATTCGCTGATATCAGTACCCACATCGACAACGACGTTAGGTGTATTGAAATATTTTAAATCAATGAGTTGATCATCATCAACGGAATTTTTAATGAATTCACCACAAAAACAGACATTAATTTTAATGGTTTGATGTATTCTTAAAATTTTCTTCAATCTAGTCCTTAACAAAAACAATGAATCTCCTAAAAACTGCAATATATCTTTATGTTTTAAATTTATAATCAGACCTGAACGAATCCTACTTGAAAAAGCCGATTGTAAATCAACCCATCTAATTCTATCACTACGTTTATTTTTAATAATACCTCCACCTACATACCGTTTTCGTATGATTTCATTATTTAAAATAATTAAAAATCTTCTAAGGTGACCGATACTTGTAAACATTTTCCGTTTGAGGCCAACTGAATCAGCATTTTTCATATATTTAGTGAACAGACGTAAATTTAATTTCACATTTTTAACCCATTTTTCAATGTCTTGCAAATTTAAAAGGTTAACTTGACCACACACTTTTTCAAAAATTTTTATAATATTTTCACTTGTACTATCGAGTTCATTCATTTTGAATACTTTCTACCGTGGAGACTTTACTATGAAATCGAGCTACCTAGTAGTGTACATTAGACATAACTTAAAATAAAATGAACACTTAATATTAATAATAAAATATTGGAAATCTGCAAAAGAAACATTTGCTATGAAATCAACACGCACAACACACCTTTGAAATGCACTAACCTTTATTTATTGAGTTCCAGTAGTAGGCACGATGTTGAAATTCATCGTTTCGTTCTTGCCGAAGATTTCCCTAGATTTGCATAAAATAGCATATTTATGCGGTTGAAACTTGTCGAGGTTTTCCTTGAAACATGCAGTTACCCGTGATGGTAGGAAGACGACATTTTCATCAAGTTCAGCTAATATGGTTTCCCCGAATTTTCCTTGCACCACTCGCACCGATAGGATTGGATATGGTCTGTCCAGTTCTAGAGAGATTAATTTCAATTTTGGTTTTTGGTCCACATTGGCGACTTTGTTCAAACTCTGCAGATCCATTTCTATAAAATACATTAACGATTTTAGAACATGTTCAGATTCTTTAAATAGATGCTTATAGAAATGTAGCAAAATTTAAAAACAATCAGTCTTCCTTAATTAAAAGTAAAAATTTATTGTGTGAAGTGTGATAATACTTTTGAAATATGTTGGGATAATATCAAATATATGTTTAAACTAAGCACCTCCCCTTTCCTTCAAAATGTTTGAAATTATTAAACAAATTAAAATTTACTCACATATATAGGACGCTCGGGCTGGTCGAGATATACGATTGCAACTGAAATTGTAGAAATGACGTCAATAGAACATGTTCAGATTCTTTAAATAGAAATGTATCAAAATTTAAAATACAATCAGTCTTCCTTAATTAAAAGTAAAAATTTATTAGGTAAAGTGTGATAATACTTTTGAAATATGTTGGGATAATAATGTTTAAACTATACACCTGCCCTTTCCTTCAAAATGTTTAAAATTATTAAAGAAATTAAAATTTATTTGCATGTACGTACGTACGTACGTATGTATGTATGTATGTCGATATGCGTATATGTATGTATGTATGTTTGTACGTACGTATGTATGTATGTCGGTATGTATGTATGTATGTACAAAAATAAAACCTTAAACGTATAAAATTATTTAACCAAATTACTCACATGTAAAAGTGGAAGATCACTGTAGATGGCAAAAACGCTTGGAACTAAAATATATTCACCTGGAGTTACTTATATATAAGTCGTACCCCCACACATTCACTCACACGCATGCTCCCCTTCTACTTACCTAACAGAGCTGTCTTATCCTTCGACAAAAAACACACATCGAGAGTACACGCATATATTGTGAATTTACGTTTGAGGTACTTTTATGAATGTGTGACATGAAAAAATACAAAAGATAAAATTTTGAAATATTTGCAAATCACTTTTTCTCTGTACATTTCTCAAAGATATGTTTTATACAAGAGTTGTTCGTCTCTATAAGGGTAACAAAACATTTAACATTTTTCTCTCAGACGCGAAATATTTTTTTTTATTTTTTGACAAAAATAACTTTGTACATTTCTAGAAAGAGTGTTTTATACAAAAGTTGTTCGCCTCTATAAGGTTAATAAAAAAACCTAAGTAACATTTATCTCTCAGACGTGAAATAAAAATGTTTTAATTTTTTTTTTAAAAAAAAAACTTTTTTCTGTACATTTCTCGAAAAATGTTTCATTCAAATGTAATTCGCTTTTATAAGAGCAACAAAAAAACCTAAGTAACATTTTTCTCTCAGACACGAAATAAAAGTTTTTTGATTTTTGAAAATAACGAGCAACCATTTTGAAACCGCTAGACCGATTTGATACATTAATGAGCTAGACTGAGAGTTTGGGTCAACTGATCAAATTTCATTATGATTCTTTAAAAAATGTTAGCTAAATATCATAAAACTCTTTCTACAACATAATGTAACGAAACGGCTCGCCGGCCGCGACATAAACACGCCGGGAGCTACACAAGTTCGCCTTATTGCAATTCTGGGAAGGACGACGGGAACAATCGAGAGAGTTCGATGCGATAACAAGTTCCGCGAATTCTAGAATGATCTCCAGAAGCTTCGGGACTATTCCGGCAAACGACTAGAGCCTTCTACCTGCCATAAAAAGGGAATGTCGGACCCGAGACGGCCAGTTGAACCGGTGTGTGTAAACATTCGAGCGAGAGATCGGGCGCGTTAAAATAAATAAACATCCGTGTACGAATATGAATTAGGTGATTGTTAAGTTAAGTTTATAAGTGTAGTGTAAGAAATAAATTAATTAGGATAATCGCGTAGTGTTTTAGTTTTAGTCAATAGTAAAAACGTTACAGTGGTGTCAGAGTGCGGATTAGTTAAATAAATTAAGAACAATGAAGAAATTACGCGATTTAAAAGTAACGGACCTCAAACGTGAGTTAGAAGATAGAGAACTCGAAACGACAGGGTCGAAAGCAGTGCTACAGAAACGCCTGGAGGAATATTTAATCGACAATGGAGAAGACCCTGAAACTTTTGGTTTCGAGGAAGAAGGTGAGCGCCTCCTTGACAACAAAATGAAAGAACTTCATGGCGAGTTAGACAACAAAATCGGAAAACTAGATAACAACATGAAAAACCTTCACGGAGAGTTGGACAACAAACTAGGAAAACTCCACGACGAGTTGGATAACAACATAAAAGAACTCCATGGCGAAATGGGAAAACTCCACGGCGAGTTGGACGAACTCCACGGTGAGCTGGATAGCCGAATTGGGAATCTTGACAGCGCACTTCAGACTGAGAAAATCCAACGACTGGAACTGGAGAACCAACTGCGAGAATTGGGGACCCGATTAGAATCCATGCATTTCCAGCCCAGTCGGCAAAACATGTCCAGTTCAGGTAACCCGTTTAACGACTCGGAAGAGGTAACCAGGATCGAGGAGGTAACCAGGACCGAGGCAGTTCCTACTGCGAGTCATCGAGTGAAGCCACCAACCTTCGACGGGGAAATTCCCTGGGAGAACTACCTCCGGCAGTTCGAGGCAGCGGCGAAAGCTAACAACTGGGCGCCAAGGGATAAGGCAGTGGCCCTGACGGTCGCTCTCCGAGGAAGCGCCCTCGACGTGCTGCAGACGGTTCCAGAGGGGGAATTGGACAACTTCGGGCTACTCGTCCAGAGGCTGGAGAGGCGGTACGGGCACGCACACCTGGGGCAGGTCTACCAATCCCGAATGAAGAACCGACGACAAAAGCAGGGAGAGAGCCTTCAGGAGTTCGAAGCCGACATCGCGAAACTAGTCAGATTCGCCTACCCGGAAGCGGCGGAGTCCATGACGGAGAGTCTCGCGGTCTCGGCCTTCATCGACGGCTTGAGGGATGTGGAGATGCAGCGGGCGGTACGGCTGTCACGTCCCAAGAGCACATTGGATGCCCTCTCGATGGCCCTGGAATACGAGGCTGCGACGGAGGCGTCAAGGAGCTGTGGCCGCGTTCGGGCGGTGGTCGGGGACGACGCATGCATGGAAGCCGAGCGGAAGGAGGACGTCCTGGAGCAGGTTGTCCTCAACGCCCTCAAGGGACTGCTGAAGGGAGACAGAAGGGAACCGGCGAAATGCTGGGGATGTGGAGAGGTTGGCCATATCCGAAGGGACTGCAAGCGCCCTAGGGTGGAGAAGCCAACAACGGCCCAGACGTCGGAAAACTAAAGCGGGTCGGCTCCAAGGGGGCAGCTCCGACCCGATACCCGTTCCAAGACCCCCTCATCAAGATAGCTACCCTGAGAGGTGAAGGTGGCAGCCTGTACGTGGATGGCGAAATTAACGGCAGGAAGCACACTCTACTGATCGACACCGGGGCATCCAAGACGATCCTGAAGCCAGGCCTGCTGAACACGCGAGGGAAGAGAGTGATGGAGTCCAGGTGGAGGTTGCGAACGGCTACGGGCGAAGCTGCCGCCGTCCACGGAGAAATAGACGTCGAGATCAAGATCGGCACTGCACGATTCTCACCACACCGAGTCCTGATCGCCGACATAGAGGAGGACGCCATCCTGGGAATGGACATCATGAAGACCCACGGCTTCGCACTCAATTTGAAACAACAAGTAATGCAGGTCGGCTCAGAGGAAATATTCCTGCACACCAAGGGTGAGACGACCCATCAGATAAGGCTGACAGAAGACACGACCCTGCCGAGTAGAAGCGAATCGATAGTGGCGACCCGACTTCAAGGCGTCACAGGAAAAGGGAGTCCTGCCATAGTGGAACCTTGGAACCACGACGTGGAGGTGGGCCGAGGCGTTCTAGTGGGGAAGACCTTGGTGACGCTGGGTGATGAAATTCCAGTTCGGCTCATCAACATCAATAACTACCCAGTTACCATCCGCAAGGGGACCAAAGTGGGAACCTGCTCGCCAGTGACGTCACTGATCCACCAGGTGACGGCGAGCGCTGGCTGCAGAGTCGCGAAAGTGGAGGAAGCTCTAGTGGGCGCCTGCGATTCTCTCGCTGGATCCGAGAAGAAGAGGCTTATTGAGCTACTCCGTCGATATCGATCGATTTTCGTATCTGACAAAGGACCATCTGGGAGAACGAATATTGTTAGACACAAGATCAATAGGGGGGACGCGAGACCAATCCGTCAATCAGCAAGGAGGTTGCCGCAGGCGAAGCGGGAGGTAGCAGAGAAGATCATCCACGACATGGAGAAAGAGGGAGTCATCGAGCCATCTAGCAGTCCCTGGGCATCTCCTGTAGTCCTGGTAAAGAAGAAGGATGGAGACACCAGGTTCTGCGTAGATTATCGTCTACTAAACAACGTGACGAAGAAAGACAGCTACCCTCTTCCCCGGATAGACGACACCCTGGATACTCTGGCCGGATCGAAGCTGTTTTCCACCCTGGACCTGAAGAGTGGCTACTGGCAGGTGGAAATGGACCCTGCAGACAAGGAGAAAACGGCTTTCACAGTAGGATCTGGACTGTGGCAATTCACCGTAATGCCATTCGGGTTGTGTAATGCGCCGGCTACTTTCGAGAGGCTCATGGAGAACATACTCAGAGGGCTCTCCTGGAAAACGTGCCTCGTGTACCTGGATGACATAATCGTCGTTGGGAGGACGTTTGACGAACACCTGTCAAACCTGGAGGAAGTCTTCAAGAGACTCCAAATGGCTAACCTGACGCTCAACCCAAAGAAATGCCATCTCTTAAGAACGAGAGTACACTATCTGGGTCACGTGGTCAGCAGTAACGGCGTCGAGGTGGATCCTGAAAAAGTGCGAGCAGTCCAAGAATGGCCAACACCGAAGGACAAGCATCAGTTACGAAGTTTCCTGGGGCTTTGCACTTACTATCGTCGTTACGTCCGAATGTTTTCTGACATCGCAAAGCCGCTGACACGACTAACCGAGGAGAAACGAGCCTTCCTTTGGGATAAAGAATGCCAAGCAGCCTTCGACGCCCTGAAAAGACGCCTGACGACGGCCCCGGTTCTCGGGTTTCCGACCCAAGAAGGACGTTTCATCTTGGATACAGATGCAAGCAACGACGGGATCGGAGGGGTTTTGTCACAACTGCAATATGGGCAAGAGCGGGTCGTTGGCTACTTCAGTAAAGTCCTGTCGAAGCCTGAGAGGAACTACTGTGTCACCAGGAGGAAGCTGTTAGCCGCCGTGAAGTCAGTAGAGCATTTCTACAAGTACCTATACGGAAGGAAGTTCTTGTTGAGAACGGATCATGCGGCGATCAGATGGCTCCTGCGATTCAAGAACCCGGAAGGCCAGGTAGCTCGGTGGATTGAGCGTCTTCAGGAATACGACTTCGACATCGAACATAGAGCAGGAACCAGCCACCGTAATGCTGATGCTCTTTCAAGAAGACCGTGTCCGGAGGGATGTTCCCACTGTAGTCGTGCAGAGGTAAAGGAGGCGTCTACTTGCCGCACGACGGTCACCGACGAGGACTGGTCACCAGACGGGCTGCGGCGAACGCAGGAAGGCGACCCTGAACTCCAACGGATCCTGAGGTGGAAAGAAGAGGGACGTCGGCCGGAATGGCAGGAAGTGGCCCCATCCTCTAGGACCCTGAAATCGTACTGGGCACAGTGGGACTCCCTGATGATACAGGATGGACTTCTCAAGAGGGTGCTGGAATCCGATAATGGCGCAGAAAGACGATTCCAACTCATCGTGCCCAAGATTAAGGTGGCGGAGGTGCTACGTTACCTCCATGACGGAACCTCAGGAGGCCACCTGGGAGTAAAGAAGACCCTGCAGAAAGTGCGCGAGCGTTTCTATTGGGTGGGCTGCTCGGAGGCTGTTCGTGAATGGTGCAGGAAGTGTACAGTTTGCTCAGCCAGCAATGGACCGCACCGCAAGCCGAAAGCCCCGATGAGACAGTACAATGTGGGAAGTCCTTTCGAGAGGATCGCCCTAGACATTACTGGGCCATTCCCTGAAACCGATTGCGGCAACAAATACATCCTGGTGGCGATGGACTACTTCACGAAATGGGTAGAGGCCTACGCGATTCCCAACCAAGCAGCAACAACTGTCGCCGATGTCCTGGTGAAGGAGTTAGTGAGCCGCTTCGGGGTACCGTTGGAATTGCATTCCGACCAGGGGCGTAACTTCGAGAGCGAGCTGTTCCAGGGAGTTTGCGAGAAATTGGGAATTCGCAAAACTAGAACAACGGCGCTGCACCCTCAGTCTGACGGAATGGTGGAGAGGATGAACCGCACCATGGGCAAGTACCTCTCGAAGGTAGTGTCTCAACACCAACGAGACTGGGACCAACATCTCCCCTTTTTCCTGATGGCCTACCGTTCTGCCATCAACGAGTCCACCGGCCAAACACCAGCAAGGGTACTGTTCGGGCGGGAGATGAGGCTTCCCTGCGATCTGAGCTTCGGTTGCAAACCGGGAGAAGATCTGGCTGGGGAAGACTACGTCACAGAGCTGCGCCGAAAGATGGACCAGATTCACGAGATGGTACGGACGAATCTCCAAGTCGCCAGCGACCGCATGAAGGATCACTATGACGTTCGGGCGGACAGCGGCATTTATGAAGAAGGAGACCTGGTGTGGCTGTACAACCCACAAAGGAGACGAGGGTTATCACCGAAGCTTCAGAAAGCCTGGGAAGGGCCGTATACAGTGAAGACGAAGATAAATGACGTCATCTACCGGATTAGCAAAGTTCCGAATGGGAAGCCTAGGGTCGTGCATTACAATCGATTAGCACCTTTCGAGGGAGATCACGACCAAGACCACCAGGTGCGCCAACTGCGGCCCCAAGAGGATGAGCCCTCCTTTGAAGAATTTATGGCTGCGTATGGTGGGACCGGGAAGGCCAGATTCGGTGTGATCAGGGAAGAACAACGGGATTTGTTCGGAACACCGCCTGAATATGCGCTGGCTCATTGCGTGGCCCAGGACCTGCGGATGTCCCGGGGAATTGCCGCGGAGTTTCGGACGAGGTTCGGCAAACTAGACGAACTCCATCAGCAGGGACCGGCGGTCGGGCGAGCGATGAGGATTAAGGAAGATGGATCACAACGGCCGCTCTTCTACCTGGTTACCAAGAGGAGGTCCTTTCACAAGCCCACCTATTTGGACCTGTGGGACGCACTACATCACCTCAGGGAGACCCTACTTAGCGAAGATCTAACTAAGTTAGCTATCCCGAAACTGGCTTGCGGATTGGACGCCTTGGACTGGAGGGTCGTCAGGAATATGCTGGAGGTCTTATTTCGCTTCACCGGGGTAGACATTTTGGTGTGTTGTTGGAATCCTGAGAGGAGTCCCCACAAGAAGACCGTGGCATGTTATTTCCACCAAACCTCGCGTTGCAGACAGGGGACCAACTGCAGATTTCTACATGGGCCTGTCAGGGACACGTTTCGGGACGAAACATCTTTAAGGCGGGGGCAGTGTAACGAAACGGCTCGCCGGCCGCGACATAAACACGCCGGGAGCTACACAAGTTCGCCTTATTGCAATTCTGGGAAGGACGACGGGAACAATCGAGAGAGTTCGATGCGATAACAAGTTCCGCGAATTCTAGAATGATCTCCAGAAGCTTCGGGACTATTCCGGCAAACGACTAGAGCCTTCTACCTGCCATAAAAAGGGAATGTCGGACCCGAGACGGCCAGTTGAACCGGTGTGTGTAAACATTCGAGCAAGAGATCGGGCGCGTTAAAATAAATAAACATCCGTGTACGAATATGAATTAGGTGATTGTTAAGTTAAGTTTATAAGTGTAGTGTAAGAAATAAATTAATTAGGATAATCGCGTAGTGTTTTAGTTTTAGTCAATAGTAAAAACGTTACAATAACTTACTTTAGAGTATTGGAGGATCAGAATGCACCGGTACACCGTTCAGGAACTTTTTTTGAGTAACCGGAACGCGTTCCAGAACTATTTCTCTACTCACATCTGTAAAATTATTTTCTGTATTGTATTCGACACTTGTTACCTTTTCCAGTAACGATCAGTTATTTCACAATTTTATTTATTCGGGAAATTTTAACAACCAATGTTGCTTAGAATTTATCTACCTGAAAGTGTTAAACCTGAAAAACAATCAGTCTAAACTCTACTCCCTACCGAATATACTATCAATGAAAGACTATAACAAATAATAAGCGACAGGCAGGTTGTGTAGAAGAAACTAAAGGAGTACAATCAAATTTTGCCGAAAATTAAACGTTTTGTTTCTCGAACGAGTGTTTTAACAAAAGTTGTTCGCATCTATAAGGTAAATTAAAAAACCTTAGTAACATTTTTCTCTCAGACTCAAATTAAAAGTGTTTTAATTTTTTGGAAAAAATAACTTTTTTTTTCTCGAAAAATGGGATTTCGCTTCTAAAAAACCTAAGTAACGAGAGGGAGAGAGCAAAGATTGGGACTTTTTAAAATATTTATTATTATTGTTTGTATTCCATAAGAGTCCCTACGAAATTAACTGAATTAGTTGAAATTTATTTTTAAATAAACACAAACTTACTAATTATTTAGTATCCATAGGACCACGATTGGCTCGAAGTCCTGGTAAAGCAACTGCCTCCCCGCAAACGGTGGCAGTTCTAAAATATTTGGATGTGTGATGTCAATCACCACACTCCTAGAGATCAGAACAATAGTTTTTGACTAAAAACGAGGATTATTACAAATTTTGGTTGGGAATATTAAAATATAATTACTCATCCTTAAATGTACCGGTAAATATTGCCGGGCGTGTGTAAAATAATCTAATTCTAAAAAAACACACATACACACACACAATGACAAAACACAATTAACACACATACCAGTAGGAGAACTTTCGAAGGTGTTCGACGACATTTTGGCGATAGAATGACTTTGTGAAATTAGAATCAAAACTTATACCTGGAGGATCCTTTGTTTCAAAATTATATGCAAATTAAATAAATATACCTGCGATTTTTGGAACACAGAAAAATTCCTTGGAAATTAATGGGATGGCAAGAGATTACATTTATTTGTTTCAAAATGCAACAGGTCAAATTAATTACATTTCACAAAAATATATTACCTGCGATTTTGGGACATGCAAAAATTCCTTTATATGCCATCGAAATTAATGACCTAGAGATTACGACTTACAAAAAAATGCAAATCACACCATTAGTATAAAGGATGGGAAAATGCATCTGCATTAAAACCTTTATATCAGATCCCAACATATGTCAACGAAATTAATGTCTCAGAGATTGGGACTTGCAAAAAATGCAATCGAAATTAATTCAAAGGAATGCATCTACCTACCAACCTGCATAATTTAGTATCCAATTACCTTAATTAACTTACATCAGACACCAAAAATTCCACGTTTTACTCGCGATCGCACCTTAATTTATAACTGATTAAATATTCAGATACGACGGCAGTCAGGTAAAAACCTCTCTCTCTCTCCCCCTCTCCCCCCTCTCGCTAGAGAGCTGAGCGAGAACGCGTACGCAGTTCCCCCACCTACGAGTCGCACCACGACACCTTCTACATCGGACTCTCTCTCTCTCTCTCTCTCTCTCTCTCTCTCTCTCTCTCTCTCTCACACACACACGCGAACGCGGAGAACCTCTTCGATACCTAGAGATCTTCATCGTAAAGTTTCGCGGTCTGATAGGGAGGGGCAAGACGGTACAAATCGCGCAGGATTGTTTATCTCGAACATGTGACGTTCACGAGCGCGAACGTAGATGGCGCGATCGGTACCTCGAGGACCTATAGGCGTCCGACCTCCGCTCGAACCACCTGGGGGATCATCTACAACGAGGTGTGATACCCGCACGCAATCCCCGTACGTCATCAACAACCCCCCACCTCCACTTTGGAGTCGCTCGGAACACCTGGGGGCCTTCTACGAGGAGGAGTTGTCCGAAACACGCATAGGCCCCCCGGGGGGGTACGCGGGGGACGTCTACAAGACCGGTACGTCATCAACAACCCACACCTCCACTTTGGAGTCGCTCGGATCACCTGGGGGCCTTCTACGACGAGGAGTGGTCCGAAACCCGCATAGGCCCCCCGGTGGGGTACGCGGACACCTACTGAGACCTGGGGGACGTCTACAAGACCGGTACGTCATCAACAACCCACACCTCCACTTTGGGGTCGCTCGGACCACCTGGGGGCCTTCTACGACGACAAGTGGTCTGATACCCGCTTTGCTTCTCTACTGAGGCGACTTGTTTCTCACTCTAAATTGGCGGAGGTAACAACTTCGTAACCATGACGCTCTGACCTCTAGCCTTGTCAGTTACGTCACGTTCTTTTATTTTGAAGGTCGCGGGTTCTAAACTCCAAGAAAACGAACTTTTTCTGCTCAATTCCACTTTTTCGCCGTTATATTTACAGTTTTATTTCATTTCTTATATTTCCCCGATAGTTTTCGAAGATAAGTGATAACAAATTTTTGATTCTATTGACACATGATTGACATGAGGCTGTAGAGGTTAGGACCTGACACATAGGTTATATGGCACGGAACGTCGATTTGGGGAACAATATTAGGCACAGGAACCGATATACCTCCACACCTCCTGGCCCTTCTGCTATCCTGGTACCCGAAATCCGATTTTCAGAAAAGAAACATCAGTGTAATTCAAACGGAACTAGAACGGCGTCTTAATAACCCGAATACTGAAAATATCGACGCGAAATCAGATGACGAAAATTTTACGACAAAAAAAAATTATGAAAAATGAATCCTTTTGCGGAGTATAAAGCTTCAACGTTAAGCTTATCACATAAGCTTTCTAAATATGCCACATTTCTTTGAAAATAAAGTGTAATAATGATAAAATCGCGAAATGAAAAAAATCACCAACACCCAAAACACGATTTCAAAGTATAAGTATAGTAGCAGCGGTGTGACGTCATACTAGCCACGACCACGCTACCGCGTGGCCTGATTATGTCTATGTTATTTACGATTAAAATAACCACACCAGAAAAAACTTCAATATTTAAAGGTACTGCTGGAATTGAGCACCATTATGCTCTAAACATAAATTCACTCTCCGTTTTAGGCTCTCCTACTTGGCCCGATTCCCGTACTTATGACTCGATGGCCAAAAACTTCCCGCAAATATTGCATTGTGGCACGAGCCGTAAGTGCTCTAGCCGAATTTTGTCGAAAGTAGCGATTTTCGCGCTCCTCTACGGTTAATTGGCAACGAATGGCTGGAGAATGTACTGAATTTATCGTTCAGAATTAACTGCGAAGTTAAAAAACACAGGACCAATTACTGTCTGCCGCGATAAAGCCAGCCAAACATCAACTTTAGTAGGATGTAAAGTTGTTCTAACAGCATGTGGATTTTCACCAGACCAAATTATGTAATTTTGAGAATTAACATAGCCATTTAGATGGAACTGGACTTCATCGGAAAAATAGGTTTTATCCAGGATGTCATCATTGTTCATTTCCTGATTGAATCAGTTACAGAACAGGACGCGTTGTGGACGGTCGGGAGGATTTAGGGATTGGATCATCGAAAATTTGTATGAGTGGTATTTCAATTTGCTCTTCAACGCAGTGGAACAACTTCCATATATGATAAACCTGTAAAGTCACGAAACGGAATACGGGAAATTAGGAATAAGTGGAAATTGGTGAACTTTTAATAAGGATCAAACCTGTTTGGAGGGAAAGCTTCCTAACCGATTTGCGAGGACTTTGTTGCAGTCGGGCCCTGACGTCTTGCACTACATTTTCAGTGAGTACGGAGGGTCTACCAGGTGGCTTTTCTTTCTTCACATTGCCTGTATTCAAATATCGTTGAACTACGCGCATGCAGTGTTGTTTAAAAACGTCGATAGTGAACACAACTTCAGGAAACCTTTCTTCAAATTGGTGCAAAGTGGATTCCAAAGAGTATTGCCATCCAGAAATGGGATCATGAATTGCACTCCGAAAATAAGCCATGCCAATAAAAATATCTTGTTCTAATGTAAATAGTACCATTTTTATAATAAAAATTTGAATCGCCGCTCAAGTGTCAATGCTGTCACTGTCAAACATCGAAGTAGCTGTCAAGCAACCGGAAGTGGTCCCAGTTCCAGTACCATTTTAAAGTAAAATTTAGGATTGCAACTTAAACAGTATTTCTTGATCACGTTGTATTTAAGCCGTTTCGGCCCAACGATTATAGACTACACAGGACTGCTCACTTCCATTTGACCAATGTTGGACAGTTTTGTGACGTCACCACCGGTGCTGAAGTCGTGTGTGTTTACGTGTATGTTCCGCATAGGCTTCTATACCAATCGTCCGATTGCAACGAAACTTTGGTGAGTTGTAGGGCTCATGTCCGTGAAGGTTCCTGAAATGGTTCTGCGTCGAAAAAAGACAAGGCGTATCAACTTTAATAGGTTGCCTCTAGCGATCCTGACCTACCACAACAGCGCGAGACCGATCTACGTCACACGGCGACCGGCGATGCAAAAAATATGTACTTTGAAAAACTCAAAACTGTTGTCAATTACAAACGAAAACGCCAGCCAAACGCCAAACTGTCAGAGTAATACAGAACATAGATTAAACCACAGAGTTAGATTAAATACAGGTAAAAAAGCAGACCTGGTTCGTCAGTCTAGGTCACGAACTCCGCCTCCCCCGCGCGATCCCCTCGCCCGGAAGCTGTTCAATGAGGTAACCTATTTAAAGTTAATACACCTTGGAAAAACGAGCCAGGGGGCCGAAACGGCTTAAATATATAAAATGCTACAGTACGATTGGCCGTATATGCATGACAGACAATATGTCATCTTTATTTGACAGACGAGTGACTGACAGATGGCGCCATCTCGCAGCGAAAAGGTATCATTTAAATGTCGAACAGTTTGACAGCGCTTTGAGGATCGAATTGCTAAAAATAATTCTGTTAAAAGTAGAAATATTTCTGAACGTGTGTGAGTATTAGTGGTGTTATATGTGAACTTTGGACATTGGACAATAGAAAATAAGCGCATTTATTTTATACTTTTGCTGTGAATTATGCCTCCAATAGAAAAGCTTCTTCTTCTTCTTCTAGTTTCGTTGGCCTCCGCTGCCAGGGCGATTCAGCCAAGGACTCCAGTTAATGGAGTCAGTTTAAAGGATTTAAATTAGATAGCTAGGGCATTAAGGAAAAGGATTAAATTTGCATATGCGAGAAAGAGAGAAAATTACGAATGTGATTATGAGTTTTTTGGGGGTTTCTAAAGAGGATATCGAAGACAGAAAGAGGCTGTGTAATGTGAAGGTCATGAGAAATACGTTGAATTAATTGTGATCTGTTCTCAGCCAATAATGGGCAAGTCAAAAGAATATGATGACGGTCCTGTATCTCTCCACAACCGCAGAGAGGAGAGTCCGCCATTTTAATTTTATATAAATGAGATTTTGATAAAATGTGTCCAGATCTAAGTCTACATAAGGCAGATATTGAACTTCTAGGACAATTACCGATGTCGACAAACCAAGGCTTTTTATATGGACTGAGAATAGATTTACCAAAAGATCTTCCTCTCACCCTTATCCATTCAGAATAAATCTGAGACCAAGTTAACCAAATATGTTGTTTAACTCTAGGAAGGAAGTCTGAAAAATGTGCTTTGGGTGTAGCGAACGAAAGTATTCCCCTACCAACGTTGGCCAGTTTGTCAGCAGCCTCATTGCCTGGAATGCCTGTGTGGCCAGGGATCCAAGCTAAGTGAACATTTATCCCTCTTTTGCGAAAATCAAGAATGAGTTCTTTAACAGTGATAGCATGATGGTCTGAAACGGAGGGGAAATGCTTCGAAACTATTTTGGCGATAGCAGCTTGAGAGTCCAGGAAAATAATCCAATCGCTCCCGTTATGATACTCAATAAGCTGGAGAGCTTGCTTGACCGCAAACGTTTCGGCGGAACATATAGAGAAGTAATCAGGATAACGGAGGCTCAAGTTTTTGAAGGACTTAGGGAAGTAGATACCCCCACCAGTGTCCCCCAGGGGGCCCTTGGAACCGTCAGTATAAACTACCTGATAGGAAGAGAGACTAGACTCCATGTATAATAGAAAGTCCTCTCTATTTTCTACATCCTTCTTAAATGGAAGGGACAACACCGGAATTTCTGTAATGGTCGAAGGGAAGGAGCACATATAACAAGGCATACAACTGGAGCACTGCAAGTTGGGAAGGTCCTGAGCTACGAAACGAAAGGCTTGAACAATAGAAGAGTTGTCCATATGCTTCTTGGCTGAGGAGAGGCTTTTGGCAACCTTCTCAATGTAGTGTTTTGTAGAGCCTTCGTATGAGAAAGTTTTCAATATAAATCTGGCCGATAGAAATAGTCTACGAAGGTGAAGAGGATATTGTCCAGATTCCGAAAAGATGAAAGGAATGGGGGTAGATCTCATGAGGCCGAGAGCAACCCTAACCGCCTGATATTGGATCTTGTCGAGCTTATCAAGGAGACCTTTTGGGAAGTAGCCCAAAAGGAATGAAACCTGATCCAAGTGAGGTAGAATTAGGGATTTATATAGGGTTAGTAGAGTATTAGGGGAGGCTCCCCACCAAGTACGACTAAGAGCTCTCATCACATTTATTCCCTTTGCTGTTTTACAACAAATGTATTCTAGATGATTTTTCCAATTGAGGTTTTTATGAAGTTTTACTCCAAGATGCATGACCTCCGTTTCCCAGGAAAGAGAAACCCCCTTTAATTGGATGTTTACTGACGGGGAAGGACCCCTTCCAGGTCGAAAACATATAGCCTTACACTTTGGAATCGAAAGGGAAAGACCTAAAGACGAAAGGAGCTCTTCCACTTTAAGCAAAGAAGAGTTGAGGTCTGTTACGAGCTGACCTAAATCTACACCGGTAGATATCAAGGCAAAGTCGTCCGCATATCCTAGGCATGTTACATTAGAGCCGGTATGTTGGAAGATCGGATCGGTGTAAATGTTAAATAATAGAGGACTAAGCGGAGATCCTTGCGGGACTCCTTTATTGACAATCCCCGGGCCCACTAAAGTGTGCAAATATGGATCCCGAACATAGATCTGCCTTTCCTTTATAAGCTTGGTAACTAATGCTACTAGATCCGAGGGGAGTTTAAGGGAGAAAAGTCTCTCAGCCAAGAGAGGGATCAGAACATTGTCATATGCCGACGAGATATCTAGGAAAATAGCAACCGTATATTCTTTGCGTGAAAAGGAGGTCATAATGATCGAAAGCAGGGATACTAGGTTATCCGTAACCCCTCTTCCCCTGCGGAATCCGAATTGGAGGGGGTTAAGCAGAAGGTTGTTTTCAACATGCCACTCGATTCTATTTTTTAAAAGTATTTCCAGAACTTTACCGACACAAGAGGAAATAGTGATGGGTCTCCACCCGCTGATTTGCGTAAGATCCCTACCTTGTTTAGGAATTGGGCATATCACTTGTTGAGACCAGGATTCTGGTATGAGTTGTTCATTACGTAGTAGAGAGTTATAAAATTTGAGTAGGATATCTTTGCCCTCTCGAGGAATATGTTGGATCATATTGTAAGTGATTTGGTCCAGACCTGGGGCCGAACTTCTCCTCTTGGAAAGAGCGTAGTCGAGTTCATCAAATGAAAAATCCGAGCTTGAATCCGAAATCCGCAATACAGGGATGTTAGACGGCGCAGGGGAGTCACGGGAGAAGGAGAAAAGCATTTTCTGACCAATGCCATCGTTTAAGCCTGGACACCTACGAGCTGGAGAGAAAGAGTTTGTAAATGACCTAACAGTTTTCCAGACCTTGGAAGAGGATGAACGAAAATTCAGGGATTCGCAAAAACTGATAAAGCTGGCCCTTTTTTTCTCCCTTAAAAATCGACGAGTCTTGGCTCTAATCCTTCTGAGTTCAATGAAGTTTTCTAATGAGGAATCTCGTTTGAAACGATTAAGGGCATTGGCTCTCTCTTTGACCGTAGAGGAACATTCCTTGTCCCACCAAGAATGTCGGGGTATTCTAGACTGTGGATTCATTTGAGGAATGGATAATACAGCAGCCTGCTTAATAGCATCAACAAGATGAGGAAAGGAGGCTTCGCGTTTTAGTTCGCTGTCGATGACTTGTTCGAAAAGAGCCCAATCAGCAAGTTTAGTGTTGAACTTTCTGACTTTGTAACCAGGACTGAGGTTGATATTGACAGTCGAATTACTTGGGGACAACCGACAGAAAATGGGGAAGTGATCGCTTGCCCCCGAGTCGTCGAGGACTTGCCAAGATATTTTAGTTGCAAGGGCCGGAGAACATAGTACTACATCGGGAGCACTGAGGTTTTGCCCAGGCCTCGTAAGCCTCGTAGGCGCGCCATCGTTGATGCAAACCAAATTGGTTAAGTCCATGAGTTCCAAGAGAGCAATACCTCTGCCATTTGCTTGTCCGGATCCCCATGACGGATGTTGGGCATTGAGGTCACCTGCAAGGCATATGGGTTTATTAAAGTTATCTTTTACGTAAGAAATTATTCTATGTAACGCGTTGAGCGGGAATTGAGTATCGGGTGTAAGGTAAGCACATAAGCAGATTAAATTGGAGAATTCTACGACTAAGCATTGGAAAGATGTGGGAAGAGTTATATGATTAATATTTAAAGGGTTATAAGCGAGTTTATGTGAAATAAAAAAGGCTAAAACACCATGGCCATCCGGTCTGTCCTGTCTAAGACAGTCATAACCGACCAGGTTAGACATGAGATTGGGTTTAAGAAACGTTTCATTTAATGATATGATTGAGGGATGATACTTAGAGATAATGTCCACAAGCGTAATTCTGTTAGACAAAAAGCTTCTAATATTCCAGTGAAGAATGCTGACGAACATTATAAGGGTGAGATGAAGAAAAAAAAAAGAGTTATCAACTAGACCCCTCTCCTCCTTCAAGGAGAGGACACTCTAGGAATTCCATATGTGGTAAACTGTCATCAATTGTGGGATTGCGAACGGAAGAAACGATATCAGAAGGACAGGGCTCCCGGTTAAGGGAGAAAGAGTTATTACTAGATGTCGGGAGGGAAGAGTGTGCCTGAATAGTAGAGATTGTGGATTGGTAGAAGGGAGAGGAAAGAAGAGAACTCCCCGCCAGAGGTCTGGGCGAAGACGCCTGGACAGGACGAGTAGGGCTTCTTGCGAGTGCTTTCCTTGGCTTCTCAATGATGTTCTTCCTAGGTCTCTTTGCAGATGTGATGCAAGCGAAGGTCTGTCCCGCCGGTTTGAGAGCGGGAAACTGAGCTGCAGTCCTCTGGAAATTGTTTCTTGGGGGACGAGGAATAAGAGGAGGACAACGTGTGACAGCTTCATAATAAGAGATCTCTTCGAATGCCATTAATTCGTTAATTGCTGTTTGCCTAACAAATTCCTGACAATTATCTCTATCTGTGGCCAAGTGGTTCTTCTCACAAAAAATACATTTGATGGGATTTGTGCATGCAGAATGCGCCTCGCCACATTTAGCGCATCTTTTTTTACTTCTACAGTTACGGCTAGAGTGTCCGAAGCGAAGACAATTGAAGCATTGGGATACCGGGGCGATGTAAGGGACCACCTCTGCTTCGCATGCAAATAGTTCTATAGATGAAGGTCTGGACTTACCATCAAATGTGAGAAGGACAGTAGACGAAGGAACATATTTGATTTTACCGTCTTTTCCAGTAATTTTCCTGTTGAACCTTCTGGCTTCCAGAATCCTGTATTTTTGACCATAGTAATGTAGAATGTCCTCTTCAGTGACTGAGAGGCCGACGTTCCTGACAATTCCTTTAGTCGTCAACAAACGTTGAGGTATATACGCCTTCAAACCCCTTGCAGAGAGCTGTTGATTTGTGAGGAAAGAATTGGCATCCCCAGGAGAGGAAAAGGTAACTCCCACCCTGTTCGCGCCATTCTTCTTGATAGTCTTCACATTGTTTACGCCAAGGGAAAAGATGAATTTCCCCACGTCCATCGGATGAAGTCCAATCGAGGAAGGTTGATCCGTTTCTTTTCGTTCTACGATGACTGTGAACGGACCAAAGTCCGTGTCTGTGTAAATCCATCTCTTGTTCTTAATAGCCTTGATTTTCGATAATATCACTGAAGCGTCCGCTATAAGGTCTTGATCGTCTTTGAATTCTTTGCATATTGATTGAAGTTCCAGTTCCAATTTCAGTATTTGATCGGACTGTGATGGAGAATATTGATGGAGAGAGCCAAGGAGAGCTCTACAGTTATCAGAAAGATGCAAGCCAATCGTCGATGCTGGAGGAACACTGAGACCCGGGCCCCTCTGAGGGCCCGGGGATAGTTCGTTCATGCGGTCTACGCGGAACCTAACCTCACTAACTCACGATAGTTGATCTCGATAATCTGGGGGGCACCACTCACTTAAAGTCAACGAAACTGGTTTGTAGGAATTAACTTTGCACAATATTCGCGAAAATATAACACACTTCGCTAATAATATTCGAGGACGTTCGTAGATTCAAACTTTTGACAACGAACCTCAAATGACAACCACATAGAAAAGCGATTGGCAGATCTATATATAAAGCAAAAAAAAAGACTACGAGCTTCGGAAAATGACGGGCAAAGGGAAGATAGACTAAGAAACCCTTAGATTAAGAAATGCTCAAGCCCGCTTATTTGAAAAAGACGACTAAAGGGAAGATAGACTAGAAACCCTAAGATTAAGAAATGCTCAAGCCCGTTTATTTGAAACAGAGGAGCAAAAGGAAGATAGATTAGAAACCCTCAGATTAAGAAATGCTTAAGCCCCCTTATCTGAAACAGACGAGCAAAGAGAAGCAAGATTGGAAATCAAAGGAGTACGAATTGATCGAGCCCGTTCGTCTGAAACAGACGAGCAAAGGGAAGCAAGATTGGAAATAGCCCAAGTACGTATTGCTCGATCAAGACGAATAACGCACGCTGATTGAAACCATTTTCATGGAGTGAGGAAAAAGGGATGAGACAGGGTCGCCCCCGAGCGAAGCCGAGTACCTACATCGGTTATAAAAAATAATTGCAAAGCAATATTTTTTCCAACTTTCATAACATTCTACAACATAATCACAGCAATGCAATGCATGGTATTGAAATAAATTATGTGTTTTCTCGGTAATTCTATATTCGCTAGATTACCTATTTTTATTTAATTGTTCATTTATTTCATATCAAACTAAGCCACAGCGAAGCGTGGCCGGGTCACGGCTAGTGGATCAATAAAATTGATATTGGATCTAACAGATTCTTCTCAATGTGTTTTAACGTCACAAGCATTATTCCAAAATAATATTGTGCACCAGCAATTAATTTTTATAAAAACTAATTATGGCTTCAGATGGAATATGTTCTCGAAATTAATTCAAAGTGACGGTGTATATGAAACAAATGTAAGAGAATTTGAAAATGAAATTTGTGGTACATTTTGAAAATTGTTGCGTACAACCAATACGTCCTCCGTATCATCCTCTCAAAAACATTTAACACGAACATCGAAAATGAAATTGATAGGTGTCTCGGTAGTTCAATTGGTAGAACACCTGACGCGATATTGGGAGATCCGGGTTCGTATCCCGGCTGAGCCACAAATTTCATTTTCAAATTCTCTTACATTTGTTTCATAATTATGGCTTCGTTCCGGAAACGCTAATTGCTTTACAAAAAAATTCTGAGCCTCTTAGTAGATTCTTTGCGGATAATTACAAAATTCAGAGAGAAATGTTAAAGGAAAAATTGGAAAAAATGCGATAAATTAGAATATTTTGGAAAAAAATGTGGGTTATAAAAAAGTTTTACATATTTTATAGTTTAATCCCCAAATTGAAATATTGTCCCGTAACATCGGTTGATGTAGAGAGAAATTTTTCTGTACATAAATATATTTTAGATTAATTGGAGGCACTCGTTTCTAGTCAAAAATTTTGAAAAGCATTTAGTAATTAATTTATTGTATAATACTTCGGATTAGGTAACGTATTTATCTTTTTATTTTATTATACCTGTATAGGCATTGTACAAGTTTATTTTTATTATTGTATTCTGTTGAAAACTTTAATTGAAACTGTAATTTCCATCTCATGTAATAAAACCTATTGTAATGTGATATTAAGTTTTAATTTAAAACTACAAATGTTTCAGATTAAAAAAAATTATTGGTCATTGTTGAGCTCCATTTTTGAACTGAAATTGTAATAAATGCAAGCAACATAATTGCTAAATAAAGATGAAATTAAAATGTACTTAGTTTATTTTTTTCTACTTAAAATTTGATTTAGATATATGAAAATACAATTCAAATAAACAAAGTACTTCACGTAAAAATTTGTTAATAACTCGAGGTAGCTAAGTACTATTAAGCCAATATTTATTCCACGAATAAAAAAGATCAATAGATCTTGTTATAAATAAATAATAATACAAATAATTGTTATTAATAGTTTATCACCTCCCAGTAAACTCTAAAGAAAGGTAACTCATGAGTAAGCGGTCAGTAAACGTTTATTCACCTATCAGTAAATTTTTTAATGTTATGAGTGATAAATGAGAATAAATTCGTCAAGTAAATTTACTGAACGAGTAGTAGCCGTACAGTTTACTCAAGATGTTTACTAAGATGACTAAACCGGGGCTTAGTCATAATGCTTGATTTTACTATGTATGACAGCGCTTTCCCCATATTCTATCTTCAAAATGGTTAACCGTTTTGTTAAAATATTTTTAATAAAATTTGAAGAGAATTTTTTGCTTAATCATCTTTACTATAGATGTAAATTTCATCGAAACTGCAAGAAGCGAGATATTTGCGAAAACTAAATTTTTGTGACATTTGATATTCCATATCTTAAGACGAGGACAGGATATTTTATAAAACTTTGAGACAACCTTTAGTATGCCAAAATAAAGGTTTTTACGAGTTTACAGCTTTTTATCTCACTATCTAACTCTGTAGTTTAATCTATGTTCTGTATTACTCTGACAGTTTGGCGTTTGGCTGCGTTTTCGTTTCTAATTGACAACAGTTTTGAGTTTTTCCAAGTACATATTTTTTGCATCGCCGGTCGCCGTGTGACGTAGATCGGTCTCGCGCTGTTGTGGTAGGTCAGGATCGCTAGAGGCATCCTATTAAAGTTGATACGCCTTGTCTTTTTTCGACGCGGAACCATTTCAGGAACCTTCACGGACATGCGCCCTACAACACACCAAAGTTTCGTGTCAATCGGATGAATGGTATAGAAGCCTATGCCGCCTATGCGTAACATACAAACAAATATACATCCATATATATATATATATATATATATATATATATATATATATATATATATACAAAGGAAATTCACGACTTACCCGTCTAATCCCGTTATGAAGCGGGTAACCACCGACACGTGTTTCTGCTTGTTAGCTTCGTCAGGGTGGTATAACCAAGTTTTTGATTGAAAACGATGTTTGACACTTGGAAAAAAAATTTTTTTACAACTCACAAAGAACGCGAAACAGCAGGCAGCAAAGCACATTTGCGCCTAACTTAGAAAAGACCTTCCATTCGAAGGTAACAATCCGTCTGTGACGCGGAGGCCAGCTAAAGCCAACTGTCACGAATCTTATGTCAAGGAATGTTATCAGTGAAATTAACGACGGAAAAATTATACAAAGGAAATTCACGACTTACCCGTCTAATCCCGTTATGAAGCGGGTAACCACCGACACGTGTTTCTGCTTGTTAGCTTCGTCAGGGTGGTATAACCAAGTTTTTGATTGAAAACGATGTTTGACACTTGGAAAAAAATTTTTTTTACAACTCACAAAGAACGCGAAACAGCAGGCAGCAAAGCACATTTGCGCCTAACTTAGGAAAGACCTTCCATTCGAAGGTAACAATCCGTCTGTGACGCGGAGGCCAGGTAAAGCCAACTATACCGAATCTTATGTCAAGGAATGTTATCAGTGAAATTAACGACGGAAAAGTTATACAAAGGAAATTCACGACTTACCCGTCTAATCCCGTTATGAAGCGGGTAACCACCGACACGTGTTTCTGCTTGTTAGCTTCGTCAGGGTGGTATAACCAAGTTTTTGATTGAAGTAGATGGACTAGGAGAGTTCAGCGACAAAATTTGTAACATAACCTCACTTTTGCAAACCGTCTACCGCCGGCCCCGAAGCCCGCGCCCCGCCGCGCTCCCACCTAGGGCTACTCCCCCCCACCCCAGCTACTTTCCGCGGGCCCCCCGGGGTCATCGCGCCGAGCTTCACGTCAAAGCACGGAACACAAAAGTCCTTGACAGTCCCGTGAGCACGGAACATGAAGAACCATAAGCGCCACCTATCGTACAGTGGCGAAAACGAGTAGTTAGGCAACCCACCTTTCGTGGCGAGCCGCCTAGTGTCCAGTGGCGGTCCGTATTGGTTTTAAAACTTCTTTGAAGGGGGATAGGTGGGTAGAAAATTAACAAAATTATGTATTACACCGTTGATTGAAGAGGGGTGAAGATGCGCCACCAGTGCGGAAAAAGTGTTAACACCAAAAGTGTGCTGGGAATCGCCTAGCCATCTGTTGACCAGCACAGCGAATCTTCGGACTTGAGTAGCAATACTTTCGATGACGACAAATGCCAAGAAGGTAGAAAACTACCTCTATGATCCCTACAGCGTTGCCGAACCCCGGCTCGAAGCACGGTATCGCGCTCAACCATGCCTCAACCGTCCTCAACCCTTATGCGATAATATGAAGAGCGTATGAAAAGGAAGATTTTAGGCGTGCGGTTTACGGTTTGGCGTTTACGAGACGTTTGAAAATATAATACCATTCACGACCATGGTTTTTAATAAATTGTTGATGAGCCCCTTTTCACTTAATAGAATTTTTTCTTAAAATCAGTGTATTCTTGAAATATTTTTTAGATTGAGTGTTAATTTGTTAGGTACTAATAAAAAACCTTGCAAAAAGAAACGACCACCAAAATAAATATTTTTTAGGAAACAGGAAAAAACACTTTTTAGCGATTGAAATGTTTTTGGAGAACGCTCCCATTTCGAAATTTTGGCGATTGTATAACGGAAAAAAAGGAAATTAGAAATTTTGTGGAAATTTTTCCAGTATAAACTAAAGCTCCGATTAAAAGCATAGTTTCCATCGAACTTTCAAATGTGTGTAAACATTTTTTTAAGATCAAACATGTATGCGCCTGCGCGCGCCTCAGCACATTTCTGGATAGTCGTTAATTTTCAAATCTCGTTTAAAAATTATTTATCGAAAAAAATTTAAACTTAAATTTAACTAAGAGGCGTCTGCAACTTTTTCAAGATGAATAATAAAACATTTCAGAAAAATATTCAATTTATTTCATATTCAACAAGAAACATAGAAACAACGTTACACAGCATGATGCTACATGTATGTATGCAGCAGGTATATAATATAACACAGCAATAACTAAACTAGCAAAATAACAAGTTGAAAAGCATAACTTACAACTAAGACAGATACTGAAAATGTAACTTTATTGCGACAAATAAGTAATACACACTTTAGGTAATATTAAAATTTCTATCGTATGAGTTTTATAGTAGATAGTTATATACATATTACGTTTTGAGATATACATTTGAAAATAATATTATGTACGTAACAATTAATACAGTATTAAAAGTATATTAACTATAGTTAAATTAACATCAATTTAAAATAAAAATTAAAAATTACATATAATTACAACAGTATTTTAATATTTATATCCCACACATATTAAAATATATATTTATATCTATATTTATAATTATTAAAGAGCTGTAAAATCATGAAATGTAGAAAAGATCGTTTAGCATAACCCAGGGTGCACCACGAGGAGGCGATCTATTTTCACACCCCAAAACTGCAACGTCAGTACTAACAAATACACATACTGACGAAGCAATCCTTTTTTTTTGTTTTGTTTTTTTTTGTTTTTTTTTTAAATTTTTTGATGGTTTCAGCACAAATTACTGTGGGTTATGATGGAGAAGAGAGCTTAGGAAGTGAGAATTCGGACTTTGCGGTGATGTTTTATTGACTTTCTGGAACTTTTGATTTTCTGTAAATTTTGCACATACCAACGAGAAGATCGAAATAATTTCATTTTGATTAATTGGTTTATTACGATTGTTTGGTGTTCTAAACATTGATCAGAAAAAAGATTTGAATTATTTGCAATTTCCATGAGTTCTAATTTAATTTTACTACACAAGCCATATTCTATACGGTGTTTCTCAAAAGCGTTATCGAATGATTTCAGACAACTGGTAATCAGCTTCTGAAAATTTTGAGTTGGTAGTGTTAAATATGTACTAATATCGGAATTAACTCCATAATCTCTATTTAGAATAAGAAAAGTGTTAGCAGGCAAAATGCCACTCTTTTCGTCCCATACTAAATTTGATTTACAAAAATCGCAAGGAAATTTAGAAAACAAAAATTTCGACAAATACCCCGAAATATACGATATTGTACATGATTCTAAAGTAGGATTTTCATTAGAATGACTGCTGGAAGCAGTTATTGAATAATTACTCGAGACTTCCTCATAATATTCGTAATTAATAAGGTCTTCTACTGAATTTAGTTCGCTAAGATTTTCCTTCAGCACAGTGGTATCAGGATCTAAAATTATTGCTTCATCGGCATCTTCTTCGCAGTTTGACTCATCCACCGGGTTTTGAAGTCTAATATGCATATTGTGTTGAAGTGCTGTACGAAACTGTTTTGCGGACGGTTGTGGATTATAACCGCCGCGACTTCTTACCACAGAAAAGAAGTTTTCCAAAGGATCTTGATTAATTTTTGAAGTTAATAAAAATGATATTTCTTCGTTCTGCAGGTCATCCCATAATAGCAAAACGCTATTTATTGTCCACAAGAATCCTTCCAGACAATAAATATTATTGCGTTGTTTGCCATTTTTATATACTTTGATAGATTCAAAATATTTAACTGCATCACGAAGAACTGTAGTATTATTATTGTTGAAACGTGAAAGCCCTCTTCTAAAAGGGTTAGGGTCGGAAAGGAATTTACTATTAAGGCAGTCGAAAATGTCATTTATGGATTTTAAAAATTTTGATGTCTCTAAGGCGGTGGAACTATTCAATTGCCCAGTTTGATGAGCCGTCAAAATTGCTGCAGAAACGTTGTTACTGAAAACTTGAGCAGACAACTTAACACGCATTTTTTGAAATGCAGTTGGTCTCACGTGTCTTTCGGTAATTTTAACCATACCCCTGGCTGTAGGGCTAATCTTGTCAATTTCATATGTTCTTATGAAATCGGACCAACTTATAAATTTATCATTGACTGTAAACTGTAAATCAGTATTCATAAAATTATTTCGTAAACTTTTCAACAAATGTGGCGGATCGTACAAAACAAAAACTTTATTATCCTCATAGGTTATGAATGGTAAATCTCGTGAAGCCCCCAGTAAACGTAAAGCCGTTCTATTATTAGATCCCTGATCACAAACAAATACCCGGGGTTTTAATTGAATTTTGAATAAAGCCCCCAAAACTTCCAGAATTAATTTTGTTAAAATATTTCCACTTGTGGGTGTCGCGCTTAGAAAATAACAGAATGGTATTTTCCAACTGTACAAAAGACCCCTTAAATAAAAAACTAATGCATAATTTGCCAACTTATCCTGCCTTCCTGAATTTCCAAAATCTTCGAACCCCTCTAAATAGTCAAAATGTTTATTATAATCTAAATTTTCCGCTATTTTCATTTCGTCGCATAATAATACGCACTCTCTTTCTCTGTCCTCCATACCACCTGCTTTGATTTTTAAATGATTAATTAAACTTGTGTTACAACCTGTTTTGATATTATTAATTTTAAGCCAATTTTGAATAGTTTTTACACCAGGAAGTACAAATCCTAAACCCCGGAGAAATTTGTATGTGGAGGGCGATTTGTAGTAAATTGACAAGGCCAGTTGTTTCTCCTTGGTACTCCAAGAACAACGATTCTTATGGAAAAGTTGCATATTAAGAAATGTCTGAACTGTTTCGTTTACATGATTTCGCTTTTTGCGCCGTCCCCCCAAAAAAGTGTTAAATTTTGAAAAACTGGTCTTCATTCGCGAAATTCTAGATCTGTATGAGGCTAATTTTTTGCGCAAAGA
This sequence comes from Cryptocephalus moraei, assembly GCA_946251905.1. Lineage (NCBI taxonomy): Eukaryota > Metazoa > Arthropoda > Insecta > Coleoptera > Chrysomelidae > Cryptocephalus > Cryptocephalus moraei. Next base: position 18,744,855 of record OX276466.1, read on the forward strand.
GGCGCTTTCATCTCTCAAAATAACTTTGGCGGAAGTCGTGTATTTGGTACGGGAAAAAGTGGCACCTTTAATGAAACTGGTAGAAGTAGTAGTAGTATTAGTAGCTGTAGTAGTAGGACTTACCGAAGTTTGTAAACCCGTTTGCTTCATGGAAAAGCTCTCAACGAAGTCAGTGTCCGAATAAGACTCGTCAAACTCCATCAATCTCTTACGAGATTGATAAGTTTTAACGTTTTCCTCCCTTCTCACTGGTATTTCGTCGTCAGATGATGAATCTGAAAAATGTTTAGATGTATATAACCTGTGAAATATTGCCTGGGTAATATTGAAAAACTTTGTGCAGGGTGTTATCATTACAATTTGCACTCACAGTTGTTTATTATATATTTTTATGAACGCACCAAAGATATAGTAACTCACTTTGAGTAGGTATGACCGTATAACTTAAAAAGTAAACATCCGTTATAATGTTATTAACAGTATGCTAAATAAATAGGTCAATAAAACAAAAAAAAAGTCAAATATTCCTCATAAACAGAAACATTCCAACAACAAAAAGAATAATAATAAAAAACAACTTACCCTCGTCAGGTTTCGGCACAGCAAGGTGAGTAAGTGTTTTTCGCTTACTACTTGCACACCATCTCACAAACTTCGGATGGAAATGTTTTTCACAGACAACGTAATATTTCAGTTTCCCGATGTCGTCATTAAAAAGTTGAAACACGGCACTATTTTTGCTACGAGCAACCCAAAGTTTACACCGGGCTACGTCGGTGACGGGAAATTTGAAAAAACCTAAATCTCCCTTAGGCTTCCGATAATTTTGACAGGCGTTGTAAGCACAATGCCTGTTTGGACTACCGGAAGTACTCATTGTCGCAACTCACAAAAAGACTGTAATTGGCGCTATGGACGTAAATAAAAATTACACGTACCAACAGCGCTGACCACAGGGAATTGTCAATGTCAACAACGATGAGCAATGACTAACAAAAATGAATGTTTTAAAAATATATGTTTTTAAATCGCCGTCTACCCTTTCCCCCATTCCAGTGCGATCAACTTGGACCTCTCATTGGCCCGGTTTTAGCTGAAATTTATTGTTCACCAATGAGAGGTTCCGAAAATGGGGAATTCCAAGGATAGACTTCTGTAACCTAGAGGTATATAGTTTATTGGGTTTTTAAACAAATGTCCCTTACAAACGAGGCGATGGTCCCAAAATCTATATTGCTCTGCCTTTGTCATTCAATTCAAAATAAATTTTCAATGTACAGGCAATTATTAAAATTGTTATTTAAACTGTTACGACGTAACAAAGATTTTGGTAAGTGCAGAACAAACCATCCTCCTCAGAATACAGCGTGAATCTTGTTTATTATCAGATAAAGAGATGGCTCGGTAATGAACTATCTTCACAAGATCGGGGCTGGCAGAGAACAAAGTTCGTGTTATTACTGACAATGACAGATAAACAGATAAAGATAAATGACAATAACAATGACAGATAACCCTCCAGCGCCTAAAGAACAACTTGAACAGATAATAAGAAAATTAATATGCCGTGTAAACGCTCACATTTTCATTTCACATTTATAACATTCTCATGTTATTTTCAATAACAAAAGAGTTTAAAATAATCTATGGTTCTGTCACTTTTATCAACTATGCAATAGGTATTTATGCTACAAGTGTGAAAAGTGCATGTTGTTTACAGAACCAGCTCAGCGAGTTCTGTAATTCAAATAAGTGCCTTAAACGCACTTTTCCCACATGTATCATACAAGATTTTGTCTCATTCACAAATAATTAAGATGTTTCGAAAAATATCCGAAATAAGTCAGATTCTGAACTATTCCAAGTTACAATCCAATTATCTTAGAAATCATTATTGTAACCAAGGTAATGAAAGTTTGTTTCGTAAAAAAACTCTCAAAATCGTCCAAATAGTACAGCAAATATTTAAAATATGATAGAACATAAGTTAAATAAATTATTAGATGTGAAATGAACATTATTCGTATTTATTCAAAGACGTTTGTAGAGAATGAAAAAACCTTAAAAATGGTGTTTTGCATACCATGATCGGACCGTTTTAAACTAAGAAAAACCGCGAAAACCATGAAAAGCGACTTTTCTTCATTTATTTAAGTTGGTTAATTTCGGCGATTCCCATCTCGGTACAAGAAACAGGTAAACGGATTAAATTTAAAGAGCGGGTAATTAGGCAAATGCCTTTTGCCTGACTTTTTTGCCTTTTTAGTGTGTTTTTTACATTTGTGCCTTTTCCAAAAACCAATGCCTTTTCTTTAAATTGTGTATATTTCTTTAAATTCTGCAATATTTCGTAGTTTGAAATCTCTGAATCATTAACTATCTTAATCCTTTCAACAAACAGTTTCATAATAAGTTAAGCCCGTTAAGAACATCCGGCTGAGCCTATAACTATCACCGAGAATTACTTACCGTTTAGAACTGGGGAATTCCAGGGAGTATTGAGGTGGGTGACCGTATAAACTATAAAAATTACTGTGTTTTTATTCATATTACTATTACATATATACCTTTTTATTTCAAAAATGAGAGTATTTTGTTAGAAAAACACGATGTATTAAAATTTTTTTAGTCATTTAAGTTGCCTTTTTCGTCATTTCAGTACCTTTTTTTTTGTTGTTTGAATTGCCTTTTTTGCAAATAAATTGTGCCTTTTTTATTAAATTTTATGCCTTTTCCCTAATTTTTTAGTGCCTAACTATCCGTTCTTTACTTATTAATTACTAAAGAGCGGATAGTAAAGCGTTTACCTCGTAAATACTTTCCTTTTCGCCTGAACTAGCCATTTTTTGAGGTTGTGGCCTGATATATCCAATTTTATTATTGTTATGCCTTTTTTATTTTTAAGTATTTCGAGAATTTTGAGATAAATTCAGAGAAGTCCTATACCCCTCATTGAATTTTTTCCAAAACCCCAAATGCCCATACCTGTTGATCTATGCGAAATAAGGCTTTTTGAAATCAATCAGTAAGGCATTTAGGCCTGCCTTTTTGTCCGAGTTAGCTAATTTTTGAGGTTTAAATGTCCCGCATAAGTCCTTTTAGTTAATTAAACTATATGATAATCCGGATGTATAAGGTTCATTTTTGCATCATTTGATATTATAATTGACTAATTTGGTAAGTTTTTCTTACCTATTTGATTTTTCATTTTGCCTATTTTACGATTTTATCGTGCCTTATTATCCGCTCTTTACATAAAATTACATAAATATAACCGCTTTACAACAACGAAACGGTACGTTCATAAATTTACAAACGGGCGGGCGACCCTACTTATTTCACTTTTGTACCTTTTGTAGCTACCTGTTTTTAGCTGAGGAGATGATCGAGGTAAAAACGGCAACATCGCGCTTTGTTAGAACCCCATTTTACAATACACCCTCAATACAAGTTATTAGTTTCAACTGGGTTCAATATATAACCGTTGAAATCTGCGGTGGCGCCACTTTCCTGACGGTAAGCTTGTGGGTAAGAGGGGAGTGCGGCAAGGAAAGAGGGTGTACGGTTTAGTCCATAAGGTGGCGTATCTATACCCCTCTTCAATCAACGATTACACGAAATATTAGATACTTCATGTAATACATCTACCGAAACTAGGATTCGAACCTAGGACCTTGAGATCCACAGTCCCCGCTCTACCAGCTGAGCTATTTCGGTGTAGCCAGATAGGTTCTAATAGGTGCATTAAAAAACCGTTTTTATTCTCATATTTTATTAATCAACAGTATCATAACCTACAAATTCATGTCCATCACAAGATTGGAGAGGCATATTCGACCATTCTCTCGGTAATCCCAACATAATTAACAGTTCCATATAACATTTTTCACAGTTTAACCTACGCATAATTTCATACATTAAATCGGGGAACTTCAGTAAGTTATCTCGTTGTTTCTCGGGTGGAGAAACTTGTACATTACAAGTGAGCGCGGGCAGTGGGATCCTCCAATCTTTAGGAATGTCGAGATCGTGTAGCATCCGAAAGAAACATTTGCTGCAACGTGCCTCTTCTGAAATATTTTCAATTTCCTCACGTAATTCTTTCATAACTTCGAGAAAGTCATCGTCAGCGAACCAAAGGGAAAGGTTATGAGGCGCCATTTATGATGTGATGTACTACGGTTAGGATGATATGTATTGACAGGATGACTGCAATGTACCAAACTAACCCGCGTACCAATGAACTGTTGTAGATATTGGTAATAATTGGGGTTACGGTGGGGGAATTGGTAAAAATTTTCCAAGCGCTGTCACCATGCGTATGATTCTCATAAACAACTCTCAACTTGTATTGTGTAGCGTTTATAGGTACATTTACTATAAGAGCAGGCAGTTGAGAAATTACACATACTTCCATCCTCTTCCAAGCGTCAGGCCAACTCTCATTACGTCGATCGAAACAAATGAACACATCGCTGGCACCCGAAGGATGATTAATATAAAATACATTGTTAACAAGAGCGCTTAATAACACATAAGTCGATGCTAACGGACCCATGGTTAGTGGTGGAATGAGAGCAAAAGAAAACGTCACAAAAATCATATATTAGTTAGATAGCGGTATACAATTATAAAACCAATCGTAAAGTGTTACACAATTTCTTAAACTACAAGAATAAAATCTTTTAGAGGAACAATGGTCCATACATTTCGGTGTATTGGGGCCAAAAGTCGGTGGTGCTGGATTCCAATACGCATCCAAGGTTTCAACGTTTATGATTCGCGGACAAGGCTTCTTCATTTCAAAAAACTTGTCCTCCAGAAAATTTGCTTTTTGGTGCCCACGGACGTAAACAATGTCAGCTCCCACAAGGTGATGATCGAGAATTTCATAAAGTTTAGTGTACGACACGAAACCCGGTGTGTACGCAAGTCCATGTATATTGCGAGTTACGAAATTCACTTGTTTCTTATCCACAGCGGATAATGACTCGTAGGCTATGGGCGACTCGAACAAGTAGTGACTTGTTTGAACGCCGTTGCAGATGGCGAGTTCTTTTACGAAAAACTCCTTGCCACCACATGGTGCGGAGAGGCAAAAACCTTGAATGTCGACGGTGACTGCTTTCATTGCGACGGTTACTGCTCGACTAAGTTAATTTCCTTACAGTCTCGCTAAGTGGTAGGTGCTCCATAATACAATCGTAGATGATGATACAATATGCTTTAGTGTTGGCCGGGAACCCCACTCTAGTTTAGATTTCTAGTTTAACATCTACCGTTGAAGATTTAATGCTTTCATCTCGTCGTGAACAATCAATTACGAATAGGGCGTGGTCTTTGAAGTCCGTAAACTCAATCAGCGGCTGTTTCTTTCCACCATCATCGTTCATAAAGTTAGAGTAAAAGTCTGTGTATGCGTGGTAAGCGTTCGCATAATCATTGTTAGCGAAATTGTAACTTTGACGCTCGTACGGATGATAGTCTCCATTTAAGAATACTCTTATATCCGACACAGACAAATTATCAAATTTTGTTGGATCTGGATTAAGAAATTTTTTTCTCGCTTTTTGGAATGCCACGATAACGAAGCGGGGACATTCTACGGCATTCGCAGTTTTAACATTCCAAATTTCTTTCGTGGAACCTTCCGTAAGAGTGGGTAATTCATGCAACTCCCACTTTCGGAATGCCATGAGATTCGGCAAATCGTTACGTATGGCTTGTAAAAGTTCAACCTTGAGTATATCGGATGGGAGAACATGTCGCACTTTTAGTTCAATATTTTCAATTGTAAAGTCGGCTGTAGTATTTTCGCCAGTATAAATCCCGCAATTATTATCATTGCGAGCTCTCACTAATCGAATCGTCTGCTTCCCACTTATTGCTCTTCGATAATCATTAAAGATTCCGAAAAAATGCGATAACGGTATCCTTAGGTAGAAACGACCGTCCGAATCAAAAATGGACGGTGTCTTTTGGTATGTCCAACTGGCTGGCAAAAGATGTTTGGAATCGTCTTCGCTATAACATAAATAGCCCCGCACGAGACTTACGATCCCTGGGTCCTTAACGTGCTCCACTTCGATACCATTCAATTCGTATGTGGCTGAATCAAAGAGAAACGCTCCCATATTACTACTTAGCTGAGCAGATCCTGTTGCACTTGTTTTCTTAAAGGTCCCTTTTATCGTTAGAGCAGCATCGTACATTAGTAACCAAACGTCATTTTTATTGATGGTAATTTCGATGATGTCATTGTTTTCAAACGATTTAATGTAAGGTAGATACGTTCGAAATTCATCGTGTATAATTTTTTCGTCTTAAGCGGTTTCTGGTATAGGTCGAAAATGCGGTTTGACAACATATCCAATCGATCGGAGAAAACTGGCGTTTAACGGAGATAACTTCCCTCTCAGAGGCCGGTTACTTACTAATACCTTACGATTCATCCGGGCATCTTTTATATTGCCTATTAATAAGACCATCTCTTAAGTTCTAGTCGCACGAGAATTTCCTCACCACGGAAATTAACAGGTTCAAAATTCTGATCTAAAATACTTAATGTAATGTTGCTGATTTCGCTTCGAATCACAGGCAGGTATACTATGTTTCTGGAAAGTTCGTCTATGGCAAAACCAGGATCGACACTGATCGGAAATTCGTACAACGTGTGAGATGGACTATTATTGTAATATGCACCACCTGTAATGTTACTATCCACGTGAATAGTTCTCACTTTACAATTTCCACAGGTAGGTCGGATATATGTATCTTTCCAGCTTGTAAAACTCGTGGTGAGAATCCCAAAAGACGTGCGAGGGAATTCTTCTTAGTAAAATCAATGTCGAAATCTCTGTGGAATATCTCACACTTTAACGTATTGTTATTGGGTCTCAAGAAAAACACGTCACCCCTATTTATCGCATTTCCCGATACGAATTTTTTTGTGATAAAATCACTAATATCTGTTATCTCATAAGAACCTGAAGGTATAGCGATAGATTGAGACTTACTCCCCTTCTTATAATGAAATTCCGTATTCTCATCGACGTTCGGGATAGTATGATATGAATGGAATCCGATTAGTGCTAAACCGTACTGGTACTCGGGATCTAGTATGATGGGATTTACCAAGTCAATGGAGAGCGTCGACGTACGACTTTTTAATGTGAAAATCACAGACATGACTGACATTGAAACTCTTTTTTTATTCATTTTTATATAGAAATTCGAGACATAGTTTTCCACAGTTGCTAGCTGTAAAATTCTGAAAACGCCTTTCATTGTAAATGATTTTTACATCTTTTCCAAAATATCGAGCCAGTTCTTTTGGTGGTTTCAAGTCTCCAAAACTATCGAAATAGTGTACACAGTCATCACGTTTCCTGTAAGCTACCCAATGAGTACCCTCATGCTCGTTCGTGTCCAAATTAACGATGGCACTCTCGTTGCGTCTAGGTTTCTTCGGTAGGGTGTCACGCATGAACACACCCCGAAAATATGGAATATGTAATCGTTTCGCAAACTTAACAATTTTATAATCGTAGAGGGCTCTATTGGGTAGCTTCATTGGGAGTTTTTTTTCTTCAAGTACAGTCCGAATCCTCCTTGAGGTGTTTTCCTTAGGTACAGTCCCGAGCCTTTCTTTCCAATCTCCTCCATAGTCTTATTGTGACGGTTATCTTCTTCTAGTTTTTTCTTGGCGTTTTTCGCATCTATAACGGTTTTAGCGACGGCCGACGCTCCACTTGCCAATCCACCTACGGCCCCCAGGGCTGACAAAATGGGTATAAGTAGAGGTAGGAAGCCACCAGATTTGGGTAGAGGTATTACACGGGGGACTCGAATTTTACGTTTTCCACCCACATTTTTGAGCGCCTCTCGAGCGGCACGTAATGCTAGCATCGAAGTTCTTTTTAAATCTTGTTCGGTTAATGGTGGTGGAAGTTTTTTCAATGCTCTAGACACCGGATTTACCAATGCGTTTCGGAAAGAAGCTACTGGTCTTCGTCGACCCATTCCTAATTTCCTCTTAGCCTTCATACCTGTCGTTACTAACCAAGCGGCTGTTTTTTCACCGAATGAAGCGTCCTTTGCTTTAACTCTTTCCCACGCACGATTCTCCAATTCCCAGTCGGCTTTATGTCTATCGGCTAGAGATGAATTTTGGGTATATGCCAAGTCGTGTTTCATACAGGCGTTATCTAACGGATTGACCCCTCTCTCACCACGTGCGATTCGTTTGTGTACATGACAATAGATCCCTATTCGTGATCATGTGATATTTATATACATGATATAAAGTTGGGAGGTCTAGTATTTAAAATGGATATCGTCAAGCAAGACATGGAGTTACCGATAGAAAATTTGGATTTCATCGAAAAAGTTCCCGATCATCCTAAACACAGTAAATTGTTACCGAATTGTTTCCGAGGTATATTTTGTGGACCGAGTGGTTGCGGAAAAACTAATGCTATTTTAACGTTACTCTTCAATGCAAATGGTCTACGTTTCGAAAATGTTTACCTGTATTCAAAATCGTTATATCAACCGAAATATCAGTTGTTGGAGGAGGTTTTGCCGGGAGTCAAAGGCGTACGTTATTTCCCATTTAAGGACAGTGATACGATAATGGACCCCGAGGAAGCAAGAGAAAATTCAATATTCATATTCGATGATGTAGCATGTGAGAAACAAGACAAAATCCGTTCCTATTTCTCGATTGGTCGTCATAAAGGAGTGCATGTGGCATACCTCTGTCAAACCTATTCGAAAATACCTAAACAACTCGTTAGAGACAATTGCAATGTAATAGTGCTATTTAAACAGGATGATGTTGATTTGAAGCATGTATTCGACGAACACGTCTCACCAGAAATGTCCTATGAAGAGTTTAAGCGATTATGCTTTAACTGTTGGAATAATGAGAAATTTGGCACTTTGGTAATCGTAAAAGAATGTGATTTAAACGATGGTCGGTATCGCAACGGATTCGATGCGTATATAAAAGTTCAAGACTAGTGGTGTGACTTCAGTACACCACCATGAAAGTATTAAGTAATGTGGAAGCTGCGCGTAAGAAACGAATATAAAACTTGGCAAGGATTGTAAGAAAAAAGTATCAAGCATTGAAGTTGGGTCGATCGGAGGAAGACAGTACATTGAATAAACTTCTGAATCCTGTGACGAAACCTTTAAATTTACTAGTACGACAGCAAATAAAGCAGGAAAAACAACCAGAACTACTAAAAATAAAGAAAAGTTCACCACCGCCTACACCAAAATTAGAAGAAACGCAATTTTTACCGCTTCATGAAATCAAACAATCCTATAACGAAGAGGAAGATGAAAATTATAATGAAATTTCCAAAAATCATAATGAGATGTCCATTGAGGAGATTCAACGTGAAATTAATGAAACCGGTGATAGTAGTGTGATAAACGAGTATATATCTCAGTATCCGGAGATCAGTCAACGGTACATTATAAGTTATTTTAATCAGTCTCCACATCTCGACGATGTCCGAGGTCCAAAGTATGATCATGCTACATCGAAATGGTACCTCGGAAAGGCTACCTTGGATTTCGATAAGATTAGTGGGGATGTTATAGTGGACAGGGAGCAGTTTCACGGTTCCGATGGTCTCTACAGACTGATTTTTCACAAAGAACCGGACAATTATTCACTAAACGACCTTGAAAATTATAACCGAATTTTGGATGCCTCAAATTTATTCAGAAGGGGTTACAGCGATATTGGTAGATTAGCAGCCAGTGGTAGTATGAAATATACACGTATTGTTAAACCTCTACTAAGTACAGATACACGAAAGATGATTGATTTCTCCGAGTCAACCCATGAACACAGTGGCAGCGGAAAGGTATACAATACTTATCCCATTGAATATGTGTACTGGGATGACGTGAATGAATTGGTAAACAGATTAAGGCTGTTGATATCCTCAAAAGAAGCCGGTAATACATCACATGAGAATGAAATTTCCTCCATTATCGAAGAACTTCGAGAAGCTCATATATTAACGACAATGTCTTGCCACTTTAGTATGAAACAAGTTGTAGTAAAATGAGTCTCCATAAATTTGGTCGTCATTCAAATAGGGTGGTGGTACCTCCTCCTCCTCATCCTCCTCCAATAGTATCGCGAACAGCGGACGGAAGTTTTGACTTTGAAAATGTAAAACTTTGTAACGTACAGAGACCTACGGACAAACAAGATGTCGCAACTAAGGAATATGTTGATGATCAAATAGTTTTCAAGTTATCCATTGAACATGAGGAACAGCGAGCGAAATTCAATCAACTACATAATTCGTTAACCAAAGAGATCCCTAAGGCAACAAAGAACTATGTGGACCGGAAGAATAATATTAATGTCACTCTCATAACCGATTATGTCCGCAATTTTAACGAAAAGGTTTCAAAAGTTGAAGCATCCATAACAGCATTACAATCGAGATTAGAGGAGCAATCGACTCGTATAAATACGCTTGCCAAGCAAGTAAGCAAACCTCAGTGATGAAGCAACACACACCCAGGAAACAATTCAACTCGTTGACGCGCTAAGAAAAAACTTTCCCAGACTTTTAGTGTAAACTGATTGCAGTATCATGAGTGTCGATAAATTTGGACGACATACAGAGAGGGTGGGAACCAGGCCATACATTTTTCCTCTACCACGAACTGCAGATGGAAATTTCGACTTTGAAAATGAAAAAATTTCTAACGTACACACACCCACAAATAAACAAGACGCCGCTAATAAGGAATATGTTGACGAGGAAATTAGGAAACATGTTAACAATCTAAAAATTTCTAACACACCCACAGATAATCAAGATCCCGCTAATAAGGGATATGTTGACAGGGAAATTAGGAAACATAAAGAGGATATGGCTCGGAAAACTGAGAAATTGAGAGACATCTTTAACAAAATGAAAGATTTGGTGACCACAGAAGTCCCTATGTCAACAAAGACATATGTTAATGATCTTCATTATGGGTTCATCAGCACCATCGACAGGCGGATTTCAGAATTAGAAACGTCCATAACCAGATTACAGTCATTACTGGCTAAGCAGTCCTCTCGTATAAGTACGCTTGCCAAGCAAGTAAGTAAACCTCAGTGATGAAGCAACACACCCAGGAAAAAATTCAACTCGTTGACGAGTTACACAGACCGCTAAGAAAAAACTTTCCCAGACGAAAAACTATAATTAAAGGATTGGATGATTTATGGCAAGCCGACTTGGGACAGATGGATCTCTACGCAAACTCCAATAAAAAATACAAATACTTTCTGCTCGTAGTCGACTGCTTCTCCAAATTCATTTGGGCTAAACCGCTAAAATCGAAATCGGGAGATGTTGTAACACATGCCTTTGGGGAAATTCTAAAAGAGGGTGGACGTTATCCGAAAAACTTGCAAACGGATCAAGGAAAAGAGTTTTACAATTCACATTTTCAACGACTTATGAAGAAGTATGGAATTAATCATTATAGTACATACAGTAAGACGAAAGCAGCAATCGCAGAACGGTCCATTCGAACGATAAAAGAGAAACTCTTTAAATATTTCAGTTTGAATGGCACCTACAAATGGCTGGATATTTTACCTACTATTGTAGAAGACTATAATGAACGAAAACACAGTGTAACTCATGTGAAACCTCGCGACATAACGACAGATAATGAGAAGGAATTGATGGATACGGTGTATAGTCGCGTGTAAATAGCGACGGGTCGACGAAAGTATAAGGTTGGTGACGTAGTACGCATTAGCAAGTCTAAACATGTTTTTGAAAAAAGTTATACTCCAAATTGGACAACGGAATTATTTAAAATTTCTCGAGTAAAAATCTCCGACCCTATAACGTATCTGTTGGAAGATTTGCACGGTCGACCAATTAGTGGAGCATTTTATGAACAGGAATTGCAGAAAACGAAAAATCCCGACATTTACCTCGTCGAAAAAGTTTTACGAAAGAAAGGGAAGGAGGTGTACGTTAAATGGTTGGGGTTTGATAATTCCCACAACAGTTGGATAGATGCTTCAAATCGTCTTTGATCCTCATGAAAACAAATTTGATGAATCCGAGGTCAAAGACGTGTTACAACTTTCACTTTTAGTCTCTCCGTAGAAATGAAACGTCACGCAACAAAATCTAGTAGTGCTCCCGATCAGTGTGTATTAGATGTGTTGAAAATGTATGAAGAATCTGTACCAATCAAAAAAATGAGGACACAACCACCATTGCCAGACTCACCATTATCACCACCGAATATGGAAACCGAAAGGGATGAATTTTTCCAAATGTACAGTGATGAGCACCAGCAAACAGCAGATGAGGACACGTCATTTCTGCTTCTTAACACCACTTTTCCGTGTGCTAAAAGTGGATTTATTTTAAACGTCAGCCTCCGTATTAGTGAAGAGTTTGAACCTACCATTAACATTTTCATCAACCAAGTGTCTCACATGACGTTCTCGGCTCTCGAGTGGAAGGAACTCGTTAATAAGTTTGGTTGGATCTTGGACGGATACTTTAGAAGCTCAGAGAGTTTACATCTTCGGTTAATCAGCTGCGGCAACATTGTCGTCATGGACACATCCACGAGCGCCGAGGGGACAACTAGAATCCCCCCTCCCAAAATGATTTCAATAACTAAGGGATTAAATACGATATATTTAACTGAAAATAATGTTCGCGAATTGTGCAATATAACCAGTGAGTGTGTTGTTAAAAAGCTTGAAGATTTGAACAAAATTAATTTTGTATCCTATTACAACAATTTTCTTTGTATAATGAGAGAGGTGATGGCTGATACCAAGTTGAATGTTACAGATATTGTCAACGCATATTGCGACATTACTTCTTCCATTGAAAGTCTCTGTTTACGAGAGCTCATGTGGTATAATTTAAACAAATTGGTTGTAGATTTCGAAAAAAAAGTAAAATAAAAAACAAATTTTCGTTAACAAAGGGTTTTTATTTAAGAATTTATATAAGTACAAATTATGTGTGTGTGTGTGTGTGTGTGTGTGTGTGTGTGTGTGTGTGTGTGTGTGTGTGTGTGTGTGTGTGTGTGTGTGTGTGTGTGTGTGTGTGTGTGTGTGTGTGTGTGTGTGTGTGTGTGTGTGTGTGTGTGTGTGTGTGTGTGTGTGTGTGTGTGTGTGTGTGTGTGTGTGTGTGTGTGTGTGTGTGTGTGTGTGTGTGTGTGTGTGTGTGTGTGTGTGTGTGTGTGTGTGTGTGTGTGTGTGTGTGTGTGTGTGTGTGTGTGTGTGTGTGTGTGTGTGTGTGTGTGTGTGTGTGTGTGTGTGTGTGTGTGTGTGTGTGTGTGTGTGTGTGTGTGTGTGTGTGTGTGTGTGTGTGTGTGTGTGTGTGTGTGTGTGTGTGTGTGTGTGTGTGTGTGTGTGTGTGTGTGTGTGTGTGTGTGTGTGTGTGTGTGTGTGTGTGTGTGTGTGTGTGTGTGTGTGTGTGTGTGTGTGTGTGTGTGTGTGTGTGTGTGTGTGTGTGTGTGTGTGTGTGTGTGTGTGTGTGTGTGTGTGTGTGTGTGTGTGTGTGTGTGTGTGTGTGTGTGTGTGTGTGTGTGTGTGTGTGTGTGTGTGTGTGTGTGTGTGTGTGTGTGTGTGTGTGTGTGTGTGTGTGTGTGTGTGTGTGTGTGTGTGTGTGTGTGTGTGTGTGTGTGTGTGTGTGTGTGTGTGTGTGTGTGTGTGTGTGTGTGTGTGTGTGTGTGTGTGTGTGTGTGTGTGTGTGTGTGTGTGTGTGTGTGTGTGTGTGTGTGTGTGTGTGTGTGTGTGTGTGTGTGTGTGTGTGTGTGTGTGTGTGTGTGTGTGTGTGTGTGTGTGTGTGTGTGTGTGTGTGTGTGTGTGTGTGTGTGTGTGTGTGTGTGTGTGTGTGTGTGTGTGTGTGAAAGAGAGAGAGAGAGAAAACTTTCAAGTGATAATTTTTGCGTATCCAGTAAACAAATTTTCTATTTTGAATTTTGAATACAACTTTCAATTTCATAATGCCCCCAAGGAAGAGTGTCATAACTATTTGGAAGCAAATAGCGTTGATCGTCATGAGGACTTAGCCCGATTTTCGTTTGCTCCACACTAAACACCTGGTGAGCAAAGGACCGAATGCCGCATTGAGTAATCATTATCTCTGAAATTTTTTAAGCATTTCTCGTAGTCGTTAAAAGTAAGTTTATTTCTAACTACGTTATATTTTACTCCTTTGGATTTTTTGGTCACTTTTCCCCCCAAAAGTTTGAAAGTGTACATTTTCGATCTTAGCCCAATGAAATGCGTTATGATTTGGCCATTGGCCTCATCTTTCATAAGCCCAGGAATTTTTTTATTTACCAAGGGCATATTGTATTGATTGTCTTTCCCGTAGTCTGAAGTATCAAATCTCGATAAATCAGATTTAATGACTTCCTCATAAACATCTTCACACCGTAACTCATAAATAAAGCTGTCTGTGTGCGTATAGAGGAGCTTACAATTTTCAGTACCACCCATTTTCGGCAGCATGTATTGATAATGGAAATCATACATGTATAATTTGGAAATGTCCAATATTGACATACCCACATACAATGGTTTAGTAAAGATCAATTCCCCCTTTTTCAGTTCAATTAACGTTAAATTTTCATCCAAAATAAGTCTACTATGGAAGAGGGGGGAAGCAATAAAATTTTTGGCTCCATAGCGACCTCCCCAGGAAGTGGCAATTTTCAGCACACGATGTTTACGAATATTCTCCATAGTTTTCCCAAATACCGCATTGTTAAAGAGTTTATACAGATTTTTTAGAAACGATGTTGTCGCTGCAGCCCTAAGGTTACTGTTTAAGTCAATGTAGGTTGTAGCCAGGCACTTTGTTTGAATTTTAAAATTTTGTGAATTTTCGTGAGAGTCAAACCGTTGGCTAGTGCCTGTTTCAAATTTCGATAATGTAAAATGTACTGTTTCTTATCGTAGAATGTGGCCATTAATTTTGAACATTTAGAATTTGGAGGTGCGCGGTGTTCGGCCGCAAACGGAAAGTCTTTGTGAGTGTCGTGTAGCTCCCTGGAATATTTCAAGTCCACCTCTAAAATGTATCCTTCTGGACTATCGTCAGAATCTGGTTACGTCAAAATTGTGTGTGTCATCCACCCATTCGAAGCCACCGTATGGCAAAGGTTCCATCATGGCTTTTCCGTACAAGTTATTCACATCTAAATAAAGGATATATTTGGATGGAGTACCGGGGTCATATTTTGCGGGTATATACTTGTGATTTGCTTCGGAAAAGCGATTACAACAAACCGAGATCCCACCTCTTATCGCTTGTTCTATATACATTATTTGATCGACATCACGTAACAACTCTAACGAACATTTTGTAATTTTAAGCATACAGTCCCATGTGTATCCAGGCATTGTGTAATACCACCCCGGATCTAGTTTGTGCGTTGCTATACAACTTTTTCTGAAATTTTCAAACACATCTGCCAAAAGTAGGATATCAGTTTTCAAGTATATGTCCGAATATTCCCCTAAATTTTGAATTCCAAATGTTTTCCAAACCTTTTGGGCGTGAGCGTACTTCTCAGCACTAATATCCTCATCGTTTAATTTATTGTGAAACTGTTCAATGGCTGGCAGTTCGGTTTCATTTAATTTATCAATGTGTGAAATATAATCATAGCAAAAGACACCCTTTCTGGTCAATAAATCGAATTGTTCGTCACCGTCGTCACACATAAATTCACGTTTTACAATAACGAGGTTTTCCTTTTCCATAATTGAAACTAATTCATCAAGAGATGCACCAAGAAATCTTAACGAATCGATAAATCTAAATTTAATTTTGGTATCTTGATCATAGTGCGTAAATGAAATGTAACGTTCTTTATTGTTGGGAAGTACGCTCATTGGTCCACATTTGGCTAAATCTTTAATTAAAAAATGACTATCATATCCCGTCAAGTTATGGAACACTATAGGCACCACAAAGAGCTTTTTAAAGGATAAATTACAATGCGCATGCGCCAACCCACGTGCTTCCCCAGAAAAATGATTATGGTCCAAAACGATCTTATCCTCAGCCGTAAAGGGTTTCTCACAAATGTGACATTCAGTTTTCAACAATTTCTCACTTGATTTAATATTAACTGGTTTAATTATTTTCATTTTTGACTCAACCAATTTAGCCAACGTTTTCAACTCCCTACTAAACCACTCTATGCAATCTGTACCACGATAGCTATTATAGAAGGATATAGAGTCATCATGATCACATTTGAAATAGTAACCTGTAGAATAAACCGTGTGTTTCTGGTATTTTCTAGTAGCTGCAGACGTATCACCGTCTAGGGTTTCCAAAAGACTTTCAAAATCGGCATACATGATAAAGGGTGCCGTCTGCTTGTAAATGAAATTTTTAAATTCTACATTGTGTTATTTGGGAAAAGATATTTTGTAATCGTTTTTGTTTGCACACAGTTTTGTGTGTTCAACAAACTTGGTTTGTTGTTGAAAGTAATTTAAGCACCTATCACATATGAATTTCTGTCCATGATTCTTATTCAGCTGTGACGAAACTAATCGAGACAGATTTTTAATGAAACAATAATGGTATTTAATTTCATCATCATCATCCTCATCATTCCACTCCTTGTATTTTAGATAATATTTATCTTGAATCATTAGTAAATTAACGTGTTGATCTAATTTCTTTTTGGTTAACCGAATTGGAATTACTGAGTAACACTTCTTTTGGTACATTTCCAAACCATAAACATTAACGGATATATCATTGGCAGTCTCAAATTTTGATATTTGTTGTAAAGGCATGGGTACCTCTAAATTTTCTGTAATCAAAACTGATTTATAGTAAGGGTATGAAGATGTTAAATTTCTATGTTTATTTACAGGGAAAAGGGCACCCACAATAGCCCAGTAAAAACATGCGTTATCAGAATTATGGATATTGATAGTTGCATGTTTCCTTTCAATTTCAACTGGTAGCTTGATAAAAGACGAGCCGTTGTTACCCATTTCGTATCTGTTTATCATAATTTCGAGGAAAATAATACGGTGGAGTGCCCATCCAGAAAGTCGTTCTTGAAATTCAGACATTTTGTTGCAAATTTTGTCATGTACATTTTCAATAAACCAACTTTGCAAATCCGTCGTTTGGTCAATCATCTCATTCTTTGTATTAAAATATTTATATTCCATAATGTCCCCATTAGATTGTTTAATAAATTCCCCACAAAGATTTGTATTTACCTTAATTAACTTGAATTTTTTTAAAATCGGTTTAATTTTGTTACGAAATAAAATTTCAGAATCGGTCAAAAATTGGACTAAGCACTTGTGAGATAAATTAATTATGACACTTGTCCTTATCCTACTGTTGAAACATGACTTTACATCCTCCCATTTAACCCTGTGTTCTAATTTTGAATCAAATCCTGCACCATGAATTTTACGTAGATAAGATTTTTGAAAAGTTTTCAAATGCCCAATAATTGTCTGTAATTTTCGTGTCTTGCCAATAGATAACCCCTCTTTTTCACGTAAAGCATTATTGCACAACCTAATATGTCTTTGGATTGGTTTAATCCACACGTTCCATTCTCCATTTTCATATAATTTCAATTAGTTAATAAGTTCAGTGCATTTGCGAATAACTATTTTCAAATTCATCTCTCTCTCAAACTCACTCACCTTTATATGTCAGTAGCTAAAAATTATATTTCGACGATCTCGAATTGCACCATAGAGTTTCCTTTTCCGACGTCTTTTTTGCCAGTAAAGGTAATACTGTAGGTACCCTTACTGAAATCTGCAACAATCGGCTCAAGCTTTGACGTTACCCGCTTCGGTAGAAATATTTCCACTTGGTCTAGTTCTACCACGATGCTTTTCCCAAACTTCGTCTCCACCACTTTTGCAGATATAATTTTATGCGGTTTCCCAACTTCTAAATCTTGAAGTTTTCCGGTCGGCTTCAGAATCCCCTGTGCAATTTCATTTAACTCTTTCAAATCCATCTGAGAAAAAATAATAATAAAAAAAACACCCTTAAATTCACCCCCTAAATTCATCCCTTAAAATCATCCCCTAAAATCATCCCCTAAAATCATCCCTTAAAATCACCCCTTAAATACATCCCTTAAAATCACCCCCTAAATTCATCCCTTAAAATCATCCCCTAAATTCATCCCCTAAATTCACCCCTTGAAAACCATCCCTTAAAATCATCCTTTAAAACCATCCCCTAAAATCATCCCCTAAAAGCACCCCCTAAATTCAACCCCTAAAATCATCCCCTAAATTCACCCCTTAATATAATCCCTTAAAATCATCCCCTAAATTCATCCCCTGAATTCATCCCCTGAATTCATCCCTTAAAATCAACCCTTAAATTCACGCTTAAATTCAGCCCTTAGATTTATCCCTTACAATTGCCCCCACTAAATTCCATCCCATTATTTCATCCTTAAATGTTTAACCCTCCATTTGTCATATGTTAATTGTTCATCTCTTCCCTAAATACCATCCCATTATTTCATCCTTAAATGTTTAACCCACCATTTGCCATCTGTTAATTATTCATCTCTTCCCTAAATTCCATTCCCATTATTTCATCCTTAAATGTTTAATCCTCCATTTGTCATATATGTTAATTATTCATCTCTTAAACTCTCATCTTTAATTTTTTTTTCATCACTAAATTATATATCGGTTAAAGCATAAAAATATTCATGTGTATTATAGTGTATTATAGATTGTATATATGTATTATATATTAATATATATTAATATTCATATTTAAATTAACAAACAGCAATAGTGGGTTATAATTCAAATTTCCAAAATGAAATTTAAAAACAAATAAAAATAATTAATCTCTTACCTTTGTCCTTTGTTGATGCACACTCAAGTTAGACTGCCTTTCTTCAAGAAACACCGCTCCTTTTATACAAAATTTTCTCCTTTCAAATGCATTCAGACCGTATGCAGTTTCACATTTTTAAAAATACGAACCGCATTGGTAATCGAAAGGATAGTGAAAGGCGAGCATTCTAAACGAGTTGTTATGAGTTACTAATTACTCAAGTACGCTATTGATATTTATTTGTTGCGTAAGATTTTCATTTTCTATTAACGACGACCTCGACGCGCCTTTCAAACGTTATTAGGACTTGGTAATAAATACTCAATATTCTAGTACGCTATTGAAATTATGTTATGTAAGATCACTACCTTTCAATTTTATGGGGAAAAAGTGAAGGGGAACATTCTACTACCAGCGTACGTATTTTCAAAATTTATATCCAATATAAATAACAGGGAAATATTTAATTCAGTGTCTGCGTGTATTTTCACAGATCTACAGCAGTTGATGGTAAGTATAGATTAATATCTGATCTTTCCAAATTCTTCATTCTAATTGTACATTTACAATAACCTGATTTTTATCAATATTAGTCATTTGCAGTACCTTTAATTCCTTTCTAAGTATGTCTCGTCGTCATAACCAATAATTTTTATACATTTTTTCTCTCCACAGGGTCTGGTTACTTTTTATTGAAGAAGTAATCATCTCAAATGATGCTCATACAAGTATGTACTTTTTGTTTGAAAGTGATTTGTTCGTCAGAAGATATGTTTCAAGACAGGCTCGTAGTTATAGACCACCCCAATTGCTGCATCGTGTGCGACCATTTACCGTCAGATTTACTGGGCGAACCACTGACGGTGAGAATAATGTACTGTCCAGAAAACGACGACATGAGTGTTTTCCAAGTGCAACCGAAATTTACTGCTATGAATCAATGAATATATACTCTGCAGATACAGATATTATTCCTGATTTAAGTTGTAATAAATGTTTTAATAATTTTTGTTTTTGCTTTGTAGATTATGTGGAAAAGAAATAAAATAACACACAGTATGTACTACTACTAAATAAAATTTGCATTCTTTACATTTTCGACATCTGCAAGTATTTTATGGTTCGAATCCCGGGTGACGCCGTTACATTCTGCAAAAATACTTTGTGAAATACATAATTTTGTTAATTTTCTACCCACCTATCCCCCTTCAAAGAAGTTTTAAAACCAATACGGACCGCCACTGGACACTAGGCGGCTCGCCACGAAAGGTGGTTTGCCTAACTACTCCTTTTCGCCACTGTACGATAGGTGGCGCTTATGGTTCTTCATGTTCTGTGCTCACGGGACTGTCAAGGACTTTTGTGTTCCGTGCTTTGACGTGAAGCTCGGCGCGATGACCCCGGGGGGCCCGCGGAAAGTAGCTGGGGTGGGGGGGAGTAGCCCTAGGTGGGAGCGCGGCGGGGCGCGGGCTTCGGGGCCGGCGGTAGAAGGTTTGCAAAAGTGAGGTTATGTTACAAATTTTGTCGCTGAACTCTCCTAGTCCATCTACTGATTGAAAACGATGTTTGACACTTGGAAAAAAAAAATTTTTACAACTCACAAAGAACGCGAAACAGCAGGCAGCAAAGCACATTTGCGCCTAACTTAGGAAAGACCTTCCATTCGAAGGTAACAATCCGTCTGTGACGCGGAGGCCAGCTAAAGCCAACTGTCACGAATCTTATGTCAAGGAATGTTATCAGTGAAATTAACGACGGAAAAATTATACAAAGGAAATTCACGACTTACCCGTCTAATCCCGTTATATATATATATATATATATATATATATATATTAGTGAAATTCATGTAAAAAAAATGTACAAAGGAATATATATATATATATATATATATATATATATATATATATACAGTCATAGTGATACCTGTTAAGTAGTGACTTCCGAGTTAAGGATAAGGCGACCTGACCTCCACCAATACATATTACAATTTCGCGGATATCATATTATATATGCAGTAAGAGGGACTTCTGTTCGTGGTTTTTCATAAGAGGGGCAAGAAATTTTAATGTATATGTTAGCGTAATATGCCAACATCCCTCGTACATCGTACATAAGTCGCGATGCCATTGGTGGGCTAGTACGCATGACCGAGGAAATGATGGAGCAGGAGCATCTTACAACAGCGCAAGTCGATTCACTCAATGTCATGTATTGAAGAGAGTCGTGTCATTAAAAGTGTAATAGTACGTTTTCCTGAGTTTAATTAGGGGTAGAAACCCCGAATTGACAGCTGAAGCTAACATATATATACTGGTTACAGAAGATACAATGTCACCTCCTCACACGATGATATATAAAGTAACAAGTAACGTGTGCATCGAAGTCGCCTCCAGCAATGTTGCCAAGATTAATCCAATTTTCTAGACCAAGAGCGAATAACCAAACAAGTGCATGTCTATATTCAACTTGGGAAAGAACATAAAGACACTTGATTTACACAACGTCGAACGAAAAAGAATTACGATTATTTTACACTATGGAGTGCTCTATACCTAACTAATATATTGTAACGTTTATTTTATAATTTATTTACATTAATTGAACACTAATTTATTTAACACACTTAACTACTTGTTTACTAGACTAGACACTACATAATTTATTTGTACTGCTCCGCTTTCGGATCGTATGTCGCGTTCACTTCTGCTTCTCTACTTCTAACTAACTCCCTCGATCACAAGCCCCCTTATATATACACTCCCAACCCCAATAAAGAATGTTCTAGTATATTCTAGAACGCCTACGCAGGAAATGTTCATGCACCTGTCTTGTACGCGTCGTAGTTATTCTTTTGAAGGAGTAAACATGTGTCGCTTTGTTTACTTCTCGCGTTACACTGCCCCCGCCTTAGAGACGTTTCGTCTCGGAACGTATCCCTGGTAGGCCCATGCAGGAACCTGCAGTTAGCCCCCCGCTTACAGCGAGACGTGGCGTCAAAATAACAGGGGACCGTCTTCCCGAGTCGACATGGTGCAGGCCCAAAACAGCAGACTAAAACTTCCACTCCGGTATTCTTCAACACTACTTCCAGCATATTCCGGACAACCCTCCAGTCCAGCTGATCTCGTCCAGCACCTAACTTGGGGACAGCTAGCTTCCTGATGTCGAGCTCCAGCAGTCGGTCTCGTAGCCTATGCAAGGTTCGCCATACATCGTGATAACATGGTTTAAGGGACCCGATCTCCTTCGTAACCAGATAAAAGATGTGTCTTACGTTGTCACGTAGTTCCAGAACCTTGCCAATTTCCGGGAGTTGCTCTATGAGTTGTTCCAAGCGCCCGTACTTCTTCTTGAAAACCGTGGCGATACCTCGTGACATTACCAGGTCGGCGGACACACAATGGGCCAACGAGTATTCTTCAGGTACGCTGAACAAATCCTGCTGTTTTTCACAGGTTACCCCATACCGTGCTTTTCCGGTACCCCCGTAGGCGCTCATAAATTCTTCGAAGGAAAGTTCGTTCTCCTGCGCCAATGTGTTTCTTACTCGGGGAACCTCCGCCTCATCGTGCGACCCCTCATAGGGTGCCAACCGATTAAAGTGCACCACTCTCGGCTTGCCGTTTGGTAGTTTGCTTACCCGGTAGACCACGTCATTGATTCGTTTCTTCACAACATAGGGACCTTCCCAATTGGTCTGTAACTTAGGGGACAAACCACGTTTCTTCTGTGGGTTGTACAGCCAAACTCGGTCTCCCATTTGGTAGCCACCCTCTTTAGCGTTGATGTCGTAACGCTCTTTGATGCGATCACTGGCGATATTTAGTTGGTACCGGACTTGATCGTGAATTTCGTTCATCCTTTGCCGCATCCGGGAAACGTAATCTTCCCCCGAAACGTCCTCGTCCGGTCTAGCGCCAAAGATTAGATCACAGGGCAGTTTAAGTTCTCGCCCGAACAGAACTTTGGCTGGAGTTTGTCCTGTCGACTTGTGAACGGCCGAGCGGTAGGCCATCAGGAAGAACGGCACGTGTTCGTCCCAGTCTCTTTGATGTGACGAGACCATTTTCGCTAGATAGCGGTTGAGGGTGCGATTCATCCGTTCTACCATGCCGTCGGACTGAGGGTGAAGGGCCGTGGTTCTTGTTTTTCGTACCCCAAACTTCTCACATATCCTCCGGAATAGGCCACTCTCAAAGTTTCTTCCTTGATCCGAGTGTAATTCCATGGGTACTCCAAACCGGCAGATCAGCTCCTTCACGAGCACATCGGCCACTGTCTCTGCCTCCTGATTAGGGAGAGCGTACGCTTCTACCCACTTCGTAAAATAGTCCATTACGACCAGGATGTATTTATTCCCCTTTTCGGTCTCAGGGAAGGGTCCTGCTATATCAATAGCGATCCTTTCGAAGGGGCTCCCGACGTTATATTGTTTCATGGGAGCTTTCGGTCGTCTTTGTGGCCCATTACTTGCGAAACATGTAGTACCTTTCTTGCACCAGTCCTTCACGTCGTCTGAACAATTGATCCAGTAGAATCGCTCTCGTACTTTCTGCAGGGTTTTCTTGATCCCTAAATGTCCACCAGACGACTCGTCGTGAAGGTGCCGCAAGACCTCCGGGATTTTACTGGAGGGAATTACCAACTGCCGTCTTTCCTCCGTCCCGTCTTGGCTCTCCAGTACGCGTTTTAGTAGTCCATCCTCAACCACTAACGAGTCCCACTGTGCCCAATAGCTCTTGAGTTTTGGCGAGCCAGGTGATACTGTAACGTTTATTTTATAATTTATTTACATTAATTGAACACTAATTTATTTAACACACTAAACTACTTGTTCACTAGACTAGACACTACATAATTTATTTGTACTGCTCCACATTCGGATCGTATGTCGCGTTCACTTCTGCTTCTCTACTTCTAACTAACTCCCTCGATCACAAGCCCTCTTATATATACACCCCCAACCCTGACCGAGAATGTTCTAGTATATTCTAGAACACCTACGCAGGAAATGTTCATGCACCTGTCTTGTACGCGTCGTAGTTATTCTTTTGAAGGAGTAAACATGTGTCGCTTTGTTTACTTCTCGCATTACACTGCCCCCGCCTTAGAGACGTTTCGTCTCGCAACGTATCCCTGGTAGGCCCACGCAGGAACCTGCAGTTAGCCCCCCGCTTACAGCGAGACGTGGCGTCAAAATAACAGGGGACCGTCTTCCCGAGTCGACATGGTGCAGGCCCAAAACAGCAGACTAAAACTTCCACTCCGGTATTCTTCAACACTACTTCCAGCATATTCCGGATAACCCTCCAGTCCAGCTGATCTCGTCCAGCACCTAACTTGGGGACAGCTAGCTTCCTGATGTCGAGCTCCAGCAGTCGGTCTCGTAGCCTATGCAAGGTTCGCCATACATTGTGATAACATGGTTTAAGGGACCCGATCTCCTTCGTAACCAGATAAAAGATGTGTCTTACGTTGTCACGTAGTTCCAGAACCTTGCCAATTTCCGGGAGTTGCGCTCTGAGTTGTTCCAAGCGCCCGTACTTCTTCTTGAAAACCGTGGCGATACCTCGTGACATTACCAGGTCGGCGGACACACAATGGGCCAACGAGTATTCTTCAGGTACGCTGAACAAATCCTGTTGTTTTTCACAGGTTACCCCATACCGTGCTTTTCCGGTACCCCCGTAGGCGCTCATAAATTCTTCGAACGAAAGTTCGTTCTCCTGCGCCAACGTGTTTCTTACTCGGGGAACCTCCGCCTCATCGTGCGATCCCTCATAGGGTGCCAACCGATTGAAGTGCACCACTCTCGGCTTGCCATTTGGTAGTTTGCTTACCCGGTAGACCACGTCATTGATTCGTTTCTTCACAACATAGGGACCTTCCCAATTGGTCTGTAACTTAGGGGACAAACCACGTTTCTTCTGTGGGTTGTACAGCCAAACTCGATCTCCCATTTGGTAGCCACCCTCTTTAGCGTTGATGTCGTAACGCTCTTTGATGCGATCACTGGCGATATTTAGTTGGTACCGGACTTGATCGTGAATTTCGTTCATCCTTTGCCGCATCCGGGAAACGTAATCTTCCCCCGAAACGTCCTCGTCCGGTCTAGCGCCAAAGATTAGATCACAGGGTAGTTTAAGTTCTCGCCCGAACAGGACTTTGGCTGGAGTTTGTCCTGTCGACTCATGAACGGCCGAGCGGTAGGCCAACAGGAAGAACGGCACGTGTTCGTCCCAGTCTCTTTGATGTGACGAGACCATTTTCGCTAGATAGCGGTTGAGGGTGCGATTCATTCGTTCTACCATGCCGTCAGACTGAGGGTGAAGGGCCGTGGTTCTTGTTTTTCGTACCCCAAACTTCTCACAGATCCTCCGGAATAGGCCACTCTCAAAGTTTCTTCCTTGATCCGAGTGTAATTCCATGGGTACTCCAAACCGGCAGATCGTCTCCTTCACTAGCACATCGGCCACTGTCTCTGCCTCCTGATTAGGGAGAGCGTACGCTTCTACCCACTTCGTAAAGTAGTCCATCACGACCAAGATGTATTTATTCCCCTTTTCGGTCTCAGGGAAGGGTCCTGCTATATCAATAGCGATCCTTTCGAAGGGGCTTCCGACGTTATATTGTTTCATGGGAGCTTTCGGTCGTCTTTGTGGCCCATTACTTGCAAAGCATGTAGTACATTTCTTGCACCAGTTCTTCACGTCGTCTGAACAATTGATCCAGTAGAAGCGCTCCCGTACCTTCTGCAGCGTTTTCTTGATCCCTAAATGTCCACCAGACGATCCGTCGTGAAGGTGCCGCAAGACCTCCGGGATTTTACTGGAGGGAATTACCAACTGCCATCTTTCCTCCGTCCCGTCTTGGCTCTCCAGTACGCGTTTTAGTAGCCCATCCTCAACCACTAGCGAGTCCCACTGTGCCCAATAGCTCTTGAGTTTTGGCGAGCCAGGTGATACCTTTTGCCACTCAGGACGCTCTCCTCCCTCTTTCCAAACCAGGATTTCTTTGAGAACCGGGTCTTTTCCTTGCTCTTGTCGTAAAGAGGATGGTGTCCATTCCTCGGCGACCACGGTCGTTCGATAGACTTTCTCGGACTTTTCCTCAGCTTTATGACAATGAGGACACTCATCAGGGCATGGTCTTCTCGAGAGTGCGTCTGCGTTTCCATGACTCTGTCCTGGCCGATGTTCTATGACAAAGTCATACTCCTGGAGCCTCTCGATCCAGCGAGCGATCTGTCCTTCGGGATTCTTAAACTGGAGGAGCCATTTAAGAGCAGCATGATCGGTCCGGATCAAAAACCTCCTTCCACACAAATATTTATGGAAGTGTTCGATGGACTTGACGATGGCCAATAATTCACGCCGGGTGACGCAGTAATTCCTTTCTGGTTTGGAGAGTACCTTGCTGAAGTATCCAAGGACACGTTCTTGTCCCTCCTGGCGCTTCTTGACAGAACACTTCCAATTCCCACATTGCTCGCGTCGGTGTCCAGGATGAACTGTCCTTCTGGCAGAGGAAAACTCAGCACTGGGGCACTGGTCAACTTCCTCTTCAGCTCGTCGAAGGCAGACTGGCATTCCTCATCCCAACAGAAGTTTCGTCCTTCTTCCGTGAGCCTTGTCAACGGCTTAGCGACGTCGGAGAACATCCGGACATATCGTCGGTAGTACGTGCAGAGGCCCAGAAAACTCCTCAACTGGTGTTTATCTACCGGTATTGGCCACTCCTTCACCGTACTTGTCTTGTCCGGATCAACGGCGACGCCCTCTCTGCTCACTACGTGCCCCAAGTACGAGACCTTCCTTCTGAAGAGTTGACATTTCTTCGGGTTCAGTTTCAGCCCCGCACCTCGCAGTCTCTGGAAGACGTCCTCTAAGTTTTTCAGATGTCCTTCGAAGGTCTTGCCCATCACGATGACATCGTCCAAATAGACTAGGCACGTTTTCCACGTCAAACCCATTAGCACGCTCTCCATCAGCCTCTCAAACGTCGCTGGGGCATTACAAAGTCCGAATGGCATGACTGTAAAATGCCACAGGCCGTTACCGAAGGTAAATGCCGTCTTTTCCTTATCGGCAGGGTCCATTTCGACTTGCCAATAGCCGCTTTTTAAATCCAAGGTCGAAAATATCGTGGATCCAGCAAGGGTATCGAGTGTGTCGTCGATGCGTGGTAGCGGGTAGCTGTCCTTTTTGGTGACACTGTTCACCTGCCGGTAGTCTACACAGAATCGAGTAGTCCCATCCTTTTTCTTCACCAGTACTACCGGCGAGGCCCATGGACTGCTTGACGGCTCGATGACCCCGTCCCGCTCTAGGTCCCTGATGATTTGCTCGGCTTCCTCCCGTTTGGCCAAGGGTAGTCGTCTTGCTGTTTGTCGAATCGGCCGTGTCTCGCCCGTGTCAATTTTATGTGTCACGACCTTAGTCTTTCCCAGCTTCCCATTCTCGGTGGTAAATATGTCCTGGTACTTATTTATTAATCCATTGGCCTTCTGTTTCTGTATGGGTGAGAGAAACGCACTGGTCTGGGAAAGAATTTGTTTCAAATCCTGCGGAGTGTGTCTGGACCTTTCTTCCTCACTAACGCCCCTGACGATGGCCGATGCGGCTATACAGGTGCCCAGCTTCGTACCCTTCTTGATGGTGACCGGGTACTGATTGATGTTAAGTAGCCGCACAGGCACTTCCCTTGAGAGAGTAACGAGCGCCTTTCCTACCAGTACCCCCCGAGCCAGTCGATTGTCATCGTTTTCTGGTTCGATCACGGCTGGAATTCCCTCTTCCACAACACCCCTCAGACAGGTAGAGGTGATCGTTTCGCTTCGTTCCGGGAGAATCACATCTTCTGCCATTATTACGTCTAACACAAAGTTGTCACGATTGTGTAGCAGTAATTCTTCTTGACCGATCCTCAACACTCGGTGTCCGAAATCCAACTGGAATCCATGATTCCTCATGACGTCCATTCCCAGTATGACGTCTTCCTCAATTTCGGCTATGAGAACAGGATGGTCAAACTTTACTCGTCCCAACGTCATGCTAACCGTCGCTTCACCGTGTATTACTGCCTTCTCCCCAGTGGCAGTTCTTAATTGCCACCTACTTGGCCTAATCTTCCTACGGTCCCTCACAACTTCCGAGCGTACGATCGTCTTCGTAGCTCCCGTGTCCACAAGCATGGCGTGGGATCTCCCGTCGATAGTGCCATCGACGTACGCGCTCCCCAATTGGTGGGAAAACGAGGCTATACTGGCCCGGGGGTTTCCACTGCTACGGGTCGACGTTCCCCCTTTCTTATCGACCCGCATTAGTTTTCCTGGGCCTTTGCCGGCGCCGCTGTTCTAGGCCGCTTGCAAGAACTCTTCACATGGCCCACTTCGCCACAGTTCCAACAGCGAACTACCTTCTTCTTCGCCGACAGCACCTCCATGATCTGCTGTAGGACCCTTTCCACGAGCTTTTCAGTGTCTACTTCCTCTGTAACCGCTCGAACACGGCCGTGACCGCGGGAGGCTTCCATGGCTGCATCATGCTCCAGTGCGATGGCGAGCGCGTCCATTAATGTTTTCGGTCGAGCTAGTCTCAGGGCCCTCTGCAGTTCCTGGTCCCGCAGCCCGCTCACGAACGTCTGCACTGCGAGGCACTCCATCATCTGTTCCGGTGCCGTGGGATACGCCAACCTCACTAGTCTGGCTACGTCCGCTTCGAACTCCTGCAGGGTCTCGTTCGATTTCTGACGGCGATTGGACATCTGGGATTGATGGACTTGCTCCAGATGTGTTTGGCCGAACCGCATATCCAGTCGCCTTAGCAGCTCCTTGTAATTCCCGGCTTCCTCGGTGGATAGCGTCTGAAGAACTTCCAACGCCTCTCCACGCAAGGCTACCGTTAGGGAAACAGCTTTTTCGTGAGGAGACCAAGCATTAGCCTCCGCTGCTGCCTCAAACTGCTTCTTGTAGCTGGCCCACGGAATTTTTCCATCGAACGTTGGGGGCGTCACTCGATTGGTGGATATCGAGTTCTGTTGAACGACCGCCTTTATTTCTTCCTTCGTCTCGCCGCTACTGAGTTGTTCTAGTCTTTCTTCCAACTGCTTGATCTTCTGTTCAGTCTCCTTACGCTGAGCCTCAATCTGGTCGGTTATCTCTTCCCTCTGGGCGGCGATTTGAGCAGAAATATCTTCCCTCTGGGCGGCGATTTCTTCCCTCTGGGCAGCGATTTGAGCAGTGATGTCTTCCCTCTGTGCAGCGATTTGAGCAGTGATGTCTTCCCTCTGGGCGGCGATTTGAGCAGTGATGTCTTCCCTCTGGGCGGCGCTTTCTTCCCTCTGGGCAGCGATTTGTGCAGTAATATCTACTCTCTGGGCGGCGATTTGGGTAGAAATATCTTCCCTCTGGGCGGCGATTTGGGTAGAAATATCTTCCCTCTGGGCGGCGATTTGGGTAGAAATATCTTCCCTCTGAGCGGCGATTTTAGCAGTGATGTCTTCCCTCTGGGCGGCGATTTCTTCCCTCTGGGCGGCGATTTCTTCCCTCTGGGCAGCGATTTGAGCAGTGATGTCTTCCCTCTGAGCGGCGATTTTAGCAGTGATGTCTTCCCTCTGGGCGGCGATTTCTTCCCTCTGGGCAGCGATTTGAGCAGTGATGTCTTCCCTCTGGGCGGCGATTTGCTTCGTGATGTCATCGTCTTCGAACTCGAAAACTTCCGGGTCCTGGCCATTTTCTTTCAAAAATGCCGAGTGCCGGTCCTGGAGTTCAGTCTTCCTCCCTCCTGTTTCCAATTCCCGTTCCTAGAGTTCTTTTTTTAACTCGGCCACTTTTAATTCGCGTAACTTCTTCATGATCCGCTCTTCTGACACCAATGTAACGTTTATTTTATAATTTATTTACATTAATTGAACACTAATTTATTTAACACACTAAACTACTTGTTCACTAGACTAGACACTACATAATTTATTTGTACTGCTCCACATTCGGATCGTATGTCGCGTTCACTTCTGCTTCTCTACTTCTAACTAACTCCCTCGATCACAAGCCCCCTTATATATACACCCCCAACCCTGACCGAGAATGTTCTAGTATATTCTAGAACACCTACGCAGGAAATGTTCATGCACCTGTTTTGTACGCGTCGTAGTTATTCTTTTGAAGGAGTAAACATGTGTCGCTTTGTTTACTTCTCGCATTACAATACCTTTTGCCACTCAGGACGCTCTCTTCCCTCCTTCCAAACCAGGATTTCTTTGAGAACCGGGTCTTTTTCTTGCTCTTGTCGTAACGAGGATGGTGTCCATTCCCCGGCGACCACGGTGGTTCGGTAGACTTTCTCGGACTTTTCCTCAGCTCTATGACAATGAGGACATTCATCAGGGCATGGTCTTCTCGAGAGTGCGTCTGCGTTTCCATGACTCTGTCCTGGCCGATGTTCTATAACAAAGTCATACTCCTGGAGCCTCTCGATCCAGCGAGCGATCTGTCCTTCGGGATTCTTAAACTGGAGGAGCCATTTAAGAGCAGCATGATCGGTCCGGATCAAAAACCTCCTTCCACACAAATATTTATGGAAGTGCTCGATGGACTTGACGATGGCCAATAATTCACGTCGGGTGACGCAGTAATTCCTTTCTGGTTTGGAGAGTACCTTGCTGAAGTATCCAAGGACACGTTCTTGTCCCTCCTGGCGCTGCGACAGAACACTTCCAATTCCCACATTGCTCGCGTCTGTGTCCAGGATGAACTGTCCTTCTGGCAGAGGAAAACTCAGCACTGGGGCACTGGTCAACTTCCTCTTCAGCTCGTCGAAGGCAGACTGGCATTCCTCATCCCAACAGAAGTTTCGTCCTTCTTCCGTGAGCCTTGTCAACGGCTTAGCGACGTCGGAGAACATCCGGACATATCGTCGGTAGTACGTGCAGAGGCCCAGAAAACTCCTCAACTGGTGTTTATCTACCGGTATTGGCCACTCCTTCACCGTACTTGTCTTGTCCGGATCAACGGCGACGCCCTCTCTGCTCACTACGTGCCCTAAGTATGAGACCTTCCTTCTGAAGAGCTGACATTTCTTAGGGTTCAGTTTCAGTCCCGCACTTTGCAGTCTCTGGAAGACGTCCTCTAAGTTTTTCAGATGTCCTTCGAAGGTCTTGCCCATCACGATGATATCGTCCAAATAGACTAGGCACGTTTTCCACGTCAGACCCATTAGCACGCTCTCCATCAGCCTCTCAAACGTCGCTGGGGCATTACAAAGTCCGAATGGCATGACTGTAAAATGCCACAGGCCGTTACCGAAGGTAAATGCCGTCTTTTCCTTATCGGCAGGGTCCATTTCGACTTGCCAATAGCCGCTTTTTAAATCCAAGGTCGAAAATATCGTGGATCCAGCAAGGGTATCGAGTGTGTCGTCGATACGTGGTAGCGGGTAGCTGTCCTTTTTGGTGACACTGTTCACCTGCCGGTAGTCTACACAGAATCGAGTAGTCCCATCCTTTTTCTTCACCAGTACTACCGGCGAGGCCCATGGACTGCTTGACGGCTCGATGACCCCGTCCCGCTCTAGGTCCTTGATAATTTTCTCGGCTTCCTCCCGTTTGGCCAAAGATAGTCGTCTTGCTGTTTGTCGAATCGGTCGTGTCTCGCCCGTGTCAATTTTATGTGTCACGACCTTGGTCTTTCCCAGCTTTCCATTCTCGGTGGTAAATATGTCCTGGTACTTATTTATTAATTCGTGGGCCTTTTGTTTCTGTGTGGGCGAGAGAAACGCACTGGTCTGGGAAAGAATTTGTTTCAAGTCCTGCGGAGTGTGTTTGGACCTTTCTTCCTCACTAACGCCCCTTACGATGGCTGAAGCGGCTATACATGTGCCCAGCTTCGTACCCTTCTTGATGGTGACCGGGTACTGATTGATGTTGAGTAGTCGCACAGGCACTTCACTTGAGAGAGTAACGAGCGCCTTTCCTACCAGTACCCCCCGAGCCAGTCGATTGTCATCGTTTTCTGGTTCGATCACGGCTGGAATTCCCTCTTTCACAACACCCCTCAGACAGGTAGAGGTGATCGTTTCGCTTCGTTCTGGGAGAATCACATCTTCTGCCATTATTACGTCTAACACAAAGTTGTCACGATTGTGTAGCAGTAATTTTTCTTGACCGATCCTCAACACTCGGTGTCCGAAATCCAACTGGAATCCATGATTCCTCATGACGTCCATTCCCAGTATGACGTCTTCCTCAATTTCGGCTATGAGAACAGGATGGTCAAACTTTACTCGTCCCAACGTCATGCTAACCGTCGCTTCACCGTGTATTACTGCCTTCTCCCTAGTGGCAGTTCTTAATTGCCACCTACTTGGCCTAATCTTCCTACGGTCCCTCACAACTTCCGAGCGTACGATCGTCTTCGTAGCTCCCGTGTCCACAAGCATGGCGTGGGATCTCCCGTCGATAGTGCCATCGACGTACGCGCTCCCCAATTGGTGGGAAAACGAGGCTATACTGGCCCGGGGGTTCCTATTGCCACGGGTCGACGTCCCCTCCCTTTTATCGACCCGCATTAGTTTTTCCGGGGCCTTTGCCGGCACCGCTGTTTTGGGCCGCGTCTTCTGTGCTGACAGCAACTCCATGATCTGCTGGACGGCCTTCTCCACGAGTTTTTCTGTGCCTACCTCCTCGGTAACAGCTCGAGCACAACCGTGAATGCGGGAGGCTTCCATTGCTGCCTCATGTTCTAGTGCGATGGCGAGCGCGTTCATTACTGTTTTCGGTCGAGCTAGCCTCAGGGCCATCTGCAGTTCCTGGTCCCGCAGCCCGCTCACGAACGTCTGCACTGCGAGGCACTCCATCATCTGTTCCGGCGCCGTGGGATACGCCAACCTCACTAGTCTGGCTACGTCCGCTTCGAACTCCTGCAGGGTCTCGTTCGATCCCTGACGGCGATTGGACATCTGGGATTGATGAACTTGCTCCAGATGTGTTTGGCCGAACCGCATTTCCAGTCGCCTCAGCAGCTCCGTGTAATTCCCGGCTTCCTCGGTGGATAGCGTCTGAAGAACTTCCAACGCCTCTCCACGTAAGGCTACCGTTAGGGAAACAGCTTTCTCGTGAGGGGACCAAGCATTAGCTTCCGCTGCTACCTCAAACTGCTTCTTGTAGCTGGCCCACGGAATTTTTCCATCGAACGTTGGGGGCGTCACTCGATTAGTGCATATCGAGTTTTGTTGAACGACCGCCTTTATTTCTTCCTTCGTCTCGCCGCTACTGACTCGCCTTAGTCGTTCTTCCAACTGCTTCGTCTTCTGTTTAATTTCGTCTTCTTTCCCCTCGCCGCTACTGACTTGTTCTAGTCGTTCTTCCAACTGCTTGATCTTCTCTTCAATCTCCTTACGCTGAGCCTCCATCTGGTCGGTTATCTGAGCAGTAATATGAGTAATTATGTCTTCCCTCTGGCCGGCGATTTGAGCAGTGATGTCTTCCCTCTGGGCGGCGATTTGAGCAGTGATGTCTTCCCTCTGATCGGCGATTTCTTCCCTCTGTGCAGCGATTTCTTCCCTCTGGGCGGCGATTTGAGCAGTGATGTCTTCCCTCTGGTCGGCGATTTCTTCCCTCTGGGCGGCGATTTCTTCCCTCTGGGCAGCGATTTGAGCAGTGATGTCTTCCCTCTGGGCGGCGATTTGAGCAGTGATGTCTTCCCTCTGGGCAGCGCTTTCTTCCCTCTGGGCGGCGATTTGCTTCGTGATGTCATCGTCTTCGAACTCGAAAACTTCCGGGTTCTGGCCATTTTCTTTCAAAAATGCCGAGAGTCGGTCCTGGAGTTCGGTCTTCCTCCCTCCTGTTTCCAATTCCCGTTCCTCGAGTTCTTTTTTTAACTCGGCCACTTTCAATTCGCGTAACTTCTTCATGATCCCACTTCTGACACCAATGTTACGTTTATTTTATAATTTATTTACATTAATTGAACACTAATTTATTTAACACACTTAACTACTTGTTCACTAGACTAGACACTACATAATTTATTTGTACTGCTCCGCTTTCGGATCGTATGTCGCGTTCACTTCTGCTTCTCTACTTCTAACTAACTCCCTCGATCACAAGCCCCCTTATATATACACTCCCAACCCCAATAAAGAATGTTCTAGTATATTCTAGAACGCCTACGCAGGAAATGTTCATGCACCTGTCTTGTACGCGTCGTAGTTATTCTTTTGAAGGAGTAAACATGTGTCGCTTTGTTTACTTCTCGCGTTACAATATGTATAATGGTAGTCAATATATTGTAACGTTTATTTTATAATTTATTTAGATTAATTGAACACTAATTTATTTAACACACTAAACTACTTGTACACTAGACTAGACACTACATAATTTATTTGTACTGCTCCGCTTTCGGATCGTATGTCGCGTTCACTTCTGCTTCTCTAGTTCTAACTAACTCCCTCGATCACAAGCCCCCTTATATATACACCCCCAACCCTGATCGAGAACATTATAGTACATTCTAGAAGCCTACGCAGCAAATGTTCATAAGGTTACCAATTAATTGCTTTTCGTAAACAACAAACGGGAAAATTCGTGCAGCTGTCTACGCGTCGTAGTTGGTGTCGCGCTGTTTACTTCTCGCATTACACTGCCCCCGCCATAGAGACGTTTCGTCTCGGAACGTATCCCTGGTAGGCCCATGCAGGAACCTGCAGTTAGCCCCCCGCTTACAGCGAGACGTGGCATCAAAATAACAGGGGACCGTCTTCCTGAGTCGACATGGTGCAGGCCCAAAACAGCAGACTAAAACTTCCACTCCGGTATTCTTTAACACCACTTCCAGCATATTCCGGACAACCCTCCAGTCCAGCTGATCTCGTCCAGCACCTAACTTGGGGACAGCTAGCTTCCTGATGTCGAGCTCCAGCAGTCGGTCTCGTAGCCTATGCAAGGTTCGCCATACATCGTGATAACATGGTTTAAGGGACCCGATCTCCTTCGTAACCAGATAAAAGATGTGTCTTACGTTGTCACGTAGTTCCAGAACCTTGCCAATTTCCGGGAGTTGCGCTCCGAGTTGTTCCAAGCGCCCGTACTTCTTCTTGAAAACCGTGGCGATACCTCGTGACATTACCAGGTCGGCGGACACACAATGGGCCAACGAGTATTCTTCAGGTACGCTGAACAAATCCTGTTGTTTTTCACAGGTTACCCCATACCGTGCTTTTCCGGTACCCCCGTAGGCGCTCATAAATTCTTCGAACGAAAGTTCGTTCTCCTGCGCCAACGTGTTTCTTACTCGGGGAACCTCCGCCTTATCGTGCGATCCCTCATAGGGTGCCAACCGATTGAAGTGCACCACTCTCGGCTTGCCATTTGGTAGTTTGCTTACCCGGTAGACCACGTCATTGATTCGTTTCTTCACAACATAGGGACCTTCCCAATTGGTCTGTAACTTAGGGGACAAACCACGTTTCTTCTGTGGGTTGTACAGCCAAACTCGATCTCCCATTTGGTAGCCACCCTCTTTAGCGTTGATGTCGTAACGCTCTTTGATGCGATCACTGGCGATAATTAGTTGGTATCGGACTTGATCGTGAATCTCGTTCATCCTTTGCCGCATCCTGGAGACGTAATCTTCCCCCGAAACGTCCTCGTCCGGTCTAGCGCCAAAGATTAGATCACAGGGCAGTTTAAGTTCTCGCCCGAACAGGACTTTGGCTGGAGTTTGTCCTGTCGACTCATGAACGGCCGAGCGGTAGGCCATCAGGAAGAACGGCACGTGTTCGTCCCAGTCTCTTTGATGTGACGAGACCATTTTCGCTAGATAGCGGTTGAGGGTGCGATTCATTCGTTCTACCATGCCGTCAGACTGAGGGTGAAGGGCCGTGGTTCTTGTTTTTCGTACCCCAAACTTCTCACAGATCCTCCGGAATAGGCCACTCTCAAAGTTTCTTCCTTGATCCGAGTGTAATTCCATGGGTACTCCAAACCGGCAGATCGTCTCCTTCACTAGCACATCGGCCACTGTCTCTGCCTCATGATTAGGGAGAGGGTACGCTTCTACCCACTTCGTAAAGTAGTCCATCACGACCAAGATGTATTTATTCCCCTTTTCGGTCTCAGGGAAGGGTCCTGCTATATCAATAGCGATCCTTTCGAAGGGGCTTCCGACGTTATATTGTTTCATGGGAGCTTTCGGTCGTCTTTGTGGCCCATTACTTGCAAAGCATGTAGTACATTTCTTGCACCAGTCCTTCACGTCGTCTGAACAATTGATCCAGTAGAAACGCTCCCGTACCTTCTGCAGCGTTTTCTTGATCCCTAAATGTCCGCCGACGATCCGTCGTGAAGGTGCCGCAAGACCTCCGGGATTTTACTGGAGGGAATTACCAACTGCCGTCTTTTCTCCGTCCCGTCTTGGCTCTCCAGTACGCGTTTTAGTAGTCCATCCTCAACCACTAGCGAGTCCCACTGTGCCCAATAGCTCTTGAGTTTTGGCGAGCCATGTGATACCTTTTGCCACTCAGGACGCTCTCCTCCCTCTTTCCAAACCAGGATTTCTTTGAGAACCGGGTCTTTTCCTTGTTCTTGTCGTAACGAGGATGGTGTCCATTCCTCGGCGACCACGGTCGTTCGATAGACTTTCTCGGACTTTTCCTCAGCTCTATGACAATGAGGACACTCATCAGGGCATGGTCTTCTCGAGAGTGCGTCTGCGTTTCCATGACTCTGTCCTGGCCGATGTTCTATGACAAAGTCATACTCCTGGAGCCTCTCGATCCAGCGAGCGATCTGTCCTTCGGGATTCTTAAACTGGAGGAGCCATTTAAGAGCAGCATGATCGGTCCGGATCAGAAACCTCCTTCCACACAAATATTTATGGAAGTGCTCGATGACCTTGACGATGGCCAATAATTCACGCCGGGTGACGCAGTAATTCTTTTCTGGTTTGGAGAGTACCTTGCTGAAGTATCCAAGGACACGTTCTTGTCCCTCCTGGCGCTGCGACAGAACACTTCCAATTCCCACATTGCTCGCCTCGGTGTCCAGGATGAACTGTCCATCTGGCAGAGGAAAACTCAGCACTGGGGCACTGGTCAACTTCCTCTTCAGCTCGTCGAAAGCAGACTGGCATTCCTCATCCCAACAGAAGTTTCGTCCTTCTTCCGTGAGCCTTGTTAACGGCTTAGCGACGTCGGAGAACATCCGGACATATCGTCGGTAGTACGTGCAGAGGCCCAGAAAACTCCTCAACTGGTGTTTATCTACCGGTATTGGCCACTCCTTCACCGTACTTGTCTTGTCCGGATCAACGGCGACGCCCTCTCTGCTCACTACGTGCCCTAAGTATGAGACCTTCCTTCTGAAGAGCTGACATTTCTTAGGGTTCAGTTTCAGTCCCGCACCTTGCAGTCTCTGGAAGACGTCCTCTAAGTTTTTCAGATGTCCTTCGAAGGTCTTGCCCATCACGATGACATCGTCCAAATAGACTAGGCACGTTTTCCACGTCAGACCCATTAGCACGCTCTCCATCAGCCTCTCAAACGTCGCTGGGGCATTACAAAGTCCGAATGGCATGACTGTAAAATGCCACAGGCCGTTACCGAAGGTAAATGCCGTCTTTTCCTTATCGGCAGGGTCCATTTCGACTTGCCAATAGCCGCTTTTTAAATCCAAGGTCGAAAATATCGTGGATCCAGCAAGGGTATCGAGTGTGTCATCGATACGTGGTAGCGGGTAGCTGTCCTTTTTGGTGACACTGTTCACCTGCCGGTAGTCTACACAGAATCGAGTAGTCCCATCCTTTTTCTTCACCAGTACTACCGGCGAGGCCCATGGACTGCTTGACGGCTCGATGACCCCGTCCCGCTCTAGGTCCTTGATAATTTTCTCGGCTTCCTCCCGTTTGGCCAAGGGTAGTCGTCTTGCTGTTTGTCGAATCGGTCGTGTCTCGCCCGTGTCAATTTTATGTGTCACGAACTTGGTCTTTCCCAGCTTTCCATTCTCGGTGGTAAATATGTCCTGGTACTTATTTATTAATTCGTGTGCCTTTTGTTTCTGTGTGGGCGAGAGAAACGCACTGGTCTGGGAAAGAATTTGTTTCAAGTCCTGCGGAGTGTGTCTGGACCTTTCTTCCTCACTAACGCCCCTTACGATGGCCGAAGCGGCTATACATGTGCCCAGCTTCGTACCCTTCTTGATGGTGACCGGGTACTGATTGATGTTGAGTAGTCGCACAGGCACTTCACTTGAGAGAGTAACGAGCGCCTTTCCTACCAGTACCCCCGAGCCAGTCGATTGTCATCGTTTTCTGGTTCGATCACGGCTGGAATTCCCTCTTCCACAACACCCCTCAGACAGGTAGAGGTGATCGTTTCGCTTCGTTCCGGGAGAATCACATCTTCTGCCATTATTACGTCTAACACAAAGTTGTCACGATTGTGTAGCAGTAATTCTTCTTGACCGATCCTCAACACTCGGTGTCCGAAATCCAACTGGAATCCATGATTCCTCATGACGTCCATTCCCAGTATGACGTCTTCCTCAATTTCGGCTATGAGAACAGGATGGTCAAACTTTACTCGTCCCAACGTCATGCTAACCGTCGCTTCACCGTGTATTACTGCCTTCTCCCCAGTGGCAGTTCTTAATTGCCACCTACTTGGCCTAATCTTCCTACGGTCCCTCACAAC
Organism: Cryptocephalus moraei; assembly: GCA_946251905.1. Taxonomy (NCBI): domain Eukaryota; kingdom Metazoa; phylum Arthropoda; class Insecta; order Coleoptera; family Chrysomelidae; genus Cryptocephalus; species Cryptocephalus moraei. Next base: position 18,783,451 of record OX276466.1, read on the forward strand.
TTCCGAGCGTACGATCGTCTTCGTAGCTCCCGTGTCCACAAGCATGGCGTGGGATCTCCCGTCGATAGTGCCATCGACGTACGCGCTCCCCAATTGGTGGGAAAACGAGGCTATACTGGCCCGGGGGTTCCTATTGCCACGGGTCGACGTCCCCTCCCTTTTATCGACCCGCATTAGTTTTTCCGGGGCCTTTGCCGGCACCGCTGTTTTGGGCCGCGCCTTCTGTGCTGACAGCAACTCCATGATCTGCTGGACGGCCTTCTCCACGAGTTTTTCTGTGCCTACCTCCTCGGTAACAGCTCGAGCACAACCGTGAATGCGGGAGGCTTCCATTGCTGCCTCATGTTCTAGTGCGATGGCGAGCGCGTTCATTACTGTTTTCGGTCGAGCTAGCCTCAGGGCCATCTGCAGTTCCTGGTCCCGCAGCCCGCTCACGAACGTCTGCACTGCGAGGCACTCCATCATCTGTTCCGGCGCCGTGGGATACGCCAACCTCACTAGTCTGGTTACGTCCGCTTCGAACTCCTGCAGGGTCTCGTTCGATCTCTGACGGCGATTGGACATCTGGGATTGATGGACTTGCTCCAGATGCGTTTGGCCGAACCGCATTTCCAGTCGCCTCAGCAGCTCCGTGTAATTCCCGGCTTCCTCGGTGGATAGCGTCTGAAGAACTTCCAACGCCTCTCCACGTAAGGCTACCGTTAGGGAAACAGCTTTCTCGTGAGGGGACCAAGCATTAGCTTCCGCTGCTGCCTCAAACTGCTTCTTGTAGCTGGCCCACGGAATTTTTCCATCGAACGTTGGGGGCGTCACTCGATTGGTGGATATCGAGTTCTGTTGAACGACCGCCTTTATTTCTTCCTTCGTCTCGCCGCTACTGACTCGCTTTAGTCGTTCTTCCGACTGCTTCGTCTTCTGTTCAATTTCGTCTTCCTTCCTCTCGCCGCTACTGAGTTGTTCTAGTCGTTCTTCCAACTGCTTGATCTTCTGTTCAGTCTCCTTACGCTGAGCCTCAATCTGGTCGGTTATCTCTTCCCTCTGGGTGGCGATTTGAGCAGAAATGTCTTCCCTCTGTGCGGCGATTTCTTCCCTCTGGGCAGCGATTTGAGCAGTGATGTCTTCCCTCTGTGCAGCGATTTGAGCAGTGATGTCTTCCCTCTGGGCGGCGATTTGAGCAGTGATGTCTTCCCTCTGGGCGGCGCTTTCTTCCCTCTGGGCAGCGATTTGTGCAGTAATATCTACCCTCTGGGCGGCGATTTGGGTAGAAATATCTTCCCTCTGGGCGGCGATTTGGGTAGAAATATCTTCCCTCTGGGCGGCGATTTGGGTAGAAATATCTTCCCTCTGAGCGGCGATTTTAGCAGTGATGTCTTCCCTCTGGGCGGCGATTTCTTCCCTCTGGGCAGCGATTTGAGTAGTGATGTCTTCCCTCTGGGCGGCGATTTGCTTCGTGATGTCATCGTCTTCGAACTCGAAAACTTCCGGGTCCTGGCCATTTTCTTTCAAAAATGCCGAGAGTCGGTCCTGGAGTTCGGTCTTCTTCCCTCCTGTTTCCAATTCCCGTTCCTCGAGTTCTTTTTTTAACTCGGCCACTTTTAATTCGCGTAACTTCTTCATGATCCGCTCTTCTGACACCAATGTAACGTTTATTTTATAATTTATTTAGATTAATTGAACACTAATTTATTTAACACACTAAACTACTTGTACACTAGACTAGACACTACATAATTTATTTGTACTGCTCCGCTTTCGGATCGTATGTCGCGTTCACTTCTGCTTCTCTAGTTCTAACTAACTCCCTCGATCACAAGCCCCCTTATATATACACCCCCAACCCTGATCGAGAACATTCTAGTACATTCTAGAAGCCTACGCAGCAAATGTTCATAAGGTTACCAATTAATTGCTTTTCGTAAACAACAAACGGGAAAATTCGTGCAGCTGTCTACGCGTCGTAGTTGGTGTCGCGTTGTTTACTTCTCGCATTACAATATTGTAAAAAAAAACGAATAAACGAAAAAATTCTAGGAAAGCTGAATTTTTCACCCTAGTTTCTGTGGGTCATTGTAACATTAAAACTGAGTTTATTAGGGCGTCACTATTCAGATTAGGGGGTTAGGAGAACTTTACTTTTTACTCACAATTTTTACATAAAAAATTTTCATCTGTAAATATTGGTTTATGCATAAAGTATCCCCCTACAAACGTTTCAAGTCGAAAATCAGGGGATGCAATAGTCATCATGGGTTCATATGAGACTTACATCGAAATTTCGTACTATCGGTACTATCACGTATGGAAAAAAATTATTTTACTACTAAACCAAGTTACATTGAAAATTTTTATATTTTTATGTGGAAATATTCCTTAACACATAGACTACCCCTCTGAAATAGTTCCAAGTTGAAAATCAGGGGATGCAATGGTCATTAGGGGGTTCATATGAGACTTACTTATTAGTTGATTAGTGTTTAATGATTAGTGTTTAATAATCAACTTTGAGGAGTTATATCTCAGAAGCTAATGAACAAAATGGCAACTTATTACATAAAAAGAAGCCTCTTTCCGAGTACTTTTCGGCTACATTTTCAGAATTTCATTTAACAAAAAATTCGCCGAGATAATCTATCTGTTTATAAGCAAAAAAACGACACCAACTTTAAACAAAGACTGTGACCGTTCTAATAAATATTTTTTAATTCTGAAAAAAGCACATGACAGCTTGTTCCCACTTATATGTGCTCAGCCAGTTTTGTTTAAATCGTGTAGTGCAAAAAAATTTTAAACAATTTAAAAAAATCCAATATTTTTCGATTTTTCTGTATTGCAAAATTAGTGTGCTAAATCTAATAAACCGATCGAAATGAAATTTATTTGATTCTCTTATTACTACATCAAGATTTTCACCTGTGATATAGGATATAGAAGCCCTTACTACATTTTAAAGTGCCTAAAATAATAAATTAAAGTAACCACTTTTTTGGGCCGATTCTTATTTTATTGCTATTTTGCTAAACCGCTAATAAATTTTTCAATTTCTAACCTATGCTATATTCTGTAAAAAGCGATTCTGTAACTTTTTTCTCTGTTCAAATTTCTTCTAAATTCAATACTTAAAAAGTTAGAAGCAAAACAAGTAGGGAAACACGCGTTTTTTTTTTCAATTTCTTTAAATTGTTGCATTTTAAACAATGTTCCCGACCTCTCCGCTCTGGAGGATAAGTCAATCGTTATTCTAGGCATTATTATCCCGAGATATTCATGTAAAAACATTGCGGTCACCTCTTACGTCCATATATAGCTAATTTCTGAAAGATGGGTCTTGGACTAATATAGTATTGTAATTTAATTATAAAAGTGTAATACAAAATATAGCACTCGAGGAAACGTTATAAACAAATAGAAATTGGTTGTGACAATTAAATTTATGGGAAAATATATATACACATATAGGCGATTTATGATCTTTTCAAAATATCGATGCAACTTATAGAATCGAACAATAGAAAAGTTCTCAGAGGAGCTAGCAAAGCAGGAATACAAGAAATCATATTCGAAGTCCTCTTCAAAAAACAATTTATTTAAAACAGTCGAGGTTTCGCCCCCTGTTTGGAGCTCTCTCAGGACTTACCGATTAAAATAGAAACAGAAAAACAAAGTTAGATAGAATAGTCAATCTTAAAAAAATTAATGAAAGTCATCTTTAGATAATTACATTGTAAATGAACGAAGTGTGCAGTAATCTCTAGAGAGAGAGAGTGGACTGTATGTAGTTATCTCTCGTAGCTCGTGGGTGGCTGCGGAGATAAATCTTGTCTCCAGGTTGTAAGGCTGAAGACGTTCTTGTAGATTGAAGATCAGAGCGTGACGTGATCTCTTTGAAGTTCTTGAAGTTCTTGGAGTCGGAGATCAGGACGTGACGTGATCTCCTTGAAGTTCTGGAAGTTCTTGTAGTTTGGAGAGAGGGCGTAACGTACTCTCCAGATTGAAGTTTGTTAGGTTTTGGGTAGTCGAGTTAAGCGGCGTGAAGAAAGATCACAACACACTGTCGTTTTGAGCATACTAGGGTATACTAATTTATTGTACCAAAATTCGGGGTTTTTATACAGATTGATTTTACATAGTTTAAATACGATTTTATTGTTTCGTTACCTTGCACCCAGCTGACCTTCTGTTATCACGTTACCGAGATGTTGTGTTATGCTTAGTCTTAAGCATAACTTATGTCATCATGATGTCAAACATAGTCTTATGCTTAATTTAATAACGTGAAACGGTCGCTGGTATTATTGATTCGTGTGCGAACGTTAAAACAATCCAATAATATTGTTCACACTTATCCTCGCTCTTAATTATGAATTGTTTTTCCGTTTTGTAAAACAACGCCTATTAATTTCAATGATAAAATTACGTAAAAAGTTCCCTAAAATCGGTTACAATAAATTATAAGTTCTTCACCTAAAATTCCTTTAAATAATGTTGACGTAAGCGTCAACATCCTGCCACCTCTCGGCGACCCATGTTGTGTGTGTCCCTTCACCGGCGGTTGCCTTACTTCTTCTGCGTAGGACCTTCTCGAAGCTTGATGCGGTCGTCGTTGGGGGTGTAGTGGTTTAGGTTGATACTCGTCTTTCATCCTGTGTGGCCGTATCCCACTGTGGTTGCATGGGCAGCTGATGACGTCTTCTTCGGACTCTGGGCGGTAGCATGCTGCCGAATTTCTTTTTCGCTGAACGTGAAGGGGCGCAGCCATCGTCTCTCTGATCCTGCGGGAATCCTTCCGTCGTGGGATGGGATTGTGGTTGGAAGTTTCGTCTGCGTCCTGTTGGTGTTGTACCGTTGTGGCTGTTGTGTGCTTAGGACCAACAGGCTTTGGTTTATGTTGCTTAGACTGTCGCAGTGGATTGTAGTACTCCGTTGACCTCGACTGCCGAAGTAACGAGATGAAATCTTCTGTCGTTGGTACTTCCCAATCCTTTCTTCTTAGTTTTGGTAGTGCCGTACTTGTTGTAACTCCAGAGTTGGTTGACAAGTATAATTCTTGCACGGGTGACAAGTGATTTTGGGCGAGAAGTTCGATTTGTTCGATCTTCCCTTCAGGTTCGCCTACGGGTTTCAAGTTTAAGCAAGCTTCAATTTGAGGTAGGGCAGTCGTGGATTCTTCAATTTTCGACGTTCTGTTGTCGAATGCTTGATCTAGAGGGTGTTTTGTTGATTCTCCTGCGGCCGCCAATGAACCGCCGTAGTGCGGTGCTGCCGGGGAAAGGGCAGAGGCGTAACTTCTACCCAGTTCTTCCTTGAACTCATTTAGTTTCATCAATGGGTTGAGAGTCTCAGATGCCTTTTTGATGAGTTTGTTTTTCCATTGCTTCTCCTTAGTATTGTACTCGTCATTTGGTCGACGGTACAGCTGAGTCATGTCGTTTAATATGGCTGTGATTTTTCCACTTTCCTCTATTTGTCTGTTGTTTCTAGTGATTAGTTCATTTTGAAGTCTTGTGATGACTTCATTCTGCAGGATCAAGTTTTCTTTCAACGTGCGTATTTCGACATTTTGAATTTTCAATTGCTTATCGAGGGAGCTTCTCCGCTCCTCGACTTGCGCCTCCAACAGTTCGAGCCGATCACAGTAGTCCGGTAACATCACCTCGTTCCGCCTCTGGATCGCCTTGTCCTGCCCCTGGAGTACTTGATTGCGTTTTTGGAGCGCCTTGTTCTCCTTTTGGAAATCTCTCTGGCTGTATTTGCCATGAGTCATTTGTTTCTTGTTCCCTCTTGGTTCACGTGGCTCGACCCTTTGTCGGAACGTGTTCCTTTGAGTCGTCTTCTTGTGGGCCTTTTCATTTTTGGCCCTCACCTTGTCCTCGTCTGGACTTTTCATTCCCAGGGTTGACTTACTGTTTTGTTGAGTGTCATCTGTGGTGAATCTCGTGAGTGCAGTCATGCTCACGATATTCATTGTGGCCTCTTCTTTGGGCCCATTCATCTGTCTTGTGCTCCTTGTGGTATTTTGTTTCCCTTCGTGCAGCAATGTATGATATGGTTTTGTCCACACATTCTGCATTGTGATTGGCTGTAACAATTTTCCTTGTTACTGTGTTTCAAACAATTCCAACATAATTGTTTTTCTCTAACTGCCTGCTTCCTTTTAGCAACATCCAGCTTCCGGAATGTTTCGCATTGATGTATGGTGTGATCCTGTTGTTGGCAGAACTTGCAGGATAACCATCTTGGAACTTTCGTCGTCGGACACAGATCAACAGAGACACAATCGAGTGTCTACCGTCGCCAACCTCCTAACTCTTTATTAACGTATGCTTTTCTTTTGTCAGGTCTTTCGAGGACGAAAGAAGAGCAGGATGGCCGTGCTGTCGGGGGCAACGCTTCGCATGGCTGACGGTAGATGCCACCAGCCGACGGGCGAGGACGGAACGGAGGAGAAGGCGACGGCCATCTTCGATGGGCATCATCGAGCGACAGCATCGACGGACCGCATCGTCCTCTCGTGTACCAACTAAACGCCTAATATATTGTCCTATATGCTCTATCAATAAAGCTAGACTACAATTGTTTTTCCGTTTTGTAAAACAACGCCTATTAATTTCAATGATAAAATTACGTAAAAAGTACCCTAAAATCGGTTACAATAAATTATAAGTTCTTCACCTAAAATTCCTTTAAATAATGTTGACGGAATGCCTATTAAGCCACATCATCCACTTCATAAGTCAGCATTTACTATAGGCTCATATTTTATTGCTAATTTATTGCTAATTTATTACGCAAACCACGATTTTATTGCTCCACCCCTTAGCGAGAAAAAGGGGCTAATCTGACATAAGACTTAAGCCACATCATCCACCCCTGTATCTCCGGAACCGTAAGAGATATATACATAAACCAAGCGGCATATTTTATTGCTAATTTATTGTTGACGATCGCGACTAGTAGCGCAATCCCAGACTCGCCTCTTCAACCCTTAGTAATAAACTCACCCCCGAAATATTAAAAAAATTGAAACAAAAATGTATGTTCGTTAAATGCAGCCTGGGATCTTTATTACTATTTAATTTGTCATATTCTAACGAAAGCATGATTTTATTGCTCCACCCCTTAGCGAGAAAAGGGGAAAATCTGATTTAAGAAACAACCCCAACACCTGTATCTTCGGAACCGTAAGAGATATATACATAAACCAAGCGGCATATTTTATTGCTAATTTATTGCTGGCGATCGCGACTAGTAGCGCAATCCCAGACTCGCCCCTTCAACCCTTAGTAATAAACTCACCCCCGAAATATTAAAAAAATTGAAACAAAAAATGTATGTCCGTTAAATGCAGCCTGGGATCTTTATTACTTTTTAATTTGTCATATTCTAACAAAAGCATGATTTTATTGCTCCACCCCTTAGCGAGATATAGGGGATATTCTGACATAAGACACACCCTCAACACTTGTTCCTCCGGAACGGCTAGAGATATATACATAAACCAAACGCCATATTTCAGTGCTAATTTATTCCTAATTTATTACGCAAACCACGATTTCATTGCTCAACCCCTTAGCGAGAAAAGGGGAATAATCTTTTTTAAGAAACAGCTCAACACCTGTATCTCCGGAACCGTAAGAGATATATACATAAACCAAGCGGCATATTTTATTGCTAATTTATTGCTGACGATCGCGACTAGTAGCGTAATCCCAGACCCACCCCTTCACCCCTTAGCAATAAAGTCACCCCCGGAATATCAGAAAAATTGTAACAAAAAACGTAAGTCCATTGAATGAAGCCTGAGATCTTTATTATTAATTAGTTTCTCATCTTCCAAAGAAAGCGTGATTTTATTGCTCTACCCCTTAGCAAGAAAAAGTGGATAATCTGACTTAAGACTCACCATCCACACCTGCATAACAGGAATCGGAGGAGATATATACATAAACCAAGCGGCATATTTTATTGCTAATTTATTACTGACCATAGGAACTAGCAGCGAAATCCCAGAACCACCCCTTCAACCCTTTGCATTAAACTCACCCCCGAAATATCAGAAAAATTGAAAAAAAATATGTCCGTTAAATACAGCCTGGGCTCTTTATGACTAATTGATTGCTCAACTTTCATGTGTTTTTCTGATATTTCGGTGGTGAGTTTAATGCTAACTGTTGAATGGGTGGTTCTGAGATTGCGCATGTCTTCAGCAATAAATTAGCAATAAAATACGCCTCTTGGTTTATGTATATATCTCTTACGGTTCCGGAGATACAGGTGTTTGGGTTGTTTCTTAAGTCAGATTATCCCCTTTTTCTCGCTAAGGGGTATAGCAATAAAATCAGGCTTTCCTTAGAAGATGAAGAATTAAATAGTAATAAAGATCCCAGGCTGTATTTGACACACATACATTTTTTGTTACAATTTTTCTGATATTCCGGGGGTGAGTTTAATGCTAAGGGTTGAAGGGGTGTGCCTGGGATTGTGCTACTATACTCGGATCGCCCAACAGAGAGAAATAACATGTGAACATCACGCATTGTTTTCACCTCAAATTATGCTTGAAGGGCGCGAAACGGGCTGTGTTTGTCGTCACATAGGCGTAACAAGTAGGGATTAAAATAATGATATAAATAATGTCATAGAATGTATGAGATTGTCATAAAATTAATTAAAAAAAAATAAATTAAAACTGAATTCAGTAATATATTATTATTAAAAGAAATGTAAAACATACTACACAATAAAAAAATTATTCTTGAAAAACATCAAACGACACATGAAAAAACGCCGCTGCAACGAATGCACGTGCAACGTGTAAGCCGGCACAGATACGCCTGTTCACGTGATTTTATGACTCTCTGTGTTGGCCGATCCGAGTTTAGTCGCGATCGTCAGCAATAAATTAGCAATAAAATATGCCGTCTGGTTTATGTATATATCTCTTAGGGTTCCGGAGATACAGGGGTGGATGATGTGGACTAAGTCTTACTTACTAAGTCACATTAGAACCTTTTTCTCGTTAAGGGGTGGAGCAATAAAATCGTGATTTGCGTAATAAATTATCAATAACTTACACTAAAATATGCCGTTTGGTTTATGTATATATCTCTAGCCGTTCCGGAGATACAGGTGTTGAGGGTGTGTCTTATGTCAGATTATCCCCTATATCTCGCTAAGGGGTGGAGCAATAAAATCATGCTTTCGTTGGAATATGACAAATTAAATAGTAATAAAGATCCCAGGCTGCATTTAGCGGAATTACATTTTTTGTTAAAATTTTTCTGATATTTCAGGGGTGAGTTTATTACTAAGGGTTGAAGGGGCGAGTCTGGGATTGCGCTACTAGTTGCGATCGCCAGCAATAAATTAGCAATAAAATACGGCGCTTGGTTTATGTATATATCTCTTACGGTTCCGAAGATACAGGTGTTGGGGTTGTTTCTTATGTCAGATTATCCCCTATATCTCGCTAAGGGGTGGAGCAATAAAATCATGCTTTCGTTTGAATATGACAAATTAAGTAGTAATAAAGATACCAGGCTGCATTTAGCGGACATACATTTTTTGTTACAATTTTTCTGATATTTCAGGGGTGAGTTTATTACTAAAGGTTGAAGGGGCGAGTCTGGGATTGCGCTACTAGTCGCGATCGCCAGCAATAAATTAGCAATAAAATACGGCGCTTGCTTTATGTATATATCTCTTACGGTTCCGAAGATACAGGTGTTGGGGTTGTTTCTTAAGTCAGATTATCCCCTTTTCGCGCTAAGGGGTGGAGCAATAAAATCGTGGCTTACGTTATAAATTAGGATTAAATTAGCACTGAAATATGGCGTTTGGTTTATGTATATATCTCTTGCCGTTCCGGAAATACAGGTGTTGAGGTTGCGTCTTATGCCAGATTATCCCCTATATCTGGCTAAGGGGTGGAGCAATAAAATCATGCTTTCGTTGGAATATGACAAATTAAATAGTAATAAAGATCCCAGGCTGCATTTAGCAGACATACATTTTTTGTTACAATTTTTCTGATATTTCAGGGGCGAGTTTATTACTAAGGGTTGAAGGGGTGAGCCTGGGATTGCGCTACTAGTAGCGATCGTTAGCAATAAATTAGCAATAAAATATGCCGCTTGGTTTATGTATATATCTCTTACGGTTCCGGAGATACAGGGGTGGATGATGTGGCTTAAGTCTTATGTCAGATTAGCCGAAGATACAGGTGTTGGGGTTGTTTCTTATGTCAGATTATCCCCTATATCTCGCTAAGGGGTGGAGCAATAAAATCATGCTTTCGTTGGAATATGACAAATTAAATAGTAATAAAGATCCCAGGCTGCATTTAGCAGACATACATTTTTTGTTACAATTTTTCTGATATTTCAGGGGCGAGTTTATTACTAAGGGTTGAAGGGGTGAGCCTGGGATTGCGCTACTAGTAGCGATCGTCAGCAATAAATTAGCAATAAAATATGCCGCTTGGTTTATGTATATATCTCTTACGGTTCCGGAGATACAGGGGTGGATGATGTGGCTTAAGTCTTATGTCAGATTAGCCCCTTTTTCTCGCTAAGGGGTGCAACAATAAAATCGTGGTTTGCGTAATAAATTAGCAATAAATTAGCAATAAAATATGAGCCTATAGTAAATGCTGACTTATGAAGTGGATGATGTGGCTTAATAGGCATGTTGACGTAAGCGTCAACAGTAAAAGTAAAACAATTATATATCAAGCTAACATAAGAACCAAACGGTATGAATAAAGCACTGTTCCACTTACACCCAAAAGGTTTGCAGCAGTGCCTTTTGTCAAAGATTTGACACCAAAAATTGTTAACATCTTAGCACCTTTGAACGTACAATTAGCCAAACGCAATGTACTCACTGTCTCCAAACTGTTTACCAAATTAAAGTCCCCTATCAAACCCACTGAGGTATCTAATGTAATTTACGAAATCCCATGTGGTATTGCAATCTCAAATACATAGGTCAAACGTCCAGGCTTTTAACCGGCAGGGTAACCTCCCACAAAAGTGATGTGAGACGAAAGGTTCGTACATGCGCTTTGGTGGATCACTGCCTTAATCTTTCACACACGATGATCTTCAGTGGGACGAAAGTACTAATGCCAGCCACAGGCGAGTTTAGACGTAATTTTTTAGAAATGGTATGCATTTTTAATGAACCAAACATTATAAACAAAAAAACAGACGTGCAAGGTCTAAGTAATATATATTGTAACGTTTATTTTACTAATTTATTTTCATTGGTTGTACACTATTTTGTTTAACACACTTAACTACTTGTACACTAGACTAGACACTATTTAATTTATTTGTACTGCTCCGCTTTAGGATCGTATGTCGCGTTCACGTCTGCTTCTCTACTTCTAACTAACTCCCTCGATCACAAGCCCCCTTATATATACACACCCCAACCATGATCGAGAATCGTCTCGTACGTTCTAGAAGGTACGATTGTTCCTTTAACAACGCCTACGCAGGAAATGTGCAGAAGGTCACAAATTACTTTTCGTAAACAACAATCCGGCAGAATTCATGCAGCTGTCTTTTACGCGTCGTAGTAATTCTTTTGAAGTAACCGCTTCACTCGGAGCGAGTAAACATGTGTCGCTTTGTTTACTTCCCGCATTACACTGCCCCCGCCTTAGAGACGTTTCGTCTCGGAACGTATCCCTGGTAGGCCCATGCAGGAACCTGCAGTTTGCCCCCCGCTTACAGCGAGATGTGGCGTCAAAATAACAGGGGACCGTCTTCCCCAGTCGACATGGTGCAGGCCCAAAACAGCAGACTAAAACTTCCACTCCGGTATTTTTCAACACTACTTCCAGCATATTCCGGACAACCCTCCAGTCCAGCTGATCTCGTCCAGCACCTAACTTGGGGACAGCTAGCTTCCTGATGTCGAGCTCCAGCAGTCGGTCTCGTAGCCTATGCAAGGTTCGCCATACATCGTGATAACATGGTTTAACGGATCCGATCTCCTTCGTAACCAGATAAAAGATGTGTCTTACGTTGTCACGTAGTTCCAGAACCTTGCCAATTTCCGGGAGTTGCGCTCTGAGTTGTTCCAAGCGCCCGTACTTCTTCTTGAAAACCGTGGCGATACCTCGTGACATTACCAGGTCGGCGGACACACAATGGGCCAACGAGTATTCTTCAGGTACGCTGAACAAATCTTGTTGTTTTTCACAGGTTACCCCATACCGTGCTTTTCCGGTACCCCCGTAGGCGCTCATAAATTCTTCGAACGAAAGTTCGTTCTCCTGCGCCAACGTGTTTCTTACTCGGGGAACCTCCGCCTCATCTTGCGACCCCTCATAGGGTGCCATCCGATTGAAGTGCACCACTCTCGGCTTGCCGTTTGGTAGTTTGCTTACCCGGTAGACCACGTCATTGATTCGGTTCTTCACAACATAGGGACCTTCCCAATTAGTCTGTAAATTAGGGGACAAACCACGTTTCTTCTGTGGGTTGTACAGCCAAACTCGATCTCCCATTTGGTAGTCACCCTCTTTAGCGTTGATGTCGTAACGCTCTTTGATGCGATCACTGGCGATATTTAGTTGGTACCGGACTTGATCGTGAATCTCGTTCATCCTTTGCCGCATCCGGGAGACGTAATTTTCCCCCGAAACGTCCTCGTCCGGTCTAGCGCCAAAGATTAGATCACAGGGCAGTTTAAGTTCTCGCCCGAACAGGACTTTGGCTGGAGTTTGTCCTGTCGACTCATGAACGGCCGAGCGGTAGGCCATCAGGAAGAACGGCACGTGTTCGTCCCAGTCTCGTTGATGTGACGAGACCATTTTCGCCAGATAGCGGTTGAGGGTGCGATTCATCCGTTCTACCATGCCGTCAGACTGAGGGTGAAGGGCCGTGGTTCTTGTTTTTCGTACCCCAAACTTCTTACATATCCTCCGGAATAGGCCACTCTCAAAGTTTCTTCCTTGATCCGAGTGTAATTCCATGGGTACTCCAAACAGGCAGATCAGCTCCTTCACAAGCACATCGGCCATTTACTGGCCGATTACTTGCGAAGCATGTAGTACATTTCTTGCACCAGTCCTTCACATCGTCTGAACAATTGATCCAGTAGAATCGCTCCCGTACCTTCTGCAGCGTTTTCTTGATCCCTAAATGTCCACCAGACGATTCGTCGTGAAGACGCCGCAAGACCTCCGGGATTTTACTGGAGGGAATTACCAACTGCCGTCTTTCCTCCGTCCCGTCTTGGCTCTCCAGTACGCGTTTTAGTAGTCCATCCTCAACCACTAACGAGTCCCACTGTGCCCAATAGCTCTTGAGTTTTGGCGAGCCAGGTGATACCTTTTGCCACTCAGGACGCTCTCCTCCCTCTTTCCAAACCAGGATTTCTTTGAGAACCGGGTCTTTTTCTTGCTCTTGTCGTAACGAGGATGGTGTCCATTCCTCGGCGACCACGGTTGTTCGATAGACTTTCTCGGACTTTTCCTCAGCTCTTTGACAATGAGGACATTCATCTCGAGAGTGCGTCTGCGTTTCCATGACTCTGTCCTGGCCGATGTTCTATGACAAAGTCATACTCCTGGAGCCTCTCGATCCAGCGAGCGATCTGTCCTTCGGGATTCTTAAACTGGAGGAGCCATTTAAGAGCAGCATGATCGGTACGGATCAAAAACCTCCTTCCACACAAGTATTTATGGAAGTGCTCGATGGACTTGACGATGGCCAATAATTCACGCCGGGTGACGCAGTAATTCCTTTCTGGTTTGGAGAGTACCTTGCTGAAGTATCCAAGGACACGTTCTTGTCCCTCCTGACGCTGCGATAGAACACTTCCAATTCCCACATTGCTCGCGTCGGTGTCCAGGATGAACTGTCCTTCTGGCAGAGGAAAACTCAGCACTGGGGCACTGGTCAACCTCCTCTTCAGCTCGTCGAAGGCAGACTGGCATTCCTCATCCCAACAGAAGTTTCGTCCTTCTTCCGTGAGCCTTATCAACGGTTTAGCGACGTCGGAGAACATCCCGACATAGCGTCGGTAGTACGTGCAGAGTCCTAGAAAACTCCTCAATTGGTGTTTATCCGCCGGTATTGGCCACTCCTTCACCGTACTTGTCTTGTCCGGATCAACGGCGACGCCCTCTCTGCTCACAACGTGCCCTAAGTAAGAGACCTTCCTTCTGAAGAGCTGACATTTCTTCGGGTTCAGTTTCAGCCCCGCACCTCGCAGTCTCTGGAAGACGTCCTCTAAGTTTTTCAGATGTCCTTCGAAGGTCTTGCCCATCACGATGACATCGTCCAAATAGACTAGGCACATTTTCCACGTCAAACCCATTAGCACGCTCTCCATCAGCCTCTCAAACGTCGCTGGGGCATTACAAAGTCCGAATGGCATGACTGTAAAATGCCACAGGCCGTTACCGAAGGTAAATGCCGTCTTTTCCTTATCGGCAGGGTCCATTTCGACTTGCCAATAGCCGCTTTTTAAATCCAAGGTCGAAAATATCGTGGATCCACCAAGGGTATCGAGTGTGTCGTCGATGCGTGGTAGCGGGTAGCTGTCCTTTTTGGTGACACTGTTCACCTGCCGGTAGTCTACACAGAATCGAGTAGTCCCATCCTTTTTCTTCACCAGTACTACCGGCGAGGCCCATGGACTGCTTGACGGCTCGATGACCCCGTCCCGCTCTAGGTCCTTGATGATTTTCTCGGCTTCCTCCCGTTTGGCCAAGGGTAGTCGTCTTGCTGTTTGTCGAATCGGTCGTGTCTCGCCCGTGTCAATTTTATGTGTCACGACCTTGGTCTTTCCCAGCTTTCCATTCTCGGTGGTAAATATGTCCTGGTACTTATTTATTAATTCATTGGCCTTCTGTTTCTGTATGGCGAGAGAAACGCACTGGTCTGGGAAAGAATTTGTTTCCAAGTCCTGCGGAGTGTGTCTGGACCTTTCTTCCTCACTAACGCCCCTTACGATGGCCGAAGCGGCTATACACGTGCCCAGCTTCGTACCCTACTTGACGGTAACGGGGTACTGATTGATGTTGAGTAGCCGCACAGGCACTTCGCTTGAGAGAGTAACGAGCGCCTTTCCTACCAGTACCCCCCGAGCCAGTCGATTGTCATCGTATTCTGGTTCGATCACGGCTGGGATTCCCTCTTCCACAACACCCCTCAGACAGGTAGAGGTTTCGCTTCGTTCCGGGAGAATCACATCTTCTGCCATTATTACGTCTAACACAAAGTTGTCACGATTGTGTAGCAGTAATTCTTCTTGACCGATCCTCAACACTCGGTGTCCGAAATCCAACTGGAATCCATGATTCCTCATGACGTCCATCCCCAGTATGACGTCTTCCTCAATTTCGGCTATGAGAACAGGATGGTCAAACTTTACTCGTCCCAACGTCATGCTAACCGTCGCTTCACCGTGTATTACTGCCTTCTCCCCAGTGGCAGTTCTCAATTGCCACCTACTTGGCCTAATCTTCCTACGGTCCCTCACAACTTCCGGGCGTACGATCGTCTTCGTAGCTCCCGTGTCCACAAGCATGGCGTGGGATCTCCCGTCGATAGTGCCATCGACGTACGCGCTCCCCAATTGGTGGGAAAACGAGGCTATACTGGCCCGGGGGTTCCTATTGCCACGGGTCGACGTCTTCTTCCTTTTATCGACCCGCATTAGTTTTTCCGGAGCCTTTGCCGGCACCGCTGTTTTGGGCCACGTCTTCTTTGCCGACAGCAACTCCATGATCTGCTGGACGGCCTTCTCCACGAGTTTTTCTGTGCCTACCTCCTCGGTAACAGCTCGAGCACAACCGTGAATGCGGGAGGCTTCCATTGCTGCCTCATGTTCTAGTGCGATGGCGAGCGCATCCATTACTGTTTTCGGTCGAGCTAGCCTCAGGGCCATCTGCAGTTCCTGGTCCCGCAGCCCGTTCACGAACGTCTGCACTGCGAGGCACTCCATCATCTGTTCCGGTGCCGTAGGATACGCCAACCTCACTAGTCTGGCCACGTCCGCTTCGAACTCCTGCAGGGTCTCGTTCGATCTCTGACGGCGATTGGACATCTGGGATTGATGGACTTGCTCCAGAGGTGTTTGGCCGAACCGCATTTCCAGTCGCATCAGCAGCTCCTTGTAATTCCCGGCTTTCTCGGTGGATAGCGTCTGAAGAACTTCCAGCGCCTCTCCACGTAATGCTACCGTTAGGGAAACAGCTTTCTCGTGAGGGGACCAAGCGTTAGCCTCCGCTGCTGCCTCAAACTGATTCTTGTAGCAGGCCCACGGAATTTTTCCATCGAACGTTGGGGGCGTCACTCGATTGATAGATATCGAGTTCTGTTGAACGACCGCCTTGATTTCTTCCTTCGTCTTGCCGCTACTGACTCACTTTAGTCGTTCTTCCAACTGCTTGATCTTCTCTTCAATCTCCTTACGCTGAGCCTCCATCTGGTCGGTTATCTCTTCCCTCTGGGCGGCGATTTGAGCAGTGATGTCTTCCCTCTGGGCGGCGATTTGAGCAGTGATGTCTTCCCTCTGGGCGGCGCTTTCTTCCCTCTGGGCGGCGATTTGAGCAGTGATGTCTTCCCTCTGGTCGGCGATTTCTTCCCTCTGGGCGGCGATTTCTTCCCTCTGGGCGGCGATTTCTTCCCTCTGGGCGGCGATTTGCTTCGTGATGTCATCGTCTTCGAACTCGAAAACTTCCGGGTCCTGGCCATTTTTTTTCAAAAACGCTGAGAGCCGGTCCTGGAGTTCAGTCTTCCTCCCTCCTGTTTTCAATTCCTGTTCCTCGAGTTCTTTTTTAACTCGGCCACTTTTAATTCGCGTAACTTCTTCATGATCCGCTCTTCTGACACCAATGTAACGTTTATTTTTCTAATTTATTTTCATTGGTTGTACACTATTTTATTTAACACACTTAACTACTTGTACACTAGACTAGACACTATTTAATTTATTTGTACTGCTCCGCTTTAGGATCGTATGTCGCGTTCACGTCTGCTTCTCAACTTCTAACTAACTCCCTCGATCACAAGCCCCCTTATATATACACACCCCAACCATGATCGAGAATCGTCTCGTACGTTCTAGAAGGTACGATTGTTCCTTTAACAACGCCTACGCAGGAAATGTGCAGAAGGTCACAAATTACTTTTCGTAAACAACAATCCGGCAGAATTCATGCAGCTGTCTTTTACGCGTCGTAGTAATTCTTTTGAAGTAACCGCTTCACTCGGAGCGAGTAAACATGTGTCGCTTTGTTTACTTCTCGCATTACAATATAATTATGTATTGAGTCTTGTGAACAATAAGTTCTTTCTGAGGTAATATTTTCTCATCCCTTTAATTTAATACTCTGAATTTGTTGGACTACTAACTGTCTTATGGCGTCCATAAACAATCAATGAGAAAATGTTTGATGTGTGTTTGTCCAATTTAGTATATCCATTATCACTGCTTTTAAAAAATTTTGTTAGTTTGTTGCATATATATGTACACATCAAGTGACTTGACCACATAATCGGTATCAACAACTATGTATATGGGGTATTCCACGCCAACTCAGCAGTCGATCCCACATCACCCTCTCGGATCGGGCTCAAAATTGGTACATGGATTAGTACTATCGAAAGAAGGATAGTCCCAAACTTTCAGCCCCGGGGACCGCTTCTTGTCCCCAGGGGCCCATATTGAAGTTTCGGGCATAATCTCACCGCCAGGTGTCCGCGCTCGGTTTTTCGTGTACTGACGCGGCATTTTATTCTAAAAAATGATAAAAATCACATAGCAGATGCCAAATTTCCCGGAGAATACGATGCCGGCATCTGTTTTTCGACATCTTATAACCGGAACTCAGAAATCGCAAAAAGCCCGCATTTTATTCAAAATCTGATATCTCATGTGGGACCACTTCAAATTGGCTAAAGATTTACCAGAAGGCTCTTCGATTATTGCTCTTTCGAATGTTCATATGCGTGCAGTGATCATTTTATATAAGAAAAAAGTTATATGCATTTTACCGATTTTTCAGAGAAATTTTCGTAATTTTGCGACTTTAACCCTTCTGTAGGTCGTCCTAGTTAGATGCGAGTTTAAATTTTGTGTCTCGGAAAGCGCCCTATTTGTTTGTCGACTCAATTCTTCGTGAATTTGTCAATGTTGAACAAATTTATATTTATTGCAGACTGATTTCACTAATCATGAAAGAAGAAACAAAATTACATTGAAGAGCAATCATAATCATATTAAATTTTACATTAATACTACCCAACTCTATAATATTATCGATAATTTACATATAATTTTCTTACACATGGAACAGCGTTTTGTCTAATTTATGGAAGCATTTTGATTATTATATTTCTTGAATTTGCTGCCTGTTGGTCCAGTTTTATGGTGAATCTACTTGCTTTCTCGGTAGCTACTATCTGTCACAATATATCAGTGAATAAGGGACGCTGTTGTATGTGTAAGAAAATTATATGTAAATTATCGATAATATTGTAATGCGAGAAGTAAACAAAGCGACACATGTTTACTCCTTCAAAAGAATAACTACGACGCGTACAAGACAGCTGCATGAATTTTCCCGGAATGTTGTTTACGAAAAGTAATTTGTGACGTTCTGGGCGTTTCCTGCGTAGGCGTTGTTAAAGAAACAATCGTAGCTTCTAGAACATTCTCGATCAGGGTTGGGGGTGTATATATAACGGGGCTTGTGATCGAGGGAGTTAGTTAGAAGTAGAGAAGCAGAAGTGAACGCGACATACGATCCGAAAGCGGAGCAGTACAAATAAATTATGTAGTGTCTAGTCTAGTGTACAAGTAGTTTAGTGTGTTAAATAAATTAGTGTTCAATTAATGTAAATAAATTAAACGTTACATTGGTGTCAGAAGAGCGGATCATGAAGAAGTTACGCGAATTAAAATTGGCCGAGTTAAAAAAAGAACTCGAGGAACGGGAATTGGAAACAGGAGGGAGGAAGACCGAACTCCAGGACCGACTCTCGGCATTTTTGAAAGAAAATGGCCAGGACCCGGAAGTTTTCGAGTTCGAAGACGATGACATCACGAAGCAAATCGCCGCCCAGAGGGAAGAAATCGCCGCTCAGAGGGAAGAAAGCGCTGCCCAGAGGGAAGACATCACTGCTGAAATCGCCGCCCAGAGGGAAGACATCACTGCTCAAATCACCGCCCAGAGGGAAGAAAGCGCCGCCCAGAGGGAAGACATCACTGCTCAAATCGCCGCCCAGAGGGAAGAAATGGCTGCCCAGAGGGAAGAAATCGCCGATCAGAGGGAAGACATCACTGCTCAAATCGCCGGCCAGATGGAAGACATAATTACTCATATTACTGCTCAGATAACCGACCAGATGGAGGCTCAGCGTAAGGAGATTGAAGAGAAGATCAAGCAGTTGGAAGAACGACTAAGGCGAGTCAGTAGCGGCGAGACGAAGGAAGAAATAAAGGCGGTCGTTCAACAGAACTCGATATGCACTAATCGAGTGACGCCCCCAACGTTCGATGGAAAAATTCCGTGGGCCAGTGTGGTGTCCCATGAGACGACGGAACGTCATATACTTGTGACACTATATAATATATTAATTCCATGTCAAGCTGAGTAATAGAAGAGTACAAAAAGTGCATTGAGACCTTTTCAATCATCCCCTGCTACATCGTCTCTCCTATAAGTTACAACAATACTGGCGACGAGACGGGATTGGATTCGACGAGAACAAGAATACAGCGTTCGAGACGTCGACCGAGTTCGAGCCATATACAAAACACGTGTGAGCGTGTGAGTACGAGAAAAATTCAAGATGGACGCCGTTAAATTTCAACAACTCCTCGCTTCATTCACTCAGAGCCAGAAGGAACTAATCGACCGCCTTACTCAACAGGCTGCTCCTATTACAGAAAACGTAACGAATATTCCACCGTTTGAAGGGTTCGACGCGAAAAAGGAAAAGTTATCATGCTACGAAGAACGGTTCAACAATTACCTCGCAGTAAGAAATATTACGAGTGATACAAAAAAGCGCCAATTACTGTGCACATCCATAGGATCAGAACATTACAATAACCTGTCTGCATTTCTGGGACAAGAGAAATTAGTAAGTTCACTTACTTTCAAGGAACTAACAGATACACTTAAACAAATGCTTTCGCCAAAAACAAACGACGTGATCTCCCAGCATTACTTTCTTTCAACGTACCAGACTCCAGAACAAACCATTCCAGAATACGTTGCTACCCTGCAGAAGCAGATTCCAGAGTGTGATTTTTATATTACGTGCCCATGCTCAGTAAAAAACTCTGTAGCTAATGTATTTCTCCGTGCACAATTTATCAGAGGTATTCGAGATAATTCCATTCGTGAACAGCTGCTACAATCTGATGATAAGTCAACCTTTGATGTAATTGTAAAGAAGGCCATTTCCCTAGAAGCATCAAGAATACAGTGCAAAGATTTTCAAACCAACGCTTCAAATGCAAGTTCAAGTGGACCTCAAACCAATTTAAATCGGTTGTCGAATTTCAAGCGTGACTCATATCGTGATCACCACCGTTCACCCCAGCGTGGTTCCAGGGCCCAGCCTCCATCTTCGCGCAGCCGTACACCTTCCCGACGACAACGTATAGACTATCGTGCCTTAGGCATCGAAAACCTGTGCTTCGTATGTGGGAAAAATTCACATAAAGCAAATGAATGCAAAGAAGACCGGAAGAAACTTAAGTGCCACGCATGCTCACGAAACGGACATATTGCAAAAGTATGCATAAACACCCTAACTAAACAAAACGCAAGTGCAAAACAAATTACAGACTCAACTGATCAGGACAATGATGAATCGAATTTTCAATATGGAATAAATCAACTACAAACTGTTTCTACAAGTGTTTCAATGTAAGTAGTGGACCTATATGAAGTCCAGAGTCTGGGAAAATATGTAACGACGGTATACATCAGCGGGAAACCAAAAGTCATGGAAGTTGACTCAGGTGCAAAATTTTCAATACTACCAGAGGACCAATTTCACTCATTACAGTTGGGAATTAACCTTCAGCCCGTAAATCTTGCATTTAGGACCTACTCACATGATGTTATTCCATGCATTGGAAAAGCCAATGTCACTGTTACATACAAGGAGCGTTCGACCACTGGAAGTCTACATGTTGTGCCTCCAGGACATGATGCAGTTATTGGACGAAACTGGATTCGACCCCTTGAATTGAACTTGAAGGAGATTGATAATGACATTATAACCAGTCCGACATATTCGACCGAGATCTTGACAGAGGAAACCACTGTTATTCAAGTTGACCATATAATTAATGAATTTTCTGAAATATTCGAACAAAAAATTGGGTGTCTTCCTAATTACAAAGTATCTCTTGCCCTCAGGAAAGACGCAAAACCAACCTTTACAAAGGAACGTTGTGTATCATACGCTATCAGAGATCGAGTCAACAAGGAACTGGAATCCCTTCAAGAAGCCGGCATCATTACTCCCATCGCAGTGACAGACTGGGGCTCACCTCTAGTATGCATCCCGAAACCAGACGGAGGAATCAGACTATGTGTAGACTACAAGTGCGGAGTAAATGATCGTCTTGTTGCAGCAAACTTCCCTATACAACGCATAGAGGATGTTCTTTCCAATCTGCGGAACTCTAGATTCTTTTGCAAACTGGATCTATACAAAGCTTATCTACACCTCCAAGTGGACGAGGAAAGCAGTAACATACAAGCAATAACTACACACAAAGGTACAATTTAGAATGAATAGACTGAGTTTCGGTATAAAGACTGCACCGGCAGAATTTAATAGAATAATGTCACAAGTTTTCCAAGGCATTCCTAAATATGAAATCTACTTCGATGATATTTTGATACATGGATCAACATACAAGGAATGTGAAAACAACCTCCGACAGTGCTTGGAGAGAATGGCACAAAATGATTTACATTTGAACAGAAACAAATGTTCATTCTTCAAGACTTCAATTGAATACCTAGGACACATAATAGAGTTCAACCAAGTGAAAAAAGCTCCAAGTAAAGTTCGTGCAGTCCTAGACATGCCTCGCCCAACCTGTACAGATGAAGTTCGAAGATTTTTAGGACTTATTACATATTATTCTAGATTCATGCCTGATTTTTCAACTGTATCAGCTCCTCTTCGAAGATTACTTTGTAAGAATCAACTCTTTACATGGACATCAGCTTGCGAAGCAGCATTTTTGGAACTAAAACGAGTGATGTGCAGCGAACAAGTACTTGTACCGTATGACCCTGCATTACCTCTAATTCTAACTTCAGATGCTAGTCCAGTAGGAATTGCTGCTGTATTAAGTCACCAAGTCGATGGCCAAGAAAGACCTATTGCATATGCTTCCAGATCGCTGACCAACTCTGAGAAAAATTACAGTCAACTGGATAGAGAAGCACTGGCAATAATATTCGCTGTCTCACATTTCTACAATTACCTTTTTGGTCAAAGATTTTTTATGGTTACAGACAACGAGCCACTGTACAGAATTTTTGCACAAAACCGAGCATTACCACAGATGACATCAGCCCGCCTGTTACGTTATGCATCCTTTCTATCAGGATTCGACTACACCATTAAGTGCAAGAGGGGATCAGAAAACGAGAATGTGGACTGCTTGTCAAGAGCTCCTGTTACTACGAAAATAAAAACAGGTGACATACAAATCAACGAAGAAGTATTTTGGCTTTCTTCTGAAGCACTATTTCAAATTTCCAATGAAACCATTACATCAAAATTGATCTCAGAGGAAACATGGAAAGACCAAAACTTGCAGAAAATCATCACCGACCTACAATCACAGTCACAAGATTCACCATTTACCATCGTTGATGGATTACTATTCAGAGGAGAACGTGTTGTCATTCCAGAAAGACTTAGAACAACTATGCTGAACGAATTACATGCAACCCATACAGGCATCACGAAAATGAAACAGTTAGCAAGAAGATACATTTACTGGAACGGAATCGATAAGGATATAGAACTCCTCGTAAAAAGCTGTGAAGAATGTGCAAAGTTACGAAGCAATCCACCAAAGGTTCCACTACATCCATGGGATGAACCGACCAAAAATTGGGAACGGATTCATATCGATTATGCCGGACCTTTTCAAAATTACTACCTTTTGATTTGCATTGACGCAAAATCAAAATGGGCAGAAATACGCCCACAAAAAGAACCACCAACTACGCAATCCACCATCAATATTTTACAAGAAATTTTTTCCTTTCATGGATACCCAAACTTACTTGTATCGGATAATGCAACAATATTTACAAGCAATGACTTCCTGAAATACTGTAAATCCCGTGGGATTGCTCAACGTTTCATTGCACCTGGACATCCAGCCACCAATGGACTGGCAGAAAGGAACGTACAGACCTTCAAAAACAAGTTAAAAGCAATTACAGCTGAACCAGGATCAATGACTAAAAAAATCCAAAGAATACTACTTAGGTACAGAGCCACACCTCTTGCATCAGGAATGTCACCTGCAGAATTATATTTGAAGAGACGACTACGTATAGAATTGGACGCATTGCTACCAAATGCCACCGAGAAAGCAGGCCGTGACCCAAAACCTGCTAATCGTCTACTACAAGTGGGGGAGAGAGTCCAAGCCCGAATGTACAAAGAAAATAAGGAAATATGGGAATTCGGCATAGTGGAAAAATGCCTAGGAACCAGACATTACTTGATCCGCCTGGACTCCGGAAGGATACTGAAGAGACATATTAACCAACTGAATTCCACAGAAGTACATATAACTGACGAAAGGACGCCAAACCCTCAACATATTCAACAACCACACCGGAGAGTTGCATTCAATATACCAGACGTTATTCGGAACGACGAGACGATACCTCCTGAAGCAGTTCCAGAACCTGAAGCAGTTCCAGAACCCGAAAGGCCCCAAGAACAGATCGAGATCCGGAAATCTACAAGACCCCGCCGACCACCCAAGTATTTGAACCAATTCCAGATGTACCAACTGCAACTAAGTGGGGGAGACTGTGGTGTCCCATGAGACGACGGAACGTCATATACTTGTGACACTATATAATATATTAATTCCATGTCAAGCTGAGTAATAGAAGAGTACAAAAAGTGCATTGCGACCTTTTCAATCATCCCCTGCTACATCGTCTCTCCTATAAGTTACAACAGCCAGCTACAAGAAGCAGTTTGAGGCAGCAGCGGAAGCTAATGCTTGGTCCCCTCACGAGAAAGCTGTTTCCCTAACGGTAGTCTTACGTGGAGAGGCGTTGGAAGTTCTTCAGACGCTATCCACCGAGGAAGCCGGGAATTACACGGAGCTGCTGAGGCGACTGGAAATGCGGTTCGGCCAAACACATCTGGAGCAAGTCCATCAATCCCAGATGTCCAATCGCCGTCAGAGATCGAACGAGACCCTGCAGGAGTTCGAAGCGGACGTAGCCAGACTAGTGAGGTTGGCGTATCCCACGGCACCGGAACAGATGATGGAGTGCCTCGCAGTGCAGACGTTCGTGAGCGGGCTGCGGGACCAGGAACTACAGAGGGCCCTGAGACTAGCTCGACCAAAAACTTTAATGGACGCGCTCGCCATCGCACTAGAACATGAGGCAGCAATGGAAGCCTCCCGCATTCATGGTTGTGCTCGAGCTGTTACCGAGGAGGTAGGCACAGAAAAACTCGTGGAGAAGGCCGTCCAGCAGATCATGGAGTTGCTGTCAGCACAGAAGGCGCGGCCCAAAATAACGGTGCCGGTAAAGGCCCCGGAAAAACTAATGCGGGTCGATAAAAGGGAGGGGACGTCGACCCGTAGCAATAGAAACCCCCGGGCCAGTATAGCCTCGTTTTCCCACCAATTGGGGAGCGCGTACGTCGATGGCACTATCGACGGGAGATTCCACGCCATGCTTGTGGACACGGGAGCTACGAAGACGATCGTACGCTCGGAAGTTGTGAGGGACCGTAGGAAGATTAGGCCAAGTAGGTGGCAATTGAGAACTGCCACTGGGGAGAAAGCAGTAATACACGGTGAAGCGACGGTTAGCATGACGTTGGGACGAGTAAAGTTTGACCATCCTGTTCTCATGGCCGAAATTGAGGAAGACGTCATATTGGGAATGGACCTCATGAGGAATCATGGATTCCAGTTGGATTTCGGACACCGAGTGTTGAGGATCGGTCAAGAAGAATTACTGCTACACAATTGTGACAACTTTGTGTTAGACGTAATAATGGCAGATGATGTGATTCTCCCGGAACGGAGCGAAACGATCACCTCTACCTGTCTGAGGGGTGTTGTGGAAGAGGGAATTCCAGCCGTGATCGAAACAGAAAACGATGACAATCGACTGGCTCGGGGGGCCAGTACGAAGCTGGGCACATGTATAGCCGCTTCGGCCATCGTAAGGGGCGTTAGTGAGGAAGAAAGGTCCAGACACACTCCGCAGGACTTGGAAACAAATTCTTTCCCAGACCAGTGCGTTTCTCTCGCCCATACAGAAACAGAAGGCCAATGAATTAATAAATAAGTACAAGGACATATTTACCACCGAGAATGGAAAGCTGGGAAAGACCAAGGTCGTGACACATAAAATTGACACGGGCGAGACACGACCGATTCGACAAACAGCAAGACGACTACCCTTGGCCAAACGGGAGGAAGCCGAGAAAATCATCAAGGACCTAGAGCGGGACGGGGTCATCGAGCCGTCAAGCAATCCATGGGCCTCGCCGGTAGTACTGGTGAAGAAAAAGGATGGGACTACTCGATTCTGTGTAGACTACCGGCAGGTGAACAGTGTCACCAAAAAGGACAGCTACCCGCTACCACGTATCGACGACACACTCGATACCCTTGCTGGATCCACGATATTTTCGACCTTGGATTTAAAAAGCGGCTATTGGCAAGTCGAAATGGACCCTGCCGATAAGGAAAAGACGGCATTTACCTTCGGTAACGGCCTATGGCATTTTACAGTCATGCCATTCGGACTTTGTAATGCCCCAGCGACGTTTGAGAGGCTGATGGAGAGCGTGCTAATGGGTTTGACGTGGAAAACGTGCCTAGTCTATTTGGACGATGTCATCGTGATGGGCAAGACCTTCGAAGGACATCTGAAAAACTTAGAGGACGTCTTCCAGAGACTGCGAGGTGCGGGGCTGAAACTGAACCCGAAGAAATGTCAGCTCTTCAGAAGGAAGGTCTTTTACTTAGGGCACGTAGTGAGCAGAGAGGGCGTCGCCGTTGATCCGGACAAGACAAGTACGGTAAAGGAGTGGCCAATACCGGTAGATAAACACCAGTTGAGGAGTTTTCTGGGCCTCTGCACGTACTACCGACGCTATATCGGGATGTTCTCCGACGTCGCTAAGCCGTTGACAAGGCTCACGGAAGAAGGACGAAACTTCTGTTGGGATGAGGAATGCCAGTCTGCCTTCGACGAGCTGAAGAGGAAGTTGACCGGTGCCCCAGTGCTGAGTTTTCCTCTGCCAGAAGGACAGTTCATCCTGGACACCGACGCGAGCAATGTGGGAATTGGAAGTGTTCTGTCGCAGCGTCAGGAGGGACAAGAACGTGTCCTTGAATACTTCAGCAAGGTACTCTCCAAACCAGAAAGGAATTACTGCGTCACCCGACGTGAATTATTGGCCATCGTCAAGTCCATCGAGCACTTCCATAAATATTTATGTGGAAGGAGGTTTTTGATCCGGACCGATCATGCTGCTCTTAAATGGCTCCTCCAGTTTAAGAATCCCGAAGGACAAATCGCTCGCTGGATCGAGAGGCTCCAGGAGTATGACTTTGTTATAGAACATCGGCCAGGACAGAGTCATGGAAACGCAGACGCACTCTCGAGAAGACCCTGCCCTGATGAATGTCCTCATTGTCATAGAGCTGAGGAAAAGTCCGAGAAAGTCTACCGAACCACCGTGGTCGCCGAGGAATGGACACCATCCTCGTTACGACAAGAACTAGAAAAAGACCCGGTTCTCAAAGCAATCCTGGTTTGGAAGGAGGGAGGAGAGCGTCCTGAGTGGCAAAAGGTATCACCTGGCTCGCCAAAACTCAAGAGGTATTGGGCACAGTGGGACTCGTTAGTGGTTGAGGATGGACTACTAAAACGCGTACTGGAGAGCCAAGACGGGACGGAGGAAAGACGGCAGTTGGTAATTCCCTCCAGTAAAATCCCGGGGGTCTTGCGGCACCTTCACGACGAGTCGTCTGGTGGACATTTAGGGATCAAGAAAACCCTGCAGAAAGTACGAGAGCGATTCTACTGGATCAATTGTCCAGACGACGTGAAGGACTGGTGCAAGAAATGTACTACATGTTTCGCAAGTAATGGGCCACAAAGACGACCGAAAGCTCCCATGAAACAATATAACGTCGGGAGCCCCTTCGAAAGGATCGCTATTGATATAGCAGGACCCTTCCCTGAGACCGAAAAGGGGAATAAATACATCCTGGTCGTAATGGACTATTTTACGAAGTGGGTAGAAGCGTACGCTCTCCCTAATCAGGAGGCAGAGACCGTGGCCGATGTGCTCGTGAAGGAGCTGATCTGCCGGTTTGGAGTACCCATGGAATTACACTCGGATCAAGGAAGAAACTTTGAGAGTGGCCTATTCCGGAGGATATGTGACAAGTTTGGGGTACGAAAAACAAGAACCACGGCCCTTCACCCTCAGTCTGACGGCATGGTAGAACGAATGAATCGCACCCTCAACCGCTATCTGGCGAAAATGGTCTCGTCACATCAACGAGACTGGGACGAACACGTGCTGTTCTTCCTGATGGCCTACCGCTCGGTCGTTCATGAGTCGACAGGACAAACTCCAGCCAAAGTCCTATTCGGACGAGAACTTAAACTGCCCTGTGATCTAATCTTTGGCGCTAGACCGGACGAGGACGTTTCGGGGGAAGATTACGTCTCCCGGATGCGGCAAAGGATGAACGAGATTCACGATCAAGTCCGGTACCAACTAAATATCGCCAGTGATCGCATCAAAGAGCGTTACGACATCAACGCTAAAGAGGGTGGCTACCAAATGGGAGATCGAGTTTGGCTGTACAACCCACAGAAGAAACGTGGTTTGTCCCCTAAGTTACAGACCAATTGGGAAGGTCCCTATGTTGTGAAGAAACGAATCAATGACGTGGTCTACCGGGTAAGCAAACTACCAAACGGCAAGCCGAGAGTGGTGCACTTTAATCGGTTGGCACCCTATGAGGGGTCGCACGATGAGGCGGAGGTTCCCCGAGTAAGAAACACATTGGGGCAGGAGAACGAACTTTCCTTCGAAGAATTTATGAGCGCCTACGGGGGTACCGGAAAAGCACGGTATGGGGTAACCTGTGAAAAACAACAGGATTTATTCAGCGTACCTGAAGAATACTCGTTGGCCCATTGTGTGTCCGCCGACCTGGTAATGTCACGAGGTATCGCCACGGTTTTCAAGAAGAAGTACGGGCGCTTGGAACAACTCAGAGAGCAACTCCCGGAAATTGGCAAGGTTTTGGAACTACGTGACAACGTAAGACACATCTTTTATCTGGTTACGAAGGAGATCAGGTCCCTTAAACCATGTTATCACGATGTATGGCGAACCTTGCATAGGCTACGAGACCGACTGCTGGAGCTCGACATCAGGAAGCTAGCTGTCCCCAAGTTAGGTGCTGGACGAGATCAGCTGGACTGGAGGGTTGTCCGGAATATGCTGGAAGTAGTGTTGAAGAATACCGGAGTGGAAGTTTTAGTCTGCTGTTTTGGGCCTGCACCATGTCGACTCGGGAAGACGGTTCCCTGTTATTTTGACGCCACGTCTCGCTG
Source organism: Cryptocephalus moraei (assembly GCA_946251905.1). Taxonomy (NCBI): domain Eukaryota; kingdom Metazoa; phylum Arthropoda; class Insecta; order Coleoptera; family Chrysomelidae; genus Cryptocephalus; species Cryptocephalus moraei. The sequence goes on from OX276466.1 coordinate 18,812,333, forward strand.
TAAGCGGGGGGCTAACTGCAGGTTCCTGCATGGGCCTACCAGGGATACGTTCCGAGACGAAACGTCTCTAAGGCGGGGGCAGTGTAATGCGAGAAGTAAACAAAGCGACACATGTTTACTCCTTCAAAAGAATAACTACGACGCGTACAAGACAGCTGCATGAATTTTCCCGGAATGTTGTTTACGAAAAGTAATTTGTGACGTTCTGGGCGTTTCCTGCGTAGGCGTTGTTAAAGAAACAATCGTAGCTTCTAGAACATTCTCGATCAGGGTTGGGGGTGTATATATAACGGGGCTTGTGATCGAGGGAGTTAGTTAGAAGTAGAGAAGCAGAAGTGAACGCGACATACGATCCGAAAGCGGAGCAGTACAAATAAATTATGTAGTGTCTAGTCTAGTGTACAAGTAGTTTAGTGTGTTAAATAAATTAGTGTTCAATTAATGTAAATAAATTATAAAATAAGCGTTACAATATTATAGAATTGGGAAGTATTAACGTAAAATTTAATATGATTATGATCGCGTTTCAATGTAGTTTTGTTTCTTCTTTCATGATTGGTGGAATTAGTCTGCAATATATATAAATTTGTTAAACATCGAAAAATGCACGAAAAAATTGAATCAATCTGATCATTTTTCCCCTTATACCTACCAGAAAAGAAAATGTTTATGTTTTTGAGGGTCGACAAACAAAGAGGGCGCTTTCTGAGACACAAAATTTAAACTCGCATCTAACTAGGACGACCTCAGAAAGGATAAAGTAACAAAATTACGAAAATTTCTCTGAAAAATCGGTAAGATGCATGTAACTTTTTTCTTATATAAAATGATCACTGCACGCATATGAACATTCGAAAGAGCAATAATCGAAGAGCCTTCTGGTAAATTTTTAGCCAATTTAAAGTGGCCCCACATGAGATATCAGATTTTGAATAAAATGCGGGTTTTTTGCGATTTCTGAGCTCCGGTTATAAGATATCGAAAAACAGATGCCGGCATCGTATTCTCCGGGAAATTTGGCATCTGCTGTGTGATTTTTATCATTTTTTAGACTAAAATGCCGCGTCAGTACACGAAAAACCGAGCGCGGACACCTGAAGGTGAGATTATGCCCGAAAACTTCACTGCACTGAGTCATATCATGGATGAGAGGACTAAGAACATTCTCACTCTACAATCCACTAATGTAATAACAAATTACCTTCACAAATCAAACAATCAATACAATGAATTGAATCTTTGGTATAAGAAAACTAGCAATTTCCTTAAAGAACACCCTGAACTAATGGTCACCAATTCCGATAAAGGTAACACTACTGTACTCATGCTACGACAGATATAAAATGACCTTAGTTTAACAATTTTAAATGATAAGAACAGCTATAAAGTCATACCCCGCGACCCAACATTAACTATACAACAAAAAGCAAATAAATTAATTTCAGATTTAAAAAAAGCAAACCAAATAGATGCCATAACTGCTAAATCTCTTACCATTTATAACTCAGTGTGCCCTAGATTCTATGGTCTGCCAAAAATACACAAACCCACACTATCTGTAAGACCTATAATTTCATCTATAGACGCCCCAAATAGTAAGATTGCCAAATTTCTTACAAACATACTGTCCAAAGCTTACAATATAAACAACCCTTATTTTATTGCTGACTCTTTTCAATTCTCAGCACTGTTCAATAATTTCCAGCTTCCACCCAACCATAAGTTGATAAGTTTGGATGTAGTTTCTTTATTTAGCAATATCTCTTTAGAACTAGTAATAAGAAGTACTAACAAACACTGGGCCAACATCAGTGAATATTGTAAACTTTTAAAAGAAAATTTCCTAAATTTAATTAATTTCTTGTTCACCACCACATGTTTCCAATACGAACATGTATTTTACAAACAAATATTAGGAACTCCTATGGGATCAAAAGTCAGCGCGATAATTGCTCAATACGTAATGGACGACCTCTTAGAGGCAGTTCTGGGAAAACTTTCTTTCAACTTACCATTCCTCAAAATATATGTAGACGATATAATCTGTGCAGTCCCCGATGGAAAATCACAAGAGATTCTAGATGTTTTCAATAGTTACAATCCACTCATTCAATTCACAATTGAAAAAGAGAAAGAAAGAAATATAGCGTTTCTTGACACTTTAGTAATAAGAAATCCTGAAAATAAAATCATACTGGACTGGTACCGGAAACCTATCAGCTCAGGAAGATATATGAACTACGCTTCATATCATAAACAACATATGAAAACGAATTTAGTTGTAGCATTGAAAACACGCATTAATAAAATTTGCCACGATACATTGAGGACTAATAGCCTGAGAAGACTACACACTTTAATGTTGGAAAACGGTTTTCCTAGACACCTTTTAGATAAATTAATATTTACGATGCCAGATAACCCCAACATCAATGAAAATAATTTTCACCAACAACTATTAAATAATGGTGAGAAAAGAACCAATACCGAACCTGAGCATGAACTAATTGTAAGATACAGGTCTCTTCCATACATCCAAGAACTCACACCCAAACTTACCAATATATTAAAGCAAGACCCGTCTATTAAGATAGCTAACAGGACGATTAAGAAAGTTGGTAATCTTTACACTAAAGTCAAAGACCCATTACATAAATGGGATGTATCAGGAGTTGTTTATAGGGTTGAATGTCTGAGCTGTCATTCCCACTATGTAGGCCAAACTTCACGTCCTCTCAAAGCCAGAATTATATCACATAAAAGTGACATTAGATTACGACCAGATGCCTGTGCGCTTTCAAAACATGCACAATTGGAAGGACACATAATAGATTTTGAAAACACCGAAATTCTGGCTAGAGAACAAAATAACTACAAACGTACCTTCATAGAAATGACTTACATTCAGAATGAAGACAAACCAATTAATAAGAAAACAGATATTCAAAACTTAAACACTTCATACGCATACATCCTACATCTTGATGAACAAAAGAGAAACACGAGAAAGAAGGTAGAGGGAACTCCCTTATTAATAAATGAGTAAAATAAATCAATCCATATATGTATATATGTATGTATGTATGTATGAATTTGTGTGTGTGTATGTGAGTGTATGTGTGTGCGCGTGCGTGCGCGTGTGCGCGTGCATACGTGTGTGCGTGCGCGCGCGCGCGTACGTATACGCGTGCGCGTGCCTGTACGCGTGCACGTGTGCGAGTGTGCGCGTGTGCGCGCGCGTGTGTGTGTGTGTGTGTGTTTGTGTGTATATACCTATATGCATTCACATTTGAGAGGTTTCCTCAGAATCGTTTGTCGTGACAGGATAAACGTGACGAAACCTCTCCAGAGTGGACAATCCCCTCCAGTATCCCTCACCCTAATTTAACACCAAATGGGATATTGGCCGTGTTTTTAAAGTGTTCGAACACCGGTTCGAGTACTCGAACAAGAAAATCGCGTTTTAAAATGCAGTTCGAGCAAACAGTCGAGCGTTTTAAAATTAACAAACTTGGTCGAACACCTGCTCGAACACAATTTTCATGCACCGGGTCGTGAGACGGTGCATCGGTGTATGAAACGACAGAACAACGAATAGACAGAAAATGGGACATCGAATTGAATGTTTTGTAATTTATAAGCTAAAAACAGCTAAAAATTATAGGTCAAAACAAACTAAAATTATGGAAGTGACCAAAATATGGAAATGTTTTCTTAAATAGTAAGTGTAAAACTGGAGTCCTTGAGTAAAAAAATCATATTAATCAAATCCAAATACATTATAACGAGAAGAGTAATTAAATAAGGATTTAACATTTTGTTTTGTATGTTTTTGAGATGTATACAAATCGTTAGAAGTCAAAACATTACAACTTGTACCTTAAACTTGCACGGGTACCGTTTTTAAATGTCACTGATCGAGCAAGTGCTCAAGTGTTCTGTTGACTGTTCGAACACATTGTGTTCGAGCAGCTGGTACACTTTAAAAACACGGCCAATATGTTTACCTACTGAATTTATCTATCGAGATTTGTTGTGACAGGACAAGTCTGGATAGATTATTCAGAACTTATTACAGATATTTTCTTTGTGTCCTTTTCCAAGATCAGACAATGGTAGAAAGCGAAGACATCCATCCTGAAAAGGTCTTTCCCAAACATTCTCGTCTGTCGTGGCAGGACAGAGCCTACAAGTCCTTTCCAGAATGAATTTTACCATTCAATTGTAATGTTATCGCTTTTCAGGTTATGTAAAATGACACATGATAGAATACAACACGGAACACAAAGAAATTTCCTCATAGACAGTTCATATAAAAATCATCCCAACGAATACAGTGATTCCATGTTTCTCATTGGTTCATCCTGTTTTTCGACTTTGGGTTAAAACGAGAAGGCGAACGCAAAAAAAAGATCTCTACGGTTTCTAAGCAATTACGTCAAATAAACGATTTCAAATTTCTTTATGGTCCGAATATGTCACATGTCGGCACCTAACCAAGAAATAGTATTTCGTATAGATGCTTAGTTTTTAAGAGAAAAACCTCACTTTCGGTAAGTTATGATGTAATAGTTTTGTTAATTATTATAATTTATATATTATATATATGCATAATATATATAATATATATAAATAACATATGTATACCCATTTCTTCCTTTGTAGAGTAACTGAAGAAGATTAAAATATAATCGAAACGTTTTACTAGAAAAAAGAGTTTTCTTTCTCCGCCCCCAGGCTGCAGCCCCGATATCATAAGAGTTTTATATATATATATATATATATATAGTATATATATATATATACAGGGTGGTCGTGATATAACCTTACAAAAAAAAAACGGTAATAGGTGGCGATGAGTAGAACTCGTATACAAAAAAAAAATCTAGTAAAAGTCTTTTCGTTTTCGAGATAAAAATGATTGAAATTTTTTCAAAATTTGCTGTACGCCAATGAGTTAATCAGGATAAAAAAGGTGATTTTGGTTGTCTAGTAACGATAATCGGTACCTGTACCAAGTAGTAAACTGAATGACATTTGTAAAATTCAATAATTTTGAAATTGCGGTAGAAATGAAGTTTACAATTCAAGAATATGCGGAAATGCATTTACTCTAGGGAGAAGCACGTGGCAATGCAACAGCGGCTAGGCGACTTTACCGAGAGCGTTTTCCAGGAAGAGTTCTTCCCTCTTGTAATTCCTTCATTGAGGTACACCTACGTCTATGTGAAACTGGCTCTGTGGTACCTCAAATGCGCAATCGTGGACGTCACCGTCCTGACTTCGTCATTGATGCTGAAGAAGCCATTCTAGATATCACAGAAGAAAATCCTGGTGTGAGTACTGTGAGTACTCGACAACTCGCTTCCCAAGTTGGTGTTAGCCGATACGTTGTAATGCGAACTTTGCGAGAACAATTATTGTATCCATATCATATCCAACGGGTGCAAGCTTTAGACCCTCAAGATTATCCTAGGCGTATTGAATTTTGCCAATGGTTTCAACAGCAGCAGACCCGTAATAATTTATTTTCCAGAAATATTTTGGCTTGCGATGAATCAATATTTACACGTGATGGTGTAATGAATTATCATAATGCACATGTATGGGCTGATGCTAATCCACATGCAGTTCGTCATGGCCGATTTCAATCACGTTTCAGCATAAATTTATGGGCTGGAATCTTGGATGGAAAATTAGTTAGCCCTTTTGAGTTGCCCCGAAGTATGAATGGAAGAGAATACCTTCGTTTTCTGCGCAATGATCTTCCTCACTTGATACTGAACGTTATGGAGGACATGATTTTGGAAAGACGCAACCAAATTTGGTTCTTACATGATGGATTTCCTTTTCTCATTTCCACCTCATTTCAGTCAAAATGTACGCGACTTTTTAAATCGCAGATATCCAAATCATAATCATAATCATAATCCAAATCCAAATAATCCAAAAAAGATTGGCCGTAATGGTCCAATACGGTGGCCTCCCCGTTCCCCTGATTTAACACCTTTGGATTTTTATTTTTGGAGTCACATGAAAAGTTTAGTGTATGATGTTGAAATAAACACAGAACACCAACTCCGGGAACGAATAGCAGACGCTGTGAACCACATGCGCAATAGTCCAGCAATACTGAACGCTGTTTATGACAATTGGAACAGACGTACTCAACTGTGCATAAATGTCAACGGAAATCATATAGAACATTTGTTATAAAATTACTGTTCTAATTTAGTTTCAAGTTTTTTTTTCAATTAACACTGGTTTCCTTTTGTTATTTATTAAAGCCGATTTATAAACTTGACGTTGTCTTTGCCGTTTAAAGTTGAGATCATTGTTCTTTGTTGAATGTTGCGTTTATCAGCAGATTCAAACCTAAAACCACAATCATGATTATCCGTTAGTGTCTCGACCCGTGAAATTTGCTATTTACTTACAAACTGCAAACACAAACGCAAGTAAAGTCTTGAAAAAGAAAGAAAGAAAGAAAGGTTTTATAGACTTCTTGTACAAAAAATGATTATAAGAGACAAAATACATTGAAAACAAGAAAGGCGACGACATATAAATTACAACTGACATAAGCAAACTGACAAGTAAATCACTGGCAAAAGAAAACGTCTATCAAATTTGAAAGCAAATTGTCAATTTATTGTAACTAGGTAACTAACAATTAAATATTGGTTAAATATGTATGTATTTATTTTTGTGGTCAGTGGCGTCAAATGAGTGTGGATAGGGATTAATTTTTCTTCATCATTTTGGACCTACCAAATATGGGTTTTTCTGAATTGTTGGATCCTCCTAATGACTCAGAATTTTTTTGTAAGGTTATATCACGACCACCATATATATACACCATATATATATATATATATATATATATATATATATATATATATATATATATATACCAGTCAGTATTGTGCAATCATCCTACCAGAGAAGAGATGTAAATTGATTTCTCAGATCAAAGAACGATCTATTCCTTGTTCAGGATGCGTCAATAGTGATTTAACAACGATTGATTCCTTTATAAATTCAACAGAAGACCACTGTATATCAGAAGAAAGTAAAAATCTTCAATAAAGAAGCAGATAAAATATCATCTAATATACAACTTCTGTGTTTCAGGACAGTTGATTGGCAAATTAGCAATCTACAAATGCAGGCAACTCCTTGAAACTCCACTAAATTTTCTTTTCATTTTTATTAGTCTTATGCCCGGTTTCTGGTACATTCCCTTATCGGTTCAATAACTATAGGTTCCATAAAGTTATTGAACACATAAAGTCTAGTGCCGTTTCTGAAAGCATTCGTTCTGTAAGTTATAGATTCAATATGTATTGGTTCGACAAGCAATTTTTCTATTATAACATAGATGGCGATAATTTCGGAACGTCATATTTGAGTAGATATGCGAGTTTTTTGAATGACAGAAAAGACGGTTACTGTTAAAAAGTGATGGCGGTGTCTCAAAGTTTAAAGCGTTCTCGCAATTTTACGGAAAACGAAAAACACCTACTGTTTGAATTAATCGCTGGAAGATTTTTAAATGTGATAGAGAACAAGATAATTAAAAAAATTTCTTTTTGTTTTTTGTATTTCATTTTCAGATGGCATTTTTACAAAATGGGGCCTTAACGCTGCTAAATGGTGGGATATCTTTTTAACTATTCGGCACACTGTGGTTTTGTGCACACCATAATCATCTCCAACTAGTTGTTGAAATGATCCTACAATGTACTATTGATACTCAAACAAATAATAGTTTAATTATGAAGTGTTCTTGACAAACCCCAATACAAAAATAATCTTGATCAAACTGCCGCCGTTTCGTTCAGTGTTCTGAACATAATCATGGCGCTGAAACTATGAATATGTTAAGTATTTCTTATACAACCAAAAAAATATCACTTACATGTCATCAAGATTAAATTTGACATGTTTGACATTTCATATTGTATATCAATTGTTTATTGTATATCAAATTTTATGTGTCTTTTTTTCAAAAGATTATTATGTGGCTAGTATGATTTTGATACTGAAACTTATCGTTAATCACCGTCTATGAAAGAAATGAAATCAAATCAACATTGGCAAGTATACATTTTAACACTATGAGCAATACTAGCCCGGTCCGTCGGTTTTAAATTATTAAGGGAAAAAATTAAATAATATCTTTAATTAGCTAACTTTAAATGTTTCCAGTTAATGCCAAGTGAATTAATGGTTTCATGATATTTTTAATTTAAGCACATCACTGTATAGCTCGGTGAGAATTTAATGGTGCAGATAATCCGAAAAATTATTTATACCATTTTGGCCCTATAATCGATTTTATCCGCACTCAAATGGGGGCATACATTGGCCTTTATGGAAATGTAAAGAAAAAGTCATATTCCTTCATATAGAAGTCCCTTGACTTATCTGGGATCAATTTTCCTTGCGCAGCTCAAATTCTTGTTTCATTTCCTCTGAATAAACGTTTTCGACTTCTTCAATAACCATTTTGTCGTCTTTTTATCAATGTCATTTTGATAAACAATTGTCAACACAGTAGTAACCCTAGCAACAGCAAAATAGCGGACTAGGACACTCGAATTACTTTAAACCTATTAAACCTTTACAACTGCGCAGTCTACTTCAGAAATTAATAATAATGGTACAGTATAAATTTAAAACATTATTTGATCATATAACAAAAGAAAAAAGAGCAATAACTGATACAGTCTATGGACACAGTTCCTTGTAAACTTTGAAAACACCGCTTAAAAATTTTAAATCGACGGACCGGGCTAGTATTGCTCATAGTGTTAAAATGTATACTTGCCAATGTTGATTTGATTTCATTTCTTTCATAGACGGTGATTAACGATAAGTTTCAGTATCAAAATCATACTAGCCACATAATAATCTTTTGAAAAAAAGACACATAAAAATCAGATTTCATTTCCTTCATAGAAATATTATGTTATTTACATTATTTTCAATAACACAGCCCCATAAAAAAAATTAAGTCCGGACCTATAGATCAGATATGTGTATCCTTATGCAGTTTTCATCGTTGAATCCAAATCCGGGGTCAGAAAAAGGCCTGCACCCCTGGAATTGGCCCCAGAGGCCGAAAATGGCCGCCATAAGGTCTGAAAAGTGAATTCCGGGATGACGGATGCTCAGTCGAGGTCGATTCATTCCCAAGCCAAAGCCGAATTCGTGATCAAAAAAGTTTGGAACCGACTGGGATTCACTCTCTGAGGTCGGAAAACGGGCCTCTGGAGGTCGGAAAATGGGCCCTCGGAGGCCGGAAAATTGAGATTCGCAAGTCGGTATCGCAGCACTCGGATTTTCATGTACTTTCAAACTTTAGCAAAGCAGACGACGGTGAAATTGTTTTCTGGGCCCAGAGGGTGAATTCTAGTTGGCTTCGAACTGTTTCACCACCGTCTACATTGTTGAAGTTTGAAAATACATGAAAATCCGAGTGCTGCCATCCCGACCTGGGAATCTTGATTTTCCTGCCCCCGACGGCGCATTTTCTGGACCCAGGGCGTGAATTCCAATTGGCCTCGAATTGTTTCACCGTCGTCTACGTTGCTAAAGTATGAAAGTACAAGAAAATCTGAGTGCAGCGATCCCGACCTGCGAATCTCGATTTTCCGGCCCCCGATTGACCTTTGGGGCCAATTCCAGGTGTAAAGGCCTTTTTCTGACCTCAGATTCGGATTCAGCGGTGAAAAATATATAAGGATTCACATGTTTGATTTACAAATCCGTACTTTATTTTTTTGTGGGGCTACGTAATCGGAAAACGAGTCAACGTATTCTTCTCTAATATAACAAGCAAATGTTTTCTCATTCTGTTATTTTTATCGTCATAACGTATTTTTATTGAATCGTCAAAAAAAATAGAACTTGCGAATGCTATAGCAAATATCGCCCAATCAATCATATTAGGTTACTGTTGCACTTTGGGAAAAACAAGAGGAAGCTCTCGAAAATAAGGAAATAATTCTCTTATCATTAATTCTTCTTCCCTATTTAAATGATTACCGTGTATCGAGTTATAAACAAAAATATGCTTAGTATCAAAATAAATACGTATCCACTGAGCAGAAGAGTGAATTACTTGTAAATTATGTTCATCAGAAGGAACTGGAGTAACGCGAGTTCGTGGTTGTCGATTTTGAAGGAGATTTAAAACCGACAATGTATCTCTGGGTTTAAAATTTGAAAATTTTGATAGCATTTCGTGAAAAAATCTTAGTCTCATCAGACAGCCACTCGTTATTAAGTATTTTAAATCAATCAAGCGTCTATAAATAAGATCTACTTGTAATAGAGCCCGGTAACATTTTGTGTATTAAGACGGTTCCTAAAAGCAAATCGTTTTTCTTTCCCAGCATACATTGTATGATTGTCGGAATCTGTCAATTCTTCTGTACTAACTTTTTCCTTAATAATGTGGTCCTTAATGCCGACCGAAGGTTCTTCTTTGACCTTCCGGAATGCCAGTACCTTCTCATTGCTGGTAAACTTCTTAGGGTGATCTGGAAAATCCGAAGAGCTTGGTAGAACGTGTCATTCAAAACCAAATCCTGGCACTGTACCACTGTTGGAATCTGATTATTCCTCTTTTAAATTCTCTTCTTTAACCAAATAAATAAGGCGACTTGTTTCTCACTCTAAATTGGCGGTGCTAACAACTTCGTAAGTCGTAACCATGACGCTCTTACCTCTACCCTTGTCAGTTACGTCACGTGCTTTTATTTTGGACGTCGCGAGTTTTAAACTCCAAGAAAACGAACTTTTTCTCCTCAATTCTTCTTTTCCCCCATTATATTTACAGTTTTATTTCATTTCTTATATTTCCCCGATAGTTTTCGACGATAAGTGATAACAAATTTTTGATTCTATTGACACATGATATGATTGACATGAGGCTGTAGAGGTTAGGACCTGACACATAGGCTATATGGCACGGAACGTCGATTTAGGGAACAATATTAGGCACAGGAACCGATATACATCCATACCTCCTGGCCCTTCTGCTATCCTGGTACCCGAAATCCGATTTTCAGAAAAGAAACATCAGTGTAATTCAAACGGAACTAGAACGGCGTCTTAATAACCAGAATACTGAAAATATTGACGAGAAATCAGATGACGAAAAGTTTATGACAAAAAAAAAATAATGAAAAATGAATCCTTTTGAGGAGTATAAAGATTCAACGTCAAGCTTATCACATAAGCTTTATAAATATGCCACATTTCTTTGAAAACAAAGTGTAATAATGGTAAAATCGCGAAATGAAAAAAATCACCAACACCCAAAACACGATTTCAAAGTATAAGTATAGTAGCAGCGGTGTGACGTCATACTAGCCACGACCACGCTACCGCGTGGCCTGATATATAAAATATTATTTATTATAATAATAAATAATATAATAATATTTATTATATATCAATTGTATATCAAATATCAAACAAACAAACAATTGATATACAATATGAAATGTCAAACATGTCAAATTTGATCTTGATGACATGTAAGTGATATTTTTTTGGTTGTATAAGAAATACTTAACATATTCATAGTTTCAGCGCCATGATTATGTTCAGAACACTGAACGAAACGTCGGCAGTTTGATCAAGATTATTTTTGTATTGGGGTTTGTCAAGAACACTTCATAATTCATCTAGCTCCCCGAGAACATTCTCCTATTAAATAATAGTTTAATAAGTTCACTCATACCTGTAGCATAAAACCGCAATAATGTAATTAAAAGTTAATTCCCAGCTGTTAACGATTTATTACGAAATGTCACTGGTGCAATATCGTAATTACGGCTTCAACAGTATCTTTTGACAAACGATATCTATCCCGAAATTCTAGTTCGTCGTATTTTCCAAAGAGATTGGCCCGTTGTCTGAACTGCCGCCGTACTTCGGCGGGGTCTAGGACAACTCGGCATCGCCAACTCGCCGTCGCCGACTCACCGTGGCCAACTCGGCGGCGGGACAACTCGGCGTAGGGACAACTCGGCGTAGGGACAACTCGGCATAGGGACAACTCGGCGTAGGGACAACTCGGCGTAGGTAAATTCCTCGTCGAGTTAAACATTTTCTTTGGCATTATTTCGTTGTATAATGATTACGAATTTTTGAATAATTATATACAATTTGTCCAATAAAAAATAATTAACAAAAAATTGTTTTTCTAAGAAACTGCTGTAAAAAAACGATTTATTGTTCTAAATTCAAATTCAAATTTTCAATGGAATGAACAATTTAAAAAAAATTGGACTACGGTGAAGCAAAAGAGGTTATTGAATTTATCGTTTAATATAATACACATATAGGTTAAAACTGTGTGAAGAAATTCGCGCATGGGTCATCGTTTGTTTTTACCCTTGTGGTTCTTAGGAACTAATGGATAATAATAAATACTTTAAGAAACAAATTTTAATAGTATATATCTATGTCTTATTTACATGTCATAATTGTGAGATAAACCCCGAAGGTATTCTAAAATATTAATTCCATTTCCATAATTTCTCACAAGAGAAGAAATTCTATCATCAGCCTGCCTATATTTCTTTAATTTTGTAGGTGGATTGTTTCCAGCTACAAAACATGTTGTGAACAGCTAACTGACGTAATCGTAATCAGTATTCAACGAAATAATGTAAAAGAAAACGTTTAACTCGACGAGGTATTTACCTACGCCGAGTTGTCCCTACGCCGAGTTGTCCCGCCGCCGAGTTGGCCACGGTGAGTCGGCGACGGCGAGTTGGCGACGCCGAGTTGTCCCATCCCCACTTCGGCGGCATTCAGGAATTCAATAACTTCTTCATTTGAAGAAGTGCTGCTTCCACTTGAATAATTCATATGTGTCGCTAATTTTTCACAACTATTTTACGTGTCACTTATGGCAACTCCTGACCTGCACACTACGCTTGACAGATCGGGAATAATATTATAACCTAAAATGTGTGTGTGTGTGTGTGTGTGTGTGTGTGTGTGTGTGTGTGTGTGTGTGTGTGTGTGTGTGTGTGTGTGTGTGTGTGTGTGTGTGTGTGTGTGTGTGTGTGTGTGTGTGTGTGTGTGTGTGTGTGTGTGTGTGTGTGTGTGTGTGTGTGTGTGTGTGTGTGTGTGTGTGTGTGTGTGTGTGTGTGTGTGTGTGTGTGTGTGTGTGTGTGTGTGTGTGTGTGTGTGTGTGTGTGTGTGTGTGTGTGTGTGTGTGTGTGTGTGTGTGTGTGTGTGTGTGTGTGTGTGTGTGTGTGTGTGTGTGTGTGTGTGTGTGTGTGTGTGTGTGTGTGTGTGTGTGTGTGTGTGTGTGTGTGTGTGTGTGTGTGTGTGTGTGTGTGTGTGTGTGTGTGTGTGTGTGTGTGTGTGTGTGTGTGTGTGTGTGTGTGTGTGTGTGTGTGTGTGTGTGTGTGTGTGTGTGTGTGTGTGTGTGTGTGTGTGTGTGTGTGTGTGTGTGTGTGTGTGTGTGTGTGTGTGTGTGTGTGTGTGTGTGTGTGTGTGTGTGTGTGTGTGTGTGTGTGTGTGTGTGTGTGTGTGTGTGTGTGTGTGTGTGTGTGTGTGTGTGTGTGTGTGTGTGTGTGTGTGTGTGTGTGTGTGTGTGTGTGTGTGTGTGTGTGTGTGTGTGTGTGTGTGTGTGTGTGTGTGTGTGTGTGTGTGTGTGTGTGTGTGTGTGTGTGTGTGTGTGTGTGTGTGTGTGTGTGTGTGTGTGTGTGTGTGTGTGTGTGTGTGTGTGTGTGTGTGTGTGTGTGTGTGTGTGTGTGTGTGTGTGTGTGTGTGTGTGTGTGTGTGTGTGTGTGTGTGTGTGTGTGTGTGTGTGTGTGTGTGTGTGTGTGTGTGTGTGTGTGTGTGTGTGTGTGTGTGTGTGTGTGTGTGTGTGTGTGTGTGTGTGTGTGTGTGTGTGTGTGTGTGTGTGTGTGTGTGTGTGTGTGTGTGTGTGTGTGTGTGTGTGTGTGTGTGTGTGTGTGTGTGTGTGTGTGTGTGTGTGTGTGTGTGTGTGTGTGTGTGTGTGTGTGTGTGTGTGTGTGTGTGTGTGTGTGTGTGTGTGTGTGTGTGTGTGTGTGTGTGTGTGTGTGTGTGTGTGTGTGTGTGTGTGTGTGTGTGTGTGTGTGTGTGTGTGTGTGTGTGTGTGTGTGTGTGTGTGTGTGTGTGTGTGTGTGTGTGTGTGTGTGTGTGTGTGTGTGTGTGTGTGTGTGTGTGTGTGTGTGTGTGTGTGTGTGTGTGTGTGTGTGTGTGTGTGTGTGTGTGTGTGTGTGTGTGTGTGTGTGTGTGTGTGTGTGTGTGTGTGTGTGTGTGTGTGTGTGTGTGTGTGTGTGTGTGTGTGTGTGTGTGTGTGTGTGTGTGTGTGTGTGTGTGTGTGTGTGTGTGTGTGTGTGTGTGTGTGTGTGTGTGTGTGTGTGTGTGTGTGTGTGTGTGTGTGTGTGTGTGTGTGTGTGTGTGTGTGTGTGTGTGTGTGTGTGTGTGTGTGTGTGTGTGTGTGTGTGTGTGTGTGTGTGTGTGTGTGTGTGTGTGTGTGTGTGTGTGTGTGTGTGTGTGTGTGTGTGTGTGTGTGTGTGTGTGTGTGTGTGTGTGTGTGTGTGTGTGTGTGTGTGTGTGTGTGTGTGTGTGTGTGTGTGTGTGTGTGTGTGTGTGTGTGTGTGTGTGTGTGTGTGTGTGTGTGTGTGTGTGTGTGTGTGTGTGTGTGTGTGTGTGTGTGTGTGTGTGTGTGTGTGTGTGTGTGTGTGTGTGTGTGTGTGTGTGTGTGTGTGTGTGTGTGTGTGTGTGTGTGTGTGTGTGTGTGTGTGTGTGTGTGTGTGTGTGTGTGTGTGTGTGTGTGTGTGTGTGTGTGTGTGTGTGTGTGTGTGTGTGTGTGTGTGTGTGTGTGTGTGTGTGTGTGTGTGTGTGTGTGTGTGTGTGTGTGTGTGTGTGTGTGTGTGTGTGTGTGTGTGTGTGTGTGTGTGTGTGTGTGTGTGTGTGTGTGTGTGTGTGTGTGTGTGTGTGTGTGTGTGTGTGTGTGTGTGTGTGTGTGTGTGTGTGTGTGTGTGTGTGTGTGTGTGTGTGTGTGTGTGTGTGTGTGTGTGTGTGTGTGTGTGTGTGTGTGTGTGTGTGTGTGTGTGTGTGTGTGTGTGTGTGTGTGTGTGTGTGTGTGTGTGTGTGTGTGTGTGTGTGTGTGTGTGTGTGTGTGTGTGTGTGTGTGTGTGTGTGTGTGTGTGTGTGTGTGTGTGTGTGTGTGTGTGTGTGTGTGTGTGTGTGTGTGTGTGTGTGTGTGTGTGTGTGTGTGTGTGTGTGTGTGTGTGTGTGTGTGTGTGTGTGTGTGTGTGTGTGTGTGTGTGTGTGTGTGTGTGTGTGTGTGTGTGTGTGTGTGTGTGTGTGTGTGTGTGTGTGTGTGTGTGTGTGTGTGTGTGTGTGTGTGTGTGTGTGTGTGTGTGTGTGTGTGTGTGTGAGGTTTATTTGGCCTGCGATGCCAGGGCGATCCAGCCAATTCTCAAACTTCTCGTTTCGTGATCAAATTACACCTTTATGTCTGATGCTTTTAGAAACTTGAATAAATGATTGGCAATCGCAGCGCGTCACCAGATGGCGCTTCAAAAATCACAATGGCTGCTATAGCGGTGAACAACAAAGGTGTTTAGCGTGTGTTTGAGGGAGTTAAGATAAATAAAATTGAAATTAATGAGAGTATTAAATACCTACGGCCAGTCAAAAAAGTGTCCATGCCCTAAACATTTTTTTCTTTTTTTGCAAATTGAACCCGCTCATTCAAAACTAAAGCAATTCGTATTTGGGGTAAAAAATTGAAAAAAAAGGAATAGTGAACAAAAATGTATTAAAAACACTAAACTGTATATGGAGACTTTTTTGATTGACTGTATAAATACTCATATAACCACAATAACCTAATCACATAATATTATAAAGATGTAAATACAAGGTATTTACATAAGTTAAAGTTAAAATGTGAATTGAATAATCAAAGTAAGTAATGCAACTTTTTAATCTCTACAATTTTATTGTCTGCCAAAAACTCATCAGTTTTTCATCAGAATTTAAAATTTGGGGCAGCTCAAATGATTCCAGAATCTCGATTGTTTGTGTTGACTTCTCCGCAATAAAAGTATTTTGCAATGGGGGCTCTGATATTAATTGTTTATGTTTACTCAATGCCAAACCTGATGTTGTTTGGTTCTAAAACATTTTGTATAGCCGTAATGGTATCTGTCTCCATTAAATTCATATCGTCCACATTCTCATCCATTTCAGGTTCATTATTGCCAAGTTATTAGAACATTTTTGTAGCCTGCATTACAAAAGAATTAATAATTAGTACGTACATTCTTCTTAAGCCTCCGTCTTCTATTGGTAGCTGCAAACAATAGCAAAAACCTTAAATCAGCACTGATATTATCTATTGATTCCAATACTTACCAAGGGTAAAATCTGAGTCTGCGAAATGAAGTGAGCAAACTAGCATATTCTTTGTGATGGGCTTTCCAATTTTCAATATAATTTTCCATTTTGTATTTAATTTTGCATCAGAAGGAAAGGCGTGGAGTGATATTTCTTTAGTGCAATGTGAAGAGCACTGAGGAACAGCTAGAACATATTTTTTCGTGATTTAGTCTTTACTGATTTATGAACAGATTGCATTTTGACGATTATTCAATATTACTTGTAATAAAACAAGTTTATTTTTTTCACAAAACTTCTTCTAATAATAAATAATAACAATTAAAGTTCAAATTCACATAAGGGGGAACATAACTAAATATTTGTTGTTCAGCGCTATATGAGTTCTAAAATATGCCCATAGATGTCGGCCCCTTCGTCAACTATCGCGAATAGGACATCTCCTCTTCTTTCTTATATAGAACGTCATGTATATGTATGGGGAACATCATGGAGCCCCCTCTTCCGAGTGTTTCGTATATTTTTTCATGAAACCGGCGAATATTATTCATGTTTTTTGTACAGTCAAAAAGTAGATGAGCCACATTCTGCGTTTGGCCGCACTCACAAAGATCGTTGTTTTTGATTCTGAGACGAAATAGATGTTCACCCAGTAGGCAGTGTCTGGTTCTCAGTCGAGTTAGATACGTAATTTGACCTCTAGGAGCGTTTAGAAGGTCATTGAACCATGGTTTCTTCAGAGGGATTGGAATTGATTCCGCATACAACCTTCCTTTGCTTGCTGTCCATTTCCTGAATTCGTCTTTCCATTGGCCCCAAATATCTTTTTTTATTTTGGGTAGAACGTCTGTGTGGATGGTCCTTGTATTGAGCACGGCCAACTTTTTCGTTCCTTCCTTAGCTAGAGAGTCAGCAAGGGTGTTTCCTCTAATATTGGAATGTCCAGGAATCCAACAGAAGGCAATTTTTATTCCTTTTTTCGAAAGGCCTTCTAGGCGTTGTTTAATTTCCGTTATCAATGGATCCACAAACGTAGTTATCTTGGGCCCCACAAGTTTGTTAAGAGCCGTTTGTGAATCTGAGCATACTACCCAGTTATCTCTGCCTTCCAATTCGATAAATTGAATGGCTTGTTTTATAGCAAATGTCTCTGCACTAGAGATCGAGAAGTGGTTAGGAAGTCTGGCTGAGTGTGTAATTCTGCTTCCCCCGTACACCCCCAAACCACATTTTCCGTGTTGATCTTTCGAGCCATCAGTAAAAATCAGCCTATGATAAGGATATCTTTCCCGTACAAATTGTAGGAAGGTAGAATTGTCACCTTCCAGTCGTTTGAAATCAACTTTTTCCATGGATGGCACTTGAGAAAATATATAAGAGATGTTTGGAAGCATGGTAAATTTTCAGTGACATGAATTTTTTGGATTAACGGTTTGACTAGGGTTAGTACGTCCAACAAAGGCAATGTTTTGTTTGGTCTCTCCAACATGGGAAAAGAGTTTCGTATTAGTTGAAGTCGGTTAATTTCTTCTGAGACGGGACTCTTATAGGAATAATTTTTTATGAGAAATTTTGCGGCTAACCACCGTCTGCGATATTTTAAAGGGGCCTCTCCGCTTTCTGACAAGATGCAGGGAATAGGGGTGGACCTCATGAGTCCCAAGACCACCCTTAGGCCCTCGTATTGGACCCTGTCTAGTTGGTTTAAGTCGGATTAAGAGGAATAATCCAAGAAAAAACCACTCGAATCTAAATGAGATCTTATAATCCCTTTGTATATGGCCAATAACGTATTCGGGGAGTCTCCCCACCAAGTACGACAGAGACTACGCATGATGTTAATGCCTTTCCTTGCTTTGGACACATGTAGTTCTATATTAGATCTCCATTTGAGGTTTTTGTGGAAGATAGTGCCAAGGTGTTTCACCTCTTCACTCCAGGGTATTGTGATGCCATTTAATTTGATATTTATGGTAGGATTTTTTGAGCCCTTCTGAAACATGATTGCTTTGCTTTTGGTGGGAGAGAGTTGAAGACCTAAATTTTTAAAAACTAACACTACACTTTTCAATGCTAGTTCCATTTCTTCAACAAGTTTGTCTGCATTGTAACCATGGCACACGACTACGAAATCATCTGCGTACCCTAGGCACTTGAAGTTTTGAGGGATTACGGAAAAAATAGCGTTACAATATATATTAAAAAGCATAGGGCTGAGCGGTGAGCCCTGAGGGACACCTTTGCAAACCACAACCGAACCAGAGAGAGTTCGTGAAATCGGATCGATGATGCGGATTTTCCGTTTGTTAATGAGCGATATGATAAGCTGCCAGAGGTCAGAGGGTACTCCGAGATCTGCCAGCCCATCACCAAGTTTGGATATTAACACATGGTCATAGGCCGATGTCAGATCCAAGAAGACCGCAACTACTTTTTTCTTTTGGGTAATCTCACCCACGATTGTGGAGTATAGACATGAGATTTTACTGGATTCCTCTACCTTTTCTAAAACCGAACTGGTGGCTATGAAGCTTCCCTGCTCCCTCAACAATCCATTCCAGTCTATTTTTAATGATACTTTCTAGGATTTTTGGAATACAAGGAGAGAGAATGATAGGTCGCCAACTCTTGACGTCCGTCAGATCCCTACCGGACTTGGGAATAGGACATACGATTTGTTCCCTCCATGAATCAGGCACTTTATTCGGGTGTTTTAATAGCAGATTGTAAAACTGAAGGAGCCATTCCTTCCATTTAGATGGTAGGTTTTGAATCATGTCGTATGTTATGTGGTCTTGCCCAGGAGCAGAGTTTCGCTTGTTTTTTAAAACCAGTTACATTTCTTCCATGATAAAAGGAGGACTGACTGTCAAAGCTTTGATATAACCGGGGTTGGAAAGTAGAGATGCTCAGACTGGAATGTTAACGCCATTTTTTGGCAGATGTTGTCAATAAGAGGAAGGTGAGGTTTGGGGGCATCAGCATTAGCAGCGAAGGATCTAATCACTTTCCACACCGATGAAGATGAGGAACGAACGTTTAACGAGTTACAAAAATTGCGAAAGCCAGACGACTTTTTTTTCCCTCAAAAATCGCCTCGTCTTTGCACGTATTTGGCGGTATCTAATATAGTTAGAAATCGAGGGATCCCGTTTACAATGCTGTAGGGTTTCCGACCTCTCCTTAACCGCTTTGGAACATTCCAGGTCCCACCACTGGTGTTTCGGCTTTCTACCGTATCTACCTTTTTTTGGAATTGCCAACTCCGCCCCGTGGCGAATCATTTCGCTGAATTTCTCATAGGATATGCCTTGATCCGTGGGTAAGGAGTTAGCATACGATTGATATACACCCCAGTTCGCATGTTTAGTGTTATATAATCTTATGGAGTAGTGCTGGGAATGGGGGGAGTGGGAAATCATTGCATCGAGAAGGTAACACATAATGGGGAAGTGGTCACTGCATCCCGTCGTAGTAAATGTTTTCCATATGCATTTTGTGGCCAACCCCGGGGATGCCAATCCAATATCTGGAGCGCTTACTTTCCCATTAGGTGTATGGATTCTCGTTGGAAGGCCATCATTCAGAATGGTTAGGTTTAGACTGTCAGCAAGAACCATTAGGTCTTCTCCTCTCTTGTTTAGGAACCCAGAACCCCATAAGGGGTGTTGTGCGTTAAGATCTCCTAGGAGAATAAAAGGTTTTTTGATTTGAGAAGAAATGTGATCAAGCACGGAAGTTAGTAAGCGAAGTGGGAAGTTTTGTGTTGGCGGGATATAAGCACAGATGCCTACAAAACTTCTAAATTCTAGGGCCATTATTTGCACAGATTCCGGGGTAGGGATGTTGGAAAGCTCGACTATTCTGAACGGAATACATTCCCGCACAAAAATAGCGACCCCTCCGTACCCATCCTCCCTATCCTCTCGCACCACTACATAACCAGGTAACCTAGCTCTAATATTAGGTTTAAGGAAGGTCTCATTAAGCATAATTATTTGTGGGTCATGCATGTTTAGAAAACAAATTAGGTCATCTCTGTTGGAGAGAAAGCTTCTAATATTCCAAAACATTACATTGCCAATGTGGGAGCTCATGCAAATAAAATTAAGTGTTTAACGTACCTCCAATAGAGCCAAAGTTGATTTCAAAGGATCTTTTGAAAGTATCACCATCACATTCCATATACTGGTTTGCATCGGAAGACTGAGAGATGTGTGTAAGTTCTTTGTCCTCGGTGGGAACTTCACTGGCTTGCCCTTGTAGATTCTCCTTATATTTTTTTTGGTCAAAGATGGGGCCACTGTTGGGAAGATATCTGCGAGGTGATTTTCTTGTGCTCTTTTCTGAAGGCTAGATCTTTTGCTGGGTTTTCAATCGTCGAGGGTTTTGTCCTCTTCACCGGAGGTGTTCTCGAAGAAGAGTCTGATTGGAAAAGTCTATGTTCTTGCCTAGTTGTTAATTTCGGGAAGTCCGCTGGATCGCTCTGGAAGGACGTTTGTCTGGGTATTCGGGGAATCAATGGAGGAATGAGTCTGGAAGCCTCGAAGAAGGAGATGTCTTCAAAGGCCATGATTTCATTGATCTTCTTTTGTCTTTCGAATTCCTTGCAGGTAGTCCTAGCTGTCGCTGGGTGATTTCCATTACAGTGCAAACATTTTGGGTTGACTTCACAAGATTGGTGATCTCCACCGCAAGACGCACATCTCGTCTTGCTTCGACATTGGTTTGTTGCGTGTCCAAAACGGAGACAGTTCCGGCATTGGAATACCGGCGAAATGTATGGGATTACCTCTGCTTCGCAGTTGAAAATATTGACACTTCTAGGTCTCTTCTTACCATCAAAACTCAAAAGGAAAGTGGAGAAAGGCACTATTTTACTATTCCCATCGACATCTTTGATCCGCCTGTTTAATCTTCTAGCTTCGATGATTTTCTGGGATGATATTGCTGACACCAAAATGTCGTCAGAGGTGATCGAGAGCCCAATGTTTCGAACTATTCCTTTTGATGATATCAGCCTCTGGGAAATACATGATATAGCCTCTTCCGGTCATTTCCTTGTTTCCTAGGAAGAGGTTAGCTTCCGAGGAGAGATTGAAGATTACTCCAACCTTGTTCCTCCCTTTCTTTTCGATCTTTTTAACATTGTGAATTCCCATTTGGTGTATTATTTTATCTAGATCCATGGGATGAAGCATCCTTGTAGCGGAGGAATTGTCTGTTGCGGATTTTTCTACCATTACTGTGAACGGACCTGAGTCTATTTCTGTATATCTCGCCCTCCTCTGTTTGAGTAACCTGACTTTAGTAAGGATATACTGGACCTCTTTTACGATGTCTACATTGTTGCAGTTGTTGTTTCCTATGTTGATTACTTCTTTTTCTAATTCAATCACATTCGCCAAGGTCGTAGGGGATATCATATGCATATTTCGTAGAGTTGCTAAGGAGTTAGTTGATAACATAGTCTGTAAGCCCCCCGATGCGGGGCCGTCCGAGGACGGACCCATCCACGGATGGGAGCGTGCTTAACCTCACTAACTGATAAACCACTCGCAGTAAGAAACTATTCTATAAATAGTACTCGATCGACGACCAGAGGGTTTATAAAGTAGTTTGACGCTGAGATCGCGGAGTTTGCTTGTATAAACCAGGAATTTCACTACAGTAGCAAGACTTCCTGTCTCAACCTGTCAGTGTCAACCTCAACCTAAAATGATGCTGGTTGACGTTCCACACTCCACAGTGCGCCTGCGTCACATAATTTATCGCACCGTAAAGGCGGAAACAGACTATCGTCACGTCACGTGAGGTCACGTGCTGTCACGTTAACTCACGTCACGGATAAAAAGTGCGGAGTAATATTTCACATGGTATTTAAATGTATTAGAACCAGACTGAGGTTACGTCAAAGTGATGTGAGTTAAGGCGGAAACAGACTATCGTCACGTCACGTGAGCTCACGTGCTGTCACGTTAACTCACGTCACGGATAAAAAGTGCGGAGTAATATTTCACATGGTATTTAAATGTATTAGAACCAGACTGAAGTTACGTTAAAGTGACGTGAGTTAACGTGACAGCACGTGAATTCACGTGACGTGACGATAGTCTGTTTCCGCCTTAATGGTCCGATAACTTTTGTGAGCACTTATTGAATCGATAACCCCTGTCGAACGTTTCAGAAACAGTTTTTGCTACTTTATGGAACCAATAGCCTTATTGGTTCCATATCTATGCTTTCAGAAACCGGGCATTAGTCAATACAAGAAGTATTTAATGTAAATCATGGAAATATTGAGTATACCTCCTCAGCAGAATTTTTTCATTATCTGTTTTCTATTTGCAATAGCAGATAATATTGAACAGATATTAATGCAACTAGGTTTATTTTGTGGCTATTTTCAATACACATTTGCATTTTGCATTGGCAGAGCATTTTGCTATAAGATTAATAAAGTTATATTGGTCGTCTCGACAGGCAACTCGATCGGCGTTCCCGACGTGTGATACACATCGATAATAGATTCCGATAATCGATAGAATTCATATAAGTAGTTCATAAAGCAGATTTAACTTCTTAATGATTTAATAATTCTTTTATCGCAAAAATTTTCATCAAGTATTTATAAAGTATCATTCACATAAGCAGTAGTGCAGTTGTAGGTGTAGTGCGGGGGAATTGTAAAAAGTTAAGCCGGGCTCTTTTCGAATGTCCTCGGTAAATTCAGATTTTATTGAATGTTCCAATTGCTAACTGGCATTATCCATTACACAACACAACTAACGTTAAAAACAATTTCAAAAATTATATCAAACACCTGACTGTAAGCACCGATTGCCAATAAATGTCAAAATCCAACTGAGTCAATAAAGAAATTTTTCATATTTATACCTGAATGTCTCGGTTTCGTACCTCCCTTAAAGTAATCGACTTGGCTTAACTGAAGTGTTGTTTGGATCACGTATAAACATTTCTTAGAAATGATTTGTTATATTAGGTACCTACTTATATGCAGGTACCTCGGCGTTAATCACTTATGCCCTTGTACTCTTAATCCTACCAACCAGTAGGTAGCAATAATACACATGGAAAATTTTCAGTCATGTTACATATTTTGCTTATAAACTATTAGTATTCATGTACTTGAACGGTTAATACAATTTTGCATTTCTGCATTCGTGAGAAATGCTGCGCCTATTTTTTAAGGGAGACAATGATATACGTTGAGAATTCGTGCTATCACTCGCAAGAAAATAGACTATAATACAAATCATCCATATTTTCCCTGTACTGTGTGTTTTATTTTTACGGACGCCCTGGCATTCTCCTGAGTTTAAACTCACCTGTGGCCTCAGGGAGTAAACCCTTAAAAATCTGGCGCCCGAGGTAAACCGATTTTAACCCCGTTTCCCGAATTCCCGAACTCCGCAACAAGCGCCAATTATAACAAGTGACGTAACCTTCCACCAGAGTCGCCGTGCAGCCGACGACACTGCTGCCCGAGGAAAGTACGTTACAAGGTTGTATAGCCAAACTTGACCCCCCATTTGGTAGCTACCCTCCTTAGCGTTGATGCAACGCTCTTTGATGCGATCACGGGATATATTCAATTGGTACCGGCCTTGATCGTGAATGCCGTTCATCCTTTTCTGCATCCTGGAGACGTAATCTTCCCCCGAAACGACTTCATCTGGTCTAGCCCCCAAGATTAAATCACACGGCAGTCGACTCGTGAACGGCCGAGCGGTAGACCATCAGGAAGAACGGCACCTGTTCGTCCCAGTCTCGTTGATGTGACAATACCATTTTCGCTAGATAGCGGTTGATGGTGCGATTCATCCGTTCTACTATCCCATCAGACTGAGGGTGAAGGGCCGTGGTTCATATTTTTCGTACCACACACTTCTCACAGTTCCTCTGGAATAGACCACTCTCCAAGTTTCTTCCTTGATCTGAGTGTAATTCCATGGGTACTCTCAACTGGCAGATCATCTTCACGAGCACATCGGAGACCGTACGCCTCTACCCACTTTACAAAGAAGTACATTATCACCAGTCTTGTTTCCTTTTTGACGTGATAACGTCTTATAAATCGATGAGCGGGCTATACACACCAGACAATATGTAACGTTCCGTCTGACCCATGCGTGGAAACGAGAGCGAGAACAAGTGACAGAGATGGACCTTCGTTTGACTTGCGACGCATCTATCTCTCTTCCACTCTATCGGCCTATGCGTCCGAGTGAAAGAGAGACCGGCAGCACACATCCAATGTGAGCCATGAGTGCAACCGAGAGTAAGAACAAGCGGACCGAACGGTATGATCGGTCCGAATCCGAAACCTCCTTCCATACAAATGTTTATGAAAGTGTTCGATGGACTTGACGATGGCCAATAATTCACGCCGGGTGACGCAGTAATTCCTTTCCCGGTTGGGAGGAGCACCTTGCTGAAGTATCCAATGACACGTTCTTGTCCCTCCTGACGCTGCGACAGAACACTTCCAATTCCCACATTGCTCGCGTCGGTGCCCAGAATGAACTATCGTGCCGGCAAACGAAAACTCAACACTGGGGCACTGGTCAACTTTTTCTTCAACTCGTCGAAGGCAGACTGGCACCCTCATCCCAACTGAAGTTTCGGCCTTCTTCTGTGAGCCACATCAACGGCTAGGCCACATTGGAAAACATCCGGACATAGCGTCGGTAGTACGTACAGAGTCCCAGAAGACCTCTGAACTGGGTGTTTGTCTGCCGGCATCGGCCACTTCTCCACCACACTTATCTTGTCAGGATCAACGGCAACTCTTTCTTTGCTCACTATATGTGCCCTAAGTAAGAGACCTTCCTTTTGATGATTTGATGACATCGTCCAAATAGACTAGGCACGTTTTCCACGTCAAATCCATTAACACGCTCTCCATCAGCTTTTGAAACTTCGCTGGGGCATTACAGAGTCCGAATGGCATTACTGTAAAGTGTTACAGGCCGTTACCGAAGGTAAATGCCGTCTTTTCCTTATCGGCAGGGTCCATTTCGACTTGCCAATAGCCGCTTTTTAAATCCAAGGTCGAAAATATCGTGGATCCAGCAAGGGTATCGAGTGTGTCGTCGATACGTGGTAGCGGGTAGCTGTCCTTTTTGGTGACACTGTTCACCTGCCGGTAGTTTACACAGAATCGAGTAGTCCCATCCTTTTTCTTCACCAGTACTACCGGCGAGACCCATGGACTGCTTGACGGCTCGATGACCCCGTCCCGCTCTAGGTCCTTGATGATTTTCTCGGCTTCCTCCCGTTTGGCCAAGGGTAGTCGTTTTGCTGTTTGTCGAATCGGTCGTGTCTCGCCCGTGTCAATTTTATGTGTCACGACCTTAGTCTTTCCCAGCTTCCCATTCTCGGTGGTAAATATGTCCTCGTACTTGTTTATTAATTCGTCCAAATTTACTCGTCTCAACGTCATGCTAACTGTTGCTTCACCGTGTATCACTGCCTTCTCCCGTGTGGCAGTACTCAATTGCCACCTACTTCGCCGATTCTTCCTCCGGTCCCTCACAACTTACGGGCGTACGATCTTCTTCGTTGCCCCCGTGTCCACAAGCATGGCGTGGGATCTCCCGTCAATGGTGCCATCGACCTACGCCCCATCAGTTGGTGGGAAAACGAGGTTATACTGGCCCGGGGGTTTCCACTACTAATACGGGTCGACTTCCCCCCCCCCTCCTTCCTCGTATCGACCCGCATTAGTTTTCCTGGGCCTTTACCGGCGCCGCTGTTGTGGGCAGCTTACAAGCATTCTTAAGATGGCCCACTTCGCCCCAATTCTAGCAGCGAACTACCTCCTGCTTTGCCGACAGCACCTCCATGATCAGCTGAAGGACCTCCTCTATGAGTTTTTGCCGGGTCTACTTCCTCGGTAAGAGCTCGAGCACGGCCGTGACTGCGGGAGGCCTCCATTGCTGCGTCATGTTCCAATGCGATGGCGAGCGCATCCATCAACGTCTTCGGTCGAGCTAGTCTCAAGGGCCCTCTGCAATTCCTGGTCACGTAGCCCGCTTACGAACGTCTGCACTGTGAGGCTCTTCATCATCTGCTCCGGTGCCGATGGTACGCCAGCCTTACAGTCTGGCTACGTCTGCTTCAAACTCTTGCAGGGTCTCGTTCGATCTCTGACGACGATTAGACATCTGGAATTGATTGACTTGTTTCAAATGTGTTTGGTCGAACCGCATTTCCAGTCGCCTCAGCAGCTCCTCGTAATTTCCAGCTTTTTCGGTGTATAGCGTCTGAAGAATTTCCAAAGCTTCTCCATGCAATGCTACCGTTAGAGAGACAGCCATCTCATGAGGGGACAAAGCGCTAGCCTTCGCTGCTGCCTCAAATTTCTTCCTGTAGTTGGCCCATAGGATTTTTCCGTCGAACGTTGGGGGTGTCACTCGATTGGTGGAGACAGAGTTTAGTTGAACGGCCGCCTTTATTTCTCCTTCCTTCTCGCCGCTGCTGACCTGTTCCAGTCGTTGTTCCAACTGCTTCATCTTCTGTTCAATCTCATCGCCTTTCCCCTCGCCGATACTGACCTGTTCTAGTCCTTCTTCCAACTGCCTAATACGCTAATATTCAATCTCAAGTAATATGAGTAATTATGTCTTCCCTCTGGGCGACGATTTCTTCCCTCTGGGCAGCGATTTGAACAGTAATATCTTCCCTCTGGGCGCCGATTTGAGCAATAATATCTTCCTTCTGGGCAGCGATTTGAGCAGTAATATCTTTCCTATGGGCGGCGATCTCTTCCCGCTGGGCAGCGATCTGCTTCGTTATCTCGTCGTCTTCAAATTCGAAATCTTACGGGTCCTAGCCATTTTCTTTCAAGAACGTCGTCAAACTCTCCTTGAATACTTTGTTGTTCATTTCCGTTTCAAACTCATATCTTCTACAATTCACAATAACATCATTCCCTTAATTTGCTTTTGCCAATTCGAACCATATTTATTCAAGTGAGCATATTCAAAATCCCAAAGAAACTAGAGTAATAAACTAATACGCAAGTGTAGCATCCAAACGACGCCAAATAACGGGAAATTCCCAAAAATGGCCAAGCACCTCTTCCACTTAGAACGATCACCAGGCCTGTACATAAAAATTGAATTTTAGGTGTAAGGTGTAAGAGTGGTGAATTGTAAGCTAGACGGTAAGAAAGTGTAACTGTAAATATAACTATTGCTATTAAAAGTAAAAATATAAATTTTATGTGTTTAAATCAAAAACGCCTCTGACAATAGACAAATTTGGCGACAAGGGTAATCCACAGCATTTCGGTGGAAAATCACCCAGTCACGGCACTGAGACATACCCAGCAAGTGGCAAGAAATAGGCAACTTGCTTTTCTAGAAGAAAAATCAAATGGGTCTGAATTCTGGAAGCTCTTATATATTAGTGACGTTACGAGGCTTTCCCAATGTGAAATGTAGAATATAGTTCCAAACCTTTATAAAACAGTGTGTTTATATCTACTTTTTGTATGAAACCTTGCTGAGATAACCATCCTCCCTCAAAACGTGTTACCCCCTTGAATTCAGATTAAGGGTAGTTTGAGCTTTTACTACAATGACCATTAAAAACAAAAGAATGAGTGTAGTTATTAATGGAAGAAAATAAACTGTCGCAATAATCTTAAAAACTTGTATTAAACTCGAAGACAATACCACAGACATTATTACTTAAAATGCAGTTAAAACCGCCGGTATCTAAACAGAATCTAATTTGCTCCCCAACGAACAATACACACACATATATACTATCTCCAGGGAAATTAGTGGTCCCATAATTAGATTTATTAAGATGGAATCGAAGCGTAATTAGTAATCGATGAAGTGCAATTTTTCCCAAGATATAAAAGCTGAAGGATGCCAGAATGGATTCAGTTTCCACTGTGCAATACGCAACTACAGACACAAGGTAAATATTAATATTTCGCAATACACTGATAGGTAATATTATTTCTCTATTTTTAAAGGAAAAAAAAGTAGTTTGTTAGTTTTGGTCCAAAATGCAGCTGATTTTCGGAAAAGTCGTTTTATCTCTCTGCATTTCAATGATCGCACTGACTGTCTTGATCTCCTCTTCCGAGGCCAGTTACAGGAAACCACCTTTCAACGGATCGATTTTCGGGAAAAGAACAGGAACCAATGGTATGTTAGAAATGACTTAGAAGTACCTAAAGTTGTTTGGAATGTCAGAAATTGCGAGAAGCATAAATTGAGATTCACCCTGAGACTTTTTCTATGATAATGTTTTAAGTATTCCTTGCAAGCATTCGATTCCCTTGAAAAGTATCCATTGCTATAATTTTAGAGTATGACAGTGCGAGTAAAGCCCTCTCGGCGATGTGCGAGATAGCGAGCGAAGCCTGCCAAACCTGGTTCCCGGCACAGGAGAAGTAACTCTCCAAAGCGTCATGTTTAACTCTGGTCGGAATACACACAACAATGTATGCTTAAAATAAACTTTTATTATAACCAAAATTTGTTTTCTTTGTTTAGAAGCTAATACAAGTTGGTAAAAAACGAAAATAGATCAGTCTATAGAGAAATACATATGCAAAGAAATTCAAAATAGTTTTGTCCCTAGTAACGACATTTCTTATCAAAATTAACTACCAAAAAAGATAATATACCATGTACATTTGTCAATGTCTGGTGCAAAGATTGATGTGATGGCTTGAATAAAAGCAGAATGAAAGTTTTTGTAGGTGATATTTAAAAAAAGAACATGTCAAGTTATGTGAGGTTGAAACAAACGCTTGAAAGTGATCGAGATGATGATGATTCAATGGGATTTAAAAAAAAATTACAACTTAAATTTAAAAAGAGTTAAGGGTAGGGTCGTTTAACATTTTATAGAAATGATGATTCTAAACTTTGAAATTAATCTACATTTACAGCTCAATGGTAGTAAAGAAGTTTTCATGAACACAACATAAATCTTGGAGTAATGTTTTAGCATGTATCTTTCAATTGTATCATATTATCACATTGGTGTGTTTCATTCGCTCAAATATTCCCGCAGGTCTTTCGCGAATCTCAACATCATCTTCAACATCTCCTTATCCAATAGGTAGTTTGGCACTTTGAGCTTTAGATCGATGCAGACGATCCAGACGAGATTGCATCTGTCAGGAACGCCAGTCGGTTCCAAAATAGTGCAACCCACACCATTTTCTCCCCTAAAAAGAAGAAAAAGAAAATAACGTGGTAAGAAGGTTAAGAATGGAAAATTTAAAAAAAAAACCTAAATTTTATATTATAAAGCATGTAATTTAGGAAGACAAATATTTCGATAAAAATATAAAATTAGTTATTGTACTTTCATTACCTTGCCAGTTGCATTGTTAAAATCTCAAGTTTTCGGATAACTGATTAGAATAATAGTTGAATGGACAAAAACTTGGTGGATCTTTCTAGAGAACTGATTATACTTGATAAGATTTTTCGAAGAACCATTGAAATCGGTATGAGAAATCGGTATGAGAACTCGGGTTAATAGGTCAACTGCTTGGTCCAATTGGTTGTTCGATGAATTAATAGTGTAACGTTTTTACTATTTACTAAAACACCACGCGATTATCCTAATTAATTTATTTCTAACTACACTTTAACACTTATAATTTATTTGACACAGATGTTTGTTTATTTATTTAACGCGCCCGATCTCGCTCGAATGTTTACGCACCGGTTCTTCAACTGTACCGCCTTGGGTCCGACATTCCTTATATACCAGGTAGAAGCCTTCTAGACGTTTGCAGGAATATTCCCGAAGTTTCTGGAGGTCATTCTAGAATTCGCGGAACTTGTTATCGCATCGATCCTTCTCTGCTTTTCGACCGTCGGCTTCGTCCCGTCCTTCCCGGAATCGCAATTCGGCGAGCTTGTGTAGCTCCCGGCGTGTTTATCGCGGCGAGCCGTTTCGTTACAATAGATTGGTCAGTCTGGTGCACACAAGTTATCAGAGACATAAACAAACATCATACATTTGTACAATTACACTTATCCATATCCGTATACACAACAAAATAATGAGTGAAAAATGCTTTGAAGAAGGAGTTTAACATACACACATCAACTTTTCTTGTTTAAATCATATATGTGTCCGTCCTAACGTAAAAAAATACCACCGGGCTTTTGATAAATAAAATGATTTTTTAGAGTTTCGCATAGAACATGGACTTTTGGTTAGGGGCAGAACAGAAATAGGGATTTTGCTTTAGATATGATACGTGTGTTGGATTGATAAGTTCGACGTAACGCAGTGGAACCCACATATTGTTTCTGCACAGGATACTACTAAATTTTCCAAGTTTTGCAGTGTAATTATTTAGAACCTAGGAAAACGTTATAGTTGGTGTCGGAAGTGTGACATGCGTGACATTGTTGACATTTTTATCACATTCGTTTCATTCCTTACTAAGATATGTTAATCTGATCATGTCACATTGGCACATCAATCAGTAATGTTGGACATTGATCATTTCTCCGTTTTGTAAAGCAGTCAGGATAATTCCAATGATGGAGAGTGGAGAACGTATCTGTTTTAAATCGTTTTCCGGTTATTTCTCAACAGTGTTAGAGTGAAATTTGAATATTAACGTCTAACTGGGTAATCAAAGTTCACTATGATCGCTAAATTCATAAAAATAACATCGGAACAATGAAAAAATAAATGTCAAAAGTGGCAAATCTTGGCAAAATTTTTCAGTTTTTTTTTAAAACTAGGTACTGATTTAATAGTTAATATTACTTTGTTCTGTTTCATAAAAAAATGCGTTAAAATTGGTTTGGTCGTTCACTAAGACGACCTTGCCCATGAGAGGATCCTGAATTTTTCGATTTTGAGGAAGAGGGCGAGCATCTCCTTACTGAGATGAAGGATTTACACGGTGAGCTAAACAACAAATTGACGGTAAGTTAAGAAACCTCCACTACACACGAACTTCGGGACGAGATCGCAAGCTTCGGCAAGGAACTCCGAGATTGACAGCAAAATCGGAATCCTTGACGATAAAATGTATTTTGGAAACTTCGACTTTACACTCCAGGGAGAAAAATCCCCGCGGCTGGAACTAGACAATCAACTATGTGAATTGGGGAGGGGGGGGGGTGGTGGGGTCGATTAGAATAGTTGAACTTTCAGCTCTAGAAGCAATGCATATCCAGTCAAGTACATCGGTTTAATGATTTCGCGTTAACAAAAATCGAAATAGTCACTGTTTCAAGTCAACGCGTGAAGCCGCTAATCTTCGACGGAGAAATACCTTGGGAGTATTATCTCTCAAGGCAGCCGCGAAAGCTAACGCCGGTGGCCCTGGGACAGGCATACCAATCCAGAATAAAGAATCGACAACAACAGACTAAAGAGAGCCTACATGAGTTTGAAGTCGACATAGCGAAGCTTCACCTATTCAGAAGTGATGGAGTCCACGATGGCGAGTCTGGCAGTCTCGACCTTCATCGACAACTTGCTGGAAGTAGAGATGAAGCGGCACGTGTTTCACGCTCTAAGATACCTAGTGTGTTATGAAAATCCATGGGTTCGAACTTAGGGCCGGTTCTACAATCTCAGTATATATTAGGAATAAGACTATCCCCAGTATAACGGAGAGTTGCGCGTTCTACAATAGTAGTATATCCTCGGGTGAGAGAAATCCGAGGTATAAACGGTGGAATATCTTATTCCCCCGATATTAGTGGGATATACTCTGAATAAAATCTACTCGATTTGTGATTGGTTGAATTGAGTGGTAGATAGAAATGACAATTTTGATGTTGAAGGGTTGAAGTTGAGGTTATTGTATATTTGTTGTTGAATATTGTAAAATGAATCTTAACGATTTGAATGTATTCGATTCTGACGAAGAAGGCTTTCGACTTCCCTGAACGAAGGCAAGAAAAAAAAATTTGAAAGACGGTTAGTATTTCTGACAAATGTATAGTACAATAATGCCGAGTTTATACAACATTTGTGTAGTCGTAATCATAATCGTAGTCACAATCACAAAAGCTAAACGTTGTGTATCTTATGTACCCGTTTATACAACATGTCACAATCGCAGTCGTAAATATACATAACTATTGATCTTGAGAGTTAGTAATTTTCATCTTTTAAGACTTTGATTATGACGAAAACTGTACTGCGCAGGCGTCATCTTCTTTCTGTGTCACGCAGGTCTTAGCTTATAGTTTATTTACGACTTACGTACGTGTTCCAGGCAGGTTCCATGTCAAAGTTCTGTTTAAAAATGTGTTTGAAACCAGCTACTAGCAATTTTTACTTATTTTTATTTTATGTTTTAACAAATTATTTATGTGCAGGCTTTGCAAATTCACTTAAACAATCCAAAATAAATCATAGAACGGAATGACGCCGGTACGACATTGACACATAGAGGGTTATACTAGGAATAGTTATACCGGTTGCGCATATCGATTGTAGAACACATCATCAGATATCCCTAGATTTATTCCTCGAATAATTTATTCCACGAATAGTTATTCCGTTGTTTATACTGAGATTGTAGAACCGGCTCTTAACCTGGAACGTCAAGTAATGAAAGTATAACTTTCAACTCATCTCATCGACACTGGCAAGTTACACGATGTGAGAAATGCGCCGCCGGAGGAGTGCGAAAGTATTCAGGAGACAGAGAAGGACATAGTTAAGCTAGAAGCGAAATCTTGGAAAACATTCATGGACATATTGGCATAAGTAAAGTTAATGCCTTAGAAATTAATAGGTACATAAAAATATTGTTTGTCTTTTAACAACAAACGCAAAAATATTATCTTGAGAAAGGTCGTTTTTGTACCAATAATATGTGAAGAGAGAAAGAACTAATGAATAATTTCAGGATTAATGATTCAGTTCAGTTTCCTAATTCATCCTAATTCCTAAATGTTCAAATTCAGTTTCCTACTATTAAATTGTGAGTCAGTGCTGTGTGCTGTCCGATTTTCAATCGTCATGCCCAAAATTAATTAGATCGTCCACGATACAGCCGAAAACGAATCCCGGAAAAAAAGCCGTGGAAAAAAAGCCGGGAAAAAAAAAAGCCTGGAAAAAAAAGCCGATGAAAAAAAAAGCCGCGGAAAGAAAAGCCGCGAAAAAAAAGCCGATGGAAAAAAAAGTCGCTGAAAAAAAAGCTGGTGAAAAAAAACCCAAGCAGAAGGAAAAGAGAAACCCAACGCAAGAGGGCAAGGATCATTCATGTACTCATGGAGCCTAATAGGCGGCGGGTGGATATAATTCTCCAGCAGGCGACCAAAATCCAGACGCAACGCTTGCCACCATTCTCTGACCGTTGTTATGGGCGGCCCCATAAACGAAAACCGTATGAAAACCTATTTAGATATTATATATTTCCGTGCAGTTTTTCTCCGTGGGTTTTATTTCACCGGCTTTTTTTTCCATCGGCTTTTTTTTCCGCGGCTTTTCTTTCCGCGGCTTTTTTTTCCAGGCTTTTTTTCCCCGGCATTTTTTTCCACGGCTTTTTTTTCCGCAGACGGCCGAGAACCGACCTGTTATAAACATATAAATTTTCAATGGTTTTAACATGTTCATATAGTCCTATTCATTCATGGTTAGAGATTTATTAAAAAATCTTTACAACAATTTTCAACCTGACTCATATTAAAATGTATGTTTCCATCAGCAACATACTGTGTTAGGAACTTTTTCCCAACATTGTGTTGTCCACCTCTCGGCGACCGCGATTAGTAGGTGAGCCGTAGGTTGCGTGCTTGCGAGACAGATGGCGCGAGGTAAGGAGTGTTGGATAAGTCGATACGTGGAACAAGATTCAAGATGAGACGTAAGTAGTCGTGACGGCCTCCCCCATAAACAATGAAATTATCAATTATAGTCTGTCAAAATAACCCATGGAGTAATAAAACGATTATTTCGCCGGGGACCAAAGGCGTTCTTAAAGAATTGAACGAAAATTTATAAATGAGATTTACTCATTTTCCCCGAGCTTACGCCCGAGAGTGATTATTTCCTGTTTTTTTACTATCGCCAGACGTACAATATTCGAACGTGTTTCGGGTGAGTCACTGAAAATACAAAGCGATTCCGTAAGGCAGTAGTACCTTAAAAATTTAAAAAAAATAAATAAATTTACGGCATTTTGTTGCTTATGGTTGTTTTCGTAATTTTTAGTAGTATATATTAGAAAAAAGATATTGTGACAAAAATTGTTAACTTAATAAACAATGAAATTATCAATAAAAAAAATTTCTATATTCTATTGAAAGCCATTAATAATAATTTTTAAAGACAAAATTATCCTTAACTAATTATTTAAATAATGCAAACATTAAAAAAAAAACGATTATAAACTATGTATAAGTCACCATTAATCCTAAACAATAGAATGGTAAAAAAAATTGAAATATATTAAACTAGGCCGTTTATTTATAAACAATTCTTAAACAAATAGCAGTAAAAAAATTATTCACAATTATTTAATCCTTAGTTTGGATATAAATACAGCTATACCATAATATATAAGAAAAATTTTTTTTAACAATATCTGAATTTTTCGTTTTTTGTTGACTTTAAAAATTCGTTGTTAACAAAATAGACAAATTTTAAATAAACTTATGACGCCATTTTATTGAGTACACTCATAGAAAGGACTCCAAGAAGCAAAAAATATATAGGGAATTTATTTAAGCATTTAGCCTGCTTTCAATGAAAACGGAAGTACGAAAAACAATAGTTTATTAACAATAGGCTAGCTTTCTGAGAAATGCATTTAATTTTTTTTTATCCAACGGTACTTAATTCTTTCAAATGTATAGAATACACCAATTTTTTTTTGTAATTTTTAAACTAATACCCAGTACCTTAAAAAATAATTTTTCTATGACGTACTAGCTTCAGAGGAGAAGAGCGCATGTCGTAACGGTCGCGCGGAGCCCTACTTTCAGTAACAAATTAAAATTATAAATATTAGAGATAGACATCCGGGAGTAGGGACTTTTTTATCGAAAATTTTCTCCTCTTTAAGGATCTTTTTTGCGATTTCCTCTATTTCTTATGTACGAAGTCGTAGAAGGGCCATGCAATTTTTATTTAATAACTAGCCTTGACCCTGCCACGCTTCGCTGTGGCTCAGTTTGATATGAAATAAATGAGCAATTAAATAAAAATAGGTAATCTAGCGAATATAGATTTACCGGGAAAAAACATAATTTATTTCAATACCATGCATTACATTGCTGTGATTATGTTGTAGAATGTTATGAAAAGTGAAAAAAAAATATTTTTTGCAATTATTTTTTATAACCGATGTAGGTACTCGGCTTCGCTCGGGGGCGACCCTGTCTTATCCATTTTTCCACACTCCGTGAAACTGATTTCAATCAGAGTGCGTTATTCGTCTTGATCGAGCAATGCTTACTTGGGCTATTTCCAATCTTGCTTCCCTTTGCTCGTCTGTTTCAGACGAATGGGCTCGAGCAATGCGTACTCCTTCGATTTCCAATCTAGCATCTCTTTGCTCGTCTGTATCAGATAAAGGGGCTTGAGCATTTCTTAATCTGAGAGTTTCTAGTCTATCTTCCCTTTGCTCGTCTGTTTCAGATAAACGGGCTTCAGCATTTCTTAATCTGAGGATTTCTAATTTATCTTCCTTTTGCTCCTCTGTTTCAAATAAACGGGCTTGAGCATTTCTTAATCTGAGGGTTTCTAGTCTATCTCCCTTTTGCTACTCTGTTTCAGATAAACGGGCTTGAGCATTTCTTAATCTGAGGGTTTCTAGTCTATCTTCCTTTTGCTCCTCTGTTTCAGATAAACGGGCTTGAGCATTTCTTTATTTTAGAGTTTCTAATCTATCTTCCCTTGTAACATCCGGGGGATGTTACTAATTTATTTAAGAGATATTTTAGAAATTGATTAGGTAAATGGGAAAAGGCTCCACCCTGTAGAATTGGTTTCGAAACTAAACGATTGAAACTATAACGAAATTTGTTTTGAAACGTAAAAATGTTTTATAATTGAAACTATAACAAAAGGTCAAACGCCCGAAATTACAAATAATTTACGCGACGAAAGAGACGAAAACCCCGTCGTAATCAGAAATGAGCGTTCAGGGAAATGATACCTAAAGCACAGATTTCATAGGGGAGAGGTTTGCTCTGGAAAAATTCGTTTTTGAGGGTTCTTGACATTATTATAGGCCATGGGCGACGAAATAAATATTCCGCTGCAATTCGTAACTGGGCGAAAATTGATGACTTGGAAAAATACACAGCTCGCATTGAGGACGAAAGAACTTCACTTCGGTCCGGGGAACAGAGGTGTTCAGACGAGGTCATAGCAACGGGGTTGCTACGCGTTTGGGGCGCGATTTCGAGTCAGTGTTTTGTTTTTGGTACTTATTGGTACCGAGGGTAAAAAGTAAAGTAAAGGAATTCAGTGGGAATTTGCTTTAACGTCAAATCAATTATTTAAATTTGATTTTAATTTTGTTGATATTTTTCGTGTCATTAGTTTTGGGGTTGATTCCAAATTTTGCTATTTGGGGCCGTATCGAGTGTAGAGTCACGTTTCCGAGTGTCATACCAGAGCCGAAGCGACAAATCTTAGGGTGGAAGTCAGCGCAGAACTCCAAAGGTGGTGAGTCGGGAATAAGTTACGGGTTTTTACTAATTTTCCAGAGACGGAGAACAGACGAGGCGATCATTTCTTTTTGTCGATTCGTATTCATATTTATTTCTTCGACTGGGTTTCGTGTGTGTGGGTTCTGTTCGAATTTCGACGACCCGGGACAGAGGCGTATCCAGGTTTAAACTCTGAAATCTAACGCGCAACTACGTAAATTCCTTGATCAGTTCACAGTTTGGTAATTTTGGTTAGTTTCAGTCACAAGTAAGAACTAGAGCTCTGGAAGTAAGAATAGTAGAGAATCAAATATTGATCTAGGTACAGGGTAGAGGATTTTCCCAAATAGGGTGGAGGTTATTATATTTTTGATTGTTGGGGAAATATCTTGTACGCATTCTTGTAAGGGTAGCATGCGTAATTTTATGTCTATTTGAATTCGGTTATTTTGTTATCTGGTTCTTGGTTATTTTAAGTTCTTTCATTTAATTGATTCCATTTTTTTTTGTTCACTGTATAGTCATAAATTTTATCTAGTCAATATAAACTTTAATTTCATTCAAATTTAACACTTGGGTATTATTTTGCTACCGAATCCCCACTGAAATCGACAGGCATTTGCGAAGCGCTGGGGCTCGCGTTTCCTGTAGAGGTTGGTCAGAAACCTTGTCTCCGCTGGGCCAAAAACAGTGTCGTCCGTTCAGAGCGACATTTTAAATAAATAATTTCTGGGCTGGTGGCAGACGCTACCATTTCTTAGTACGTCCCTGTATGAAATACGGTGCGGCGTTACATTCTGGTGGCAGCGGTGGGATTTCCTAAAAAGTTTTCAGGTGGGATCGCTTAAAAAGAATTCAGGTGGGATTTCCTAAAAAGTTTTCAGGTGGGATCGCTTAAAAAGAATTCAGGTGGGATTTCCTAAAAAGTTTTCAGGTGGGATTTCTTAAAAAAGTCTTCAGGTGGGATTTCCTAAAAAGTTTTCAGGTGGGATGGCTTAAAAAGAATTCAGGTGGGATCGCTTAAAAAGAGTTCAGGTGGGATCTCTTAAAAAAGTCTTCAGGTGGGATTTCTTAAAAAGTCTCCAGGTGGGATTTCTTAAAAACATTTCAGGTGGGATTGGCAATATTAAAGAAGGGTAGTTTGCTCTCGTTGAAAAAAAAAAATTATTTTTGACTTGTTCCTTTTGGTAGGTCTTTTTGAATTTTTCTATTTTTTATTATTCTCTCCCCGTCTGTCTCCATATTTCACCTTATGGGATTGTCCTCTTGAGGGAATCGTTGTTTTAGTGTTTTTTAACTAGAAAGAAATTTGGGGTTATTTTAAACTAGTTTAGGTATTTGGAGTCTTGAATTTGGTATCAATTAATCTGTTGAGTAACTTTTGAGTCAATCCTAAAATTCAATAAATTGCGCAGATACAGAGTTTTGGAACGCCTGGTGGAAAAGCGGCGGGCGCGCCACTGGAGCGACGACGGAAGACCCACA
Source organism: Cryptocephalus moraei (assembly GCA_946251905.1). NCBI lineage: Eukaryota > Metazoa > Arthropoda > Insecta > Coleoptera > Chrysomelidae > Cryptocephalus > Cryptocephalus moraei. The sequence goes on from OX276466.1 coordinate 18,850,891, forward strand.
CACCGTCTCATATTATCGTGGTACTAATCACTTACTTTGCATGATTTTGACCTGTTTTTTTTTCTCTATTTATATTCTGGGTTATATATGTGGATTCTTTTTTTTTACCATGAGTACGATTTTCCTATTTTATTTTATTTTATAAGCTTTCTTTAGAGCAAACTGCAAATTCTGCTAAAATTGCGAGAGCGAAATAGATACAATTAAATTTTTTTTCTCGTTCCTCGCGGCGTTGCGTGCGGGCATCTGTTGTAACGAAGGCGGAGTTAATTTGTAAGGACGGTTTTATTTAATTTTCTTATTAATTTAATTAAATCAGTATTTGGTCTTAATTTGCGTTTAGCTGTTTGATAAACAAATCAGGGGTGCACGGTTAAACGGGACATGTTATATCATTCGGACGAGGAGTCTGAAAGCAAAGAATTAGGCCCCAAAATTACAATAGATAAACCCGAGGTAAAAGTAGATAAAAAGGTCATAATGGCCGAAGGCAGTCAGCAAAATTTGGCTAGGTTACCCATGATGTATTCGTTGGGGATGATAGCGACGACCCTTGATCCGTTTAATGGGAAAAATGTTAGAAGTTACTTAGAAAAACTGGAACAGAGGGCGGAATTGGACGGGTGGTCGAAGGAAGACACCCTCAAACTTTTAAAATTTAAGTGCGTCGGGGAGGCTCAGAACTACGTAACGTCAGATGAGTCACTTCGAAATTTGGATTATTTAGCGTTTAGAGAAAAATTAATAAGTAGATTTGCGCCTTCAGCATTGCCAGGGGAAGGGTTGCTACAATTAAGTCGGTGCTATCAGAGGTATGACGAAGATGTTGCGACGTTCAGTACAAGGTTGCGAACTTTAGGGAATCGCGCGTTAAGGGAGGAACTTAAGGGTGCGACAGCAGGAGAAAAGGAGGGCTTAACCCGAATGAATAGGGTAGTAATTCTAAATCAATTTAAGGTAGGGCTGCGCAAAGATATAATGGATAAAATAGGGGTAACTTTGTTAAGGGAAAAGGAATTGACCTTGGAAGTGGCAGAGGAGATAGCGACGTTGCAGGAAACGACCTCGCGTATAACCCAAGGGAGGAATTCAGGGGCGCGCGTTTCAACCAGTGGAAATGGGGCAAAATGTTACATTTGTGGAAATTTCGGCCATTTTGCTAGGGAGTGTAGGAAAAGTTCAGGGGAAACCAGATTAGTTCCAGGAACTCAGCTAAGAAATCTGAAAAGGGGGAATTGTTTTAAATGCGATAAGCCAGGGCATTGGGCCCAAGAATGTAAAAATAGGGCAACAGACAAAGGGAGAGGTTTTAAGGGCGAGTCGTCGCCGGAACAGGATAGGTTTTTTAGGAAGAGGTCTCCGCCGAGGCAAGAAAGCCTCGAACGGCCTCGAAATAATTATAGGGAAAATGCGGCTAGGGAAAATGCGCGGGTAAATACCGTGGATACGGCCAGACGCGAACAAAACGGGCAAAAATATTTCGCGAGTAGAAGGGATTCAGGGGAGTTAAGAAATCAAGGAACGACGCAGAGAACTAGGGAGTATAAAAGAGGTGGAGAAACCCGTGAGTTTCACGAAAGGGCGGAAGACGATAGGGAAAACTCGAGGATGTTTAGGGCCGATAGGCATTCCGGGAGCGCTCAAAGGAAAAATAGTGATTTAAACTAATCAAGCCTTCTAGAATTCCTCGACTAGAAGGCTTTTCGGAAAAACGACCCAGCGAGGAAAAACGAGAAGATATAGAATTTAGGTATAAAAATAATTGTGTCATTCCGGAAATTTACTGCGAAGATAGGGAGGAAATACCTCACTCCGTGGTGTTGCGTATAGGGGGAGTAAATAGAATTTGTCTCGTGGACACGGGCGCGGCGGTTTCGTTAATAAAAAAAGGTATAGTTACGGATGAAGAGATTCGGTGTACGGTTGCGGAAAATTTTTCACTGACGGGAATAACAGGACATAGACTTTGTACTTATGGAGTAGGGGAGTTCGAAGTGGATATCCCTGACTCCTCCGCTCTCATGACGGCTCGTATGATAGTATGCGATGATAAAATTTTGGGCTCTACGCACGCCTTGTTGGGGCGAGACTTTTTGCATGAAAATTCTGCGAAAGTGTGTTATGGTTTAAACCCTGCGCTGATAATTCGTGGTGAGGTTTTGCCTCTAATTGCCACTAATAATGAGTGTGAAAATAGGGATGATTGGTGCGCATGGCTGAGGCACGTCGAAAAATTTTACAGGGATATGTCTGAGGAGAGAGAGTCTGAGAAAAATAAAATGGTAGAAGTTGTGAATCCGGCTAAGAAAAGTCAAAAGAGTGAAAGAGCGAAGCAAATAGGTGCGAATGGAAAAATTGAGACGGAAGTACAAGAGATAAGGAGGCAATTGCCCAATGAACTACAAGAAATGGAGGAGGCTGACATTGTAAGTACGGAGTTGATTTCCGTCCCACCACGGACTGAACTGTTATGCGCGGGTAAGGTAAAGGGAACACTGAAGGGAAAATGGCTTGTGTGTGAATCGAATGAGAGCGAGAATGGTTCAATTTTTATTGCGCGGTGCATAGTTGAAAATGGCGAGAAAATACCTGTCAGAATAGTGAATGTATCTGGGGGCGAATTGCGTATTCAAAAAGGTCAGAAAATCGGGACTGCCATGGAGGCGGAAGAGGAAGGTCAAAGGTCGCAATTTCAAGACGTTAGCATTAATTTGGTTGATACGAGTTCTGACAAATGGATAGATGAGGGTTTTGAGCTAAGTCATTTAAAAGGAAGTGAAAGGAAAGAGGTGTACAAGTTATTGAGGTCTTACGCCGATTTATTTCTGGGAGAAGGCGACAAAATTACCAGCGCGAGTCAGGTTAAACATGACATTATTCTAGAAACCGGTGCGCAACCCATTTGTAAAGCCCCTTATCGAATTCCATTTAAACAACGGGAAATCTTACAAAATGAAATTGATAGGTTATTAGAGGCGGGAGTGATCCGACCGTCCTCGAGCCCATGGTCAGCGCCGGTAGTATTAGTTTCGAAAAAATTGCCTAACGGGGAGGAAAAATTGCGCATGTGCATAGATTACCGGGGTTTGAACGCGGTAACGAAGAAAGAGTATTATCCACTCCCAAATATCGCAGACCTGTTGCAGGGTTATAAAACCGGGAATAAAGCGTTATTTTCCGTGATTGACGTCGCAGAGGCGTATCACCAGATTGACATGGGGGAAACATCGGTACCATTGACAGGTTTTAGTACATATCACGGACATTTTGAATACACGAAGATGCCCTTTGGGTTAGTCAACGCGCCGGCCACTTTTCAACGATTCATGAATGTCACGCTTTCGGGTCTGACCGGTGATTTATGTATGGTTTATCTTGACGATATTTTGGTATATAACTCAGATGGGGTTGCAGATCATATTAAACGTTTAGAACAAGTATTTCAGAGGTTAAGGGGTGCTAACATCAAATTAAAACCCAAGAAATGTAATTTCTTATTGGAGAAGGTTAAATATCTGGGGCATTATATTTCTCAGGAGGGGATTTTGCCAGATCCAGAAAAGATTGAGGCCATACATAAATTTCCTATCCCGAAAAACGTACGAGGAGTAAGATCATTTTTAGGAATTGTAAACTGGTACCGACGTTTTATTCCAAATGTGACAGAACTGACTTCACCATTGACGGAACTGACAAAGAAAGACGTACCATTTAAAATCACTGACGAAGTTTTAGAATCAATCGAGAAATTAAAGAACGCGTTGACTTCCGATTCATTACTAATTTTTCCAGATTTTGACGAACCATTTATTTTGTCTACGGACGCTTCTGGGACGGGAGTCGGGGCGATCTTAAGTCAAAAACGGGGTGGTTACGAAAGACCAATCGCGTACGCGAGTAAAAAGATGAATAAAGCTCAGAAGAATTATTCCACCACTGACAAAGAACAGTTGGGTGTAATGTTCGGGGTAAAAACGTTCAGATGTTACCTGTACGGGAGAAAATTTACCATCATTACCGACCACCGTCCTCTACGGTGGATGTTAACCCTTAAGGAACCAGATTCAAGATTAGCTCGCTGGGCGTTAACTTTGTCTGAGTACGATTTTGACGTGATACATAGACCGGGAAGACAACACGGTAACGCGGACGCCCTCAGCCGAATGTACAACAACGACGACACATACGTGAACATGACATACGCCGATTTCCAGGACTATAAGAAACGACACGTGACACCGAAGCCCAAGAATGTTAATATTGACGAGAGAGACTTATTCACGGTTCCGGGCGATTGGGCATTGGCCCACGCGGTTTCGGCAGATTTTGAGATGAGTAGAGGCATCGCGGCAAAATTTACAGAAAAATTTGGGAGTAGGGAACTATTACAGGCTCAAGGAAAATTAGTGGGAGAAGTCGCGGTATTGAAAACGAAAGAACGGCGCATTTATTATCTGGTCACAAAAGATAAATATTCCGATAAACCATCGTATGAAAACGTATGGAATTCCCTCCAGGAATTGCGCAGGTTGTGCGACGAGAACGGGGAAAAATATTTGGCTTTACCAAAAATTGGGTGTGGTTTAGACCAGTTAAATTGGGATAACGTTTTGGATATGTTACATTTCGTATTTTTTGGGACAACTGTCGAAGTTTTAATTTGCACGCAAACCTCCAAGGCCCGAAAAGATGTTAAGTTAGTTTCAGAAGAATTGTTAGAAGTAGAGTGGGACAGGGCGTTACTTAGAGCGGCCCAACGTCAAGACGAATTTTGCAAAGAAGTAATTTCAAAATTAGGGGAAAATACGGAGGAATCGAAGGAATTTTTTTTGGACAGGGATGAAATTCTGTATAGGGCGGAACCGGACACCAAAGGCGACAAGTTAGTAGTGCCGCGAATTTTTGTTAATAAAGTTTTGGGAGATTTTCACGATCTAGCCATAGCGGGTCACCCGGGGTGTAAGAAAACATTATTAAGAATTAGGTCACGATTTTATTGGCCAGGTTTAAAAAAGGATGTAGAGGAGTATGTCGCGAGTTGCGTTTCCTGTAACGAACGAAAAACATCCCCACACCACAAGAAAGTTCCACTTCAAAAATTTACAGCCACAACCCGCCCTTGGGAACTTACTTCAATGGACATTGTAGGGCCATTAGTCACAACGGATCAGGGGAATCGCTATTTATTAACATTCCAAGATTATTTCACGAAATATATCGAAGCTATTCCCATTCCTGATCAAAAAGCGGATACCGTCGCAAGGGCTTTTGTAGAGCAGGTAGTTGTCAGGCATGGGGCACCCGAAAAATTGTTAACTGATCGAGGGGCAAATTTCACGTCACAAATGTTTAAAGGGGTGTGCGAATTATTGGGAATAAAGAAATTACAAACTGCGAGTTACGCTCCGACTACTAACGGGCAAATAGAACGTATGCATAGGGTTTTTAAAGATATGTTATCGCACTACATTGCCGAAAATCAACGCGATTGGGACCAATGGGTGCCCTATATATTAATGGCGTATAGGGGTAACGTACACGATACGACCGGATTCACCCCCTTTTTCTTATTACATGGCAGAGATCAGGTTTTACCAATCGATTCTTTTATCAAACCTAGGCGGGTCAGGTATGATTGTGACGAAAATTATGCGGCGGAATTAGGGGCGAGATTACAGAGGGTGTATTCGGAAGTCGCCAAGAGAACAGATCGGGTGAAGGAATCACGCATTACGCGGTTCAACACAAAAACAAAGGAAAAGAATTTTAAAGTTGGTGATGAGGTATTGGTTAGAGACATGGAGGGAAAATTAGGACTGTCCAGGAAATTATCAAAAAATTGGGTAGGACCCTTCAGGATAATTGAAATTTTAGGCCCCGTGACCTATAAGGTACGGAAAATAGGAGGAAAAAAGGAACAGGTAATACACGCGAATCGCCTCAAAGAGTACGTTAAGCGAGAAGGTTGCTCCCTCTCGAGTGAATCGGAGCCTGAGCCCTCTGACTTAGAGGAGGATCAGGAAGGGGAGGATCCAAACTTAACAGATGGGGTAGAAACAGACGACGAGGAAGAACCGCGGGGTAGGTTTATTGTCCCTGACTTTGTAGACGTAGATCCGGACGCGTTACAACAGATGCTACCAAAACGTACCATGCCACCCCCACCCCCACCGACCCTGGTGGATGGGGCTGGTCAGCCCACATCCGCGAGAAAGCGAATAAAATCGTTTGATGACGCGGAAGGTTTGCGACGATCGGAACGAAACAGGAGGCCGCCAGCGAGGCTAAATTTCTAAAAGTTTTTATGTTTTATTTTGTTCCCTGTGGGAGACCGGGGTCGAATAGTCTCTCAGCCTTATCCGGCTTGTCGTAAGAGGCGACAAAACAGATAGTTTGTTCCCTGTGGGGTAAATAGGGGGGTTAAAATCGTAGGGTTTTGAGTGTATCAGCGCCAGAGTATTAGGTTCAGGGAACCGCAGGAATAAAGGGTTAAAACTTCCAGGTTTGCAATTCGCGTTAAGGTTCAGGAAACCGCAGGTTTAAAGGGTTGAAAATCCTAGGTTTTCAATTCGCGTTTAGGTTCAGGGAACCGCAGTTCAAAAGGGTAAAGTCCCAGGTTTGCGTTTCGCGTTTAGGTTCAGGGAACCGCAGGTAAAGGGTAAAAGTCCCAGATGGCAATTCGCATTTAGGTTCAGGGAACCGCAGGTTTAAAGGATGAAAAGTCCCAGGTTTGCGCTTCGTGTTTAGGTTCGGGGAGCCACAGGTTTAAAGGGTTATAGTCCCACGATTTGCGCGTCGTCAAGTAAAAATTTTAGGTTCAGGGAACCGCAGGTTTAAGGGGTTAAAGTCCCAGGTTTTGTGTTGAAACTTGTTGATAAAACAAAATGTGAGTCAGAGATTTTCTTGATCGCACCTCACAGGTCATTAACTGAGCTGTGGTCAAACTACGGGATGCGTCAGAGATCCCGTACCCTTCCTAAATTTCAGCTAATGGGGTGTTTTTCTTTTCTTTGAAAAAAATTGAACTATCTAGAGCGTCGTCGCTCACTAGCCGCTATTCTTAGGGCATAAGTGACCGACAGCTAACGGACAATTTAGTGATTTAATTTGAATATAGAGTCACAATTTTAATTTTATTCCATTTTATGTATTTTAATTCTTTTTGGTTTATTGTACTTATAATTTACTTCGAGTCTATTTTGGTTGAATCCTTTTGTTGTTTGTTAGCCGTAAGAGTTTTGTTTGTGTCGCCATTGGTTTTGTTGGGTGATTACTTATGTTCTCTTGAAGTAGGACTTTGAGTCATTTACCATTTAAGTAATTTTGACTTATTTTGGGGGGCAGGTTTAGCGCTCAGGGCAGTGACACCTAGACAAAACCAAAGGAAATATTTGAGATTTTCTGTTTTAGTTAAGATCCTCTGGGTTTTCGTTATTTGTTTATTATTAGTGAATTGTATTGTATTTTTGGACTATTTTGATTTCGTAAACTTTGCGCTAAAAGACTTTATTAGGACTCCGATGTGTCCACCATGGGTCCTCCTGATGCTGCCAACCGTATTAGGGCTGGTGGCGTACGACTGCAGCAGCAGTACAGCAGAGGTGGCAACAGTCTCGCTACGAGATATCGCCAACTGCCCCGAACCTTCTCTCTCTTACACCAGCGCACCCACGAACGTGGCGGTTGTTCAACGAAATGAATTCGGGCAACAGAAAATGTTCGCGTATTTAATCGAAGTAACGCGAATAAGGACTTATTGTGGCATGTATAGCCATAGTTCGATGGCGTCTGGGGGGCTAAAAACATTCGTACATCTAGTTGGGGCAGAAGAATGCGAACTCATACATCGGGATGGTACTACTAGACTTTTCGGGGGCATTACGCCTAATGCAACCACAATCGAGTCGGAAACAGTGCAAGGGACAATAGACAATTCGGGAAAGTGCACGGGCGAAAACGTATCAGGAAAATGGACAAAAATGGAACAATGTTGTAGTCGTAGCATCGGTAAAAACTTTAGTGCGGGATTTTTTGGGCGTCGGTCAAACTAGACGAGGACGAGAGTTCGGTCAGCGGGAGTGTAACCTGCCCATTTTTGGAGAGATATTGTTTCGACACTGAAGTCGGAGAGGCGGTCTGGAAAGTTGACAGACCAGACAAGTGCGAAGGACATTTAAGCGTGCTATATAAGGGAGTCGCCGAAGAAGTAACGCAGCATAGGACTCAGGAGAAGTATTTGGTGGTTAATAAGGAATTTTCGCCCTGGCTTACAAAAGAGGTCCTGGATAGGTGAACTAGGAGTATTGCAGACAGAACATCCCCGCATCCCGATCACGCCAGAAAATTTCAATCCTAAGTCACAAGTGATGACGCCAAGAAAACACGGATCTGATGGCGGACGTAAACCAGAAGTTCCTGTACGTAGAACCAGCTTTCAAGAGAGATGTGTAACATCTCTACCTCGAGACGATACACTGCAGATGCCTTGCACAGAGGGACATACTCAGAACCCAACTGGCGATGGCACTAAACGGACTACAATTGTACCGAACTGTAGGAGGAGGATTCAAATTGATCGCATGTTTATGGACCACTCTGACATTGTGGATACTATAAACCCCAGGAGAGGAATCAACGGTCAACGAACGAGGACGCAGAATCGGGCCACGAGTTGAGGAAGATGATCCAGCCGGATCAAAAAGATGACATCCGGGATTTATCTAAAAGTTTGCCGTTTCTCGCGTCGCGTAATCGCAACGAAAGTTCAACCGCGCCATCCGCGTCAATGAACACTTTAATTAACAAACCGCAAGTGCATTGGACCAAGGGGCTGAAGGACGCTGTATGAATCGGGGTGCCATAGGGGAGTTAAAGAGAGAGATGGTAAGGGAATGGAAACGATGGAGAGTGTGTGCGCGAATCAAAATGTTAGTGCCTACGAACTCGAAACCTAAATGTTACGCGAGTGCGCGAAGTGAGCAACATTGTAATTCTTAGGTTTAGTGAATAATTGTTTGGATTGTAGCTGAAGCTTATCCTCCTCGGTTGTAGCCATTGTGACACATGTTGGGTTACTAGTTAGGTTACTCCCCGAAGATAATTTGAGAAAAAGTCATCGACATAAGAGTCGACGATTTTTTTGTAGGGGGGAGTAATGTAACATCCGGGGGATGTTACTAATTTATTTAAGATATATTTTAGAAATTGATTAGGTAAATGGGAAAAGGCTCCACCCTGTAGAATTGGTTTCGAAACTAAACGATTGAAACTATAACGAAATTTGTTTTGAAACGTAAAAATGTTTTATAATTGAAACTATAACAAAAGGTCAAACGCCCGAAATTACAAATAATTTACGCGACGAAAGAGACGAAAACCCCGTCGTAATCAGAAATGAGCGTTCAGGGAAATGATACCTAAAGCACAGATTTCATAGGGGAGAGGTTTGCTCTGGAAAAATTCGTTTTTGAGGGTTCTTGACATTATTATAGGCCATGGGCGACGAAATAAATATTCCGCTGCAATTCGTAACTGGGCGAAAATTGATGACTTGGAAAAATACACAGCTCGCATTGAGGACGAAAGAACTTCACTTCGGTCCGGGGAACAGAGGTGTTCAGACGAGGTCATAGCAACGGGGTTGCTACGCGTTTGGGGCGCGATTTCGAGTCAGTGTTTTGTTTTTGGTACTTATTGGTACCGAGGGTAAAAAGTAAAGTAAAGGAATTCAGTGGGAATTTGCTTTAACGTCAAATCAATTATTTAAATTTGATTTTAATTTTGTTGATATTTTTCGTGTCATTAGTTTTGGGGTTGATTCCAAATTTTGCTATTTGGGGCCGTATCGAGTGTAGAGTCACGTTTCCGAGTGTCATACCAGAGCCGAAGCGACAAATCTTAGGGTGGAAGTCAGCGCAGAACTCCAAAGGTGGTGAGTCGGGAATAAGTTACGGGTTTTTACTAATTTTCCAGAGACGGAGAACAGACGAGGCGATCATTTCTTTTTGTCGATTCGTATTCATATTTATTTCTTCGACTGGGTTTCGTGTGTGTGGGTTCTGTTCGAATTTCGACGACCCGGGACAGAGGCGTATCCAGGTTTAAACTCTGAAATCTAACGCGCAACTACGTAAATTCCTTGATCAGTTCACAGTTTGGTAATTTTGGTTAGTTTCAGTCACAAGTAAGAACTAGAGCTCTGGAAGTAAGAATAGTAGAGATTCAAATATTGATCTAGGTACAGGGTAGAGGATTTTCCCAAATAGGGTGGAGGTTATTATATTTTTGATTGTTGGGGAAATATCTTGTACGCATTCTTGTAAGGGTAGCATGCGTAATTTTATGTCTATTTGAATTCGGTTATTTTGTTATCTGGTTCTTGGTTATTTTAAGTTCTTTCATTTAATTGATTCCATTTTTTTTTGTTCACTGTATAGTCATAAATTTTATCTAGTCAATATAAACTTTAATTTCATTCAAATTTAACACTTGGGTATTATTTTGCTACCGAATCCCCACTGAAATCGACAGGCATTTGCGAAGCCCTGGGGCTCGCGTTTCCTGTAGAGGTTGGTCAGAAACCTTGTCTCCGCTGGGCCAAAAACAGTGTCGTCCGTTCAGAGCGACATTTTAAATAAATAATTTCTGGGCTGGTGGCAGACGCTACCATTTCTTAGTACGTCCCTGTATGAAATACGGTGCGGCGTTACACCCTTTGCTCGTCTTTTTCAAATAAACGGACTTGATCATTTCTTAATCAGAAGGTTTCTAGTCTATCTTCCCTTTGCCCGTCATTTTCTGAAGCTCGTAAAGCCTTTTATTTTTTTGCTTTACATATGGATCTGCCAATCGTTTTCCTTCTTCGAGGCATAATTCACAGCGAAAGTATAAAATAAATGCGCGTGTTTTATATTGTCCAATGTCCAAAGTTCACAAATAACACCACTAACACTCACACAAGTTCAGAAATATTTCTACTTTTAACAGAATGATTTTGAGCATTTCGATCCTCAAAGCGCTGTCAAACTGTTCGACATTTAAATTATACCTTTTCGCTGCGAGATGGCGCCATCTGTCAGTCACTCGTCTGTCAAATAAAGATGACATATTGCCTGTCATGCATATACATGGCCAATAGAACTGTGGCATTTTATATTCTTAAGCCGTTTCGCCCCCCCCTGGCTCTTTTTTCGACGCGGAACCATTTCAGAAACCTTCACGGACATGCGCCCTACAACTCACCAAAGTTTCGTTGCAGTCGGACGATTGGTATAGGAGCCTATGAGGAACATACAAACAAACATACATCCATTTATATATATATATATATATATATATATATATATATATATATATATATATATATAATATTATATAATATATATATATATATATACTAACACGAGAAAGAAGGTAGAGGGAACTCCCCTATTAATAAATGAGTAAAATAAATCAATCCATATATGCAAATAAGTATGTATGTATGTATGTATGAATGTACGTGTTTGCGTGCGTGTGCGTGTGCGTGCGCGTACGCGATCGCGTGCGCACGTGCGTGCTTAGGTGCGTGAGCGCGTGTGCGTGTACGCGTGCACGTGTGCGAGTGTGCGCGTGTGTGTGTTGGTGTGTGTGTGCGTGTGCGTGTGCGTGGGTGCGTGGGTGCGTGTGTGCGTGTGTGCGTGTGTGCGTGTGTGCGTGTGTGCGTGTGTGCGTGTGTGCGTGTGTGCGTGCGCGTGCGTGCGCGTGCGTGCGCGTGCGTGCGCGTGCGTGCGCGTGCGTGCGCGTGCGTGCGCGTGCGTGCGCGTGCGTGCGCGTGCGTGCGCGTGCGTGCGCGTGCGTGCGCGTGCGTGCGCGTGCGTGCGCGTGCGTGCGCGTGCGTGCGCGTGCGTGCGCGTGCGTGCGCGTGCGTGCGCGTGCGTGCGGGCGCGTGCGCGTGCGTGCGCGTGCGTGCGCGTGCGTGCGCGTGCGTGCGCGTGCGTGCGCGTGCGTGCGCGTGCGTGCGCGTGCGTGCGCGTGCGTGCGCGTGCGTGCGCGTGCGTGCGCGTGCGTGCGCGTGCGTGCGTGTGTGCGTGTGTGCGTGTGTGCGTGTGTGCGTGCGTGCGTGCGTGCGTGCGTGCGTGCGTGCGTGCGTGCGTGCGTGCGTGCGTGCGTGCGTGCGTGCGTGCGTGCGTGCGTGCGGGCGTGCGGGCGTGCGGGCGTGCGGGCGTGCGGGCGTGCGTGCGTGCGTGCGTGCGTGCGCGTGCGCGTGCGCGTGCGCGTGCGCGTGCGCGTGCGCGTGCGCGTGCGCGTGCGCGTGCGCGTGCGCGTGTGCGTGTGCGTGTGCGTGTGCGTGTGCGTGTGCGTGTGCGTGTGCGTGTGCGTGTGCGTGTGCGTGTGTGTGTGTGTGTGTGTGTGTGTGTGTGTGTGTGTGTGTGTGTGTGTGTGTGTGTGTGTGTGTGTTTGTGTGTATATATATCTATATGCATTCACATTTGAGAGGTTTCCTCGGAGTCGTTTGTCGTGACAGGATAAACGTGACGAAACCTTTCCAGAGTGGACAATCCCCTCCGGTATCTCTCACCCCAATTTAACACCAAATGGGAAATATTATGTTTCCTACTGAATTTATCTATCGAGATTTGTTGTGACAGGACAAGTCTGGGTAGATTATTCAGAACTTATTACAGATATTTTCTTTGTGTCCTTTTCCAAGATCAAACAATGGTAGAAAGGGAAGACATCCATCCTGAAAAGGTCTTTCCCAAACATTCTCGTCTGTCGTGGCAGGACAGAGCCTACAAGACCTTTCCAGAATGAATTTTACCATTCATTTGTAATGTTGTCGCTTTTGAGGTTATGTAAATGACATATAAAGCAATACAACACGGAACACAAAGAAATTTTCTCATAGACATGTCGATAAAAATCATTCCAACGAATACAGTGATTTCATGTTTCTCATTGTTTCATCCTGTTTTTCGACTTTGAGTTAAAACGAGAAGGCGAACGCACAAAAAAAAGATCTCCACGGTTTCTAAGCAATTACGTCAAATAAACGATTTCAAATTTCTTTATGGTCCGAATATGTCACATGTCGGCACCTAACCAAGAAATAGTATTTCGATTAGATGCTTTGTTTTTTAAGAGAAAAACCTCACTTTCGGTAAGTTATGATGTAATAGTTATGTTAATTATTATAATTTATATATAATATATATGCATAATATATATAATATACTAGCCGTGACCCGACCACGCTTCGCTGTGGCTCAGTTTGATATGAAATAAATGAGCAATTAAATAAAAATAGTTAATCTAGCGAATATAGATTTACCGAGAAAACAAATAATTTATTTCAATACCATGGATTGCATTGCTGACATTGCTGTGATTATATTGTAGAATGTTATGAAAAGGGAAAAAATATTTTTTTGTAAATTATTTTTTATAACCGATGTAGGTACTCGGCTTCACTCGGGGGCAACCCTATCTCATCCCTTTTTCCACACTCCATGAAAATGATTTCAATCAGCGTGCGTTATTTGTCTTGATCGAGCAATGCGTAGTCCTTTGATTTCCAATCTTGCTTCTCTTTGCTCGTCTGTTTCAGATAAAGAGGCTTGAGCAGTTCTTAATCTGAGAGTTTCTAGTCTATCTTCCCTTTGCTCGTCTGTTTCAGATAAACGGGCTTGAGCATTTCTTAATCTGAGGGTTTCTATCTATCTTCCTTTTGCTCCTCTGTTTCAGATAAACGGGCTTGAGCATTTCTTGATCTTAGGGTTTCTAGTCTATCTTCCCTTTGCTCGTCTTTTTGAAATAAACGGGCTTGAGCATTTTTTAATCTGAGAGTTTCTAATCTATCTTCCCTTTGCCCGTCATTTTCTGAAGCTCGTAAAGCCTTTTATTTATTTGCTTTATATATGGATCTGCCAATCGATTTCCTTTTTGGAGGCATAATTCACAGCGAAAGTATAAAATAAATGCGCGTGTTTTCTATTGTCCAATGTCCAAAGTTCACAAATAACACCACTAACACTCACACACGTTCAACAATATTTCTACTTTTACCAGAATGATTTTGAGCAATTCGATCCTCAAAGCGCTGTCAAACTGTTCGACATTTAAAAGATACCTTTTCGCCGCGAGATGGCGCCATCTGTCAGTCACTTGTCTGTCAAATAAAAATGACATATTAACTGTCATGCATTTTATATTTTTTGGCCGTTTCGGCCCCCTGGCTCCTTTTTCGACGCGGAACCATTTCAGGAACCTTCAAGGACATGCGCCCTACAACTCACCAAAATTTCGTTGCAATCGGACGAATGGTATAGGAGCCTATGCGGAACATACACACAAACATCCATTTTTATATATATAGATATAAATAACATATGTATACCCATTTCTTCCTTTGTAGAGTAACTGAAGAAGATTAGAATATAATCGAAACGTTTTACTAGAAAAAAGAGTTTTCTTTCTCCGCCCCCAGGCTGCAGCCCCGATGCTTTGTTTTTTAAGAGAAAAACCTCACTTTCGATAAGTTATGATGTAATAGTTATGTTAATTATTATACTTTATATATAATATATATAATATATATAAATAACATATGTATACCCATTTCTTCCTTTGTAGAGTAACTGAAGAAGATTAGAATATAATCGAAACGTTTTACTAGAAAAAAGAGTTTTCTTTCTCCGCCCCCCGGCTGCAGCCCCGATATCTCATGAGTTTTAAGTTTTTAGACTATCAGCCAATATTATCTTTTTGCTATATATATATATATATATATATATATATATATATATATATATATATATAGAAGATTAGAATATAATCGAAACGTTTTACTAGAAAAAAGAGTTTTCTTTCTCCGCCCCCCGGCTGCAGCCCCGATATCTCAAGAGTTTTAAGTTTTTAGACTATCAGCCAATATTATCTTTTTGCTATATATATATATATATATATATATATATATATATATTTATATATATATATATATATATATATAAATGAAATGCTGTTCGTTTGTCTAGGCTTCAACTCGAGAACGGCTGGACGGATTTTGCTAATTTTGATCTTGAAATATTTGTGGAAGTTCAGGGAAGGTTTTTGTGGCGAGAAACATAAATAATAACTAAGGGACATACTAAAAAAGGTACGTTTTGTAATTTTGGGGACAAATCGCCAAGGCAACCAATCATACTGTCAGTTGGTTGTCAAATGAAAAATTAGCAGCATTTAGATCGACGGGACACCCAGCCTACAAATTCTACAAGTTCGAAAAAACGGACGCATCGAGTACTGCAGCCAGAAGAAAAACCGCCAGTGATTACAACTCCAAAACTTCAAGAACTTCGACGCCAACACAACGGTGGGAAGTCAAGAAGACAAGCAAAGTCCTGAGTAAGTCACAGACACTTTTTCCAGAGAACTGAGTTACAAAGTGAATAACTTCAACTACGACAAGATAAAACAAGCAGATGAATTAATTCAAGAACAAGAAAAAATAGCCCAAGAAATCATATAACTACATAATAATTTCAACAAAGACGGAAGTGCAAGAAAAACCAAGGAATACCTAATACCTACAAAAAAGGATTGATCACCTAGAAGCACTATGGGGGAAAGCCCAAGAGAACAACGAGGCGTTCCATGAACTTGGGTTTGACGATCAGCACAATTTTATAAAATCACACTATTTCAAAAGGATGCAGGAAAACTACAAGACAATTCGACTATACCTGAAGTCACGCGAGGAATATAAAACACCCAAGAAACAATTCTATGAGGTACAAATACAAGACCCAAAACCGGAAGTGAAGAAACCTAAACAACAGACGAATCAAACTAAAGGTAAAAATCTATATATATATATATATATATATATATATATATATATATATATATATATATATATATACTTGTATGCAGTATCACTCCGCGTCCGGACCAAGAACGTTCTTACCCGGCGTCCGGCGTATATAAGGCGTATATGAACGGTTACGTTGGCGGCGTCACTCTGCGTCTTTGACTACAGACAGGTTCACCGAGCGTCGTCTATTTTTAGCACATTTATACATAGTTATTTATATTTAATGCGTCACTCAACGTCCTGATATATATTTGTCTATCTATGGGTTTACTCAGCGTCGTCTATTTTTAGCACATTTATACATATTTAGATATATTTAAACTGCCAGTCTGCGTCCTATAAAATACGTTTAATAAATTGCTATTTATCGTGAATGAGACTTTCGGGTTTGGGGCAGAGTACTGCTAAGTCGCGAAAAACTATCATTTTTCTGTTTTATCGGTTAACTGGGTTAACGTATAAACAATGCAACTGCCAGTTAATAATAATGAAACCTAATAATGCCACTTAACTACTTTATTTTCTACAGGTTAACGGTACTCAAATTTCAATTTGTTCTTTATAAAAATAAACTTTTAAATTTTCGGTCTAGCAATTTAAAAAAATTATCAAGCAGGGTTTCAAATCAGGTTTTTTCAAGCCAGCCAGTAGCGTGTGATGTGGATGCTCAATTTGAAGTAAAGTTGCATCTTCAAACTGATGGAAGTTGTTATATCTCCGAAACTAATTAACATCAATTGATTATTTCTTAGCTTGTATTAGCTTGTCGAGTATATCAAGAATAAGCAATTTGTTGTTTGTTAATTTCATAAATAAACATAATAATTTGTTAAACAATTTATTATAATTTTTTTGTTCCTTTTCTTAACTTTTCGATTTGCATAATGCATAAAAGTAAAGTCCCGTTTAAAAAAAATCAAAAATTATTATAAGAAATGTTTATCTATTTATAAAGTAGAAAAAAGACACGTTAGCAAATAAAATTTAGTTTTTTCATGTTTATATTCAAATAAAGTATATTTAGCTCTTATGAGATATTAACGATACGGTTTGTTTCATTTTTAACAATCCCCTAATACATATTTTTAAATAAATAATTTGTTATAAACATTTAAAGATTTTCAAAACATTTTATTATATAATAATAATCAATGTTTCTTTGTATCTCATGATAACTTTTTTGTGAACAATAGGGATATATATAATAAATGTATAAATAAACCTAATATTTTATTTAAATAAATCATTATTTACACAAATTATTATAAACTTCTACATGTAACTTTTTTCTTTTTAATTATTGAAATGTTTGTAACAATTTTTTTATTTTTAAACATTAGGAAGTTGTTAAAAATGATGCACACCACATAGATAATATTTTATAAGAAAAAAGTATACTTTATTTGAATGTAAATATAAAAAAAAAACTTAATCTTTTAGTGCCAACGTGTCTCTGAACTCCGTTCCTGTTGGTCGTAGGGATTTTTTTTAAATTATAATAGGTATAAAAATAACACCTTTTAGGATAAAAGAAGACTATTTCTCTAGAGTTGAAAACAAAAGAGTTATTCTAATTGTTTATTAGCTAAGAAATGAAATATATTGCCATAGAAGTTTTATTAATGATAGAATTAAAATTTATGAATTTCAACATAGTACATTGTAGAGCAATTCCAATTGTTCAAATAGCACTCTTCAGAATTCCCTAACTTTATTCTTTTACGTAGAAATTTATATCAAAATCAAGTTGTCTGGGATAAACAAATTCAATTTTGCAATACATATTTGACGAATCACTTTAAATTTTTTATGGAAACTTTAGCAAATACCATACTTTTCACAAAAAATCAAAGCTGTTGAGCCCTTTTTGCAGTATTTATAAATAATTTCGAAATTCCGTCTTTTTTCCTTTTTCCTTGTATAATTAAGCAACAAATACACTAAAAAACTTGTACCATATGTAATTTTGAAGGTTTTTTTTATGCTTTACAAGATTGCCTTTAATGGTTTTTAATGAAATGCATCAATTTCACGTAGGATTAAAACGAAGTAAAAAATCACTGTTTTTTGCCATTTATCAGCAATAACTGAATTAACACAAAAAAATCTTGGATGGACTCAGCGGGTTTTTCGGGCGGGAAAAGCGGGAAAATCTAATTTCCTTGGTCTAAAGGGGCAAATATCGGGAACTATCGATAATTCATCTTTAATATCTTACTAATATCTTCGAGGGAAAGGTTCTTGGGAAAAATGGAAGAAAAAAATTTGTAAGGAATCTCTTGAACTGCGAAAAATGTTTTTTGTGATCGAGTTTTGATTGTTAGTACTAGTAACAAAAAATGCACAAACTACTAAAAATTTTAAAAAAATTCAAGGTGTCCAATCACCTGTAAAACTGCCATTCATTAATAAATCCGCGCGTTTTTTACAAAAAGATTCCTTTATTAATTAACGCAATGAATTTCAAATTATATCAAATCTATTTGCTACGTAATTGTTAATTATTTGAAAACAAATAAAATACTCAACTACGAACCTACGAGACTTTAATTAGTATTCGACATCAAGATTTATTCAGTATCAATTAAAAGTTTATCCGCACAAAGGAAAGATTCCAAAAATTAAATTTTCACTAAATTATTGCTTATTTGTTCAATTTGAATTTTTTTTAAATCGCGACTTAAAACCCGAAAATTTAAAAGTAAATTGTTATACAGAACAAATTTTAATTTGAGTACTGTCAATCTGTAGAAAATGAAGTAGTTAAGGGGCATTATTGGGTTACATCATTATTAACTGGCATTGTTTATACGTTAACCCGTTTAACCAACAAAACAGAAAAATGATCGTTTTCCGCGACTTATCAGTACTCTGCTCCAAACCCGAAAGTCTCATTCTCAGTAAATAGCCACTCATTAAACATATTTCATAGGATGCAGAGTGGCAGTTTAAATCTACCTAAATATGTATAAATGTGCTAAAAATAGATGACGCTGAGTGAACCGTTTCACTATTCGCAGTATACAATCGGACGCTAAGTGATCCACCATAACGATTTATATATTCGGAAGCTTGGTAAGCCTACGCCATATAACATTTAAATACACGTATATAATTCGACGCCGACAACGCTACGCTTGGTGAAAGCCTGAACTACGATTATATACAGGGATCATTGTTAGGTGTCAGAGCACCTCCTGCTTTTTTTTGCGCCATGGTACTCTAACCATCCTAGAGATCACATAGACAAATTTTTAGGGTAGGGTTACTGAGCGTCCGTATATCCGGACGCTCAGTGACACTGGACGCAGCGTGAACCTAAGATTTAACATGGGCGGACGCACAGTTGTACCATATAGATATATATATATATATATATATATATATATATATATATATATAATCCTAAGATAACGGCTGTGGAGATGTAGAAAAGAAGTAACGGGATCGCAGCCTTGGGACAATGATTAATAAAACACTCTTGTAATTTTATGTGGAAGCTTTCGACTGTTTATTGCAGTCTTCCTCAGCCACAAGCTGGAAGATAAAGAAGTTTACATTTGTGCTGTAAGTGTTGAAAGTCATACTTACAATTGTGAGGTTATTTAAAAACTACTTCATACATTTGGAGAAACAGGAGGATTAACGATTATTAACATACGTCAATGACAAGTCGCACATGACAGAACAAAAGGTTCCGTAAAACCAGGTTTCCCCCCCCCTTTTTTTTTCCATACTTCCATTATTAGTTGCAAGATGTTGATCCTCACAAATGTTTCTATATTAAAGAGCCCCTTAATTAATTGGTAGTAATTCCTTTTTACTCATTTCATTATGGATGTTTCTATGTTGATATCATAGTAGGTATATAGTAATCGATACAATCGATCAAACAGTTTTACGGAACCTTTTGTTCTGTCATGTGCGACTTGTCATTGACGTATGTTAATAATCGTTAATCCTCCTGTTTCTCCAAATGTATGAAGTAGTTTTTAAATAACCTCACAATTGTAAGTATGACTTTCAACACTTACAGCACAAATGTAAACTTCTTTATCTTCCAGCTTGTGGCTGAGGAAGACTGCAATAAACAGTCGAAAGCTTCCACATAAAATTACAAGAGTGTTTTATTAATCATTGCCCCAAGGCTGCGATCCCGTTACTTCTTTTCTATATATATATATATAAATGGATTGCTGTTCGTTTGTCTACCTTGAACTAGAGAACGGCTGGACGGATTTTGCTAATTTTGATCTCGAAATAAGGTACTCGAGGCAATTAACTTTTAACTAACAATTAAAATCTGTATTTTTTTCTATACTTGCTACTTAAATAGAAAAAGTTATTGGATTAGGGGATTAAACAGTTTTCTAAAGCCAAAAATGCTAGTTGAGAGGTGTAACAATTTATGGTTTCCATGCTAATTACATCTTTTTAAAAGCCTTCACTTGGGCGTTATTAAAAATACTCTGTATATTACCGCCCGTTTGCTATATAAAATGCTAGTCACAAAAATACATTCTTAAGGGCTATAATATCTAATAAAGCATAACAATCACATACAAATCTCTATATTAAAAAATAAAAGGAATGTATAACAAATCAACATTTAACACAAAAATTATCAAATTTCTTAGGAAGCGTAAATTAGCTTTAATCATTTTTAACAAAACTTTTTTTAGTACAAACGTAGACATTCCTATCAAAAAACAATATAAGGCTTGCTTTTGTTAAAAAAATAAGATTTTATTTAAACCTACAGTGGGCGTTTTTAAACAATAAAGGGCAATGGCGCCGAGGTAGTGGACAATAACGCCCATTGATGACAACAGTAAAGTACTAATGTAAAACAATTTTAATAAAAAAAAAACAAATAATAGTAAAGTTAAAATAACTAGTATTAACATAATTATGATGATAATTATTCTAATCAGTACAGTGGCGTGAATTTAAATGTTGATAATACATTTTATTAAATAAATATCACTTCTTGACGCAACCAACAAATAAAATAACAAACTCAATAGGTATGCACGAGTTATGTACAGACTAGGATAATAGATCCATTATGAACGACGTCAACGGCTGGATTGCAGACTCAGCATCCAGAAACTATAAGTAGTGTCAATAGTGTATTCATGAGGACTTTGCGAGCGAACGTATTCCTTGTCGGTACTGTTTGTAGGTCTCGTTTGTAAAATAAAGTTTTTTAAAAACTTATGTTTCGGATTAATTCCCAAAACTGGCGCAGTCAGTATGATTGCTTAAGAATCGGTTGTGAAAGTGTCGAAAATCGCACGGTTCGGTTTTCAGCTAAGTTCCAATCGAGGACGGATCTTCATCCACCCAGAGCAATCTTCGGACCTCAACACGCAGACCAAACAGCAGTACGACGGTGAAAAACCAGGTAGGACTCATTCCTTGCACTGTCCCGATATTTTACAATTGACTGTTTATCGTTGTATCTTATCGATCGTGGCCGATTACCACAGATTAATTTAGTTTATTGTGGCCGATTACCACATATTGTAAGAATAGCGACTGATTATCGCAAATATTAAAATTTTATGAGTGAAAATTATAGAACGACAAGAAGTCATTATAATTCTGAAGGTTCAGATTCAGATAGTGAAATTAATTTTGAACATTTTATAAAACGATTAGCTGACAATATGGCGGATCCAGTACAAATCGATGTACAATTAATAAAATACTTTGCAGAATTTATTCCCGAATTTGATGGTAACCCGTTAGAGTTAAGACACTATATTGCTCAGGTAGATGTTGCATTTGCGAATGCAGGTAGAACTGATGAAAGTGCTACTTTAGTCCTTGCCCATGCTCGCCAAAAATTAAAAGGTGTAGCGAAAATAACATGTGCCGCTAGAACCGAGTTAAATACTTGGGATTTATTAAAAAAAAGATTAATCTCTTTATATGCGTGTACTGATACACTTGAAACATTAGAGACGAAGTTAAATCAATCATACCCAAAACCGAATGAAACTCTTATAGATTTCGCTCATCGACTTCAATACATTTGCTGTCAGGTTATCGATAAACTACATTTTTCCGAAAAAAATGACGATAGAAGAAATTTAAAAATAGAATTTGCTGAACAAAATGCAAAAAATCGTTTTATCACCTTTATTCCGGAACGCTATCAAACGAGTATCCGTCTAACAAACCCTACTACCCTCGAACAAACCATTGAAACTTATCAAGGTCTAGAACAAGAATTTGAAAGTCGCGCAGCGCAGCGTAACCTCGGCGCGAATTACGATAAGCCTAGACATATGAATAATCATAATCAGACATAATACACCACAAAATCATCAACGACCATTTCAAAATCGAAATCAATCCCCGTTCAACCAAAACCAACCCCGACATCAAAATTTTAATAACCAGAGAAATTTTCAAAATCCACGTTATTTTCAAAATCAACAACATCGTTTTGGTCAACGAAACCAAAATCAATTTGGAACCAATCGACCGAGATATCCGGGCTGGGCCCAACCCACAGCCCAACCAAATAGAAATTTTGGTAATTCTTATAATCAAAATCAAAACCGAAATGTTTTCGCCCCCAATAGAAATGTATATCTGGCCCCTCCTACTCCGATGTCAGGTGTTTCCCAAATTAAAGATAATTATCAGCCTCATCATTCTTCTCAACAGTATCCAACTCCAATGTCAGGAATTACTCATAACAATATAGAGGAATTTAATCACCAGCCAAATCAGAAATATCTTCAAAATTTTCAAAATCAGGATTATTTAAGAGAACCTAGTACTTCTCAGGATTTTCGTCCTATAAGGCCTCCCAACAATCAGAAATAGTATATGAATTAAACGAAATCAAAACGAACTCCTTACCATATATAAAAATTAATTTGGAAAATAAAATATTTAAATTTTTGATTGATACCGGTTGCTCATTTTCGATAATTAGGCCATACATAATTGAAAATTATTACCCCGAGTCTATCTATTGTTGCAAAACCGATTTAAAAACTTGTACGGGAAAGACAACAGCTAATTATAAAGCATTGGTACCGCCCTTTGCCGAATTCAATACCGATAAAGAGATTGAATTTATTTTATACGATTTTCATGAGTATTTTGATGGACTTATTGGATTTAAAGATTTGCAAAAACTAGACTTGTCAATTGACATTACTAATAATTGCCTAGTTAATAAAGATACGCGGATTCCCTACTTTCTTCGTAAAGACTTTACTACCCATACTTATACCCTTAATCCCTTAGAAATTATTACAAAAAGAGTACCAGTAAAAATTCAAGAGGAAGAATTTGATTTCAAAATTAAATACAAGAAGGGACAAGAGAATCGAGCAGCAGATGCTTTATCGAGAATTCAATTAGAAGAATCTAAGGAAATAAATGTAATAGAAGATATAGACGAAGATAAAGAAGATCGACAATCAATGATAGTTAATAGGGATGAAAACGAAGATGCAGAGCAGGCATTGATAAATTTAGCAGATGAAATTATTCAAGATGTGGAAAGAGCAGCCCTAACGACCCAAGAAACTCCTATATCGATTGAGGATATGTTTCAAAATTTCTATTACACAGTCCCAAACACGCCACAAGTTAACACCCCTTTTCAAGAAACAGATAATGAATATGAAGAATTTAGTCGAAATTATAACGAGAATTCTCAATTAAATAGCAGAAACGTTAGAGAAATCGAAAAGGATCTCTTTAAAATGAACAAAGAATATTCACTGGCTCATTGTGTCGCGGCTGACATGAAAATGAGTAGCGGAATCGCAGCAATATTTAAGCAAAAATTTAACAATGTGGATAGATTACTCAATCAGTGTCAAGATCAAGGAGGTTTAGCACTATTAGAAGTAGAAGGAAATAACGAAACGAAAAGATTCATTTACTACCTTGTAACTAAACGAACATCAATAGAAAAACCAACTTATGATACATTTTGGTCATCATTGAGAAAATTGAGAGATCATATTAGAAATAATAACATAAGAAAATTAGCAATACCACGTTTAGGATGCGGCTTAGATAAATTAAAATGGCACACGGTAAAAGCGATGATAATATATCTGTTCAAAGATGTAAATGTTGAAATCACTGTTTGCAACCTCTCATCAAAAGAATATAAAGAAATGTCAACCACCTTAACTGCGGAAGGAAGTTCTTCAGAAACCCTTACGAATGATGAAGAAATTGAGAAAATCGAAACTCATACACAACATACATCAAGAGAAAATCCAATCCTTGAAATTCCGTTTACCGACAGACCTATAAACTCATACAAATATCAGATAATTATCCCAGATTCGTCAAAAACCATGTTAACACACACTTCATCCGAATTTATATTCCAAAATATTCGACATAAGTTATGCTTTTCGAGAAACACCGATGAAGAAGAAATGGTAAGAGTATTTAAACAAATTGTATCACCGGACAAGCAGTACAGCTTGTACTTCTTCGAAGAACATGATAAAGCAAAATGTGTTACTATATTACAAAAACATTTTACATCACTTAAACTCGTTATCTCCACAAAATTTTTAGAGGACGTTAAACTAAAAGATGATCAACAAGAACTCATCAAATATCACCATGAAGGAAAGACAACCCATAAAGGAATTCATGAAGTGAAAAGGTCATTAGCCAAAAGATATTACTGGCCATCAATGGACGCAGATATAAAGCTGTACGTAAACACATGTAATACTTGTCAAACATGTAAATACGAAAGACATCCTCAAAATGTGAAACTACAATTAACCCCAACGCCTAGTAGACCTTTAGAGATTATTCACATTGATACATTTTTCTGCGAAAATAAGACTTTTTTAACAATATTAGACCCATTTTCGAAATTTGGTCAAGCTATACCTTTGAGAGATAAAAATGCTATTCAAATTTTTGAAAACTTATTAACATTTATAACTTATTACGGACTACCAGAGAAAATCATAGCTGACAATGAAACAGAATTTAAAAATAGTTTAATAATTGATTTTTGTGGTTTACATAAAATAAAATTATATTTTACGACCCCTGGAAATTCGAACTCGAACTCTCCAGTAGAAAGATTCCACTCTACTTTATTAGTCGAAATTTGATGTCTAAGAAAAGAAAATCCACGAAAAGATATAGACACTCTTATAAAGTATGCAGTAATCTCATACAACAACACCATTCATTCTGTAACACAACGGACCCCATTCAATATTATCCTAGGACATACGAGTATAACACCGTTCGATTTAACAGAAAAAACAATTACGTCTGATTACGTGGAAAATCATAAAAGCTTAGCAAACAAATTATACGAACAGATTAAAGACCGTATTAAACAACGGAAAATGAAAGTTATTACTCAGATAAATGAAGAAAGGCTGACCCAGAACCAACGACAATGAACCAAACAATTTATATAAAAACGAACGCTGACAGGTCAAAAACGAAACCTAGATTCCAAAAGACTACGGTTACACAAGATAAAGGCATAATTGTACATACAAAAAGAGGAAGATTTCATAAGAAAAGAGTAAAACGTAAACGTATTCTTCCAGGACCTTTGAGACAAGAAGATGACAATTCTACGTCTACACTTACTCCTTAGCCTCCTATATATAACCCCTATTTTTAGTATGCATATGACTATAACCCCTATTAATAATTTAGTATATACTTCACAACTAGGAATAGCCAGAATACCCTCTAGTTTTCATAAGTTTATTCATTATATTAATATATCTAGCCTTAATACTGAAATAAGGAACAACGAGATTGTACTGACAAATATCAAATCATTATTATCGAAATATTCGACGAAATCTCCGAGTCGAAATAAACACCCGATTGCAATATCCGATATTGCTAACAATCAGCCCTTTAACAAATCATTTTATGTTCCATCAATTTCACTTAATAATTTAGGATTCGAAAAAGTAATCGTTCAGAATTTATTGCAAATTGCCGAAATAAAAACTCGCATTGCTACATTTAACCCTACACGTGTAAAAAGAGGATTAATTAACCCTATAGGTTCTCTCCAAAAATATTTATTTGGAACCATGGACAATGACGACAGGAAATCAATTAATAAAGCACTTTCAATTTTAGAGAAAAACCAATTTAAGATATCAAAAAGAATCGAAATTCAGACTTCTGTAACAACAAAACTCCTAGAGCATTATAACAAAACTATAACTGGGTTTGTTGAAAATCAAAACATTCTAATTAATCATGTAGAAAAAACAGTACGAGAAATGATTAATAATGGCCAACGTATGGAATTAATTACACAGGTTCAAAATACACTCGCACAATTATATATGAATTTGAACAAAATTCAAGAATTTATCATGACACTTGAAAATGCAATCAGCTTCGCGCACTTGAAAGAACTTCATCCAGCAATTTTACCAAAATCAGACTTAATATCAATTTTGAAAACTTTAGAAAAGACTTTCTCCTCAGAACAAATTTTGCATTTGAAGGACTTAAGACATTATTATCAAATATTTTCTGTAAATATGATAATCGAGAAGGATATAATTTATTTTGTAATTTATGTACCGATCTTGGACACAACGATTTATAGTCATTTCCATTCCTTCTCAATCCCATGGAAAAATCAAACCCTCATCCTACCAACTCCATATATCCTAATGAGTCACACGAGCTACATGACGCTGCCGGAAAGCTGTCCAAGGGTTGAAGAAATGTACCTCTGCAAAGGTACCCCACAACCAATCGATGACCGATGCGAAATATCCATCATAACCCAAGGGAACATCACCAACTGCCAGATTAGAAGAAGCTTGCTGACTACGACCATCATTGAACAAATTTCGCAAAAAGAAATTATAGTTGTTCCAACTAAACCAATTACAGTTCCTTATAGCTGTCCTGATGAAAACGGCATACAACAAATAGCAGAACCAAGTGTTATACGCCTCTACGAAGACTGCGAAGTAACGATACAAAACGAAAAATTCTCCGACGCCAAACAACTCCCGCTGGCTACAATCTTCACGTTACCAAGGATTGAAGTACCATATGCTCCGAAGGAACATGACGGACCACCTATCCAAATCAAGAGGATAAAATTAGATGACATCCCGAAGATGGACCACGACATGTATCCACTTCAACTTGATCAAATTCACTCACTTAAAGAATCACTAAATATCAGTACTTTAATAGTAATAATCAGTTTTTGCACTCTTTTGATACTTTATTGCATTTTTAAATTTAAAAGAAAGTCAATTTATAAACTGCTCAGAAGAGAACCCTGATGACGCCAGGAGACGTCGAACTTCAAGATCTACGCCCTGAAGTTCCATCTACGGAGGGAGGAGTTATGTACAGACTAGGATAATAGATCCATTATGAACGACGTCAACGGCTGGATTGCAGACTCAGCATCCAGAAACTATAAGTAGTGTCAATAGTGTATTCATGAGGACTTTGCGAGCGAACGTATTCCTTGTCGGTACTGTTTGTAGGTCTCGTTTGTAAAATAAAGTTTTTTAAAAACTTATGTTTCGGATTAATTCCCAAAACTCACGAGACATAACAAAATAAGTATAAAATAATATAAAACAAAAACAAATTAAACCCTAATTTTATGACATAAAAAAAACAGTCTTAGTGTTACTTTAACAATCTGAGCAAATAAATTCTATGTCATCTTTAGTAAGACCAACACAGTCTTCATGGTACCACTTCTTACAATTGCTACATTGCCTCATAGCCAACTTTTCATTTTCACAGCATGCGTGGCAGTACCACTCTTCCGTATCATCATTTTCTTTGTTGCTAATTAGAATTTTTCTTTCTTTTTTAACTGGTTTCTTACATTCTTTGGTTTTTTTCTTCATATTTCTTCCCTTGTCTTTTGGAGTTTTCGTATTTCTCACATCCTTTTTTTGTTTGTTATTCGTTTTGACCGTAGATATGTTCTTTCCTTTTTCTTGTTTTTTATCATTGTCTTCAGTGAAGAGATCCTTGGTAATCCGTTGACCCTTGTAGTTCATCGCTTTTTTACGTGGATGTTTAATTTTAGTTAACGCATAGTTGGGCGTTGGCAAAAATTCATGAAACTGTGTTTTATTAGCTTGTTTTTTAAATGTGCTTAAATGAAGATTATCTTCATTTTCATCCGAGCAAGCAGAGCTATCAGAATTTGTAATATTAACATCTTGCAATGAGGTATTGACAGTATTATGTTTTTTGGGTGTAGCATATTCCTTATCGTTGAAATATTGACTTTCATTATCTTCCTCCAATGACAAATAAGGATATACTTCTGAAACTGTAAGTTTGGACTTATTTTGGTAATGAAGGAAATCCTCATGTGACACAGTACTTGAAATGCTGGAAACGGGGCTTATGTCTCTGTTTGATTTTTGTAGTCCTGAACAACTTGCTTGTAATCCTGAGCAACTTGGTAGTGAAACAGGTAAGAAAGCGCAATGTTTGTTACCTTCTTTCTCCGTTTTTTCTTCTTCTCCCTCTGAACATTCACTAGATGAACTATACTCTACAAGACGGGATTTTACTCTTTTATGCTCTTCAAAGGTTACTCCTGTTCCTAATGAATGATCGTGAAAGTTACCAGTGTCGTCGTCTGATCCTAAGTTCTGCATCACCTGCATGGGCAGCTCACGAGTCGAAGGGCATGAAATTTCTGTTAAAATCGATGGGGCATAAGCCTCTTCTGGGATTGCTTCTGGATTAAAAGGAAATAGACCTGTTGCCATAAAACCATTAACTATGTTGCTGTGTGTCATACATTTGGGCCAGACTTGACTAAATATTCGATTGAATGTGACTTTTGTCATTTTTCTATCAGCGTTAGCGTACAAAAAATTCATTACAGCTTCATCCCAGTGGTGTTCGTAGGACTTATTGACTGATTTGTCTAACGGTTGTAGCTCATGTGTTGTATTTGAAGGGAGACAATATAAAACTATATCATTTTTGTCCGCTTCATCAAGTGCTTCGCTTGAGAGGTGACATTTAGCACCATCGAAAATCAATAAACACTTCCCAGCCACCTTGAATTTCCCTAGGTGCTGAATGAATTCGACAAATAAATCGGACGTCATGCTACCCTTTGGTGCCATTCTCACCAATGTTCCAGTTGGTAAGTTTTCTGTTAAATCAGTTCTTTGTCTTTGGCCTTTAAATAATATCATAGGTGGGATTGCCGTACCGATGGCATTGACACACATAGCAATGGTCACATTTTCTGCATGTTCGGGAGCGATGAGGTGGACCCTTTTGCTTCCTTTTTCAGCCAACACTGTATGTTGCTTATGTACAGTTATGCGACATCCTTTCTCATCCATATTGTATAATCTCTCTGGATGTCGCGGGATGTTCAACTCAGTATATAGATTTTTCACAGCCTGGAAATGTTGCTCAACAATAGGTTTATTCAACTTTTGCGCTCGTGCTGGGTTCATTATCTGTGGCTTCCTTTTTCTAATCGATGGATTGCGTTTCAAAAAATTTTTTAGCCAATCGGGGCCAGCTGTCCTTTTCGTTTCATTAAAGTTATTTTTGATATCATATCTTTCACAAAAAAGGAAAGCTTGTTTTCTAATAAATTTTGGTGTAAGAGGTATTCCAATTTTCGCAAATCTTTTTATTCTTGCAGCCAAATCAGCTTCCTGTGTGTTTGTGAAAATTGGTATTCTTCCGAAACGTTTTGTAGAGGTTCCTACTTTCAAATGATCTCTGAGAGTGCGTCGAGGTATATTAAACCTTGTACATGCAGCTCTCTGAGTGAGTTGGCCTCTTTGCACGGCATTGATTGCAGCTCTCATTCCTTCTTCTGTCCACGACTACCCTCTTTTTCTTCTATTCATAGTGCTACGTGATGCCGTTGTACTGCCCTAAAGAAAAACCACAATTTACAACGTATGTACTTCGTAAAAAAATATTTATTGTATTGTTTCCCATGGTATAAAAACGCCCGGTGTTGGTCAATAACGCCCACGTGTTTGTCAATAACGCCCAACGGTCGTTTGACTGGGCGTTATGATCCACGTGGGCGTTATTGTCATTTTGAACGTTTTTGCACAAAATTACGTAAATTGTCTTAAAAATATTAACTAAACATGAAAGGTAGTTACTTACACTATAACACAGCTATAAAATTATACGAGAAACATATAACAAAACAACTTAAAACTTACAATTTCGTCGGAGCAGTTTTTATAATAGCGGCGTCCGTGACCAAAAGCAGTGGAACCCAGCTCGTCACTGGTAAGACTGCGGATCGCGAGACTTGGGCTCACGCTTGGCGTGTTCGTATTATATGTACTCTATGTGTGCGTAAGCTATGACGCGGCTCATCGAATAAAAGTGCGGTTTTTGTAGTTTGGGCGTTATTTAACACAGGGCGTTAATTGGCATACCTACCTTATTTGTGGAAGTTCAGGGAAGGTTTTTCGGTGAGAAACATAAATAATAAGTAAGGGAAATACTGAAAAAGGTACGTTTTGTAATTTGACATTTATAATCAAACAAATGAAAGTATAGTGTCAGTTGGTTGTCAAATAAATAAATGTCAAGACGATTATTACAATCTCCCATCAGTTTGTCAGTGCGCGAGAACTTTATTGATTTTAAAATGACAAGGAGAAGATGGACTTAGGTCGTCGAAGTCGATCAAATGTGCAACGAGACGAGCTCTCACGTCCAAATCGCACTGACGACTGACGACCGGTGAGAGACAGATACCATTCGTATTGGTATGAAAGAATTACGTTTAACAGTAAATAATGGAATCGAACGAGTTCGGGCACATCTTATACAACAGCATTTAGATCGACAGGGCACCGAGTCTACAAAGTCTACACGACGCCAACATAAATGCGGAAAGTCAAGAAACCAAGAAGAGTCCTGAGTAAGTCAAAGCAACTTCACCAGGACACCAAGTCTACAAATTCTACAAATTTGAAACGGCGGACATATCCAGTCACTACAACCGGAGGAAAAGCCGCCAGTGATTACAACTCCAAAACTTCAAGAACTTCGACGCCAACACAACGGCGGGAAGTCAAGAAGACAAGCAAAGTCCTGAGTAAGTCACACTCACCTTTTCCAGAGAATTAAGTTAAAAAATTCACAATTTCAACTACGACAAGATATAACAAGCAGATGAGTTGATTCAAGAACAAGAAAAAATAGCCCAAGAAATCATATAACTACAAAATAATTGCAAGAAAGACGGAAGTGCAAGAAAAACCAAGGAATACTTACAAAAAAGGATTGATCACCTAGAAGCACTATGGGGGAAAGCCCAAGAGAACAACGAGGCGTTCCATGAACTTGGGTTTGACGATCAGCACAATTTTATAAAATCACACTATTTCAAAAGGATGCAGGAAAACTACTAGACAATTCGGCTGTACCTAACGTCACACGAGGAATATAAAATACCCAAGAAACAAGTCTATGAGGTACAAATACACCGGACCCAAAACCGGAAGTGAAGAAACCCAAACAACAGACCGAATAGGATTACCGACGAATCAAACTAAAGGTAAAAATAATAAACAAACAAAAAACTACTTAGACAAGCTGAAGAAGACGAGGCAGAATCAACACCAAGATGGTCACACGTACGACGAGCAACAAATATCCAAAACATGGAGCGCACTTCAAGACAAAATGAAATCGAGCGATTCCGTAGACGCAGTGTTCCTGTAAACCTGGAACGAGTAGCATTCCACTACGACCCGGAAATAGATTATTGGGTGTGTCGACCAATCCGTAACGATTGGAGAAATGACAATCATTTGTCAATATTGTAAAGCGTTAAAATACAGCGGCCAATCTACTGGATTCAACGCTGGTGGTTCTCACCACCAGATCCATTACGTTCATTAGTTTCTGGGGTGGGAAATTACTAAACATTTCTTGGCCAACATCCAAAAATATAATAATTGCTTTCAAATGAAGTCGTTTGGTTCAACGCATATTGTACAGGAAAATTTCATACCTACTTTCAGGGTAGTTTTTGATAGATTATTCATTAAAAATTTAAAAAGATAATATACAATTGCAAATACAAGGACAGTTTGAGAAATCAACTTGGAGTTTCCCGGTTTCGCGCATGGGCAATTATGCGTCGTGTGTTCGCGAGTCATAAAATCATCATCTTTATATATTTACTCAGCGCAAAAAAGACAAAATATATAGTAAATCAGAAAGCCTTAAATTGATTATGTGTATAACTGTGTTGCATTTAATTTAATGCAGATAAAATTTTGTATTACGTTTTGACCATATTTTTCAAAAATATATGTAGGTGATGCGAAGTTCACCGGGTCATCTATAATTTTTTATTTATCTTTCTTTTTTTTAAACTTTACGTGGCATTGCAACGCATGCCGGGTACGGCTTGTGTTTTAATTAAAGAAAGACTGTCAATTAGAAGGCATGACAACTCAGGTCGATAATGGCACTTTTATTAAAAATAACGTCAATATTTCTGTTTAGATATAATATAGCCTACAATAGGTAGTACGGGTGAGAAATATTTTTTACTGTTTTGCTGCTTATCGCAATTAGACAAGGGCTGCCATATTTGCTTCCCCTTTTTGTATTGCACCCATCACCTATATTGGCATGTAAAATGCAAATGATATATTTCTTATGGGAACGCCGGTTCTAGTTATATTAATCGTCTGTGTTTGCGAATGTCAGAAGCAATGTCATAATGAGAAAGGAGCAAGAATATAATTGGTTCATTGCTTTCTTTGGTTGTTATTGTTCTGTTAAAAAACTCCTTTTTAAATTAGAACAAAAATATGAGTTGTTTCTTCCATCTTCAAACAAGAATTCCTTTGGATTTCCACAGAATTTGTAAGTAGGTCCATTTATTGTTTAATTTTGAAGGCACCAACACAAATAACTTCTTCAAGCTTTAATACTTCTAATATCTTTCAGCAACTCCAATAGAGGTATTCACCCAAAGTTGTTTCAGTTGGTCAAAACCGCCGTTTATATGTTTGACCGATATTGTTTCTGATTTCCAGCTCTCATCGGAGAAAGAGACCACGGCCTCTCTCCAGTTGGAGGACCTAAAATGCAAATACGAAAATCTCCAAAAAGAGCTCGGCCGCGAGAACCAGATGCTCAAGCTGCAGTTACGCGACCAGTCGAAAATGGTCAGCCTTCTCACACCGGCGTTTAACACTGTCAGAAGCATGAAAGAGTCATTATGCAGGGAATCCGACAGGTTCCGTGCGGAAACCAGATGGTTCGAGACCAATCTGGAGTCCATCATCGCAAGGTCCTCCAGGGAACGCGAGGTAGGTGATATACTCACACCTGTACTAAGATGCTGAACTCGTACTTGATCCCTAGTTTCTTGAGCATACCTTTATTGAACATGATCATTGGAAATGACAAATTCTCGACCGCTGAGAATTGTTGATATCTTGCATGGGTTTTTGGCACAAATAACTGAGACCTTGTTTCAAACTATACAGATTTATACAAATGGCCAATTTGTTCAAAAGGGGATAAACTAGAATTCTATAAGTTTACTATTCGAAATCTGTAGTTTATCAAAAATTATAATCCACGGAAAGTTAGTAAGACTCTAGTTACGTCAACTTAGTCAGTCGTAGTCAGTTGAGTCAGTTAACTCAAGTTAAGACTCTATGTGTCCACCTGTAGTCATGTTGCCTTGCTATATGGTCATCCCATCTCCATTCCAGTTGTGCCACAAGTCTCGGTACATCTGTCATTTTAGTTCTTCTGCAAATTTCCTCGTTGTGGATTTTATCCTTTGGAGTGATTCCAAGCATAGCCCTTTCCAATGCTTGCTGGGTGGTTTGCAAGTTTATTGGCATATTTGCGTGTAATTTTTTCTTTTTAGGTTTATAATTAGGGAACTCGCAGTATTTAAGGATAAATTTTGTTTTCCAATAGCTGTCCAGGGCTCGACTGCAACGAAACTTTGGTGAGTTGTAGGGCGCATGTCCGTGAAGGTTTCTGAAATGGTTCCGCGTCGAAAAAAGAGCCAGGGGGCAGAAACGGCCAAAAAATATAAAATGCATGACAGTTAATATGTCATCTTTATTTGACAGACAAGTGACTGACAGATGGCGCGATCTCGCGGCGAAAAGGTAACTTTTAAATGTCGAACAGCAGTTTGTCAGCGCTTTGAGGATCGAATTGCTCATCAGCATTTTGTTATATCTATATATATATATATATATATATATATATAAACTAAATAGTAACTCTTATTCCTTTAATACAGGAGCTTTCGACAATGTTTATTGTCTTTATCAACTGCAACTGTGAACATGGTATGTTTGTTAAAAATTATACAAAGATGAAACTTATATACTTACAGAAAACGAGATTGCTGTTAAAACTATATAACACACCAGATCCAGAAAAAAATTCAATATTGGAGTGGAAGAGGCAGGTTATGTGTTCCGAGACGTTACAAAGATATTTCAAAAATTATTTGACAAAACCCATGGAAACAAATAATTGATAAGTGATACAGGAACAAAGAGAACCTTTCACATTAATGCTATGAATTCAGTGATGTTTGATTTTATAGAATTGCTACTCATGGGTGCCAAACCATGGAGCGTAATTATTAATTCCTGTTCTGTCTCAACTCTTAACAATTATTGGTCTAAAAAGTTGACAAAGCAATATTGTGAAACTTACTCAGAAACACATATTTAGATTTAAGGAAATACAGGAAGGGTGATATTGTATATGTACAGTTATCGCTCTCACCGAAAACTGCTCTGTAAAGTCGATAGAAACTGTTAGAAGTCGTCCCTGATTCCCTCCAACCCCTACTACCACTAAGGGCTGGTGAGAGTCAATGACGACCTCGACCTTCCATTGTATTTCACTGCTCTGTAAAGTCGATAGAAACTGTTAGAAGTCGTCCCTGATTCCCTCCAACCCCTACTACCACTAAGGGCTGGTGAGAGTCAATGACGACCTCGACCTTCCATTGTATTTCCCTGATGCTTTCTTAAGTTGTGTATTGTAAAAATTCAATATTGGAGTGGAAGAGGCAGGTTATTTGTTCAGAGACGTTACAAAGATATTTCAAAAATTACTGGTCTGTAAAGTCGATAGAAACTGTTAGAAGTCATCCCTGATTTTATTTTGCAACGAAACTTTGGTGAGTTGTAGGGCGCAGGTCCGTGAAGGTTCCTGAAATGGTTCCGCGTCGAAAAAACGGCTTAAAAATATGCATGACAGGGTAATATGTCATCTTTATTTGACAGACGAGTGACTGACAGATGGCGCGATCTCGCGGCGAAAAGGTATCTTTTAAATGTCGAACAGTTTGACAGAGCTTTGAGGATCGAATTGCTCAAAATCATTCTGTTAAAAGTAGAAATATTTTTGAACGTGTGTGAGTGTTAGTGGTGTTATTTGTGAACTTTGGACATTGGACAATAGAAAACACGCGCATTTATTTTATACTTTCGCTGTGAATTATGCCTCCAAATAGGAAACCGATTGGCAGATCCATATGTAAAGCAAATAAATAAAAGCCTTTACGAGCTTCAGAAAATGACGGGCAAAGGAAAGATAGATTAGGAACCCTCAGATTAAAAATGCTCAAGCCCGTTTATTTGAAAAAGACGAGCAAAGGGAAGATAGACTAGAAACCCTAAGATCAAGAAATGCTCAAGCCCGTTTATCTGAAACAGAGGAGCAAAGGGAAGATAGACTAGAAACCCTAAGATCAAGAAATGCTCAAGCCCGTTTATCTGAAACAGAGGAGCAAAAGGAAGATAGATTAGAAACCCTCAGATTAAGAAATGCTCAAGCCCGTTTATCTGAAACAGACGAGCAAAGGGAAGATAGACTAGAAACTCTCAGATTAAGAAATGCTCAAGCCCCTTTATCTAAAACAGACGAGCAAAGAGAAGCAAGATTGGAAATCGAAGGAGTACGCATTGCTCGATCAAGACAAATAACGCACGCTGAATGAAATCATTTTCATCGAGTGTGGAAAAAGTGTTTATTTGAATCACCTTTGATGTGTCAAGACAAAAAACTCACCCATTATACTATACCCCGTTTGGAAATAATAGGAGTGATTGACAGTCCGATTTTGATGTTTCGTGGGTACTTATATGGATTCCATAGGCGTGCGTAAAAATAGAGTCGTGACTAAAAGAATTTTTTTACAAATAAGAAGATAGAAATACAAATCAATAAGAATAATACATATTCATGTTTTGTTAAGGTTTCCACGCCACCATGAGGTACTTGACCAGCGTGTTACCTTTTTGGTTGGTTATTAATATTATTATTGACTTACAGCATCTACGTTCATGGAACGAACCTTGGCGAAAGAATTGGTGCATTGTTGCCGTTGTAACCAATCTTCAGCAATATACTTCTATGGTGTATTTCTGGTTGCCGCCATCACCAACAATACTCTTTTCGTGGCTCGCTTAAAACCACACGTTGAACCATTATAGTTTTTCATTAGTTTCATTAGAGTGTAAAGCTCAGTTAACCGACTGGAAAATGCATTTCAAAAGATGATTTTTAAATGTTTCGAATCAATTTTATGATTCAAGAAAACGAAAGGTCGGTATTTGACAACGCCGGATGGCTTGTGCGATAAGTTCACGATCTGTATGTGCGGCACAGGAATTTATGCGTTTGTTCCACACAAAACGCTCTACAGTTTATTCAAAAAAGGGATCCATCGCCAAATGTCATTACTCCTATTATTTCCAAACGTGGTTTAGGAACAATCACGAGTGCAAATCATCCTACTTGCAGTAAATAATCAAATTATTTTTAGGTGAAAACTACAGAAGAGTTGGTCGAAGAATATTTTCCATTGGGATTTCAGCAGAGAGAAATTCTTGGTTATTTAAATATACTACATCACATCAAGATATCACAACTCACCCTAAAAAGAATATTATCTAAACTTCAATTATACCGCAGGAAAAATTTTTGAAACAAACAATTGAAGATGTACAATTTTTGGAGCACGAATTATAAACGCATCCCAACTTCATGGATACCGTTGGTATCACTTAAAGTGCTTACAAAACAATTTACTTGTTACGCAAGATATAGTTAGAGAATTACTTATGTATTTAGATCTCCAATGAGTCAATCTACGCAAAAGAGACCGTTTAAATTGGCGACAATACTTCAATAAGGGCCCTAATTATTTGTGGCACATGGATTCTTACGACAAATTGAATATACGGAATATACATATTCCATATACGGAATATGTATAAATGAATGCATTGATGGATTTTCAAGACAAATAATTTAGCTTCGAGCATGTTTGACACCAAGTAATCCAAAGGTAGAATAGTCTAAATAGAATAGAAATAATAGAAAAGTAGAATAGGCATGATGACAGTAACAAAGAATTACTGAAATAATGATATTTTAATATATTAAATAATGAAATAATTCTAAAAACATATATATTAATGTCAATATTTTAAGCAGGATAAACTGTATTTTGTTAAAATAAAAAATAAAAATACAAATTATAGCAACCCGCCATGCAAAGTGAAACGGCGAATGATGTCACTCCTATGTAAACATCATTTTGTTTCATTTTAGCGCATTTACTGATTATTTCTGTTCGGCATTTATTATTATTATAGTGAACACTAAAGTCACTGAACGTTGACATGCACTTTACAAGTTGAGATCGATGCTGTGGTCGATGTATTTATATAGGCGTGACGTCACGCCTATGTAAAGCGACGCCATGACACCTAAGAGTGTTTTGACACGAAATTTAAAAGTGTTCATAAAAGTGTCATTTTAGCTACTAAACATTTGTTTTATGCAGCGATAGTAGCGATTGTTTTTTTTTTTTGGGAACAGTACATACTTAAGAACACAACATGGTAGTTTTTCAAAATTAGTCATCATGCCTATTGAAATAGTATTTCTGATCCATATTTTGACTTCCAAGAGATTGTACTATTATAGGTAATTGCCGGTTATTTTTTGGTTTCAATTCTCAATTCTGGATGAATTTATTTGAGATGCTTAAAGATGAAAGTTTGTTTGACGGTACATTCTTGGATAAATCATTAATTCAGTATTGCTTTATGAACCTTATACAGGTAAGAATAAACAAATGGAAATTTTTAACGACGTGGATTTTGAATTTTGGTTCAAAAAGATTTTTCGTGTGTTCTGAATTTGATAAATAATATCAATCTCAAATATTACTTGTTTGGAATCAATAAACACAATCACAACATTGAAAAACTTTATCGCCAAGCCTTAGGTATATTTTATTTCCATTTCATAGCTATAAAGATATTGTATTTTCTGAATTTATATTTTTAGCGAGACCTGGACCAAATTAAGATGGAGTGGAATGTCCATAAAATAAAATCATCGAGAAATAGTAGCATGCCAGTTGGTAGACCCTGTATTATGTATGAAATACCAAGATTATTTCGAACAAAAAGTTATCTCGTTGATGTACCAGCATTTGCTTGTGATACACTGCAGACATTGTAAAATTTTAAAATATCCACGTGATGAAGACTTCTACCGCCTATGTAACATTCTATGTTTGAAAATAGATTATTTCATATTTATGATCCTTATCGTGCAGTAGAATTATATGCAAAACTAGGGGAACTTATAAACAATCTATATTTGTAATATGAAAGTTGTATTGCGTTGTAACATGATCGTAAACAATTTTTGAGTAAAAAAAACCCCATGGCATGGCAGGCTGGAAGGTAGATTCACAGATCACCCATATAGTTATAGATGGTCTACTCCCATATAATGAAATTGGTCCACGTGTCAGTGCCATCTAGTGTAA
The DNA here is from genome assembly GCA_946251905.1 of Cryptocephalus moraei. Lineage (NCBI taxonomy): Eukaryota > Metazoa > Arthropoda > Insecta > Coleoptera > Chrysomelidae > Cryptocephalus > Cryptocephalus moraei. The sequence continues at coordinate 18,889,626 of OX276466.1, forward strand.
AAATCCGCGTTAAAGGCTAGATTGGTAAAAAGAAACCTATAATCCTTAAACATGAATGCGCGGGAATTTTGAAATTAAAATGTTTTTATTTATTTCATAAACAAAGCAAATTCTAAACGAAAAATATTTAACTGTAATCGATATAATCACAAATCTTAATTGGTTGAAAATGAGTATCGTCCGATCGTCCATTATCTCGATTACGATTAAATATTTTTCATGTTGAAATTGCTTCATTTGGGAAGAGACAATAGTCGACCCAAGCATTACCTATCCTGGAAATAATAGTAACAATTAGTATAAGGTAATCTTTATTAAGAAGTGTACGTGACAAAATTCATACAAAAAAGTAACTATCCAGTTATTAGAATATATCGCTAAAACATAATTTATTATATCATTCATCCAGAAAAACAAAAAAGAAACACAGTTTGTTAGAACCGCTACAAAAGCTTAAAAAATGTTAGATATGTATTCCTTCGAAAAGAAATCATGGTATGACTTTATATCATGCCCATAATATTAAACATTTAGCTAGTGAGGTATGCTTAAAACTGGTAAATGTTAAATTTTGAGATGTAATTTTATTTTGTGCTGGATGAACGACATGCACATAAAATCATTTATGTAAGACTAATGATAGATCCTGGACATTTCATCAAACATCAAAATGCAGTTCCTATCTACCGGTTTAAGTTTAAGTTAATGCCACATTGAAATTTAACTTGTCTCACAAGAGATGACACAGTTTTGCGGAATGGAAAACTTAAAATTTTAGATAGGAACCGATATGCTTTCGGACCTTGTTTCAATAAAGCAAGTGCTAACACCGTATCATACAAAGTGTAGCGTCTACCTTGTGGCAAATGTTTTTGGTTGCGCGTTTGGCATTCGAATAATTTAACAGTGGTTTCATTAACATCATTAACATTAATTCAAAAATACAAATGTATCACGTCAAATTGATTGTGATATACGTACTCGTTGGTTGTTGAATTCTTGATGATGTCTTCTTCAATGCTGAACAGCCTCTTTCTTCCATATACCCTGTTAGGAGGTATAACAGATAATTTCCCTGGAGAGGGACTGCTCTGCTGAGTTCCATCAACGTTTCCTATATAGCAATTCAATTCAATGCGTGTGCGGAAAGTTGCTCGCCGACAATTTCTCGCCGACAATTGCTCGCCCACATTTCCTCGCCGGGAAAATTGCTCGCCACACATTTACTCGCCACTCAGTTGCTCGCCATCCGGTAAATTTATATTCAGGTAATATTAACAACTAGACCAAAGGGCACTTATTTTTCAAAAAAATTATCAATCAATTTTTAATCATTTATTTGTCATCTTCAGAAAATAGACCATTGCTAATTAAATAAATTTAACACAAACACAATTTAACAAACAATAGAACACAAAAAATGGCCCCGGTATTCTGTTTGAACTGTTGGCCTCTATATTCAATTCATTCTTGAGAGGTGACCAACTTCCCGAATCTTGGAATACGGCGTACATCAGCAACATTCATAAAAAAGGAGACCGCAAAAGCTGCTGAAACTACAGGGGTATTAGTGTGTAACGAAGCCTATTTTTCCGCTGCTAGAACCCTTGTCTCCCTCTGTTACCATTTGCGGAAATTCCGTAAATTTAAATAAATAACAATTGTCTCTCCGCCGTGACACCTGCAAAATCCGAGATCAAGTTTAAACAAAAGACCACCAGTTGTCTCTCTAATCTAGGAGCCGCAAACTACCCAAAATTATTTACTCGGGAGCTCTAAATACGAGAGAAAAATATGGGAAATCATCACAAGTCCGCCGACCGATTACCGTGCAGGTGTTAGTGCAGGTGCTTCTATTTAGTGTGACGTTGCCGCTACAGACCGTCCGACCCGGAAAGCAGGGAAACCGTCCGTCCGAGGTATTGTAGTTAGGGAAATCCGACCGACCCCCCCCCCCCCCCACCGTCCCGCTAGGTCAGGCCGTCGAATTAGCTCTTCCCTGGGTGAGACTCGGGAAGGTTAATTTGGGCTGTTTGGGCAGGTACATCCCTGGGTGAGACTCGGGATAGACCTCCCCGAATACGACGCAATCTAGCCCCCCCCCCCACCGTTCCCGTTGGGTTAGGCCGACGAATTGACTCTTCCCTGGGTGGGACTCGGGAAGGTCAATTCGGGCTGTTTGGGCAGGCGTATCCTTGGGTGAGACTCGGGATAGCTTCCCTGAACGCAACCCGACCTTTACTTGAGCTACCGCGCATGCTTAGTTTCCCTAACGACTCCCGCGCCCGCGATTGAATCAAACCTGCTAAAGCGCATGCCCGTCAATTGCTAGACCGCCGCATATATAGTTTTGCCCCGCTTGTTAGCTTTTTCCCCATATTGCTTGCTCCGCTCTCACCGCTTCATAGCGCTTGCCTGACCGTTGCACTTAACTAGCTTTCAAATAGAATAGACACCGACTAGATTAGCTAGACCGCCACGCACTATTCCCCCCCCCACCGTAATAACCCACCGTAATAACCGCACCATGCACTGTTGCCCGACCGCTTCGTAAAACCGAGACCCCAACGTTTTCCGATGTACATAGTTGCCAAATCGTTCCGTTTTCCATAGAGCTAGGGAATTTTGTACATAGATGCCGCTTTGCTTTTAAAACCGTAAAATATATAGTTTTGCACCGTTGCCGATCCTTGTTAGCATGATTGTCTTTATTTTGATACAGTTTTCTACAATAAATCAGTTTTATTTGTTTTCCGAATTGTGTGTTTTATTTTCACGGACTTCCTGGCATTCTCCTGAGTATAAACTAACCCGAGGCTTTAGGGAGTAAACCCTTAAAAAAATCTGGCGCCCGAGCAAAACCGTAAAACCGACTTTAAGCTCCGAAACTCCGAAAATAGCGCCAATTCAACAAAGTGACGTAACCTTCTAGCAGAGAGTCTTCGTGCCGCCGACGACACTGCTGCATCGCGAGGTAAACCACGTCACAAAATTGGCGCCCGAGCAGGGACTGTTTGACTATTTAACCGGTTGACTATTTTGACTATTTTTTTCTATTTTTCCGTTTTCCCGTGTCCGTGAAAATAACACATAATGCCAGCCGCTAGTAAAGACAAATCCGTGGAGAGTAAATCTCTCGAAAATCCCACTGCCGAAACATCCGACCTTCGCGTGAGTTGGGTGTACAAGTTAAATAAAACCGAACTAGAGGCCGAACTGACGAAGTTTAGACTTAACCCAGTAGGCACCGTCGAGGAGTTAAGGAAGCGATTGGTGAGCTTCCTTCGAGAAGGAATTACTCCTTGTCCGCCAGAACAACCGCAACCCTCTGTCGATACCGATATCCCTCCGACTGCACCGACCGTACCAACCGAAACAATGCTCCCTGAAGTAACACCCATTCCTGATAACACTCCACTTCTAGTCAATGAGTGGAGAGTAATTTTCGACGGCCGTACCGATCCTGTCACGTTCATTGAGAGACTGCAGGAAATTTGTGAAGCCCAAAACATCCGCCTTGACCGACTACTCCCAGTGATGCCCGAACTACTACGAGGGGATCCGGCCCTCTGGTACAGGAACAACCGCCAGCGCATCAGGACTTGGGAAGAGTTCCTAAAACTTTTTAGAACTTTCTACTTCCCAGTCAATTATAAGATTGACCTAGAACTCGAAATCAGCCGCCGAATCCAGAGGGAGGATGAACCTGTGGCGAAGTATATCAACGATCTTCAGACTCTAATCCGGAGACACGGCCAGATGACTCCCGAACAAGAGCTACAATGGCTATACCGCAACTTGAAGCCCTCATACAGGCAGCAGATCCGACGCAGTGATTTCACTGACATTTCATCCTTCTGCGAAGCCACTAGGGATTTCGAGTTACTCCGGGAGGAACTGGAAAGGGAGACGCCGCTCAGACCGACGCCAATTCCTGCACCGAGGAAGTTGACGGCCAGCGGAGAGACACGAAGATCCGAAAGTTCGTACACGCCGCCGTCACCGTCACCGCCGAGGACTGAAACACCTCCTGTAGAGACCGACCCACCGCCGCTGTCGCCCTTGGCTAGGGCGAACTCTCCATCTCATTTTAGGGCATCCGAGAGGTGCGCCACCTCTACCCTACGATGCTGGAGATGTGGAGAGCTAGGACACGCCAGGACTGAGTGTCGACGTCCTGCCAAGCTGTTCTGCTCCAGGTGCGGCGCCGAAGAGGTCTTATCCCGAGACTGCCCTTGCCCGGGAAATGGATCATTGCGCTGGACTCGTCCGAGGGAGGAACAGCGAACACCGCCCGTAATCTCAGACCGTATTTCCGCTTCAGAAAGCAACGAGAATCGCCCGCACTTAGCAGTATCAATAGCGGGAGTAAATTACGTTGCTCTGATTGATACAGGAGCCAGTCGCTCCTACATTGGTGATCGCATTGCCGAACAATGCGCCGCCCGGAACGTCATTGCCGCCGGAGAACCCCGTTCCTATGCCCGAGTCGCTAGTGGGGAGCTCGTCGACGTAAACCAGGCCTTTGAAATCACCGTCGAACTGGGACACCGCCCAGTCACACACCGTTGGGGTTATATTCCCCGTTTATCATCTGACCTGATTATAGGGATGGATCTCCTCTCCCGTCTTCGTTTCCAACTGGATTTGGGAACAAGGACCGTTTACATGGAAGGCCGACAACTGCAACTAACGCAGCTATCTTCCTGCACTCCGTTAGAGGAAACATCCACCCCAGGAATCCGTATCCTGATCTGTGAACAGGAGCGCCGCCCACAAAACGTCTTCGAAGAAGAAATAAATGCCTTCGACGGAATCCAAGGAATGACGCCCCTGACACAACACGCGACCCAGTACCGAAACGAGAAACTGAACCGTGTGGCTGATGCTCTATCCCGAGCCCCGCTGTCCGATCCCGTTCTCACTGTGGAACAAGAAACCGCTTGTTCCTGGTACACACGGAAGTTGCAGGATGTCCGCGCGAATCCCGAAGGCAACCCGGAGTACTGCGAGAAGGAAGGACGACTTTACCGACATTTCCGGAACGGCCATAACGAACCTGAACTAACAAATCCCTGGAAGATATGTGTCCCGAAGCAGTCTCGAGCCGGAGTGATGGCTGAAAATCATAACGAACCTACTGCTGGACACATGGGAATCAACAAGACTACCGCCCGCACCGCACTCCGCTACTACTGGCCTGGAATGTTCAGGGACATCGCCAAGTACATACGGAGCTGTGAGGCCTGCCAGAAGTACAAGGTGTCCCCACAAAAGCCGCCAGGACTGATGAAACCGTCCAGGAAAGGGGAACCTTTGAAAACAGTCTGCACCGACCTGATAGGACGATCTCCGCGTTCTGCGAAGGGAATTCACTACGAGGTAGTGTTCCGAGACCGTTTCATTAAACCGGGATCTCTTTCAGACGGAGCCGGAGGCCGAGGCTCAGGAATGGGCCACCACCGAAATAGGATGACGAACCGCCGCACAGTCTACCGCCGGGGTTTTCTCCACCACGCTCAACCGGGTGCAGGTAACCACTACCTGGGAGGCCTGATGCCAGACGTGGAGACCGACCCGTTCCCAGGGCTAGCAGTCACGAGGCTCCCGCAGGTAGAGTCCGCCCAGGGCGAAGAGGACGCTGCGAGCTGCCCCAAGCCAGAGGAGGAGACGCCGCCAGGACCGAGCCACATCCGGGTGACCGCAGGTACCTGCTGGAGGTGCGGCCAGGAGGGCCACCACCGGACGCAGTGCGCCAACCCGGGGCGGCTGTTCTGCTCGCGATGCGGGAAGATCGGCGAGCTCTCCCGCCAGTGCCGCTGCCATTAATAATTTTATTTTATTTTCTTTTTGTTTTAGGGTTTGGGTTAAATAAATAGATTTTTCGATTTCTTTTGGGGTGGGGAGGAAATTTCTGGGTTCCTTTTCTTTTATGTAGAATAAGTTTTTCTTTTTTTTTAGATATGTAAATAGGTAGGATTTTCACAACCGTTGATAAGTTCCCCTGTCCTTTCCGGATAATTTTTAAACCCACCGCGAGTTGCGAGAAAAGCAATAATATCCGTATGCAACGTTACAATTATTGCTTTTCTTTAGGAAGAAAGGGGGGGATGTAACGAAGCCTATTTTTCCGCTGCTAGAACCCTTGTCTCCCTCTGTTACCATTTGCGGAAATTCCGTAAATTTAAATAAATAACAATTGTCTCTCCGCCGTGACACCTGCAAAATCCGAGATCAAGTTTAAACAAAAGACCACCAGTTGTCTCTCTAATCTAGGAGCCGCAAACTACCCAAAATTATTTACTCGGGAGCTCTAAATACGAGAGAAAAATATGGGAAATCATCACAAGTCCGCCGACCGATTACCGTGCAGGTGTTAGTGCAGGTGCTTCTATTTAGTGTGACGTTGCCGCTACAGACCGTCCGACCCGGAAAGCAGGGAAACCGTCCGTCCGAGGTATTGTAGTTAGGGAAATCCGACCGACCCCCCCCCCCCCCACCGTCCCGCTAGGTCAGGCCGTCGAATTAGCTCTTCCCTGGGTGAGATTCGGGAAGGTTAATTTGGGCTGTTTGGGCAGGTACATCCCTGGGTGAGACTCGGGATAGACCTCCCCGAATACGACGCAATCTAGCCCCCCCCCCCACCGTTCCCGTTGGGTTAGGCCGACGAATTGACTCTTCCCTGGGTGGGACTCGGGAAGGTCAATTCGGGCTGTTTGGGCAGGCGTATCCTTGGGTGAGACTCGGGATAGCTTCCCTGAACGCAACCCGACCTTTACTTGAGCTACCGCGCATGCTTAGTTTCCCTAACGACTCCCGCGCCCGCGATTGAATCAAACCTGCTAAAGCGCATGCCCGTCAATTGCTAGACCGCCGCATATATAGTTTTGCCCCGCTTGTTAGCTTTTTCCCCATATTGCTTGCTCCGCTCTCACCGCTTCATAGCGCTTGCCTGACCGTTGCACTTAACTAGCTTTCAAATAGAATAGACACCGACTAGATTAGCTAGACCGCCACGCACTATTCCCCCCCCCCCACCGTAATAACCCACCGTAATAACCGCACCATGCACTGTTGCCCGACCGCTTCGTAAAACCGAGACCCCAACGTTTTCCGATGTACATAGTTGCCAAATCGTTCCGTTTTCCATAGAGCTAGGGAATTTTGTACATAGATGCCGCTTTGCTTTTAAAACCGTAAAATATATAGTTTTGCACCGTTGCCGATCCTTGTTAGCATGATTGTCTTTATTTTGATACAGTTTTCTACAATAAATCAGTTTTATTTGTTTTCCGAATTGTGTGTTTTATTTTCACGGACTTCCTGGCATTCTCCTGAGTATAAACTAACCCGAGGCTTTAGGGAGTAAACCCTTAAAAAAATCTGGCGCCCGAGCAAAACCGTAAAACCGACTTTAAGCTCCGAAACTCCGAAAATAGCGCCAATTCAACAAAGTGACGTAACCTTCTAGCAGAGAGTCTTCGTGCCGCCGACGACACTGCTGCATCGCGAGGTAAACCACGTCACAAGTGTTATAAATTCACTCGCCCGACTGTATGGAAAAATATTAGAAAAACGAATTGAGACCTGTTCGGTAGATGTTGAGGGACAGAATGGTTTCCGAGCCGGAAGATCTTGCACTGATAGTATTTTCTGTCTTCGGCAGGTAACTGAAAAACGACTGGCACGTGGACTGGAAACACACCTTGTATTTATAGATCTGGAGAAGGCCTATGACAGCGTTCCATTAAAACAGCTTTGGTCCGTTATGAGAAATCAAGGTGTAAAAGAAATCTATATACAAGCGGTCCAAAGTCTTTACAGCAGTATGACAGCTAGTATAAAAAATGGCAACAAAATATCAACGCCGTTTAAAATAACTAAAGGTCTAAGACAAGGTTGTTGCATTGCACCAACCCTTTTCAAGATATATCTCAATGGTGCCCTTAGTCAATGGAGATTGAAATGTCGCAATATGGGAGTACCGATAGGGGAAGATAGACTCTTCACTCTCCACTTTGCCGACGATCAAGTTATACTTGCTGAGGACGAAATGGATATACATTATATGCTAAGAAAACTTCATGAATCCTATAACTCATGGGGATTAACGATTAATACCCAGAAAACGGAATACGTGGTAGTCGGAGGACTAGGTCAAGACCTTGATCTAGGCACACATAAAATAAAAAACAACAAATGGTACAAGTATTTAGGCCAAAAAATTTCTAATACAGGAGGAAGCAAAGATGAAATAGCTAGCAGAATGGCACAGACAAACAATGTCATCAGGCAGTTAAATGGTGTACTGTGGAGTGAAAAGATAACGAAGGCAACAAAAATACGAATATATAAATCAATAGTTGAGAGTATAGCTACATATGGTTCGGAAGTCTGGGAAATGGATAAAAAACATAAGTTGAAAGTCAAAGCTGTTGAAATGAATTATTGGCGAAGGTGTAGCAGGTTAACCAGGCTTGACAAAGTAAGAAACGAAAACATCCGAGAAAATATGGGAATTGACTTGGACATAATTGATACAATTGAAGCAAAACGACTTCGATGGTATGGACACTTGCGGCGCATGGCCAATGACAGATGGCCAAAGAAAATATGGAAATGGACCCCAAACCAGAGAAGGAAACGAGGACGACCAAAAAGAACTTGGGAAGATGAAGTGGCCGAAGCCATGACAAGTAGAGGACTGTCAGAAAACGATTGGAGAAACAGAAAAACGTGGAAACTGGGATGCGAGAGACGGCGCCAGCTGTAACAAACTCGCCATAAAAAAAAAGAACACAAAAATTTAACGATTAAGTACAAATTCACTCATGTTTCGATACATAAAATCTAGATAATTGAAAATTTTATAAACCCAATTAACGAAAATACATATTATTAAAGATAGTTCAAATACATCAAAATAATGTATTTTTCGTTATTAACTTTTCGGATTAGTCGGGTATGTCATAAGTCCAAGTAGGTATCTGTTAAAATTCCGAAAATTGGTAACCATTATTACTTAACTTTAGGCATTTACTGTAAACGAGTGACATTTAAACGCTTTTAACAATAAATATTTGAGGATTACGTTGGAGCCTTTAAGGTTGGAGAGTTGGGTTTATTAAGGGTTGATGGGACTTACAATTGTGTATTAAATTTCTTTAAATTCATACCATTTTCGGATAATAATGCTTAACTATGACTAACAACAATATTATGAGGAATATTATCTGAAGGCGAGCAATTATGAAGCGAACAGTTGGGTGGCGAGCAATTTTCCCGGCGAGCAATTGTCGGTGAGCAATTGTCGGCGAGCAATTGCCGGCGAGCAACTTTCCGGGAATCATTCAATGAAAATAAGCTATGTGATAATATAAGGTATCAAATAATTACCAATAATGCTATGTGATGCAGCTTTCCTAGGCGGGGTAAGTTTTGAAAACCTGTCCTCCAGGGATCTAATAGTATAACCTGAACAAAAAAGCCGTAATCACTGCACATAAATTAAAATGAAAATAATCATACCTGTTAAGTTTTTTGTGGGTAAGGCCACACTCGATAGCCGCAGGCGGCGGGCTACTCCTGTGAAACAATCCGATTCAAAATGGCTGGAACACACCCTGCACTCCTGGCGCAGCTGGATCGGGTTCATTGCCAACAGTCTCGGGTCGTTGATGCGTGCCAGCCATATCTTCAGAGTGTGAGAATCCACAGGAAATGATAGCCTATACAAATCACATCGTATCACATGTATCATCATACATCCACATGTAACAAGTTCTGAATAACACCTTTAGAATGTTTTATCTCATGATTTAAAATGCTCCTACCTTCTGTTATCTTCACCATCACATCCAGGAACTGAACAATTCTTCGGCATCACAAAATTCACAAATATTTTATAGTCTCACCTGAGAAAACATGTGATCTGACATCTGACGTGATTCTGTCATGCCCGCCACGGCTACCCTGATTGTGTACACGGATTAAATACAAAGTCACTAAATGTGGAAAGTATCGCAATGGGCGGCCATATTGTGTCCACGCCACGACGCGCCAAATTCAAAATAAAAAACAAAAATTTGCTCGTCTCGAATTCTACATTTCGACAATCTTCATAATCAAGATAAAACGAATATATTTCTTACCTATAAGATTTATCCAGAGACTCGTTTTATTAATGTTGTCTTTACCTAAAATTTATATATCTCACCAAATTGAAAAAAGATATGAAACCTTTACCTGTAGACAATCGAAATAACCTATTTTTGCTTCCATTTTTACAACATAACAACTTGGCCTTTTTATTCCCAAAAAGTAAAAACGAAATTTCACGAGAAAATAATGTGAATAAAAATTTATGTAAACCATATAATATATCGCTAACAGAGAGAGAGGTTTGGGCGAAAACATCCATCTCATTATGACTGGGTCTGTAACGCGCAGACGTCTGTTACGGCCAATAAAATAACTGGATTCGCATCACGTATATATTTACGTCGCGTCGAGCGGCATGTTTGTTGACGTTTAGCGGTGGAGGTTAAAGTGTGCTTATAATAGGACATCTCAATAAATTCTAAAGACGACAGTTCTCAGTATCCCACAAATAAAACCAATTCAAAGAATGTAGATGATGTTTAATCCAATCAGCTGACATCCGACGTTTCGTCTACGATCGTAGGTCGTAGACATATTCATGGATCTACAATGATTAAGGTAAGTATTTGCTCTTGCTAGGAGAAAGAGACTTGACACTTACATTTCCAGTGAGCTTATAACTGGTACTGGGCTGAGTTTTGCTATAACAAAAATTAATGGTTTTTATAACGCTTATATGTAGAGGAATTTATAAATTCCTCTACAAGTGTGAGCCATGGGCGTTCTTAGCAACCCAACACTGTTTTTAAATTGAACAGAAATTTTTTGATCAGTAATCAAATCTGGTCCTGTGCAAAATTTCAAGAATTTTTCTAAAGTTAACCTGTCACTTTCTCGTACATATTTTTTCAAAAATTTAAAAACTTTCATTTCTTCATCGCACAGATTATCAGTTACTTGTAAAATTTTTAAAACATGTTTAGATTTAGGATCACAGTTTTCATATAAATCTTTAAAGGTTTCGTGAGTCATTATATTTCGAAGTATTTCCAAGCAATCAATGATGTACTTTGGTTTCTGAATGATCTCCATGCGAGCTATATCGTGAATAATGTCAAATTTTCAAATGTCAAATGTTCAAATTATTTTTATTTGGCTTTCGTTTTACATTCGAAATTTTGTAACGTATCCAAAAATTCGTCGCAATTTTCCATGAAGGATTTTAAAACCTCTCTTTCACGTTCACTCACAATATATAGAAAATTGTGTGTTAAATCTGAGTACGTCTCAGCAAACAGAAAATTTTCCATGAAAACTGGAGATAATTTAGTTGGAAAACATTTCACTTTGTAGTGGTCTCCCTTTGACGACGACACACTGATGCCGTCCGGGAACTCCAAAATTTATAAGTTTAGGGGGGGGGGGTACAAATACACAAGAGTGTTGGTCTATATTTCTATTTAAAAATCAGGCCGCGTCTCGATTAACACATAATATGATACGCTCACAACTCTCCCAACTCCTCAAACACCTTGACTCCGGTCCTCCGCTGCTCACCGTGCGCCTTCTGTGGCACAGGATCCGGCTCCACCGCTCGGTGATCCCTGCCAATGGTCGGGAAGGTCCCTTGCTCGCCCTCGGGTCTCCAACAAGGAAAACAACCCCTACACAGCACCCAGGTTCTAGGATCTCGCACCTATCCAGGCGCCGCTCCTTCTTCCTCGTGCTGCCGGATAAGACCCCGTTCTCCGCTGCTCCGAAAAACTCTCTCCTCTTGTTTTTTTGTTCCCGTGACGACCGCGCGCGCTTGTTTCACTCACCGCACACTTGCAAAATACATACCGGCGCACTACAACTTGCTTCCAACTGCTTCCAACCTAAATATATTGTAACGAAATAGCCCTTAGACTATAGAAGTGGGGAGGACGTGTAGTAGCCGATTGACGCCTGTGCATAGAAGTGAAGCAAGAGCCGCCATTAAAAAGGTGCCAAACATTGGGTAGACTCCATTTGGTTTTGTGTGCTTATTTATTTTGTTTTAGTAAAGTGTTGTGATATACTTTTTCGGTTAAAATGGTGTATTGTTGTGCGTTTCGCTGCAATAATCGCAGTGAAAAGAAAGATTTTTATTTTGTCATTTTTAACACAGCTTAAACCTAAATTCTTATAAAATTATCGTTGTAATTGTTTGGGTTGTATGTTTTTGAGCAGATAAATGGTACTAGCTTGATTGAAAGTCGCAACTTATCGATTTTCATCTGTTTTGTACAAGGCGTAACACTATTGATGCCAGTGGCGTGGCGCGCTAAAAAGTTTTTTCCAAATTTGTTGTTTTTAGTTCGATATTAATCATGTTGCCAATTTTTCTTTAGTATGTTATAGCTTAAAGTTGGGTTGTGTTATAAAACATAGTCATTGATTTCTCATAAAGGAATTATGTCAATAGTTACCATGTTTTTTCTTAAGATGCCCGAAATGATTGGAAAAAGTGGGTAACGTTAATTTTTTTTCTTATAGGTTTCCACGTGATCCTGAGAAAAAAGCAATCTGGATACAAATATGCGAATGGAAGACTGGACACCATCCCCTAACCATAGAATTTGTTCGCAGCATTTCGAAGACATGTTTTTATATAACTGATTCCACGAAGCGTTTATTGGCAGGAGCTACTCCTACAATATTTATGAGCTTTCCTGAGTGTTCTCAACCAAGAAGGGTAAGAGTTTTACTGAAGCTTCACTTTTTTGTTGGCATAAAATAGTTAATTATATTTTTCGCATATTATAGTGTCATTATTCAAAAAAGAATACCATTACACTGTGTATTTGTTTAATTTGTACATTTCTCATTACTTCCTACAGTGTTTTGTTCTAAATCTGCTATTTATATAATAATAAATAAGTGATTTCATAAACTATCAATCTGTATTATTTCTAGAGCTGCAAAAGACAACTTGATAGTTTGGCAGTACAAAATATGGAAAATTCACAGCCAGGACCAGCAAACCAGGAAGAAAGTCCCCGCAAAAAGAAGCTTAGAAGACAGTTATTTCGTTCAAAATTATCCAATTATGACAAAAGTAAGAAAATGAAAATTCTGAAGCAAAAAATTAGAAGATGTAAAAAAAAATATTTCTTTAAAGCAAATTACTTTGGAACTCGAAAAAAAAAATTTAATTTCTCTTGAACATAGAGTGTTACTAGGTAATATGTCGGAATTTAATAAAGAACTGCTAAAAAGGATACCTAAATCTAAAAAGAAATATAGTCCTGAATTAAAAAAATTTGCCATCACTTTAAATTTTCTTTCGCCAAAGGCATACAATTATGTTAGGGATAATTTTAAAACCTGCCTACCTCATTCCAGTACCATAGCTAAATGGTTTCAAAATATTAATGGCGACCCCGGGTTTACAAAAGAAACTCGTGGCGGTGGGAGGACAGAGCCTCCCACCGCCGCGAGCAGAGCCGCGACCCTGTGAGGACCAATCGCAGGAGGCACCCCGCTGCGACGAAGCTATGACATCCGAGAGCAGCGCCCTGAGAGTTCAGTTCGCTTCTCGCTCTCTTTTGGGAATTAGCTTCTAACTGCATCCAGGTGGATCGACCAGGACTAATTCCAGAAGCTGAGGAAACCGAGAGGACTCTTGCCCCCCGACTGCTCCGCATCCTGGTGGATCACTTGGACAGTCCGGCAACAAGAGCACCAAAGCGATTCACGATTCTGCCTCACGCCTCGTGACGTCAGCCGACACCTCGCGCATCCACCATTTCCTTGTGTATATAGTTATTCAATAAACGACTGTGTTACTCGCTTATCATAGAATCGTGGCTAACCCATCCCAACTTTACCTAAGTAACAACGCGTTACTTAACATTGGCGCCCAACCAGTGGGCCCGATTCTATGATCGTGTACACAGTAGTCGCGTTCGCGGTAGTGTCTACGCTTGCAGCACTTCTAGGGTGGAAGATTTGCTGTAGCAACGAACCAGCTGACCTAGCACCAGCGATCGAGCTCCAGGACCTGGAAGCGGCCGCTAGACTAGCCCGAGCAGGATTCTGACCACATCCCGGGCGACGAGGACGTCGCCGGAAGCACCAACGAGTACCCTGGACGACGAGGACGTCACCGGCGACCCTGACCACATCCCGGACGACGTGAACGTCACCGGAAGCACCAACAAGTACCCCGGACGACGAGGACGTCACCGGCGACTCTGACCACATCCCGGACGACGAGGACGTCACCGGAAGCACCAATGAGTACCCCGGACGACGAAGACGTCACCGGCGACTCTCAACACATCCCGGACGACGAGGACGTCACCGGTAATACCCCAGCCTGTAAGCAGCCGCTTACACACAATTGGGCGCTCAAGCAGACCCCGGACCCGAAGTCAGTCAACGACGATGGCACTCACACCAGAGGCTCTGGAGCAAATCCTTGCACGGACACGTCCCCCGCTGCAGCAGGCACCAGTGAAGCACTTCACCCATTGCCCTGCTCGTTTCCGTGGAACGTACACCCGCGAGGCAGTCGACGACTTCCTCCAAAGCGCCGACTTCTACAAAACGAACGAGGGCATCACCGACGAGAACGCACTCCTCGGTCTCTCACTTCTATTGGAGGAGCCGGCCCACACCTGGTGGGTAGGCGTGAAAGGCACGGCTACGACTTGGCAGGGCGCCATGAAACTGCTACGTGACGAGTTCGCCCCGACACCCCCGGCTTATAGGATATACCTGGAGGTCTTCGACACGAAGCAGACCGCCACTATGCCAACAGGAGCTTTTGTCGCACAGAAGAGAGCTCTTCTAGCACAATTAACTATCCAGCTAACGGAAGAAGCCCAGCTGGATATGATTTTCGGGCTGCTACGCCCCGAACTACGGGAGAAGGTCCCACGTAGTACGGTCACCACCTTCGCCGACCTGCTACACAAAGCCCGGGCGGTAGAGCAGGAAATCCGGGAGAAGGAAAATCGCCCTCCGAGAGCCACCACTGAAGACACAACCCAGCGGAAACCCGCAACGAAGACTCGATGTGAGTACTGCCGTAACATCGGCCATACGGTGGGCGTGTGCAGGAAGAAGGCGTGTGAAGATAATGTGAAAATACCTAATTGTATACAGGAGATATGACAGCTACCTAAGTCGTTTTTTTTTCAATTTTTAGACAACATATTTCTGTACATTTTTCAAAAATATGTTAACAAATGTATAACAAAAAAGTTGAGCAACGTTTTTACCTCAGAAGCAAAGTAACGGTTTATTAAATTTTTTGGAATTTGAAAGGTTGCAATTTCAAAACCACTAGGCCTATTTAGTAGGCGAACCTAAAATAATTTTAACAAGAGTACACAGCAAAGCTGTCGACTAGGGAACATGCAAAGCACGTGTGTAGATTAATAAACACGAAGTTTTAGCGTATATTTTTACCTACAACATTTATCTAAACAATTTTTCGATGTGAAATTATTAGTCATTACTCATAATTGCGCGCGCAGCTGTAAAACGACAAAATTTTCAGCAATCCATTTAATTGATAATTTAAAATACTCAACTAACTTGGAACTTTATGAAACTGAAGATTGAAGATTTAGAGAAAATTCTCAGCTTACACGTGATTATAATGATATGCTTCGTTCATAAATTGATTACATAGAAAAATGTATTTAAAAAAGGAACCGTTTTAAATAATGTAACTGTTTAGAATCGGAGGTGTGTTTTAGGCAAACGGTTTTTACGGTACAAAGTGTTTAATAGGTGGAATATGTTGTAAAAGTCTGGGAGATATTAAACTACCTTTTTATCATGAAAACGTTTTATAGTTTCTCCTGGAAGACCCCCTGCTGGTAATAAACTCTTCTAGCGACATTTCAATATCAAATTCTTCCTATAAAATCATAAACGTTCAACGATACGTAACGAGAAATAGACATTTCGAGGAGAGGGGGGATATATTGTGCCTAAATGTCATTGGTTGTCACTATTTCTGCCGGTGTACGTGTGCGATACGCCTTTACTACAACGCGTCATTTTTGCCAGTTAGGTACCTACCTAAAATCGGGGGACCCCCCCGCGAATAAAGCATCTCGTACATGGCTAACACAGCAACACTATAATACTTAAATAAAACAATATATTCCTATACGCTAATCAACGCACGAGCCCTAATGGACTTACTACAGGACGGAATTTGTGTTTAAAATCAAATTTGAAGTTATTTTGCGCTGATGAAGGCAAACAGAGTCTGCTACCATTCCAACAAAATTGTGAAAGTATGACAAAATTCTATAAATAAACATATTTTATACAACTTGCTTCAACTTATATGGTAGAAATGACCATGGAGCTAAGGGTTAAATATTCAAATCTAGGCACAATATATACTTCAACTCTTCATCAAAGCAGTTTTAGTTCTGCTCATAACCTGTTCTGTTGTCTGTTGTTGGCGAGCTTTGTCAAGCCAAAGACAATTCGGCTACCGCCAAGGAGTGACGCTACTATAAACTGGTATATAGTACACTAATTATAGTGATTATACCCTTTATCCCCTATCTCTTCTTTTGGTAGATTTATATCTAGTATTGCATTCGTTAACGAAGTCGAAAAAAGGGGAATTAAAATGCGGTTTTCAGTTTTTTGGTATCTAGAGATCATACTTAATCATTTCTCAAAAGTTTATATATATATAACTATATATATTAATATAACATATATATATATATATATATATATATAGGATATAACGAATTTTGTCGGCAAGCTACAGGTCGCATTTTTTAAAGAATCACAACGAAATTGGGTACAAAAATCCGTTGGCCGAAAATCTCGGTCGAGTTCGTTAATGGGCCAAATCGGTCTAGCGGTTTCAAAATGGCGGCTTGTTATTTCAAAAAAAAAATCAAAAAACTTATTTCGCGTCTGAGAGAAAAATGTTACTTGAGTTTGTTTGTTGCTCTTATAGAAGCGAACGACTTTTGTATAAAACGTTTTTCGAGAAATGTACAGAAAAAAAGTTATTTTTTTCAAAAAAAAACAAAACACTTTTATTTCTCGTCTGGGAGAAAAATGTTACTTAGGTTTTTTGTTGCCCTTGTAGAGGAGAGCGACTTTTGTAAAAAACATATTTTTGAGAAATGTACATAAAAATAGTTAGATGCAAAAAGTTAGAAATTATGACGTTTGTATTTTTTAACACCTAGTTTAACGTATCGATACAAAAGTTGGAACAAAAATCAGTTGGCCGAATATCTCGGTCGAGTTCGTTAATGGGCTAAATCGGTCCAGCGGTTTCAAAATGGCGGCTTGTTATTTTAAAAAAAAAAAAACTTATTTCGCGTCTGAAAGAAAACTGTTACTTAGGTTTTTTATTTCTCTTATAGAGGCGAACAACTTTTGTATAAAACAATCTGTCGAGAAACGTACAAAAATAAAGTTATTTTTGTAAAAAAAAAATAAAAAAACTTTTAAACTTTTATTTCGCGTCTGAGAGAAAAATGTTACTTAGGTTTTTTGTTGCCCTTATAGATGCGAACAACTTTTGTATAAAACATATCTTTGAGAAATGTACAGAGAAAAAGTTATTTGCAAATATTTTAAAATTTTGACGTTTGTATTTGTTCACACATCGTGTGTTATATTACTATAATATAGTTATATATAATATAGTATATGTTTTTATAGTATATAGTTTATGGGTAGGATATATTATATCCTACCCATAAATCTACCTTTCAGCCTAGCATGCCATGCGGTTTTTTATAATAATTATAACAATGTTTAAAATATTGTGAAGAGAAAGGTTCAAAAAGTTCAAATCTAGACTTACCTCAGTATCGGCCATTATGGAAATACAATTACAATAAATCACAAAATCACTAGCGTTCAGCCACAACACGAACCTCTCAATGTACGCCCGCGTCGCCCGCTAAGTAACTCTGCTCAATCTAGCCTTCAAATTTCATATTTAAAGTCGAAATTTTGTGTTCAAAGTCGAAATTTCGTATTCGAAGTAGAAATTACTAAATAAAAATTGCATGGCCCTTCTACGCCTTCGTAATTATGGTATTTGAGTTGTCATAAAAAAATTGGGAGCTTTTTTTTTCGTTTTTTGTTAAAAACAATTGCAATTTTTCTTAGCAAAAAAAATATCCTCAAAATGCCTTTCTCAGATTTACATTCGGCGTCGAATGAGCTATCGCTCATATTTTTCCGAGCCTACTAACTATTTTGCGGAGGAAACACACATCTTGACTATACCAAAATCCGTTTTTCTTTACGAGTGACTCATCGTCCCACCAAGTTGCGAGTGGCACACGCAAAACTCATAAAGTCACTTACCTAGTTAGCGCGATTTGCCGCTTTAGCAAATTTCTAACGTAAAGAGAGAGACAGAGAAAAGCGTAGTTGCCAAAATCTGCTGTATAAACCATTGGTCGAAACCCGTAAAATGGCAATATCGAGAAAAATGTTTACACAGCGAACGCCTGGTCGGGGACAGTGTCGGCGCTCCGGGCGCTCTGCAAAATACGCGCTAATTTAGTACACGTGTGATGTTTGTCCAGTTCGGATGGAGATTCCAACTTTACAATGTCGAGCAGCTTAGAAAATATTCCACCGGCTAAGAAACGAAGGATAGGCGACGGAAAGGACGTAATTAAAACGGTGTATGAAAGCTTACGGGAACGAAATCCGGGTATATCGAAATCTGACGTGGTTGATATGTGTGCATCTTTGGTAAAAGTTTCTGTTTCTACCGTTTATTCAATTATTAGTGTTAAGAGTAAATCCAAAAACCTCACTAAAACGGGAGGCCGAAAGAAAATAGTTCTAGATAATGACACTAAGTACGCGATTCGCAGAAAATTTCACGCTTTTTTTTAAGAAATGAGATTCCAACAATTAAATCAATACTAAATGAAATCAACAATGATTCGGATTTGCCAAAAATCTCTCGCAAAGTATTATTACGTTCATTACGCGATATAAATGTGCGGTTCTTAAAACGTAACAGAAAGTCTTTTTTAATAGAAAAACCGGAAATCGTTTTATTGCGTCGCAAATATTTGAAGGAAATACGCGAATATCGGCAGGCGGGAAAGAAAATTTATTACACAGATGAAACCTGGTTGAATGAAGGACATACGCGTTCGAAGATCTGGCAAGATCTTAATGTTACAAGTTCGAGACAAGCGTTTTTAGATGGATTTTCTACCGGTTTAAAATCTCCAACGGGAAAAGGTCTTCGGTTAATAATCACTCATATCGGTAGTGAGTCTGGTTTCTTGGAAGGCGGATTAAATGTTTTCGAATCAAGAAGTACTGGTAACTACCATGATGAAATGAACGCGGACAATTTCGAAAATTGGTTTTCCTCGGTAATTAGGTTAATAGAACCGGGATCGGTAATTGTTATGGATAACGCGCCATATCACAGTCGCCGTGTTGAAAAAATACCGATTTCTTCATGGCGTAAAGCGGAAATTATAAATTGGCTGGAATCAAAGAATATCGCATTTGAAACAAAAATGCTCAAAATTGAGTTATTAAAAATTGTTCGGATAAATAAACTCAAATATATTAAATTCGCGACTGATGAAATGGCCAGAGAATGTGGGATTACCGTTTTGCGTTTGCCACCATATCATTGCGAATTCAATCCCATCGAACTTATTTGGGCCCAAATTAAAAATGAAGTAGCTAGCAAAAATAAATCTTTTAAATTAAACGAAGTTCGAGAATTATTAACGAGTGCTATTAATAATGTATCAGAAAACACGTGGCGGAAATGTATATCACACGCGATTAAGGAAGAAGAAAATATGTGGGAAATTGGCGGACACGTAGAAACCATTGTTGAACCACTAATTATGAATATCGGCGGTACAGATAGCGAGAGCGAAAGTAGTTCTAGCGAAAATAGTGACGGGTAATCTTGAGGCTCATTAACAATCCATTTTGAACCTTAAATAACAGTATGACTTAGGTAGATTTTATAAATATTCAGGATTGAAATTGTGGGTATTCGTCTTGTAGGCTAGACGAGAACCCTTTTCGGTTTTATTTTTCATTAGGCAATATTTGTTCCAGTCATCTGATTTCTGTAGTAGCCCTATAATTATTTCAATATTATAGTTGCAAAAATAGAAATCGAGATAACATTGTTTCATTCCATTGAAAACTTCGATTATTTATATTTCGAAGACAAAATGAAACATACACGCCACTGTTTCTACTTTCCCCTCACTTCTTCATCCCGCGGAGGACTAATTGATTCCAGGTATTTACTCCGAATTGAATCGACACTCGGGGCCAGCTATTAGATCTAATGACACATATTATCTGGTTTTACCTGGTGACTTTCCTGTTGGAGGGAAGCGAGGGATGGTCCGTCTTGACGTGAGCTATCACATATCGGTTCTCGATAAGCGCCCAGTGACGCAGGTTTACGAAATCCCTGCTAGACACTAAACCACCTGCCGCATCTTTCGATATCGAGTAAATGATGTCTGTGGACTCGTCGATCGTTTGTACCTTACTCGATTCTTTCAATGATGAATTCCACTTGCACATGTCCTCTACTCTATAAAAGAGCTCATCAAGCAGGAATTTTGGCGTTCGTTCCAAAGTTGTCTGAAAGAAATAATAAAGAAATCACAAATGTAGATAGTTCGAGATGTTAGCAAAGTAAATTTAAAAATGTTTTTTCCTTTTGGAGATGTTTTCGAAGTTATAATAGATGTAGAGTGCTTTGTTAAAATTAAACTTACTTGTAGTTTAAACATTTTCTTGCCTTTTGTGTCAATTCGATCATAAACAGTATCACCATTACTTTGTTTTTGCAGCTTCCAATCTTTCTTGTGGTACAAATCCCAAGATTCCTGCAGGACCTTTGCCCCTAATTTTTTGTAATCTTCCTCCTAGAAACCACATATAAGTTAAACTTAAGAACGTAAGAAAATAGAAATTCTCTTACGTCACACATAATAGTAATAGAATAAGTGAACATGATACTGCCCCATTTATATCCCATACATCAGGTAAAATTCAAATATCGCCTTAACATATGATTATAAATTTAAAACTTACCTCATCTATGGTCAGCCTTACAGGAGGATACCGACTTGAAGGAGACTGTTGGAATCTGTGTATGGAACCCTCCGGGGTACCCATCGGCGAGTAGAAATTACCCACACTCTCTGTATACATCGATGGGAGGCCCTGTATGTAGCTGCGAATCAGGGGGGCCCTTTCGGAGTCTGTCGCTGAAAATTTATTCTCCCTCATTTCAAAAGCAGAATTAGATATTCCAAAGTTAAAATTGTAAAGAATTGAAAAGTGAACGAGTAATACGAAAAAAGCAAGAATAAGAATTTGATTTGAAAAAACAGACTTCATATTTGATACGAGATCATTTTTTAATCTGTCATATGAGTCACTCATATGTGAGAAGTATTGGTTGCGTGTAGATTTTTCTAATTTGCTATAAAAATGTAATAATGTTAATACAAAAAGGAGTACTTAATTGAATAAAAAATTGATAATTACCAAAATAAATATTAGATACATATTTCAAAGAGATTTCAAATTTCAAATATGTTATGAATGTTCTCGGGGTTGTATAGCCGATAGCTTGAAAGGTTTCTCTAGGAGCCCCAATGAAAAGACGAATGAAGATGGAAGGTGTCTTTTAATCTTTTCTGTTGTATTTAACGACGTTTCGCTCGCAATTGCGAGCATACTCATGTTATTTTAGGTGAAGGAAGACATATAGAATGGATGGTCGAAATCCTAGATGTTGATGTTTCCAACTCACCACTATATATGGTCTATTTATGCAGATATGAGGGAAGGCCGTTATTAAAGTTAATAGAAACACTTCCCTCAGTTGATGGATCGATGTTAAGATCCGAACTCATCGGATTCATCGGAACTGTTCGGATCTTAACATCGATCCATCAACTGAGGGAAGTGTTTCTATTAACTTTAATAACGGCCTTCCCTCATATCTGCATAAATAGACCATATATAGTGGTGAGTTGGAAACATCAACATCTAGGATTTCGACCATCCATTCTATATGTCTTCCTTCACCTAAAATAACATGAGTATGCTCGCAATTGCGAGCGAAACGTCGTTAAATACAACAGAAAAGATTAAAAGACACCTTCCATCTTCATTCGTCTTTTCATTGGGGCTCCTAGAGAAACCTTTCAAGCTATCAAATTTCAAATACCTAGATATTTTGAAAAAAAAATTATAAATTTGGATTGGGTTGGTCGAAGGTGTCGTTTCGCACATGCGAGAAAGTCAAAAGCAGAAAAACTGTTTGCTTCATTAGTTTTTTTTTGTTCGCAAATAGTTGTTTCAGTGATTTTGTTGAAATGTATAAAAAAAAGACAATATAGTTATTGAACGTGTCGTCTTCCTACTGTTGCAAGAGACTGTAGAAAAAGCCTAAACGATGGTGGATTACAAAATTATATCAAAGCAGACTGGCACAAAATGGCTGTAATTTATGGACATGACGGTTCAAGAAAACGATGGTCACTTTTAAAATGTTATCCATATTTCATCCAAAGATGCCGAGTTTATAATAAAGTGATTGCTTTTTGGATAGAATAAAATGCGAAATTTTTAATTTGCCCACAAATTTATTAGCCCATTCCATCTTGATCTATGTATTTAGAAGCACAATAACAAATTAACACAATCACTAAAAAAAAATATCGGTGAAATTATTATGACGAAATAAGGAAGGCGACTAAGATGCGCAGAATGGAGAGAGAGAAGGTAGATTAGAAAATAGAGATATGGCATAATCGGGTAGAAGATGGCGTTGAGGCGGCAATTAACACTTTTTGCTGTAAAATGTAAAACTAGGGCAAAGGAACGGCGGAAATTTTAGTGCGAAAAGTGTCCATAATTTAGGTTTGGTTCAACCGAATTTAATAAACGTGGTCTCAGTTTATTAATTAAAATAAAATAATAGCTGATGTATTTAAAAACGTCTTTTTCCAATTTTCCTCTAATATTTTAAATTTAATGGCATAGTTACGTCATGATTCTATGTAGCATTAAATATTCAAGAAAAAAATGCAAAAAAGTTAATCCGCTATTTTCATTACTTTAGGGGCCGGTACTTTGGGTCCTGATTAAACATCGGATTAAGTTAATTCCCGATTAAAACAGCCAACCAACTAAAGTACAACTACTTTCGTTTGTTATTTATAACTGCGATTCAGTTGACTGGCTGTTTTAATCGGGGATTAACTTAATCCGATGTTTAATCAGGACCCAAAGTACCGGCCCTAGGAGTTATAGACAAAAGAATAATCATGTTCATTAAATTAGAATTTGTTTTAAAAAGGCCCTGGCCAAGCGTACCATGGAGAATAAAAAAATTACACTTTTTATAAGTGCGGATTTAAACTTCTTATTCCACCTTATTTTAAATAATAATATATGTCACATCACACATGATATATTCCCTATATCTTGTATTGTCTTTGTATACATTTCAAAGGTGTGCCACCAGCCACTTTTTTTAATGTTGAAAAAAAATTGACAATTAAGAACTGATATACGAAATGGTTTTTTATACGTTTTATTCAGAAAAATATCATAATCCACGCCACACTTTATCTTCGTTTATGGCCTTAGCTGCTAGGACTGCTAGCCAGGACAATTTTCTCCTGATACCTTTCACCGACCCCGCCCGCAATCGCCACCCTTGGAGCAGGCAACCGACCATCTCGATCGTTCGGTTTTCCGGCGATCATGCCTCTGACCGATCCAGCGCTTCGAGCGAAGCTCGCGATAAGAAAGCTATGCTTCCAAAAATTAATGTAATTATTGTCTATACAAAGCTATCAAATTACCCAATGCAAGTCTTTCATTTACATTTATTAACATAACTTTGAAATAGGAAGGAAGGTTGTTCCACCCAGTTCGGCTGGCGGCTCCAGTAATTATATTGTAGTTGTAATGGCTATCTACCATGTAAATACTATCTCGGCGTCAAATGACAAATAGTATATTAAAATCAATCAATATAATTTTGGAATAGGGGGTTTTACAGTTTCACCCCCTTCAACGGGTGGTAAGTGTGCGAGGTATTTGTTAATGGTTTTGTAGAGGTAATTGCTATGTACCGTGTATCATCTCGACACAAATCATTTAGTATATGTATTATGGAAAATGGAATCCGAGTAGTTTCACCTCACTGCCACATGTGACAAATGTGTAGGATAAATTATAATTATTGTTTTCACATATTCCTTCAATTCGTGAATAAAAACCTTAAAAATACATTTTTTACAGCGGTTCTTAACTTTCCAATTTTGACTGCTCAAACTAGATGAAAACTTCTGGTTTAAGTGGCCAGCATATCACTTGATTTGACACCACTGAAGTTCATATGGGGGCCATTCAAAACACATTGTTAATAAATTGCTACTAGACAATTTGGAATCTTTGAATGAATAAAATCAGAGGGCTTGCAGAATGATAATTGCATGACAACCTATTCTGAAAACAAGAGGTGCAAAATCCAATGAAATCGATAGGGATAATAGAGAGGAAATTTTGAGCAATCTCTACAGATAAGAATTTTAAGAAGAGTTTTATTCTTATAATGTATATCGACATTTTTCCATTTAATAAAATTATAAAGTTATTATTACACCCATTATTTGTTTTATTTCTTTATATTTGTATTTAATTTAGTCACAAAACATATGGAATATTGATTCTACATGATAATACTCTTCAATAAATTATTAAATAATATTACCAGAAAGGTTGTTTGATAATTAATGTCGCTTTTTTCCCATAGATGGTGGAAACTGCATATTTCATGTATTCATGTAGCAGCGGTTGCGTGGCTTATATTATTATATACAATTTATTTATATATAAAGGTTAGACTTTACGCTATCTTCTGTCAAAAATTGAGCGTCATTAGTAAAAAAAAAATAAGTTGAAAATGGACAATCAAAGTGAGCATTATCGGCATATTCTATTGTTAGACTTCCGAAAGGGCACAAATGCACACTGTCGTTCTGGAAATTTTAATGTGCAAGATGCACTACAGACTGGTCGTCGAACCACTACTGATGACGACAAAATAAAGGCGTTAATCGAAACTAACTGGCATATGACAACTCGAGAGATAGCAGAGAAGCTCGGCATATCGAATTCAACCATTTACTTGTACCTACTCACAACAGCTTGGTTATGTAAACAAACTGGATGTTTGGTTTCCTCACTAATTAAAGAAAATCCACATTACCAAACCATTCACATATGCGACTCTTTGCTGAATCGTAACGAAAACGACCCATTTCTAACAAAAATCAAAACGGGTGATGAAAAATAGATTGTGTATGATAACGTAGTCTGAAAACGATCATGGATCAAGCAAGATGAGCCCCCACGATCGACATCCAAAGCCAATATTCACCACAAGAAGACTATGCTTTCCGTGTGGTGGGATTACAAGTGTATAGTCTACTTTGAGCTGCTTCCAAGAAACCAAACTATTGATATGACTGTCTACTGTCGTCAACTATCGAAAATTGAATGAAGCAATCAAGAAAAAACGCCCTGAACTGGCCAATCGCAAAGGCCTGATGTTCCATCATGATAACGTCTCACACCTCTTTGATAACCCGTCAAAAATTATTGGAGTTCAATTGGGAACTGATGTCACATCCATCCTATAGCCCTGACTTAGCACCGTCAGACTGTCATTTGTTTTGCTCCCTTCAAAACCATTTGAATGGTAAAACTTTCGATTCCGATCAGGCTGTTAAAAATGAGTTGGACCAGTTCTTCGCTTCTAAACACCAAGGCTTCTTCGAACATGGAATTTTTCAACTTACCGCAAGATGGCAAAAGGTCATCCAACAAAACGGTCAATATATCATTGATTAATGTTTGTTGTTAAAATAAATAAATTCAGAAAAAATTTTAACACCTACTTAATCAAAATGAAATCATGGACAATGGTATATGGATTTAAAGTTTTATTTTAAGAAACCATTATTAGGTTGAATGATGAAATGGGTAGCTCATGTCTGGGTTCGCCCAAATGAAGATTTGGGCATGGGTCTGCATTTTTGTAATTTCTTTATACTTTGTATGTTGTTTTAATAATGCATATATTTTTTTTCCATTGTTATTAGTGTAAAGAGCGGATTTTAGGTGAAATAAAATTGTTCAAAAAGTTAAAATAAAAAGTTAAAAAGGTAAAATAAAACTTAGAAAAAGGTTAAAAAAAAGGTGAAAACCTTTAAAACAAAAATTAGTTCTTGAGGTATAATTTACCCCTACACAAAAACACAATTTTTTAAAACCTATTTATTTTCACAAGAACAAATTAACAATTTTTCGATATTTTCTGTTGTTAGATTATTTGTCCTTTTGCTGCTTAGTAAATTTTTATAGAGAGAAAAAGACCTTCCTACATCTACTGAAGTGATTGGTGCAATTTTCAGATTTTCTATTATATTTATAGATAAATGGCAATAGTTGCTTTTGGCACCTGCTTGAATTTGGCGAACTTCTTGAAGTTCTGCTAAGAATGGGTTTTTATTCAAAACAAATTTTAATTTTTCTTTACAAGAAGTCCCGACATTTCCCGGAGCATTTTTTATAATGTCCTCAACTTCATCCAGTATCGATAACGAGTCGACCAACGTCAATCCGGATGCTTCCAATTTTTTTAAGTTACCAGGTAGTTTTCCAAAATTTACATTAATATATATAATTAAGTTTTTAACGTTTGTATCGTCGAACAGCTGCTGTGCTTTCATAATTGAAGATGATGTGCTTGGATCAAAACTATCGACGACCTTAAATTTAAACTCTTAAACGTCTATTTAACGTGCCTACAAAAATCAAGACTGCAAGAGTACCACGTGTGCTAATGTTTGTTCGTTATATACCCATTTTGTAAAATTCCCCAAATTTACTGTTGTCTATAGGAGTGATGATGGGAAAATGTCTTAATCCTTTTACCTGGTCTAGGTAAAGTTTATTTCATCCTGAAAGCTGAACACTTACACAAGCTATAATTTTTATTCGAAAAGGCTAAATATAGGTTAAAAATTACTGAAAAAGGTAAGAAAAAAGAAAGTACACAAAAAAGCTAAAATTAGACAATTTTGTCCAAAAAAGGTAAAAAGCTAAGGTTTTAGGTTTTTACCTAAAATCCGCTCTCTAGTTATTACTACTCTCTAATACTACTTCTATCTACTGGCTTTCTACTTATCCTAATCATATTTTATAAAACTAACAAAATTAATGTTTGTGTACAAAAATAGTCATAATATTTTAAACAATTTCACAATTATCAATATCATTAAAAACAAGTTTGAAAATGCAGATTTTTCTTAAAAAAAAACCTAACGACCATATTATAGAAATCTGCATTAACTAAAATTTGGGTGTTAAAAATATTGTAAGTGGGAAATATACTTACTAATTATGTAGTTGCTAGCGTGGGCTTCCTGAGGTAGAACTTTGAAGTCAAGAAACCAGGCTTCACCCCATGACAATATAAAAGACGTTAGGACTAAAAGTACTTCGAAGACTGGCTGTGACGAATGTGGCCACTAAAAGAACAGTAAACATTAATAATTAATGTAAAGCGTTAATGGAACTACTTACATCGAAATAGAACACTTTGGTTATTAAGAACCCACAAGTACATGTAGTGGAAAACTGCAAAAATAACAGTTAAATTAAATGGTGGTTAGAGTGGTGTGACCAAATTCAATTATTGATACTTACCGTTATTATGATCCAATGATTGATGTATAGTAATGCATAAAAAAAGATTAACAGTGTAAACCTACAAATTGCAACTAACACTATATCAAAGAGCGAGGTGTGGATGTTGTAGTGTAAGACCTGCTCCTTTAATGCCTGTATGAGGTACTCCCCATTTAGCTGGAAATAAAAACAGTCAAATCACAACGATAACAACACCAGATTTAAGTTACCATAATACAAATTATCCACATCAAACCGGTAAACAACAAATCAAATGTAACAAACAAACAGAAAAATCGTCTAACGCTGGACATCCTCCCCCTGATCCTTTGGCCAGCTAACAAATCCTCGGATATAATATAATCCCTCACCGAGGGTATAGTGTTAACACTAAGCGAATGTGCTATCAAAACAAAAACATTCATTATTCATTCAACAATGAAATTAAGCCATCACTTACATATATCTAAGGGAGACTGCATGATTTGATTTTGAGCGATCAAATCCGCTTCTATGCCTATGGTGGTCATTGTTCTTTAAGCCTGAGAGAACGCTAAGAAAATAATTCTTGAGATGCATAACATGTGCTTAAGGCATTTTGTGATCTTCTGGAGTAATTAATGAATGCCAATGCAAGTTCAATCACCCTTCACTCACATCAATAAACAATAAACATCTGTGAATAATATATGAAATAATATCACATATCACAGATCACAGAATATAATGAAACAGGACAGGCAGGACAGGAAACAACAAAACACGAAACATTGCAAGTTTTGACATCTAGACATGGGACAAGAAATTATCCGTTGTCATTCTTTAATGTCATTAGGTCATCACATCAACATAGAGATAAAAGAGAGAGGAGGTAACAAATGTGCTTGGAACAAATAGCACATAAATAGACCAAAGCACAGGCCAAAGTGGCTTCTGCATATGGCCGACTTCATGTAAGAAATCTTTCTCTCCAATGGCGTAGCATTACATTACCTAAAATTATGAAATAATAATTTGTATGAAGCAGTTTTATTTTCCATAAAATGTCACAAAATGCTAAGATATGAAGCAATACGAAGGTTGCTCAATACGAATTAAGTAAAGAATGTTTTATTTTTAAATTTCTTGATTAATTTAACGCATATTCATACTAATAGTTCATAACAAAATTACCTACATCAGTTTTTAAAACCTTACGCTGTTGTTCATTCTTTGGAAAACGGAAACAAACAAAAAAATTTCGATTTTGGGATTAATCATTTAATAGAAAAAAAAAATACCAAAAAAGAAATGTGCTCCAGGTATACCAGGAAGACAAAGAACGAGCAGGAAACCAGGAAGGAGCGGAAGAGCTGATTCAGTTATGTAGTGGGTATATTGTATTAAAAATATGTATGTATTTATTATTAATTGATAAACTTTAGTTCCCAATGGTAAACTGTAGCTTCCCATATAGCTATAGATCTTTTCCGTTCAAAGGTATGTCGCCTACCATAGGCTAGGTGCGGAACTCGATTCGGGGCTCAGCCCCTCACACAAACTCAAGCTGGCGATTGTAATCGTTTTTATTTAGGAATTTAGTAAATTGGAGACAAAGATAATTGACGCGTGTGTCGCGGTCGAAGAAAATCGGCAAAACAGTTTTTTTTTTTAATTTTGATTTTATCGTCCTTCAGCAGCAGCGGCTATTCAGGACGGAGCTTCGGTTGAAGAGTCTAAAAAAAACTGGTTAATTTGTTAAAAAAGGATTCGTTCTTCTGGAGATATCTGTCTTGCGTGATGGTTAGCGGAGTCTCCGTGCGTTGAGTTTAAATCTTGATGTTTGAATTTTGTAAGAAAGAGTCGATTAATTTAATATTATCATAAGTTAGATTTTTAAATATAATATCATGCAACGAAGCTGGGTTCATTTTTGAATTTCGGGTATCTAATTTCTTATGTAGCAAGTGAATATTATTTTGATTGAGTTGACAGTTAAAAAATATATGTTGAATATCTTCTTGTTCATGACATCGGCATAGGTCTGAGTCTTGTTTCTTGATTTTTTTCTTGTAAACGCTTGTCAATAAATGCCCCGACCGAAGCCTGACGAGGTTGACTATCTCTCTCCTGGTTAGGTTGGGGAGGAGTCGAAACCATGGCTGGTTCAATGGTTTGCCAATCCCAATTCCATAGTCTTTACCTTTGACTTTACTGATGTTTGTAAATTTATTCTCCCATCTCTTGATTAATATTTTCTGAAGTTGTGTAATAATATCAGCTGGTGTGCTGGTGGGGAATGTATATCTTGGAACTTTCGTCCCTAGTTTGGCCAACTCATCCGCCTTCTCGTTACCAGGGACACCTACATGGCTGGGTATCCATCCTATCTCTATTTTTCCTATGGATCTGTTATGTCGATTGATTAGTTCCCTAATTTCTAAGGCAAAAACTTGTTGTTTTTGGAATGGTAGCCTGGATTTGCAACTTGCAACCTGTTGGAGTGCTGATTGGGAATCTGACAGGATAAGTACTAGACTAGACGCATATTTTTTTGGCAGAACAGTCGCCAGTCGCCACAAAACGGGACGCTTCGTTGACGGGTGCGATGGACGGGTGTCCATCATGGAACACGAAAGTCAAAAAAGCGGGCGTGGAGCGATGATTTGCTTCCGTCGGTGGGTATGTTCGGAAACGCTTGGCCTGCAGGTTCAGTTATTAAACATTTGAACTTTGCAGTTGGCACCACTTTCTGCTGGTCGTGTGTTCGGGGAGAACAAGCAGCTAAACAATGACATAATGACATAACCTATAACCATAAAGGTGTTGACTTTGAGTAGTTAGTAGTTAGCGTCTCTTTTTTGCTGCAAGGCTAATCTGGACGGGACCTACAGTTTAACGTGGACTCCGAACCACGGTCCTCGAGCACGGTTGTACCCCCTTAATGCTCTCACCCCAGTTGACCCACTCCGTGCTCTACCGACTCGGTGTGTGTATCCTAGTCCCGCCCTCCTACAGGATATCCGATCCTATCCGGCCTGGTTACTGGCGTGAATAGGAACGGGATTTTGGATACATTTTACACACTTGCCGTAACACACACAACACACCCATGGATTACGTGGGACTAGATGACTCGAACCCACGATGGTGACCGCCTGATTCAAAGGATTCAAAGCTTGCCTCTTAAATCACTCGGCCACGGCTGCCCCAACCATAAAGTTTTCTACACTCTCGGTGCTATAAAAAAGTGAATTCTGTATAAAAATGAACGTTTTCTAAAAAATTTAGAACTCGAGGAATCCTTCGAATTTGATGATGGCAGCGATGAAATTATTGCTCTTTTAGATTAGCTATTAATTCTTTGCCGCTACCATCATCTTCACTACTTGATGTGAATAGCTCCTCAAAAATCATTATTGCTATTTGTTATTTGTTTATAAGCGTTTCACTTCGTGGTTATGTCATCCATGTCATGTCAAAGTGGTGCCAACTGCAAAGTTCAAATGTTTAATAACTGAACCTGCAGGCCAAGCGTTTCCGAACATACCCGGTGTCTTCGGTCACCAGCAGGGTTGCCAATCTGTGAGTTATTACTCACATTTGTGAGGAATTTCATGGATTGTGAGTTATTTTGTGAGTAAAGACCAATTGTGAGTAAATTGTGAGATATCAGAAGGCCAGCGTCGAGCTTGGTAGCAGTTTTAGCATTTTCGTACTGAAGCGTTATTTTAATTTTTGTACTGCTTTAGTGACTATAAATTTCTCAATTTTTATGAGCATTAGGCATTTAGGCCAGTAATGGTGGTCTGTCAGCCGTAAGTGTGGATTCTAACCTACCGCAGTGTTTAGTTAACCTTGGTCTTTGACAGATACGTCAGTACGTCAGTCAAAGTCAAATAATAAGACGACAAGGTTAAGTTTATTCTGTTTTGTAGTACAAAATAATAAACACTAACCACTACATATTTAAATATTACACAATTTTCCTTTGTTTTATATAACTTATATAGGAAAAAATCTGTCGACGTTGATATTTTGTAGTTGTGAGTAATTTGTGAGTAATCCCCAAACAAATTGTGAGTATATCGGTGTCGACCTGTTGGGTCACCAGTGACGTCACGTGGAGTCGCCACAGTCACTCCCTCCCCAGTGGCCTTCTCGGGAGAAGAAGGGAACGAAAAGGATACTCTTCCGGTGCGGCGAGGATCAGGTTGCGACGACGGCGCTGGCGAAATTGGAGGCAGCAACTCTGTGGAGAACCCAGACGGCGACGTTGTCGGAAGGGGAAATTGTGGTGAAAACGAGTGGTCTTGCCTGGGCGGCGGCGTCGTCGGAGTTGGCTGCAGTGTCGAAGGTGGGAGCTTTGATGGAGGCGGTGGTGTCTCGGCTAGAGAGCTTGGCACAAATGATGGAGCGCTGGGGCGAAGTTGTGTCGTCCCCTGGTCTGCTTGAGCGATGTAAGCTGGCTTCAAATGGTCGGTCGAAAGGGTCTTCACGACAGCATCTACGTTGATGACGTATGTGCGGTCGTCAATTCGGTCAATCACCCTGTGTGGGCCAGAGTATGGGGGCTCCAGAGGCTTGCGAATAGCGTCTATCTTGCGAAAAACGTATTCACAGTGTCGAAGGTCCTTAAAAACGAAGGGGCGATGTTCGGTATGGCGAGCGGCTGGCACAGGGCGCAGAACCCTGAAAAGCTGGCGCAGCTCGGCGACGAAGTCTGTGCTGTCTGGCGGAACGGCTTGCGCGGCAACAAACTCGCCTGGGATTCGTAGGGCAACTCCGAAAACCATCTCGGATGGCGTAGCTTGCAAGTCTTCCTTAAAAGTTGTGCGCAGACCTAAGAGGACAGCTGGGAGTGCATCTGTCCAGGGTATCTCCGGAGCGCATCGCAGGGCTGCTTTTAAGGTGCGGTGTACGCGCTCTACCATCCCGTTGGCTTGCGGGTGGTAGGGAGTGGTGTGCACGTGCTGGGCGCCGACGAGGCGACTAAGCAGGGCGAAGAGTTCTGCTTCGAACTGCTTCCCTTGGTTGGAGGTGATTGTTAGCGGGGTACCGAAGAGCGCGATCCAACCCTCGAAGAGCGCCCGTGCGACTGTGGGGGCTTTCATGTCCGGTAGCGGGATCGCCTGCGGCCAACGCGTGTAACGGTCAATAATCGTGAGGCAATGTTGAAAACCTTGAGATAGGGGAAGCTTGATGAGATCGACGTGTATATGGTCGAAACGACCATCGGGTACGGTGAAATCTGCAAGCCGGGCTCGATTGTGTCGATGCACTTTTGATCCCTGGCACGGAATACATTGCTTGGCCCAACGTAAGATATTCTTGCTGAGGCCGGGCCAGTAGAATTGGGCTGCTATACGCTTAGCGGTGGCTCGTCCACTCGGGTGCGCGAGCTGGTGTACCGTGTCGAAAGCTAGGCGTCTCAGCTGGACTGGAAGGTATGGCTTAAAGGAGTTGTCCACTCTGATACCGTAGATGGAATGTCCGTCCATCTCAAGGCGGTGGAGTGGGGTTCGTTGGTTGTTCAGCAGGTGTAGTAATTGCTCGTCCGAAACCTGTGCCGTGCTGATAGCGCTGGTGTCCAATGCGGTAGGCATGGAGATTGTCTCGACTCGCGATAAGGCGTCAGCAACGACGTTCTCTGCGCCTGGGGTGTATTCGAAACGCGCATCAAATTGCGCGATGAAATCGAACTGCCTAGTCTGTCTCGGAGAAGATTTCTCTATGCGTTATGAAGCAGAAAAGGTTAGCGGGCGGTGGTCCGTATAGATTGTAAAAGCTCGACCCTCGAGGATCCTTTCGAAGTGTCTGATGGCTGCGAAGACTGCAAGGAGCTCTCGATCGTATGTTGAGTAGCGCTGTTCCGCAGGAGAGAGTTTTCTAGAAAGAAACCGAGATGAGACCATGTACCTTGAGAGTTGATCCAAAGCTGCTCCGATTGCTGTGTTTGACGCATCCGTGCGAAGAGCGAGAGGAGCGGACGAAGAGAGGTATGTGGTGCTGGTAGCGTCGACAATGCTCTTCTTGCATTGTTCGAAGACGGACTCGGTCTGCGGGGTCCAGATGAGCTTGTCTCTCTTTGTCGATAAACCCTTAAGGAGTTCAGAGAGAGGCGACTGCAAGCACGCGGCGTTTGGGATACATCGTGGATAGAAATTCATCATCCCAAGAAAGCGCCGCAACTGGGTTGAGTCGTCCGGTCTAGGGAATGCGTTGATCGCCTGTATCTTGGGTTCAGGAGGGCTGAACCCGCGCTCGGTTACTCGATAGCCCGCAAAGGTGACTTCGTCCTGCCCAAAATGGCACTTGGACCAGTTGATCCTTTGCTTGGCGTCTCGGAGCGTCGACATCAAGAGCGACCGAAGGTGTCGGTAGTGTTCCTCGTGGTTGGCCGATGACACCTTAATATCTTCAATGTAGCATTTTACAAAAGGCATCTTCCGGAGGAGGTGGTTCATAGTCCGTTGCAATGTCTGCGCTGCATTACGCAGTCCTAAAGGCATGCCAACAAACTCGAACAGCCCGAATGGTGTCGTGACTGCTGTCTTTTCGATGTCCTCGGGAGTGACGGGAATCTGGTAAAAGGCTTTCTGAAGATCGATGACCGAGAAGACTTTGCCTGGACTCTCTTGCAGGAGGTCTTCGATAACTGGCAAAGGGTGACGGTCTGGCCGAGTGCAGTGGTTTAACCTCTGGTAATCTCCGGTGGCGCGCCAGCCACCGTTTGGCTTCGGCACCAGGTGAAGAGGACTTGCCCACTGACTAGAAGACGGGCGAATGACCCCTTTTTCGAGCAGGGTATCGAACTCACGCTTAGCGGCTGCGAGGCGTTCTCCAGCGAGTCGTCGAGGGCGTGCGAAGACAGGAGGTCCGGAAGTGACTATACGGTGGTGGACTGGCAAGTCTGGGACTGTCGCCATCTCACCTGAAGGAGCGGCTAACTCAGAGAATTCACTAATGAGTTGACTGTAGGAGGTGCCTAGTGGACCGTCGGGAACCTTATACGAAGGCACGATGGTGACGCTGTAGACGTCTGGCGTTGGGCCAGGTGAGCAGACAGTAGAAAGGCTGATAAGATCATCGAGGAGGCGGCGTCCCTGTAGATCTACGAGTAACCCATAATGGCGCAGTGTGTCGGCTCCTAAAATGGCCGTCGGTACGTCAGCAATTACGAAAGGCCATCGAAAACTGCGCCGCAGTCCGAGGTTGAGATCGAGGTGCTGTATCCCATAGGCAGCAATTGGTGTCCCATTGGCTGCTTGAAGAATGAGGTCTTGCTTGTCCAGCGGCCTAGAAATTTCCCTCTTGGGTAGAATGGACAGCACGGAACCAGTATCGATGAGGAAACTGATCGAGGTTTTTCGGTCCCTGATATAGAGGCGGTTCTTTTCTGGCGATGGACCGGCGGCGACCGCCGACAAAAAGGCCGGTCCTAAGCGTTTCCCGGAGTTGCGGGAGCGGGGGCTGGACCTGAAAAGGTGCAAAAGGCTGTCAGCATCGAGAAGCTCGAACTCCGAATTTGGCATGGTACCAGCAGAAACCCGTTTGGGAATCGGGGCCTGGTGTGGAAGAGCGATCTCTGAAATGCTGTGTCGGGCCTCGAGAAGTGGAGCGACTTCGAGAAGATTCGGTCGTGCGTAGTTGTAGAAGTTCACGTGTTAGAGTCGTCAGCTCAGCTACGACAGTACGTAGGGCTACAAGCTCTGAGGTCACAGGATCAGGTGGCTGCTGTGGCGTCACGTAGCCTGATGAAGAGACTGGGGAAAGTGGTCCTGGATAAGACGTGGCCATTACTGCGGGACCCATATCGTGTACCTCATCGGCTGCAGTAGCGAGGTCATCAAGAGGCTGAGCTTTAAGAAGCTTAAGTAGCCGCTGAATGGGCAGGGGTGGCAGTGCGAGCCATCTTACTCGAAGGATATTGTCGTTGACGTGCTTTCCGGCCAAGGAGCGCATGTGATGGAGTAGCTGAGATGGTCGTCTATCCCCGAGCTCTAGTCCGGTTAGGAGTTTGTGGAGCTGGACATCCTCAGATTCTGCCAGGCGCTGTAACAGAGCTGTTTTAATAGCTAAATACATATTTGTGTCTGGAGGTGATCTGAGAATGTCAGAAACTTCTGCAATGGAGTCAGGTCCGAGCGCTGCCATAACCATGTGGTACTTCGTAGTGTTACTGGACACTCGATGGATCTGGAATTGCGATTCGATTTGCAGAAACCATAGTTCTGGGGTCGTGCGCCAGAACTGGGGGAGCTTACAGTTTGCGATGGCGTTGGTCATCACTGAACTCTCATGCATATAATCATGGCCGTCTATACTGGAAGGCCGGAACGATATTTGGCAACGCTGTGGTGAAGGCCGATTGTGTGAATTTAAGGTTATATTTACAATATTTAGGGCGGGTTGTATCGCAATGAGTTAAACACTCGTTGATCCACGGTTCAATTGACAAGCCGATCAAATTTGACAATAGATCAACGAACGATGGGTTGTATGGTCGAAACTTGACAGTCGATTAATTGACAAAAGATGGTACACTGTTGCCGGCTCTTACGGCATCCTTTTTATTGTTTCGTGAAGAAATTCCCGCGATTATTTGATTTTGCTCGCGCACAGAGCAGGCTTGGCTTAATTTGGCGTGGGTTGGCTAAGTCGGCTTGGCTTGGCTGACTTGGCTCATTCTCGTGGTAGATTGGCTAGCGTTGTGTGGTGATTTATTTCTTTTGTATTTTCGATTAATAGTTATATTGTTTAGTTTCTTTGTTTTTCTTTGATTAGTTTCGTTTGGTATCCATTTAGTGTAGCATTGAGTGTTTTCAGTTTGTTTTAATTTTTCCTTCTTTATTTCCTAGTTGTTTATAGTACGTATTAGTTCATTTTGTGTGTGTGTGTTTTTCGTTATGGCCTTAGTTCTTAGTTGTATAGAATAGATATAGTATAGGTATAGAATTCTATTAGCTTATTTTACCCTTTTGCCTATTAGTAGTGTAGATAGTGCGCAAAGCCCTACTGTAATTGACAATGAGTGACCTAAGCAAGTCTGGTAAGTGGAAACAAAACTGTGAAATACATTTTTATAGGTACCCTTTAATTTCAGAAGATAGCAATAGGAGGACTCCGAACTTTAGCCTGTCCGAAGAGTCACTATTAGTAATCCTCGTGAGGAAATTTGCTAATGTCTTAGAAGATAAGAGGACTGACACCCAAACCAATAAAAAAAAAGCTGAAGCTTGGGCTCGAATCGCCCAAGATTTCAATTCGACATCGGGCGAAGTATGCAGAACTCCTAATATGTTGAGGAATAAATATGTAAACCTTAAGAGAAGAAGTAAAGAGAAGTAATAAGCGGTACCTATATGGCACAGGAGGTGCCCCACCCCCCATGGAAACCGTCGAAACAGATCTCGACGTAACCATACACGAGTTAATTGGGACCCAGATGACGGGGTACAAGACAGAGTTTGATGGTGACAGGGCAGAAAGTATGTATTGTAGTCTAATATGATTTTGTAATTGTTCAGATTTCCATTACTTTGTACTTAATAATTTTTCAATATTTCAGAAAGTTTGGATGTCGAAAGGTTAACGATTGAAGTGGAAGATGTGTCTGAAGGCCCAGAGACCTGGGGACCTTCCACTTCAGGGAACACCCTGCGTTCGACAAGTTAGTATACATTGAATACTATTTTAATAGGAATGTAACGCTCTTCGTTATAATACACAGGCCTTTTCCCGATTAAAATGTCAATAATTATTATATCCTGGTAGTGTTGTAAGACCTTCGAGGGTCATATATATCAGTTAAAAGTAACTGTGGATGTATGTATAACATTTACATCTACTATTTTTTAAAAGTTACAAAAAAATTCTTTTATTTGTAATAAGTTCTTTCAAAAAACACACTGCATCAAATTTTGGTCATTAGCTTTTAAAATGGCATTACCAGTATTGCGAAATGTTTGGCAAAATTAATAACAATGAAGAAATTGTTAATATTCAATTTTACTAATCATGGCGTTACCGTTACTGTTCTATTTGTTTCAGTCATTACACCAGCAACACCTACATCACAGGATAGATTGCTGACCACGCATCCTGTGAAGACTAGTACCCCGCACAATAAAGGAAAGGGTAAATAGTTGGCTCTTATGTAAAAGGTATAGCTACTAATCTGAATGAATTTGCAGATAACCTAAGGGGCAAACTTGGAACATGGGCTGAGGCGAAAGCGGGATTCACTAGGAATACTTTGGAGTTTGCACGAGAGAAGCACGAGCAATTAACCAAATTAAACCAAGAAAAAGAAAAACACCACTACTAAAAGCAAAGCTCGATGAAGCCAAACGTGTAGCGTCACATGTAAGTACAGAAGTCGACATTGCGAAACAAAGGTCTGCTCGGGGAGAGTTAAAAGGGGAAGAACTTAATTTAATAAATGAAATTATAGCAAATATTAAAGTAACGTATAACGATATTTTAGGGTTTAGCAAATATATTGAAGAACCCGACGAAACGATTGAAACGGACAACGACGTGACAACAGAATTACCATCAGCAACCATGAGCACCTTCGATTTGCGAGTTGCAGTGAACTTATTGCCCATGATGGACGGTAGAGAAGAGACAACAAACAGGTTAGTAGATGCAATTGAACTCTATGACTCTATGCTCAAAGAGGCGGATAAACCTCAATTAGTAAATTTTGTTTTGAA
The DNA here is from genome assembly GCA_946251905.1 of Cryptocephalus moraei. Classification (NCBI taxonomy): domain Eukaryota; kingdom Metazoa; phylum Arthropoda; class Insecta; order Coleoptera; family Chrysomelidae; genus Cryptocephalus; species Cryptocephalus moraei. The sequence continues at coordinate 18,928,211 of OX276466.1, forward strand.
AACACGACTTACATCGAATGCAAAATTAAGGTTAAAGTCAAGTTATCCCTCGGTTCTCGAATTAGTTACTGATATTAAAAATCACCTTTTGACGAAAAAGTCCTATACAGCCCTTCAGGCCCAATTACTTAATCTGAGACAAGGAGATCGTAGTGTTGAGCAATTTGGTAGAGAGTTGGAAGACCTTTTAGTAAATTTAACCATTTCTCAGGCAAACGGTAATGTAGAGTCTTATGCTGTTTTGCAACCAATAAACGAAAAGACAACCATCAAACGTTTTGCAGACGGACTTAGAAACCAAAAGTTAAGTACGATAATTGCTGCGCGAGATTTTAAAAATTTAAAAGATGCTATCAGAGCAGCACAGGATGAAGAAAACACCAGAAGCTCCCATTCTGAAATAATGACTATGTCGCGACGAGGTAGAGGTAAAAATTTTTCACGTAGTAATTTCCCTAATCGGAATCAGTCTTTTTCTCAAAATAATCCACGTAATTTTAGAAATGCAAATCACCAACGCGGAAATTGTAACTTCCAATTCCAATCCCAAAACGATAATCGTCAAAGTGGCCCTTCACAACATAATACGCGAGGCCGTTTCAATAACCGTAATAAGAGAGGTACAAGGTCATGTAATAGATACCATAACATGCATTGTGCAGAAATAAGCAACAACCTAGGTCAGGAACAAACGTCTCATGTTTCAAATGACGATACAAACTCTAGCACTTCAAGAACAAATAATAATTCGCTAAATTCCAATCAAAATCAGTTTTTTCGTTGGTAAAAAAAAAAGTGGAAACGCAAAGATATTTACATTGTCGGAAACTTCATGCAGCTTTACAACTTTTCAATTAGATGAGCGGAAAATAAACTTTCTAATAGATACAGGGGCATCGCTCTGCGCCATCAAATCAAAATTTCTAACTAATAATTACAGAATTTATAACGAAAAAATTGAAATAAAAGGAATAGGAGGAACAATACTGTCGGAAGGTTATGTTTATTTAAAATTAAAAGCCAAAGACTTGATTTTTCAACAGAAATTTTACGTTTTTGCATCGCTTCCCTGTGCCGGTGATGGTATAATTGGAGAAAATTTTCTTGAATATTTTTGTGGCATTATAAATTATGAAGAGTACACTTTGTCATTACATAATTGTGGAAATGAAATTTCACTACCAATGCACTCTTATAAAAATGATAATAATCTCACAATACCACCACGATGTGAGGTAGTGCGGTATTTAACAACAAGCGTGAATGAGGAATGTGTGATTTGTCCAAAAGAACTTTGTCAATGAGTATTTATGGCAGGAATGATAGCGAAACCAATTGACGGGAAAATACCAGTCAAAATTTTAAATGTTACAGAAGATGAAGTATAATTAAAGAACTGTACACCCACAATTGAAAATTTGAACGAGTATGAATGCTGTGAGTTTGGAAATCAACGTGTATCTGTTGATCGAGTAAAAACATTATTTAACTTACTACAGTTAAATTATTTAAATTTAGAAGAACAAATAGAGATAGAGAATATTTGTGCAAAATTTTCGGACATTTTCCACTTACCAAATGATAAACTCACTACCACAAACCTTTATAAACAAACCATCATCTTAAAAGAAGATTCTACTCCAGCATATGTAAAACCTTATAGACTCCCTCACTCCCAAAAGACCGAAATAGATAAGCAAATTTCTAGCATGTGTGAAAATGGAATAATAGAAAGTACAAGGAGTGAATGGTCATCACCAGTTTTGTTAGTCCCAAAAAAATCTGGCTCGAATGGAGAAAAGAAAAGTAGACTTGTTATAGATTATCTCGTTTGTTGAATCAAAAAAATAAGGATGACAAGTTCCCACTTCCGAATATTACGGACATCTTAGATTCATTAACAGGCGCAATATACTTCTCTCATTTAGATTTAAGTCAGGGGTATTACCAAGTAGAATTAGACGAAGATAGTAGCAAATACACAGCTTTCACGACCGATCGTGGACAATGGCAAATGCAGAGACTGCCCATGGGACTTAAAACTAGTCCCAGTGCTTTCTCAAGCGTTATGACTGTAGCTATGTCAGGTCTAAACTACGAAAAATGTTTTGTGTACTTAGATGATCTAATTGCTTTTGGTAGAAACTTGGAGCAACACAACAAAAATCTTTTAACAGTATTTACAAGACTGCGAGAAGTAAACCTAAAACTTAACCCCGCGAAATGCGAATTTCTTAGAAAACAAATTTTATATTGTTAACGATTCGCGATTTAAAATAAGATTTGAAATAAAAACCCTATATTTAAATAAAAAGTTATATTGCCGCCTGTATGACACGTCAACTCGCTCGCTCGCTCGAACCGAATCTCTCTGCTGAATCTCAATGAATGCCGTCCCACTTCCCACTGCTCTGCGGTCCCTCTCGTACCCGTCACCCGTGGTTCCCGGAGAAGCTGCATCAGCCCTTTTTCGGTGCAGGCGTGCAGGCCTCTCGTCTCGACGTATACAGGGTGATGGTTGTATACGTCATGGTGACTGACGATAACATTCGGCCTTTCCTGACATCAAGTGCGCCCTCGCACTTGCCTCTCCTAGGGAACACCAAGACCGGGACTTAAGAAAGTTACAGACTGGCGGTACTATCGGCATTCGGACATTTTGTACCTGAACGAAAAGTTCAAATAATTAGTTATTGATTTAGGGATTATAGAGCTAATAATAGTGGTGGGCTAAAATAAAAACGACAATAGTACTGTCAAAATTAGAGATACGGGGAATACCGGTAATAAAATATATGATGAACTCGATGAGTTCACTCCTCAACATACCAGGACAGCAACTTTCGATAACAAGGTGAAGGATAAGGCAAAAGGTCCCCTTCCGGTAGGACGTCCCCCATAGCACGGTTACCGTCCCCATGGTCCTCCTGACCAGCAGACTAACTCAATGCTAGCGGGCCCGCCGAGAATTCACAGGCAAACCGATCACAAGCTATTGCTACAGAAACGGCGCCACAGATACTTCTCGAAAGGATAGGTGTTGACTCTACGATCAACATAAAAGAGAGCTAAGTAGGGTTGTAGGGATTTAATAGGGAATTTAAGGAACATACTCTTCAATTAGGGATTAATAACCATTAAATAGGGAATTAGAGCAACTTGTTATTAAAACATCTTAGGTGAAATTTCCACTTGCAATTAAGTAATCAAAATTAATTAGTACAAACTTAGTCAGGGAAATATTTTAACAATCATCTAATAATTATTAAAACAACTGAGTAGCTGAGGTGAACTAATTTTGGAAACTTTTCAACAATTTTTGTTTTACAAACAGAGAATAATCGTTGATACATCGTAAGTAACAAGGTGTTGGGATAGCCAAATCAACTAAGAAGCACGTCTTATTTTATTACAAAGAATAACAACGCCGACCGAACATCAACAAATCAAGTTCAAATCACATAATTAACCGAGTAAGCATAACAAAGGCGTTTACGAAACGTGATAGCAAGCGCTCCAGTTAAGGTCAATTTCTGCGACACTAGGTCATTGTAAGAAAACAAATAACATCTCATTTAACCAATGTAAAATTAACCTGTATAAAAACCCCGAATTTTGGTACAATAAATTAGTATACCCTAGTATGCTCATTAACGACAGTGTGTGTGATCTTTCTTCACGCCACCTAACCTGACTACCTAAAACCTAACAAAACTTCAACCCGGAGAGTACGTAACGTCCTCTCTCCAAACTACAAGAACCTACAAGAACTTCGAGAACTTCAAGAGATCACGTCAAGCCCTGATTTCAACCTACGAAAACAACTTCAAGAGATCACGTCAAGCCCTGATCTCAAACTACAAGAACTTCGAGAACTTCAAGAGATCACGTCAAGCCCTGATCTCAACCTACGAAAACAACTTCAAGAGATCACGTCAACCCCTGATTTCAAACTACAAGAACTTCGAGAACTTCAAGAGATCACGTCAAGCCCTGATTTCAACCTACGAAAACAACTTCAAGAGATCACGTCAAGCCCTGATCTCAAACTACAAGAACTTCGAGAACTTCAAGAGATCACGTCAAGCCCTGATCTCAACCTACGAAAACAACTTCAAGAGATCACGTCAACCCCTGATCTCAAACTACAAGAACTTCGAGAACTTCAAGAGATCACGTCAAGCCCTGATCTCAACCTACGAGAACTTCAAGAACTTCAAGGAGAACACGACACGCCCTGATCTCCATCTACAAGAACGTCTTCAGCCTTACAACCTGGAGACAAGATTTATCTCCGCAGTCACCCACGAGCCAAAGAGATATCTACATACAGTCCACTCTCTCTAGAGATCATTGCATACTTTCGTTCATGGTCCTTCGAGCAAAGAAACCAGCGACTACAATTACTACAACTTCGAAACAGCTCCTGAGTAAGTCAAAAGCAACTTCACCAGGACACCAAATACTACAAGTTCGACAAGACGGACCAGTTCACAACTTTCGCTCATGGTCCTTCGAGCCCTTCGAGTCCAGCGACCGAAGAAGAGTCCTGAGTAAGTCAAAAGCAACTTCACTGGGACAACGAGACTACAAATACTACAAGGACTTCATCGCCAACACAAAGCGGGAAGTCAAGAAACCAGAAAGCTCCTGAGTAATTCAAAAGCAACTTTACCAGGACACCAAAACTACAAATACTACAAGTTCGACAAGACGGACCAGTGCACACTTTCGTTCATGGTCCTTCGAGGAAAGTAACCAGCGCCGAGAGACGAGAACTTCTACAACTCCTGAGTAAGTCACAGATACTTCACCGGGAAACTAAACCCACAATTCTACAAGTCCGAGACGACGGGCAAATCAAGTCACTGCAGCCGGGAAGAACCGCCGGTGACTACAAACACGAAAATTCTAGAACTTCCACGCCAACACAAAGCGGGGAGTCAACAAACCAAGAAAGCTCCTGAGTAAGTCACAGAAACTTCAGTAGGACAACGAATCCACAATTCTACAAGTTCGAGACGACGAACAAAGCAAGTCACTGCAGCCGGGAGGAAGAACCGCCGGTGACTACAACTATACAACTTCAAGAACTTCGACGCCAACACAAAGCGAGAAGTCGAGAATACCAAGAAGACTCCTGAGGAAGTCACAGCCACTGGACCAGGACGTCGAGTCACTGCAGCCGGGAGGAAGAACCGCCGGTGACTACAACCATACAACTTCAAGAACTTCCACGCCAACACAAAGCGGAAAGTCGAGAAAATCAAGGAAACTCCTTAGAAGCGGGAAGCCGAGCCAAGGATCCTGAAACCAACAAGATGGAGCGAGCAGAGGAACTGGTTCGAGAACAAGAGAAAATAGCTCAAGAAATCGTGCAACTACATAATAACTGCAAGAAAGACGGAACTTCTAGAAAAACCAAGGAGTATTTACAGAAAAAGGTGGATCGTCTAGATACGTTATGGGAGAAAGCCCAAGAGAACAACGAGATGTTCCACGAACTGGGATGCGGCGACCACCGCAATTACGTAAAAGCACAATATTTTAAAGATATGGAGGAAAGCTACAAGACATGTCGACTGTACCTGACGTCACACGAGGAGTACAAAACACCCAAGAAGCAAGTTTTTGAGTTAAAACTACAAGAGTCGACATCGCAAGTGCGAGAACCCAAACAAATCGAACAAGATCACCGTCGAATTAAACTGAAGGTAAAAATAGCTAACCTAACAAAATTGCTTAGACAAGCTAGAGAAGATATGGCAGAATCGTCACCAAGATGGTCATACACGTATTACGAGCAACAGATATCCAAAGCTTGGAGCTCACTTCAAGAACTTCAGGAAGAAATAACAGTCAACGATGTGGAGCTTGGCAATGAACAAATTGAACAAGAGGAATACGCAGTAGTAGAACAGCAGGTTGGTGAAACATTACACCACTTAGAGAGACGAGAAACTCCCGGCGTAATGAATACACCGCAGACAGGAATAAAACTGCCTCAGATCCAGCTGCCGACGTTCGACGGAGGATACGACAAATGGTTAAATTTCTACGAAATATTTAACACAATGGTGAACGAGAATGCGGCATTGTCCGATATTCAAAAAATGAGTTATCTAAAGGCTCATCTTAGAGGAGAAGCGAGTCGGACAGTTCAACATTTCCAAACAACGGAAGCGAATTATGCCGACGCATGGGAAACCTTGAAAAGCCGATATCATAACACACGCCTGACCGTAAATAAACTACTCGACAAAATACTCGACTTTTCGCCGATTCAGAACGAGTCCGTTCAACAGTTGAGGAGTTTACACGACGTAGTCTTCGAGTGTACAAAAGGAATCCATAACTTGAACGTAAACACAGATGACTGGGGACCATTTTTAGGCCGTATTGTCAGCCGAAAATGGGATCCAGAAACGAACAGATTGTTTGAACAGTCCCTGGAGCGATCAAAGGAAATTCCAGCATTTGAATCGATGATGAAGTTCCTGGAAAGAAGAATTTTATCCCTGGAGACTACACAATACCAACACAGTACGCCAGAACCACTGACGACGGACCCTCCAAGATGGTTGTGCTGCAAGTTCTGCCAACAACAGGATCACAGCATTCATCGATGCGAGACATTCCGGAAGCTGGATGTTGGAAAAAGGAAACAGGCAGTTAAAGAAAAACAATTATGTTGGAATTGTTTGAAACACAGTAACAAGGAGAATTGTTACAGCCAATCACAATGCAGAATGTGTGGACAAAATCATCATACATTGCTGCACGAAGAGAAACAAAATACCACAAGGAACACAAGACAGAGGAATGGGCCCAAAGAAGAGGCAACAATGAATATCGTGAGCATGACTGCACTCACGAGATTCACTACAGACAGCACTCATCAAAGCAGTAAGTCAACCCAGGGAGTGAAAAGGCCAGACGAGGACAAGGTGAAGGCCAAAAATGAAAAGGCCCACAAGAAGACGGCTCAAAGGAACACGTTCCGACAAAGGGTCGAGCTACGCGAACCAAGAGGGGAGAAGGATGCACTCCAGACAGAGATCCAGAAACTCCAGGAGGAGAATAAGGCGCTCCAAAGCCGAAACCAGGCATTCTAGAAAGAGAAAGAGGCGCTTGAGAAACGCAACCAAGAACTCCAGGAGCAGCACAAGGCGCTCCAAAGACAAAACCAGGCGTTCCAGAAGAAGAACTTGGCGCTTGAGAAACGCAACCAGGAACTCCAGCAGCAGCTCGAACTGTTGGGGGCACAAGTCGAGGAGCAGAGAAGCTCCTTCGATAAGCAATTAGAAACTAAAAACTTCGAAATACACAAATTACAAGAGAACTTGAACCTAAAAAACGAGGTCATCTCAAGACTTCAAGATGAACTAATCACCAAGAACAGTAAACACCTAGAGGAATTAGGAAAAATCATAGCAATAGCTAACGACACCACCCAGATGTACCGTCGACTAAAGGACGAATACAACACTGAGGAGAAGAAGTGGAAAACAAAACTTATCAAAAAGGCATCCGAGACACTCAACCCTTTGGTGAGACTAAATGAGTTCAAGGAAGAACTTGGTAGAAGTTACGCCTCTACCCTTTCCTCGGCAGCACCGCACTACGGCGGTTCATTGGCGGCCGCAGAAGAATCAACAAAACACCCTCTAGAACAAGCATTCGACAACAAAACGTCGAAGATTGAAGAAACAACGACCTACCTACCTCCAACCGAAGCTTGCTTAAACTTAGAAACTTTAAGCGAACATAAAGAGAAGATCGATCAACACGAACGTCTCACCCAAAGTCACATGTTACCCGTTCAAGAAGCACACTTGCCAGCCAACTTGGGAATTACTGCAAGCTCAGCACTAACGAAACTCAGAAGAAAGGAGTGGAAATCACAGATGACAGAATACTTCATCTCATTACTTCGACAGTCAAGGTCGAAAGATTACTACAATCAACTGCGACAATGGAATCAAGATAAATCAAAGCCTGTTGCTCCTCAGCACACAACAGACACAACAAGACTACACCAAGAGGACGCAGAAGAAAAATCCAGTTACGAGCCTACCCCTCGACAAGATAGTTCCAGCACGATCAACGAGACGATGGCTGTGCCCCGTCACGTCCAGCGAGGAAGAAATCCAGCAGCATGCAACCGTCCAGATTCCGAAGAAGACTTCATCTGCTGCGCATGCAAACAACTGGGACAAGGACCCGGACCACTAGGCCATTCCCGGACCACCCTCACCTCCAACGTGAAGTCGGCAGGATGTTGACTCTACGATCAACATAAAAGAGAGCTAAGTAGGGTTGTAGGGATTTAATAGGGAATTTAAGGAACATACTCTTCAATTAGGGATTAATAACCATTAAATAGGGAATTAGAGCAACTTGTTATTAAAACATCTTAGGTGAAATTTCCACTTGCAATTAAGTAATCAAAATTAATTAGTACAAACTTAGTCAGGGAAATATTTTAACAATCATCTAATAATTATTAAAACAACTGAGTAGCTGAGGTGAACTAATTTTGGAAACTTTTCAACAATTTTTGTTTTACAAACAGAGAATAATCGTTGATACATCGTAAGTAACAAGGTGTTGGGATAGCCAAATCAACTAAGAAGCACGTCTTATTTTATTACAAAGAATAACAACGCCGACCGAACATCAACAAATCAAGTTCAAATCACATAATTAACCGAGTAAGCATAACAAAGGCGTTTACGAAACGTGATAGCAAGCGCTCCAGTTAAGGTCAATTTCTGCGACACTAGGTCATTGTAAGAAAACAAATAACATCTCATTTAACCAATGTAAAATTAACCTGTATAAAAACCCCGAATTTTGGTACAATAAATTAGTATACCCTAGTATGCTCATTAACGACAGTGTGTGTGATCTTTCTTCACGCCACCTAACCTGACTACCTAAAACCTAACAAAACTTCAACCCGGAGAGTACGTAACGTCCTCTCTCCAAACTACAAGAACCTACAAGAACTTCGAGAACTTCAAGAGATCACGTCAAGCCCTGATCTCAACCTACGAAAACAACTTCAAGAGATCACGTCAAGCCCTGATCTCAAACTACAAGAACTTCGAGAACTTCAAGAGATCACGTCAAGCCCTGATCTCAACCTACGAAAACAACTTCAAGAGATCACGTCAACCCCTGATCTCAAACTACAAGAACTTCGAGAACTTCAAGAGATCACGTCAAGCCCTGATCTCAACCTACGAGAACTTCAAGGAGAACACGACACGCCCTGATCTCCATCTACAAGAACGTCTTCAGCCTTACAACCTGGAGACAAGATTTATCTCCGCAGTCACCCACGAGCCAAAGAGATATCTACATACAGTCCACTCTCTCTAGAGATCACTGCACACTTTCGTTCAATAGGTAAACTCACGTTTGTATAGGGGAACATACGAAAAATAAAAATGTAAACTTAAATAAATGGCAGTCAAAAATGAAGGGCAGAGATTGTATACGGGGAACATACGAAAAATAAAAATGTAAACATAAATAAATGGCAGTCAAAAAATAAAGGGCAGAGATTGTATACGGGGAACATACAAAAAATAAAATGTAAACATTAATAAATGGCAGTCAAAAAATAAAGGGCAGAGATTAGTATACGGGGAACATACGAAAAATAAAAACGTGAACTTAAATAAGTGGCAGTCAAAACTAAAGGGCAGAGATTATATACGGGGAACATACGAAAAATAAAAATGTAAACATAAATAAATGGCAGTCAAAAATAAAGGGCAGAGATTGTATACGGGGAACATACGAAAAATAAAAATGTAAACATAAATAAATGGCAGTCAAAAAATAAAAGGCAGAGATTGTATACGGGGAACATACAAAAAATAAAATGTAAACATTAATAAATGGCAGTCAAAAAATAAAGGGCAGAGATTAGTATACGGGGAACATACGAAAAATAAAAACGTGAACTTAAATAAATGGCAGTCAAAAATAAAGGGCAGAGATTGTATACGCGTATACGGGAAATATACGACAAATAAATGTAAAAATATGTAAATATCTGTCAAACGTAATTATGGGTGCAAATATCTGTCAAAAATAATTATGGGGCAAACATCTGTCAAAAATAATTATGGGCACTAATATCTTTCAGAATAATTATGGGCACTAATATCTTTCAGAATAATTATGGGCGCTAGCACAACCCACGCTAGAGAGTACTGGCGGAACCGAGGCGTCCCTCGCGTTCCCACTGTCACTCCTCCTAGCCACACTGCTCAGACAACCGGTTGGATTCTCTTCTCTTTTCTCGCCCTCTGCTCGCACATCAGTCTCCAGGGTGAATCTCGGGGTAGACTCTAGGGTAGACTCTAGAGTGGGCGCCAGGGGTAGACTCCAGGGTGGACGCCAGGGGTAGACTCTAGGGTGGACGTCAGGGTAGACTCTAGGGTGGATGCCAGGTGTAGACTCTAGGGTGGACTCCAGGGCAGACTCTAGGGTGGCCATCAGGGTAGACTCTAGTGTGGCCGTCAGGGTAGACTCTAGGGTGGACTCCAGGGCATTACTGAGAACCGAGACATCCAACACTTCCGACACAGCGCTTTACCCTTATACCTAACTGTTAACCGGTCGGACCTCTTCTCAGGGGTATCTATCTATACCTGACTTACCTCCAGCCCCTATACTCATGGGCTCACCCCGAGAACCAAGACATCCGACACTTCCAAAACAGTGGTGATACCTTAACCGTATCCATGGTTTCGTAACGATCTCGTCCCAACACCTTCACGACCCTGAACGGTCCTCTCTACTTTGGAAGTAGCTTTTGGCTCCCACGTCCCACCAGTTGCTGGCTGGCTGGTTATGCGAAACAGGATCAAGTACCCTGTACGTTTCTGGTCAAACCGGCGCTTCTGCTCCACCTGATACTGACCAACACTCTCCTCAATACGTTTTCGGTTATCAAGCTATTCCGGGCACCTAAATATTTAACCAACTTATCTATACCTTGAATCAGCGCGTTAATCAACTCGGTGATATCGCTCGTGACTCCACTCCTATCAGAGCGTCGAGAGTCTCCACCTACGCTATGGGGCTGCTCCCCCAATTCCAAACTTGGAGAGCGTCTCCTCGAGCCACGGGAACGTTCTGCTTTCCTGGACTGCCTCGGAACCTTTCGGACATCCTTCGACCTCCGCTCTGAGTGACGTTCCCTCTGCTGGGAACTCCTGGAGGATCCATGTCGCTTGGCCCTTTTTTCCACAACTTCACTAACCGCACAATTTGCCAAAAGGTCTTCGCGGATTCTGATCCCACTTCTGATGTTAACGATTCGCGATTTAAAATAAGATTTGAAATAAAAACCCTATATTTAAATAAAAAGTTATATTGCTCAGAAAATGTTATCGTCAGTCACCATGACGTATACAACCATCACCCTGTATACGTCGAGACGAGAGGCCTGCACGCCTGCACCGAAAAAGGGCTGATGCAGCTTCTCCGGGAACCACGGGTGACGGGTACGAGAGGGACCGCGGAGCAGTGGGTAGTGGGAAGTGGGACGGCATTCATTGAGATTCAGCAGAGAGATTCGGTTCGAGCGAGCGAGCGTGTTGACGTGTCATACAGGCGGCAATATAGCTTTTTATTTAAATATAGGGTTTTTATCTCAAATCTTATTTTAAATCGCGAATCGTTAACAATATTTAGGCCATATTATTACACCAGCTGGTGTACTGCCAGACCCAGAAAAAATTTCAGTTTTAAAAAATTACCCAACACCACAAAATGTTAACGAAGTTAAAAGATTCGTTGCTTTCGCAAATTACTATAGAAAATTTATCCCAAATTTTGCTGAAAAGACAATAGCTCTAAACAAATTGTGTCGAAAATATGCAAGATTCGAATGGTCAAATGAATGTGAACAAAGTTTGAATTTTCTCAAAAATGCGCTTACTCAACCACCTGTTCTTGAATATTGTCGCGACCTAATTAAGAACCCGAGGTCATTGTAATTTCCGCGAGTTATCGACCTGCAATTACAAGTCTCGCAATTATTATCATCCGCTCCGCGGTTATCAAACTTTAGTTCACCTGTAATTGCAAATTTTCATAAAAGTCATTTCCGCTTCTCGGATATCGACCTTAGCGACAGGTTCACGAGTTAATCAAGTAAATACAAGGTAAATCGTCTATTCAGCAATCTCGACAAGTTCAACAGACCGCCGAATACGCGATTCGAAAATTATAAATTCAAAGAGGAGTATCGATCGTGGTTCTTTGGCTTCTGGGCTTTTTGGTCGCCAGTTAGTGAGTGGTTCGCCAAGGGTCGCACGTCCAACGTCCGTCCTCGCCTCCCCGAAAATATCATGTAAGAGCCCCTTCTTTTTATGTAACATTTTTCCTTGTTTTAATTTGCTTAATTCTTTTCATTTTTATTTGTTTTCGTTTTGTTTTCATTTATTCTTTTTTCTTTTATTACTTTTTCCCACATCCCTGTAGTTAACCGCTGAAAATAAATTTATATTTCCCTAACTGATTTCTTTTCTCCACCTCGAGCTACCCCCTAGCACGCTCTCAGGGTGACTTCATCCCCTGGACGTGACATATGGTGGAGGCGCCGTGTTTCGAACCCTAGCGGAGATTCTTCATAACCCCGCTACCCCCTCTTCGGCCCTCCACCATGACACATGGTGGAGGCGCCTTGTTTCGACCCCTAAGGAGAAATTCTTCAAAATCTCTCCTACTCTAATTACCCCTAATTTTACTTAATTCTGTCCCATATTTCTCTAATTAATTCTCTTTTCGTAGGATTCAATTCGTTGCATTTTATATACTTACTTCTTCTCTAAGTCACAAACGCTTATAACAAGGGAATAAGGAAGAAATAATTAGTGTCCTTTCAATTCTCATCTTTATTTTAATTCGTTATGAAAAATGAATTACCCGGGGGGCGAGGGACCACGGCTGGAGGCGACCCTGGATGGCTGGGCCACACTGTCTCCGACTTGGATCCCGTCAACATCAACAACAGCCACAATCGCCTTGGGGCCTTGCTTGGCTCTGAGAAAGGAGCCCACGAGACGATGCCGACTAGGTGCCTAGGAGGACTGACCCGAGGCCACGAGCTCCTGTGTCCGCAGCACCGGAGGCAGCATACAGGGAGGAACTGGAAATTCTCCAGAGATCGTCACGACGAACCAGAGTTCTTCGAGAGGACAGCAGCACGGGCTCAGGCACCGTCCCGTGTGCCAGGTGTGCCAGATGGGCACCGACTTCAGCGTAGTTTCCTGAACCAAGTGATTAGAAGAACACTCAAGCATCCAACCGCAGCTCAGGGAGGATGTTGTGCCATGTCGTCCGTCAATCAGCTCGCCACGCTCAGCAGATGGCAACAGATGGACCCGCAGCTCTCCGACGTGGAGCTTCCAGGAAGCCACGTTCGGTACGATGACTGACCATGAGGGTGGACCCAGAGACCTTGGCAGCCGTTCACCTGGGAGGAGCGCCCCATGTGTACTACAGGCGAGCCTAGCATCCGGCAGCGAACGGTCTTCGGATGAATAGGATGCCACACCTAGAAAAATTTGGGTTTTGTATTTTATCGTTTATTTATTTTTTATGGGATCAAACTATGTTTATCACACTTTTCGGTTAATAAGGGACTTTCTTTTTTTAAAGTTATTAAGTTATAGAAGTTAAAGTTATTAAGTTATAGAAGTCAAGGGTTATTTAAGTTTTTTTTTCCTAATTAAGATTAATTTGGGTAATTATTAGCATAGATAAATTTTGTTTTTTTTTTCATTCAATGGGAACTATTTTATTATACTTACTAGTAGGGTTATCAAACAGTAAAGTGAGGGAAATGTATCATTATATCATTAGTATAGCATAATTGTGAGCATATTAAGGTTATGTCGGTTCACCTGTTTTTTAATCTGTTCAATGTTTATTTTTAGTTCAAAGTACTAAAGTAAAGTACTACCCTGGTCTGTCCATGAGCTTAGCGTCGATGTGTTTGTGTGAAAGCAGCAACGAGCTGGTAACCTCCAACCATTCCCGGACAACGGTCCGATGACAGAAGAGTCCAAGGAATCGACGTATAAAGATCGATCCAAAGAGAAATTTGGGAAGGAGTACTAGGCAGGGGCCTAGGAGGTGAAAATACTCTTCCCACACGGAAGCTAGCGACAACGGGAGGAAAGTCTGGAAGATGCTCAGAGTAGGAGTGAAGACCCACCTCACCGAACATGCTCTACAGCCGAATCGAGGTACTGTGTCTTAGAAACAAGTCCCACATAGTGAGTACGGTCCACAACCCAGGGAATATGGGCCCTGGAAGCAACAGGGATGGAGCTCCCACCGCCGACGAATGGTCAGATGCGCCGAAGGAGGCAGACCCCGGACTACAAGAGTCTACAGGCGGACCGCAATGGAGAACCTTGACCAGATGCGCCGAAGGAGGCAGGTCGAGGACAACGAAGAATGTACACAGGTCAAATGCGCCGAACGAGGCAGACCCCGGACTGCAGAAGTCCACAGACGGACCACATTGGTAAACCTTGGCCAGATGCGCCGCAGGAGGCAGGCCGAAGGCATCGGAGAAGGGACACATGGCGACTCAGGATATCTTCGAGCGGACAGGAGTACCGCGTCGGAGGACTTCGGCCAGACACGCAGGGCGAAATGGTGTTTGTCTGAAAAGAGGAGTGAGTTAAAAAAGGATTCCGTCAATTAGACTTATACAGGTACATGAGAAGAGATAATAAGAGTGAGAAAAATGGAGGGAAAGGAGGTAATTATACACAAACACGTTAGTAGAATGCTCACACAGACCAGGTAAAGCACCCTTAAGGAATGTCAGACAATCTTTACTTACCTTTTTGTAACCGACTAACCTCTCTTTTGTCAGGAAACACGCCGCTTGGCACGTCCCCTCGGCGCCTCCGCGGGTTCTACACCAACGGGCTCGGGAACTCCAGCAGCCACTGCCGACCCAAGGTTCTTCTCCGGCCAGTGATCACCCTCACCCACCAATCTCCGGGATGACGAGCCTCACAAATCTCCTCATCACCCTTGAAGATGGCCGTCGCCCCCATCACAACACGGTCCTACGTCACACGTCACACAACGACACAACGTCACACACTGACACCGACAGGACAGTCGACGTCGACACGGAGTACACGGATACCACGGAATACACCGCACTCATCAAGGAGCGAAAGCGCAGGACAGTCTCTAGACCACGGAGAGCCGAGAGGAAAGCCGGAGAGAGAGGACTACGCCGAGCGCCACCCGAGCGCCGAGCCGAGACCAGAGTCCACCCGACACGGAGAGCCCAGGGGCGTACCAAGGCGGAGGCGTAGAGAATTAATTATTATATTTTCTTTGCTCTAATAAGCTTGTGTTATATAGATTTTAGACTGTTTCAGACGCAAAAGCTGGGGGCCAGCTTTCGGAGGCGAGGGGGATGTGTCGCGACCTAATTAAGAACCCGAGGTCATTGTAATTTCCGCGAGTTATCGACCTGCAATTACAAGTCTCGCAATTATTATCATCCGCTCCGCGGTTATCAAACTTTAGTTCACCTGTAATTGCAAATTTTCATAAAAGTCATTTCCGCTTCTCGGATATCGACCTTAGCGACAGGTTCACGAGTTAATCAAGTAAATACAAGGTAAATCGTCTATTCAGCAATCTCGACAAGTTCAACAGACCGCCGAATACGCGATTCGAAAATTATAAATTCAAAGAGGAGTATCGATCGTGGTTCTTTTGGTTCTTTGGCTTCTGGGCTTTTTGGTCGCCAGTTAGTGAGTGGTTCGCCAAGGGTCGCACGTCCAACGTCCGTCCTCGCCTCCCCGAAAATATCATGTAAGAGCCCCTTCTTTTTATGTAACATTTTTCCTTGTTTTAATTTGCTTAATTCTTTTCATTTTTATTTGTTTTCGTTTTGTTTTCATTTATTCTTTTTTCTTTTATTACTTTTTCCCACATCCCTGTAGTTAACCGCTGAAAATAAATTTATATTTCCCTAACTGATTTCTTTTCTCCACCTCGAGCTACCCCCTAGCACGCTCTCAGGGTGACTTCATCCCCTGGACGTGACAATATCCCGATTTTTCGGATAAAAATGAATTCATCTTACAAATAGATGCTTCTAAATTTGCAATAGGTGCAGTTCTCTCAAATAGAAATAATAAACCTATAGCATATGCCAGTAGAAGTTTAAATAAGGCAGAACAAAATTATCCTACTACTGAAAAAGAACTTTTAGCGATATATTGGGGAGTACGCTTCTTTCGTTCCTACGTTTATGGCAGACATTTTAAAATCTTAACTGACCACAGACCACTAATCTATTTGTTTAATCTCACAGACCCTTCGAGTTGCCTAACAAAATTTCGATTAGGCTTGGAAGAGTATGACTTTAAAGTAGAATACGTAAAAGGAAGTGAGAATGTCACTGCAGATTCATTGTCAAGAGTCATTATAACATCAGAAGAATTGAAAAGTATGAATGAAGTGCTTAGAGTTATGACGAGAGCCCAATCTAAGAAAAGTGAAGATGAAGAACGAATCAGGGAAAGAAAGAATTCTATGAAAGTTTGGCCTGATCAACCAAATATAGTAGAACTTCTAAAACCACCAAAAAATAGCACATAATTAGTAGTAACATCAGCTGATAAAATTAAAAAGTTACAATCGGATATTAGTTTAAAAGTTGGAAGCATTTCATATGTCTCATCGAAATCAACATTATATATGCAACGGGAATCTCTATCGGTATCGGCGCGAGACGAGATGCTGAGAGACCTGATTGAAATATGAAACAAGTTAGATATAAAGGAAGTTGTAATGTTGAAATATAATAATAATGCGCATTTTATTAAGGCTTTAGCAGCCAATATTAAAGAGTACTCTAACTGGCCCGGGCCTAAAATATGTATTGTCAGTGGAGTTGAAAAGATAACAGAACGAGACACGATAAAGTTAATTTTAAACGACTTCCATCTGCTCCCAACAAGCGGGCATGCAGGAATAAACCACATGCTTAGTAATATTAAAAAGTACTACTACTGGACAGGGATGGTAAAAGATGTGCAAGAATTTGTAAAGAAATGCGATAATTGCCAACGGCAAAAACACACTAACAAATATGTAAAAGAACCGATGGTGATAACTTCGACTGCAACAGCATCGTTTCAAAAAGTTTATCTTGATGTAGTCGGTCCATTGCCAAAGGACATTAATAACTATTGTAACGCATTAACATTGCAGTGTGACTTGACAAAATTCACAGAAGTGTATCCACTTACATCAAAAGAGTCAGTAACAGTTGCAAAAAGATTTGTTGAAAATTTTATCTTTCTTCTTCTTCTTATTGTGCCGTCTCTTTATGGAGGTTGGCTATCATTACAGCTATTTTTACTTTGGATGCCGCGGCTCTGAAGAGTTGGAGGGATGTGCATCCAAACCATTCTCTGAGGTTTCTTAGCCAGGACATACGTCTTCTGCCTATCGATCTCTTTCCTGCGATCTTTCCCTGACAGAAGTTTGTAATCTCTTGATGATTAAGCAAACTCAGTCAACAGCCTACCACCATGAAAGTATAGGTTCACTAGAAAATTCACATAAAGTTTTAGGCGCGTACTTGCGAAATCAAACGCAGACATACGACAGTTCATGGAGTTATTGGCTGCCGTATTGGAGTTTTTCCTACAATACGACAGTCCATACTGAAACGAAATATACACCTTTTGAACTAGTTTTTGGACATAAATGCGAAATTCCAAATAATATACAGACCAAACTAGACCCAATAACCAACTTTGACAGTTACCCAGTTGAACTAAAATACAGAATTCAAAAATCCCATGATGATGCAAGACAGAACTTACTGAATTCTAAAACCAAACGTAAACACACTTATGACAAACAATGAACCCTGTAAGCTATAATAAAGGTGATTTAGTTCTTATAAAGAACGAAGTTTGAGATAAAGTTAGTGCACCTTGTTATTTAGGACCATATGTTGTAGTGGAAGACTTACGACCGAATGTAAAAATTATGAAAAGTAATAGGGAAGAAATCGTACACAAAAATAGAACCAAACCTTATTACTCTTAATTAAAAATACATTGTTAATTATTCATATTGTATACATTACCGCTACATTGCTATTGTAGCCAATATTATTATCTATATTTTGATGTAAGAATAAAACGGCAGGCTCTTATAGTTTCGGAGTTACAGCGTATCAAATGGCAACTACACTCATGGACGGTACACATCGATGTGGTGCTCAGGAAATCCAAAATATATCGCTTATTTAAAATTTTTGGAAAATGCCGCTACATTGTTATTGTGGCTTATATTATTATCTATATTTTCACGTAAGAATAAAACGGCCGGCTCTTATAGTTTCGGAGCTATAGCGTTTCAAATTGCTCCTATACACATGGACGGCAAACATGGACGTGGTGTTCAAGAAATCCAAAATATCTCGCTTATTTAAGATTTTTGGAAAATACCGCTACATTGATATTGTAGCTTATATTATTATCTATATATTGACGTGATAATAAAACGGCCGGCTCTTATAGTTTCGGAGTTACAGCGTTTCAAATTGCTCCTATACACATGGACGGTAAACATGGACGTGGTGTTCAGGAAATCCAAAATACCTCGCTTATTTAAGATTAATGGAAATTGCAGCTATATTGGTATTGTAGATAATATTATTATCTATACTTTGGTATAAGGATAAAACGGCAGGCTCTTATAGCTTCGGAGTTACAGCGTTTCAAATTGCAACTACACTCATGGACGGTACACATCGATGTGTTGTTCAGGAAATCCAAAATATCTCGCTTATTTAATATTTTTGGAAATTGCCGCTACATTGTTATTGTAGCTTGTATCATTATTTATATTTTTTGGAAATTGCCGCTACATAGATATTGTAGCTTATATTATTATCTATATTTTGACGTAAGAATAAAACGGCCGGCTCTTATAGTTTCGGAGTTACAGCGTTTCAAATTGCTCCTATACACATGGACGGTAAACATCGACATGGTGTTCCGGAAATCCAAAATATCTCGCTTATTTAAGATTTTGAGAAATTGCTGCCACATTCGTATTGTAGCTAATATTATTATATATATTTGAATGTAAGAATAAAACGGAAGGCTGTTATAGTTTCGGAGTTACAGCGTTTCAAATTGCTCCTATACACATGGACGGTAAACATGGACGTGGTGTTCAGGAAATCCAAAATATCTCGCTTATTTAAGATTTTGAGAAATTGCCGCTACATTCGTATTGTAGCTAATATTATTATCTATATTTTGATGTAAGAATAAAACGGCAGGCTGTTATAGTTTCGAACTTACAGCGTTTCAAATTGCTCGTATACACATGGACGGTAAACATGGACGTGGTGTTCAGGAAATCCAAAATATCTCGCATATTTAATATTTTTGGAAATTGCCGCTACATTGTTATTGTAGCTTATATTATTATTTATATTTTGACCTAAGAATAAAACGGCCGGCTATTATAGTTTCGGAGTTACAGCCTTTCAAATTGCTCCTATACACATGGACGGTAAACATGGACGTGGTGTTCAATAAATCCAAAATATCTCGCTTATTTAAGATTTTTGGAAATTGCCGCTACATAGATATTGTAGCTTATATTATTATCTATATTTTGACGTAAGAATAAAACGGCCGGCTCTTATAGTTTCGGAGTTACAGCGTTTCAAATTGCTCCTATATACATGGACGGTAAACATGGACGTAGTGTTCAGGAAATCCAAAATATCTGGCTTATTTAAAATTTTGAGAAATTGCCGCTACATTCGTATTGTAGCTTATATTATTATCTATATTTTGACTTAAGAATAAAACGGCCGGCTCTTATAGTTTATGAGTTACAGCGTTTAAAATTGCTCCAATACACATGGAAGGCAAACATGGACGTGGTGTTCAGGGAATCCAAAATACCTCGCTTATTTAAGATTAAAGGAAATTGCAGCTATATTGGTATTGTATATAATATTGTAACGAAGCTGATTTTAGAGAGTTGAGAGTAGACCACCCACCATACATTTAAACGCGAAATCAAATCTATCTAGGATAGATGGCGGCCGATAAGGCACTGTTCAATCCAGCATAGTTTCAATATCAGGGCTAAATGAATATGAGCCACTCGCCCTCTACGGCGTCCTCTGCCCGAGTTAATCCAAGGCGAGAACCAAGACTTGTTTATAGCAAGTCGATCCGATCCGTCTATCTATCTGTCTATTGTAAACGTCACCGCCGTTAGTTATAAGCCGCCGAACTATTTGTTATTTGTGAGTGTACGTAAATTGTACATTGTCCCCGACCGATAGTCTTAAGCTGCCTGAACTATTCGTAGTTATTCGTCTATTGTGAAAGCGTCCCCGACCGCTAGCTAGTAGACTATACGTTATCAGTGATTTTTCGTTGTGGGCGTACCGACCGCTAGATGTAAGCTATCTGTGGGTGAACGTTTACTACCTGTTAAACTGGCGGCTGCGAAAACGTCCGTTTTCCCAACCGCCAGAATTAATTTTTCCGTCGTTGCTTTGAGGAAAAGTTAATTCCCGTCTACCGTATTCTCTCTCTCACACTCTCGCTCTCTCGATATGTAAAAGCCGCACTACTGAATATTAGACTCTGCACGTTTTTATTATCTTCTCCGTATTTAGCTATATCTCTTTCATTGTGAAATTGTTAGGATAGTTTTCCGTTTTCTCATTTTCAATATATAGAGGGTTTTCATATTTCAAATCTTAAATTTTATTGCTCGCCAACGTATTGTAATTTTCAGTTTCCGCATTTTCGCTTATTTAAATAGTTTTCGATCTTTCCGATTTCATTTAGAATAAAATTTTATTTCTCTCGAACAGTGATACTTTTATATCTTCGCTTTTGTATGTTTCCTTTCCGAGATTAATAAATAACTGTAAATAAGTTTTTGCCGATCTCCGTTCGACGACCTCGCAGGTGTTAGTCGAACGAATTGTTTTCATGGCCGATTGGGAATAAACTAATTTTGGGATTTTCTGTTTTTGAACGTGTGTTTCATTTCTACAGACAACCCTGGTAATCTCCTGAGTTCGTAAATTACCCAGGCACATTCCCGAGGGAGAAAACCCTTAAAAATCTGGCGCCCGAGCAAAACCGTAAAACCGACTCCTAAAACCGATTAACCGAACTCCCGAACTCCGTCCCAGCGCCAAATCTCACTAGTAACCGCACATAAGCCCGTTACAATATTATTATCTATACTTTGGTATAAGGATAAAACGGCAGGCTCTTATAGCTTCGGAGTTACAGCGTTTCAAATTGCAACTACACTCATGGACGGTACACATCGATGTGTTGTTCAGGAAATCCAAAATATCTCGCTTATTTAATATTTTTGGAACTTGCCGCTACATTGTTATTGTAGATTGTATCATTATTTATATTTTTTGGAAATTGCCGCTACATAGATATTATGGCTTATATTATTGTCTATATTTTGACGTAAGAATAAAACGGCCGGCTCTTATAGTTTCGGAGTTACAGCGTTTCAAATTGCTCCTATACACATGGACGGTAAACATCGACATGGTGTTCCGGAAATCCAAAATATCTCGCTTATTTAAGATTTTGAGAAATTGCTGCCACATTCGTATTGTAGCTAATATTATTATCTATATTTTGATGTAAGATTAAAACGGCAGGCTGTTATAGTTTCGAACTTACAGCGTTTCAAATTGCTCGTATACACATGGACGGTAAACATGGACGTGGTGTTCAGGAAATCCAAAATATCTCGCTTATTTAATATTTTTGGAAATTGCCGCTACATTATTATTGTAGCTTATATCATTATTTATATTTTGACCTAAGAATAAAACGGCCAGCTCTTATAGTTTCGGAGTTACAGCCTTTCAAATTGCTCCTATACACATGGACGGCAAACATGGACGTGGTGTTCAAGAAATCCAAAATATCTCGCTTATTTAAGATTTTTGGAAATTGCCGCTACATAGATATTGTAGCTTATAATATTATCTATATTTTGACGTAAGAATAAAACGGCCGGCTCTTATAGTTTCGGACTTACAGCGCTTCAAATTGCTCGTATACACATGGACGGTAAACATGGACGTGGTGTTCAGGAAATCCAAAATATCTCACTTATTTAATATTTTTGGAAATTGCCGCTACATTGCTGTTGTAGCTTATATTATTATTTATATTTTGACCTAAGAATAAAACGGCCGGCTCTTATAGTTTCGGAGTTACAGCCTTTCAAATTGCTCCTATACACATGGACGGTAAACATGGACGTGGTGTTCAAGAAATCCAAAATATCTCGCTTATATAAGATTTTTGGAAATTGCCGCTACATAGATATTGTAGCTTATATTATTATCTATATTTTGACGTAAGAATAAAACGGCCGGCTCTTATAGTTTCGGAGTTACAGCGTTTCAAATTGCTCCTATACACATGGACGGTAAACATGGACATGGTGTTCAGGAAATCCAAAATATCTCGCTTATTTAAGATTAATGGAAATTGCAGCTATATTGGTATTGTATATAATATTATTATCTATACTTTGATATAAGGATAAAACGGCAGGCTCTTGTAGTTTCGGAGTTAGAGCGTTTCAAATTGCAACTACACTCATGGACGGTACACATCGATGTGTTGTTCAGGAAATCCAAAATATCTTGTTTATTTAATACTTTTGGAAATTACCGCTACATTGCGATTGTAGCCAATATTATTATCTATATTTTGATGTAAGAATAAAACGGCAGGCTCTTATAGTTTCGGTGTTACAGCGTATCAAATAGCAACTACACTCATGGACGGTACACATCGATGTGGTGTTCAGGAAATCAAAAATATCTCGCTTATTTAAAATGGAAAATACCGCTACATTGTTATTGTAGTTTATATTATTGTCTATATTTTCACGTAAGAATGAAACGGCCGGCTTTTATAGTTTCGGAGTTACAGCGTTTCAAATTGCTCCTATACACATGGACGGTAAACATGGACGTGGTGTTCAGAAAATCCAAAATATCTCGCTTATTTAAGATTTTTGGAAAATACCGCTACATTGCTATGGTAGCTTATATTATTGTCTATATATTGACGTAAGAATAAAACGGCCGGTTCTTATAGTTTATCAGTTACAGCGTTTCAAATTGCTCCTATACACATGGACGGCAAACATGGACGTGGTGTTCAGGATATCCAAAATACCTCGCTTATTTAAGATTAATGGAAATTGCAGCTATATTGGTATTGTAGATAATATTATTATCTATACTTTGATATAAGGATAAAGCGGTAGGCCCTTATAGCTTCGGAGTTACAGCGTTTCAAATTGCAACTACACTCATGGACGGTACACATCGATGTGTTGTTCAGAAAATCCAAAATATCTAGTTTATTTAAGATTTTTGGAAATTACCGCTACATTGCTATTGTAGCCAATATTATTATCTATATTTTGATGTAAGAATAAAATGGCAGGCTCTTATAGTTTCGGAGTTACAGCGTATCAAATAGCAACTACACTCATAGACGGTACACATCGATGTGTTGTTCAGGAAATCCAAAATATCTCGCTTATTTAATATTTTTAGAAATTGCCGCTACAATGTTATTGTAGCTTGTATCATTATTTATATTTTTTGGAAATTGCCGCTACATAGATATTGTAGCTTATATTATTATCTATATTTTGACGTAAGAATAAAACGGCCGGCTCTTATAGTTTCGGAGTTACAGCGTTTCAAATTGCTCCTATACACATGGACGGTAAACATGGACGTGGTGTTCAGGAAATCCAAAATATCTGGCTTATTTAAAATTTTTGGAAAATATCGCTACATTGCTATGGTAGCTTATATTATTGTTTATATATTGACGAAAGAATAAAACGGCCGGCTCTTATAGTTTCGGAGTTACTGCGTTTCAAATTGCTCCTATACACATGGACGGCAAACATGGACGTGGTGTTCAGGATATCCAAAATACCTCGCTTATTTAAGATTAATGGACATTGCAGCTATATTGGTATTGTAGATAATATTATTATCTATACTTTGATATAAGGATAAAACGGCAGGCTCTTATAGCTTCGGAGTTACAGCGTTTCAAATTGCAACTACACTCATGGACGGTACACATCGATGTGTTGTTCAGAAAATCCAAAATATCTGGTTTATTTTAGATTTTTGGAAGTTACCGCTACATTGCTATTGTAGCCAATATTATTATCTATATTTTGATGTAAGAATAAAACGGCAGGATCTTATAGTTTCGGAGATACAGCGTATCAAATAGCAACTACACTCATGGACGGTACATATCGATGTGGTTTTCAGGAAATCCAAAATATCTCGCTTATTTAAGATTTTTGGAAATTGCCGCTACATCGATATTGTAGCTTATATTATTATCTATATTTTCACGTAAGAATAAAACGGCCGTCACTTATAGTTTCGGAGTTACAGCGTTTCAAATTGCTCCTATACACATGGACGGTAAACATGGACGTGGTGTTCAGGAAATCCAAAATACCTCGCTTATTTAAGATTAATGGAAATTGCAGCTATAATGCTATTGTAGATAATATTATTATCTATACTTTGGTATAAGGATAAAACGGCATGCTCTTTTAGCTTCGGAGTAACAGCGTTTCAAATTGCAACTACACTCATGGACGGTACACATCGATGTGTTGTTCAGGAAATCAAAAATATCTCGCTTATTTAATATTTTTGGAAATTGCCGCTACATTGTTATTGTGGCTTGTATCATTATTTATATTTTTTGGAAATTGCCACTACATAGATATTGTAGCTTATATTATTATCTATATTTTGACGTAAGAATAAAACGGCCGGCTCTTATAGTTTCGGAGTTACAGCGTTTCAAATTGCTCCTATACACATGGACGGTAAACATGGACGTGGTGTTCAGGAAATCCAAAATATCTCGCTTAATTAAGATTTTGGGAAATTGCCCCATTGTTATTGTAGCTTATATTATTATCTATATTTTGACAGTATAAAACGGCCGGCTCTTATAGTTTCGGAGTTACAGCGTTTCAAATTGCCCCTATACACATGAACGGTAAACATGAATGTGGTGTTCAGGAAATCCAAAATATCTCGCTTATTTAAGATTTTTGGAAAATGCCGCTACATTTTTATTGTAGCTTATATTATTATCTACATTTTGACAGTATAAAACGGCCGGCTCTTATAGTTTCGGAGTTACAGCGTTTCAAATTGCTCCTATTAACATGGACGGTAAACATGGACGTGGTGTTCAGGAAATCCAAAATATCTCGCTTAATTAAGATTTTGGGAAATTGCCCCATTGTTATTGTAGTTTATATTATTATCTATATTTTGACAGTATAAAACGGCCGGCTCTTATAGTTTCGGAGTTACAGCGTTTCAAATTGCCCCTATACACATGGACGGTAAACATGGATGTGGTGTTCAGGAAATCCAAAATATCTCGCCTATTTAAGATTTTTGGAAAATGCCGCTACATTTTTATTGTAGCTTATATTATTATCTACATTTTGACAGTATAAAACGGCCGGCTCTTATAGTTTCGGAGTTGCAGCGTTTCAAATTGCTCCTATACACATGGACGGTAAACAAGTACGTGGTGTTCAGTTAATCCAAAATATCTCGCTTATTTAAGATTTTTGGAAAATGCCGCTACATCGTTGTTGTAGCTTATATTATTATCTATATTTTGACGTAAGAATAAAACGGCCGGCTGTTATAGATTCGGAGTTACAGCGTTTCAAATTGCTCCTCCACACATGAACGGTAAACATGGACGTGGTGTTCAGGAAATCCAAAATATCTCGCTTATTTAAGATTTTTTGAAAATGCCGCTACATCGTTGTTGTAGCTTATATTATTATCTATATTTTGACGTAAGAATAAAACGGCCGGCTCTTATAGTTTCGGAGTTACAGCGTTTCAAATTGCCCCTATACACATGGACGGTAAACATGGATGTGGTGTTCAGGAAATCCAAAATATCTCGCTTATTTAAGATTTTTGGAAAATGCCGCTACATTTTTATTGTAGCTTATATTATTATCTACATTTTGACAGTATAAAACGGCCGGCTCTTATAGTTTCGGAGTTACAGCCTTTCAAATTGCTCCTATACACATGGACGGTAAACAAGTACGTGGTGTTCAGTTAATCCAAAATATCTCGCTTATTTAAGATTTTTGGAAAATGCCGCTACATCGTTGTTGTAGCTTATATTATTATCTATATTTTGACGTAAGAATAAAACGGCCGGCTGTTATAGATTCGGAGTTACAGCGTTTCAAATTGCTCCTCCACACATGAACGGTAAACATGGACGTGGTGTTCAGGAAATCCAAAATATCTCGCTTATTTAAGATTTTTTGAAAATGCCGCTACATCGTTGTTGTAGCTTATATTATTATCTATATTTTGACGTAAGAATAAAACGGCCGGCTCTTATAGTTTCGGAGTTACAGCGTTTCAAATTGCCCCTATACACATGGACGGTAAACATGGATGTGGTGTTCAGGAAATCCAAAATATCTCGCTTATTTAAGATTTTTGGAAAATGCCGCTACATTTTTATTGTAGCTTATATTATTATCTACATTTTGACAGTATAAAACGGCCGGCTCTTATAGTTTCGGAGTTACAGCCTTTCAAATTGCCCCTATACACATGGACGGTAAACATGGATGTGGTGTTCAGGGAATCCAAAATATCTCGCTTATTTAAGATTTTTGGAAAATGCCGCTACATTTTTATTGTAGCTTATATTATTATCTATATTTTGACAGTATAAAACGGCCGGCTCTTATAGTTTCGGAGTTACAGCGTTTCAAATTGCTCCTCCACATATGGACGGTAAACATGGACGTGGTGTTCAGGAAATCCAAAATATCTCACTTATTTAAGATTTTTAAAAATGCCGCTACATTGTTATTGTAGCTTATATTTATATCTATATTTAACGTAAGAATAAAACGGCCGGCACTTATAGTTTCGGAGTTACAGCCTTTCAAATTGCCCCTATACACATGGACGGTAAACATGGATGTGGTGTTCAGGGAATCCAAAATATCTCGCTTATTTAAGATTTTTGGAAAATGCCGCTACATCGTTGTTGTAGCTTATATTATTATCTATATTTTGACGTAAGAATAAAACGGCCGGCTGTTATAGTTTCGGAGTTACAGCGTTTCAAATTGCTCCTCCACACATGAACGGTAAACATGGACGTGGTGTTCAGGAAATCCAAAATATCTCGCTTATTTAAGATTTTTTGAAAATGCCGCTACATCGTTGTTGTAGCTTATATTATTATCTATATTTTGACGTAAGAATAAAACGGCCGGCTCTTATAGTTTCGGAGTTACAGCGTTTCAAATTGCCCCTATACACATGGACGGTAAACATGGATGTGGTGTTCAGGAAATCCAAAATATCTCGCTTATTTAAGATTTTTGGAAAATGCCGCTACATTTTTATTGTAGCTTATATTATTATCTATATTTTGACAGTATAAAACGGCCGGCTCTTATAGTTTCGGAGTTACAGCGTTTCAAATTGCTCCTATACACATGGACGGTAAACATGGACGTGGTGTTCAGGAAATCCAAAATATCTCGCTTAATTAAGATTTTGGGAAATTGCCCCATTGTTATTGTAGCTTATATTATTATCTATATTTTGACAGTATAAAACGGCCGGCTCTTATAGTTTCGGAGTTACAGCGTTTCAAATTGCCCCTATACACATGGACGGTAAACATGGATGTGGTGTTCAGGAAATCCAAAATATCTCGCTTATTTAAGATTTTTGGAAAATGCCGCTACATTTTTATTGTAGCTTATATTATTATCTACATTTTGACAGTATAAAACGGCCGGCTCTTATAGTTTCGGAGTTACAGCCTTTCAAATTGCCCCTATACACATGGACGGTAAACATGGATGTGGTGTTCAGGAAATCCAAAATATATCGCTTATTTAAGATTTTTGGAAAATGCCGCTACATTTTTATTGTAGCTTATATTATTATCTATATTTTGACAGTATAAAACGGCCGGCTCTTATAGTTTCGGAGTTGCAGCGTTTCATATTGCTCCTATACACATGGACGGTAAACATGGACGTGGTGTTCAGGAAATCCAAAATATCTCGCTTAATTCAGATTTTGGGAAATTGCCGCTACATTGTTATTGTAGCTTATATTATTATCTATATTTTGACCTAAGAATAGAAACGGCCGGCTCTTATAATTTCGGAGTTACACCGTTTCAAATTGCTCTTATACACATGGACGGTAAACATGGACGTGGTGTCCAGGAAATCCAAAATATCTCGCTTATTTAAAATTTTTGGAAAATGCCGCTACATTGTTATTGTAGCTTATATTTATATCTATATTTTGACGTAAGAATAAAACGGCCGGCTCTTATAGTTTCGGAGTTACAGCCTTTCAAATTGCCCCTATACACATGGACGGTAAACATGGACGTGGTGCTCAGGAAATCCAAAATATCTCGCTTATTTAAGACTTTTGGAAAATGCCGCTACATCGTTGTTGTAGCTTATATTATGATCTATATTTTGACGTAAGAGTAAAACGGCCGGCTCTTATAGTTTCGGAGTTACAGCGTTTCAAATTGCTCCTCCACACATGGACGGTAAACATGGACGGGGTGTTCAGGAATTCCAAAATATCTCGCTTATTTAAGATTTTTTGAAAATCCCGCTACATCGTTGTTGTAGCTTATATTATTATCTATATTTTGACGTAAGAATAAAACGGCCGGCTCTTATAGTTTCGGAGTTACAGCGTTTCAAATTGCCCCTATACACATGGACGGTAAACATGGATGTGGTGTTCAGGAAATCCAAAATATCTCGCTTATTTAAGATTTTTGGAAAATGCCGCTACATTTTTATTGTAGCTTATATTATTATCTACATTTTGACAGTATAAAACGGCCGGCTCTTATAGTTTCGGAGTTACAGCCTTTCAAATTGCCCCTATACACATGGACGGTAAACATGGATGTGGTGTTCAGGAAATCCAAAATATCTCGCTTATTTAAGATTTTTGGAAAATGCCGCTACATTTTTATTGTAGCTTATATTATTATCTATATTTTGACAGTATAAAACGGCCGGCTCTTATAGTTTCGGAGTTGCAGCGTTTCATATTGCTCCTATACACATGGACGGTAAACATGGACGTGGTGTTCAGGAAATCCAAAATATCTCGCTTAATTCAGATTTTGGGAAATTGCCGCTACATTGTTATTGTAGCTTATATTATTATCTATATTTTGACCTAAGAATAGAAACGGCCGGCTCTTATAATTTCGGAGTTACACCGTTTCAAATTGCTCTTATACACATGGACGGTAAACATGGACGTGGTGTCCAGGAAATCCAAAATATCTCGCTTATTTAAAATTTTTGGAAAATGCCGCTACATTGTTATTGTAGCTTATATTTATATCTATATTTTGACGTAAGAATAAAACGGCCGGCTCTTATAGTTTCGGAGTTACAGCCTTTCAAATTGCCCCTATACACATGGACGGTAAACATGGACGTGGTGCTCAGGAAATCCAAAATATCTCGCTTATTTAAGATTTTTGGAAAATGCCGCTACATCGTTGTTGTAGCTTATATCATGATCTATATTTTGACGTAAGAATAAAACGGCCGGCTCTTATAGTTTCGGAGTTACAGCGTTTCAAATTGCTCCTCCACACATGGACGGTAAACATGGACGGGGTGTTCAGGAAATCCAAAATATCTCGCTTATTTAAGATTTTTTGAAAATGCCGCTACATCGCTGTTGTAGCTTATATTATGATCTATATTTTGACGTAAGAATAAAACGGCCGGCTCTTATAGTTTCGGAGTTACAGCGTTTCAAATTGCTCCTCCACACATGGACGGTAAACATGGACGTGGTGTTCAGGTAATCCAAAATATCTCGCTTATTTAAGATTTTTTGAAAAAGCCGCTACATCGTTGTTGTAGCCTATATTATTATCTATATTTTGACGTAAGAATAAAACGGCCGGCTCTTATAGTTTCGGAGTTACAGCGTTTCAAATTGCCCTATACACATGGACGGTAAACATGGATGTGGTGTTCAGGAAATCCAAAATATCTCGCTTATTTAAAATTTTTGGAAAGTGCCGCCCCATTGTTTTTGTAGCTTATATTATTATCTATATTTTGAGGTAAGAATAAATCGGCCGGCTCTTATAGTTTCGGAGTTACAGCGTTTCAAATTGCTCCTATACACATGGACGGTAAACATGGACGTGGTGTTCAGGAAATCCAAAATATCTCGCTTAATTAAGATTTTGGGAAATTGCCCCATTGTTATTGTAGCTTATATTATTATCTATATTTTGACAGTATAAAACGGCCGGCTCTTATAGTTTCGGAGTTACAGCGTTTCAAATTGCCCCTATACACATGGACGGTAAACATGGATGTGGTGTTCAGGAAATCCAAAATATCTCGCTTATTTAAGATTTTTGGAAAATGCCGCTACATTGTTATTGTAGCTTATATTTATATCTATATTTTGACGTAAGAATAAAACGGCCGGCTCTTGTAATTTCGGAGTTACAGCGTTTCAAATTGCTCCTCCACACATGGACGGTAAACATGGACGTGGTGTTCAGGAAATCCAAAATATCTCGCTTATTTAAGATTAATGGAAATTGCCGCTATATTGCTATTGTAGCTAATATTATTATCTATACTTAGATATAAGGATTAAACGGCAGGCTCTTATAGTTTCTTAGTTACATCGTTTCAAACTGCTTCTATACCCATGGACGGTAAATATGGACGTGGTGTTCAGGAAATCCAAAATATCTCACTTATTTAAGATTTTTAAAAATGCCGCTACATTGTTATTGTAGCTTATATTATTATATATATTTTGACGTAAGAATAAAACGGCCGGCTCTTATAGTTTCGGAGTTACAGCCTTTCAAATTGCCCCTATACACATGGACGGTAAACATGGATGTGGTGTTCAGGAAATCCAAAATATCTCGCTTATTTAAGATTTTTGGAAAATGCCGCTACATTTTTATTGTAGCTTATATTATTATCTATATTTGGACAGTATAAAACGGCCGGCTCTTATAGTTTCGGAGTTACAGCGTTTCAAATTGCTCCTATACACATGGACGGTAAACATGGACGTGGTGTTCAGGAAATCCAAAATATCTCGCTTAATTAAGATTTTGGGAAATTGCCCCATTGTTATTGTAGCTTATATAATTATCTATATTTTGACAGTATAAAACGGCCGGCTCTTATAGTTTCGGAGTTACAGCGTTTCAAATTGCCCCTATACACATGGACGGTAAACATGGATGTGGTGTTCAGGAAATTCAAAATATCTCGCTTATTTAAGATTTTTGGAAAATGCCGCTACATTTTTATTGTAGCTTATATTATTATCTACATTTTGACAGTATAAAACGGCCGGCTCTTATAGTTTCGGAGTTGCAGCGTTTCAAATTGCTCCTATACACATGGACGGTAAACAAGGACGTGGTGTTCAGGTAAACCAAAATATCTCGCTTATTTAAGATTTTTGGAAAATGCCGCTACATCGTTGTTGTAGCTTATATTATTATCTATATTTTGACGTAAGAATAAAACGGCCGGCTGTTATAGTTTCGGAGTTACAGCGTTTCAAATTGCTCCTCCACACATGAACGGTAAACATGGACGTGGTGTTCAGGAAATCCAAAATATCTCGCTTATTTAAGATTTTTTGAAAATGCCGCTACATTTTTATTGTAGCTTATATTATTATCTATATTTTGAAAGTATAAAACGGCCGGCTCTTATAGTTTCGGAGTTACAGCGTTTCAAATTGCTCCTATACACATGGACGGTAAACATGGACGTGGTGTTCAGGAAATCCTAAATATCTCGCTTAATTAAGATTTTGGGAAATTGCCCCATTGTTATTGTAGCTTATATTATTATCTATATTTTGACAGTATAAAACGGCCGGCTCTTATAGTTTCGGAGTTACAGCGTTTCAAATTGCCCCTATACACATGGACGGTAAACATGGATGTGGTGTTCAGGAAATCCAAAATATCTCGCTTATTTAAGATTTTTGGAAAATGCCGCTACATTTTTATTGTAGCTTATATTATTATCTACATTTTGACAGTATAAAACGGCCGGCTCTTATAGTTTCGGAGTTACAGCCTTTCAAATTGCCCCTATACACATGGACGGTAAACATGGATGTGGTGTTCAGGGAATCCAAAATATCTCGCTTATTTAAGATTTTTGGAAAATGCCGCTACATTTTTATTGTAGCTTATATTATTATCTATATTTTGACAGTATAAAACGGCCGGCTCTTATAGTTTCGGAGTTACAGCGTTTCAAATTGCTCCTCCACATATGGACGGTAAACATGGACGTGGTGTTCAGGAAATCCAAAATATCTCACTTATTTAAGATTTTTAAAAATGCCGCTACATTGTTATTGTAGCTTATATTTATATCTATATTTAACGTAAGAATAAAACGGCCGGCTCTTATAGTTTCGGAGTTACAGCCTTTCAAATTGCCCCTATACACATGGACGGTAAACATGGATGTGGTGTTCAGGGAATCCAAAATATCTCGCTTATTTAAGATTTTTGGAAAATGCCGCTACATCGTTGTTGTAGCTTATATTATTATCTATATTTTGACGTAAGAATAAAACGGCCGGCTCTTATAGTTTCGGAGTTACAGCGTTTCAAATTGCCCCTATACACATGGACGGTAAACATGGATGTGGTGTTCAGGAAATCCAAAATATCTCGCTTATTTAAGATTTTTGGAAAATGCCGCTACATTTTTATTGTAGCTTATATTATTATCTATATTTTGACAGTATAAAACGGCCGGCTCTTATAGTTTCGGAGTTACAGCGTTTCAAATTGCTCCTATACACATGGACGGTAAACATGGACGTGGTGTTCAGGAAATCCAAAATATCTCGCTTAATTAAGATTTTGGGAAATTGCCCCATTGTTATTGTAGCTTATATTATTATCTATATTTTGACAGTATAAAACGGCCGGCTCTTATAGTTTCGGAGTTACAGCGTTTCAAATTGCCCCTATACACATGGACGGTAAACATGGATGTGGTGTTCAGGAAATCCAAAATATCTCGCTTATTTAAGATTTTTGGAAAATGCCGCTACATTTTTATTGTAGCTTATATTATTATCTACATTTTGACAGTATAAAACGGCCGGCTCTTATAGTTTCGGAGTTACAGCCTTTCAAATTGCCCCTATACACATGGACGGTAAACATGGATGTGGTGTTCAGGAAATCCAAAATATCTCGCTTAATTAAGATTTTGGGAAATTGCCCCATTGTTATTGTAGCTTATATTATTATCTATATTTTGACAGTATAAAACGGCCGGCTCTTATAGTTTCGGAGTTACAGCGTTTCAAATTGCTCCTATACACATGGACGGTAAACATGGACGTGGTGTTCAGGAAATCCAAAATATCTCGCTTAATTAAGATTTTGGGAAATTGCCCCATTGTTATTGTAGCTTATATTATTATCTATATTTTGACAGTATAAAACGGCCGGCTCTTATAGTTTCGGAGTTACAGCGTTTCAAATTGCCCCTATACACATGGACGGTAAACATGGATGTGGTGTTCAGGAAATCCAAAATATCTCGCTTATTTAAGATTTTTGGAAAATGCCGCTACATTTTTATTGTAGCTTATATTATTATCTATATTTTGACAGTATAAAACGGCCGGCTCTTATAGTTTCGGAGTTACAGCGTTTCAAATTGCTCCTCCACATATGGACGGTAAACATGGACGTGGTGTTCAGGAAATCCAAAATATCTCACTTATTTAAGATTTTTAAAAATGCCGCTACATTGTTATTGTAGCTTATATTTATATCTATATTTAACGTAAGAATAAAACGGCCGGCTCTTATAGTTTCGGAGTTACAGCCTTTCAAATTGCCCCTATACACATGGACGGTAAACATGGATGTGGTGTTCAGGGAATCCAAAATATCTCGCTTATTTAAGATTTTTGGAAAATGCCGCTACATCGTTGTTGTAGCTTATATTATTATCTATATTTTGGCGTAAGAATAAAACGGCCGGCTGTTATAGTTTCGGAGTTACAGCGTTTCAAATTGCTCCTCCACACATGAACGGTAAACATGGACGTGGTGTTCAGGAAATCCAAAATATCTCGCTTATTTAAGATTTTTTGAAAATGCCGCTACATCGTTGTTGTAGCTTATATTATTATCTATATTTTGACGTAAGAATAAAACGGCCGGCTCTTATAGTTTCGGAGTTACAGCGTTTCAAATTGCCCCTATACACATGGACGGTAAACATGGATGTGGTGTTCAGGAAATCCAAAATATCTCGCTTATTTAAGATTTTTGGAAAATGCCGCTACATTTTTATTGTAGCTTATATTATTATCTACATTTTGACAGTATAAAACGGCCGGCTCTTATAGTTTCGGAGTTACAGCCTTTCAAATTGCCCCTATACACATGGACGGTAAACATGGATGTGGTGTTCAGGAAATCCAAAATATCTCGCTTATTTAAGATTTTTGGAAAATGCCGCTACATTTTTATTGTAGCTTATATTATTATCTACATTTTGACAGTATAAAACGGCCGGCTCTTATAGTTTCGGAGTTACAGCCTTTCAAATTGCCCCTATACACATGGACGGTAAACATGGATGTGGTGTTCAGGAAATCCAAAATATCTCGCTTATTTAAGATTTTTTGAAAATGCCGCTACATCGTTGTTGTAGCTTATATTATTATCTATATTTTGACGTAAGAATAAAACGGCCGGCTCTTATAGTTTCGGAGTTGCAGCGTTTCATATTGCTCCTATACACATGGACGGTAAACATGGACGTGGTGTTCAGGAAATCCAAAATATCTCGCTTAATTCAGATTTTGGGAAATTGCCGCTACATTGTTATTGTAGCTTATATTATTATCTATATTTTGACCTAAGAATAGAAACGGCCGGCTATTATAATTTCGGAGTTACAGCGTTTCAAATTGCTCTTATACACATGGACGGTAAACATGGACGTGGTGTCCAGGAAATCCAAAATATCTCGCTTATTTAAAATTTTTGGAAAATGCCGCTACATTGTTATTGTAGCTTATATTTATATCTATATTTTGACGTAAGAATAAAACGGCCGGCTCTTATAGTTTCGGAGTTACAGCGTTTCAAATTGCTCCTCCACACATGGACGGTAAACATGGACGGGGTGTTCAGGAAATCCAAAATATCTCGCTTATTTAAGATTTTTTGAAAATGCCGCTACATCGCTGTTGTAGCTTATATTATGATCTATATTTTGACGTAAGAATAAAACGGCCGGCTCTTATAGTTTCGGAGTTACAGCGTTTCAAATTGCCCCTATACACATGGACGGTAAACATGGATGTGGTGTTCAGGAAATTCAAAATATCTCGCTTATTTAAGATTTTTGGAAAATGCCGCTACATTTTTATTGTAGCTTATATTATTATCTACATTTTGACAGTATAAAACGGCCGGCTCTTATAGTTTCGGAGTTGCAGCGTTTCAAATTGCTCCTATACACATGGACGGTAAACAAGGACGTGGTGTTCAG
The DNA here is from genome assembly GCA_946251905.1 of Cryptocephalus moraei. NCBI lineage: Eukaryota > Metazoa > Arthropoda > Insecta > Coleoptera > Chrysomelidae > Cryptocephalus > Cryptocephalus moraei. The sequence continues at coordinate 18,964,055 of OX276466.1, forward strand.
GTAAACCAAAATATCTCGCTTATTTAAGATTTTTGGAAAATGCCGCTACATCGTTGTTGTAGCTTATATTATTATCTATATTTTGACGTAAGAATAAAACGGCCGGCTGTTATAGTTTCGGAGTTACAGCGTTTCAAATTGCTCCTCCACACATGAACGGTAAACATGGACGTGGTGTTCAGGAAATCCAAAATATCTCGCTTATTTAAGATTTTTTGAAAATGCCGCTACATTTTTATTGTAGCTTATATTATTATCTATATTTTGACAGTATAAAACGGCCGGCTCTTATAGTTTCGGAGTTACAGCGTTTCAAATTGCTCCTATACACATGGACGGTAAACATGGACGTGGTGTTCAGGAAATCCTAAATATCTCGCTTAATTAAGATTTTGGGAAATTGCCCCATTGTTATTGTAGCTTATATTATTATCTATATTTTGACAGTATAAAACGGCCGGCTCTTATAGTTTCGGAGTTACAGCGTTTCAAATTGCCCCTATACACATGGACGGTAAACATGGATGTGGTGTTCAGGAAATCCAAAATATCTCGCTTATTTAAGATTTTTGGAAAATGCCGCTACATTTTTATTGTAGCTTATATTATTATCTACATTTTGACAGTATAAAACGGCCGGCTCTTATAGTTTCGGAGTTACAGCCTTTCAAATTGCCCCTATACACATGGACGGTAAACATGGATGTGGTGTTCAGGGAATCCAAAATATCTCGCTTATTTAAGATTTTTGGAAAATGCCGCTACATTTTTATTGTAGCTTATATTATTATCTATATTTTGACAGTATAAAACGGCCGGCTCTTATAGTTTCGGAGTTGCAGCGTTTCATATTGCTCCTATACACATGGACGGTAAACATGGTCGTGGTGTTCAGGAAATCCAAAATATCTCGCTTAATTCAGATTTTGGGAAATTGCCGCTACATTGTTATTGTAGCTTATATTATTATCTATATTTTGACCTAAGAATAGAAACGGCCGGCTCTTATAATTTCGGAGTTACAGCGTTTCAAATTGCTCTTATACACATGGACGGTAAACATGGACGTGGTGTCCAGGAAATCCAAAATATCTCGCTTATTTAAAATTTTTGGAAAATGCCGCTACATTGTTATTGTAGCTTATATTTATATCTATATTTTGACGTAAGAATAAAACGGCCGGCTCTTATAGTTTCGGAGTTACAGCGTTTCAAATTGCTCCTCCACACATGGACGGTAAACATGGACGGGGTGTTCAGGAAATCCAAAATATCTCGCTTATTTAAGATTTTTTGAAAATGCCGCTACATCGCTGTTGTAGCTTATATTATGATCTATATTTTGACGTAAGAATAAAACGGCCGGCTCTTATAGTTTCGGAGTTACAGCGTTTCAAATTGCTCCTCCACACATGGACGGTAAACATGGACGTGGTGTTCAGGTAATCCAAAATATCTCGCTTATTTAAGATTTTTTAAAAATGCCGCTACATTGTTAGTGTAGCTTATATTTATATCTATATTTTGACGTAAGAATAAAACGGCCCGCTCTTATAGTTTCGGAGTTACAGCCTTTCAAATTGCCCCTATACACATGGACGGTAAACATGGATGTGGTGTTCAGGGAATCCAAAATATCTCGCTTATTTAAGATTTCTGGAAAATGCCGCTACATTGTTATTGTAGCTTATATTTATATCTATATTTTGACGTAAGAATAAAACGGCCGGCTCTTATAGTTTCGGAGTTACAGCCTTTCAAATTGCCCCTATACACATGGACGGTAAACATGGATGTGGTGTTCAGGGAATCCAAAATATCTCGCTTATTTAAGATTTTTGGAAAATGCCGCTACATTTTTATTGTAGCTTATATTATTATCTATATTTTGACAGTAAAAAACGGCCGGCTCTTATAGTTTCGGAGTTACAGCGTTTCAAATTGCTCCTATACACATGGACGGTAAACATGGACGTGGTGTTCAAGACATCCAAAATATCTAGCTTATTTAAGATTAATGGAAATTGCCGCTATATTGCTATTGTAGCTAATATTATTATCTATACTTAGATATAAGGATTAAACGGCAGGCTCTTATAGTTTCTTAGTTACATCGTTTCAAACTGCTTCTATACCCATGGACGGTAAATATGGACGTGGTGTTCAGGAAATCCAAAATATCTCACTTATTTAAGATTTTTAAAAATGCCGCTACATTGTTATTGTAGCTTATATTATTATATATATTTTGACGTAAGAATAAAACGGCCGGCTCTTATAGTTTCGGAGTTACAGCCTTTCAAATTGCCCCTATACACATGGACGGTAAACATGGATGTGGTGTTCAGGAAATCCAAAATATCTCGCTTATTTAAGATTTTTGGAAAATGCCGCTACATTTTTATTGTAGCTTATATTATTATCTATATTTGGACAGTATAAAACGGCCGGCTCTTATAGTTTCGGAGTTACAGCTTTTCAAATTGCTCCTATACACATGGACGGTAAACATGGACGTGGTGTTCAGGAAATCCAAAATATCTCGCTTAATTAAGATTTTGGGAAATTGCCCCATTGTTATTGTAGCTTATATAATTATCTATATTTTGACAGTATAAAACGGCCGGCTCTTATAGTTTCGGAGTTACAGCGTTTCAAATTGCCCCTATACACATGGACGGTAAACATGGATGTGGTGTTCAGGAAATTCAAAATATCTCGCTTATTTAAGATTTTTGGAAAATGCCGCTACATTTTTATTGTAGCTTATATTATTATCTACATTTTGACAGTATAAAACGGCCGGCTCTTATAGTTTCGGAGTTGCAGCGTTTCAAATTGCTCCTATACACATGGACGGTAAACAAGGACGTGGTGTTCAGGTAAACCAAAATATCTCGCTTATTTAAGATTTTTGGAAAATGCCGCTACATCGTTGTTGTAGCTTATATTATTATCTATATTTTGACGTAAGAATAAAACGGCCGGCTGTTATAGTTTCGGAGTTACAGCGTTTCAAATTGCTCCTCCACACATGAACGGTAAACATGGACGTGGTGTTCAGGAAATCCAAAATATCTCGCTTATTTAAGATTTTTTGAAAATGCCGCTACATTTTTATTGTAGCTTATATTATTATCTATATTTTGACAGTATAAAACGGCCGGCTCTTATAGTTTCGGAGTTACAGCGTTTCAAATTGCTCCTATACACATGGACGGTAAACATGGACGTGGTGTTCAGGAAATCCTAAATATCTCGCTTAATTAAGATTTTGGGAAATTGCCCCATTGTTATTGTAGCTTATATTATTATCTATATTTTGACAGTATAAAACGGCCGGCTCTTATAGTTTCGGAGTTACAGCGTTTCAAATTGCCCCTATACACATGGACGGTAAACATGGATGTGGTGTTCAGGAAATCCAAAATATCTCGCTTATTTAAGATTTTTGGAAAATGCCGCTACATTTTTATTGTAGCTTATATTATTATCTACATTTTGACAGTATAAAACGGCCGGCTCTTATAGTTTCGGAGTTACAGCCTTTCAAATTGCCCCTATACACATGGACGGTAAACATGGATGTGGTGTTCAGGGAATCCAAAATATCTCGCTTATTTAAGATTTTTGGAAAATGCCGCTATATTTTTATTGTAGCTTATATTATTATCTATATTTTGACAGTATAAAACGGCCGGCTCTTATAGTTTCGGAGTTACAGCGTTTCAAATTGCTCCTCCACATATGGACGGTAAACATGGACGTGGTGTTCAGGAAATCCAAAATATCTCACTTATTTAAGATTTTTAAAAATGCCGCTACATTGTTATTGTAGCTTATATTTATATCTATATTTAACGTAAGAATAAAACGGCCGGCTCTTATAGTTTCGGAGTTACAGCCTTTCAAATTGCCCCTATACACATGGACGGTAAACATGGATGTGGTGTTCAGGGAATCCAAAATATCTCGCTTATTTAAGATTTTTGGAAAATGCCGCTACATCGTTGTTGTAGCTTATATTATTATCTATATTTTGACGTAAGAATAAAACGGCCGGCTGTTATAGTTTCGGAGTTACAGCGTTTCAAATTGCTCCTCCACACATGAACGGTAAACATGGACGTGGTGTTCAGGAAATCCAAAATATCTCGCTTATTTAAGATTTTTTGAAAATGCCGCTACATCGTTGTTGTAGCTTATATTATTATCTATATTTTGACGTAAGAATAAAACGGCCGGCTCTTATAGTTTCGGAGTTACAGCGTTTCAAATTGCCCCTATACACATGGACGGTAAACATGGATGTGGTGTTCAGGAAATCCAAAATATCTCGCTTATTTAAGATTTTTGGAAAATGCCGCTACATTTTTATTGTAGCTTATATTATTATCTATATTTTGACAGTATAAAACGGCCGGCTCTTATAGTTTCGGAGTTACAGCGTTTCAAATTGCTCCTATACACATGGACGGTAAACATGGACGTGGTGTTCAGGAAATCCAAAATATCTCGCTTAATTAAGATTTTGGGAAATTGCCCCATTGTTATTGTAGCTTATATTATTATCTATATTTTGACAGTATAAAACGGCCGGCTCTTATAGTTTCGGAGTTACAGCGTTTCAAATTGCCCCTATACACATGGACGGTAAACATGGATGTGGTGTTCAGGAAATCCAAAATATCTCGCTTATTTAAGATTTTTGGAAAATGCCGCTACATTTTTATTGTAGCTTATATTATTATCTACATTTTGACAGTATAAAACGGCCGGCTCTTATAGTTTCGGAGTTACAGCCTTTCAAATTGCCCCTATACACATGGACGGTAAACATGGATGTGGTGTTCAGGGAATCCAAAATATCTCGCTTATTTAAGATTTTTGGAAAATGCCGCTACATTTTTATTGTAGCTTATATTATTATCTATATTTTGACAGTATAAAACGGCCGGCTCTTATAGTTTCGGAGTTACAGCGTTTCAAATTGCTCCTCCACATATGGACGGTAAACATGGACGTGGTGTTCAGGAAATCCAAAATATCTCACTTATTTAAGATTTTTAAAAATGCCGCTACATTGTTATTGTAGCTTATATTTATATCTATATTTAACGTAAGAATAAAACGGCCGGCTCTTATAGTTTCGGAGTTACAGCCTTTCAAATTGCCCCTATACACATGGACGGTAAACATGGATGTGGTGTTCAGGGAATCCAAAATATCTCGCTTATTTAAGATTTTTGGAAAATGCCGCTACATCGTTGTTGTAGCTTATATTATTATCTATATTTTGACGTAAGAATAAAACGGCCGGCTGTTATAGTTTCGGAGTTACAGCGTTTCAAATTGCTCCTCCACACATGAACGGTAAACATGGACGTGGTGTTCAGGAAATCCAAAATATCTCGCTTATTTAAGATTTTTTGAAAATGCCGCTACATCGTTGTTGTAGCTTATATTATTATCTATATTTTGACGTAAGAATAAAACGGCCGGCTCTTATAGTTTCGGAGTTACAGCGTTTCAAATTGCCCCTATACACATGGACGGTAAACATGGATGTGGTGTTCAGGAAATCCAAAATATCTCGCTTATTTAAGATTTTTGGAAAATGCCGCTACATTTTTATTGTAGCTTATATTATTATCTACATTTTGACAGTATAAAACGGCCGGCTCTTATAGTTTCGGAGTTACAGCCTTTCAAATTGCCCCTATACACATGGACGGTAAACATGGATGTGGTGTTCAGGAAATCCAAAATATCTCGCTTATTTAAGATTTTTTGAAAATGCCGCTACATCGTTGTTGTAGCTTATATTATTATCTATATTTTGACGTAAGAATAAAACGGCCGGCTCTTATAGTTTCGGAGTTGCAGCGTTTCATATTGCTCCTATACACATGGACGGTAAACATGGACGTGGTGTTCAGGAAATCCAAAATATCTCGCTTAATTCAGATTTTGGGAAATTGCCGCTACATTGTTATTGTAGCTTATATTATTATCTATATTTTGACCTAAGAATAGAAACGGCCGGCTATTATAATTTCGGAGTTACAGCGTTTCAAATTGCTCTTATACACATGGACGGTAAACATGGACGTGGTGTCCAGGAAATCCAAAATATCTCGCTTATTTAAAATTTTTGGAAAATGCCGCTACATTGTTATTGTAGCTTATATTTATATCTATATTTTGACGTAAGAATAAAACGGCCGGCTCTTATAGTTTCGGAGTTACAGCGTTTCAAATTGCTCCTCCACACATGGACGGTAAACATGGACGGGGTGTTCAGGAAATCCAAAATATCTCGCTTATTTAAGATTTTTTGAAAATGCCGCTACATCGCTGTTGTAGCTTATATTATGATCTATATTTTGACGTAAGAATAAAACGGCCGGCTCTTATAGTTTCGGAGTTACAGCGTTTCAAATTGCTCCTCCACACATGGACGGTAAACATGGACGTGGTGTTCAGGTAATCCAAAATATCTCGCTTATTTAAGATTTTTTAAAAATGCCGCTACATTGTTAGTGTAGCTTATATTTATATCTATATTTTGACGTAAGAATAAAACGGCCCGCTCTTATAGTTTCGGAGTTACAGCCTTTCAAATTGCCCCTATACACATGGACGGTAAACATGGATGTGGTGTTCAGGGAATCCAAAATATCTCGCTTATTTAAGATTTCTGGAAAATGCCGCTACATTGTTATTGTAGCTTATATTTATATCTATATTTTGACGTAAGAATAAAACGGCTGGCTCTTATAGTTTCGGAGTTACAGCCTTTCAAATTGCCCCTATACACATGGACGGTAAACATGGATGTGGTGTTCAGGGAATCCAAAATATCTCGCTTATTTAAGATTTTTGGAAAATGCCGCTACATTTTTATTGTAGCTTATATTATTATCTATATTTTGACAGTAAAAAACGGCCGGCTCTTATAGTTTCGGAGTTACAGCGTTTCAAATTGCTCCTATACACATGGACGGTAAACATGGACGTGGTGTTCAGGAAATCCAAAATATCTCGCTTATTTAAGATTTTTTAAAAATGCCGCTACATCGTTGTTGTAGCTTATATTATTATCTATATTTTGACGTAAGAATAAAACGGCCGGCTCTTATAGTTTCGGAGTTACAGCGTTTCAAATTGCCCCTATACACATGGACGGTAAACATGGATGTGGTGTTCAGGAAATCCAAAATATCTCGCTTATTTAAGATTTTTAAAAATGCCGCTACATTGTTATTGTAGCTTATATTTATATCTATATTTAACGTAAGAATAAAACGGCCGGCTCTTATAGTTTCGGAGTTACAGCCTTTCAAATTGCCCCTATACACATGGACGGTAAACATGGATGTGGTGTTCAGGGAATCCAAAATATCTCGCTTATTTAAGATTTTTGGAAAATGCCGCTACATCGTTGTTGTAGCTTATATTATTATCTATATTTTGACGTAAGAATAAAACGGCCGGCTGTTATAGTTTCGGAGTTACAGCGTTTCAAATTGCTCCTCCACACATGAACGGTAAACATGGACGTGGTGTTCAGGAAATCCAAAATATCTCGCTTATTTAAGATTTTTTGAAAATGCCGCTACATCGTTGTTGTAGCTTATATTATTATCTATATTTTGACGTAAGAATAAAACGGCCGGCTCTTATAGTTTCGGAGTTACAGCGTTTCAAATTGCCCCTATACACATGGACGGTAAACATGGATGTGGTGTTCAGGAAATCCAAAATATCTCGCTTATTTAAGATTTTTGGAAAATGCCGCTACATTTTTATTGTAGCTTATATTATTATCTACATTTTGACAGTATAAAACGGCCGGCTCTTATAGTTTCGGAGTTACAGCCTTTCAAATTGCCCCTATACACATGGACGGTAAACATGGATGTGGTGTTCAGGAAATCCAAAATATCTCGCTTATTTAAGATTTTTGGAAAATGCCGCTACATTTTTATTGTAGCTTATATTATTATCTATATTTTGACAGTATAAAACGGCCGGCTCTTATAGTTTCGGAGTTGCAGCGTTTCATATTGCTCCTATACACATGGACGGTAAACATGGACGTGGTGTTCAGGAAATCCAAAATATCTCGCTTAATTCAGATTTTGGGAAATTGCCGCTACATTGTTATTGTAGCTTATATTATTATCTATATTTTGACCTAAGAATAGAAACGGCCGGCTCTTATAATTTCGGAGTTACAGCGTTTCAAATTGCTCTTATACACATGGACGGTAAACATGGACGTGGTGTCCAGGAAATCCAAAATATCTCGCTTATTTAAAATTTTTGGAAAATGCCGCTACATTGTTATTGTAGCTTATATTTATATCTATATTTTGACGTAAGAATAAAACGGCCGGCTCTTATAGTTTCGGAGTTACAGCGTTTCAAATTGCTTGTCCACACATGGACGGTAAACATGGACGGGGTGTTCAGGAAATCCAAAATATCTCGCTTATTTAAGATTTTTTGAAAATGCCGCTACATCGCTGTTGTAGCTTATATTATGATCTATATTTTGACGTAAGAATAAAACGGCCGGCTCTTATAGTTTCGGAGTTACAGCGTTTCAAATTGCTCCTCCACACATGGACGGTAAACATGGACGTGGTGTTCAGGTAATCCAAAATATCTCGCTTATTTAAGATTTATTAAAAATGCCGCTACATTGTTAGTGTAGCTTATATTTATATCTATATTTTGACGTAAGAATAAAACGGCCCGCTCTTATAGTTTCGGAGTTACAGCCTTTCAAATTGCCCCTATACACATGGACGGTAAACATGGATGTGGTGTTCAGGGAATCCAAAATATCTCGCTTATTTAAGATTTCTGGAAAATGCCGCTACATTGTTATTGTAGCTTATATTTATATCTATATTTTGACGTAAGAATAAAACGGCCGGCTCTTATAGTTTCGGAGTTACAGCCTTTCAAATTGCCCCTATACACATGGACGGTAAACATGGATGTGGTGTTCAGGGAATCCAAAATATCTCGCTTATTTAAGATTTTTGGAAAATGCCGCTACATTTTTATTGTAGCTTATATTATTATCTATATTTTGACAGTAAAAAACGGCCGGCTCTTATAGTTTCGGAGTTACAGCGTTTCAAATTGCTCCTATACACATGGACGGTAAACATGGACGTGGTGTTCAGGAAATCCAAAATATCTCGCTTATTTAAGATTTTTGGAAAATGCCGCTACATTTTTATTGTAGCTTATATTATTATCTATATTTTGACGTAAGAATAAAACGGCCGGCTCTTGTAATTTCGGAGTTACAGTGTTTCAAATTGCTGCTCCACACATGGACGGTAAACATGGACGTGGTGCTCAGGAAATCCAAAATATCTCGCTTAATTCAGATTATTGGAAATTGCCGCTACATTGCTGTTGTAGCTTATATTATTATCTATATTATGACCTGAGAATAAAACGGCCGGCTCTTATAGTTTCGGAGTTACAGCCTTTCAAATTGCCCCTATACACATGGACGGTAAACATGGATGTGGTGTTCAGGAAATCCAAAATATCTCGCTTATTTAAGATTTTTGGAAAATGCCGCTACATTTTTATTGTAGCTTATATTATTATCTATATTTGGACAGTATAAAACGGCCGGCTCTTATAGTTTCGGAGTTACAGCGTTTCAAATTGCTCCTATACACATGGACGGTAAACATGGACGTGGTGTTCAGGAAATCCAAAATATCTCGCTTAATTAAGATTTTGGGAAATTGCCCCATTGTTATTGTAGCTTATATAATTATCTATATTTTGACAGTATAAAACGGCCGGCTCTTATAGTTTCGGAGTTACAGCGTTTCAAATTGCCCCTATACACATGGACGGTAAACATGGATGTGGTGTTCAGGAAATCCAAAATATCTCGCTTATTTAAGATTTTTGGAAAATGCCGCTACATTTTTATTGTAGCTTATATTATTATCTACATTTTGACAGTATAAAACGGCCGGCTCTTATAGTTTCGGAGTTGCAGCGTTTCAAATTGCTCCTATACACATGGACGGTAAACAAGGACGTGGTGTTCAGGTAAACCAAAATATCTCGCTTATTTAAGATTTTTGGAAAATGCCGCTACATCGTTGTTGTAGCTTATATTATTATTTATATTTTGACGTAAGAATAAAACGGCCGGCTGTTATAGTTTCGGAGTTACAGCGTTTCAAATTGCTCCTCCACACATGAACGGTAAACATGGACGTGGTGTTCAGGAAATCCAAAATATCTCGCTTATTTAAGATTTTTTGAAAATGCCGCTACATCGTTGTTGTAGCTTATATTATTATCTATATTTTGACGTAAGAATAAAACGGCCGGCTCTTATAGTTTCGGAGTTACAGCGTTTCAAATTGCCCCTATACACATGGACGGTAAACATGGATGTGGTGTTCAGGAAATCCAAAATATCTCGCTTATTTAAGATTTTTGGAAAATGCCGCTACATTTTTATTGTAGCTTATATTATTATCTACATTTTGACAGTATAAAACGGCCGGCTCTTATAGTTTCGGAGTTACAGCCTTTCAAATTGCCCCTATACACATGGACGGTAAACATGGATGTGGTGTTCAGGGAATCCAAAATATCTCGCTTATTTAAGATTTTTGGAAAATGCCTCTACATTTTTATTGTAGCTTATATTATTATCTATATTTTGACAGTATAAAACGGCCGGCTCTTATAGTTTCGGAGTTACAGCGTTTCAAATTGCTCCTCCACATATGGACGGTAAACATGGACGTGGTGTTCAGGAAATCCAAAATATCTCACTTATTTAAGATTTTTAAAAATGCCGCTACATTGTTATTGTAGCTTATATTTATATCTATATTTAACGTAAGAATAAAACGGCCGGCTCTTATAGTTTCGGAGTTACAGCCTTTCAAATTGCCCCTATACACATGGACGGTAAACATGGATGTGGTGTTCAGGGAATCCAAAATATCTCGCTTATTTAAGATTTTTGGAAAATGCCGCTACATCGTTGTTGTAGCTTATATTATTATCTATATTTTGACGTAAGAATAAAACGGCCGGCTGTTATAGTTTCGGAGTTACAGCGTTTCAAATTGCTCCTCCACACATGGACGGTAAACATGGACGGGGTGTTCAGGAAATCCAAAATATCTCGCTTATTTAAGATTTTTTGAAAATGCCGCTACATCGTTGTTGTAGCTTATATTATTATCTATATTTTGACGTAAGAATAAAACGGCCGGCTCTTATAGTTTCGGAGTTACAGCGTTTCAAATTGCCCCTATACACATGGACGGTAAACATGGATGTGGTGTTCAGGAAATCCAAAATATCTCGCTTATTTAAGATTTTTGGAAAATGCCGCTACATTTTTATTGTAGCTTATATTATTATCTACATTTTGACAGTATAAAACGGCCGGCTCTTATAGTTTCGGAGTTACAGCCTTTCAAATTGCCCCTATACACATGGACGGTAAACATGGATGTGGTGTTCAGGAAATCCAAAATATCTCGCTTATTTAAGATTTTTGGAAAATGCCGCTACATTTTTATTGTAGCTTATATTATTATCTATATTTTGACAGTATAAAACGGCCGGCTCTTATAGTTTCGGAGTTGCAGCGTTTCATATTGCTCCTATACACATGGACGGTAAACATGGACGTGGTGTCCAGGAAATCCAAAATATCTCGCTTATTTAAAATTTTTGGAAAATGCCGCTACATTGTTATTGTAGCTTATATTTATATCTATATTTTGACGTAAGAATAAAACGGCCGGCTCTTATAGTTTCGGAGTTACAGCGTTTCAAATTGCTCCTCCACACATGGACGGTAAACATGGACGGGGTGTTCAGGAAATCCAAAATATCTCGCTTATTTAAGATTTTTTGAAAATGCCGCTACATCGCTGTTGTAGCTTATATTATGATCTATATTTTGACGTAAGAATAAAACGGCCGGCTCTTATAGTTTCGGAGTTACAGCGTTTCAAATTGCTCCTCCACACATGGACGGTAAACATGGACGTGGTGTTCAGGTAATCCAAAATATCTCGCTTATTTAAGATTTTTTAAAAATGCCGCTACATTGTTAGTGTAGCTTATATTTATATCTATATTTTGACGTAAGAATAAAACGGCCCGCTCTTATAGTTTCGGAGTTACAGCCTTTCAAATTGCCCCTATACACATGGACGGTAAACATGGATGTGGTGTTCAGGGAATCCAAAATATCTCGCTTATTTAAGATTTCTGGAAAATGCCGCTACATTGTTGTTGTAGCTTATATTTATATCTATATTTTGACGTAAGAATAAAACGGCCGGCTCTTATAGTTTCGGAGTTACAGCCTTTCAAATTGCCCCTATACACATGGACGGTAAACATGGATGTGGTGTTCAGGGAATCCAAAATATCTCGCTTATTTAAGATTTTTGGAAAATGCCGCTACATTTTTATTGTAGCTTATATTATTATCTATATTTTGACAGTAAAAAACGGCCGGCTCTTATAGTTTCGGAGTTACAGCGTTTCAAATTGCTCCTATACACATGGACGGTAAACATGGACGTGGTGTTCAGGAAATCCAAAATATCTCGCTTATTTAAGATTTTTGGAAAATGCCGCTACATTTTTATTGTAGCTTATATTATTATCTATATTTTGACGTAAGAATAAAACGGCCGGCTCTTGTAATTCCGGAGTGACAGTGTTTCAAATTGCTGCTCCACACATGGACGGTAAACATGGACGTGGTGCTCAGGAAATCCAAAATATCTCGCTTAATTCAGATTATTGGAAATTGCCGCTACATTGCTGTTGTAGCTTATATTATTATCTATATTATGACCTGAGAATAAAACGGCCGGCTCTTATAGTTTCGGAGTTACAGCGTTTCAAATTGCTCCTCCACACATGGACGGTAAACATGGACGTGGTGTTCAGGAAATCCAAAATATCTCGCTTATTTAAGATTAATGGAAATTGCCGCTATATTGCTATTGTAGCTAATATTATTATCTATACTTAGATATAAGGATTAAACGGCAGGCTCTTATAGTTTCTTAGTTACATCGTTTCAAATTGCTTCTATACCCATGGACGGTAAATATGGACGTGGTGTTCAGGAAATCCAAAATATCTCACTTATTTAAGATTTTTAAAAATGCCGCTACATTGTTATTGTAGCTTATATTATTATATATATTTTGACGTAAGAATAAAACGGCCGGCTCTTATAGTTTCGGAGTTACAGCCTTTCAAATTGCCCCTATACACATGGACGGTAAACATGGATGTGGTGTTCAGGAAATCCAAAATATCTCGCTTATTTAAGATTTTTGGAAAATGCCGCTACATTTTTATTGTAGCTTATATTATTATCTATATTTGGACAGTATAAAACGGCCGGCTCTTATAGTTTCGGAGTTACAGCGTTTCAAATTGCTCCTATACACATGGACGGTAAACATGGACGTGGTGTTCAGGAAATCCAAAATATCTCGCTTAATTAAGATTTTGGGAAATTGCCCCATTGTTATTGTAGCTTATATAATTATCTATATTTTGACAGTATAAAACGGCCGGCTCTTATAGTTTCGGAGTTACAGCGTTTCAAATTGCCCCTATACACATGGACGGTAAACATGGATGTGGTGTTCAGGAAATCCAAAATATCTCGCTTATTTAAGATTTTTGGAAAATGCCGCTACATTTTTATTGTAGCTTATATTATTATCTACATTTTGACAGTATAAAACGGCCGGCTCTTATAGTTTCGGAGTTGCAGCGTTTCAAATTGCTCCTATACACATGGACGGTAAACAAGGACGTGGTGTTCAGGTAAACCAAAATATCTCGCTTATTTAAGATTTTTGGAAAATGCCGCTACATCGTTGTTGTAGCTTATATTATTATCTATATTTTGACGTAAGAATAAAACGGCCGGCTGTTATAGTTTCGGAGTTACAGCGTTTCAAATTGCTCCTCCACACATGAACGGTAAACATGGACGTGGTGTTCAGGAAATCCAAAATATCTCGCTTATTTAAGATTTTTTGAAAATGCCGCTACATCGTTGTTGTAGCTTATATTATTATCTATATTTTGACGTAAGAATAAAACGGCCGGCTCTTATAGTTTCGGAGTTACAGCGTTTCAAATTGCCCCTATACACATGGACGGTAAACATGGATGTGGTGTTCAGGAAATCCAAAATATCTCGCTTATTTAAGATTTTTGGAAAATGCCGCTACATTTTTATTGTAGCTTATATTATTATCTACATTTTGACAGTATAAAACGGCCGGCTCTTATAGTTTCGGAGTTACAGCCTTTCAAATTGCCCCTATACACATGGACGGTAAACATGGATGTGGTGTTCAGGGAATCCAAAATATCTCGCTTATTTAAGATTTTTGGAAAATGCCGCTACATTTTTATTGTAGCTTATATTATTATCTATATTTTGACAGTATAAAACGGCCGGCTCTTATAGTTTCGGAGTTACAGCGTTTCAAATTGCTCCTCCACATATGGAAGGTAAACATGGACGTGGTGTTCAGGAAATCCAAAATATCTCACTTATTTAAGATTTTTAAAAATGCCGCTACATTGTTATTGTAGCTTATATTTATATCTATATTTAACGTAAGAATAAAACGGCCGGCTCTTATAGTTTCGGAGTTACAGCCTTTCAAATTGCCCCTATACACATGGACGGTAAACATGGATGTGGTGTTCAGGGAATCCAAAATATCTCGCTTATTTAAGATTTTTGGAAAATGCCGCTACATCGCTGTTGTAGCTTATATTATTATCTATATTTTGACGTAAGAATAAAACGGCCGGCTGTTATAGTTTCGGAGTTACAGCGTTTCAAATTGCTCCTCCACACATGAACGGTAAACATGGACGTGGTGTTCAGGAAATCCAAAATATCTCGCTTATTTAAGATTTTTTGAAAATGCCGCTACATCGTTGTTGTAGCTTATATTATTATCTATATTTTGACGTAAGAATAAAACGGCCGGCTCTTATAGTTTCGGAGTTACAGCGTTTCAAATTGCCCCTACACACATGGACGGTAAACATGGATGTGGTGTTCAGGAAATCCAAAATATCTCGCTTATTTAAGATTTTTGGAAAATGCCGCTACATTTTTATTGTAGCTTATATTATTATCTATATTTTGACAGTATAAAACGGCCGGCTCTTATAGTTTCGGAGTTACAGCGTTTCAAATTGCTCCTATACGCATGGACGGTAAACATGGACGTGGTGTTCAGGAAATCCAAAATATCTCGCTTAATTAAGATTTTGGGAAATTGCCCCATTGTTATTGTAGCTTATATTATTATCTATATTTTGACAGTATAAAACGGCCGGCTCTTATAGTTTCGGAGTTACAGCGTTTCAAATTGCCCCTATACACATGGACGGTAAACATGGATGTGGTGTTCAGGAAATCCAAAATATCTCGCTTATTTAAGATTTTTGGAAAATGCCGCTACATTTTTATTGTAGCTTATATTATTATCTATATTTTGACAGTATAAAACGGCCGGCTCTTATAGTTTCGGAGTTGCAGCGTTTCATATTGCTCCTATACACATGGACGGTAAATATGGACGTGGTGTTCAGGAAATCCAAAATATCTCGCTTATTTAAGATTTTTGGAAAATGCCGCTACATTGTTATTGTAGCTTATATTATTATCTATATTTTGACCTAAGAATAGAAACGGCCGGCTCTTATAATTTCGGAGTTACACCGTTTCAAATTGCTCTTATACACATGGACGGTAAACATGGACGTGGTGTCCAGGAAATCCAAAATATCTCGCTTATTTAAAATTTTTGGAAAATGCCGCTACATTGTTATTGTAGCTTATATTTATATCTATATTTTGACGTAAGAATAAAACGGCCGGCTCTTATAGTTTCGGAGTTACAGCCTTTCAAATTGCCCCTATACACATGGACGGTAAACATGGACGTGGTGCTCAGGAAATCCAAAATATCTCGCTTATTTAAGACTTTTGGAAAATGCCGCTACATCGTTGTTGTAGCTTATATTATGATCTATATTTTGACGTAAGAATAAAACGGCCGGCTCTTATAGTTTCGGAGTTACAGCGTTTCAAATTGCTCCTCCACACATGGACGGTAAACATGGACGGGGTGTTCAGGAATTCCAAAATATCTCGCTTATTTAAGATTTTTTGAAAATCCCGCTACATCGTTGTTGTAGCTTATATTATTATCTATATTTTGACGTAAGAATAAAACGGCCGGCTCTTATAGTTTCGGAGTTACAGCGTTTCAAATTGCCCCTATACACATGGACGGTAAACATGGATGTGGTGTTCAGGAAATCCAAAATATCTCGCTTATTTAAGATTTTTGGAAAATGCCGCTACATTTTTATTGTAGCTTATATTATTATCTACATTTTGACAGTATAAAACGGCCGGCTCTTATAGTTTCGGAGTTACAGCCTTTCAAATTGCCCCTATACACATGGACGGTAAACATGGATGTGGTGTTCAGGAAATCCAAAATATCTCGCTTATTTAAGATTTTTGGAAAATGCCGCTACATTTTTATTGTAGCTTATATTATTATCTATATTTTGACAGTATAAAACGGCCGGCTCTTATAGTTTCGGAGTTGCAGCGTTTCATATTGCTCCTATACACATGGACGGTAAACATGGACGTGGTGTTCAGGAAATCCAAAATATCTCACTTATTTAAGATTTTTAAAAATGCCGCTACATTGTTATTGTAGCTTATATTTATATCTATATTTAACGTAAGAATAAAACGGCCGGCTCTTATAGTTTCGGAGTTACAGCCTTTCAAATTGCCCCTATACACATGGACGGTAAACATGGATGTGGTGTTCAGGGAATCCAAAATATCTCGCTTATTTAAGATTTTTGGAAAATGCCGCTACATTTTTATTGTAGCTTATATTATTATCTATATTTTGACAGTATAAAACGGCCGGCTCTTATAGTTTCGGAGTTACAGCGTTTCAAATTGCTCCTATACACATGGACGGTAAACATGGACGTGGTGTTCAGGAAATCCAAAATATCTCGCTTATTTAAGATTTTTGGAAAATGCCGCTACATTTTTATTGTAGCTTATATTATTATCTATATTTTGACGTAAGAATAAAACGGCCGGCTCTTGTAATTTCGGAGTTACAGTGTTTCAAATTGCTGCTCCACACATGGACGGTAAACATGGACGTGGTGCTCAGGAAATCCAAAATATCTCGCTTAATTCAGATTATTGGAAATTGCCGCTACATTGCTGTTGTAGCTTATATTATTATCTATATTATGACCTGAGAATAAAACGGCCGGCTCTTATAGTTTCGGAGTTACAGCGTTTCAAATTGCTCCTCCACACATGGACGGTAAACATGGACGTGGTGTTCAGGAAATCCAAAATATCTCGCTTATTTAAGATTAATGGAAATTGCCGCTATATTGCTATTGTAGCTAATATTATTATCTATACTTAGATATAAGGATTAAACGGCAGGCTCTTATAGTTTCTTAGTTACATCGTTTCAAATTGCTTCTATACCCATGGACGGTAAATATGGACGTGGTGTTCAGGAAATCCAAAATATCTCACTTATTTAAGATTTTTAAAAATGCCGCTACATTGTTATTGTAGCTTATATTATTATATATATTTTGACGTAAGAATAAAACGGCCGGCTCTTATAGTTTCGGAGTTACAGCCTTTCAAATTGCCCCTATACACATGGACGGTAAACATGGATGTGGTGTTCAGGAAATCCAAAATATCTCGCTTATTTAAGATTTTTGGAAAATGCCGCTACATTTTTATTGTAGCTTATATTATTATCTATATTTGGACAGTATAAAACGGCCGGCTCTTATAGTTTCGGAGTTACAGCGTTTCAAATTGCTCCTATACACATGGACGGTAAACATGGACGTGGTGTTCAGGATATCCAAAATATCTCGCTTAATTAAGATTTTGGGAAATTGCCCCATTGTTATTGTAGCTTATATAATTATCTATATTTTGACAGTATAAAACGGCCGGCTCTTATAGTTTCGGAGTTACAGCGTTTCAAATTGCCCCTATACACATGGACGGTAAACATGGATGTGGTGTTCAGGAAATCCAAAATATCTCGCTTATTTAAGATTTTTGGAAAATGCCGCTACATTTTTATTGTAGCTTATATTATTATCTACATTTTGACAGTATAAAACGGCCGGCTCTTATAGTTTCGGAGTTGCAGCGTTTCAAATTGCTCCTATACACATGGACGGTAAACAAGGACGTGGTGTTCAGGTAAACCAAAATATCTCGCTTATTTAAGATTTTTGGAAAATGCCGCTACATCGTTGTTGTAGCTTATATTATTATCTATATTTTGACGTAAGAATAAAACGGCCGGCTGTTATAGTTTCGGAGTTACAGCGTTTCAAATTGCTCCTCCACACATGAACGGTAAACATGGACGTGGTGTTCAGGAAATCCAAAATATCTCGCTTATTTAAGATTTTTTGAAAATGCCGCTACATCGTTGTTGTAGCTTATATTATTATCTATATTTTGACGTAAGAATAAAACGGCCGGCTCTTATAGTTTCGGAGTTACAGCGTTTCAAATTGCCCCTATACACATGGACGGTAAACATGGATGTGGTGTTCAGGAAATCCAAAATATCTCGCTTATTTAAGATTTTTGGAAAATGCCGCTACATTTTTATTGTAGCTTATATTATTATCTACATTTTGACAGTATAAAACGGCCGGCTCTTATAGTTTCGGAGTTACAGCCTTTCAAATTGCCCCTATACACATGGACGGTAAACATGGATGTGGTGTTCAGGGAATCCAAAATATCTCGCTTATTTAAGATTTTTGGAAAATGCCGCTACATTTTTATTGTAGCTTATATTATTATCTATATTTTGACAGTATAAAACGGCCGGCTCTTATAGTTTCGGAGTTACAGCGTTTCAAATTGCTCCTCCACATATGGACGGTAAACATGGACGTGGTGTTCAGGAAATCCAAAATATCTCACTTATTTAAGATTTTTAAAAATGCCGCTACATTGTTATTGTAGCTTATATTTATATCTATATTTAACGTAAGAATAAAACGGCCGGCTCTTATAGTTTCGGAGTTACAGCCTTTCAAATTGCCCCTATACACATGGACGGTAAACATGGATGTGGTGTTCAGGGAATCCAAAATATCTCGCTTATTTAAGATTTTTGGAAAATGCCGCTACATCGCTGTTGTAGCTTATATTATTATCTATATTTTGACGTAAGAATAAAACGGCCGGCTGTTATAGTTTCGGAGTTACAGCGTTTCAAATTGCTCCTCCACACATGAACGGTAAACATGGACGTGGTGTTCAGGAAATCCAAAATATCTCGCTTATTTAAGATTTTTTGAAAATGCCGCTACATCGTTGTTGTAGCTTATATTATTATCTATATTTTGACGTAAGAATAAAACGGCCGGCTCTTATAGTTTCGGAGTTACAGCGTTTCAAATTGCCCCTACACACATGGACGGTAAACATGGATGTGGTGTTCAGGAAATCCAAAATATCTCGCTTATTTAAGATTTTTGGAAAATGCCGCTACATTTTTATTGTAGCTTATATTATTATCTATATTTTGACAGTATAAAACGGCCGGCTCTTATAGTTTCGGAGTTACAGCGTTTCAAATTGCTCCTATACGCATGGACGGTAAACATGGACGTGGTGTTCAGGAAATCCAAAATATCTCGCTTAATTAAGATTTTGGGAAATTGCCCCATTGTTATTGTAGCTTATATTATTATCTATATTTTGACAGTATAAAACGGCCGGCTCTTATAGTTTCGGAGTTACAGCGTTTCAAATTGCCCCTATACACATGGACGGTAAACATGGATGTGGTGTTCAGGAAATCCAAAATATCTCGCTTATTTAAGATTTTTGGAAAATGCCGCTACATTTTTATTGTAGCTTATATTATTATCTATATTTTGACAGTATAAAACGGCCGGCTCTTATAGTTTCGGAGTTGCAGCGTTTCATATTGCTCCTATACACATGGACGGTAAATATGGACGTGGTGTTCAGGAAATCCAAAATATCTCGCTTATTTAAGATTTTTGGAAAATGCCGCTACATTGTTATTGTAGCTTATATTATTATCTATATTTTGACCTAAGAATAGAAACGGCCGGCTCTTATAATTTCGGAGTTACACCGTTTCAAATTGCTCTTATACACATGGACGGTAAACATGGACGTGGTGTCCAGGAAATCCAAAATATCTCGCTTATTTAAAATTTTTGGAAAATGCCGCTACATTGTTATTGTAGCTTATATTTATATCTATATTTTGACGTAAGAATAAAACGGCCGGCTCTTATAGTTTCGGAGTTACAGCCTTTCAAATTGCCCCTATACACATGGACGGTAAACATGGACGTGGTGCTCAGGAAATCCAAAATATCTCGCTTATTTAAGACTTTTGGAAAATGCCGCTACATCGTTGTTGTAGCTTATATTATGATCTATATTTTGACGTAAGAATAAAACGGCCGGCTCTTATAGTTTCGGAGTTACAGCGTTTCAAATTGCTCCTCCACACATGGACGGTAAACATGGACGGGGTGTTCAGGAATTCCAAAATATCTCGCTTATTTAAGATTTTTTGAAAATCCCGCTACATCGTTGTTGTAGCTTATATTATTATCTATATTTTGACGTAAGAATAAAACGGCCGGCTCTTATAGTTTCGGAGTTACAGCGTTTCAAATTGCCCCTATACACATGGACGGTAAACATGGATGTGGTGTTCAGGAAATCCAAAATATCTCGCTTATTTAAGATTTTTGGAAAATGCCGCTACATTTTTATTGTAGCTTATATTATTATCTACATTTTGACAGTATAAAACGGCCGGCTCTTATAGTTTCGGAGTTACAGCCTTTCAAATTGCCCCTATACACATGGACGGTAAACATGGATGTGGTGTTCAGGAAATCCAAAATATCTCGCTTATTTAAGATTTTTGGAAAATGCCGCTACATTTTTATTGTAGCTTATATTATTATCTATATTTTGACAGTATAAAACGGCCGGCTCTTATAGTTTCGGAGTTGCAGCGTTTCATATTGCTCCTATACACATGGACGGTAAACATGGACGTGGTGTTCAGGAAATCCAAAATATCTCACTTATTTAAGATTTTTAAAAATGCCGCTACATTGTTATTGTAGCTTATATTTATATCTATATTTAACGTAAGAATAAAACGGCCGGCTCTTATAGTTTCGGAGTTACAACCTTTCAAATTGCCCCTATACACATGGACGGTAAACATGGATGTGGTGTTCAGGGAATCCAAAATATCTCGCTTATTTAAGATTTTTGGAAAATGCCGCTACATTTTTATTGTAGCTTATATTATTATCTATATTTTGACAGTATAAAACGGCCGGCTCTTATAGTTTCGGAGTTACAGCGTTTCAAATTGCTCCTATACACATGGACGGTAAACATGGACGTGGTGTTCAGGAAATCCAAAATATCTCGCTTATTTAAGATTTTTGGAAAATGCCGCTACATTTTTATTGTAGCTTATATTATTATCTATATTTTGACAGTATAAAACGGCCGGCTCTTATTGTTTCGGAGTTACAGCGTTTCAAATTGCTCCTATACACATGGACGGTAAACATGGACGTGGTGTTCAGGAAATCCAAAATATCTCGCTTAATTGAGATTTTGGGAAATTGCCCCATTGTTATTGTAGCTTATATTATTATCTATATTTTGACAGTATAAAACGGCCGGCTCTTATAGTTTCGGAGTTACAGCGTTTCAAATTGCCCCTATACACATGGACGGTAAACATGGATGTGGTGTTCAGGAAATCCAAAATATCTCGCTTATTTAAGATTTTTGGAAAATGTCGCTACATTTTTATTGTAGCTTATATTATTATCTATATTTTGACAATATAAAACGGCCGGCTCTTATAGTTTCGGAGTTGCAGCGTTTCATATTGCTCCTATACACATGGACGGTAAACAAGGACGTGGTGTTCAGGTAATCCAAAATATCTCGCTTATTTAAGATTTTTGGAAAATGCCGCTACATCGTTGTTGTAGCTTATATTATTATCTATATTTTGACGTAAGAATAAAACGGCCGGCTGTTATAGTTTCGGAGTTACAGCGTTTCAAATTGCTCCTCCACACATGAACGGTAAACATGGACGTGGTGTTCAGGAAATCCAAAATATCTCGCTTATTTAAGATTTTTTGAAAATGCCGCTACATCGTTGTTGTAGCTTATATTATTATCTATATTTTGACGTAAGAATAAAACGGCCGGCTCTTATAGTTTCGGAGTTACAGCGTTTCAAATTGCCCCTATACACATGGACGGTAAACATGGATGTGTTGTTCAGGAAATCCAAAATATCTCGCTTATTTAAGATTTTTGGAAAATGCCGCTACATTTTTATTGTAGCTTATATTATTATCTATATTTTGACAGTATAAAACGGCCGGCTCTTATAGTTTCGGAGTTACAGCGTTTCAAATTGCTCCTATAAACATGGACGGTAAACATGGACGTGGTGTTCAGGAAATCCAAAATATCTCGCTTAATTAAGATTTTGGGAAATTGCCCCATTGTTATTGTAGCTTATATTATTATCTATATTTTGACAGTATAAAACGGCCGGCTCTTATAGTTTCGGAGTTACAGCGTTTCAAATTGCCCCTATACACATGGACGGTAAACATGGATGTGGTGTTCAGGAAATCCAAAATATCTCGCTTATTTAAGATTTTTGGAAAATGCCGCTACATTTTTATTGTAGCTTATATTATTATCTACATTTTGACAGTATAAAACGGCCGGCTCTTATAGTTTCGGAGTTACAGCCTTTCAAATTGCCCCTATACACATGGATGGTAAACATGGATGTGGTGTTCAGGGAATCCAAAATATCTCGCTTATTTAAGATTTTTGGAAAATGCCGCTACATTTTTATTGTAGCTTATATTATTATCTATATTTTGACAGTATAAAACGGCCGGCTCTTATAGTTTCGGAGTTACAGCGTTTCAAATTGCTCCTCCACACATGGACGGTAAACATGGACGTGGTGTTCAGGAAATCCCAAATATCTCACTTATTTAAGATTTTTAAAAATGCCGCTACATTGTTATTGTAGCTTATATTTATATCTATATTTAACGTAAGAATAAAACGGCCGGCTCTTATAGTTTCGGAGTTACAGCCTTTCAAATTGCCCCTATACACATGGACGGTAAACATGGATGTGGTGTTCAGGGAATCCAAAATATCTCGCTTATTTAAGATTTTTGGAAAATGCCGCTACATTTTTATTGTAGCTTATATTATTATCTATATTTTGACAGTATAAAACGGCCGGCTCTTATAGTTTCGGAGTTACAGCGTTTCAAATTGCCCCTATACACATGGACGGTAAACATGGATGTGGTGTTCAGGAAATCCAAAATATCTCGCTTATTTAAGATTTTTGGAAAATGCCGCTACATTTTTATTGTAGCTTATATTATTATCTATATTTTGACAATATAAAACGGCCGGCTCTTATAGTTTCGGAGTTGCAGCGTTTCATATTGCTCCTATACACATGGACGGTAAACAAGGACGTGGTGTTCAGGTAATCCAAAATATCTCGCTTATTTAAGATTTTTGGAAAATGCCGCTACATCGTTGTTGTAGCTTATATTATTATCTATATTTTGACGTAAGAATAAAACGGCCGGCTGTTATAGTTTCGGAGTTACAGCGTTTCAAATTGCTCCTCCACACATGAACGGTAAACATGGACGTGGTGTTCAGGAAATCCAAAATATCTCGTTTATTTAAGATTTTTTGAAAATGCCGCTACATCCTTGTTGTAGCTTATATTATTATCTATATTTTGACGTAAGAATAAAACGGCCGGCTCTTATAGTTTCGGAGTTACAGCGTTTCAAATTGCCCCTATACACATGGACGGTAAACATGGATGTGGTGTTCAGGAAATCCAAAATATCTCGCTTATTTAAGATTTTTGGAAAATGCCGCTACATTTTTATTGTAGCTTATATTATTATCTATATTTTGACAGTATAAAACGGCCGGCTCTTATAGTTTCGGAGTTACAGCGTTTCAAATTGCTCCTATACACATGGACGGTAAACATGGACGTGGTGTTCAGGAAATCCAAAATATCTCGCTTAATTAAGATTTTGGGAAATTGCCCCATTGTTATTGTAGCTTATATTATTATCTATATTTTGACAGTATAAAACGGCCGGCTCTTATAGTTTCGGAGTTACAGCGTTTCAAATTGCCCCTATACACATGGACGGTAAACATGGATGTGGTGTTCAGGAAATCCAAAATATCTCGCTTATTTAAGATTTTTGGAAAATGCCGCTACATTTATATTGTAGCTTATATTATTATCTATATTTTGACAATATAAAACGGCCGGCTCTTATAGTTTCGGAGTTGCAGCGTTTCATATTGCTCCTATACACATGGACGGTAAACAAGGACGTGGTGTTCAGGTAATCCAAAATATCTCGCTTATTTAAGATTTTTGGAAAATGCCGCTACATCGTTGTTGTAGCTTATATTATTATCTATATTTTGACGTAAGAATAAAACGGCCGGCTGTTATAGTTTCGGAGTTACAGCGTTTCAAATTGCTCCTCCACACATGAACGGTAAACATGGACGTGGTGTTCAGGAAATCCAAAATATCTCGTTTATTTAGGATTTTTTGAAAATGCCGCTACATCGTTGTTGTAGCTTATATTATTATCTATATTTGGACGTAAGAATAAAACGGCCGGCTCTTATAGTTTCGGAGTTACAGCGTTTCAAATTGCCCCTATACACATGGACGGTAAACATGGATGTGGTGTTCAGGAAATCCAAAATATCTCGCTTATTTAAGATTTTTGGAAAATGCCGCTACATTTTTATTGTAGCTTATATTATTATCTATATTTTGACAGTATAAAACGGCCGGCTCTTATAGTTTCGGAGTTACAGCGTTTCAAATTGCTCCTATACACATGGACGGTAAACATGGACGTGGTGTTCAGGAAATCCAAAATATCTCGCTTAATTAAGATTTTGGGAAATTGCCCCATTGTTATTGTAGCTTATATTATTATCTATATTTTGACAGTATAAAACGGCCGGCTCTTATAGTTTCGGAGTTACAGCGTTTCAAATTGCCCCTATACACATGGACGGTAAACATGGATGTGGTGTTCAGGAAATCCAAAATATCTCGCTTATTTAAGATTTTTGGAAAATGCCGCTACATTTTTATTGTAGCTTATATTATTATCTATATTTTGACAGTATAAAACGGCCGGCTCTTATAGTTTCGGAGTTGCAGCGTTTCATATTGCTCCTATACACATGGACGGTAAACATGGACGTGGTGTTCAGGAAATCCAAAATATCTCGCTTAATTCAGATTTTGGGAAATTGCCGCTACATTGTTATTGTAGCTTATATTATTATCTATATTTTGACCTAAGAATAGAAACGGCCGGCACTTATAATTTCGGAGTTACAGCGTTTCAAATTGCTCTTATACACATGGACGGTAAACATGGACGTGGTGTCCAGCAAATCCAAAATATCTCGCTTATTTAAAATTTTTGGAAAATGCCGCTACATTGTTATTGTAGCTTATATTTATATCTATATTTTGACGCAAGAATAAAACGGCCGGCTCTTATAGTTTCGGAGTTACAGCCTTTCAAATTGCCCCTATACACATGGACGGTAAACATGGACGTGGTGTTCAGGAAATCCAAAATATCTCGCTTAATTAAGATTTTGGGAAATTGCCCCATAGTTATTGTAGCTTATATTATTATCTATATTTTGACAGTATAAAACGGCCGGCTCTTATAGTTTCGGAGTTACAGCGTTTCAAATTGCCCCTATACACATGGACGGTAAACATGGATGTGGTGTTCAGGAAATCCAAAATATCTCGCTTATTTAAGATTTTTGGAAAATGCCGCTACATTTTTATTGTAGCTTATATTATTATCTACATTTTGACAGTATAAAACGGCCGGCTCTTATAGTTTCGGAGTTACAGCCTTTCAAATTGCCCCTATACACATGGATGGTAAACATGGATGTGGTGTTCAGGGAATCCAAAATATCTCGCTTATTTAAGATTTTTGGAAAATGCCGCTACATTTTTATTGTAGCCTATATTATTATCTATATTTTGACAGTATAAAACGGCCGGCTCTTATAGTTTCGGAGTTACAGCGTTTCAAATTGCTCCTCCACACATGGACGGTAAACATGGACGTGGTGTTCAGGAAATCCAAAATATCTCACTTATTTAAGATTTTTAAAAATGCCGCTACATTGTTATTGTAGCTTATATTTATATCTATATTTAACGTAAGAATAAAACGGCCGGCTCTTATAGTTTCGGAGTTACAGCCTTTCAAATTGCCCCTATACACATGGACGGTAAACATGGATGTGGTGTTCAGGGAATCCAAAATATCTCGCTTATTTAAGATTTTTGGAAAATGCCGCTACATTTTTATTGTAGCTTATATTATTATCTATATTTTGACAGTATAAAACGGCCGGCTCTTATAGTTTCGGAGTTACAGCGTTTCAAATTGCCCCTATACACATGGACGGTAAACATGGATGTGGTGTTCAGGAAATCCAAAATATCTCGCTTATTTAAGATTTTTGGAAAATGCCGCTACATTTTTATTGTAGCTTATATTATTATCTATATTTTGACAGTATAAAACGGCCGGCTCTTATAGTTTCGGAGTTACAGCGTTTCAAATTGCTCCTATACACATGGACGGTAAACATGGACGTGGTGTTCAGGAAATCCAAAATATCTCGCTTAATTAAGATTTTGGGAAATTGCCCCATTGTTATTGTAGCTTATATTATTATCTATATTTTGACAGTGTAAAACGGCCGGCTCTTATAGTTTCGGAGTTACAGCGTTTCAAATTGCCCCTATACACATGGACGGTAAACATGGATGTGGTGTTCAGGAAATCCAAAATATCTCGCTTATTTAAGATTTTTGGAAAATGCCGCTACATTTTTATTGTAGCTTATATTATTATCTATATTTTGACAATATAAAACGGCCGGCTTTTATAGTTTCGGAGTTGCAGCGTTTCATATTGCTCCTATACACATGGACGGTAAACAAGGACGTGGTGTTCAGGTAATCCAAAATATCTCGCTTATTTAAGATTTTTGGAAAATGCCGCTACATCGTTGTTGTAGCTTATATTATTATCTATATTTTGACAGTATAAAACGGCCGGCTCTTATAGTTTCGGAGTTACAGCGTTTCAAATTGCTCCTCCACACATGAACGGTAAACATGGACGTGGTGTTCAGGAAATCCAAAATATCTCGTTTATTTAAGATTTTTTGAAAATGCCGCTACATCGTTGTTGTAGCTTATATTATTATCTATATTTTGACGTAAGAATAAAACGGCCGGCTCTTATAGTTTCGGAGTTACAGCGTTTCAAATTGCCCCTATACACATGGACGGTAAACATGGATGTGGTGTTCAGGAAATCCAAAATATCTCGCTTATTTAAGATTTTTGGAAAATGCCGCTACATTTTTATTGTAGCTTATATTATTATCTATATTTTGACAGTATAAAACGGCCGGCTCTTATAGTTTCGGAGTTACAGCGTTTCAAATTGCTCCTATACACATGGACGGTAAACATGGACGTGGTGTTCAGGAAATCCAAAATATCTCGCTTAATTAAGATTTTGGGAAATTGCCCCATTGTTATTGTAGCTTATATTATTATCTATATTTTGACAGTATAAAACGGCCGGCTCTTATAGTTTCGGAGTTACAGCGTTTCAAATTGCCCCTATACACATGGACGGTAAACATGGATGTGGTGTTCAGGAAATCCAAAATATCTCGCTTATTTAAGATTTTTGGAAAATGCCGCTACATTTTTATTGTAGCTTATATTATTATCTATATTTTGACAGTATAAAACGGCCGGCTCTTATAGTTTCGGAGTTGCAGCGTTTCATATTGCTCCTATACACATGGACGGTAAACATGGACGTGGTGTTCAGGAAATCCAAAATATCTCGCTTAATTCAGATTTTGGGAAATTGCCGCTACATTGTTATTGTAGCTTATATTATTATCTATATTTTGACCTAAGAATAGAAACGGCCGGCTCTTATAATTTCGGAGTTACAGCGTTTCAAATTGCTCTTATACACATGGACGGTAAACATGGACGTGGTGTCCAGCAAATCCAAAATATCTCGCTTATTTAAAATTTTTGGAAAATGCCGCTACATTGTTATTGTAGCTTATATTTATATCTATATTTTGACGTAAGAATAAAACGGCCGGCTCTTATAGTTTCGGAGTTACAGCCTTTCAAATTGCCCCTATACACATGGACGGTAAACATGGACGTGGTGTTCAGGAAATCCAAAATATCTCGCTTAATTAAGATTTTGGGAAATTGCCCCATTGTTATTGTAGCTTATATTATTATCTATATTTTGACAGTATAAAACGGCCGGCTCTTATAGTTTCGGAGTTACAGCGTTTCAAATTGCCCCTATACACATGGACGGTAAACATGGATGTGGTGTTCAGGAAATCCAAAATATCTCGCTTATTTAAGATTTTTGGAAAATGCCGCTACATTTTTATTGTAGCTTATATTATTATCTACATTTTGACAGTATAAAACGGCCGGCTCTTATAGTTTCGGAGTTACAGCCTTTCAAACTGCCCCTATACACATGGATGGTAAACATGGATGTGGTGTTCAGGGAATCCAAAATATCTCGCTTATTTAAGATTTTTGGAAAATGCCGCTACATTTTTATTGTAGCCTATATTATTATCTATATTTTGACAGTATAAAACGGCCGGCTCTTATAGTTTCGGAGTTACAGCGTTTCAAATTGCTCCTCCACACATGGACGGTAAACATGGACGTGGTGTTCAGGAAATCCAAAATATCTCACTTATTTAAGATTTTTAAAAATGCCGCTACATTGTTATTGTAGCTTATATTTATATCTATATTTAACGTAAGAATAAAAGGGCCGGCTCTTATAGTTTCGGAGTTACAGCCTTTCAAATTGCCCCTATACACATGGACGGTAAACATGGATGTGGTGTTCAGGGAATCCAAAATATCTCGCTTATTTAAGATTTTTGGAAAATGCCGCTACATTTTTATTGTAGCTTATATTATTATCTATATTTTGACAGTATAAAACGGCCGGCTCTTATAGTTTCGGAGTTACAGCGTTTCAAATTGCCCCTATACACATGGACGGTAAACATGGATGTGGTGTTCAGGAAATCCAAAATATCTCGCTTATTTAAGATTTTTGGAAAATGCCGCTACATTTTTATTGTAGCTTATATTATTATCTATATTTTGACAGTATAAAACGGCCGGCTCTTATAGTTTCGGAGTTACAGCGTTTCAAATTGCCCCTATACACATGGACGGTAAACATGGACGTGGTGTTCAGGAAATCCAAAATATCTCGCTTAATTAAGATTTTGGGAAATTGCCCCATTGTTATTGTAGCTTATATTATTATCTATATTTTGACAGTATAAAACGGCCGGCTCTTATAGTTTCGGAGTTACAGCGTTTCAAATTGCCCCTATACACATGGACGGTAAACATGGATGTGGTGTTCAGGAAATCCAAAATATCTCGCTTATTTAAGATTTTTGGAAAATGCCGCTATATTTTTATTGTAGCTTATATTATTATCTACATTTTGACAGTATAAAACGGCCGGCTCTTATAGTTTCGGAGTTACAGCCTTTCAAATTGCCCCTATACACATGGATGGTAAACATGGATGTGGTGTTCAGGGAATCCAAAATATCTCGCTTATTTAAGATTTTTGGAAAATGCCGCTACATTTTTATTGTAGCCTATATTATTATCTATATTTTGACAGTATAAAACGGCCGGCTCTTATAGTTTCGGAGTTACAGCGTTTCAAATTGCTCCTCCACACATGGACGGTAAACATGGACGTGGTGTTCAGGAAATCCAAAATATCTCACTTATTTAAGATTTTTAAAAATGCCGCTACATTGTTATTGTAGCTTATATTTATATCTATATTTAACGTAAGAATAAAAGGGCCGGCTCTTATAGTTTCGGAGTTACAGCCTTTCAAATTGCATCTATACACATGGACGGTAAACATGGATGTGGTGTTCAGGGAATCCAAAATATCTCGCTTATTTAAGATTTTTGGAAAATGCCGCTACATTTTTATTGTAGCTTATATTATTATCTATATTTTGACAGTATAAAACGGCCGGCTCTTATAGTTTCGGAGTTACAGCGTTTCAAATTGCCCCTATACACATGGACGGTAAACATGGATGTGGTGTTCAGGAAATCCAAAATATCTCGCTTATTTAAGATTTTTGGAAAATGCCGCTACATCGTTGTTGTAGCTTATATTATTATCTATATTTTGACGTAAGAATAAAACGGCCGGCTGTTATAGTTTCGGAGTTACAGCGTTTCAAATTGCTCCTCCACACATGAACGGTAAACATGGACGTGGTGTTCAGGAAATCCAAAATATCTCGTTTATTTAAGATTTTTTGAAAATGCCGCTACATCGTTGTTGTAGCTTATATTATTATCTATATTTTGACGTAAGAATAAAACGGCCGGCTCTTATAGTTTCGGAGTTACAGCGTTTCAAATTGCCCCTATACACATGGACGGTAAACATGGATGTGGTGTTCAGGAAATCCAAAATATCTCGCTTATTTAAGATTTTTGGAAAATGCCGCTACATTTTTATTGTAGCTTATATTATTATCTATATTTTGACAGTATAAAACGGCCGGCTCTTATAGTTTCGGAGTTACAGCGTTTCAAATTGCTCCTATACACATGGACGGTAAACATGGACGTGGTGTTCAGGAAATCCAAAATATCTCGCTTAATTAAGATTTTGGGAAATTGCCCCATTGTTATTGTAGCTTATATTATTATCTATATTTTGACAGTATAAAACGGCCGGCTCTTATAGTTTCGGAGTTACAGCGTTTCAAATTGCCCCTATACACATGGACGGTAAACATGGATGTGGTGTTCAGGAAATCCAAAATATCTCGCTTATTTAAGATTTTTGGAAAATGCCGCTACATTTTTATTGTAGCTTATATTATTATCTATATTTTGACAGTATAAAACGGCCGGCTCTTATAGTTTCGGAGTTACAGCGTTTCAAATTGCTCCTATACACATGGACGGTAAACATGGACGTGGTGTTCAGGAAATCCAAAATATCTCGCTTAATTAAGATTTTGGGAAATTGCCCCATTGTTATTGTAGCTTATATTATTATCTATATTTTGACAGTATAAAACGGCCGGCTGTTATAGTTTCGGAGTTACAGCGTTTCAAATTGCTCCTCCACACATGAACGGTAAACATGGACGTGGTGTTCAGGAAATCCAAAATATCTCGCTTATTTAAGATTTTTCGAAAATGCCGCTACATCGTTGTTGTAGCTTATATTATTATCTATATTTTGACGTAAGAATAAAACGGCCGGCTCTTATAGTTTCGGAGTTACAGCGTTTCAAATTGCCCCTATACACATGGACGGTAAACATGGATGTGGTGTTCAGGAAATCCAAAATATCTCGCTTATTTAAGATTTTTGGAAAATGCCGCTACATTTTTATTGTAGCTTATATTATTATCTATATTTTGACAGTATAAAACGGCCGGCTCTTATAGTTTCGGAGTTACAGCGTTTCAAATTGCTCCTATACACATGGACGGTAAACATGGACGTGGTGTTCAGGAAATCCAAAATATCTCGCTTAATTAAGATTTTGGGAAATTGCCCCATTGTTATTGTAGCTTATATTATTATCTATATTTTGACAGTATAAAACGGCCGGCTCTTATAGTTTCGGAGTTACAGCGTTTCAAATTGCCCCTATACACATGGACGGTAAACATGGATGTGGTGTTCAGGAAATCCAAAATATCTCGCTTATTTAAGATTTTTGGAAAATGCCGCTACATTTTTATTGTAGCTTATATTATTATCTATATTTTGACAGTATAAAACGGCCGGCTCTTATAGTTTCGGAGTTACAGCGTTTCAAATTGCTCCTATACACATGGACGGTAAACATGGACGTGGTGTTCAGGAAATCCAAAATATCTCGCTTATTTAAGATTTTTGGAAAATGCCGCTACATTTTTATTGTAGCTTATATTATTATCTATATTTTGACAGTATAAAACGGCCGGCTCTTATAGTTTCGGAGTTACAGCGTTTCAAATTGCTCCTATACACATGGACGGTAAACATGGACGTGGTGCTCAGGAAATCCAAAATATCTCGCTTATTTAAGATTAATGGAAATTGCCGCCTTATTACTATTGTAGCTAATATTATTATCTATACCTAGATATAAGGATTAAACGGCAGGCTGTTATAGTTTCGGAGTTACACCGTTCCAAATTGCTACTACACACATGGACGGTAAACATGTACGCTGTGTTCAGGAAATCCAAAATATCTCGCTTATTTCAGATTTTTGGAAATTACCGCTGCATTGTTATTGTAGCTCATATTATTATCTATATTTTGATGTAGGAATAAAGCGGCAGGCTCTTATAGTTTCGGATTTACAGCGTTTCAAATTGCTCCTCCACACATGGACGGTAAACATGGACGTGGTGTTCAGGAAATCCAAAATATCTCGCTTATTTAAGATTTTTGGAAAATGCCGCTACATCGTTGTTGTAGCTTATATTATTATCTATATTTTGACGTAAGAATAAAACGGCCGGCTCTTATAGTTTCGGAGTTACAGCGTTTCAAATTGCCCCTATACACATGGACGGTAAACATGGATGTGGTGTTCAGGAAATCCAAAATATCTCGCTTAATTAAGATTTTGGGAAATTGCCCCATTGTTATTGTAGCTTATATTATTATCTATATTTTGACAGTATAAAACGGCCGGCTCTTATAGTTTCGGAGTTACAGCGTTTCAAATTGCCCCTATACACATGGACGGTAAACATGGATGTGGTGTTCAGGAAATCCAAAATATCTCGCTTATTTAAGATTTTTGGAAAATGCCGCTACATTTTTATTGTAGCTTATATTATTATCTATATTTTGACAGTATAAAACGGCCGGCTCTTATAGTTTCGGAGTTACAGCGTTTCAAATTGCTCCTATACACATGGACGGTAAACATGGACGTGGTGTTCAGGAAATCCAAAATATCTCGCTTAATTAAGATTTTGGGAAATTGCCCCATTGTTATTGTAGCTTATATTATTATCTATATTTTGACAGTATAAAACGGCCGGCTGTTATAGTTTCGGAGTTACAGCGTTTCAAATTGCTCCTCCACACATGAACGGTAAACATGGACGTGGTGTTCAGGAAATCCAAAATATCTCGCTTATTTAAGATTTTTTGAAAATGCCGCTACATCGTTGTTGTAGCTTATATTATTATCTATATTTTGACGTAAGAATAAAACGGCCGGCTCTTATAGTTTCGGAGTTACAGCGTTTCAAATTGCCCCTATACACATGGACGGTAAACATGGACGTGGTGTTCAGGAAATCCAAAATATCTCGCTTAATTCAGATTTTGGGAAATTGCCGCTACATTGTTATTGTAGCTTATATTATTATCTATATTTTGACCTAAGAATAGAAACGGCCGGCTCTTATAATTTCGGAGTTACAGCGTTTCAAATTGCTCTTATACACATGGACGGTAAACATGGACGTGGTGTCCAGGAAATCCAAAATATCTCGCTTATTTAAAATTTTTGGAAAATGCCGCTACATTGTTATTGTAGCTTATATTTATATCTATATTTTGACGTAAGAATAAAACGGCCGGCTCTTATAGTTTCGGAGTTACAGCCTTTCAAATTGCCCCTATACACATGGACGGTAAACATGGACGTGGTGCTCAGGAAATCCAAAATATCTCGCTTATTTAAGATTTTTGGAAAATGCCGCTACATCGTTCTTGTAGCTTATATTATGATCTATATTTTGACGTAAG
The DNA here is from genome assembly GCA_946251905.1 of Cryptocephalus moraei. Classification (NCBI taxonomy): domain Eukaryota; kingdom Metazoa; phylum Arthropoda; class Insecta; order Coleoptera; family Chrysomelidae; genus Cryptocephalus; species Cryptocephalus moraei. The sequence goes on from OX276466.1 coordinate 18,998,348, forward strand.
AATAAAACGGCCGGCTCTTATAGTTTCGGAGTTGCAGCGTTTCATATTGCTCCTATACACATGGACGGTAAACATGGACGTGGTGTTCAGGAAATCCAAAATATCTCGCTTAATTCAGATTTTGGGAAATTGCCGCTACATTGTTATTGTAGCTTATATTATTATCTATATTTTGACCTAAGAATAGAAACGGCCGGCTCTTATAATTTCGGAGTTACAGCGTTTCAAATTGCTCTTATACACATGGACGGTAAACATGGACGTGGTGTCCAGCAAATCCAAAATATCTCGCTTATTTAAAATTTTTGGAAAATGCCGCTACATTGTTATTGTAGCTTATATTTATATCTATATTTTGACGTAAGAATAAAACGGCCGGCTCTTATAGTTTCGGAGTTACAGCCTTTCAAATTGCCCCTATACACATGGACGGTAAACATGGACGTGGTGCTCAGGAAATCCAAAATATCTCGCTTATTTAAGATTTTTGGAAAATGCTGCTACATCGTAGTTGTAGCTTATATTATTATCTATATTTTGACGTAAGAATAAAACGGCCGGCTCTTATAGTTTCGGAGTTACAGCGTTTCAAATTGCTCCTATACACATGGACGGTAAACATGGACGTGGTGTTCAGGAAATCCAAAATATCTCGCTTAATTAAGATTTTGGGAAATTGCCCCATTGTTATTGTAGCTTATATTATTATCTATATTTTGACAGTATAAAACGGCCGGCTCTTATAGTTTCGGAGTTACAGCGTTTCAAATTGCCCCTATACACATGGACGGTAAACATGGATGTGGTGTTCAGGAAATCCAAAATATCTCGCTTATTTAAGATTTTTGGAAAATGCCGCTACATTTTTATTGTAGCTTATATTATTATCTATATTTTGACAGTATAAAACGGCCGGCTTTTATAGTTTCGGAGTTACAGCGTTTCAAATTGCTCCTATACACATGGACGGTAAACATGGACGTGGTGTTCAGGAAATCCAAAATATCTCGCTTAATTAAGATTTTGGGAAATTGCCCCATTGTTATTGTAGCTTATATTATTATCTATATTTTGACAGTATAAAACGGCCGGCTGTTATAGTTTCGGAGTTACAGCGTTTCAAATTGCTCCTCCACACATGAACGGTAAACATGGACGTGGTGTTCAGGAAATCCAAAATATCTCGCTTATTTAAGATTTTTTGAAAATGCCGCTACATCGTTGTTGTAGCTTATATTATTATCTATATTTTGACGTAAGAATAAAACGGCCGGCTCTTATAGTTTCGGAGTTACAGCGTTTCAAATTGCCCCTATACACATGGACGGTAAACATGGATGTGGTGTTCAGGAAATCCAAAATATCTCGCTTATTTAAGATTTTTGGAAAATGCCGCTACATTTTTATTGTAGCTTATATTATTATCTATATTTTGACAGTATAAAACGGCCGGCTCTTATAGTTTCGGAGTTACAGCGTTTCAAATTGCTCCTATACACATGGACGGTAAACATGGACGTGGTGTTCAGGAAATCCAAAATATCTCGCTTAATTAAGATTTTGGGAAATTGCCCCATTGTTATTGTAGCTTATATTATTATCTATATTTTGACAGTATAAAACGGCCGGCTGTTATAGTTTCGGAGTTACAGCGTTTCAAATTGCCCCTATACACATGGACGGTAAACATGGATGTGGTGTTCAGGAAATCCAAAATATCTCGCTTATTTAAGATTTTTGGAAAATGCCGCTACATTTTTATTGTAGCTTATATTATTATCTATATTTTGACAGTATAAAACGGCCGGCTCTTATAGTTTCGGAGTTGCAGCGTTTCATATTGCTCCTATACACATGGACGGTAAACATGGACGTGGTGTTCAGGAAATCCAAAATATCTCGCTTAATTCAGATTTTGGGAAATTGCCGCTACATTGTTATTGTAGCTTATATTATTATCTATATTTTGACCTAAGAATAGAAACGGCCGGCTCTTATAATTTCGGAGTTACAGCGTTTCAAATTGCTCTTATACACATGGACGGTAAACATGGACGTGGTGTCCAGGAAATCCAAAATATCTCGCTTATTTAAAATTTTTGGAAAATGCCGCTACATTGTTATTGTAGCTTATATTTATATCTATATTTTGACGTAAGAATAAAACGGCCGGCTCTTATAGTTTCGGAGTTACAGCCTTTCAAATTGCCCCTATACACATGGACGGTAAACATGGACGTGGTGCTCAGGAAATCCAAAATATCTCGCTTATTTAAGATTTTTGGAAAATGCTGCTACATCGTAGTTGTAGCTTATATTATTATCTATATTTTGACGTAAGAATAAAACGGCCGGCTCTTATAGTTTCGGAGTTACAGCGTTTCAAATTGCTCCTATACACATGGACGGTAAACATGGACGTGGTGTTCAGGAAATCCAAAATATCTCGCTTAATTAAGATTTTGGGAAATTGCCCCATTGTTATTGTAGCTTATATTATTATCTATATTTTGACAGTATAAAACGGCCGGCTCTTATAGTTTCGGAGTTACAGCGTTTCAAATTGCCCCTATACACATGGACGGTAAACATGGATGTGGTGTTCAGGAAATCCAAAATATCTCGCTTATTTAAGATTTTTGGAAAATGCCGCTACATTTTTATTGTAGCTTATATTATTATCTATATTTTGACAGTATAAAACGGCCGGCTCTTATAGTTTCGGAGTTACAGCGTTTCAAATTGCTCCTATACACATGGACGGTAAACATGGACGTGGTGTTCAGGAAATCCAAAATATCTCGCTTAATTAAGATTTTGGGAAATTGCCCCATTGTTATTGTAGCTTATATTATTATCTATATTTTGACAGTATAAAACGGCCGGCTGTTATAGTTTCGGAGTTACAGCGTTTCAAATTGCTCCTCCACACATGAACGGTAAACATGGACGTGGTGTTCAGGAAATCCAAAATATCTCGCTTATTTAAGATTTTTTGAAAATGCCGCTACATCGTTGTTGTAGCTTATATTATTGTCTATATTTTGACGTAAGAATAAAACGGCCGGCTCTTATAGTTTCGGAGTTACAGCGTTTCAAATTGCCCCTATACACATGGACGGTAAACATGGACGTGGTGTTCAGGAAATCCAAAATATCTCGCTTAATTCAGATTTTGGGAAATTGCCGCTACATTGTTATTGTAGCTTATATTATTATCTATATTTTGACCTAAGAATAGAAACGGCCGGCTCTTATAATTTCGGAGTTACAGCGTTTCAAATTGCTCTTATGCACATGGACGGTAAACATGGACGTGGTGTCCAGGAAATCCAAAATATCTCGCTTATTTAAAATTTTTGGAAAATGCCGCTACATTGTTATTGTAGCTTATATTTATATCTATATTTTGACGTAAGAATAAAACGGCCGGCTCTTATAGTTTCGGAGTTACAGCCTTTCAAATTGCCCCTATACACATGGACGGTAAACATGGACGTGGTGCTCAGGAAATCCAAAATATCTCGCTTATTTAAGATTTTTGGAAAATGCCGCTACATCGTTGTTGTAGCTTATATTATGATCTATATTTTGACGTAAGAATAAAACGGCCGGCTCTTATAGTTTCGGAGTTACAGCGTTTCAAATTGCTCCTCCACACATGGACGGTAAACATGGACGGGGTGTTCAGGAAATCCAAAATATCTCGCTTATTTAAGATTTTTTGAAAATGCCGCTACATCGTTGTTGTAGCTTATATTATGATCTATATTTTGACGTAAGAATAAAACGGCCGGCTCTTATAGTTTCGGAGTTACAGCGTTTCAAATTGCTCCTCCACACATGGACGGTAAACATGGACGTGGTGTTCAGGTAATCCAAAATATCTCGCTTATTTAAGATTTTTTGAAAAAGCCGCTACATCGTTGTTGTAGCCTATATTATTATCTATATTTTGACGTAAGAATAAAACGGCCGGCTCTTATAGTTTCGGAGTTACAGCGTTTCAAATTGCCCCTATACACATGGACGGTAAACATGGATGTGGTGTTCAGGAAATCCAAAATATCTTGCTTATTTAAAATTTTTGGAAAATGCCGCCCCATTGTTTTTGTAGCTTATATTATTATCTATATTTTGAGGTAAGAATAAATCGGCCGGCTCTTATAGTTTCGGAGTTACAGCGTTTCAAATTGCTCCTATACACATGGACGGTAAACATGGACGTGGTGTTCAGGAAATCCAAAATATCTCGCTTAATTCAGATTTCGGGAAATTGCCGCTACATTGTTATTGTAGCTTATATTATTATCTATATTTTGACGTAAGAATAGAACGGCCGGCTCTTATAGTTTCGGAGTTACAGCGTTTCAAATTGCTCCTATACACATGGTCGGTAAATATGGACGTGGTGTTCAGGAAATCCAAAATATCTCGCTTATTTCAGATTTTTGGAAATTGCCGCTACATTGTTATTCTAGCTTATATTATTATCTATATTTTGACCTAAGAATAGAAACGGCAGGCTCTTATAGTTTCGGAGTTGGAGCTTTTCAAATTGCTCCTATACACATGGACGGCAAACATGGACTTGGTGTTCAAGAAATCCAAAATATCTTGCTTATTTAAGATTTTTGGAAAATGCCGCTACATTTTTATTGTAGCTTATATTATTATCTATATTTTGACGTCAGAATAAAACGGCCGGCTCTTGTAGTTTCGGAGTTACAGCGTTTCAAATTGCTCCTATACACATGGACAGTAAACATGGACGTGGTGCTCAGGAAATCCAAAATATCTCGCTTAATTCAGATTTCGGGAAATTGCCGCTACATTGTTATTGTAGCTTATATTATTATCTATATTTTGACGTAAGAATAGAACGGCCGGCTCTTATAGTTTCGGAGTTACAGCGTTTCAAATTGCTCCTATACACATGGTCGGTAAATATGGACGTGGTGTTCAGGAAATCCAAAATATCTCGCTTATTTCAGATTTTTGGAAATTGCCGCTACATTGTTATTCTAGCTTATATTATTATCTATATTTTGACCTAAGAATAGAAACGGCAGGCTCTTATAGTTTCGGAGTTGGAGCTTTTCAAATTGCTCCTATACACATGGACGGCAAACATGGACTTGGTGTTCAAGAAATCCAAAATATCTTGCTTATTTAAGATTTTTGGAAAATGCCGCTACATTTTTATTGTAGCTTATATTATTATCTATATTTTGACGTCAGAATAAAACGGCCGGCTCTTGTAGTTTCGGAGTTACAGCGTTTCAAATTGCTCCTATACACATGAACAGTAAACATGGACGTGGTGCTCAGGAAATCCAAAATATCTCGCTTATTTAAGATTAATGGAAATTGCCGCTATATTATTATTGTAGCTAATATTATTATCTATACCTAGATATAAGGATTAAACGGCAGGCTGTTATAGTTTCGGAGTTACACCGTTCCAAATTGCTACTACACACAAGGACGGTAAACATGTACGCTGTGTTCAGGAAATCCAAAATATCTCGCTTATTTAAGATTTTTGGAAAATGCCGCTACATTTTTATTGTAGCTTATATTATTATCTATATTTTGACAGTATAAAACGGCCGGCTCTTATAGTTTCGGAGTTACAGCGTTTCAAATTGCTCCTATACACATGGCGGTAAACATGGACGTGGTGCTCAGGAAATCCAAAATATCTCGCTTATTTAAGATTAATGGAAATTGCCGCTATATTATTATTGTAGCTAATATTATTATCTATACCTAGATATAAGGATTAAACGGCAGGCTGTTATAGTTTCGGAGTTACACCGTTCCAAATTGCTACTACACACATGGACGGTAAACATGTACGCTGTGTTCAGGAAATCCAAAATATCTCGCTTATTTAAGATTTTTGGAAAATGCCGCTACATTTTTATTGTAGCTTATATTATTATCTATATTTTGACAGTATAAAACGGCCGGCTCTTATAGTTTCGGAGTTATAGCTTTTCAAATTGCCCCTATACACATGGACGGTAAACATGGATGTGGTGTTCAGGAAATCCAAAATATCTCGCTTATTTAAGATTTTTGGAAAATGCCGCTACATTTTTATTGTAGCTTATATTATTATCTATATTTTGACAGTATAAAACGGCCGGCTCTTATAGTTTCGGAGTTGCAGCGTTTCAAATTGCTCCTATAAACATGGACGGTATACAAGGACGTGGTGTTCAGGTAATCCAAAATATCTCGCTTATTTAAGATTATGAGAAATTTCCGCTACATTCGTATTGTAGCTAATATTATTATCTATATTTTGACCTAAGAATAGAAGCTGCCGGCTCTTATAGTTTCGGAGTTACAGCGTTTCATATTGCTCCTATACACATTTACGGTAAACATGGACGTGGTGTTCAGGAAATCCAAAATATCTCGCTTAATTCAGATTTTGGGAAATTGCCCCTATATTGTTATTGTAGCTTATATTATTATCTATATTTTGACCTAAGAATAGAAACGGCCGGCTCTTATAATTTCGGAGTTACAGCGTTTCAAATTGCTCTTATACACATGGACGGTAAACATGGACGTGGTGTTCAGGAAATCCAAAATATCTCACTTATTTAAGATTTTTAAAAATGCCGCTACATTGTAATTGTAGCTTATATTTATATCTATATTTTGACGTAAGAATAAAACGACCGGCTCTTATAGTTTCGGAGTTACAGCCTTTCAAATTGCCCCTATACACATGGACGGTAAACATGGATGTGGTGTTCAGGGAATCCAAAATATCTCGCTTATTTAAGATTTTTGGAAAATGCCGCTACATTTTTATTGTAGCTTATATTATTATCTATATTTTGACGTCAGAATAAAACGGCCGGCTCTTGTAGTTTCGGAGTTACAGCGTTTCAAATTGCTCCTATACACATGGACGGTAAACATGGACGTGGTGCTCAGGAAATCCAAAATAACTCGCTTATTTAAGATTAACGGAAATTGCCGCCTTATTACTATTGTAGCTTATATTATTATCTATACCTAGATATAAGGTTTAAACGGCAGGCTGTTATAGTTTCGGAGTTACATCGTTCCAAATTGCTACTACACACATGGACGGTAAACATGTACGCTGTGTTCAGGAAATCCATTATATCTCGCTTATTTCAGATTTTTTGAAATTACCGCTGCATTGTTATTGTAGCTCATATTATTATCTATATTTTTATGTAGGAATAAAACCGCAGGCTCTTATAGTTTCGGAGTTACAGCGTTTCAAATTGCTTCTATACCCATGGACGGTAAACATGGACGTGGTGTTCAGGAAATCCAAAATATCTCGCTTAATTCAGTGTTTGGGAAATTGCCGCTACATTGCTATTGTAGCTTATATTATTATCTATATTTTGACGTAAGAATAGAACGGCCGGCTCTTATAGTTTCGGAGTTACAGCGTTTTAAATTGCTCCTATACACATGGACGGTAAACATGGACGTGGTGTTTAGGAAATCCAAAATATCTCGCTTAATTCAGATTTCGGGAAATTGCCGCTACATTGTTATTGTAGCTTATATTATTATCTATATTTTGACGTAAGAATAGAACGGCCGGCTCTTATAGTTTCGGAGTTACAGCGTTTCAAATTGCTCCTATACACATGGTCGGTAAATATGGACGTGGTGTTCAGGAAATCCAAAATATCTCGCTTATTTCAGATTTTTGGAAATTGCCGCTACATTGTTATTCTAGCTTTTATTATTATCTATATTTTGACCTAAGAATAGAAACGGCAGGCTCTTATAGTTTCGGAGTTGGAGCTTTTCAAATTGCTCCTATACACATGGACGGCAAACATGGACTTGGTGTTCAAGAAATCCAAAATATCTCGCTTATTTAAGATTTTTGGAAAATGCCGCTACATTTTTATTGTAGCTTATATTATTATCTATATTTTGACGTCAGAATAAAACGGCCGGCTCTTGTAGTTTCGGAGTTACAGCGTTTCAAATTGCTCCTATACACATGGACAGTAAACATGGACGTGGTGCTCAGGAAATCCAAAATATCTCGCTTATTTAAGATTAATGGAAATTGCCGCTATATTATTATTGTAGCTAATATTATTATCTATACCTAGATATAAGGATTAAACGGCAGGCTGTTATAGTTTCGGAGTTACACCGTTCCAAATTGCTACTACACACATGGACGGTAAACATGTACGCTGTGTTCAGGAAATCCAAAATATCTCGCTTATTTAAGATTTTTGGAAAATGCCGCTACATTTTTATTGTAGCTTATATTATTATCTATATTTTGACAGTATAAAACGGCCGGCTCTTATAGTTTCGGAGTTACAGCGTTTCAAATTGCTCCTATACACATGGACGGTAAACATGGACGTGGTGTTCAGGAAATCCAAAATATCTCGCCTAATTTAGATTTTGGGAAATTGCCGCTACATTGTTATTGTAGCTTATATTATTATCTATATTTTGACAGTATAAAACGGCCGGCTCTTATAGTTTCGGAGTTATAGCTTTTCAAATTGCCCCTATACACATGGACGGTAAACATGGATGTGGTGTTCAGGAAATCCAAAATATCTCGCTTATTTAAGATTTTTGGAAAATGCCGCTACATTTTTATTGTAGCTTATATAATTATCTATATTTTGACAGTATAAAACGGCCGGCTCTTATAGTTTCGGAGTTGCAGCGTTTCAAATTGCTCCTATAAACATGGACGGTATACAAGGACGTGGTGTTCAGGTAATCCAAAATATCTCGCTTATTTAAGATTATGAGAAATTTCCGCTACATTCGTATTGTAGCTAATATTATTATCTATATTTTGACCTAAGAATAGAAACTGCCGGCTCTTATAGTTTCGGAGTTACAGCGTTTCATATTGCTCCTATACACATTTACGGTAAACATGGACGTGGTGTTCAGGAAATCCAAAATATCTCGCTTAATTCAGATTTTGGGAAATTGCCCCTATATTGTTATTGTAGCTTATATTATTATCTATATTTTGACCTAAGAATAGAAACGGCCGGCTCTTATAATTTCGGAGTTACAGCGTTTCAAATTGCTCTTATACACATGGACGGTAAACATGGACGTGGTGTTCAGGAAATCCAAAATATCTCACTTATTTAAGATTTTTAAAAATGCCGCTACATTGTTATTGTAGCTTATATTTATATCTATATTTTGACGTAAGAATAAAACGACCGGCTCTTATAGTTTCGGAGTTACAGCCTTTCAAATTGCCCCTATACACATGGACGGTAAACATGGATGTGGTGTTCAGGGAATCCAAAATATCTCGCTTATTTAAGATTTTTGGAAAATGCCGCTACATTTTTATTGTAGCTTATATTATTATCTATATTTTGACGTCAGAATAAAACGGCCGGCTCTTGTAGTTTCGGAGTTACAGCGTTTCAAATTGCTCCTATACACATGGACGGTAAACATGGACGTGGTGCTCAGGAAATCCAAAATAACTCGCTTATTTAAGATTAACGGAAATTGCCGCCTTATTACTATTGTAGCTTATATTATTATCTATACCTAGATATAAGGTTTAAACGGCAGGCTGTTATAGTTTCGGAGTTACACCGTTCCAAATTGCTACTACACACATGGACGGTAAACATGTACGCTGTGTTCAGGAAATCCAAAATATCTCGCTTATTTCAGATTTTTTGAAATTACCGCTGCATTGTTATTGTAGCTCATATTATTATCTATATTTTTATGTAGGAATAAAACCGCAGGCTCTTATAGTTTCGGAGTTACAGCGTTTCAAATTGCTTCTATACCCATGGACGGTAAACATGGACGTGGTGTTCAGGAAATCCAAAATATCTCGCTTAATTCAGTGTTTGGGAAATTGCCGCTACATTGGTATTGTAGCTTATATTATTATCGATATTATGACCTAAGAATAAAACGGCCGGCTCTTATAGTTTCGGAGTTACAGCGTTTCAAATTGCCCCTATACACATGGACGGTAAACATGGATGTGGTGTTCAGGAAATCCAAAATATCTCGCTTATTTAAGATTTTTGGAAAATGCCGCTACATTTTTATTGTAGCTTATATTATTATCTATATTTTGACAGTATAAAACGGCCGGCTCTTATAGTTTCGGAGTTACAGCGTTTCAAATTGCTCCTATACACATGGACGGTAAACATGGACGTGGTGTTCAGGAAATCCAAAATATCTCGCTTAATTCAGATTTCGGGAAATTGCCGCTACATTGTTATTGTAGCTTATATTATTATCTATATTTTGACGTAAGAATAGAACGTCCGGCTCTTATAGTTTCGGAGTTACAGCGTTTCAAATTGCTCCTATACACATGGTCGGTAAATATTGACGTGGTGTTCAGGAAATCCAAAATATCTCGCTTATTTCAGATTTTTGGAAATTGCCGCTACATTGTTATTCTAGCTTATATTATTATCTATATTTTGACCTAAGAATAAAAACGGCAGGCTCTTATAGTTTCGGAGTTGGAGCTTTTCAAATTGCTCCTATACACATGGACGGCAAACATGGACTTGGTGTTCAAGAAATCCAAAATATCTCGCTTATTTAAGATTTTTGGAAAATGCCGCTACATTTTTATTGTAGCTTATATTATTATCTATATTTTGACGTCAGAATAAAACGGCCGGCTCTTGTAGTTTCGGAGTTACAGCGTTTCAAATTGCTCCTATACACATGGACAGTAAACATGGACGTGGTGCACAGGAAATCCAAAATATCTCGCTTATTTAAGATTAATGGAAATTGAAGCTATATTGTTATTGTAGCTAATATTATTATCTATACCTAGATATAAGGATTAAACGGCAGGCTGTTATAGTTTCGGAGTTACACCGTTCCAAATTGCTACTACACACATGGACGGTAAACATGTACGCTGTGTTCAGGAAATCCAAAATATCTCGCTTATTTAAGATTTTTGGAAAATGCCGCTACATTTTTATTGTAGCTTATATTATTATCTATATTTTGACGGTATAAAACGGCCGGCTCTTATAGTTTCGGAGTTACAGCGTTTCAAATTGCTCCTATACACATGGACGGTAAACATGGACGTGGTGTTCAGGAAATCCAAAATATCTCGCCTAATTTAGATTTTGGGAAATTGCCGCTACATTGTTATTGTAGCTTATATTATTATCTATATTTTGACAGTATAAAACGGCCGGCTCTTATAGTTTCGGAGTTGCAGCGTTTCAAATTACTCTTATACACATGGACGGTATACAAGGACGTGGTGTTCAGGTAATCCAAAATATCTCGCTTATTTAAGATTATGAGAAATTTCCGCTACATTCGTATTGTAGCTAATATTATTATCTATATTTTGACCTAAGAATAGAAACTGCCGGCTCTTATAGTTTCGGAGTTACAGCGTTTCATATTGCTCCTATACACATTTACGGTAAACATGGACGTGGTGTTCAGGAAATCCAAAATATCTCGCTTAATTCAGATTTTGGGAAATTGCCCCTATATTGTTATTGTAGCTTATATTATTATCTATATTTTGACCTAAGAATAGAAACGGCCGGCTCTTATAATTTCGGAGTTACAGCGTTTCAAATTGCTCTTATACACATGGACGGTAAACATGGACATGGTGTTCAGGAAATCCAAAATATCTCACTTATTTAAGATTTTTAAAAATGCCGCTACATTGTAATTGTAGCTTATATTTATATCTATATTTTGACGTAAGAATAAAACGACCGGCTCTTATAGTTTCGGAGTTACAGCCTTTCAAATTGCCGCTATACACATGGACGGTAAACATGGATGTGGTGTTCAGGGAATCCAAAATATCTCGCTTATTTAAGATTTTTGGAAAATGCCGCTACATTTTTATTGTAGCTTATATTATTATCTATATTTTGACCTCAGAATAAAACGGCCGGCTCTTGTAGTTTCGGAGTTACAGCGTTTCAAATTGCTCCTATACACATGGACGGTAAACATGGACGTGGTGCTCAGGAAATCCAAAATAACTCGCTTATTTAAGATTAACGGAAATTGCCGCCTTATTACTATTGTAGCTTATATTATTATCTATACCTAGATATAAGGTTTAAACGGCAGGCTGTTATAGTTTCGGAGTTACACCGTTCCAAATTGCTACTACACACATGGACGGTAAACATGTACGCTGTGTTCAGGAAATCCAAAATATCTCGCTTATTTCAGATTTTTTGAAATTACCGCTGCATTGTTATTGTAGCTCATATTATTATCTATATTTTTATGTAGGAATAAAACCGCAGGCTCTTATAGTTTCGGAGTTACAGCGTTTCAAATTGCTTCTATACCCATGGACGGTAAACATGGACGTGGTGTTCAGGAAATCCAAAATATCTCGCTTAATTCAGTGTTTGGGAAATTGCCGCTACATTGCTATTGTAGCTTATATTATTATCGATATTATGACCTAAGAATAAAACGGCCGGCTCTTATAGTTTCGGAGTTACAGCGTTTCAAATTGCCCCTATACACATGGACGGTAAACATGGATGTGGTGTTCAGGAAATCCAAAATATCTCGCTTATTTAAGATTTTTGGAAAATGCCGCTACATTTTTATTGTAGCTTATATTATTATCTATATTTTGACAGTATAAAACGGCCGGCTCTTATAGTTTCGGAGTTACAGCGTTTCAAATTGCTCCTATACACATGGACGGTAAACATGGACGTGGTGTTCAGGAAATCCAAAATATCTCGCTTAATTCAGATTTTGGGAAATTGCCGCTACATTGTTATTGTAGCTTATATTATTATCGATATTATGACCTAAGAATAAAACGGCCGGCTCTTATAGTTTCGGAGTTACAGCGTTTCAAATTGCCCCTATACACATGGACGGTAAACATGGACGTGGTGTCCAGAAAATCCAAAATATCTCGCTTATTTAAAATTTTTGGAAAATGCCGCCCCATTGTTATTGTAGCTTATATTATTATCTATATTTTGACAGTATAAAACGGCCGGCTCTTATAGTTTCGGAGTTACAGCGTTTCAAATTGCCCCTATACACATGGACGGTAAACATGGATGTGGTGTTCAGGTAATCCAAAATATCTCGCTTATTTAAGATTAATGGAAATTGCAGCTATATTGGTATTGTATATAATATTATTATCTATACTTTGATATAAGGATAAAACGGCAGGCTCTTGTAGTTTCGGAGTTAGAGCGTTTCAAATTGCAACTACACTCATGGACGGTGCACATCGATGTGTTGTTCAGGAAATCCAAAATATCTTGTTTATTTAATACTTTTGGAAATTACCGCTACATTGCGATTGTAGCCAATATTATTATCTATATTTTGATGTAAGAATAAAACGGCAGGCTCTTATAGTTTCGGAGTTACAGCGTATCAAATAGCAACTACACTCATGGACGGTACACATCGATGTGGTGTTCAGGAAATCAAAAATATCTCGCTTATTTAAAATTTTTGGAAAATACCGCTACATTGTTATTGTAGTTTATATTATTGTCTATATTTTCACGTAAGAATGAAACGGCCGGCTCTTATAGTTTCGGAGTTACAGCGTTTCAAATTGCTCGTATACACATGGACGGCAAACATGGACGTGGTGTTCAAGACATCCAAAATATCTAGCTTATTTAAGAATCTTGGAAAATGCCGCTACATTGTTATTGTAGCTTATATTATTATCTATATTTTGACGTAAGAATAAAACGGCCGGCTCTTATAGTTTCGGAGTTACAGCGTTTCAAATTGCTCCTATACACATGGACGGTAAACATGGACGTGGTGTTCAGAAAATCCAAAATATCTCGCTTATTTAAGATTTTTGGAAAATACCGCTACATTGCTATGGTAGCTTATATTATTGTCTATATATTGACGTAAGAATAAAACGGCCGGTTCTTATAGTTTATCAGTTACAGCGTTTCAAATTGCTCCTATACACATGGACGGCAAACATGGACGTGGTGTTCAGGATATCCAAAATACCTCGCTTATTTAAGATTAATGGAAATTGCAGCTATATTGGTATTGTAGATAATATTATTATCTATACTTTGATATAAGGATAAAACGGCAGGCTCTTATAGCTTCGGAGTTACAGCGTTTCAAATTGCAACTACACTCATGGACGGTACACATCGATGTGTTGTTCAGAAAATCCAAAATATCTAGTTTATTTAAGATTTTTGGAAATTACCGCTACATTGCTATTGTAGCCAATATTATTATCTATATTTTGATGTAAGAATGAAATGGCAGGCTCTTATAGTTTCGGAGTTACAGCGTATCAAATAGCAACTACACTCATAGACGGTACACATCGATGTGTTGTTCAGGAAATCCAAAACATCTCGCTTATTTAATATTTTTGGAAATTGCCGCTACATTGTTATTGTAGCTTGTATCATTATTTATATTTTTTGGAAATTGCCGCTACATAGATATTGTAGCTTATATTATTATCTATATTTTGACGTAAGAATAAAACGGCCGGCTCTTATAGTTTCGGAGTTACAGCGTTTCAAATTGCTCCTATACACATGGACGGTAAACATGGACGTGGTGTTCAGGAAATCCAAAATATCTGGCTTATTTAAAATTTTTGGAAAATATCGCTACATTGCTATGGTAGCTTATATTATTGTTTATATATTGACGAAAGAATAAAACGGCCGGCTCTTATAGTTTCGGAGTTACTGCGTTTCAAATTGCTCCTATACACATGGACGGCAAACATGGACGTGGTGTTCAGGATATCCAAAATACCTCGCTTATTTAAGATTAATGGAAATTGCAGCTATATTGGTATTGTAGATAATATTATTATCTATACTTTGATATAAGGATAAAACGGCAGGCTCTTATAGCTTCGGAGTTACAGCGTTTCAAATTGCAACTACACTCATGGACGGTACACATCGATGTGTTGTTCAGAAAATCCAAAATATCTGGTTTATTTAAGATTTTTGGAAGTTACCGCTACATTGCTATTATAGCCAATATTATTATCTATATTTTGATGTAAGAATAAAACGGCAGGCTCTTATAGTTTCGGAGATACAGCGTATCAAATAGCAACTACACTCATGGACGGTACATATCGATGTGGTTTTCAGGAAATCCAAAATATCTCGCTTATTTAATATTTTTGGAAATTGCCGCTACATAGTTATTGTGGCTTGTATCATTATTTATATTTTTTGGAAATTGCCGCTACATAGATATTGTAGCTTATATTATTATCTATATTTTGACGTAAGAATAAAACTGCCGGCTCTTATAGTTTCGGAGTTACAGCGTTTCAAATTGCTCCTATACACATGGACGGTAAACATGGACGTGGTGTTCAGGAAATCCAAAATATCTCGCTTAATTAAGATTTTGGGAAATTGCCCCATTGTTATTGTAGCTTATATTATTATCTATATTTTGACAGTATAAAACGGCCGGCTTTTATAGTTTCGGAGTTACAGCGTTTCAAATTGCCCCTATACACATGGACGGTAAACATGAATGTGGTGTTCAGGAAATCCAAAATATCTCGCTTATTTAAGATTTTTGGAAAATGCCGCTACATTTTTATTGTAGCTTATATTATTATCTACATTTTGACAGTATAAAACGGCCGGCTCTTATAGTTTCGGAGTTACAGCGTTTCAAATTGCTCCTATTAACATGGACGGTAAACATGGACGTGGTGTTCAGGAAATCCAAAATATCTCGCTTAATTAAGATTTTGGGAAATTGCCCCATTGTTATTGTAGCTTATATTATTATCTATATTTTGACAGTATAAAACGGCCGGCTCTTATAGTTTCGGAGTTACAGCGTTTCAAATTGCCCCTATACACATGGACGGTAAACATGGATGTGGTGTTCAGGAAATCCAAAATATCTCGCTTATTTAAGATTTTTGGAAAATGCCGCTACATTTTTATTGTAGCTTATATTATTATCTACATTTTGACAGTATAAAACGGCCGGCTCTTATAGTTTCGGAGTTGCAGCGTTTCAAATTGCTCCTATACACATGGACGGTAAACAAGGACGTGGTATTCAGGTAATCCAAAATATCTCGCTTATTTAAGATTTTTGGAAAATGCCGCTACATCGTTGTTGTAGCTTATATTATTATCTATATTTTGACGTAAGAATAAAACGGCCGGCTGTTATAGTTTCGGAGTTACAGCGTTTCAAATTGCTCCTCCACACATGAACGGTAAACATGGACGTGGTGTTCAGGAAATCCAAAATATCTCGCTTATTTAAGATTTTTTGAAAATGCCGCTACATCGTTGTTGTAGCTTATATTATTATCTATATTTTGACCTAAGAATAGAAACGGCCGGCTCTTATAATTTCGGAGTTACAGCGTTTCAAATTGCTCTTATACACATGGACGGTAAACATGGACGTGGTGTTCAGGAAATCCAAAATATCTCACTTATTTAAGATTTTTAAAAATGCCGCTACATTGTTATTGTAGCTTATATTTATATCTATATTTTGACGTAATAATAAAACGACCGGCTCTTATAGTTTCGGAGTTACAGCCTTTCAAATTGCCCCTATACACATGGACGGTAAACATGGATGTGGTGTTCAGGGAATCCAAAATATCTCGCTTATTTAAGATTTTTGGAAAATGCCGCTACATAAAAATGTAGCTTATAAGCTACAATAAAAATTGTAGCTTATATTATTATCTATATTTTGACGTCAGAATAAAACGGCCGGCTCTTGTAGTTTCGGAGTTACAGCGTTTCAAATTGCTCCTATACACATGGACGGTAAACATGGACGTGGTGCTCAGGAAATCCAAAATATCTCGCTTATTTAAGATTAACGGAAATTGCCGCCTTATTACTATTGTAGCTAATATTATTATCTATACCTAGATATAAGGTTTAAACGGCAGGCTGTTATAGTTTCGGAGTTACACCGTTCCAAATTGCTACTACACACATGGACGGTAAACATGTACGCTGTGTTCAGGAAATCCAAAATATCTCGCTTATTTCAGATTTTTGGAAATTACCGCTGCATTGTTATTGTAGCTCATATTATTATCTATATTTAGATGTAGGAATAAAACCGCAGGCTCTTATAGTTTCGGAGTTACAGCGTTTCAAATTGCTTCTATACCCATGGACGGTAAACATGGACGTGGTGTTCAGGAAATCCAAAATATCTCGCTTAATTCAGTGTTTGGGAAATTGCCGCTACATTGCTATTGTAGCTTATATTATTATCGATATTATGACCTAAGAATAAAACGGCCGGCTCTTATAGTTTCGGAGTTAGAGCGTTTCAAATTGCCCCTATACACATGGACGGTAAACATGGATGTGGTGTTCAGGAAATCCAAAATATCTCGCTTATTTAAGATTTTTGGAAAATGCCGCTACATTTTTATTGTAGCTTATATTATTATCTATATTTTGACAGTATAAAACGGCCGGCTCTTATATGCTTCGGAGTTACAGCGTTTCAAATTGCTCCTATACACATGGACGGTAAACATGGACGTGGTGTTCAGGAAATCCAAAATATCTCGCTTAATTCAGATTTTGGGAAATTGCCGCTACATTGTTATTGTAGCTTATATTATTATCTATATTTTGACCTAAGAATAGAAACGGCCGGCTCTTATAATTTCGGAGTTACAGCGTTTCAAATTGCTCTTATACACATGGACGGTAAACATGGACGTGGTGTCCAGGAAATCCAAAATATCTCGCTTATTTAAAATTTTTGGAAAATGCCGCCCCATTGTTATTGTAGCTTATATTATTATCTATATTTTGACAGTATAAAACGGCCGGCTCTTATAGTTTCGGAGTTACAGCGTTTCAAATTGCCCCTATACACATGGACGGTAAACATGGATGTGGTGTTCAGGTAATCCAAAATATCTCGCTTATTTAAGATTAATGGAAATTGCAGCTATATTGGTATTGTATATAATATTATTGTCTATACTTTGATATAAGGATAAAACGGCAGGCTCTTGTAGTTTCGGAGTTAGAGCGTTTCAAATTGCAACTACACTCATGGACGGTACACATCGATGTGTTGTTCAGGAAATCCAAAATA
The DNA here is from genome assembly GCA_946251905.1 of Cryptocephalus moraei. Taxonomy (NCBI): domain Eukaryota; kingdom Metazoa; phylum Arthropoda; class Insecta; order Coleoptera; family Chrysomelidae; genus Cryptocephalus; species Cryptocephalus moraei. The sequence continues at coordinate 19,016,510 of OX276466.1, forward strand.
TCTTGTTTATTTAATACTTTTGGAAATTACCGCTACATTGCGATTGTAGCCAATATTATTATCTATATTTTGATGTAAGAATAAAACGGCAGTCTCTTATAGTTTCGGAGTTACAGCGTATCAAATAGCAACTACACTCATGGACGGTACACATCGATGTGGTGTTCAGGAAATCAAAAATATCTCGCTTATTTAAAATTTTTGGAAAATACCGCTACATTGTTATTGTAGTTTATATTATTGTCTATATTTTCACGTAAGAATGAAACGGCCGGCTCTTATAGTTTCGGAGTTACAGCGTTTCAAATTGCTCGTATACACATGGACGGCAAACATGGACGTGGTGTTCAAGACATCCAAAATATCTCGCTTATTTAAGTATCTTGGAAAATGCCGCTACATCGTTATTGTAGCTTATATTATTATCTATATTTTGACGTAAGAATAAAACGGCCGGCTCTTATAGTTTCGGAGTTACAGCGTTTCAAATTGCTCATATACACATGGACGGTAAACATGGACGTGGTGTTCAGAAAATCCAAAATATCTCGCTTATTTAAGATTTTTGGAAAATACCGCTACATTGCTATGGTAGCTTATATTATTGTCTATATATTGACGTAAGAATAAAACGGCCGGTTCTTATAGTTTATCAGTTACAGCGTTTCAAATTGCTCCTATACACATGGACGGCAAACATGGACGTGGTGTTCAGGATATCCAAAATACCTCACTTATTTAAGATTAATGGAAATTGCAGCTATATTGGTATTGTAGATAATATTATTATCTATACTTTGATATAAGGATAAAACGGCAGGCTCTTATAGCTTCGGAGTTACAGCGTTTCAAATTGCAACTACACTCATGGACGGTACACATCAATGTGTTGTTCAGAAAATCCAAAATATCTAGTTTATTTAAGATTTTTGGAAATTACCGCTACATTTCTATTGTAGCCAATATTATTATCTATATTTTGATGTAAGAATAAAATGGCAGGCTCTTATAGTTTCGGAGTTACAGCGTATCAAATAGCAACTACACTCATAGACGGTACACATCGATGTGTTGTTCAGGAAATCCAAAATATCTCGCTTATTTAATATTTTTGGAAATTGCCGCTACATTGTTATTGTAGCTTGTATCATTATTTATATTTTTTGGAAATTGCCGCTACATAGATATTGTAGCTTATATTATTATCTATATTTTGACGTAAGAATAAAACGGCCGGCTCTTATAGTTTCGGAGTTACAGCGTTTCAAATTGCTCCTATACACATGGACGGTAAACATGGACGTGGTGTTCAGGAAATCCAAAATATCTGGCTTATTTAAAATTTTTGGAAAATATCGCTACATTGCTATGGTAGCTTATATTATTGTTTATATATTGACGAAAGAATAAAACGGCCGGCTCTTATAGTTTCGGAGTTACTGCGTTTCAAATTGCTCCTATACACATGGACGGCAAACATGGACGTGGTGTTCAGGATATCCAAAATACCTCGCTTATTTAAGATTAATGGAAATTGCAGCTATATTGGTATTGTAGATAATATTATTATCTATACTTTGATATAAGGATAAAACGGCAGGCTCTTATAGCTTCGGAGTTACAGCGTTTCAAATTGCAACTACACTCATGGACGGTACACATCGATGTGTTGTTCAGAAAATCCAAAATATCTGGTTTATTTAAAATTTTTGGAAGTTACCGCTACATTGCTATTATAGCCAATATTATTATCTATATTTTGATGTAAGAATAAAACGGCAGGCTCTTATAGTTTCGGAGATACAGCGTATCAAATAGCAACTACACTCATGGACGGTACATATCGATGTGGTTTTCAGGAAATCCAAAATATCTCGCTTATTTAATATTTTTGGAAATTGCCGCTACATAGTTATTGTGGCTTGTATCATTATTTATATTTTTTGGAAATTGCCGCTACATAGATATTGTAGCTTATATTATTATCTATATTTTGACGTAAGAATAAAACTGCCGGCTCTTATAGTTTCGGAGTTACAGCGTTTCAAATTGCTCCTATACACATGGACGGTAAACATGGACGTGGTGTTCAGGAAATCCAAAATATCTCGCTTAATTAAGATTTTGGGAAATTGCCCCATTGTTATTGTAGCTTATATTATTATCTATATTTTGACAGTATAAAACGGCCGGCTCTTATAGTTTCGGAGTTACAGCGTTTCAAATTGCCCCTATACACATGGACGGTAAACATGAATGTGGTGTTCAGGAAATCCAAAATATCTCGCTTATTTAAGATTTTTGGAAAATGCCGCTACATTTTTATTGTAGCTTATATTATTATCTACATTTTGACAGTATAAAACGGCCGGCTCTTATAGTTTCGGAGTTGCAGCGTTTCAAATTGCTCCTATACACATGGACGGTAAACAAGGACGTGGTATTCAGGTAATCCAAAATATCTCGCTTATTTAAGATTTTTGGAAAATGCCGCTACATCGTTGTTGTAGCTTATATTATTATCTATATTTTGACGTAAGAATAAAACGGCCGGCTGTTATAGTTTCGGAGTTACAGCGTTTCAAATTGCTCCTCCACACATGAACGGTAAACATGGACGTGGTGTTCAGGAAATCCAAAATATCTCGCTTATTTAAGATTTTTTGAAAATGCCGCTACATCGTTGTTGTAGCTTATATTATTATCTATATTTTGACCTAAGAATAGAAACGGCCGGCTCTTATAATTTCGGAGTTACAGCGTTTCAAATTGCTCTTATACACATGGACGGTAAACATGGACGTGGTGTTCAGGAAATCCAAAATATCTCACTTATTTAAGATTTTTAAAAATGCCGCTACATTGTTATTGTAGCTTATATTTATATCTATATTTTGACGTAATAATAAAACGACCGGCTCTTATAGTTTCGGAGTTACAGCCTTTCAAATTGCCCCTATACACATGGACGGTAAACATGGATGTGGTGTACAGGGAATCCAAAATATCTCGCTTATTTAAGATTTTTGGAAAATGCCGCTACATAAAAATGTAGCTTATAAGCTACAATAAAAATTGTAGCTTATATTATTATCTATATTTTGACGTCAGAATAAAACGGCCGGCTCTTGTAGTTTCGGAGTTACAGCGTTTCAAATTGCTCCTATACACATGGACGGTAAACATGGACGTGGTGCTCAGGAAATCCAAAATATCTCGCTTATTTAAGATTAACGGAAATTGCCGCCTTATTACTATTGTAGCTAATATTATTATCTATACCTAGATATAAGGTTTAAACGGCAGGCTGTTATAGTTTCGGAGTTACACCGTTCCAAATTGCTACTACACACATGGACGGTAAACATGTACGCTGTGTTCAGGAAATCCAAAATATCTCGCTTATTTCAGATTTTTGGAAATTACCGCTGCATTGTTATTGTAGCTCATATTATTATCTATATTTAGATGTAGGAATAAAACCGCAGGCTCTTATAGTTTCGGAGTTACAGCGTTTCAAATTGCTTCTATACCCATGGACGGTAAACATGGACGTGGTGTTCAGGAAATCCAAAATATCTCGCTTAATTCAGTGTTTGGGAAATTGCCGCTACATTGCTATTGTAGCTTATATTATTATCGATATTATGACCTAAGAATAAAACGGCCGGCTCTTATAGTTTCGGAGTTACAGCGTTTCAAATTGCCCCTATACACATGGACGGTAAACATGGATGTGGTGTTCAGGAAATCCAAAATATCTCGCTTATTTAAGATTTTTGGAAAATGCCGCTACATTTTTATTGTAGCTTATATTATTATCTATATTTTGACAGTATAAAACGGCCGGCTCTTATATGCTTCGGAGTTACAGCGTTTCAAATTGCTCCTATACACATGGACGGTAAACATGAATGTGGTGTTCAGGAAATCCAAAATATCTCGCTTATTTAAGATTTTTGGAAAATGCCGCTACATTTTTATTGTAGCTTATATTATTATCTACATTTTGACAGTATAAAACGGCCGGCTCTTATAGTTTCGGAGTTACAGCGTTTCAAATTGCTCCTATTAACATGGACGGTAAACATGGACGTGGTGTTCAGGAAATCCAAAATATCTCGCTTAATTAAGATTTTGGGAAATTGCCCCATTGTTATTGTAGCTTATATTATTATCTATATTTTGACAGTATAAAACGGCCGGCTCTTATAGTTTCGGAGTTACAGCGTTTCAAATTGCCCCTATACACATGGACGGTAAACATGGATGTGGTGTTCAGGAAATCCAAAATATCTCGCTTATTTAAGATTTTTGGAAAATGCCGCTACATTTTTATTGTAGCTTATATTATTATCTACATTTTGACAGTATAAAACGGCCGGCTCTTATAGTTTCGGAGTTGCAGCGTTTCAAATTGCTCCTATACACATGGACGGTAAACAAGGACGTGGTATTCAGGTAATCCAAAATATCTCGCTTATTTAAGATTTTTGGAAAATGCCGCTACATCGTTGTTGTAGCTTATATTATTATCTATATTTTGACGTAAGAATAAAACGGCCGGCTGTTATAGTTTCGGAGTTACAGCGTTTCAAATTGCTCCTCCACACATGAACGGTAAACATGGACGTGGTGTTCAGGAAATCCAAAATATCTCGCTTATTTAAGATTTTTTGAAAATGCCGCTACATCGTTGTTGTAGCTTATATTATTATCTATATTTTGACCTAAGAATAGAAACGGCCGGCTCTTATAATTTCGGAGTTACAGCGTTTCAAATTGCTCTTATACACATGGACGGTAAACATGGACGTGGTGTTCAGGAAATCCAAAATATCTCACTTATTTAAGATTTTTAAAAATGCCGCTACATTGTTATTGTAGCTTATATTTATATCTATATTTTGACGTAATAATAAAACGACCGGCTCTTATAGTTTCGGAGTTACAGCCTTTCAAATTGCCCCTATACACATGGACGGTAAACATGGATGTGGTGTTCAGGGAATCCAAAATATCTCGCTTATTTAAGATTTTTGGAAAATGCCGCTACATAAAAATGTAGCTTATAAGCTACAATAAAAATTGTAGCTTATATTATTATCTATATTTTGACGTCAGAATAAAACGGCCGGCTCTTGTAGTTTCGGAGTTACAGCGTTTCAAATTGCTCCTATACACATGGACGGTAAACATGGACGTGGTGCTCAGAAAATCCAAAATATCTCGCTTATTTAAGATTAACGGAAATTGCCGCCTTATTACTATTGTAGCTAATATTATTATCTATACCTAGATATAAGGTTTAAACGGCAGGCTGTTATAGTTTCGGAGTTACACCGTTCCAAATTGCTACTACACACATGGACGGTAAACATGTACGCTGTGTTCAGGAAATCCAAAATATCTCGCTTATTTCAGATTTTTGGAAATTACCGCTGCATTGTTATTGTAGCTCATATTATTATCTATATTTAGATGTAGGAATAAAACCGCAGGCTCTTATAGTTTCGGAGTTACAGCGTTTCAAATTGCTTCTATACCCATGGACGGTAAACATGGACGTGGTGTTCAGGAAATCCAAAATATCTCGCTTAATTCAGTGTTTGGGAAATTGCCGCTACATTGCTATTGTAGCTTATATTATTATCGATATTATGACCTAAGAATAAAACGGCCGGCTCTTATAGTTTCGGAGTTACAGCGTTTCAAATTGCCCCTATACACATGGACGGTAAACATGGATGTGGTGTTCAGGAAATCCAAAATATCTCGCTTATTTAAGATTTTTGGAAAATGCCGCTACATTTTTATTGTAGCTTATATTATTATCTATATTTTGACAGTATAAAACGGCCGGCTCTTATATGTTTCGGAGTTACAGCGTTTCAAATTGCTCCTATACACATGGACGGTAAACATGGACGTGGTGTCCAGGAAATCCAAAATATCTCGCTTATTTAAAATTTTTGGAAAATGCCGCCCCATTGTTATTGTAGCTTATATTATTATCTATATTTTGACAGTATAAAACGGCCGGCTCTTATAGTTTCGGAGTTACAGCGTTTCAAATTGCCCCTATACACATGGACGGTAAACATGGATGTGGTGTTCAGGTAATCCAAAATATCTCGCTTATTTAAGATTAATGGAAATTGCAGCTATATTGGTATTGTATATAATATTATTGTCTATACTTTGATATAAGGATAAAACGGCAGGCTCTTGTAGTTTCGGAGTTAGAGCGTTTCAAATTGCAACTACACTCATGGACGGTACACATCGATGTGTTGTTCAGGAAATCCAAAATATCTTGTTTATTTAATACTTTTGGAAATTACCGCTACATTGCGATTGTAGCCAATATTATTATCTATATTTTGATGTAAGAATAAAACGGCAGTCTCTTATAGTTTCGGAGTTACAGCGTATCAAATAGCAACTACACTCATGGACGGTACACATCGATGTGGTGTTCAGGAAATCAAAAATATCTCGCTTATTTAAAATTTTTGGAAAAACCGCTACATTGTTATTGTAGTTTATATTATTGTCTATATTTTCACGTAAGAATGAAACGGCCGGCTCTTATAGTTTCGGAGTTACAGCGTTTCAAATTGCTCGTATACACATGGACGGCAAACATGGACGTGGTGTTCAAGACATCCAAAATATCTCGCTTATTTAAGTATCTTGGAAAATGCCGCTACATCGTTATTGTAGCTTATATTATTATCTATATTTTGACGTAAGAATAAAACGGCCGGCTCTTATAGTTTCGGAGTTACAGCGTTTCAAATTGCTCATATACACATGGACGGTAAACATGGACGTGGTGTTCAGAAAATCCAAAATATCTCGCTTATTTAAGATTTTTGGAAAATACCGCTACATTGCTATGGTAGCTTATATTATTGTCTATATATTGACGTAAGAATAAAACGGCCGGTTCTTATAGTTTATCAGTTACAGCGTTTCAAATTGCTCCTATACACATGGACGGCAAACATGGACGTGGTGTTCAGGATATCCAAAATACCTCACTTATTTAAGATTAATGGAAATTGCAGCTATATTGGTATTGTAGATAATATTATTATCTATACTTTGATATAAGGATAAAACGGCAGGCTCTTATAGCTTCGGAGTTACAGCGTTTCAAATTGCAACTACACTCATGGACGGTACACATCAATGTGTTGTTCAGAAAATCCAAAATATCTAGTTTATTTAAGATTTTTGGAAATTACCGCTACATTTCTATTGTAGCCAATATTATTATCTATATTTTGATGTAAGAATAAAATGGCAGGCTCTTATAGTTTCGGAGTTACAGCGTATCAAATAGCAACTACACTCATAGACGGTACACATCGATGTGTTGTTCAGGAAATCCAAAATATCTCGCTTATTTAATATTTTTGGAAATTGCCGCTACATTGTTATTGTAGCTTGTATCATTATTTATATTTTTTGGAAATTGCCGCTACATAGATATTGTAGCTTATATTATTATCTATATTTTGACGTAAGAATAAAACGGCCGGCTCTTATAGTTTCGGAGTTACAGCGTTTCAAATTGCTCCTATACACATGGACGGTAAACATGGACGTGGTGTTCAGGAAATCCAAAATATCTGGCTTATTTAAAATTTTTGGAAAATATCGCTACATTGCTATGGTAGCTTATATTATTGTTTATATATTGACGAAAGAATAAAACGGCCGGCTCTTATAGTTTCGGAGTTACTGCGTTTCAAATTGCTCCTATACACATGGACGGCAAACATGGACGTGATGTTCAGGATATCCAAAATACCTCGCTTATTTAAGATTAATGGACATTGCAGCTATATTGGTATTGTAGATAATATTATTATCTATACTTTGATATAAGGATAAAACGGCAGGCTCTTATAGCTTCGGAGTTACAGCGTTTCAAATTGCAACTACACTCATGGACGGTACACATCGATGTGTTGTTCAGAAAATCCAAAATATCTGGTTTATTTAAGATTTTTGGAAGTTACCGCTACATTGCTATTGTAGCCAATATTATTATCTATATTTTGATGTAAGAATAAAACGGCAGGCTCTTATAGTTTCGGAGATACAGCGTATCAAATAGCAACTACACTCATGGACGGTACATATCGATGTGGTTTTCAGGAAATCCAAAATATCTCGCTTATTTAATATTTTTGGAAATTGCCGCTACATTGTTATTGTGGCTTGTATCATTATTTATATTTTTTGGAAATTGCCGCTACATAGATATTGTAGCTTATATTATTATCTATATTTTGACGTAAGAATAAAACTGCCGGCTCTTATAGTTTTGGAGTTACAGCGTTTCAAATTGCTCCTATATACATGGACGGTAAACATGGACGTGGTGTTCAGGAAATCCAAAATATCTCGCTTAATTAAGATTTTGGGAAATTGCCCCATTGTTATTGTAGCTTATATTATTATCTATATTTTGACAGTATAAAACGGCCGGCTCTTATAGTTTCGGAGTTACAGCGTTTCAAATTGCCCCTATACACATGGACGGTAAACATGAATGTCGTGTTCAGGAAATCCAAAATATCTCGCTTATTTAAGATTTTTGGAAAATGCCGCTACATTTTTATTGTAGCTTATATTATTATCTACATTTTGACAGTATAAAACGGCCGGCTCTTATAGTTTCGGAGTTACAGCGTTTCAAATTGCTCCTATTAACATGGACGGTAAACATGGACGTGGTGTTCAGGAAATCCAAAATATCTCGCTTAATTAAGATTTTGGGAAATTGCCCCATTGTTATTGTAGCTTATATTATTATCTATATTTTGACAGTATAAAACGGCCGGCTCTTATAGTTTCGGAGTTACAGCGTTTCAAATTGCCCCTATACACATGGACGGTAAACATGGATGTGGTGTTCAGGAAATCCAAAATATCTCGCTTATTTAAGATTTTTGGAAAATGCCGCTACATTTTTATTGTAGCTTATATTATTATCTACATTTTGACAGTATAAAACGGCCGGCTCTTATAGTTTCGGAGTTGCAGCGTTTCAAATTGCTCCTATACACATGGACGGTAAACAAGGACGTGGTGTTCAGGTAATCCAAAATATCTCGCTTATTTAAGATTTTTGGAAAATGCCGCTACATCGATGTTGTAGCTTATATTATTATCTATATTTTGACGTAAGAATAAAACGGCCGGCTGTTATAGTTTCGGAGTTACAGCGTTTCAAATTGCTCCTCCACACATGAACGGTAAACATGGACGTGGTGTTCAGGAAATCCAAAATATCTCGCTTATTTAAGATTTTTTGAAAATGCCGCTACATCGTTGTTGTAGCTTATATTATTATCTATATTTTGACGTAAGAATAAAACGGCCGGCTCTTATAGTTTCGGAGTTATAGCGTTTCAAATTGCCCCTATACACATGGACGGTAAACATGGATGTGGTGTTCAGGAAATCCAAAATATCTCGCTTATTTAAGATTTTTGGAAAATGCCGCTACATTTTTATTGTAGCTTATATTATTATCTATATTTTGACAGTATAAAACGGCCGGCTCTTATAGTTTCGGAGTTAAAGCGTTTCAAATTGCTCCTAATACACATGGACGGTAAACATGGACGTGGTGTTCAGGAAATCCGAAATATCTCGCTTAATTAAGATTTTGGGAAATTGCCCCATTGTTATTGTAGCTTATATTATTATCTATATTTTGACAGTATAAAACGGCCGGCTGTTATAGTTTCGGAGTTACAGCCTTTCAAATTGCCCCTATACACATGGACGGTAAACATGGATGTGGTGTTCAGGGAATCCAAAATATCTCGCTTATTTAAGATTTTTGGAAAATGCCGCTACATTTTTATTGTAGCTTATATTATTATCAATATTTTGACAGTATAAAACGGCCGGCTCTTATAGTTTCGGAGTTACAGCGTTTCAAATTGCCCCTATACACATGGACGGTAAACATGGATGTGGTGTTCAGGAAATCCAAAATATTTCGCTTATTTAAGATTTTTGGAAAATGCCGCTACATTTTTATTGTAGCTTATATTATTATCTATATTTTGACAGTATAAAACGGCCGGCTCTTATAGTTTCGGAGTTGCAGCGTTTCATATTGCTCCTATAAACATGGACGGTAAACAAGGACGTGGTGTTCAGGTAATGCAAAATATCTCGCTTATTTAAGATTATGAGAAATTTCCGCTACATTCGTATTGTAGCTAATATTATTATCTATATTTTGACCTAAGAATAGCAACTGCCGGCTCTTATAGTTTCGGAGTTACAGCGTTTCTAATTGCTCCTATACACATGGACGGTAAACATGGACGTGGTGTTCAGGAAATCCAAAATATCTCGCTTATTTAAGAATTTTGCAAAATGCCGCTACATTTTTATTGTAGCTTATATTATTATCTATATTTTGACGTAAGAATAAAACGGCCGGCTCTTGTAATTTCGGAGTTACAGTGTTTCAAATTGCTGCTCCACACATGGACGGTAAACATGGACGTGGTGCTCAGGAAATCCAAAATATCTCGCTTAATTCAGATTTTTGGAAATTGCCGCTACATTGCTGTTGTAGCTTATATTATTATCTATATTATGACCTAAGAATAAAACGGCCGGCTCTTATAGTTTCGGAGTTACAGCGTTTCAAATTGCTCCTCCACACATGGACGGTAAACATGGACGTGGTGTTCAGGAAATCCAAAATATCTCGCTTATTTAAGATTAATGGAAATTGCCGCTATATTGCTATTGTAGCTAATATTATTATCTATACTTAGATATAAGGATTAAACGGCAGGCTCTTATAGTTTCTTAGTTACATCGTTTCAAATTGCTTCTATACCCATGGACGGTAAATATGGACGTGGTGTTCAGGAAATCCAAAATATCTCACTTATTTAATATTTTTAAAAATGCCGCTACATTGTTATTGTAGCTTATATTATTATATATATTTTGACGTAAGAATAAAACGGCCGGCTCTTATAGTTTCGGAGTTACAGCCTTTCAAATTGCCCCTATACACATGGACGGTAAACATGGATGTGGTGTTCAGGAAATCCAAAATATCTCGCTTATTTAAGATTTTTGGAAAATGCCGCTACATTTTTATTGTAGTTTATATTATTATCTATATTTTGACAGTATAAAACGGCCGGCTCTTATAGTTTCGGAGTTACAGCGTTTCAAATTGCTCCTATACACATGGACGGTAAACATGGACGTGGTGTTCAGGAAATCCAAAATATCTCGCTTATTTAAGATTAATGGAAATTGCCGCTATATTGCTATTGTAGCTAATATTATTATCTATACTTAGATATAAGGATTAAACGGCAGGCTCTTATAGTTTCTTAGTTACATCGTTTCAAATTGCTTCTATACCCATGGACGGTAAATATGGACGTGGTGTTCAGGAAATCCAAAATATCTCACTTATTTAAGATTTTTAAAAATGCCGCTACATTGTTATTGTAGCTTATATTATTATATATATTTTGACGTAAGAATAAAACGGCCGGCTCTTATAGTTTCGGAGTTACAGCCTTTCAAATTGCCCCTATACACATGGACGGTAAACATGGATGTGGTGTTCAGGAAATCCAAAATATCTCGCTTATTTAAGATTTTTGGAAAATGCCGCTACATTTTTATTGTAGCTTATATTATTATCTATATTTTGACAGTATAAAACGGCCGGCTCTTATAGTTTCGGAGTTACAGCGTTTCAAATTGCTCCTATACACATGGACGGTAAACATGGACGTGGTGTTCAGGAAATCCAAAATATCTCGCTTAATTAAGATTTTGGGAAATTGCCCCATTGTTATTTTAGCTTATATTATTATCTATATTTTGACGTAAGAATAAAACGGCCGGCTGTTATAGTTTCGGAGTTACAGCGTTTCAAATTGCTCCTCCACACATGAACGGTAAACATGGACGTGGTGTTCAGGAAATCCAAAATATCTCGCTTATTTAAGATTTTTTGAAAATGCCGCTACATCGTTGTTGTAGCTTATATTATTATCTATATTTTGACGTAAGAATAAAACGGCCGGCTCTTATAGTTTCGGAGTTACAGCGTTTCAAATTGCCCCTATACACATGGACGGTAAACATGGATGTGTTGTTCAGGAAATCCAAAATATCTCGCTTATTTAAGATTTTTGGAAAATGCCGCTACATTTTTATTGTAGCTTATATTATTATCTATATTTTGACAGTATAAAACGGCCGGCTCTTATAGTTTCGGAGTTACAGCGTTTCAAATTGCTCCTATACACATGGACGGTAAACATGGACGTGGTGTTCAGGAAATCCAAAATATCTCGCTTAATTAAGATTTTTGGAAAATGCCGCTACATTTTTATTGTAGCTTATATTATTATCTATATTTTGACAGTATAAAACGGCCGGCTCTTATAGTTTCGGAGTTACAGCGTTTCAAATTGCTCCTCCACACATGGACGGTAAACATGGACGTGGTGTTCAGGAAATCCAAAATATTTCACTTATTTAAGATTTTTAAAAATGCCGCTACATTGTTATTGTAGCTTATATTTATATCTATATTTAACGTAAGAATAAAACGGCCGGCTCTTATAGTTTCGGAGTTACAGCCTTTCAAATTGCCCCTATACACATGGACGGTAAACATGGATGTGGTGTTCAGGGAATCCAAAATATCTCGCTTATTTAAGATTTTTGGAAAATGCCGCTACATTTTTATTGTAGCTTATATTATTATCTATATTTTGACAGTATAAAACGGCCGGCTCTTATAGTTTCGGAGTTACAGCGTTTCAAACTGCTCCTATACACATGGACGGTAAACATGGACGTGGTGTTCAGGAAATCCAAAATATCTCGCTTATTTAAGATTTTTGGAAAATGCCGCTACATTTTTATTGTAGCTTATATTATTATCTATATTTTGACAGTATAAAACGGCCGGCTCTTATAGTTTCGGAGTTACAGCGTTTCAAATTGCTCCTATACACATGGACGGTAAACATGGACGTGGTGCTCAGGAAATCCAAAATATCTCGCTTATTTAAGATTAATGGAAATTGCCGCCTTATTACTATTGTAGCTAATATTATTATCTATACCTAGATATAAGGATTAAACGGCAGGCTGTTATAGTTTCGGAGTTACACCGTTCCAAATTGCTACTACACACATGGACGGTAAACATGTACGCTGTGTTCAGGAAATCCAAAATATCTCGCTTATTTCAGATTTTTGGAAATTACCGCTGCATTGTTATTGTAGCTCATATTATTATCTATATTTTGATGTAGGAATAAAGCGGCAGGCTCTTATAGTTTCGGATTTACAGCGTTTCAAATTGCTCCTCCACACATGGACGGTAAACATGGACGTGGTGTTCAGGAAATCCAAAATATCTCGCTTATTTAAGATTTTTGGAAAATGCCGCTACATCGTTGTTGTAGCTTATATTATTATCTATATTTTGACGTAAGAATAAAACGGCCGGCTCTTATAGTTTCGGAGTTACAGCGTTTCAAATTGCCCCTATACACATGGACGGTAAACATGGATGTGGTGTTCAGGAAATCCAAAATATCTCGCTTATATAAGATTATGAGAAATTTGCGCTACATTCGTATTGTAGCTAATATTATTATCTATATTTTGACCTAAGAATAGAAACTGCCGGCTCTTATAGTTTCGGAGTTACAGCGTTTCTAATTGCTCCTATACATATGGACGGTAAACATGGACGTGGTGCTCAGGAAATCCAAAATATCTCGCTTATTTAAGATTAATGGAAATCGCCGCTACATCGTTGTTGTAGCTTATATTATTATCTATATTTTGAAGTAAGAATAAAACGGCAGGCTCTTATAGTTTCGGAGATACAGCGTATCAAATAGCAACTACACTCATGGACGGTACATATCGATGTGGTTTTCAGGAAATCCAAAATATCTCGCTTATTTAATATTTTTGGAAATTGCCGCTACATTGTTATTGTGGCTTGTATCATTATTTATATTTTTTGGAAATTGCCGCTACATAGATATTGTAGCTTATATTATTATCTATATTTTGACGTAAGAATAAAACTGCCGGCTCTTATAGTTTCGGAGTTACAGCGTTTCAAATTGCTCCTATATACATGGACGGTAAACATGGACGTGGTGTTCAGGAAATCCAAAATATCTCGCTTAATTAAGATTTTGGGATATTGCCCCATTGTTATTGTAGCTTATATTATTATCTATATTTTGACAGTATAAAACGGCCGGCTCTTATAGTTTCGGAGTTACAGCGTTTCAAATTGCCCCTATACACATGGACGGTAAACATGAATGTCGTGTTCAGGAAATCCAAAATATCTCGCTTATTTAAGATTTTTGGAAAATGCCGCTACATTTTTATTGTAGCTTATATTATTATCTACATTTTGACAGTATAAAACGGCCGGCTCTTATAGTTTCGGAGTTACAGCGTTTCAAATTGCTCCTATTAACATGGACGGAAAACATGGACGTGGTGTTCAGGAAATCCAAAATATCTCGCTTAATTAAGATTTTGGGAAATTGCCCCATTGTTATTGTAGCTTATATTATTATATATATTTAGCTTATATATATTTCCTGAACACCACGTCCATGTTTACCGTCCATGTGTATAGGAGCAATTTGAAACGCTGTAACTCCGAAACTATAAGAGCCGGCCGTTTTATACTGTCAAAATATAGATAATAATATAAGCTACAATAAAAATGTAGCGGCATTTTCCAAAAATCTTAAATAAGCGAGATATTTTGGATTTCCTGAACACCACATCCATGTTTACCGTCCATGTGTATAGGGGCAATTTGAAACGCTGTAACTCCGAAACTATAAGAGCCGGCCGTTTTGTTCTTAGGTCATAATATCGATAATAATATAAGCTACAATAGCAATGTAGCGGCAATTTCCCAAACACTGAATTAAGCGAGATATTTTGGATTTCCTGAACACCACGTCCATGTTTACCGTCCATGGGTATAGAAGCAATTTGAAACGCTGTAACTCCGAAACTATAAGAGCCTGCGGTTTTATTCCTACATCTAAATATAGATAATAATATGAGCTACAATAACAATGCAGCGGTAATTTCCAAAAATCTGAAATAAGCGAGATATTTTGGATTTCCTGAACACAGCGTACATGTTTACCGTCCATGTGTGTAGTAGCAATTTGGAACGGTGTAACTCCGAAACTATAACAGCCTGCCGTTTAAACCTTATATCTAGGTATAGATAATAATATTAGCTACAATAGTAATAAGGCGGCAATTTCCGTTAATCTTAAATAAGCGAGATATTTTGGATTTCCTGAGCACCACGTCCATGTTTACCGTCCATGTGTATAGGAGCAATTTGAAACGCTGTAACTCCGAAACTACAAGAGCCGGCCGTTTTATTCTGACGTCAAAATATAGATAATAATATAAGCTACAATTTTTATTGTAGCTTATAAGCTACATTTTTATGTAGCGGCATTTTCCAAAAATCTTAAATAAGCGAGATATTTTGGATTCCCTGAACACCACATCCATGTTTACCGTCCATGTGTATAGGGGCAATTTGAAAGGCTGTAACTCCGAAACTATAAGAGCCGGTCGTTTTATTATTACGTCAAAATATAGATATAAATATAAGCTACAATAACAATGTAGCGGCATTTTTAAAAATCTTAAATAAGTGAGATATTTTGGATTTCCTGAACACCACGTCCATGTTTACCGTCCATGTGTATAAGAGCAATTTGAAACGCTGTAACTCCGAAATTATAAGAGCCGGCCGTTTCTATTCTTAGGTCAAAATATAGATAATAATATAAGCTACAACAACGATGTAGCGGCATTTTCAAAAAATCTTAAATAAGCGAGATATTTTGGATTTCCTGAACACCACGTCCATGTTTACCGTTCATGTGTGGAGGAGCAATTTGAAACGCTGTAACTCCGAAACTATAACAGCCGGCCGTTTTATTCTTACGTCAAAATATAGATAATAATATAAGCTACAACAACGATGTAGCGGCATTTTCCAAAAATCTTAAATAAGCGAGATATTTTGGATTACCTGAATACCACGTCCTTGTTTACCGTCCATGTGTATAGGAGCAATTTGAAACGCTGCAACTCCGAAACTATAAGAGCCGGCCGTTTTATACTGTCAAAATGTAGATAATAATATAAGCTACAATAAAAATGTAGCGGCATTTTCCAAAAATCTTAAATAAGCGAGATATTTTGGATTTCCTGAACACCACATCCATGTTTACCGTCCATGTGTATAGGGGCAATTTGAAACGCTGTAACTCCGAAACTATAAGAGCCGGCCGTTTTATACTGTCAAAATATAGATAATAATATAAGCTACAATAACAATGGGGCAATTTCCCAAAATCTTAATTAAGCGAGATATTTTGGATTTCCTGAACACCACGTCCATGTTTACCGTCCATGTTAATAGGAGCAATTTGAAACGCTGTAACTCCGAAACTATAAGAGCCGGCCGTTTTATACTGTCAAAATGTAGATAATAATATAAGCTACAATAAAAATGTAGCGGCATTTTCCAAAAATCTTAAATAAGCGAGATATTTTGGATTTCCTGAACACCACATTCATGTTTACCGTCCATGTGTATAGGGGCAATTTGAAACGCTGTAACTCCGAAACTATAAGAGCCGGCCGTTTTATACTGTCAAAATATAGATAATAATATAAGCTACAATAACAATGGGGCAATTTCCCAAAATCTTAATTAAGCGAGATATTTTGGATTTCCTGAACACCACGTCCATGTTTACCGTCCATGTGTATAGGAGCAATTTGAAACGCTGTAACTCCGAAACTATAAGAGCCGGCAGTTTTATTCTTACGTCAAAATATAGATAATAATATAAGCTACAATATCTATGTAGCGGCAATTTCCAAAAAATATAAATAATGATACAAGCCACAATAACTATGTAGCGGCAATTTCCAAAAATATTAAATAAGCGAGATATTTTGGATTTCCTGAAAACCACATCGATATGTACCGTCCATGAGTGTAGTTGCTATTTGATACGCTGTATCTCCGAAACTATAAGAGCCTGCCGTTTTATTCTTACATCAAAATATAGATAATAATATTGGCTACAATAGCAATGTAGCGGTAACTTCCAAAAATCTTAAATAAACCAGATATTTTGGATTTTCTGAACAACACATCGATGTGTACCGTCCATGAGTGTAGTTGCAATTTGAAACGCTGTAACTCTGAAGCTATAAGAGCCTGCCGTTTTATCCTTATATCAAAGTATAGATAATAATATTATCTACAATACCAATATAGCTGCAATTTCCATTAATCTTAAATAAGCGAGGTATTTTGGATATCCTGAACACCACGTCCATGTTTGCCGTCCATGTGTATAGGAGCAATTTGAAACGCAGTAACTCCGAAACTATAAGAGCCGGCCGTTTTATTCTTTCGTCAATATATAAACAATAATATAAGCTACCATAGCAATGTAGCGATATTTTCCAAAAATTTTCAATAAGCCAGATATTTTGGATTTCCTGAACACCACGTCCATGTTTACCGTCCATGTGTATAGGAGCAATTTGAAACGCTGTAACTCCGAAACTATAAGAGCCGGCCGTTTTATTCTTACGTCAAAATATAGATAATAATATAAGCTACAATATCTATGTAGCGGCAATTTCCAAAAAATATAAATAATGATACAAGCTACAATAACAATGTAGCGGCAATTTCCAAAAATATTAAATAAGCGAGATGTTTTGGATTTCCTGAACAACACATCGATGTGTACCGTCTATGAGTGTAGTTGCTATTTGATACGCTGTAACTCCGAAACTATAAGAGCCTGCCATTTCATTCTTACATCAAAATATAGATAATAATATTGGCTACAATAGCAATGTAGCGGTAATTTCCAAAAATCTTAAATAAACTAGATATTTTGGATTTTCTGAACAACACATCGATGTGTACCGTCCATGAGTGTAGTTGCAATTTGAAACGCTGTAACTCCGAAGCTATAAGAGCCTGCCGTTTTATCCTTATATCAAAGTATAGATAATAATATTATCTACAATACCAATATAGCTGCAATTTCCATTAATCTTAAATAAGCGAGGTATTTTGGATATCCTGAACACCACGTCCATGTTTACCGTCCATGTGTATAGGAGCAATTTGAAACGCTGTAACTCCGAAACTATAAGAGCCGGCCGTTTTATTCTTACGTCAAAATATAGATAATAATATAAGCTACAATAACAATGTAGCGGCATTTTCCAAGATTCTTAAATAAGCTAGATATTTTGGATGTCTTGAACACCACGTCCATGTTTGCCGTCCATGTGTATACGAGCAATTTGAAACGCTGTAACTCCGAAACTATAAGAGCCGGCCGTTTCATTCTTACGTGAAAATATAGACAATAATATAAACTACAATAACAATGTAGCGGTATTTTCCAAAAATTTTAAATAAGCGAGATATTTTTGATTTCCTGAACACCACATCGATGTGTACCGTCCATGAGTGTAGTTGCTATTTGATACGCTGTAACTCCGAAACTACAAGAGCCTGCCGTTTTATCCTTATATCAAAGTATAGATAATAATATTATATACAATACCAATATAGCTGCAATTTCCATTAATCTTAAATAAGCGAGATATTTTGGATTACCTGAACACCACATCCATGTTTACCGTCCATGTGTATAGGGGCAATTTGAAACGCTGTAACTCCGAAACTATAAGAGCCGGCCGTTTTATACTGTCAAAATATAGATAATAATATAAGCTACAATAAAAATGTAGCGGCATTTTCCAAAAATCTTAAATAAGCGAGATATTTTGGATTTCCTGAACACCACATCCATGTTTACCGTCCATGTGTATAGGGGCAATTTGAAACGCTGTAACTCCGAAACTATAAGAGCCGGCCGTTTTATTCTTAGGTCATAATATCGATAATAATATAAGCTACAATAGCAATGTAGCGGCAATTTCCCAAACACTGAATTAAGCGAGATATTTTGGATTTCCTGAACATCACGTCCATGTTTACCGTCCATGGGTATAGAAGCAATTTGAAACGCTGTAACTCCGAAACTATAAGAGCCTGCGGTTTTATTCCTACATAAAAATATAGATAATAATATGAGCTACAATAACAATGCAGCGGTAATTTCAAAAAATCTGAAATAAGCGAGATATTTTGGATTTCCTGAACACAGCGTACATGTTTACCGTCCATGTGTGTAGTAGCAATTTGGAACGGTGTAACTCCGAAACTATAACAGCCTGCCGTTTAAACCTTATATCTAGGTATAGATAATAATATAAGCTACAATAGTAATAAGGCGGCAATTTCCGTTAATCTTAAATAAGCGAGATATTTTGGATTTCCTGAGCACCACGTCCATGTTTACCGTCCATGTGTATAGGAGCAATTTGAAACGCTGTAACTCCGAAACTACAAGAGCCGGCCGTTTTATTCTTACGTCAAAATATAGATAATAATATAAGCTACAACAACGATGTAGCGGCATTTTCAAAAAATCTTAAATAAGCGAGATATTTTGGATTTCCTGAACACCCCGTCCATGTTTACCGTCCATGTGTGGAGGAGCAATTTGAAACGCTGTAACTCCGAAACTATAAGAGCCGGGCGTTTTATTCTTAGGTCATAATATAGATAATAATATTAGCTACAATAGTAATAAGGCGGCAATTTCCGTTAATCTTAAGTAAGCGAGATATTTTGGATTTCCTGAGCACCACGTCCATGTTTACCGTCCATGTGTATAGGAGCAATTTGAAACGCTGTAACTCCGAAACTACAAGAGCCGGCCGTTTTATTCTGACGTCACAATATAGATAATAATATAAGCTACAATAAAAATGTAGCGGCATTTTCCAAAAATCTTAAATAAGCGAGATATTTTGGATTCCCTGAACACCACATCCATGTTTACCGTCCATGTATATAGGAGCAATTTGAAACGCTGTAACTCCGAAACTATAAGAGCCGGCCGTTTTATTCTTACGTCAAAATATAGATATAAATATAAGCTACAATAACAATGTAGCGGCATTTTTAAAAATCTTAAATAAGTGAGATATTTTGGATTTCCTGAACACCACGTCCATGTTTACCGTCCATGTGTGGAGGAGCAATTTGAAACGCTGTAACTCCGAAACTATAAGAGCCGGCCGTTTTATTCTTACGTCAAAATATAGATATAAATATAAGCTACAATAACAATGTAGCGGCATTTTCCAAAAATCTTAAATAAGTGAGATATTTTGGATTTCCTGAACACCACGTCCATGTTTACCGTCCATGTGTATAGGAGCAATTTGAAACGCTGTAACTCCGAAACTATAAGAGCCGGCCGTTTTATTCTTACGTCAAAATATAGATATAAATATAAGCTACAATAACAATGTAGCGGCATTTTTAAAAATCTTAAATAAGTGAGATATTTTGGATTTCCTGAACACCACGTCCATGTTTACCGTCCATGTGTATAGGAGCAATTTGAAACGCTGTAACTCCGAAACTATAAGAGCCGGCCGTTTTATACTGTCAAAATATAGATAATAATATAAGCTACAATAAAAATGTAGCGGCATTTTCCAAAAATCTTAAATAAGCGAGATATTTTGGATTTCCTGAACACCACATCCATGTTCACCGTCGATGTGTATAGGGGCAATTTGAAACGCTGTAACTCCGAAACTATAAGAGCCGGCCGTTTTATTCTTACGTCAAAATATAGATAATAATATAAGCTACAACAGCGATGTAGCGGTATTTTCAAAAAATCTTAAATAAGCGAAATATTTTGGATTTCCTGAACACCACGTCCATGTTTACCGTCCATGTGTGGAGGAGCAATTTGAAACGCTGTAACTCCGAAACTATAAGAGCCGGCCGTTTTATTCTTACGTCAAAATATAGATAATAATATGAGCTACAACAACGATGTAGCGGCATTTTCCAAAAATCTTAAATAAGCGAGATATTTTGGATTTCCTGAACACCACGTCCATGTATACCGTCCATGTGTGGAGGAGCAATTTGAAACGCTGTAACTCCGAAACTACAAGAGCCGGCCGTTTTATTCTGACGTCACAATATAGATAATAATATAAGCTACAATAAAAATGTAGCGGCATTTTCCAAAAATCTTAAATAAGCGAGATATTTTGGATTCCCTGAACACCACATCCATGTTTACCGTCCATGTGTATAGGGGCAATTTGAAAGGCTGTAACTCCGAAACTATAAGAGCCGGCCGTTTTATTCTTACGTCAAAATATAGATATAAATATAAGCTACAATAACAATGTAGCGGCATTTTTAAAAATCTTAAATAAGTGAGATATTTTGGATTTCCTGAACACCACGTCCATGTTTACCGTTCATGTGTGGAGGAACAATTTGAAACGCTGTAACTCCGAAACTATAAGAGCCTGCCGTTTTATTCTTACTTCAAAATATAGATAATAATATAAGCTACAACAACGATGTAGCGGCGATTTCCATTAATCTTAAATAAGCGAGATATTTTGGATTTCCTGAGCACCACGTCCATGTTTACCGTCCATATGTATAGGAGCAATTAGAAACGCTGTAACTCCGAAACTATAAGAGCCGGCAGTTTCTATTCTTAGGTCAAAATATAGATAATAATATTAGCTACAATACGAATGTAGCGCAAATTTCTCATAATCTTATATAAGCGAGATATTTTGGATTTCCTGAACACCACATCCATGTTTACCGTCCATGTGTATAGGGGCAATTTGAAACGCTGTAACTCCGAAACTATAAGAGCCGGCCGTTTTATTCTTACGTCAAAATATAGATAATAATATAAGCTACAACAACGATGTAGCGGCATTTTCCAAAAATCTTAAATAAGCGAGATATTTTGGATTTCCTGAACACCACGTCCATGTTTACCGTCCATGTGTGGAGGAGCAATTTGAAACGCTGTAAATCCGAAACTATAAGAGCCTGCCGCTTTATTCCTACATCAAAATATAGATAATAATATGAGCTACAATAACAATGCAGCGGTAATTTCCAAAAATCTGAAATAAGCGAGATATTTTGGATTTCCTGAACACAGCGTACATGTTTACCGTCCATGTGTGTAGTAGCAATTTGGAACGGTGTAACTCCGAAACTATAACAGCCGGCCGTTTTATTCTTACGTCAAAATATATATAATAATATAAGCTACAATAACAATGTAGCGGCATTTTTAAAAATATTAAATAAGTGAGATATTTTGGATTTCCTGAACACTACGTCCATATTTACCGTCCATGGGTATAGAAGCAATTTGAAACGATGTAACTAAGAAACTATAAGAGCCTGCCGTTTAATCCTTATATCTAAGTATAGATAATAATATTAGCTACAATAGCAATATAGCGGCAATTTCCATTAATCTTAAATAAGCGAGATATTTTGGATTTCCTGAACACCACGTCCATGTTTACCGTCCATGTGTGGAGGAGCAATTTGAAACGCTGTAACTCCGAAACTATAAGAGCCGGCCGTTTTATTCTTAGGTCATAATATAGATAATAATATAAGCTACAACAGCAATGTAGCGGCAATTTCCAAAAATCTGAATTAAGCGAGATATTTTGGATTTCCTGAGCACCACGTCCATGTTTACCGTCCATGTGTGGAGCAGCAATTTGAAACACTGTAACTCCGAAATTACAAGAGCCGGCCGTTTTATTCTTACGTCAAAATATAGATAATAATATAAGCTACAATAAAAATGTAGCGGCATTTTCCAAAATTCTTAAATAAGCGAGATATTTTGGATTTCCTGAACACCACGTCCATGTTTACCGTCCATTGCTGTTGTAGCTTATATTATTATCTATATTATGACCTAAGAATAAAACGGCCGGCTCTTATAGTTTCGGAGTTACAGCGTTTCAAATTGCTCCTCCACACATGGACGGTAAACATGGACGTGGTGTTCAGGAAATCCAAAATATCTCGCTTATTTAAGATTAATGGAAATTGCCGCTATATTGCTATTGTAGCTAATATTATTATCTATACTTAGATATAAGGATTAAACGGCAGGCTCTTATAGTTTCTTAGTTACATCGTTTCAAATTGCTTCTATACCCATGGACGGTAAATATGGACGTGGTGTTCAGGAAATCCAAAATATCTCACTTATTTAAGATTTTTAAAAATGCCGCTACATTGTTATTGTAGCTTATATTATTATATATATTTTGACGTAAGAATAAAACGGCCGGCTCTTATAGTTTCGGAGTTACAGCCTTTCAAATTGCCCCTATACACATGGACGGTAAACATGGATGTGGTGTTCAGGAAATCCAAAATATCTCGCTTATTTAAGATTTTTGGAAAATGCCGCTACATTTTTATTGTAGCTTATATTATTATCTATATTTTGACAGTATAAAACGGCCGGCTCTTATAGTTTCGGAGTTACAGCGTTTCAAATTGCTCCTATACACATGGACGGTAAACATGGACGTGGTGTTCAGGAAATCCAAAATATCTCGCTTAATTAAGATTTTGGGAAATTGCCCCATTGTTATTGTAGCTTATATTATTATCTATATTTTGACAGTATAAAACGGCCGGCTCTTATAGTTTCGGAGTTACAGCGTTTCAAATTGCCCCTATACACATGGACGGTAAACATGGATGTGGTGTTCAGGAAATCCAAAATATCTCGCTTATTTAAGATTTTTGGAAAATGCCGCTACATTTTTATTGTAGCTTATATTATTATCTACATTTTGACAGTATAAAACGGCCGGCTCTTATAGTTTCGGAGTTGCAGCGTTTCAAATTGCTCCTATACACATGGACGGTAAACAAGGACGTGGTGTTCAGGTAATCGAAAATATCTCGCTTATTTAAGATTTTTGGAAAATGCCGCTACATCGTTGTTGTAGCTTATATTATTATCTATATTTTGACGTAAGAATAAAACGGCCGGCTGTTATAGTTTCGGAGTTACAGCGTTTCAAATTGCTCCTCCACACATGAACGGTAAACATGGACGTGGTGTTCAGGAAATCCAAAATATCTCGCTTATTTAAGATTTTTTGAAAATGCCGCTACATCGTTGTTGTAGCTTATATTATTATCTATATTTTGACGTAAGAATAAAACGGCCGGCTCTTATAGTTTCGGAGTTACAGCGTTTCAAATTGCCCCTATACACATGGACGGTAAACATGGATGTGTTGTTCAGGAAATCCAAAATATCTCGCTTATTTAAGATTTTTGGAAAATGCCGCTACATTTTTATTGTAGCTTATATTATTATCTATATTTTGACAGTATAAAACGGCCGGCTCTTATAGTTTCGGAGTTACAGCGTTTCAAATTGCTCCTATACACATGGACGGTAAACATGGACGTGGTGTTCAGGAAATCCAAAATATCTCGCTTAATTAAGATTTTTGGAAAATGCCGCTACATTTTTATTGTAGCTTATATTATTATCTATATTTTGACAGTATAAAACGGCCGGCTCTTATAGTTTCGGAGTTACAGCGTTTCAAATTGCTCCTCCACACATGGACGGTAAACATGGACGTGGTGTTCAGGAAATCCAAAATATTTCACTTATTTAAGATTTTTAAAAATGCCGCTACATTGTTATTGTAGCTTATATTTATATCTATATTTAACGTAAGAATAAAACGGCCGGCTCTTATAGTTTCGGAGTTACAGCCTTTCAAATTGCCCCTATACACATGGACGGTAAACATGGATGTGGTGTTCAGGGAATCCAAAATATCTCGCTTATTTAAGATTTTTGGAAAATGCCGCTACATTTTTATTGTAGCTTATATTATTATCTATATTTTGACAGTATAAAACGGCCGGCTCTTATAGTTTCGGAGTTACAGCGTTTCAAATTGCTCCTATACACATGGACGGTAAACATGGACGTGGTGTTCAGGAAATCCAAAATATCTCGCTTATTTAAGATTTTTGGAAAATGCCGCTACATTTTTATTGTAGCTTATATTATTATCTATATTTTGACAGTATAAAACGGCCGGCTCTTATAGTTTCGGAGTTACAGCGTTTCAAATTGCTCCTATACACATGGACGGTAAACATGGACGTGGTGCTCAGGAAATCCAAAATATCTCGCTTATTTAAGATTAATGGAAATTGCCGCCTTATTACTATTGTAGCTAATATTATTATCTATACCTAGATATAAGGATTAAACGGCAGGCTGTTATAGTTTCGGAGTTACACCGTTCCAAATTGCTACTACACACATGGACGGTAAACATGTACGCTGTGTTCAGGAAATCCAAAATATCTCGCTTATTTCAGATTTTTGGAAATTACCGCTGCATTGTTATTGTAGCTCATATTATTATCTATATTTTGATGTAGGAATAAAGCGGCAGGCTCTTATAGTTTCGGATTTACAGCGTTTCAAATTGCTCCTCCACACATGGACGGTAAACATGGACGTGGTGTTCAGGAAATCCAAAATATCTCGCTTATTTAAGATTTTTGGAAAATGCCGCTACATCGTTGTTGTAGCTTATATTATTATCTATATTTTGACGTAAGAATAAAACGGCCGGCTCTTATAGTTTCGGAGTTACAGCGTTTCAAATTGCCCCTATACACATGGACGGTAAACATGGATGTAGTGTTCAGGAAATCCAAAATATCTCGCTTATATAAGATTATGAGAAATTTGCGCTACATTCGTATTGTAGCTAATATTATTATCTATATTTTGACCTAAGAATAGAAACTGCCGGCTCTTATAGTTTCGGAGTTACAGCGTTTCTAATTGCTCCTATACATATGGACGGTAAACATGGACGTGGTGCTCAGGAAATCCAAAATATCTCGCTTATTTAAGATTAATGGAAATCGCCGCTACATCGTTGTTGTAGCTTATATTATTATCTATATTTTGAAGTAAGAATAAAACGGCAGGCTCTTATAGTTTCGGAGATACAGCGTATCAAATAGCAACTACACTCATGGACGGTACATATCGATGTGGTTTTCAGGAAATCCAAAATATCTCGCTTATTTAATATTTTTGGAAATTGCCGCTACATTGTTATTGTGGCTTGTATCATTATTTATATTTTTTGGAAATTGCCGCTACATAGATATTGTAGCTTATATTATTATCTATATTTTGACGTAAGAATAAAACTGCCGGCTCTTATAGTTTCGGAGTTACAGCGTTTCAAATTGCTCCTATATACATGGACGGTAAACATGGACGTGGTGTTCAGGAAATCCAAAATATCTCGCTTAATTAAGATTTTGGGATATTGCCCCATTGTTATTGTAGCTTATATTATTATCTATATTTTGACAGTATAAAACGGCCGGCTCTTATAGTTTCGGAGTTACAGCGTTTCAAATTGCCCCTATACACATGGACGGTAAACATGAATGTCGTGTTCAGGAAATCCAAAATATCTCGCTTATTTAAGATTTTTGGAAAATGCCGCTACATTTTTATTGTAGCTTATATTATTATCTACATTTTGACAGTATAAAACGGCCGGCTCTTATAGTTTCGGAGTTACAGCGTTTCAAATTGCTCCTATTAACATGGACGGAAAACATGGACGTGGTGTTCAGGAAATCCAAAATATCTCGCTTAATTAAGATTTTGGGAAATTGCCCCATTGTTATTGTAGCTTATATTATTATATATATTTAGCTTATATATATTTCCTGAACACCACGTCCATGTTTACCGTCCATGTGTATAGGAGCAATTTGAAACGCTGTAACTCCGAAACTATAAGAGCCGGCCGTTTTATACTGTCAAAATATAGATAATAATATAAGCTACAATAAAAATGTAGCGGCATTTTCCAAAAATCTTAAATAAGCGAGATATTTTGGATTTCCTGAACACCACATCCATGTTTACCGTCCATGTGTATAGGGGCAATTTGAAACGCTGTAACTCCGAAACTATAAGAGCCGGCCGTTTTGTTCTTAGGTCATAATATCGATAATAATATAAGCTACAATAGCAATGTAGCGGCAATTTCCCAAACACTGAATTAAGCGAGATATTTTGGATTTCCTGAACACCACGTCCATGTTTACCGTCCATGGGTATAGAAGCAATTTGAAACGCTGTAACTCCGAAACTATAAGAGCCTGCGGTTTTATTCCTACATCTAAATATAGATAATAATATGAGCTACAATAACAATGCAGCGGTAATTTCCAAAAATCTGAAATAAGCGAGATATTTTGGATTTCCTGAACACAGCGTACATGTTTACCGTCCATGTGTATAGGAGCAATTTGAAACGCTGTAACTCCGAAACTACAAGAGCCGGCCGTTTTATTCTGACGTCAAAATATAGATAATAATATAAGCTACAATTTTTATTGTAGCTTATAAGCTACATTTTTATGTAGCGGCATTTTCCAAAAATCTTAAATAAGCGAGATATTTTGGATTCCCTGAACACCACATCCATGTTTACCGTCCATGTGTATAGGGGCAATTTGAAAGGCTGTAACTCCGAAACTATAAGAGCCGGTCGTTTTATTATTACGTCAAAATATAGATATAAATATAAGCTACAATAACAATGTAGCGGCATTTTTAAAAATCTTAAATAAGTGAGATATTTTGGATTTCCTGAACACCACGTCCATGTTTACCGTCCATGTGTATAAGAGCAATTTGAAACGCTGTAACTCCGAAATTATAAGAGCCGGCCGTTTCTATTCTTAGGTCAAAATATAGATAATAATATAAGCTACAACAACGATGTAGCGGCATTTTCAAAAAATCTTAAATAAGCGAGATATTTTGGATTTCCTGAACACCACGTCCATGTTTACCGTTCATGTGTGGAGGAGCAATTTGAAACGCTGTAACTCCGAAACTATAACAGCCGGCCGTTTTATTCTTACGTCAAAATATAGATAATAATATAAGCTACAACAACGATGTAGCGGCATTTTCCAAAAATCTTAAATAAGCGAGATATTTTGGATTACCTGAATACCACGTCCTTGTTTACCGTCCATGTGTATAGGAGCAATTTGAAACGCTGCAACTCCGAAACTATAAGAGCCGGCCGTTTTATACTGTCAAAATGTAGATAATAATATAAGCTACAATAAAAATGTAGCGGCATTTTCCAAAAATCTTAAATAAGCGAGATATTTTGGATTTCCTGAACACCACATCCATGTTTACCGTCCATGTGTATAGGGGCAATTTGAAACGCTGTAACTCCGAAACTATAAGAGCCGGCCGTTTTATACTGTCAAAATATAGATAATAATATAAGCTACAATAACAATGGGGCAATTTCCCAAAATCTTAATTAAGCGAGATATTTTGGATTTCCTGAACACCACGTCCATGTTTACCGTCCATGTTAATAGGAGCAATTTGAAACGCTGTAACTCCGAAACTATAAGAGCCGGCCGTTTTATACTGTCAAAATGTAGATAATAATATAAGCTACAATAAAAATGTAGCGGCATTTTCCAAAAATCTTAAATAAGCGAGATATTTTGGATTTCCTGAACACCACATTCATGTTTACCGTCCATGTGTATAGGGGCAATTTGAAACGCTGTAACTCCGAAACTATAAGAGCCGGCCGTTTTATACTGTCAAAATATAGATAATAATATAAGCTACAATAACAATGGGGCAATTTCCCAAAATCTTAATTAAGCGAGATATTTTGGATTTCCTGAACACCACGTCCATGTTTACCGTCCATGTGTATAGGAGCAATTTGAAACGCTGTAACTCCGAAACTATAAGAGCCGGCAGTTTTATTCTTACGTCAAAATATAGATAATAATATAAGCTACAATATCTATGTAGCGGCAATTTCCAAAAAATATAAATAATGATACAAGCCACAATAACTATGTAGCGGCAATTTCCAAAAATATTAAATAAGCGAGATATTTTGGATTTCCTGAAAACCACATCGATATGTACCGTCCATGAGTGTAGTTGCTATTTGATACGCTGTATCTCCGAAACTATAAGAGCCTGCCGTTTTATTCTTACATCAAAATATAGATAATAATATTGGCTACAATAGCAATGTAGCGGTAACTTCCAAAAATCTTAAATAAACCAGATATTTTGGATTTTCTGAACAACACATCGATGTGTACCGTCCATGAGTGTAGTTGCAATTTGAAACGCTGTAACTCCGAAGCTATAAGAGCCTGCCGTTTTATCCTTATATCAAAGTATAGATAATAATATTATCTACAATACCAATATAGCTGCAATTTCCATTAATCTTAAATAAGCGAGGTATTTTGGATATCCTGAACACCACGTCCATGTTTGCCGTCCATGTGTATAGGAGCAATTTGAAACGCAGTAACTCCGAAACTATAAGAGCCGGCCGTTTTATTCTTTCGTCAATATATAAACAATAATATAAGCTACCATAGCAATGTAGCGATATTTTCCAAAAATTTTCAATAAGCCAGATATTTTGGATTTCCTGAACACCACGTCCATGTTTACCGTCCATGTGTATAGGAGCAATTTGAAACGCTGTAACTCCGAAACTATAAGAGCCGGCCGTTTTATTCTTACGTCAAAATATAGATAATAATATAAGCTACAATAACAATGTAGCGGCATTTTCCAAGATTCTTAAATAAGCTAGATATTTTGGATGTCTTGAACACCACGTCCATGTTTGCCGTCCATGTGTATACGAGCAATTTGAAACGCTGTAACTCCGAAACTATAAGAGCCGGCCGTTTCATTCTTACGTGAAAATATAGACAATAATATAAACTACAATAACAATGTAGCGGTATTTTCCAAAAATTTTAAATAAGCGAGATATTTTTGATTTCCTGAACACCACATCGATGTGTACCGTCCATGAGTGTAGTTGCTATTTGATACGCTGTAACTCCGAAACTATAAGAGCCTGCCGTTTTATTCTTACATCAAAATATAGATAATAATATTGGCTACAATCGCAATGTAGCGGTAATTTCCAAAAGTATTAAATAAACAAGATATTTTGGATTTCCTGAACAACACATCGATGTGCACCGTCCATGAGTGTAGTTGCAATTTGAAACGCTCTAACTCCGAAACTACAAGAGCCTGCCGTTTTATCCTTATATCAAAGTATAGATAATAATATTATATACAATACCAATATAGCTGCAATTTCCATTAATCTTAAATAAGCGAGATATTTTGGATTACCTGAACACCACATCCATGTTTACCGTCCATGTGTATAGGGGCAATTTGAAACGCTGTAACTCCGAAACTATAAGAGCCGGCCGTTTTATACTGTCAAAATATAGATAATAATATAAGCTACAATAAAAATGTAGCGGCATTTTCCAAAAATCTTAAATAAGCGAGATATTTTGGATTTCCTGAACACCACATCCATGTTTACCGTCCATGTGTATAGGGGCAATTTGAAACGCTGTAACTCCGAAACTATAAGAGCCGGCCGTTTTATTCTTAGGTCATAATATCGATAATAATATAAGCTACAATAGCAATGTAGCGGCAATTTCCCAAACACTGAATTAAGCGAGATATTTTGGATTTCCTGAACACCACGTCCATGTTTACCGTCCATGGGTATAGAAGCAATTTGAAACGCTGTAACTCCGAAACTATAAGAGCCTGCGGTTTTATTCCTACATAAAAATATAGATAATAATATGAGCTACAATAACAATGCAGCGGTAATTTCAAAAAATCTGAAATAAGCGAGATATTTTGGATTTCCTGAACACAGCGTACATGTTTACCGTCCATGTGTGTAGTAGCAATTTGGAACGGTGTAACTCCGAAACTATAACAGCCTGCCGTTTAAACCTTATATCTAGGTATAGATAATAATATAAGCTACAATAGTAATAAGGCGGCAATTTCCGTTAATCTTAAATAAGCGAGATATTTTGGATTTCCTGAGCACCACGTCCATGTTTACCGTCCATGTGTATAGGAGCAATTTGAAACGCTGTAACTCCGAAACTACAAGAGCCGGCCGTTTTATTCTGACGTCACAATATAGATAATAATATAAGCTACAATAAAAATGTAGCGGCATTTTCCAAAAATCTTAAATAAGCGAGATATTTTGGATTCCCTGAACACCACATCCATGTTTACCGTCCATGTGTATAGGAGCAATTTGAAACGCTGTAACTCCGAAACTATAAGAGCCGGCCGTTTTATTCTTACGTCAAAATATAGATATAAATATAAGCTACAATAACAATGTAGCGGCATTTTTAAAAATCTTAAATAAGTGAGATATTTTGGATTTCCTGAACACCACGTCCATGTTTACCGTCCATGTGTGGAGGAGCAATTTGAAACGCTGTAACTCCGAAACTATAAGAGCCGGCCGTTTTATTCTTACGTCAAAATATAGATATAAATATAAGCTACAATAACAATGTAGCGGCATTTTTAAAAATCTTAAATAAGTGAGATATTTTGGATTTCCTGAACACCACGTCCATGTTTACCGTCCATGTGTATAGGAGCAATTTGAAACGCTGTAACTCCGAAACTATAAGAGCCGGCCGTTTTATTCTTACGTCAAAATATAGATATAAATATAAGCTACAATAACAATGTAGCGGCATTTTTAAAAATCTTAAATAAGTGAGATATTTTGGATTTCCTGAACACCACGTCCATGTTTACCGTCCATGTGTATAGGAGCAATTTGAAACGCTGTAACTCCGAAACTATAAGAGCCGGCCGTTTTATTCTTACGTCAAAATATAGATAATAATATAAGCTACAACAGCGATGTAGCGGTATTTTCAAAAAATCTTAAATAAGCGAAATATTTTGGATTTCCTGAACACCACGTCCATGTTTACCGTCCATGTGTGGAGGAGCAATTTGAAACGCTGTAACTCCGAAACTATAAGAGCCGGCCGTTTTATTCTTACGTCAAAATATAGATAATAATATGAGCTACAACAACGATGTAGCGGCATTTTCCAAAAATCTTAAATAAGCGAGATATTTTGGATTTCCTGAACACCACATCCATGTTCACCGTCGATGTGTATAGGGGCAATTTGAAACGCTGTAACTCCGAAACTATAAGAGCCGGCCGTTTTATTCTTACGTCAAAATATAGATAATAATATAAGCTACAACAGCGATGTAGCGGTATTTTCAAAAAATCTTAAATAAGCGAAATATTTTGGATTTCCTGAACACCACGTCCATGTTTACCGTCCATGTGTGGAGGAGCAATTTGAAACGCTGTAACTCCGAAACTATAAGAGCCGGCCGTTTTATCCTTACGTCAAAATATAGATAATAATATGAGCTACAACAACGATGTAGCGGCATTTTCCAAAAATCTTAAATAAGCGAGATATTTTGGATTTCCTGAACACCACATCCATGTTCACCGTCGATGTGTATAGGGGCAATTTGAAACGCTGTAACTCCGAAACTATAAGAGCCGGCCGTTTTATTCTTACGTCAAAATATAGATAATAATATAAGCTACAACAGCGATGTAGCGTTATTTTCAAAAAATCTTAAATAAGCGAAATATTTTGGATTTCCTGAACACCACGTCCATGTTTACCGTCCATGTGTGGAGGAGCAATTTGAAACGCTGTAACTCCGAAACTATAAGAGCCGGCCGTTTTATTC
Organism: Cryptocephalus moraei; assembly: GCA_946251905.1. Taxonomy (NCBI): domain Eukaryota; kingdom Metazoa; phylum Arthropoda; class Insecta; order Coleoptera; family Chrysomelidae; genus Cryptocephalus; species Cryptocephalus moraei. Next base: position 19,049,356 of record OX276466.1, read on the forward strand.
TTACGTCAAAATATAGATAATAATATGAGCTACAACAACGATGTAGCGGCATTTTCCAAAAATCTTAAATAAGCGAGATATTTTGGATTTCCTGAACACCACATCCATGTTCACCGTCGATGTGTATAGGGGCAATTTGAAACGCTGTAACTCCGAAACTATAAGAGCCGGCCGTTTTATTCTTACGCCAAAATATAGATAATAATATAAGCTACAACAGCGATGTAGCGGTATTTTCAAAAAATCTTAAATAAGCGAAATATTTTGGATTTCCTGAACACCACGTCCATGTTTACCGTCCATGTGTGGAGGAGCAATTTGAAACGCTGTAACTCCGAAACTATAAGAGCCGGCCGTTTTATTCTTACGTCAAAATATAGATAATAATATGAGCTACAACAACGATGTAGCGGCATTTCCCAAAAATCTTAAATAAGCGAGATATTTTGGATTTCCTGAACACCACGTCCATGTATACTGTCCATGTGTGGAGGAGCAATTTGAAACGCTGTAACTCCGAAACTACAAGAGCCGGCCGTTTTATTCTGACGTCACAATATAGATAATAATATAAGCTACAATAAAAATGTAGCGGCATTTTCCAAAAATCTTAAATAAGCGAGATATTTTGGATTCCCTGAACACCACATCCATGTTTACCGTCCATGTGTATAGGGGCAATTTGAAAGGCTGTAACTCCGAAACTATAAGAGCCGGCCGTTTTATTCTTACTTCAAAATATAGATAATAATATAAGCTACAACAACGATGTAGCGGCGATTTCCATTAATCTTAAATAAGCGAGATATTTTGGATTTCCTGAGCACCACGTCCATGTTTACCGTCCATATGTATAGGAGCAATTAGAAACGCTGTAACTCCGAAACTATAAGAGCCGGCAGTTTCTATTCTTAGGTCAAAATATAGATAATAATATTAGCTACAATACGAATGTAGCGCAAATTTCTCATAATCTTATATAAGCGAGATATTTTGGATTTCCTGAACACCACATCCATGTTTACCGTCCATGTGTATAGGGGCAATTTGAAACGCTGTAACTCCGAAACTATAAGAGCCGGCCGTTTTATTCTTACGTCAAAATATAGATAATAATATAAGCTACAACAACGATGTAGCGGCATTTTCCAAAAATCTTAAATAAGCGAGATATTTTGGATTTCCTGAACACCACGTCCATGTTTACCGTCCATGTGTGGAGGAGCAATTTGAAACGCTGTAAATCCGAAACTATAAGAGCCTGCCGCTTTATTCCTACATCAAAATATAGATAATAATATGAGCTACAATAACAATGCAGCGGTAATTTCCAAAAATCTGAAATAAGCGAGATATTTTGGATTTCCTGAACACAGCGTACATGTTTACCGTCCATGTGTGTAGTAGCAATTTGGAACGGTGTAACTCCGAAACTATAACAGCCGGCCGTTTTATTCTTACGTCAAAATATATATAATAATATAAGCTACAATAACAATGTAGCGGCATTTTTAAAAATATTAAATAAGTGAGATATTTTGGATTTCCTGAACACTACGTCCATATTTACCGTCCATGGGTATAGAAGCAATTTGAAACGATGTAACTAAGAAACTATAAGAGCCTGCCGTTTAATCCTTATATCTAAGTATAGATAATAATATTAGCTACAATAGCAATATAGCGGCAATTTCCATTAATCTTAAATAAGCGAGATATTTTGGATTTCCTGAACACCACGTCCATGTTTACCGTCCATGTGTGGAGGAGCAATTTGAAACACTGTAACTCCGAAATTACAAGAGCCGGCCGTTTTATTCTTACGTCAAAATATAGATAATAATATAAGCTACAATAAAAATGTAGCGGCATTTTCCAAAATTCTTAAATAAGCGAGATATTTTGGATTTCCTGAACACCACGTCCATGTTTACCGTCCATTGCTGTTGTAGCTTATATTATTATCTATATTATGACCTAAGAATAAAACGGCCGGCTCTTATAGTTTCGGAGTTACAGCGTTTCAAATTGCTCCTCCACACATGGACGGTAAACATGGACGTGGTGTTCAGGAAATCCAAAATATCTCGCTTATTTAAGATTAATGGAAATTGCCGCTATATTGCTATTGTAGCTAATATTATTATCTATACTTAGATATAAGGATTAAACGGCAGGCTCTTATAGTTTCTTAGTTACATCGTTTCAAATTGCTTCTATACCCATGGACGGTAAATATGGACGTGGTGTTCAGGAAATCCAAAATATCTCACTTATTTAAGATTTTTAAAAATGCCGCTACATTGTTATTGTAGCTTATATTATTATATATATTTTGACGTAAGAATAAAACGGCCGGCTCTTATAGTTTCGGAGTTACAGCCTTTCAAATTGCCCCTATACACATGGACGGTAAACATGGATGTGGTGTTCAGGAAATCCAAAATATCTCGCTTATTTAAGATTTTTGGAAAATGCCGCTACATTTTTATTGTAGGTTATATTATTATCTATATTTTGACAGTATAAAACGGCCGGCTCTTATAGTTTCGGAGTTACAGCGTTTCAAATTGCTCCTATACACATGGACGGTAAACATGGACGTGGTGTTCAGGAAATCCAAAATATCTCGCTTAATTAAGATTTTGGGAAATTGCCCCATTGTTATTGTAGCTTATATTATTATCTATATTTTGACAGTATAAAACGGCCGGCTCTTATAGTTTCGGAGTTACAGCGTTTCAAATTGCCCCTATACACATGGACGGTAAACATGGATGTGGTGTTCAGGAAATCCAAAATATCTCGCTTATTTAAGATTTTTGGAAAATGCCGCTACATTTTTATTGTAGCTTATATTATTATCTACATTTTGACAGTATAAAACGGCCGGCTCTTATAGTTTCGGAGTTGCAGCGTTTCAAATTGCTCCTATACACATGGACGGTAAACAAGGACGTGGTGTTCAGGTAATCGAAAATATCTCGCTTATTTAAGATTTTTGGAAAATGCCGCTACATCGTTGTTGTAGCTTATATTATTATCTATATTTTGACGTAAGAATAAAACGGCCGGCTGTTATAGTTTCGGAGTTACAGCGTTTCAAATTGCTCCTCCACACATGAACGGTAAACATGGACGTGGTGTTCAGGAAATCCAAAATATCTCGCTTATTTAAGATTTTTTGAAAATGCCGCTACATCGTTGTTGTAGCTTATATTATTATCTATATTTTGACGTAAGAATAAAACGGCCGGCTCTTATAGTTTCGGAGTTACAGCGTTTCAAATTGCCCCTATACACATGGACGGTAAACATGGATGTGTTGTTCAGGAAATCCAAAATATCTCGCTTATTTAAGATTTTTGGAAAATGCCGCTACATTTTTATTGTAGCTTATATTATTATCTATATTTTGACAGTATAAAACGGCCGGCTCTTATAGTTTCGGAGTTACAGCGTTTCAAATTGCTCCTATACACATGGACGGTAAACATGGACGTGGTGTTCAGGAAATCCAAAATATCTCGCTTAATTAAGATTTTGGGAAATTGCCCCATTGTTATTGTAGCTTATATTATTATCTATATTTTGACAGTATAAAACGGCCGGCTCTTATAGTTTCGGAGTTACAGCGTTTCAAATTGCCCCTATACACATGGACGGTAAACATGGATGTGGTGTTCAGGAAATCCAAAATATCTCGCTTATTTAAGATTTTTGGAAAATGCCGCTACATTTTTATTGTAGCTTATATTATTATCTACATTTTGACAGTATAAAACGGCCGGCTCTTATAGTTTCGGAGTTACAGCCTTTCAAATTGCCCCTATACACATGGACGGTAAACATGGATGTGGTGTTCAGGGAATCCAAAATATCTCGCTTATTTAAGATTTTTGGAAAATGCCGCTACATTTTTATTGTAGCTTATATTATTATCTATATTTTGACAGTATAAAACGGCCGGCTCTTATAGTTTCGGAGTTACAGCGTTTCAAATTGCTCCTCCACACATGGACGGTAAACATGGACGTGGTGTTCAGGAAATCCAAAATATTTCACTTATTTAAGATTTTTAAAAATGCCGCTACATTGTTATTGTAGCTTATATTTATATCTATATTTAACGTAAGAATAAAACGGCCGGCTCTTATAGTTTCGGAGTTACAGCCTTTCAAATTGCCCCTATACACATGGACGGTAAACATGGATGTGGTGTTCAGGGAATCCAAAATATCTCGCTTATTTAAGATTTTTGGAAAATGCCGCTACATTTTTATTGTAGCTTATATTATTATCTATATTTTGACAGTATAAAACGCCCGGCTCTTATAGTTTCGGAGTTACAGCGTTTCAAATTGCTCCTATACACATGGACGGTAAACATGGACGTGGTGTTCAGGAAATCCAAAATATCTCGCTTATTTAAGATTTTTGGAAAATGCCGCTACATTTTTATTGTAGCTTATATTATTATCTATATTTTGACAGTATAAAACGGCCGGCTCTTATAGTTTCGGAGTTACAGCGTTTCAAATTGCTCCTATACACATGGACGGTAAACATGGACGTGGTGCTCAGGAAATCCAAAATATCTCGCTTATTTAAGATTAATGGAAATTGCCGCCTTATTACTATTGTAGCTAATATTATTATCTATACCTAGATATAAGGATTAAACGGCAGGCTGTTATAGTTTCGGAGTTACACCGTTCCAAATTGCTACTACACACATGGACGGTAAACATGTACGCTGTGTTCAGGAAATCCAAAATATCTCGCTTATTTCAGATTTTTGGAAATTACCGCTGCATTGTTATTGTAGCTCATATTATTATCTATATTTTGATGTAGGAATAAAGCGGCAGGCTCTTATAGTTTCGGATTTACAGCGTTTCAAATTGCTCCTCCACACATGGACGGTAAACATGGACGTGGTGTTCAGGAAATCCAAAATATCTCGCTTATTTAAGATTTTTGGAAAATGCCGCTACATCGTTGTTGTAGCTTATATTATTATCTATATTTTGACGTAAGAATAAAACGGCCGGCTCTTATAGTTTCGGAGTTACAGCGTTTCAAATTGCCCCTATACACATGGACGGTAAACATGGATGTGGTGTTCAGGAAATCCAAAATATCTCGCTTATATAAGATTATGAGAAATTTGCGCTACATTCGTATTGTAGCTAATATTATTATCTATATTTTGACCTAAGAATAGAAACTGCCGGCTCTTATAGTTTCGGAGTTACAGCGTTTCTAATTGCTCCTATACATATGGACGGTAAACATGGACGTGGTGCTCAGGAAATCCAAAATATCTCGCTTATTTAAGATTAATGGAAATCGCCGCTACATCGTTGTTGTAGCTTATATTATTATCTATATTTTGAAGTAAGAATAAAACGGCAGGCTCTTATAGTTTCGGAGATACAGCGTATCAAATAGCAACTACACTCATGGACGGTACATATCGATGTGGTTTTCAGGAAATCCAAAATATCTCGCTTATTTAATATTTTTGGAAATTGCCGCTACATTGTTATTGTGGCTTGTATCATTATTTATATTTTTTGGAAATTGCCGCTACATAGTTATTGTAGCTTATATTATTATCTATATTTTGACGTAAGAATAAAACTGCCGGCTCTTATAGTTTCGGAGTTACAGCGTTTCAAATTGCTCCTATATACATGGACGGTAAACATGGACGTGGTGTTCAGGAAATCCAAAATATCTCGCTTAATTAAGATTTTGGGAAATTGCCCCATTGTTATTGTAGCTTATATTATTATCTATATTTTGACAGTATAAAACGGCCGGCTCTTATAGTTTCGGAGTTACAGCGTTTCAAATTGCCCCTATACACATGGACGGTAAACATGAATGTCGTGTTCAGGAAATCCAAAATATCTCGCTTATTTAAGATTTTTGGAAAATGCCGCTACATTTTTATTGTAGCTTATATTATTATCTACATTTTGACAGTATAAAACGGCCGGCTCTTATAGTTTCGGAGTTACAGCGTTTCAAATTGCTCCTATTAACATGGACGGTAAACATGGACGTGGTGTTCAGGAAATCCAAAATATCTCGCTTAATTAAGATTTTGGGAAATTGCCCCATTGTTATTGTAGCTTATATTATTATCTATATTTTGACAGTATAAAACGGCCGGCTCTTATAGTTTCGGAGTTACAGCGTTTCAAATTGCCCCTATACACATGGACGGTAAACATGGATGTGGTGTTCAGGAAATCCAAAATATCTCGCTTATTTAAGATTTTTGGAAAATGCCGCTACATTTTTATTGTAGCTTATATTATTATCTACATTTTGACAGTATAAAACGGCCGGCTCTTATAGTTTCGGAGTTGCAGCGTTTCAAATTGCTCCTATACACATGGACGGTAAACAAGGACGTGGTGTTCAGGTAATCCAAAATATCTCGCTTATTTAAGATTTTTGGAAAATGCCGCTACATCGATGTTGTAGCTTATATTATTATCTATATTTTGACGTAAGAATAAAACGGCCGGCTGTTATAGTTTCGGAGTTACAGCGTTTCAAATTGCTCCTCCACACATGAACGGTAAACATGGACGTGGTGTTCAGGAAATCCAAAATATCTCGCTTATTTAAGATTTTTTGAAAATGCCGCTACATCGTTGTTGTAGCTTATATTATTATCTATATTTTGACGTAAGAATAAAACGGCCGGCTCTTATAGTTTCGGAGTTACAGCGTTTCAAATTGCCCCTATACACATGGACGGTAAACATGGATGTGGTGTTCAGGAAATCCAAAATATCTCGCTTATTTAAGATTTTTGGAAAATGCCGCTACATTTTTATTGTAGCTTATATTATTATCTATATTTTGACAGTATAAAACGGCCGGCTCTTATAGTTTCGGAGTTAAAGCGTTTCAAATTGCTCCTAATACACATGGACGGTAAACATGGACGTGGTGTTCAGGAAATCCGAAATATCTCGCTTAATTAAGATTTTGGGAAATTGCCCCATTGTTATTGTAGCTTATATTATTATCTATATTTTGACAGTATAAAACGGCCGGCTGTTATAGTTTCGGAGTTACAGCCTTTCAAATTGCCCCTATACACATGGACGGTAAACATGGATGTGGTGTTCAGGGAATCCAAAATATCTCGCTTATTTAAGATTTTTGGAAAATGCCGCTACATTTTTATTGTAGCTTATATTATTATCTATATTTTGACAGTATAAAACGGCCGGCTCTTATAGTTTCGGAGTTACAGCGTTTCAAAATGCTCCTCCACACATGGACGGTAAACATGGACGTGGTGTTCAGGAAATCCAAAATATCTCACTTATTTAAGATTTTTAAAAATGCCGCTACATTGTTATTGTAGCTTATATTTATATCTATATTTTGACGTAAGAATAAAACGGCCGGCTCTTATAGTTTCGGAGTTACAGCCTTTCAAATTGCCCCTATACACATGGACGGTAAACATGGATGTGGTGTTCAGGGAATCCAAAATATCTCGCTTATTTAAGATTTTTGGAAAATGCCGCTACATTTTTATTGTAGCTTATATTATTATCTATATTTTGACAGTAAAAAACGGCCGGCTCTTATAGTTTCGGAGTTACAGCGTTTCAAATTGCTCCTATACACATGGACGGTAAACATGGACGTGGTGTTCAGGAAATCCAAAATATCTCGCTTATTTAAGATTTTTGGAAAATGCCGCTACATTTTTATTGTAGCTTATATTATTATCAATATTTTGACAGTATAAAACGGCCGGCTCTTATAGTTTCGGAGTTACAGCGTTTCAAATTGCTCCTATACACATGGACGGTAAACATGGACGTGGTGTTTAGGAAATCCAAAATATCTCGCTTAATTGAGATTTTGGGAAATTGCCCCATTGTTATTGTAGCTTATATTATTATCTATATTTTGACAGTATAAAACGGCCGGCTCTTATAATTTCGGAGTTACAGCGTTTCAAATTGCCCCTATACACATGGACGGTAATCATGGATGTGGTGTTCAGGAAATCCAAAATATTTCGCTTATTTAAGATTTTTGGAAAATGCCGCTACATTTTTATTGTAGCTTATATTATTATCTATATTTTGACAGTATAAAACGGCCGGCTCTTATAGTTTCGGAGTTGCAGCGTTTCATATTGCTCCTATAAACATGGACGGTAAACAAGGACGTGGTGTTCAGGTAATGCAAAATATCTCGCTTATTTAAGATTATGAGAAATTTCCGCTACATTCGTATTGTAGCTAATATTATTATCTATATTTTGACCTAAGAATAGAAACTGCCGGCTCTTATAGTTTCGGAGTTACAGCGTTTCTAATTGCTCCTATACACATGGACGGTAAACATGGACGTGGTGTTCAGGAAATCCAAAATATCTCGCTTATTTAAGAATTTTGGAAAATGCCGCTACATTTTTATTGTAGCTTATATTATTATCTATATTTTGACGTAAGAATAAAACGGCCGGCTCTTGTAATTTCGGAGTTACAGTGTTTCAAATTGCTGCTCCACACATGGACGGTAAACATGGACGTGGTGCTCAGGAAATCCAAAATATCTCGCTTAATTCAGATTTTTGGAAATTGCCGCTACATTGCTGTTGTAGCTTATATTATTATCTATATTATGACCTAAGAATAAAACGGCCGGCTCTTATAGTTTCGGAGTTACAGCGTTTCAAATTGCTCCTCCACACATGGACGGTAAACATGGACGTGGTGTTCAGGAAATCCAAAATATCTCGCTTATTTAAGATTAATGGAAATTGCCGCTATATTGCTATTGTAGCTAATATTATTATCTATACTTAGATATAAGGATTAAACGGCAGGCTCTTATAGTTTCTTAGTTACATCGTTTCAAATTGCTTCTATACCCATGGACGGTAAATATGGACGTAGTGTTCAGGAAATCCAAAATATCTCACTTATTTAATATTTTTAAAAATGCCGCTACATTGTTATTGTAGCTTATATTATTATATATATTTTGACGTAAGAATAAAACGGCCGGCTCTTATAGTTTCGGAGTTACAGCCTTTCAAATTGCCCCTATACACATGGACGGTAAACATGGATGTGGTGTTCAGGAAATCCAAAATATCTCGCTTATTTAAGATTTTTGGAAAATGCCGCTACATTTTTATTGTAGCTTATATTATTATCTATATTTTGACAGTATAAAACGGCCGGCTCTTATAGTTTCGGAGTTACAGCGTTTCAAATTGCTCCTATACACATGGACGGTAAACATGGACGTGGTGTTCAGGAAATCCAAAATATCTCGCTTATTTAAGATTAATGGAAATTGCCGCTATATTGCTATTGTAGCTAATATTATTATCTATACTTAGATATAAGGATTAAACGGCAGGCTCTTATAGTTTCTTAGTTACATCGTTTCAAATTGCTTCTATACCCATGGACGGTAAATATGGACGTGGTGTTCAGGAAATCCAAAATATCTCACTTATTTAAGATTTTTAAAAATGCCGCTACATTGTTATTGTAGCTTATATTATTATATATATTTTGACGTAAGAATAAAACGGCCGGCTCTTATAGTTTCGGAGTTACAGCCTTTCAAATTGCCCCTATACACATGGACGGTAAACATGGATGTGGTGTTCAGGAAATCCAAAATATCTCGCTTATTTAAGATTTTTGGAAAATGCCGCTACATTTTTATTGTAGCTTATATTATTATCTATATTTTGACAGTATAAAACGGCCGGCTCTTATAGTTTCGGAGTTACAGCGTTTCAAATTGCTCCTATACACATGGACGGTAAACATGGACGTGGTGTTCAGGAAATCCAAAATATCTCGCTTAATTAAGATTTTGGGAAATTGCCCCATTGTTATTGTAGCTTATATTATTATCTATATTTTGACAGTATAAAACGGCCGGCTCTTATAGTTTCGGAGTTACAGCGTTTCAAATTGCCCCTATACACATGGACGGTAAACATGGATGTGGTGTTCAGGAAATCCAAAATATCTCGCTTATTTAAGATTTTTGGAAAATGCCGCTACATTTTTATTGTAGCTTATATTATTATCTACATTTTGACAGTATAAAACGGCCGGCTCTTATAGTTTCGGAGTTGCAGCGTTTCAAATTGCTCCTATACACATGGACCGTAAACAAGGACGTGGTGTTCAGGTAATCCAAAATATCTCGCTTATTTAAGATTTTTGGAAAATGCCGCTACATCGTTGTTGTAGCTTATATTATTATCTATATTTTGACGTAAGAATAAAACGGCCGGCTGTTATAGTTTCGGAGTTACAGCGTTTCAAATTGCTCCTCCACACATGAACGGTAAACATGGACGTGGTGTTCAGGAAATCCAAAATATCTCGCTTATTTAAGATTTTTTGAAAATGCCGCTACATCGTTGTTGTAGCTTATATTATTATCTATATTTTGACGTAAGAATAAAACGGCCGGCTCTTATAGTTTCGGAGTTACAGCGTTTCAAATTGCCCCTATACACATGGACGGTAAACATGGATGTGTTGTTCAGGAAATCCAAAATATCTCGCTTATTTAAGATTTTTGGAAAATGCCGCTACATTTTTATTGTAGCTTATATTATTATCTATATTTTGACAGTATAAAACGGCCGGCTCTTATAGTTTCGGAGTTACAGCGTTTCAAATTGCTCCTATACACATGGACGGTAAACATGGACGTGGTGTTCAGGAAATCCAAAATATCTCGCTTAATTAAGATTTTGGGAAATTGCCCCATTGTTATTGTAGCTTATATTATTATCTATATTTTGACAGTATAAAACGGCCGGCTCTTATAGTTTCGGAGTTACAGCGTTTCAAATTGCCCCTATACACATGGACGGTAAACATGGATGTGGTGTTCAGGAAATCCAAAATATCTCGCTTATTTAAGATTTTTGGAAAATGCCGCTACATTTTTATTGTAGCTTATATTATTATCTACATTTTGACAGTATAAAACGGCCGGCTCTTATAGTTTCGGAGTTACAGCCTTTCAAATTGCCCCTATACACATGGACGGTAAACATGGATGTGGTGTTCAGGGAATCCAAAATATCTCGCTTATTTAAGATTTTTGGTAAATGCCGCTACATTTTTATTGTAGCTTATATTATTATCTATATTTTGACAGTATAAAACGGCCGGCTCTTATAGTTTCGGAGTTACAGCGTTTCAAATTGCTCCTCCACACATGGACGGTAAACATGGACGTGGTGTTCAGGAAATCCAAAATATTTCACTTATTTAAGATTTTTAAAAATGCCGCTACATTGTTATTGTAGCTTATATTTATATCTATATTTAACGTAAGAATAAAACGGCCGGCTCTTATAGTTTCGGAGTTACAGCCTTTCAAATTGCCCCTATACACATGGACGGTAAACATGGATGTGGTGTTCAGGGAATCCAAAATATCTCGCTTATTTAAGATTTTTGGAAAATGCCGCTACATTTTTATTGTAGCTTATATTATTATCTATATTTTGACAGTATAAAACGGCCGGCTCTTATAGTTTCGGAGTTACAGCGTTTCAAATTGCTCCTATACACATGGACGGTAAACATGGACGTGGTGTTCAGGAAATCCAAAATATCTCGCTTATTTAAGATTTTTGGAAAATGCCGCTACATTTTTATTGTAGCTTATATTATTATCTATATTTTGACAGTATAAAACGGCCGGCTCTTATAGTTTCGGAGTTACAGCGTTTCAAATTGCTCCTATACACATGGACGGTAAACATGGACGTGGTGCTCAGGAAATCCAAAATATCTCGCTTATTTAAGATTAATGGAAATTGCCGCCTTATTACTATTGTAGCTAATATTATTATCTATACCTAGATATAAGGATTAAACGGCAGGCTGTTATAGTTTCGGAGTTACACCGTTCCAAATTGCTACTACACACATGGACGGTAAACATGTACGCTGTGTTCAGGAAATCCAAAATATCTCGCTTATTTCAGATTTTTGGAAATTACTGCTGCATTGTTATTGTAGCTCATATTATTATCTATATTTTGATGTAGGAATAAAGCGGCAGGCTCTTATAGTTTCGGATTTACAGCGTTTCAAATTGCTCCTCCACACATGGACGGTAAACATGGACGTGGTGTTCAGGAAATCCAAAATATCTCGCTTATTTAAGATTTTTGGAAAATGCCGCTACATCGTTGTTGTAGCTTATATTATTATCTATATTTTGACGTAAGAATAAAACGGCCGGCTCTTATAGTTTCGGAGTTACAGCGTTTCAAATTGCCCCTATACACATGGACGGTAAACATGGATGTGGTGTTCAGGAAATCCAAAATATCTCGCTTATATAAGATTATGAGAAATTTGCGCTACATTCGTATTGTAGCTAATATTATTATCTATATTTTGACCTAAGAATAGAAACTGCCGGCTCTTATAGTTTCGGAGTTACAGCGTTTCTAATTGCTCCTATACATATGGACGGTAAACATGGACGTGGTGCTCAGGAAATCCAAAATATCTCGCTTATTTAAGATTAATGGAAATCGCCGCTACATCGTTGTTGTAGCTTATATTATTATCTATATTTTGAAGTAAGAATAAAACGGCAGGCTCTTATAGTTTCGGAGTTACAGCGTTTCAAATTGTTCCTCCACACATGAACGGTAAACATGGACGTGGTGTTCAGGAAATCCAAAATATCTCACTTATTTAAGATTTTTAAAAATGCCGCTACATTGTTATTGTAGCTTATATTTATATCTATATTTTGACGTAAGAATAAAACGGCCGGCTCTTATAGTTTCGGAGTTACAGCCTTTCAAATTGCCCCTATACACATGGACGGTAAACATGGATGTGGTGTTCAGGGAATCCAAAATATCTCGCTTATTTAAGATTTTTGGAAAATGCCGCTACATTTTTATTGTAGCTTATATTATTATCTATATTGTGACGTCAGAATAAAACGGCCGGCTCTTGTAGTTTCGGAGTTACAGCGTTTCAAATTGCTCCTCCACACATGGACGGTATACATGGACGTGGTGTTCAGGAAATCCAAAATATCTCGCTTATTTAAGATTTTTGGAAAATGCCGCTACATCGTTGTTGTAGCCCATATTATTATCTATATTTTGACGTAAGAATAAAACGGCCGGCTCTTATAGTTTCGGAGTTACAGCGTTTCAAATTGCTCCTCCACACATGGACGGTAAACATGGACGTGGTGTTCAGGAAATCCAAAATATTTCGCTTATTTAAGATTTTTTGAAAATACCGCTACATCGCTGTTGTAGCTTATATTATTATCTATATTTTGACGTAAGAATAAAACGGCCGGCTCTTATAGTTTCGGAGTTACAGCGTTTCAAATTGCCCCTATACACATCGACGGTGAACATGGATGTGGTGTTCAGGAAATCCAAAATATCTCGCTTATTTAAGATTTTTGGAAAATGCCGCTACATTTTTATTGTAGCTTATATTATTATCTATATTTTGACAGTATAAAACGGCCGGCTCTTATAGTTTCGGAGTTACAGCGTTTCAAATTGCTCCTATACACATGGACGGTAAACATGGACGTGGTGTTCAGGAAATCCAAAATATCTCACTTATTTAAGATTTTTAAAAATGCCGCTACATTGTTATTGTAGCTTATATTTATATCTATATTTTGACGTAAGAATAAAACGGCCGGCTCTTATAGTTTCGGAGTTACAGCGTTTCAAATTGCTCCTATACACATGGACGGTAAACATGGACGTGGTGTTCAGGAAATCCAAAATATCTCACTTATTTAAGATTTTTAAAAATGCCGCTACATTGTTATTGTAGCTTATATTTATATCTATATTTTGACGTAAGAATAAAACGGCCGGCTCTTATAGTTTCGGAGTTACAGCGTTTCAAATTGCTCCTCCACACATGGACGGTAAACATGGACGTGGTGTTCAGGAAATCCAAAATATCTCACTTATTTAAGATTTTTAAAAATGCCGCTACATTGTTATTGTAGCTTATATTTATATCTATATTTTGACGTAAGAATAAAACGGCCGGCTCTTATAGTTTCGGAGTTACAGCGTTTCAAATTGCTCCTATACACATGGACGGTAAACATGGATGTGGTGTTCAGGGAATCCAAAATATCTCGCTTATTTAAGATTTTTGGAAAATGCCGCTACATTTTTATTGTAGCTTATATTATTATCTATATTGTGACGTCAGAATAAAACGGCCGGCTCTTGTAGTTTCGGAGTTACAGCGTTTCAAATTGCTCCTATACACATGGACGGTAAACATGGACGTGGTGCTCAGGAAATCCAAAATATCTCGCTTACTTAAGATTAACGGAAATTGCCGCCTTATTACTATTGTAGCTAATATTATTATCTATATTATGACCTAAGAATAAAACGCCCGGCTCTTATAGTTTCGGAGTTACAGCGTTTCAAATTGCTCCTCCACACATGGACGGTAAACATGGACGGGGTGTTCAGGAAATCCAAAATATCTCGCTTATTTAAGATTTTTTGAAAATGCCGCTACATCGTTGTTGTAGCTTATATTATTATCTATATTTTGACGTAAGAATAAAACGGCCGGCTCTTATAGTTTGGGAGTTACAGCGTTTCAAATTGCCCCTATACACATGGACGGTAAACATGGATGTGGTGTTCAGGAAATCCAAAATATCTCGCTTATTTAAAATTTTTGGAAACTGCCGCCCCATTGTTATTGTAGCTTATATTATTATCTATATTTTGAGGAAAAATAAAACGGCCGGCTCTTATAGTTTCGGAGTTGCAGCGATTCAAATTGCTCCTATACACATGGACGGTAAACAAGGACGTGGTGTTCAGGTAATCCAAAATATCTCGCTTATATAAGATTATGAGAAATTTGCGCAACATTCGTATTGTAGCTAATATTATTATCTATATTTTGACCTAAGAATAGAAACTGCCGGCTCTTATAGTTTCGGAGTTACAGCGTTTCTAATTGCTCCTATACACATGGACGGTAAACATGGACGTGGTGCTCAGGAAATCCAAAATATCTCGCTTATTTAAGATTAATGGAAATCGCCGCTACATCGTTGTTGTAGCTTATATTATTATCTATATTTTGAAGTAAGAATAAAACGGCCGGCTCTTATAGTTTCGGAGTTACAGCGTTTCAAATTGCTCCTCCACACATGGACGGTAAACATGGACGTGGTGTTCAGGAAATCCAAAATATCTCACTTATTTAAGATTTTTAAAAATGCCGCTACATTGTTATTGTAGCTTATATTTATATCTATATTTTGACGTAAGAATAAAACGGCCGGCTCTTATAGTTTCGGAGTTACAGCCTTTCAAATTGCTCCTATACACATGGACGGTAAACATGGACGTGGTGCTCAGGAAATGCAAAATATCTCGCTTATTTAAGATTAATGGAAATTGCCGCCTTATTACGATTGTAGCTAATATTATTATCTATACCTAGATGTAAGGATTAAACGGCAGGCTGTTATAGTTTCGGAGTTACACCGTTCCAAATTGCTACTACCCACATGGACGGTAAACATGTACGCTGTGTTCAGGAAATCCAAAATATCTCGCTTATTTCAGATTTTTGGAAATTACCGCTGCATTGTTATTGTAGCTCATATTATTATCTATATTTTGATGTAGGAATAAAACGGCAGGCTCTTATAGTTTCGGAGTTACAGCGTTTCTAATTGCTCCTATACACATTGACGGTAAACATGGACGTAGTGCTCAGGAAATCCAAAATATCTTGCTTATTTAAGATTAATGGAAATCGCCGCTACATCGTTGTTGTAGCTTATATTATTATCTATATTTTGAAGTAAGAATAAAACGGCCGGCTCTTATAGTTTCGGAGTTACAGCGTTTCAAATTGCCCCTATACACATTGACGGTAAACATGGATGTGGTGTTCAGAAAATCCAAAATATCTCGCTTATTTAAGATTTTTGGAAAATGCCGCTACATTTTTATTGTAGCTTATATTATTATCTATATTTTGACAGTATAAAACGGCCGGCTCTTATAGTGTCGGAGTTACAGCGTTTCAAATTGCTCCTATACACATGGACGGTAAACATGGACGTGGTGTTCAGGAAATCCAAAATATCTCGCTTAATTCAGATTTTGGGAAATTGCCGCTACATTGTTATTGTAGCTTATATTATTATCTATATTTTGACCTAAGAATAGAAACGGCCGGCTTTTATAGTTTCGGAGTTACAGCGTTTCAAATTGCCCCTATACACATGGACGGTAAACATGGATGTGGTGTTCAGGGAATCCAAAATATCTCGCTTATTTAAGATTTTTGGAAAATGCCGCTACATTTTTATTGTAGCTTATATTATTATCTATAGTTTGACGTCAGAATAAAACGGCCGGCTCTTGTAGTTTCGGAGTTACAGCGTTTCAAATTGCTCCTATACACATGGACGGTAAACATGGACGTGGTGCTCAGGAAATCCAAAATATCTCGCTTATGTAAGATTAATGGAAATTGCCGCTACATTCGTATTGTAGCTAATATTATTATCTATATTTTGACCTAAGAATAGAAACTGCCGGCTCTTATAGTTTCGGAGTTACAGCGTTTCAAATTGCCCCTATACACATGGACGGTAAACATGGATGTGGTGTTCAGGGAATCCAAAATATCTCGCTTATTTAAGATTTTTGGAAAATGCCGCTACATTTTTATTGTAGCTTATATTATTATCTATATTTTGACGTCAGAATAAAACGGCCGGCTCTTGTAGTTTCGGAGTTACAGCGTTTCAAATTGCTCCTATACACATGGACGGTAAACATGGACGTGGTGCTCAGGAAATCCAAAATATCTCGCTTATTTAAGATTAATGGAAATTGCCGCTACATTCGTATTGTAGCTAATATTATTATCTATATTTTGACCTAAGAATAGAAACTGCCGGCTCTTATAGTTTCGGAGTTACAGCGTTTCAAATTGCCCCTATACACATGGACGGTGAACATGGATGTGGTGTTCAGGGAATCCAAAATATCTCGCTTATTTAAGATTTTTGGAAAATGCCGCTACATTTTTATTGTAGCTTATATTATTATCTATATTTTGACGTCAGAATAAAACGGCCGGCTCTAGTAGTTTCGGAGTTACAGCGTTTCAAATTGCTTCTATACCCATGGACGGTAAACATGGACGTGGTGTTCAGGAAATCCAAAATATCTCGCTTAATTCAGATTTTGGGAAATTGCCGCTACATTGCTATTTTAGCTTATATTATTATCTATATTATGACCGAAGAATAAAACGGCCGGCTCTTATAGTTTCGGAGTTACAGCGTTTCAAATTGCTCCTCCACACATGGACGGTAAACATGGACGTGGTGTTCAGGAAATCCAAAATATCTCGCTTATTTAAAATTTTTGGAAACTGCCGCCCCATTGTTATTGTAGCTTATATTATTATCTATATTTTGAGGAAAAATAAAACGGCCGGCTCTTATAGTTTGGGAGTTGCAGCGTTTCAAATTGCTCCTATACACATGGACGGTAAACAAGGACGTGGTGTTCAGGTAATCCAAAATATCTCGCTTATATAAGATTATGAGAAATTTGCGCTACATTCGTATTGTAGCTAATATTATTATCTATATTTTGACCTAAGAATAGAAACTGCCGGCTCTTATAGTTTCGGAGTTACAGCGTTTCTAATTGCTCCTATACACATGGACGGTAAACATGGACGTGGTGCTCAGGAAATCCAAAATATCTCGCTTATTTAAGATTAATGGAAATCGCCACTACATCGTTGTTGTAGCTTATATTATTATCTATATTTTGAAGTAAGAATAAAACGGCCGGCTCTTATAGTTTCGGAATTACAGCGTTTCAAATTGCTCCTCCACACATGGACGGTAAACATGGACGTGGTGTTCAGGAAATCCAAAATATCTCACTTATTTAAGATTTTTAAAAATGCCGCTACATTGTTATTGTAGCTTATATTTATATCTATATTTTGACGTAAGAATAAAACGGCCGGCTCTTATAGTTTCGGAGTTACAGCCTTTCAAATTGCCCCTATACACATGGACGGTAAACATGGATGTGGTGTTCAGGGAATCCAAAATATCTCGCTTATTTAAGATTTTTCGAAAATGCCGCTACATTTTTATTGTAGCTTATATTATTATCTATATTTTGACGTCAGAATAAAACGGCCGGCTCTTGTAGTTTCGGAGTTACAGCGTTTCAAATTGCTCCTATACACATGGACGGTAAACATGGACGTGGTGCTCAGGAAATCCAAAATATCTCGCTTATTTAAGATTAATGGAAATTGCCGCTACATTCGTATTGTAGCTAATATTATTATCTATATTTTGACCTAAGAATAGAAACTGCCGGCTCTTATAGTTTCGGAGTTACAGCGTTTCAAATTGCCCCTATACACATGGACGGTGAACATGGATGTGGTGTTCAGGGAATCCAAAATATCTCGCTTATTTAAGATTTTTGGAAAATGCCGCTACATTTTTATTGTAGCTTATATTATTATCTATATTTTGACGTCAGAATAAAACGGCCGGCTCTAGTAGTTTCGGAGTTACAGCGTTTCAAATTGCTTCTATACCCATGGACGGTAAACATGGACGTGGTGTTCAGGAAATCCAAAATATCTCGCTTAATTCAGATTTTGGGAAATTGCCGCTACATTGCTATTTTAGCTTATATTATTATCTATATTATGACCGAAGAATAAAACGGCCGGCTCTTATAGTTTCGGAGTTACAGCGTTTCAAATTGCTCCTCCACACATGGACGGTAAACATGGACGTGGTGTTCAGGAAATCCAAAATATCTCGCTTATTTAAAATTTTTGGAAACTGCCGCCCCATTGTTATTGTAGCTTATATTATTATCTATATTTTGAGGAAAAATAAAACGGCCGGCTCTTATAGTTTGGGAGTTGCAGCGTTTCAAATTGCTCCTATACACATGGACGGTAAACAAGGACGTGGTGTTCAGGTAATCCAAAATATCTCGCTTATATAAGATTATGAGAAATTTGCGCTACATTCGTATTGTAGCTAATATTATTATCTATATTTTGACCTAAGAATAGAAACTGCCGGCTCTTATAGTTTCGGAGTTACAGCGTTTCTAATTGCTCCTATACACATGGACGGTAAACATGGACGTGGTGCTCAGGAAATCCAAAATATCTCGCTTATTTAAGATTAATGGAAATCGCCGCTACATCGTTGTTGTAGCTTATATTATTATCTATATTTTGAAGTAAGAATAAAACGGCCGGCTCTTATAGTTTCGGAATTACAGCGTTTCAAATTGCTCCTCCACACATGGACGGTAAACATGGACGTGGTGTTCAGGAAATCCAAAATATCTCACTTATTTAAGATTTTTAAAAATGCCGCTACATTGTTATTGTAGCTTATATTTATATCTATATTTTGACGTAAGAATAAAACGGCCGGCTCTTATAGTTTCGGAGTTACAGCCTTTCAAATTGCCCCTATACACATGGACGGTAAACATGGATGTGGTGTTCAGGGAATCCAAAATATCTCGCTTATTTAAGATTTTTGGAAAATGCCGCTACATTTTTATTGTAGCTTATATTATTATCTATATTGTGACGTCAGAATAAAACGGCCGACTCTTGTAGTTTCGGAGTTACAGCGTTTCAAATTGCTCCTATACACATGGACGGTAAACATGGACGTGGTGCTCAGGAAATCCAAAATATCTCGCTTATTTAAGATTAACGGAAATTGCCGCCTTATTACTATTGTAGCTAATATTATTATCTATACCTAGATATAAGGATTAAACGGCAGGCTGTTATAGTTTCGGAGTTACACCGTTCCAAATTGCTACTACACACATGGACGGGAAACATTTACGCTGTGTTCAGGAAATCCAAAATATCTCGCTTATTTCAGATTTTTGTTTATTACCGCTGCATTGTTATTGTAGCTAATATTATTATCTATATTTTGATGTAGGAATAAAACGGCAGGCTCTTATAGTTTCGGAGTTACAGCGTTTCAAATTGCTTCTATACCCATGGACGGTAAACATGGACGTGGTGTTCAGGAAATCCAAAATATCTCGCTTAATTCAGATTTTGGGAAATTGCCCCATTGTTATTGTAGCTTATATTATTATCTATATTTTGACAGTATAAAACGGCCGGCTCTTATAGTTTCGGAGTTACAGCGTTTCAAATTGCACCTATACACATGGACGGTAAACATGGATGTGGTGTTCAGGAAATCCAAAATATCTCGCTTATTTAAGATTTTTGGAAAATGCCGCTAAATTTTTATTGTAGCTTATATTATTATCTACATTTTGACAGTATAAAACGGCCGGCTCTTATAGTTTCGGAGTTGCAGCCTTTCAAATTGCTCCTATACACATGAACGGTAAACAAGGACGTGGTGTTCAGGTAATCCAAAATATCTCGCTTATTTAAGATTATGAGAAATTAATAATATTATTATTATCTATTATTAATAATATTAATATTAATAATTATATTATTATCTATATTTAATATTAATACGGTAAACACGGTCGGACGAGTAAGGACGGTAAACATGGACGTGGTGTTCAGGAAATCCAAAATATCTCGCTTAATTCAGATTTTGGGAAATTGCCCCATTGTTATTGTAGCTTATATTATTATCTATATTTTGACAGTATAAAACGGCCGGCTCGTATAGTTTCGGAGTTACAGCCTTTCAAATTGCCCCTATACACATGGACGGTAAACATGGATGTGGTGTTCAGGGAATCCAAAATATCTCGCTTATTTAAGATTTTTGGAAAATGCCGCTACATTTTTATTGTAGCTTATATTATTATCTATATTGTGACGTCAGAATAAAACGGCCGACTCTTGTAGTTTCGGAGTTACAGCGTTTCAAATTGCTCCTATACACATGGACGATAAACATGGACGTGGTGCTCAGGAAATCCAAAATATCTAGCTTATTTAAGATTAACGGAAATTGCCGCCTTATTACTATTGTAGCTAATATTATTATCTATACCTAGATATCAGGATTAAACGGCAGGCTGTTATAGTTTCGGAGTTACACCGTTCCAAATTGCTACTACACACATGGACGGTAAACATTTACGCTGTGTTCAGGAAATCCAAAATATCTCGCTTATTTCAGATTTTTGTTAATTACCGCTGCATTGTTATTGTAGCTCATATTATTATCTATATTTTGATGTAGGAATAAAACGGCAGGCTCTTATAGTTTCGGAGTTACAGCGTTTCAAATTGCTTCTATACCCATGGACGGTAAACATGGACGTGGTGTTCAGGAAATCCAAAATATCTCGCTTAATTCAGATTTTGGGAAATTGCCGCTACATTGCTATTGTAGCTTATATTATTATCTATATTACGACCTAAGAATAAAACGCCCGGCTCTTATAGTTTCGGAGTTACAGCGTTTCAAATTGCTCCTCCACACATGGACGGTAAACATGGACGTGGTGTTCAGGAAATCCAAAATATCTCGCTTATTTAAGATTAATGGAAATTGCCGCTATATTTCTATTGTAGCTAATATTATTATCTATACTTAGATATAAGGATTAAACGGCAGGCTCTTATAGTTTCTTAGTTACATCGTTTCAAATTGCTTCTATACCCATGGACGGTAAATATGGACGTGGTGTTCAGGAAATCCAAAATATCTCGCTTATTTAAGATTTTTGGAAAATTCCGCTACATCGTTGTTGTAGCTTATATTATTATCTATATTTTGACGTAAGAATAAAACGGCCGGCTGTTATAGTTTCGGAGTTACAGCGTTTCAAATTGCTCCTCCACACATGAACGGTAAACATGGACGTGGTGTTCAGAAAATCCAAAATATCTCGCTTATTTAAGATTTTTTGAAAATGCCGCTACATCGGTGTTGTAGCTTATATTATTATCTATATTTTGACGTAAGAATAAAACGGCCGGCTCTTATAGTTTCGGAGTTACAGCGTTTCAAATTGCCCCTATACACATGGACGGTAAACATGGATGTGGTGTTCAGGAAATCCAAAATATCTCGCTTATTTAAGATTTTTGGAAAATGCCGCTACATTTTTATTGTAGCTTATATTATTATCTATATTTTGACAGTATAAAACGGCCGGCTCTTATAGTTTCGGAGTTACAGCGTTTCAAATTGCTCCTATACACATGGACGGTAAACATGGACGTGGTGTTCAGGAAATCCAAAATATCTCGCTTAATTAAAATTTTGGGAAATTGCCCCATTGTTATTGTAGCTTATATTATTATCTATATTTTGACAGTATAAAACGGCCGGCTCTTATAGTTTCGGAGTTACAGCGTTTCAAATTGCCCCTATACACATGGACGGTAAACATGGATGTGGTGTTCAGGAAATCCAAAATATCTCGCTTATTTA
Organism: Cryptocephalus moraei; assembly: GCA_946251905.1. Classification (NCBI taxonomy): domain Eukaryota; kingdom Metazoa; phylum Arthropoda; class Insecta; order Coleoptera; family Chrysomelidae; genus Cryptocephalus; species Cryptocephalus moraei. The sequence continues at coordinate 19,071,907 of OX276466.1, forward strand.
AGATTTTTGGAAAATGCCGCTAAATTTTTATTGTAGCTTATATTATTATCTACATTTTGACAGTATAAAACGGCCGGCTCTTATAGTTTCGGAGTTGCAGCCTTTCAAATTACTCCTATACACATGAACGGTAAACAAGGACGTGGTGTTCAGGTAATCCAAAATATCTCGCTTATTTAAGATTATGAGAAATTTCCGCTACATTCGTATTGTAGCTAATATTATTATCTATATTTTGACCTAAGAATAGAAACTGCCGGCTCTTATAGTTTCGGAGTTACAGCGTTTCTAATTGCTCCTATACACATGGACGGTAAACATGGATGTGGTGTTCAGGAAATCCAAAATATCTCGCTTATTTAAGATTTTTGGAAAATGCCGCCCCATTGTTATTGTAGCTTATATTATTATCTATATTTTGAGGTAAGAATAAAACGGCCGGCTCTTATAGTTTCGGAGTTGCAGCGTTTCAAATTGCTCCTATACACATGGACGGTAAACATGGATGTGGTGTTCAGGGAATACAAAATATCTCGCTTATTTAAAATTTTTGGAAAATGCCGCTCCATTGCTATTGTAGCTTATATTATTATCTATATTTTGAGGAAAAATAAAACGGCCGGCTCTTATAGTTTCGGAGTTGCAGCGTTTCAAATTTCTCCTATACACATGGACGGTAAACAAGGACGTGGTGTTCAGGTAATCCAAAATATCTCGCTTATTTAAGATTATGAGAAATTTGCGCTTCATTCGTATTGTAGCTAATATTATTATCTATATTTTGACCTAAGAATAGAAACTGCCGGCTCTTATAGTTTCGGAGTTACAGCGTTTCAAATTGCCCCTATACACATGGACGGTAAACATGGATGTGGTGTTCAGGGAATCCAAAATATCTCGCTTATTTAAGATTTTTGGAAAATGCCGCTACATTTTTATTGTAGCTTATATTATTATCTATATTTTGACGTCAGAATAAAACGGCCGGCTCTTGTAGTTTCGGAGTTACAGCGTTTCAAATTGCTCCTATACACATGGACGGTAAACATGGACGTGGTGCTCAGGAAATCCAAAATATCTCGCTTATTTAAGATTAACGGAAATTGCCGCTACATTCGTATTGTAGCTAATATTATTATCTATATTTTGACCTAAGAATAGAAACTGCCGGCTCTTATAGTTTCGGAGTTACAGCGTTTCAAATTGCCCCTATACACATGGACGGTGAACATGGATGTGGTGTTCAGGGAATCCAAAATATCTCGCTTATTTAAGACTTTTGGAAAATGCCGCTACATTTTTATTGTAGCTTATATTATTATCTATATTTTGACGTCAGAATAAAACGGCCGGCTCTAGTAGTTTCGGAGTTACAGCGTTTCAAATTGCTTCTATACCCATGGACGGTAAACATGGACGTGGTGTTCAGGAAATCCAAAATATCTCGCTTAATTCAGATTTTGGGAAATTGCCGCTACATTGCTATTTTAGCTTATATTATTATCTATATTATGACCTAAGAATAAAACGGCCGGCTCTTATAGTTTCGGAGTTACAGCGTTTCAAATTGCTCCTCCACACATGGACGGTAAACATGGACGTGGTGTTCAGGAAATCCAAAATATCTCGCTTATTTAAGATTTTTGAAAAATGCCGCTACATCGTAGTTGTAGCTTATGTTATTATCTATATTTTGACGTAAGAATAAAACGGCCGGCTCTTATAGTTTCGGAGTTACAGCGTTTCAAATTGCTCCTCCACACATGGACGGTAAACATGGACGGGGTGTTCAGGAAATCCAAAATATCTCGCTTATTTAAGATTTTTTGAAAATGCCGCTACATCGTTGTTGTAGCTTATATTATTATCTATATTTTGACGTAAGAATAAAACGGCCGGCTCTTATAGTTTCGGAGTTACAGCGTTTCAAATTGCCCCTATACACATGGACGGTAAACATGGATGTGGTGTTCAGGAAATCCAAAATATCTCGCTTATTTAAAATTTTTGGAAACTGCCGCCCCATTGTTATTGTAGCTTATATTATTATCTATATTTTGAGGAAAAATAAAACGGCCGGCTCTTATAATTTCGGAGTTGCAGCGTTTCAAATTGCTCCTATACACATGGACGGTAAACAAGGACGTGGTGTTCAGGTAATCCAAAATATCTCGCTTATATAAGATTATGAGAAATTTGCGCTACATTCGTATTGTAGCTAATATTATTATCTATATTTTGACCTAAGAATAGAAACTGCCGGCTCTTATAGTTTCGGAGTTACAGCGTTTCTAATTGCTCCTATACACATGGACGGTAAACATGGACGTGGTGCTCAGGAAATCCAAAATATCTCGCTTATTTAAGATTAATGGAAATCGCCGCTACATCGTTGTTGTAGCTTATATTATTATCTATATTTTGAAGTAAGAATAAAACGGCCGGCTCTTATAGTTTCGGAATTACAGCGTTTCAAATTGCTCCTCCACACATGGACGGTAAACATGGACGTGGTGTTCAGGAAATCCAAAATATCTCACTTATTTAAGATTTTTAAAAATGCCGCTACATTGTTATTGTAGCTTATATTTATATCTATATTTTGACGTAAGAATAAAACGGCCGGCTCTTATAGTTTCGGAGTTACAGCCTTTCAAATTGCCCCTATACACATGGACGGTAAACATGGATGTGGTGTTCAGGGAATCCAAAATATCTCGCTTATTTAAGATTTTTGGAAAATGCCGCTACATTTTTATTGTAGCTTATATTATTATCTATATTGTGACGTCAGAATAAAACGGCCGACTCTTGTAGTTTCGGAGTTACAGCGTTTCAAATTGCTCCTATACACATGGACGGTAAACATGGACGTGGTGCTCAGGAAATCCAAAATATCTCGCTTATTTAAGATTAACGGAAATTGCCGCCTTATTACTATTGTAGCTAATATTATTATCTATACCTAGATATAAGGATTAAACGGCAGGCTGTTATAGTTTCGGAGTTACACCGTTCCAAATTGCTACTACACACATGGACGGGAAACATTTACGCTGTGTTCAGGAAATCCAAAATATCTCGCTTATTTCAGATTTTTGTTAATTACCGCTGCATTGTTATTGTAGCTCATATTATTATCTATATTTTGATGTAGGAATAAAACGGCAGGCTCTTATAGTTTCGGAGTTACAGCGTTTCAAATTGCTTCTATACCCATGGACGGTAAACATGGACGTGGTGTTCAGGAAATCCAAAATATCTCGCTTAATTCAGATTTTGGGAAATTGCCGCTACATTGCTATTGTAGCTTATATTATTATCTATATTACGACCTAAGAATAAAACGCCCGGCTCTTATAGTTTCGGAGTTACAGCGTTTCAAATTGCTCCTCCACACATGGACGGTAAACATGGACGTGGTGTTCAGGAAATCCAAAATATCTCGCTTATTTAAGATTAATGGAAATTGCCGCTATATTGCTATTGTAGCTAATATTATTATCTATACTTAGATATAAGGATTAAACGGCAGGCTCTTATAGTTTCTTAGTTACATCGTTTCAAATTGCTTCTATACCCATGGACGGTAAATATGGACGTGGTGTTCAGGAAATCCAAAATATCTCGCTTATTTAAGATTTTTGGAAAATGCCGCTACATCGTTGTTGTAGCTTATATTATTATCTATATTTTGACGTAAGAATAAAACGGCCGGCTGTTATAGTTTCGGAGTTACAGCGTTTCAAATTGCTCCTCCACACATGAACGGTAAACATGGACGTGGTGTTCAGGAAATCCAAAATATCTCGCTTATTTAAGATTTTTTGAAAATGCCGCTACACCCTTGTTGTAGCTTATATTATTATCTATATTTTGACGTAAGAATAAAACGGCCGGCTCTTATAGTTTCGGAGTTACAGCGTTTCAAATTGCCCCTATACACATGGACGGTAAACATGGATGTGGTGTTCAGGAAATCCAAAATATCTCGCTTATTTAAGATTTTTGGAAAATGCCGCTACATTTTTATTGTAGCTTATATTATTATCTATATTTTGACAGTATAAAACGGCCGGCTCTTATAGTTTCGGAGTTACAGCGTTTCAAATTGCTCCTATACACATGGACGGTAAACATGGACGTGGTGTTCAGGAAATCCAAAATATCTCGCTTAATTAAAATTTTGGGAAATTGCCCCATTGTTATTGTAGCTTATATTATTATCTATATTTTGACAGTATAAAACGGCCGGCTCTTATAGTTTCGGAGTTACAGCGTTTCAAATTGCCCCTATACACATGGACGGTAAACATGGATGTGGTGTTCAGGAAATCCAAAATATCTCGCTTATTTAAGATTTTTGGAAAATGCCGCTAAATTTTTATTGTAGCTTATATTATTATCTACATTTTGACAGTATAAAACGGCCGGCTCTTATAGTTTCGGAGTTGCAGCCTTTCAAATTGCTCCTATACACATGAACGATAAACAAGGACGTGGTGTTCAGGTAATCCAAAATATCTCGCTTATTTAAGATTATGAGAAATTTCCGCTACATTCGTATTGTAGCTAATATTATTATCTATATTTTGACCTAAGAATAGAAACTGCCGGCTCTTATAGTTTCGGAGTTACAGCGTTTCTAATTGCTCCTATACACATGGACGGTAAACATGGATGTGGTGTTCAGGAAATCCAAAATATCTCGCTTATTTAAGATTTTTGGAAAATGCCGCCCCATTGTTATTGTAGCTTATATTATTATCTATATTTTGAGGTAAGAATAAAACGGCCGGCTCTTATAGTTTCGGAGTTGCAGCGTTTCAAATTGCTCCTATACACATGGACGGTAAACATGGATGTGGTGTTCAGGGAATCCAAAATATCTCGCTTATTTAAAATTTTTGGAAAATGCCGCCCCATTGCTATTGTAGCTTATATTATTATCTATATTTTGAGGAAAAATAAAACGGCCGGCTCTTATAGTTTCGGAGTTGCAGCGTTTCAAATTGCTCCTATACACATGGACGGTAAACAAGGACGTGGTGTTCAGGTAATCCAAAATATCTCGCTTATTTAAGATTATGAGAAACTTGCGCTACATTCGTATTGTAGCTAATATTATTATCTATATTTTGACCTAAGAATAGAAACTGCCGGCTCTTATAGTTTAGGAGTTACAGCGTTTCAAATTGCTCCTCCACACATGGACGGTAAACATGGACGGGGTGTTCAGGAAATCCAAAATATCTCGCTTATTTAAGATTTTTTGAAAATGCCGCTACATCGCTGTTGTAGCTTATATTATTATCTATATTTTGACGTAAGAATAAAACGGCCGGCTCTTATAGTTTCGGAGTTACAGCGTTTCAAATTGCCCCTATACACACGGACGGTAAACATGGATGTGGTGTTCAGGAAATCCAAAATATCTCGCTTATTTAAAATTTTTGGAAACTGCCGCCCCATTGTTATTGTAGCTTATATTATTATCTATATTTTGAGGAAAAATAAAACGGCCGGCTCTTATAGTTTCGGAGTTGCAGCGTTTCAAATTGCTCCTATACACATGGACGGTAAACAAGGACGTGGTGTTCAGGTAATCCAAAATATCTCGCTTATATAAGATTATGAGAAATTTGCGCTACATTCGTATTGTAGCTAATATTATTATCTATATTTTGACCTAAGAATAGAAACTGCCGACTCTTATAGTTTCGGAGTTACAGCGTTTCTAATTGCTCCTATACACATGGACGGTAAACATGGACGTGGTGCTCAGGAAATCCAAAATATCTCGCTTATTTAAGATTAATGGAAATCGCCGCTACATCGTTGTTGTAGCTTATATTATTATCTATATTTTGAAGTAAGAATAAAACGGCCGGCTCTTATAGTTTCGGAATTACAGCGTTTCAAATTGCTCCTCCACACATGGACGGTAAACATGGACGTGGTGTTCAGGAAATCCAAAATATCTCACTTATTTAAGATTTTTAAAAATGCCGCTACATTGTTATTGTAGCTTATATTTATATCTATATTTTGACGTAAGAATAAAACGGCCGGCTCTTATAGTTTCGGAGTTACAGCCTTTCAAATTGCCCCTATACACATGGACGGTAAACATGGATGTGGTGTTCAGGGAATCCAAAATATCTCGCTTATTTAAGATTTTTGGAAAATGCCGCTACATTTTTATTGTAGCTTATATTATTATCTATATTGTGACGTCAGAATAAAACGGCCGACTCTTGTAGTTTCGGAGTTACAGCGTTTCAAATTGCTCCTATACACATGGACGGTAAACATGGACGTGGTGCTCAGGAAATCCAAAATATCTCGCTTATTTAAGATTAACGGAAATTGCCGCCTTATTACTATTGTAGCTAATATTATTATCTATACCTAGATATAAGGATTAAACGGCAGGCTGTTATAGTTTCGGAGTTACACCGTTCCAAATTGCTACTACACACATGGACGGGAAACATTTACGCTGTGTTCAGGAAATCCAAAATATCTCGCTTATTTCAGATTTTTGTTAATTACCGCTGCATTGTTATTGTAGCTCATATTATTATCTATATTTTGATGTAGGAATAAAACGGCAGGCTCTTATAGTTTCGGAGTTACAGCGTTTCAAATTGCTTCTATACCCATGGACGGTAAACATGGACGTGGTGTTCAGGAAATCCAAAATATCTCGCTTAATTCAGATTTTGGGAAATTGCCGCTACATTGCTATTGTAGCTTATATTATTATCTATATTACGACCTAAGAATAAAACGCCCGGCTCTTATAGTTTCGGAGTTACAGCGTTTCAAATTGCTCCTCCACACATGGACGGTAAACATGGACGTGGTGTTCAGGAAATCCAAAATATCTCGCTTATTTAAGATTAATGGAAATTGCCGCTATATTGCTATTGTAGCTAATATTATTATCTATACTTAGATATAAGGATTAAACGGCAGGCTCTTATAGTTTCTTAGTTACATCGTTTCAAATTGCTTCTATACCCATGGACGGTAAATATGGACGTGGTGTTCAGGAAATCCAAAATATCTCGCTTATTTAAGATTTTTGGAAAATGCCGCTACATCGTTGTTGTAGCTTATATTATTATCTATATTTTGACGTAAGAATAAAACGGCCGGCTGTTATAGTTTCGGAGTTACAGCGTTTCAAATTGCTCCTCCACACATGAACGGTAAACATGGACGTGGTGTTCAGGAAATCCAAAATATCTCGCTTATTTAAGATTTTTTGAAAATGCCGCTACACCCTTGTTGTAGCTTATATTATTATCTATATTTTGACGTAAGAATAAAACGGCCGGCTCTTATAGTTTCGGAGTTACAGCGTTTCAAATTGCCCCTATACACATGGACGGTAAACATGGATGTGGTGTTCAGGAAATCCAAAATATCTCGCTTATTTAAGATTTTTGGAAAATGCCGCTACATTTTTATTGTAGCTTATATTATTATCTATATTTTGACAGTATAAAACGGCCGGCTCTTATAGTTTCGGAGTTACAGCGTTTCAAATTGCTCCTATACACATGGACGGTAAACATGGACGTGGTGTTCAGGAAATCCAAAATATCTCGCTTAATTAAAATTTTGGGAAATTGCCCCATTGTTATTGTAGCTTATATTATTATCTATATTTTGACAGTATAAAACGGCCGGCTCTTATAGTTTCGGAGTTACAGCGTTTCAAATTGCCCCTATACACATGGACGGTAAACATGGATGTGGTGTTCAGGAAATCCAAAATATCTCGCTTATTTAAGATTTTTGGAAAATGCCGCTAAATTTTTATTGTAGCTTATATTATTATCTACATTTTGACAGTATAAAACGGCCGGCTCTTATAGTTTCGGAGTTGCAGCCTTTCAAATTGCTCCTATACACATGAACGGTAAACAAGGACGTGGTGTTCAGGTAATCCAAAATATCTCGCTTATTTAAGATTATGAGAAATTTCCGCTACATTCGTATTGTAGCTAATATTATTATCTATATCTTGACCTAAGAATAGAAACTGCCGGCTCTTATAGTTTCGGAGTTACAGCGTTTCTAATTGCTCCTATACACATGGACGGTAAACATGGATGTGGTGTTCAGGAAATCCAAAATATCTCGCTTATTTAAGATTTTTGGAAAATGCCGCCCCATTGTTATTGTAGCTTATATTATTATCTATATTTTGAGGTAAGAATAAAACGGCCGGCTCTTATAGTTTCGGAGTTGCAGCGTTTCAAATTGCTCCTATACACATGGACGGTAAACATGGATGTGGTGTTCAGGGAATCCAAAATATCTCGCTTATTTAAAATTTTTGGAAAATGCCACCCCATTGCTATTGTAGCTTATATTATTATCTATATTTTGAGGAAAAATAAAACGGCCGGCTCTTATAGTTTCGGAGTTGCAGCGTTTCAAATTGCTCCTATACACATGGACGGTAAACAAGGACGTGGTGTTCAGGTAATCCAAAATATCTCGCTTATTTAAGATTATGAGAAACTTGCGCTACATTCGTATTGTAGCTAATATTATTATCTATATTTTGACCTAAGAATAGAAACTGCCGGCTCTTATAGTTTCGGAGTTACAGCGTTTCTATTTGCTCCTATACACATGGACGGTAAACATGGACGTGGTGCTCAGGAAATCCAAAATATCTCGCTTATTTAAGATTAATGGAAATCGCTGCTACATCGTTGTTGTAGCTTATATTATTATCTATATTTTGAAGTAAGAATAAAACGGCCGGCTCTTATAATTTCGGAGTTACAGCGTTTCAAATTGCTCCTCCACACATGGACGGTAAACATGGACGTGGTGTTCAGGAAATCCAAAATATCTCACTTATTTAAGATTTTTAAAAATGCCGCTACATTGTTATTGTAGCTTATATTTATATCTATATTTTGACGTAAGAATAAAACGGCCGGCTCTTATAGTTTCGGAGTTACAGCCTTTCAAATTGCCCCTATACACATGGACGGTAAACATGGATGTGGTGTTCAGGGAATCCAAAATATCTCGCTTATTTAAGATTTTTGGAAAATGCCGCTACATTTTTATTGTAGCTTATATTATTATCTATATTTTGACGTCAGAATAAAACGGCCGGCTCTTGTAGTTTCGGAGTTACAGCGTTTCAAATTGCTCCTATACACATGGACGGTAAACATGGACGTGGTGCTCAGGAAATCCAAAATATCTCGCTTATTTAAGATTAACGGAAATTGCCGCCTTATTACTATTGTAGCTAATATTATTATCTATACCTAGATATAAGGATTAAACGGCAGGCTGTTATAGTTTCGGAGTTACACCGTTCCAAATTGCTACTACACACATGGACGGTAATCATGTACGCTGTGTTCAGGAAATCCAAAATATCTCGCTTATTTCAGATTTTTGGAAATTACCGCTGCATTGTTATTGTAGCTTATATTATTATCTATATTTTGACGTCAGAATAAAACGGCCGGATCTTGTAGTTTCGGAGTTACAGCGTTTCAAATTGCTCCTATACACATGGACGTTAAACATGTACGTGGTGCTCAGGAAATCCAAAATATCTCGCTTATTTAAGATTAACGGAAATTGCCGCCTTATTACTATTGTAGCTAATACTATTATCTATACCTAGATATAAGGACTAAACGGCAGGCTGTTATAGTTTCGGAGTTACAGCGTTTCAAATTGCTCCTATACACATGGACGGTAAACATGGACGTGGTGTTCAGGAAATCCAAAATATCTCGCTTAATTCAGATTTTGGGAAATTGCCGCTACATTGGTATTGTAGCTTATATTATTATCTATATTATGACCTAAGAATAAAACGGCGGGCTCTTATAGTTTCGGAGTTACAGCGTTTCAAATTGCTCCTCCACACATGGACGTTAAACATGGACGTGGTGTTCAGGAAATCCAAAATATCTCGCTTATTTAAGATTTTTTGAAAATGCCGCTACATCGCTGTTGTAGCTTATATTATTATCTATATTTTGACGTAAGAATAAAACGGCCGGCTCTTATAGTTTCGGAGTTACAGCGTTTCAAATTGCTCCTCCACACATGGACGGTAATCATGGACGTGGTGTTCAGGAAATCCAAAATATTTCGCTTATTTAAGATTTTTTGAAAATGCCGCTACATCGTTGTTGTAGCTTATATTATTATCTATATTTTGACGTAAGAATAAAACGGCCGGCTCTTATAGTTTCGGAGTTACAGCGTTTCAAATTGCCCCTATACACATGGACGGTAAACATGGATGTGGTGTTCAGGAAATCCAAAATATCTCGCTTATTTAAGACTTTTGGAAAATGCCGCTACATCGCTGTTATATCTTATATTATTATCTATATTTTGACGTAAGAATAAAACGGCCGTCTCTTATAGTTTAGGAGTTACAGCGTTTCAAATTGCTCCTCCACACATGGACGGTAAACATGGACGGGGTGTTCAGGAAATCCAAAATATCTCGCTTATTTAAGATTTTTTGAAAATGCCGCTACATCGCTGTTGTAGCTTATATTATTATCTATATTTTGACGTAAGAATAAAACGGCCGGCTCTTATAGTTTCGGAGTTACAGCGTTTCAAATTGCCCCTATACACATGGACGGTAAACATGGATGTGGTGTTCAGGAAATCCAAAATATCTCGCTTATTTAAAATTTTTGGAAACTGCCGCCCCATTGTTATTGTAGCTTATATTATTATCTATATTTTGAGGAAAAATAAAACGGCCGGCTCTTATAGTTTCGGAGTTGCAGCGTTTCAAATTGCTCCTATACACATGACAAGGACGTGGTGTTCAGGTAATCCAAAATATCTCGCTTATATAAGATTATGAGAAATTTGCGCTACATTCGTATTGTAGCTAATATTATTATCTATATTTTGACCTAAGAATAGAAACTGCCGGCTCTTATAGTTTCGGAGTTACAGCGTTTCTAATTGCTCCTATACACATGGACGGTAAACATGGACGTGGTGCTCAGGAAATCCAAAATATCTCGCTTATTTAAGATTAATGGAAATCGCCGCTACATCGTTGTTGTAGCTTATATTATTATCTATATTTTGAAGTAAGAATAAAACGGCCGGCTCTTATAGTTTCGGAATTACAGCGTTTCAAATTGCTCCTCCACACATGGACGGTAAACATGGACGTGGTGTTCAGGAAATCCAAAATATCTCACTTATTTAAGATTTTTAAAAATGCCGCTACATTGTTATTGTAGCTTATATTTATATCTATATTTTGACGTAAGAATAAAACGGCCGGCTCTTATAGTTTCGGAGTTACAGCCTTTCAAATTGCCCCTATACACATGGACGGTAAACATGGATGTGGTGTTCAGGGAATCCAAAATATCTCGCTTATTTAAGATTTTTGGAAAATGCCGCTACATTTTTATTGTAGCTTATATTATTATCTATATTGTGACGTCAGAATAAAACGGCCGACTCTTGTAGTTTCGGAGTTACAGCGTTTCAAATTGCTCCTATACACATGGACGGTAAACATGGACGTGGTGCTCAGGAAATCCAAAATATCTCGCTTATTTAAGATTAACGGAAATTGCCGCCTTATTACTATTGTAGCTAATATTATTATCTATACCTAGATGTAAGGATTAAACGGCAGGCTGTTATAGTTTCGGAGTTACACCGTTCCAAATTGCTACTACACACATGGACGGGAAACATTTACGCTGTGTTCAGGAAATCCAAAATATCTCGCTTATTTCAGATTTTTGTTAATTACCGCTGCATTGTTATTGTAGCTCATATTATTATCTATATTTTGATGTAGGAATAAAACGGCAGGCTCTTATAGTTTCGGAGTTACAGCGTTTCAAATTGCTTCTATACCCATGGACGGTAAACATGGACGTGGTGTTCAGGAAATCCAAAATATCTCGCTTAATTCAGATTTTGGGAAATTGCCGCTACATTGCTATTGTAGCTTATATTATTATCTATATTACGACCTAAGAATAAAACGCCCGGCTCTTATAGTTTCGGAGTTACAGCGTTTCAAATTGCTCCTCCACACATGGACGGTAAACATGGACGTGGTGTTCAGGAAATCCAAAATATCTCGCTTATTTAAGATTAATGGAAATTGCCGCTATATTGCTATTGTAGCTAATATTATTATCTATACTTAGATATAAGGATTAAACGGCAGGCTCTTATAGTTTCTTAGTTACATCGTTTCAAATTGCTTCTATACCCATGGACGGTAAATATGGACGTGGTGTTCAGGAAATCCAAAATATCTGGCTTATTTAAGATTTTTGGAAAATGCCGCTACATCGTTGTTGTAGCTTATATTATTATCTATATTTTGACGTAAGAATAAAACGGCCGGCTGTTATAGTTTCGGAGTTACAGCGTTTCAAATTGCTCCTCCACACATGAACGGTAAACATGGACGTGGTGTTCAGGAAATCCAAAATATCTCGCTTATTTAAGATTTTTTGAAAATGCCGCTACACCGTTGTTGTAGCTTATATTATTATCTATATTTTGACGTAAGAATAAAACGGCCGGCTCTTATAGTTTCGGAGTTACAGCGTTTCAAATTGCCCCTATACACATGGACGGTAAACATGGATGTGGTGTTCAGGAAATCCAAAATATCTCGCTTATTTAAGATTTTTGGAAAATGCCGCTACATTTTTATTGTAGCTTATATTATTATCTATATTTTGACAGTATAAAACGGCCGGCTCTTATAGTTTCGGAGTTACAGCGTTTCAAATTGCTCCTATACACATGGACGGTAAACATGGACGTGGTGTTCAGGAAATCCAAAATATCTCGCTTAATTAAAATTTTGGGAAATTGCCCCATTGTTATTGTAGCTTATATTATTATCTATATTTTGACAGTATAAAACGGCCGGCTCTTATAGTTTCGGAGTTACAGCGTTTCAAATTGCCCCTATACACATGGACGGTAAACATGGATGTGGTGTTCAGGAAATCCAAAATATCTCGCTTATTTAAGATTTTTGGAAAATGCCGCTAAATTTTTATTGTAGCTTATATTATTATCTACATTTTGACAGTATAAAACGGCCGGCTCTTATAGTTTCGGAGTTGCAGCCTTTCAAATTGCTCCTATACACATGAACGGTAAACAAGCACGTGGTGTTCAGGTAATCCAAAATATCTCGCTTATTTAAGATTATGAGAAATTTCCGCTACATTCGTATTGTAGCTAATATTATTATCTATATTTTGACCTAAGAATAGAAACTGCCGGCTCTTATAGTTTCGGAGTTACAGCGTTTCTAATTGCTCCTATACACATGGACGGTAAACATGGACGTGGTGTTCAGGAAATCCAAAATATCTCGCTTATTTAAGATTTTTTGAAAATGCCGCTACATCGCTGTTGTAGCTTATATTATTATCTATATTTTGACGTAAGAATAAAACGGCCGGCTCTTATAGTTTCGGAGTTACAGCGTTTCAAATTGCTCCTCCACACATGGACGGTAATCATGGACGTGGTGTTCAGGAAATCCAAAATATTTCGCTTATTTAAGATTTTTTGAAAATGCCGCTACATCGTTGTTGTAGCTTATATTATTATCTATATTTTGACGTAAGAATAAAACGGCCGGCTCTTATAGTTTCGGAGTTACAGCGTTTCAAATTGCCCCTATACACATGGACGGTAAACATGGATGTGGTGTTCAGGAAATCCAAAATATCTCGCTTATTTAAGACTTTTGGAAAATGCCGCTACATCGCTGTTATATCTTATATTATTATCTATATTTTAACGTAAGAATAAAACGGCCGTCTCTTATAGTTTAGGAGTTACAGCGTTTCAAATTGCTCCTCCACACATGGACGGTAAACATGGACGGGGTGTTCAGGAAATCCAAAATATCTCGCTTATTTAAGATTTTTTGAAAATGCCGCTACATCGCTGTTGTAGCTTATATTATTATCTATATTTTGACGTAAGAATAAAACGGCCGGCTCTTATAGTTTCGGAGTTACAGCGTTTCAAATTGCCCCTATACACATGGACGTTAAACATGGATGTGGTGTTCAGGAAATCCAAAATATCTCGCTTATTTAAGATTTTTGGAACTTGCCGCTACATTGTTATTGTAGCTAATATTATTATTTTTATTTTGACCTAAGAATAAAACGGCCGGCTCTTATAGTTTCGGAGTTACAGCCTTTCAAATTGCTCCTATACACATGGACGGTAAACATGGACGTGGTGTTCAAGAAATCCAAAATATCTCGCTTATTTAAGATTTTTGGAAATTGGCGCTACATAGATATTGTAGCTTATATTATTATCTATAATTTGATGTAAGAATAAAACGGCAGGCTGTTATAGTTTCTAACTTACAGCGTTTCAAATTGCTCGTATACACATGGACGGTAAACATGGACGTGGTGTTCAGGAAATACAAAATATCTCGCTTAATTCAGTGTTTGGGAAATTGCCGCTACATTGCTATTGTAGCTTATCTTATTATCTATATTATGACCTAAGAATAAAACGGCCGGCTCTTATAGTTTCGGAGTTACAGTGTTTCAAATTGCTCCTCCACACATGGACGGTAAACATGGACGTGGTGTTCAGGAAATCCAAAATATCTCGCTAATTTAAGATTTTGAGAAATTGCCGCTACATTCGTATTGTAGCTAATATTATTATCTATATTTTGACCTAAGAATAGAAACGGCCGGCTCTTATAGTTTCGGAGTTACAGCGTTTCAAATTGCTCCTATACACATGGACGGTAAACATGGACGTGGTGCTCAGGAAATCCAAAATATCTCGCTTATTTAAGATTAATGGAAATCGCCGCTATATCGCTATTGTATCTAATATTATTATCTATACATAGATATAAGGATTAAACGGCAGGCTGTTATAGTTTCGGAGTTACGCCGTTCCAAATTGCTACTACACACATGGACGGTAAACATGTACGTTGTGTTCAGGAAATCCAAAATATCTCGCTTATTTAAGATTTTTGGAAATTACCGCTGCATTGTTATTGTAGCTTATATCATTATCTATATTTTGATGTAGGAATAAAACGGCAGGCTCTTATAGTTTCGGAGTTACAGCGTTTCAAATTGCTTCAATACCCATGGACGGTAAACATGGACGTGGTGTTCAGGAAATACAAAATATCTCGCTTAATTCAGTGTTTGGGAAATTGCCGCTACATTGCTGTTGTAGCTTATCTTATTATCTATATTATGACCTAAGAATAAAACGGCCGGCTCTTATAGTTTCGGAGTTACAGTGTTTCAAATTGCTCCTCCACACATGGACGGTAAACATGGACGTGGTGTTCAGGAAATCCAAAATATCTCGCTAATTTAAGATTTTGAGAAATTGCCGCTACATTCGTATTGTAGCTAATATTATTATCTATATTTTGACCTAAGAATAGAAACGGCCGGCTCTTATAGTTTCGGAGTTACAGCGTTTCAAATTGCTCCTATACACATGGACGGTAAACATGGACGTGGTGCTCAGGAAATCCAAAATATCTCGCTTATTTAAGATTAATGGAAATCGCCGCTATATCGCTATTGTATCTAATATTATTATCTATACATAGATATAAGGATTAAACGGCAGGCTGTTATAGTTTCGGAGTTACGCCGTTCCAAATTGCTACTACACACATGGACGGTAAACATGTACGTTGTGTTCAGGAAATCCAAAATATCTCGCTTATTTAAGATTTTTGGAAATTACCGCTGCATTGTTATTGTAGCTTATATCATTATCTATATTTTGATGTAGGAATAAAACGGCAGGCTCTTATAGTTTCGGAGTTACAGCGTTTCAAATTGCTTCAATACCCATGGACGGTAAACATGGACGTGGTGTTCAGGAAATCCAAAATATCTGGCTTATTTAAGATTATTGGAAATTGCCCCTATATTGGTGTTGTAGCTATTATTATTATCATCTATACTTTGATATAGGGATAAAACGGCAGGCTCTTATAGTTTCGGGGTTACAGCGTTTCTAATTGCTCCTATACACATGGACGGTAAACATGGACGTGGTGTTCAGGAAATCCAAAATATCTCGCTTATTTCAGATTTTTGGAAATTACCGCTGCATTGTCATTGTAGCTTATATTATTATCTATATTTTTATGTAGGAATAAAACGGCAGGCTCTTATAGTTTCGGAGTTACAGCGTTTCAAATTGCTTCTATACCCATGGACGGTAAACATGGACGTGGTGTTCAGGAAATCCAAAATATCTCGCTTAATTCAGATTTTGGGAAATTGCCGCTACATTGCTATTGTAGCTTATATTATTATCTATATTACGACCTAAGAATAAAACGCCCGGCTCTTATAGTTTCGGAGTTACAGCGTTTCAAATTGCTCCTCCACACATGGACGGTAAACATGGACGTGGTGTTCAGGAAATCCAAAATATCTCGCTTATTTAAGATTAATGGAAATTGCCGCTATATTGCTATTGTAGCTAATATTATTATCTATACTTAGATATAAGGATTAAACGGCAGGCTCTTATAGTTTCTTAGTTACATCGTTTCAAATTGCTTCTATACCCATGGACGGTAAATATGGACGTGGTGTTCAGGAAATCCAAAATATCTCGCTTATTTAAGATTTTTGGAAAATGCCGCTACATCGTTGTTGTAGCTTATATTATTATCTATATTTTGACGTAAGTATAAAACGGCCGGCTGTTATAGTTTCGGAGTTACAGCGTTTCAAATTGCTCCTCCACACATGAACGGTAAACATGGACGTGGTGTTCAGGAAATCCAAAATATCTCGCTTATTTAAGATTTTTTGAAAATGCCGCTACACCGTTGTTGTAGCTTATATTATTATCTATATTTTGACGTAAGAATAAAACGGCCGGCTCTTATAGTTTCGGAGTTACAGCGTTTCAAATTGCCCCTATACACATGGACGGTAAACATGGATGTGGTGTTCAGGAAATCCAAAATATCTCGCTTATTTAAGATTTTTGGAAAATGCCGCTACATTTTTATTGTAGCTTATATTATTATCTATATTTTGACAGTATAAAACGGCCGGCTCTTATAGTTTCGGAGTTACAGCGTTTCAAATTGCTCCTATACACATGGACGGTAAACATGGACGTGGTGTTCAGGAAATCCAAAATATCTCGCTTAATTAAAATTTTGGGAAATTGCCCCATTGTTATTGTAGCTTATATTATTATCTATATTTTGACAGTATAAAACGGCCGGCTCTTATAGTTTCGGAGTTACAGCGTTTCAAATTGCCCCTATACACATGGACGGTAAACATGGATGTGGTGTTCAGGAAATCCAAAATATCTCGCTTATTTAAGATTTTTGGAAAATGCCGCTAAATTTTTATTGTAGCTTATATTATTATCTACATTTTGACAGTATAAAACGGCCGGCTCTTATAGTTTCGGAGTTGCAGCCTTTCAAATTGCTCCTATACACATGAACGGTAAACAAGGACGTGGTGTTCAGGTAATCCAAAATATCTCGCTTATTTAAGATTATGAGAAATTTCCGCTACATTCGTATTGTAGCTAATATTATTATCTATATTTTGACCTAAGAATAGAAACTGCCGGCTCTTATAGTTTCGGAGTTACAGCGTTTCTAATTGCTCCTATACACATGGACGGTAAACATGGATGTGGTGTTCAGGAAATCCAAAATATCTCGCTTATTTAAGATTTTTGGAAAATGCCGCCCCATTGTTATTGTAGCTTATATTATTATCTATATTTTGAGGTAAGAATAAAACGGCCGGCTCTTATAGTTTCGGAGTTGCAGCGTTTCAAATTGCTCCTATACACATGGACGGTAAACATGGATGTGGTGTTCAGGGAATCCAAAATATCTCGCTTATTTAAAATTTTTGGAAAATGCCGCCCCATTGCTATTGTAGCTTATATTATTATCTATATTTTGAGGAAAAATAAAACGGCCGGCTCTTATAGTTTCGGAGTTGCAGCGTTTCAAATTGCTCCTATACACATGGACGGTAAACAAGGACGTGGTGTTCAGGTAATCCAAAATATCTCGCTTATTTAAGATTATGAGAAATTTGCGCTACATTCGTATTGTAGCTAATATTATTATCTATATTTTGACCTAAGAATAGAAACTGCCGGCTCTTATAGTTTCGGAGTTACAGCGTTTCTATTTGCTCCTATACACATGGACGGTAAACATGGACGTGGTGCTCAGGAAATCCAAAATATCTCGCTTATTTAAGATTAATGGAAATCGCTGCTACATCGTTGTTGTAGCTTATATTATTATCTATATTTTGAAGTAAGAATAAAACGGCCGGCTCTTATAATTTCGGAGTTACAGCGTTTCAAATTGCTCCTCCACACATGGACGGTAAACATGGACGTGGTGTTCAGGAAATCCAAAATATCTCACTTATTTAAGATTTTTAAAAATGCCGCTACATTGTTATTGTAGCTTATATTTATATCTATATTTTGACGTAAGAATAAAACGGCCGGCTCTTATAGTTTCGGAGTAACAGCCTTTCAAATTGCCCCTATACACATGGACGGTAAACATGGATGTGGTGTTCAGGGAATCCAAAATATCTCGCTTATTTAAGATTTTTGGAAAATGCCGCTACATTTTTATTGTAGCTTATATTATTATCTATATTTTGACGTCAGAATAAAACGGCCGGCTCTTGTAGTTTCGGAGTTACAGCGTTTCAAATTGCTCCTATACACATGGACGGTAAACATGGACGTGGTGCTCAGGAAATCCAAAATATCTCGCTTATTTAAGATTAACGGAAATTGCCGCCTTATTACTATTGTAGCTAATATTATTATCTATACCTAGATATAAGGATTAAACGGCAGGCTGTTATAGTTTCGGAGTTACACCGTTCCAAATTGCTACTACACACATGGACGGTAAACATGTACGCTGTGTTCAGGAAATCCAAAATATCTCGCTTATTTCAGATTTTTGGAAATTACCGCTGCATTGTTATTGTAGCTTATATTATTATCTATATTTTGACGTCAGAATAAAACGGCCGGATCTTGTAGTTTCGGAGTTACAGCGTTTCAAATTGCTCCTATACACATGGACGTTAAACATGTACGTGGTGCTCAGGAAATCCAAAATATCTCGCTTATTTAAGATTAACGGAAATTGCCGCCTTATTACTATTGTAGCTAATACTATTATCTATACCTAGATATAAGGACTAAACGGCAGGCTGTTATAGTTTCGGAGTTACAGCGTTTCAAATTGCTCCTATACACATGGACGGTAAACATGGACGTGGTGTTCAGGAAATCCAAAATATCTCGCTTAATTCAGATTTTGGGAAATTGCCGCTACATTGCTATTGTAGCTTATCTTATTATCTATATTATGACCTAAGAATAAAACGGCCGGCTCTTATAGTTTCGGAGTTACAGTGTTTCAAATTGCTCCTCCACACATGGACGGTAAACATGGACGTGGTGTTCAGGAAATCCAAAATATCTCGCTAATTTAAGATTTTGAGAAATTGCCGCTACATTCGTATTGTAGCTAATATTATTATCTATATTTTGACCTAAGAATAGAAACGGCCGGCTCTTATAGTTTCGGAGTTACAGCGTTTCAAATTGCTCCTATACACATGGACGGTAAACATGGACGTGGTGCTCAGGAAATCCAAAATATCTCGCTTATTTAAGATTAATGGAAATCGCCGCTATATCGCTATTGTATCTAATATTATTATCTATACATAGATATAAGGATTAAACGGCAGGCTGTTATAGTTTCGGAGTTACGCCGTTCCAAATTGCTACTACACACATGGACGGTAAACATGTACGTTGTGTTCAGGAAATCCAAAATATCTCGCTTATTTAAGATTTTTGGAAATTACCGCTGCATTGTTATTGTAGCTTATATCATTATCTATATTTTGATGTAGGAATAAAACGGCAGGCTCTTATAGTTTCGGAGTTACAGCGTTTCAAATTGCTTCAATACCCATGGACGGTAAACATGGACGTGGTGTTCAGGAAATACAAAATATCTCGCTTAATTCAGTGTTTGGGAAATTGCCGCTACATTGCTGTTGTAGCTTATCTTATTATCTATATTATGACCTAAGAATAAAACGGCCGGCTCTTATAGTTTCGGAGTTACAGTGTTTCAAATTGCTCCTCCACACATGGACGGTAAACATGGACGTGGTGTTCAGGAAATCCAAAATATCTCGCTAATTTAAGATTTTGAGAAATTGCCGCTACATTCGTATTGTAGCTAATATTATTATCTATATTTTGACCTAAGAATAGAAACGGCCGGCTCTTATAGTTTCGGAGTTACAGCGTTTCAAATTGCTCCTATACACATGGACGGTAAACATGGACGTGGTGCTCAGGAAATCCAAAATATCTCGCTTATTTAAGATTAATGGAAATCGCCGCTATATCGCTATTGTATCTAATATTATTATCTATACATAGATATAAGGATTAAACGGCAGGCTGTTATAGTTTCGGAGTTACGCCGTTCCAAATTGCTACTACACACATGGACGGTAAACATGTACGTTGTGTTCAGGAAATCCAAAATATCTCGCTTATTTAAGATTTTTGGAAATTACCGCTGCATTGTTATTGTAGCTTATATCATTATCTATATTTTGATGTAGGAATAAAACGGCAGGCTCTTATAGTTTCGGAGTTACAGCGTTTCAAATTGCTTCAATACCCATGGACGGTAAACATGGACGTGGTGTTCAGGAAATCCAAAATATCTGGCTTATTTAAGATTATTGGAAATTGCCCCTATATTGGTGTTGTAGCTATTATTATTATCATCTATACTTTGATATAGGGATAAAACGGCAGGCTCTTATAGTTTCGGGGTTACAGCGTTTCTAATTGCTCCTATACACATGGACGGTAAACATGGACGTGGTGTTCAGGAAATCCAAAATATCTCGCTTATTTCAGATTTTTGGAAATTACCGCTGCATTGTCATTGTAGCTTATATTATTATCTATATTTTTATGTAGGAATAAAACGGCAGGCTCTTATAGTTTCGGAGTTACAGCGTTTCAAATTGCTTCTATACCCATGGACGGTAAACATGGACGTGGTGTTCAGGAAATCCAAAATATCTCGCTTAATTCAGATTTTGGGAAATTGCCGCTACATTGCTATTGTAGCTTATATTATTATCTATATTACGACCTAAGAATAAAACGCCCGGCTCTTATAGTTTCGGAGTTACAGCGTTTCAAATTGCTCCTCCACACATGGACGGTAAACATGGACGTGGTGTTCAGGAAATCCAAAATATCTCGCTTATTTAAGATTAATGGAAATTGCCGCTATATTGCTATTGTAGCTAATATTATTATCTATACTTAGATATAAGGATTAAACGGCAGGCTCTTATAGTTTCTTAGTTACATCGTTTCAAATTGCTTCTATACCCATGGACGGTAAATATGGACGTGGTGTTCAGGAAATCCAAAATATCTCGCTTATTTAAGATTTTTGGAAAATGCCGCTACATCGTTGTTGTAGCTTATATTATTATCTATATTTTGACGTAAGTATAAAACGGCCGGCTGTTATAGTTTCGGAGTTACAGCGTTTCAAATTGCTCCTCCACACATGAACGGTAAACATGGACGTGGTGTTCAGGAAATCCAAAATATCTCGCTTATTTAAGATTTTTTGAAAATGCCGCTACACCGTTGTTGTAGCTTATATTATTATCTATATTTTGACGTAAGAATAAAACGGCCGGCTCTTATAGTTTCGGAGTTACAGCGTTTCAAATTGCCCCTATACACATGGACGGTAAACATGGATGTGGTGTTCAGGAAATCCAAAATATCTCGCTTATTTAAGATTTTTGGAAAATGCCGCTACATTTTTATTGTAGCTTATATTATTATCTATATTTTGACAGTATAAAACGGCCGGCTCTTATAGTTTCGGAGTTACAGCGTTTCAAATTGCTCCTATACACATGGACGGTAAACATGGACGTGGTGTTCAGGAAATCCAAAATATCTCGCTTAATTAAAATTTTGGGAAATTGCCCCATTGTTATTGTAGCTTATATTATTATCTATATTTTGACAGTATAAAACGGCCGGCTCTTATAGTTTCGGAGTTACAGCGTTTCAAATTGCCCCTATACACATGGACGGTAAACATGGATGTGGTGTTCAGGAAATCCAAAATATCTCGCTTATTTAAGATTTTTGGAAAATGCCGCTAAATTTTTATTGTAGCTTATATTATTATCTACATTTTGACAGTATAAAACGGCCGGCTCTTATAGTTTCGGAGTTGCAGCCTTTCAAATTGCTCCTATACACATGAACGGTAAACAAGGACGTGGTGTTCAGGTAATCCAAAATATCTCGCTTATTTAAGATTATGAGAAATTTCCGCTACATTCGTATTGTAGCTAATATTATTATCTATATTTTGACCTAAGAATAGAAACTGCCGGCTCTTATAGTTTCGGAGTTACAGCGTTTCTAATTGCTCCTATACACATGGACGGTAAACATGGATGTGGTGTTCAGGAAATCCAAAATATCTCGCTTATTTAAGATTTTTGGAAAATGCCGCCCCATTGTTATTGTAGCTTATATTATTATCTATATTTTGAGGTAAGAATAAAACGGCCGGCTCTTATAGTTTCGGAGTTGCAGCGTTTCAAATTGCTCCTATACACATGGACGGTAAACATGGATGTGGTGTTCAGGGAATCCAAAATATCTCGCTTATTTAAAATTTTTGGAAAATGCCGCCCCATTGCTATTGTAGCTTATATTATTATCTATATTTTGAGGAAAAATAAAACGGCCGGCTCTTATAGTTTCGGAGTTGCAGCGTTTCAAATTGCTCCTATACACATGGACGGTAAACAAGGACGTGGTGTTCAGGTAATCCAAAATATCTCGCTTATTTAAGATTATGAGAAATTTGCGCTACATTCGTATTGTAGCTAATATTATTATCTATATTTTGACCTAAGAATAGAAACTGCCGGCTCTTATAGTTTCGGAGTTACAGCGTTTCTATTTGCTCCTATACACATGGACGGTAAACATGGACGTGGTGCTCAGGAAATCCAAAATATCTCGCTTATTTAAGATTAATGGAAATCGCTGCTACATCGTTGTTGTAGCTTATATTATTATCTATATTTTGAAGTAAGAATAAAACGGCCGGCTCTTATAATTTCGGAGTTACAGCGTTTCAAATTGCTCCTCCACACATGGACGGTAAACATGGACGTGGTGTTCAGGAAATCCAAAATATCTCACTTATTTAAGATTTTTAAAAATGCCGCTACATTGTTATTGTAGCTTATATTTATATCTATATTTTGACGTAAGAATAAAACGGCCGGCTCTTATAGTTTCGGAGTAACAGCCTTTCAAATTGCCCCTATACACATGGACGGTAAACATGGATGTGGTGTTCAGGGAATCCAAAATATCTCGCTTATTTAAGATTTTTGGAAAATGCCGCTACATTTTTATTGTAGCTTATATTATTATCTATATTTTGACGTCAGAATAAAACGGCCGGCTCTTGTAGTTTCGGAGTTACAGCGTTTCAAATTGCTCCTATACACATGGACGGTAAACATGGACGTGGTGCTCAGGAAATCCAAAATATCTCGCTTATTTAAGATTAACGGAAATTGCCGCCTTATTACTATTGTAGCTAATATTATTATCTATACCTAGATATAAGGATTAAACGGCAGGCTGTTATAGTTTCGGAGTTACACCGTTCCAAATTGCTACTACACACATGGACGGTAAACATGTACGCTGTGTTCAGGAAATCCAAAATATCTCGCTTATTTCAGATTTTTGGAAATTACCGCTGCATTGTTATTGTAGCTTATATTATTATCTATATTTTGACGTCAGAATAAAACGGCCGGATCTTGTAGTTTCGGAGTTACAGCGTTTCAAATTGCTCCTATACACATGGACGTTAAACATGTACGTGGTGCTCAGGAAATCCAAAATATCTCGCTTATTTAAGATTAACGGAAATTGCCGCCTTATTACTATTGTAGCTAATACTATTATCTATACCTAGATATAAGGACTAAACGGCAGGCTGTTATAGTTTCGGAGTTACAGCGTTTCAAATTGCTCCTATACACATGGACGGTAAACATGGACGTGGTGTTCAGGAAATCCAAAATATCTCGCTTAATTCAGATTTTGGGAAATTGCCGCTACATTGGTATTGTAGCTTATATTATTATCTATATTATGACCTAAGAATAAAACGGCCGGCTCTTATAGTTTCGGAGTTACAGCGTTTCAAATTGCTCCTCCACACATGGACGTTAAACATGGACGTGGTGTTCAGGAAATCCAAAATATCTCGCTTATTTAAGATTTTTTGAAAATGCCGCTACATCGCTGTTGTAGCTTATATTATTATCTATATTTTGACGTAAGAATAAAACGGCCGGCTCTTATAGTTTCGGAGTTACAGCGTTTCAAATTGCTCCTCCACACATGGACGGTAATCATGGACGTGGTGTTCAGGAAATCCAAAATATCTCGCTTATTTAAGATTTTTTGAAAATGCCGCTACACCGTTGTTGTAGCTTATATTATTATCTATATTTTGACGTAAGAATAAAACGGCCGGCTCTTATAGTTTCGGAGTTACAGCGTTTCAAATTGCCCCTATACACATGGACGGTAAACATGGATGTGGTGTTCAGGAAATCCAAAATATCTCGCTTATTTAAGATTTTTGGAAAATGCCGCTACATTTTTATTGTAGCTTATATTATTATCTATATTTTGACAGTATAAAACGGCCGGCTCTTATAGTTTCGGAGTTACAGCGTTTCAAATTGCTCCTATACACATGGACGGTAAACATGGACGTGGTGTTCAGGAAATCCAAAATATCTCGCTTAATTAAAATTTTGGGAAATTGCCCCATTGTTATTGTAGCTTATATTATTATCTATATTTTGACAGTATAAAACGGCCGGCTCTTATAGTTTCGGAGTTACAGCGTTTCAAATTGCCCCTATACACATGGACGGTAAACATGGATGTGGTGTTCAGGAAATCCAAAATATCTCGCTTATTTAAGATTTTTGGAAAATGCCGCTAAATTTTTATTGTAGCTTATATTATTATCTACATTTTGACAGTATAAAACGGCCGGCTCTTATAGTTTCGGAGTTGCAGCCTTTCAAATTGCTCCTATACACATGAACGGTAAACAAGGACGTGGTGTTCAGGTAATCCAAAATATCTCGCTTATTTAAGATTATGAGAAATTTCCGCTACATTCGTATTGTAGCTAATATTATTATCTATATTTTGACCTAAGAATAGAAACTGCCGGCTCTTATAGTTTCGGAGTTACAGCGTTTCTAATTGCTCCTATACACATGGACGGTAAACATGGATGTGGTGTTCAGGAAATCCAAAATATCTCGCTTATTTAAGATTTTTGGAAAATGCCGCCCCATTGTTATTGTAGCTTATATTATTATCTATATTTTGAGGTAAGAATAAAACGGCCGGCTCTTATAGTTTCGGAGTTGCAGCGTTTCAAATTGCTCCTATACACATGGACGGTAAACATGGATGTGGTGTTCAGGGAATCCAAAATATCTCGCTTATTTAAAATTTTTGGAAAATGCCGCCCCATTGCTATTGTAGCTTATATTATTATCTATATTTTGAGGAAAAATAAAACGGCCGGCTCTTATAGTTTCGGAGTTGCAGCGTTTCAAATTGCTCCTATACACATGGACGGTAAACAAGGACGTGGTGTTCAGGTAATCCAAAATATCTTGCTTATTTAAGATTATGAGAAATTTGCGCTACATTCGTATTGTAGCTAATATTATTATCTATATTTTGACCTAAGAATAGAAACTGCCGGCTCTTATAGTTTCGGAGTTACAGCGTTTCTATTTGCTCCTATACACATGGACGGTAAACATGGACGTGGTGCTCAGGAAATCCAAAATATCTCGCTTATTTAAGATTAATGGAAATCGCTGCTACATCGTTGTTGTAGCTTATATTATTATCTATAATTTGAAGTAAGAATAAAACGGCCGGCTCTTATAATTTCGGAGTTACAGCGTTTCAAATTGCTCCTCCACACATGGACGGTAAACATGGACGTGGTGTTCAGGAAATCCAAAATATCTCACTTATTTAAGATTTTTAAAAATGCCGCTACATTGTTATTGTAGCTTATATTTATATCTATATTTTGACGTAAGAATAAAACGGCCGGCTCTTATAGTTTCGGAGTTACAGCCTTTCAAATTGCCCCTATACACATGGACGGTAAACATGGATGTGGTGTTCAGGGAATCCAAAATATCTCGCTTATTTAAGATTTTTGGAAAATGCCGCTACATTTTTATTGTAGCTTATATTATTATCTATATTTTGACGTCAGAATAAAACGGCCGGCTCTTGTAGTTTCGGAGTTACAGCGTTTCAAATTGCTCCTATACACATGGACGGTAAACATGGACGTGGTGCTCAGGAAATCCAAAATATCTCGCTTATTTAAGATTAACGGAAATTGCCGCCTTATTACTATTGTAGCTAATATTATTATCTATACCTAGATATAAGGATTAAACGGCAGGCTGTTATAGTTTCGGAGTTACACCGTTCCAAATTGCTACTACACACATGGACGGTAAACATGTACGCTGTGTTCAGGAAATCCAAAATATCTCGCTTATTTCAGATTTTTGGAAATTACCGCTGCATTGTTATTGTAGCTTATATTATTATCTATATTTTGACGTCAGAATAAAACGGCCGGATCTTGTAGTTTCGGAGTTACAGCGTTTCAAATTGCTCCTATACACATGGACGTTAAACATGTACGTGGTGCTCAGGAAATCCAAAATATCTCGCTTATTTAAGATTAACGGAAATTGCCGCCTTATTACTATTGTAGCTAATACTATTATCTATACCTAGATATAAGGACTAAACGGCAGGCTGTTATAGTTTCGGAGTTACAGCGTTTCAAATTGC
Source organism: Cryptocephalus moraei (assembly GCA_946251905.1). NCBI lineage: Eukaryota > Metazoa > Arthropoda > Insecta > Coleoptera > Chrysomelidae > Cryptocephalus > Cryptocephalus moraei. The sequence goes on from OX276466.1 coordinate 19,099,069, forward strand.
TCCTATACACATGGACGGTAAACATGGACGTGGTGTTCAGGAAATCCAAAATATCTCGCTTAATTCAGATTTTGGGAAATTGCCGCTACATTGGTATTGTAGCTTATATTATTATCTATATTATGACCTAAGAATAAAACGGCCGGCTCTTATAGTTTCGGAGTTACAGCGTTTCAAATTGCTCCTCCACACATGGACGTTAAACATGGACGTGGTGTTCAGGAAATCCAAAATATCTCGCTTATTTAAGATTTTTTGAAAATGCCGCTACATCGCTGTTGTAGCTTATATTATTATCTATATTTTGACGTAAGAATAAAACGGCCGGCTCTTATAGTTTCGGAGTTACAGCGTTTCAAATTGCTCCTCCACACATGGACGGTAATCATGGACGTGGTGTTCAGGAAATCCAAAATATTTCGCTTATTTAAGATTTTTTGAAAATGCCGCTACATCGTTGTTGTAGCTTATATTATTATCTATATTTTGACGTAAGAATAAAACGGCCGGCTCTTATAGTTTCGGAGTTACAGCGTTTCAAATTGCCCCTATACACATGGACGGTAAACATGGATGTGGTGTTCAGGAAATCCAAAATATCTCGCTTATTTAAGACTTTTGGAAAATGCCGCTACATCGCTGTTATATCTTATATTATTATCTATATTTTGACGTAAGAATAAAACGGCCGTCTCTTATAGTTTAGGAGTTACAGCGTTTCAAATTGCTCCTCCACACATGGACGGTAAACATGGACGGGGTGTTCAGGAAATCCAAAATATCTCGCTTATTTAAGATTTTTTGAAAATGCCGCTACATCGCTGTTGTAGCTTATATTATTATCTATATTTTGACGTAAGAATAAAACGGCCGGCTCTTATAGTTTCGGAGTTACAGCGTTTCAAATTGCCCCTATACACATGGACGTTAAACATGGATGTGGTGTTCAGGAAATCCAAAATATCTCGCTTATTTAAGATTTTTGGAAAATGCCGCTACATTTTTATTGTAGCTTATATTATTATCCATATTTTGACAGTATAAAACGGCCGGCTCTTATAGTTTCGGAGTTACAGCGTTTCAAATTGCTCCTATACACATGGACGGTAAACATGGACGTGGTGTTCAGGAAATCCAAAATATCTCGCTTATTTAAAATTTTTGGAAAATGCCGCCCCATTGCTATTGTAGCTTATATTATTATCTATATTTTGACAGTATAAAACGGCCGGCTCTTATAGTTTCGGAGTTACAGCGTTTCAAATTGCCCCTATACACATGGACGGTAAACATGGATGTGGTGTTCAGGAAATCCAAAATATCTCGCTTATTTAAGATTTTTGGAAAATGCCGCTAAATTTTTATTGTAGCTTATATTATTATCTACATTTTGACAGTATAAAACGGCCGGCTCTTATAGTTTCGGAGTTGCAGCCTTTCAAATTGCTCCTATACACATGAACGGTAAACAAGGACGTGGTGTTCAGGTAATCCAAAATATCTCGCTTATTTAAGATTATGAGAAATTTCCGCTACATTCGTATTGTAGCTAATATTATTATCTATATTTTGACCTAAGAATAGAAACTGCCGGCTCTTATAGTTTCGGAGTTACAGCGTTTCTAATTGCTCCTATACACATGGACGGTAAACATGGATGTGGTGTTCAGGAAATCCAAAATATCTCGCTTATTTAAGATTTTTGGAAAATGCCGCCCCATTGTTATTGTAGCTTATATTATTATCTATATTTTGAGGTAAGAATAAAACGGCCGGCTCTTATAGTTTCGGAGTTGCAGCGTTTCAAATTGCTCCTATACACATGGACGGTAAACATGGATGTGGTGTTCAGGGAATCCAAAATATCTCGCTTATTTAAAATTTTTGGAAAATGCCGCCCCATTGCTATTGTAGCTTATATTATTATCTATATTTTGAGGAAAAATAAAACGGCCGGCTCTTATAGTTTCGGAGTTGCAGCGTTTCAAATTGCTCCTATACACATGGACGGTAAACAAGGACGTGGTGTTCAGGTAATCCAAAATATCTCGCTTATTTAAGATTATGAGAAATTTGCGCTACATTCGTATTGTAGCTAATATTATTATCTATATTTTGACCTAAGAATAGAAACTGCCGGCTCTTATAGTTTCGGAGTTACAGCGTTTCTATTTGCTCCTATACACATGGACGGTAAACATGGACGTGGTGCTCAGGAAATCCAAAATATCTCGCTTATTTAAGATTAATGGAAATCGCTGCTACATCGTTGTTGTAGCTTATATTATTATCTATATTTTGAAGTAAGAATAAAACGGCCGGCTCTTATAATTTCGGAGTTACAGCGTTTCAAATTGCTCCTCCACACATGGACGGTAAACATGGACGTGGTGTTCAGGAAATCCAAAATATCTCACTTATTTAAGATTTTTAAAAATGCCGCTACATTGTTATTGTAGCTTATATTTATATCTATATTTTGACGTAAGAATAAAACGGCCGGCTCTTATAGTTTCGGAGTTACAGCCTTTCAAATTGCCCCTATACACATGGACGGTAAACATGGACGTGGTGTTCAGGAAATCCAAAATATTTCGCTTATTTAAGATTTTTTGAAAATGCCGCTACATCGTTGTTGTAGCTTATATTATTATCTATATTTTGACGTAAGAATAAAACGGCCGGCTCTTATAGTTTCGGAGTTACAGCGTTTCAAATTGCCCCTATACACATGGACGGTAAACATGGATGTGGTGTTCAGGAAATCCAAAATATCTCGCTTATTTAAGACTTTTGGAAAATGCCGCTACATCGCTGTTATATCTTATATTATTATCTATATTTTGACGTAAGAATAAAACGGCCGTCTCTTATAGTTTAGGAGTTACAGCGTTTCAAATTGCTCCTCCACACATGGACGGTAAACATGGACGGGGTGTTCAGGAAATCCAAAATATCTCGCTTATTTAAGATTTTTTGAAAATGCCGCTACATCGCTGTTGTAGCTTATATTATTATCTATATTTTGACGTAAGAATAAAACGGCCGGCTCTTATAGTTTCGGAGTTACAGCGTTTCAAATTGCCCCTATACACATGGACGTTAAACATGGATGTGGTTTTCAGGAAATCCAAAATATCTCGCTTATTTAAGATTTTTGGAAAATGCCGCTACATTTTTATTGTAGCTTATATTATTATCTATATTTTGACAGTATAAAACGGCCGGCTCTTATAGTTTCGGAGTTACAGCGTTTCAAATTGCTCCTATACACATGGACGGTAAACATGGACGTGGTGTTCAGGAAATCCAAAATATCTCGCTTAATTAAAATTTTGGGAAATTGCCCCATTGTTATTGTAGCTTATATTATTATCTATATTTTGACAGTATAAAACGGCCGGCTCTTATAGTTTCGGAGTTACAGCGTTTCAAATTGCCCCTATACACATGGACGGTAAACATGGATGTGGTGTTCAGGAAATCCAAAATATCTCGCTTATTTAAGATTTTTGGAAAATGCCGCTAAATTTTTATTGTAGCTTATATTATTATCTACATTTTGACAGTATAAAACGGCCGGCTCTTATAGTTTCGGAGTTGCAGCCTTTCAAATTGCTCCTATACACATGAACGGTAAACAAGGACGTGGTGTTCAGGTAATCCAAAATATCTCGCTTATTTAAGATTATGAGAAATTTCCGCTACATTCGTATTGTAGCTAATATTATTATCTATATTTTGACCTAAGAATAGAAACTGCCGGCTCTTATAGTTTCGGAGTTACAGCGTTTCTAATTGCTCCTATACACATGGACGGTAAACATGGATGTGGTGTTCAGGAAATCCAAAATATCTCGCTTATTTAAGATTTTTGGAAAATGCCGCCCCATTGTTATTGTAGCTTATATTATTATCTATATTTTGAGGTAAGAATAAAACGGCCGGCTCTTATAGTTTCGGAGTTGCAGCGTTTCAAATTGCTCCTATACACATGGACGGTAAACATGGATGTGGTGTTCAGGGAATCCAAAATATCTCGCTTATTTAAAATTTTTGGAAAATGCCGCCCCATTGCTATTGTAGCTTATATTATTATCTATATTTTGAGGAAAAATAAAACGGCCGGCTCTTATAGTTTCGGAGTTGCAGCGTTTCAAATTGCTCCTATACACATGGACGGTAAACAAGGACGTGGTGTTCAGGTAATCCAAAATATCTCGCTTATTTAAGATTATGAGAAATTTGCGCTACATTCGTATTGTAGCTAATATTATTATCTATATTTTGACCTAAGAATAGAAACTGCCGGCTCTTATAGTTTCGGAGTTACAGCGTTTCTATTTGCTCCTATACACATGGACGGTAAACATGGACGTGGTGCTCAGGAAATCCAAAATATCTCGCTTATTTAAGATTAATGGAAATCGCTGCTACATCGTTGTTGTAGCTTATATTATTATCTATATTTTGAAGTAAGAATAAAACGGCCGGCTCTTATAATTTCGGAGTTACAGCGTTTCAAATTGCTCCTCCACACATGGACGGTAAACATGGACGTGGTGTTCAGGAAATCCAAAATATCTCACTTATTTAAGATTTTTAAAAATGCCGCTACATTGTTATTGTAGCTTATATTTATATCTATATTTTGACGTAAGAATAAAACGGCCGGCTCTTATAGTTTCGGAGTTACAGCCTTTCAAATTGCCCCTATACACATGGACGGTAAACATGGACGTGGTGTTCAGGAAATCCAAAATATTTCGCTTATTTAAGATTTTTTGAAAATGCCGCTACATCGTTGTTGTAGCTTATATTATTATCTATATTTTGACGTAAGAATAAAACGGCCGGCTCTTATAGTTTCGGAGTTACAGCGTTTCAAATTGCCCCTATACACATGGACGGTAAACATGGATGTGGTGTTCAGGAAATCCAAAATATCTCGCTTATTTAAGACTTTTGGAAAATGCCGCTACATCGCTGTTATATCTTATATTATTATCTATATTTTGACGTAAGAATAAAACGGCCGTCTCTTATAGTTTAGGAGTTACAGCGTTTCAAATTGCTCCTCCACACATGGACGGTAAACATGGACGGGGTGTTCAGGAAATCCAAAATATCTCGCTTATTTAAGATTTTTTGAAAATGCCGCTACATCGCTGTTGTAGCTTATATTATTATCTATATTTTGACGTAAGAATAAAACGGCCGGCTCTTATAGTTTCGGAGTTACAGCGTTTCAAATTGCCCCTATACACATGGACGTTAAACATGGATGTGGTGTTCAGGAAATCCAAAATATCTCGCTTATTTAAGATTTTTGGAAAATGCCGCTACATTTTTATTGTAGCTTATATTATTATCTATATTTTGACAGTATAAAACGGCCGGCTCTTATAGTTTCGGAGTTACAGCGTTTCAAATTGCTCCTATACACATGGACGGTAAACATGGACGTGGTGTTCAGGAAATCCAAAATATCTCGCTTAATTAAAATTTTGGGAAATTGCCCCATTGTTATTGTAGCTTATATTATTATCTATATTTTGACAGTATAAAACGGCCGGCTCTTATAGTTTCGGAGTTACAGCGTTTCAAATTGCCCCTATACACATGGACGGTAAACATGGATGTGGTGTTCAGGAAATCCAAAATATCTCGCTTATTTAAGATTTTTGGAAAATGCCGCTAAATTTTTATTGTAGCTTATATTATTATCTACATTTTGACAGTATAAAACGGCCGGCTCTTATAGTTTCGGAGTTGCAGCCTTTCAAATTGCTCCTATACACATGAACGGTAAACAAGGACGTGGTGTTCAGGTAATCCAAAATATCTCGCTTATTTAAGATTATGAGAAATTTCCGCTACATTCGTATTGTAGCTAATATTATTATCTATATTTTGACCTAAGAATAGAAACTGCCGGCTCTTATAGTTTCGGAGTTACAGCGTTTCTAATTGCTCCTATACACATGGACGGTAAACATGGATGTGGTGTTCAGGAAATCCAAAATATCTCGCTTATTTAAGATTTTTGGAAAATGCCGCCCCATTGTTATTGTAGCTTATATTATTATCTATATTTTGAGGTAAGAATAAAACGGCCGGCTCTTATAGTTTCGGAGTTGCAGCGTTTCAAATTGCTCCTATACACATGGACGGTAAACATGGATGTGGTGTTCAGGGAATCCAAAATATCTCGCTTATTTAAAATTTTTGGAAAATGCCGCCCCATTGCTATTGTAGCTTATATTATTATCTATATTTTGAGGAAAAATAAAACGGCCGGCTCTTATAGTTTCGGAGTTGCAGCGTTTCAAATTGCTCCTATACACATGGACGGTAAACAAGGACGTGGTGTTCAGGTAATCCAAAATATCTCGCTTATTTAAGATTATGAGAAATTTGCGCTACATTCGTATTGTAGCTAATATTATTATCTATATTTTGACCTAAGAATAGAAACTGCCGGCTCTTATAGTTTCGGAGTTACAGCGTTTCTATTTGCTCCTATACACATGGACGGTAAACATGGACGTGGTGCTCAGGAAATCCAAAATATCTCGCTTATTTAAGATTAATGGAAATCGCTGCTACATCGTTGTTGTAGCTTATATTATTATCTATATTTTGAAGTAAGAATAAAACGGCCGGCTCTTATAATTTCGGAGTTACAGCGTTTCAAATTGCTCCTCCACACATGGACGGTAAACATGGACGTGGTGTTCAGGAAATCCAAAATATCTCACTTATTTAAGATTTTTAAAAATGCCGCTACATTGTTATTGTAGCTTATATTTATATCTATATTTTGACGTAAGAATAAAACGGCCGGCTCTTATAGTTTCGGAGTTACAGCCTTTCAAATTGCCCCTATACACATGGACGGTAAACATGGATGTGGTGTTCAGGGAATCCAAAATATCTCGCTTATTTAAGATTTTTGGAAAATGCCGCTACATTTTTATTGTAGCTTATATTATTATCTATATTTTGACGTCAGAATAAAACGGCCGGCTCTTGTAGTTTCGGAGTTACAGCGTTTCAAATTGCTCCTATACACATGGACGGTAAACATGGACGTGGTGCTCAGGAAATCCAAAATATCTCGCTTATTTAAGATTAACGGAAATTGCCGCCTTATTACTATTGTAGCTAATATTATTATCTATACCTAGATATAAGGATTAAACGGCAGGCTGTTATAGTTTCGGAGTTACACCGTTCCAAATTGCTACTACACACATGGACGGTAAACATGTACGCTGTGTTCAGGAAATCCAAAATATCTCGCTTATTTCAGATTTTTGGAAATTACCGCTGCATCGTTATTGTAGCTTATATTATTATCTATATTTTGACGTCAGAATAAAACGGCCGGATCTTGTAGTTTCGGAGTTACAGCGTTTCAAATTGCTCCTATACACATGGACGTTAAACATGTACGTGGTGCTCAGGAAATCCAAAATATCTCGCTTATTTAAGATTAACGGAAATTGCCGCCTTATTACTATTGTAGCTAATACTATTATCTATACCTAGATATAAGGACTAAACGGCAGGCTGTTATAGTTTCGGAGTTACAGCGTTTCAAATTGCTCCTATACACATGGACGGTAAACATGGACGTGGTGTTCAGGAAATCCAAAATATCTCGCTTAATTCAGATTTTGGGAAATTGCCGCTACATTGGTATTGTAGCTTATATTATTATCTATATTATGACCTAAGAATAAAACGGCCGGCTCTTATAGTTTCGGAGTTACAGCGTTTCAAATTGCTCCTCCACACATGGACGTTAAACATGGACGTGGTGTTCAGGAAATCCAAAATATCTCGCTTATTTAAGATTTTTTGAAAATGCCGCTACATCGCTGTTGTAGCTTATATTATTATCTATATTTTGACGTAAGAATAAAACGGCCGGCTCTTATAGTTTCGGAGTTACAGCGTTTCAAATTGCTCCTCCACACATGGACGGTAATCATGGACGTGGTGTTCAGGAAATCCAAAATATTTCGCTTATTTAAGATTTTTTGAAAATGCCGCTACATCGTTGTTGTAGCTTATATTATTATCTATATTTTGACGTAAGAATAAAACGGCCGGCTCTTATAGTTTCGGAGTTACAGCGTTTCAAATTGCCCCTATACACATGGACGGTAAACATGGATGTGGTGTTCAGGAAATCCAAAATATCTCGCTTATTTAAGACTTTTGGAAAATGCCGCTACATCGCTGTTATATCTTATATTATTATCTATATTTTGACGTAAGAATAAAACGGCCGTCTCTTATAGTTTAGGAGTTACAGCGTTTCAAATTGCTCCTCCACACATGGACGGTAAACATGGACGGGGTGTTCAGGAAATCCAAAATATCTCGCTTATTTAAGATTTTTTGAAAATGCCGCTACATCGCTGTTGTAGCTTATATTATTATCTATATTTTGACGTAAGAATAAAACGGCCGGCTCTTATAGTTTCGGAGTTACAGCGTTTCAAATTGCCCCTATACACATGGACGTTAAACATGGATGTGTTGTTCAGGAAATCCAAAATATCTCGCTTATTTAAGATTTTTGGAACTTGCCGCTACATTGTTATTGTAGCTAATATTATTATTTTTATTTTGACCTAAGAATAAAACGGCCGGCTCTTATAGTTTCGGAGTTACAGCCTTTCAAATTGCTCCTATACACATGGACGGTAAACATGGACGTGGTGTTCAAGAAATCCAAAATATCTCGCTTATTTAAGATTTTTGGAAATTGGCGCTACATAGATATTGTAGCTTATATTATTATCTATAATTTGATGTAAGAATAAAACGGCAGGCTCTTATAGTTTCTAACTTACAGCGTTTCAAATTGCTCGTATACACATGGACGGTAAACATGGACGTGGTGTTCAGGAAATACAAAATATCTCGCTTAATTCAGTGTTTGGGAAATTGCCGCTACATTGCTATTGTAGCTTATCTTATTATCTATATTATGACCTAAGAATAAAACGGCCGGCTCTTATAGTTTCGGAGTTACAGTGTTTCAAATTGCTCCTCCACACATGGACGGTAAACATGGACGTGGTGTTCAGGAAATCCAAAATATCTCGCTAATTTAAGATTTTGAGAAATTGCCGCTACATTCGTATTGTAGCTAATATTATTATCTATATTTTGACCTAAGAATAGAAACGGCCGGCTCTTATAGTTTCGGAGTTACAGCGTTTCAAATTGCTCCTATACACATGGACGGTAAACATGGACGTGGTGCTCAGGAAATCCAAAATATCTCGCTTATTTAAGATTAATGGAAATCGCCGCTATATCGCTATTGTATCTAATATTATTATCTATACATAGATATAAGGATTAAACGGCAGGCTGTTATAGTTTCGGAGTTACGCCGTTCCAAATTGCTACTACACACATGGACGGTAAACATGTACGTTGTGTTCAGGAAATCCAAAATATCTCGCTTATTTAAGATTTTTGGAAATTACCGCTGCATTGTTATTGTAGCTTATATCATTATCTATATTTTGATGTAGGAATAAAACGGCAGGCTCTTATAGTTTCGGAGTTACAGCGTTTCAAATTGCTTCAATACCCATGGACGGTAAACATGGACGTGGTGTTCAGGAAATACAAAATATCTCGCTTAATTCAGTGTTTGGGAAATTGCCGCTACATTGCTATTGTAGCTTATCTTATTATCTATATTATGACCTAAGAATAAAACGGCCGGCTCTTATAGTTTCGGAGTTACAGTGTTTCAAATTGCTCCTCCACACATGGACGGTAAACATGGACGTGGTGTTCAGGAAATCCAAAATATCTCGCTAATTTAAGATTTTGAGAAATTGCCGCTACATTCGTATTGTAGCTAATATTATTATCTATATTTTGACCTAAGAATAGAAACGGCCGGCTCTTATAGTTTCGGAGTTACAGCGTTTCAAATTGCTCCTATACACATGGACGGTAAACATGGACGTGGTGCTCAGGAAATCCAAAATATCTCGCTTATTTAAGATTAATGGAAATCGCCGCTATATCGCTATTGTATCTAATATTATTATCTATACATAGATATAAGGATTAAACGGCAGGCTGTTATAGTTTCGGAGTTACGCCGTTCCAAATTGCTACTACACACATGGACGGTAAACATGTACGTTGTGTTCAGGAAATCCAAAATATCTCGCTTATTTAAGATTTTTGGAAATTACCGCTGCATTGTTATTGTAGCTTATATCATTATCTATATTTTGATGTAGGAGTAAAACGGCAGGCTCTTATAGTTTCGGAGTTACAGCGTTTCAAATTGCTCCTATACACATGGACGGTAAACATGGACGTGGTGCTCAGGAAATCCAAAATATCTCGCTTATTTAAGATTAATGGAAATCGCCGCTATATCGCTATTGTATCTAATATTATTATCTATACATAGATATAAGGATTAAACGGCAGGCTGTTATAGTTTCGGAGTTACGCCGTTCCAAATTGCTACTACACACATGGACGGTAAACATGGACGTGGTATTCAGGAAATCCAAAATATCTCGCTTATTTCAGATTTTTGGAAATTACCGCTGCATTGTTATTGTAGCTTATATTATTATCTATATTTTTATGTAGGAATAAAACGGCAGGCTCTTATAGTTTCGGAGTTACAGCGTTTCAAATTGCTTCTATACCCATGGACGGTAAACATGGACGTGGTGTTCAGGAAATCCAAAATATCTCGCTTAATTCAGATTATGGGAAATTGCCGCTTCATTGCTATTGTAGCTTATATTATTATCCATATTATGATCTAAGAATAAAACGGCCGGCTCTTATAGTTTCGGAGTTACAGCGTTTCAAATTGCTCCTCCACACATGGACGGTAAACATGGACGTGATGTTCAGGAAATCCAAAATATCTCGCTTATTTAAGATTAATGGAAATTGCTGCTATATTGCTATTGTAGCTAATATTATTATCTATACTTAGATATAAGGATTAAACGGCAGGCTCTTATAGTTTCTTAGTTACATCGTTTCAAATTGCTTCTATACCCATGGACGGTAAACATGGACGTGGTGTTCAGGAAATCCAAAATATCTCGCTTATTTAAGATTTTTGGAACTTGCCGCTACATTGTTATTGTAGCTAATATTATTATTTTTATTTTGACCTAAGAATAAAACGGCCGGCTCTTATAGTTTCGGAGTTACAGCGTTTCAAATTGCCCCTATACACATGGACGGTAAACATGGATGTGGTGTTCAGGAAATCCAAAATATCTCGCTTATTTAAGATTTTTGGAACTTGCCGCTACATTGTTATTGTAGCTAATATTATTATTTTTATTTTGACCTAAGAATAAAACGGCCGGCTCTTATAGTTTCGGAGTTACAGCCTTTCAAATTGCTCCTATACACATGGACGGTAAACATGGACGTGATGTTCAAGAAATCCAAAATGTCTCGTTTATTTAAGATTTTTGGAAATTGCCGCTACATAGATATTGTAGCTTATATTATTATCTATAATTTGATTTAAGAATAAAACGGCAGGCTGTTATAGTTTCGAACTTACAGCTTTTCAAATTGCTCGTATACACATGAACGGTAAACATGGACGTGGTGTTCAGGAAATCCAAAATATCTCGCTTAATTCAGATTTTGGGAAATTGCCGCTACATTGCTATTGTAGCTTATCTTATTATCTATATTATGACCTAAGAATAAAACGGCCGGCTCTTATAGTTTCGGAGTTACAGTGTTTCAAATTGCTCCTCCACACATGGACGGTAAACATGGACGTGGTGTTCAGGAAATCCAAAATATCTCGCTAATTTAAGATTTTGAGAAATTGCCGCTACATTCGTATTGTAGCTCATATTATTATCTATATTTTGACCTAAGAATAGAAACGGCCGACTCTTATAGTTTCGGAGTTACAGCGTTTCAAATTGCCACTCTACACATGGACGGTAAACATGGACGTTGTGTTCAGGAAATCCAAAATATCTCGCTTATTTGAGATTTTGAGAAATTGCCGCTACATTCGTATTGTAGCTAATATTATTATCTATATTTCGACCTAAGAATAGATACTGCCGGCTCTTATAGTTTCGGAGTTACAGCGTTTCTAATTGCTCCTATACACATGGACGGTAAACATGGACGTGGTGCTCAGGAAATCCAAAATATCTCGCTTATTTAAGATTAATGGAAATCGCCGCTATATCGTTATTGTAGCTAATATTATTATCTATACATAGATATAAGGATTACACGGCAGGCTGTTATAGTTTCGGAGTTACACCGTTCCAAATTGCTACTACACACATGGACGGTAAACATGTAAGTAGATGGACTAAGAGAGTTCGGCGTCAAAATTTGTAACATAACCTCACTTTTGCAAACCGTCTACCACCAGCCCCGAAGCCCGCGCCCCGCCGCGCTCCCACCTAGGGCTACTCCCCCCCCCCACCCCAGCTACTTTCCGCGGGCCCCCCGGGGTCGTCGTGCCGAGCTTCACGTCAAAGCACGGAACACAAAAGTCCTTGACAGTCCCGTGAGCACGGAACATGAAGAACCATAAGCGCCACCTATCGTACAGTGGCGAAAACGAGTAGTTAGGCAACCCACCTTTCGTGGCGAGCCGCCTAGTGTCCAGTGGCGGTCCGTATTGGTTTTAAAACTTCTTTGAAGGGGGATAGATGGGTATAAAATTAACAAAATTATGTATTACACGAAATATTAGATACTTCATGTAATACATCTACCGAAACTAGGATTCGAACCTAGGACCTTGAGATCCACAGTCCCCGCTCTACCAGCTGAGCTATTTCGGTGTAGCCAGATAGGTTCTAATAGGTGCATTAAAAAACAGTTTTATTTTCATATTTTATTAATCAACAGTATCATAACCTACAAATTCATGTCCATCACAAGATTGAAGGGGCATATTCGACCATTCTCTCGGTAATCCCAACATATTTAACAGTTCCATATAACATTTTTCACAGTTTAACCGACGCATAATTTCATACATTAAATCGGGGAACTTCAGTAAGTCATCTCGTTGTTTCTCGGGTGGAGAAACTTGTACATTACAAGTGAGCTCGGGCAGTGGGATCCTCCAATCTTTAGGAATGTCGAGATCGTGTAGCATCCGGAAGAAACATTTGCTGCAACGTGCCTCTTCTGAAATATTTTCAATTTCCCCACGTAATTCTTTCATAACTTCGAGAAAGTCGTCGTCAGCGAACCAAAGGGAAAGGTTATGAGGCGCCATTTCTGATGTGATGTACTACGGTTAGGATGATATGTATTGACAGGATGACTGCAATGTACCAAACTAACCCGCGTACCAATGAACTGTTGTAGATATTGGTAATAATTGGGGTTATGGTGGGGGAATTGGTAAAATTTTTCCAAGCGCTGTCACCATGCGTATGATTCTCATAAACAACTCTCAACTTGTATTGTGTAGCGTTTATAGGTACATTTACTTTAAGAGCAGGCAGTTGAGAAATTACACATACTTCCATCCTCTTCCAAGCGTCAGGCCAACTCTCATTACGTCGATCGAAACAAATGAACACATCGCTGGCACCCGAAGGATGATTAATATAAAATACATTGTTAACAAGAGCGCTTAATAACACATAAGTCGATGCTAACGAACCCATGGTTAGTGGTGGAATGAGAGCACAAGAAAACGTCACAAAAATCATATATTAGTTAGATAGCGGTATACAATTATAAAACCAATCGTAAAGTGTTACACAATTTCTTAAACTACAAGAATAAAATCTTTTAGAGGAACAATGGTCCATACATTTCGGTGTATTGGGGCCAAAAGTCGGTGGTGCTGGATTCCAATACGCATCCAAGGTTTCAACGTTTATGATTCGCGGACAAGGCTTCTTCATTTCAAAAAACTTGTCCTCCAGAAAATTTGCTTTTTGGTGCCCACGGACGTAAACGATGTCAGCTCCCACAAGGTGATGGTCGAGAATTTCATAAAGTTTAGTGTACGACACGAAACCCGGTGTGTACGCAAGTCCATGTATATTGCGAGTTACGAAATTCACTTGTTTCTTATCCACAGCGGATAATGACTCGTAGGCTATGGGCGACTCGAACAAGTAGTGACTTGTTTGAAGGCCGTTGCAGATGGCGAGTTCTTTTACGAAAAACTCCTTGCCACCACATGGTGCGGAGAGGCAAAAACCTTGAATGTCGACGGTGACTGCTTTCATTGCGACGGTTACTGCTCGACTAAGTTAATTTCCTTACAGTCTCGCTAAGTGGTAGGTGCTCCATAATACAATCGTGGATGATGATGCAATATGCTTTAGTGTTGGCCGGGAACCCCACTCTAGTTTAGATTTCTAGTTTAACATCTACCGTTGAAGATTTAATGCTTTCATCTCGTCGTGAACAATCAATTACGAATAGGGCGTGGTCTTTGAAGTCCGTAAACTCAATCAGCGGCTGTTTCTTTCCACCATCATCGTTCATAAAGTTAGAGTAAAAGTCTGTGTATGCGTGGTAAGCGTTCGCATAATCATTGTTAGCGAAATTGTAACTTTGACGCTCGTACGGATGATAGTCTCCATTTAAGAATACTCTTATATCCGACACAGACAAATTATCAAATTTTGTTGGATCTGGATTAAGAAATTTTTTTCTCGCTTTTTGGAATGCCACGATAACGAAGCGGGGACATTCTACGGCATTCGCAGTTTTAACATTCCAAATTTCTTTCGTGGAACCTTCTGTAAGAGTGGGTAATTCATGCAACTCCCACTTTCGGAATGCCATGAGAATCGGCAAATCGTTACGTATGGCTTGTAAAAGTTCAACCTTGAGTATATCGGATGGGAGAACATGTCGCACTTTTAGTTCGATATTTTCAATTGTAAAATCGGCTGTAGTATTTTCGCCAGTATAAATCACGCAATTATTATCATTGCGAGCTCTCACTAATCGAATCGTCTGCTTCCCACTTATTGCTCTTCGATAATCATTAAAGATTCCGAAAAAATGCGATAACGGTATCCTTAGGTAGAAACGACCGTCCGAATCAAAAATGGACGGTGTCTTTTGGTATGTCCAACTGGCTGGCAAAAGATGTTTGGAATCGTCTTCGCTATAACATAAATAGCCCCGCACGAGACTTACGATTCCAGGGTCCTTAACGTGCTCCACTTCGATACCATTCAATTCGTATTTGGCTGAATCAAAGAGAAACGCTCCCATATTACTACTTAGCTGAGCAGATCCTGTTGCACTTGTTTTCTTAAAGGTCCCTTTTATCGTTAGAGCAGCATCGTACATTAGTAACCAAACGTCATTTTTATTGATGGTAATTTCGATGATGTCATTGTTTTCAAACGATTTAATGTAAGGTAGATACGTTCGAAATTCATCGTGTATAATTGTTTCGTCTTGGAGCGGTTTCTGGTATAGGTCGAAAATGCGGTTTGACAACATATCCAATCGATCGGAGAAAACTGGCGTTTAACCGAGATAACTTCCCTCTCAGAGGCCGGTTACTTACTAATACCTTACGATTCATCCGGGCATCTTTTATATTGCCTATTAATAAGACCATCTCTTAAGTTCTAGTCGCACGAGAATTTCCTTACCACGGAAATTAACAGGTTCAAAATTCTGATCTAAAATACATAATGTAATGTTGCTGATTTCGCTTCGAATCACAGGCAGGTACACTATGTTTCTGGGAAGTTCGTCTATGGCAAAACCAGGATCGACACTGATCGGAAATTCGTACAACGTGTGAGATGGACTATTATTGTAATATGCACCACCTGTAATGTTACTATCCACGTGAATAGTTCTCACTTTTACAATTTCCACAGGTAGGTCGGATATATGTATCTTTCCAGCTTCTAAAACTCGTGGTGAGAATCCCAAAAGACGTGCGAGGGAATTCTTCTTAGTAAAATCAATGTCGAAATCTCTGTGGAATATCTCACACTTTAACGTATTGTTATTGGGTCTCAAGAAAAACACGTCACCCCTATTTATCGCATTTCCCGATACGATTTTTTTTGTGATAAAATCACTAATATCTGTTATCTCATAAGAACCTGAAGGTATAGCGATAGATTGAGACTTACTCCCCTTCTTATAATGAAATTCCGTATTCTCATCGACGTTCGGGATAGTATGATATGAATGGAATCCGATTAGTGCTAAACCGTACTGGTACTCGGGATCTAGTATGATGGGATTTACCAAGTCAATGGAGAGCGTCGACGTACGACTTTTTAATGTGAAAATCACAGACATGACTGACATTGAAACTCTTTTTTTATTCATTTTTATATATAAATTCGAGACATAGTTTTCCACAGTTGCTAGCTGTAAAATTCTGAAAACGCCTTTCATTGTAATTGATTTTTACATCTTTTCCAAATTATCGAGCAAGTTCTTTTGGTGGTTTCAAGTCTCCAAAACTATCGAAATAGTGTACACAGTCATCACGTTTCCTGTAAGCTACCCAATGAGTACCCTCATGCTCGTTCGTGTCCAAATTAATGATGGCACTCTCGTTGCGTCTAGGTTTCTTCGGTAGGGTGTCACGCATGAACACACCCCGAAAATATGGAATATGTAATCGTTTCGCAAACTTAACAATTTCATAATCGTAGAGGGCTCTATTGGGTAGCTTCATTGGGAGTTTTTTTTTTTCTTTTTTTTTCTTCAAGTACAGTCCGAATCCTCCTTGAGGTGTTTTCCTTAGGTACAGTCCCGAGCCTTTCTTTCCAATCTCCTCCATAGCCTTATTGTGACGGTTATCTTCTTCTAGTTTTTTCTTGGCGTTTTTCGCATCTATAACGGTTTTAGCAACGGCCGACGCTCCACTTGCCAATCCACCTACGGCCCCCAGGGCTGACAAAATGGGTATAAGTAGAGGTAGGAAGCCACCAGATTTGGGTAGAGGTATTACACGGGGGACTCGAATTTTACGTTTTCCGCCCACATTTTTGAGCGCTTCTCGAGCGGCACGTAATGCTAGCATCGAAGTTCTTTTTAAATCTTGTTCGGTTAATGGTGGTGGAAGTTTTTTCAATGCTCTAGACACCGGATTTACCAATGCGTTTCGGAAAGAAGCTATTGGTCTTCGTCGACCCATTCCTAATTTCCTCTTAGCCTTCATACCTGTCGTTACTAACCAAGCGGCTGTTTTTTCACCGAATGAAGCGTCCTTTGCTTTAACTCTTTCCCACGCACGATTCTCCAATTCCCAGTCGGCTTTATGTCTATCGGCTAGAGATGAATTTTGGGTATATGCCAAGTCGTGTTTCATACAGGCGTTATCTAACGGATTGACCCCTCTCTCACCACGTGCGATTCGTTTGTGTACTTTCGTCCCTGGGCCACAAAACTGAAATCCTGGAATATGCAACTCGACTGGTAACTTATTAATCAAACTATTTAAGAATCCGGCACCTCTTCGTCGTTTGAACGTTAACATGACAATAGATCTCTATGGGTGATCATGTGATATTTATATACAGGATATAAAGTCGGGAGGTCTAGTATTTAAAATGGATATCGTCAAGCAAGACATGGAGTTACCGATAGAAAATTTGGATTTCATCGAAAAAGTTCCCGATCATCCTAAACACAGTAAATTGTTACCGAATTGTTTCCGAGGTATATTTTGTGGACCGAGTGGTTGCGGAAAAACTAATGCTATTTTAACGTTACTCTTCAATGCAAATGGTCTACGTTTCGAAAATGTTTACCTGTATTCAAAATCGTTATATCAACCGAAATATCAGTTGTTGGAGGAGGTTTTGCGGAGAGTCAAAGGCGTACGTTATTTCCCATTTAAGGACAGTGATACGATAATGGACCCCGAGGAAGCAAGAGAAAATTCAATATTCATATTCGATGATGTAGCATGTGAGAAACAAGACAAAATCCGTTCCTATTTCTCGATGGGTCGTCATAAAGGAGTGGATGTGGCATACCTCTGTCAAACCTATTCGAAAATACCTAAACAACTCGTTAGAGACAATTGCAATGTAATAGTGCTATTTAAACAGGATGATGTTAATTTGAAGCATGTATTCGACGAACACGTCTCACCAGACATGTCCTATGAAGAGTTTAAGCGATTATGCTTTAACTGTTGGAATAATGAGAAATTTGGCACTTTGGTAATCGTAAAAGAATGTGATTTAAACGATGGTCGGTATCGCAACGGATTCGATGCGTATATAAAAGTTCAAGACTAGTGGTGTGACTTCAGTACACCACCATGAAAGTATTAAGTAATGTGGAAGCTGCGCGTAAGAAACGAATACAAAACTTGGCAAGGATTGTAAGAAAAAAGTATCAAGCATTGAAGTTGGGTCGATCGGAGGAAGACAGTACATTGAATAAACTTTTGAATCCTGTGACGAAACCTTTAAATTTACTAGTACGACAGCAAATAAAGCAGGAAAAACAACCAGAACTACTAAAAATAAAGAAAAGTTCACCACCGCCTACACCAAAATTAGAAGAAACGCAATTTTTACCGCTTCATGAAATCAAACAATCCTATAACGAAGAGGAAGATGAAAATTATGATGAAATTTCCAAAAATTATAATGAGATGTCCATTGAGGAGATTCAACGTGAAATTAATGAAACCGGTGATAGTAGTGTGATAAACGAGTATATATCTCAGTATCCGGAGATCAGTCAACGGTACATTATAAGTTATTTTAATCAGTCTCCACATCTCGACGATGTCCGAGGTCCAAAGTATGATCCTGCTACATCGAAATGGTACCTCGGAAAGGCTACCTTGGATTTCGATAAGATTAGTGGGGATGTTATAGTGGACAGGGAGCAGTTTCACGGTTCCGATGGTCTCTACAGACTGATTTTTCACAAAGAACCGGACAATTATTCACTAAACGACCTTGAAAATTATAAACGAATTTTGGATGCCTCAAATTTATTCAGAAGGGGTTACAGCGATATTGGTCGATTAGCAGCCAGTGGTAGTATGAAATATACACGTATTGTTAAACCTCTACTAAGTACAGATACACGAAAGATGATCGATTTCTCCGAGTCAACCCCTGAACACAGTGGCAGCGGAAAGGTATACAATACTTATCCCATTGAATATGTGTACTGGGATGACGTGAATGAATTGGTAAACAGATTAAGGCTGTTGATATCCTCAAAAGAAGCTGGTAATACGTCCCATGACAATGAAATTTCCTCCATTATCGAAGAACTTCGAGAAGCTCAAGTTATATATTAACGACAATGTTTTATCACTTTAGTATGAAACAAGTTGTAGTAAAATGAGTCTCGATAAATTTGGTCGTCATTCAAATAGGGTGGTGGTACCTCCTCCTCCTCATCCTCCTCCAATAGTATCGCGAACAGCGGACGGAAGTTTTGACTTTGAAAATGTAAAACTTTGTAACGTACAGAGACCAACGGACAAACAAGATGTCGCAACTAAGGAATATGTTGATGATCAAATAGTTTTCAAGTTAACCATTGAACATGAGCGACAGCAAGCGAAATTCAATCAACTACAAAATTTGTTAACCAAAGAGATCCCTAAGGTAACAAAGAACTATGTGGACCGGAAGAATAATATTACTGTCACTTTCATAACCGATTATGTCCGCAATTTTAACGAAAAGGTTTCAAAAGTTGAAACATCCATAACAGCATTACAATCTAGATTAGAGGAGCAATCGATCGTATAAATACGATTGCCAAGCAAGTAAGCAAACCTCAGTGATGAAGCAACACACACCCAGCAAACAATTCAACTCGTTGACGCGCTAAGAAAAAACTTTCCCAGACTTTTAGTGTAAACTGATTGCAGTATCATGAGTGTCGATAAATTTGGACGCCATACAGAGAGGGTGGGAACCAGGCCATATATTTTTCCTCTACCACGAACTGCAGATGGAAATTTCGACTTTGAAAATGAAAAAATTTCTAACCTACACACACCCACAAATAAACAAGACGCCGCTAATAAGGAATATGTTGACGAGGAAATTAGGAAACATGTTAACAATCTAAAAATTTCTAACACACCCACAGATAATCAAGATCCCGCTAATAAGGGATATGTTGACAGGGAAATTAGGAAACATAAAGAGGATATGGCTCGGAAAACTGAGATATTGAGAGACATCTTTAACAAAATGAAAGATTTGGTGACCACAGAAGTCCCTATGTCAACAAAGACATATGTTAATGATCTTCATTATGGGTTCATCAGCACCATCGACAGGCGGATTTCAGAATTAGAAACGTCCATAACCAGATTACAGTCATTACTGGCTAAGCAGTCCTCTCGTATAAGTACGCTTGCCAAGCAAGTAAGTAAACCTCAGTGATGAAGCAACACACCCAGGAAAAAATTCAACTCGTTGACGAGTTACACAGACCGCTAAGAAAAAACTTTCCAAGACGAAAAACTATAATTAAAGGATTGGATGATTTATGGCAAGCCGACTTGGGACAGATGGATCTCTACGCAAACTCCAATAAAAAATACAAATACTTTCTGCTCGTAGTCGACTGCTTCTCCAAATTCATTTGGGCTAAACCGCTAAAATCGAAATCGGGAGAAGTTGTAACACATGCCTTTGGGGAAATTCTAAAAGAGGGTGGACGTTATCCAAAAAACTTGCAAACGGATCAAGGAAAAGAGTTTTACAATTCACATTTTCAACGACTTATGAAGAAGTATGGAATTAATCATTATAGTACATACAGTAAGACGAAAGCAGCAATCGCAGAACGGTCCATTCGAACGATAAAAGAGAAACTCTTTAAATATTTCAGTTTGAATGGCACCTACAAATGGCTGGATATTTTACCTACTATTGTAGAAGACTATAATGAACGAAAACACAGTGTAACTCATGTGAAACCTCGCGACGTAACGACAGATAATGAGAAGGAATTGATGGATACGGTGTATAGTCGCGTGAAAATAGCGACGGGTCGACGAAAGTATAAGGTTGGTGACGTAGTACGCATTAGCAAGTCTAAACATGTTTTTGAAAAAGGATATACTCCTAATTGGACAACGGAATTATTTAAAATTTCTCTAGTAAAAATCTCCGACCCCATAACCTATCTGTTGGAAGATTTGCACGGTCGACCTATTAGTGGAGCATTTTATGAACAGGAATTGCAGAAAACGAAAAATCACGACATTTATCTCGTTGAAAAAGTTTTACGAAAGAAAGGGGAGAAGGTGTACGTTAAATGGCTGGGGTTTGATAATTCCCACAACAGTTGGATAGATGCTTCAAATCGACTTTGATCCTCATGGAAACACATTTGATGAATCCGAGGTCAAAGACGTGTTACAACGTTCACTTTTAGTTTAATTATATAAAGAAGTGGTACAACTTTCACTTTTAGTCTCTCCGTAGAAATGAAACGTCACGCAACAAAATCTAGTAGTGCTCCCGATCAGTGTGTATTAGATGTGTTGAAAATGTATGAAGAATCTGTACCAATCAAAAAAATGAGGTCTCAACCACCATTGCCAGACTCACCATTATCACCACCGAATATAGAAACCGAATGGGATGAATTTTTCCAAATGTACAGTGATGAGCACCAGCAAACAGCAGATGAGGACACGTCATTTCTGCTTCTTAACACCACTTTTCCGTGTGCTAAAAGTGGATTTATTTTAAACGTCGGCCTCCGTATTAGTGAAGAGTTTGAACCTACCATTAACATTTTCATCAACCAAGTGTCTCACATGACGTTCTCGGCTCTCGAGTGGAAGGAACTCGTTAATAAGTTTGGTTGGATCTTGGACGGATACTTTAGAAGCTCAGAGAGTTCACATCTTCGGTTAATCAGCTGCGGTAACATTGTCATCATGGACACATCCACGAACGCTGAGGGGACAACTAGAATCCCCCCTCCCAAAATGATTTCAATAACTAAGGGATTAAATACGATATATTTAACTGAAAATAATGTTCGCGAATTGTGCAATATAACCAGTGAGTGTGTTGTTAAAAAGGTTGAAGATTTGAACAAAATTAATTTTGTATCCTATTACAACAATTTTCTTTGTATAATGAGAGAGGTGATGGTTGATACCAAGTTGAATGTTACAGATATTGTCAACACATATTGTGACATTACTTCTTCCATTGAAAGTCTCTGTTTACGAGAGCTCATGTGGTATAATTTAAACAAATTGGTTGTAGATTTCGAAAAAAAGTAAAATAAAAAAGAAATTTTCTTTAACAAATGGTTTTTATTTAAGAATTTATATAAGTAAAAATTGTGTGTGTGTGTGTGTGTGTGTGTGTGTGTGTGTGTGTGTGTGTGTGTGTGTGTGTGTGTGTGTGTGTGTGTGTGTGTGTGTGTGTGTGTGTGTGTGTGTGTGTGTGTGTGTGAAAGAGAGAGAGAGAAAACTTTCAAGTGATAATTTTGCGTATCCAGTAAACAAATTTTCTATTTTGAATTTTGAATACAACTTTCAATTTTATAATGCCCCCAAGGAAGAGTGTCATAACTATTTGGCAGCAAATAGCGTTTATCGTCATGAGGACTTAGCCCGATTTTCGTTTGCTCCACACTAAACACCTGGTGAGCAAAGGACCGAATGCCGCGTTGAGTAATCATTATCTCTTTGAAATTTTTCAAGCATTTCTCGTAGTCGTTAAAAGTAAGTTTATTTCTAACTACGTTATATTTTACTCCTTTGGATTTTTTGGTCACTTTTCCCCCCAAAAGTTTGAAAGTGTACATTTTCGATCTTAGCCCAATGAAATGTGTTATGATTTGGCCATTGGCCTCATCTTTCATAAGCCCAGGAATTTTTTTATTTACCAAGGGCATATTGTATTGATTGTCTTTCCCGTAGTCTGAAGTATCAAATCTCGATAAATCAGATTTAATGACTTCCTCATAAACATCTTCACACCGTAACTCATAAATAAAGCTGTCTGTGTCCGTATAGAGGAGCTTACAATTTTCAGTACCACCCATTTTCGGCAGCATGTACTGATAATGGAAATCATACATGTATAATTTGGAAATGTCCAAAATCGACATACCCACATACAGGGGTTTAGTAAAGATCAGTTCCCCCCTTTTCAGTTCAATTATCGATAAATTTTCATCCAAAATAAGTCTACTATGAAAGAGGGGGGAAGCAATAAAATTTTTGGCTCCATAGCGACCTCCCCATGAAGTGGCAATTTTCAGCACACGATGTTTACGAATATTCTCCATAGTTTTCCCAAATACCGCATTGTTAAAGAGTTTATACAGATTTTTTAGAAACGATGTTGTCGCTGCAGCCCTAAGGTTACTATTTAAGTCAATGTAGGGTTTTAGCCAGGCACTTTGTTTAAATTTTAAAATTTTATGAATTTTCGTGAGAGTCAAACCGTTGGCGAGTGCCTGTTTCAAATTTCGATAGTGTAAAATGTACTGTTTCTTATCGTACAATGTGGCCATTAATTTTGAACATTTAGAATTTGGAGGTGCGCGGTGTTCGGCCGCAAACGGAAAGTCTTTGTGAGTGTCGTGTAGCTCCCTGGGATATTGCAAGTCCACCTCTAAAATGAATCCTTCTGGACTATCGTCAGGTATGGATGTTACGTCAAAATTGCTTGTGTCATCCACCCATTCGAAGCCACCGTATGGCAGAGGTTCCATCATGGCTTTTCCGTACAAGTTATTCACATCTAAATAAAGGATATATTTGGATGGAGTACCGGGGTCATATTTTGAGGGTATATACTTGTGATTTGCTTCGGAAAAGCGATTACAACAAACCGAGATCCCACCTCTTATCGCTTGTTCTATATACATTATTTGATCGACATCACGTAACAACTCTAACGAACATTTTGTAAATTTAAGCATACAGTCCCATGTGTATCCAGGCATTGTGTAATACCACCCCGGATCTAGTTTGTGCGTTGCTATACAAATTTTTCTGAAATTTTCAAACATATCTGCCAAAAGTAGGATATCAGTTTTCAAGTATATGTCCGAATATTCCCCTAAGTTTTGAATTCGAAATGTTTTCCAAACCTTTTGGGCGTGAGCGTACTTCTCAGCACTAATGTCCTCATCGTTTAATTTATTGTGAAACTGTTCAATGGCTGGCAGTTCCGTTTCATTTAATTTATCAATATGTGAAATATAATCATAGCAAAAGACACCCTTTCTGGTCAATAAATCAAATTTTTCGTCACCGTCGTCACACTGAAATTCCCGTTTTACAATAACGAGGTTTTCCTTTTCCATAATTGAAACTAATTCATCGAGAGATGCACCCAGAAATCTTAATGAATCGATAAATCTAAATTTAATTTTGGTATCTTGATCATAGTGCGTAAATGAAATGTAACGTTCTTTATTGTTGGGAAGTACGCTCATTGGTCCACATTTGGCTAAATCTTTAATTAAAAAATGACTATCATATCCCGTCAAGTTATGGAACACTATAGGCACCACAAAGAGCTTTTTAAAAGATAAATTACAATGCGCATGCGCGAACCCACGTGCTTCCCCAGAAAAATGGTTATGGTCCAAAACGATCTTATCCTCAGCCGTAAAGGGTTTCTCACAAATGTGACATTCGGTTTTCAACAATTTCTCACTTGATTTAATATTAACTGGTTTAATTATTTTCATTTTTGACTCTACCAATTTAGCCAACGTTTTCAACTCCCTACTAAACCACTCTATGCAATCTGTACCACGATAGCTATTATAGAAGGATATAGAGTCATCATGATCACATTTGAAATAGTAACCTGCAGAATAAACCGTATGTTTCTGGTATTTTCTAGTAGCTGCAGACGTATCACCGTTAAGGGTTTCCAAAAGACTTTCAAAATCGGCATACATGATAAAGGGTGCCGTCTGCTTATAAATGAAATTTTTAAATTCTACATTGTGGTATTTGGGGAAAGATATTTTGTAATCGTTTTTGTCGGCACACAGTTTTGTGTGTTCATCAAACTTGGTTTGTTGTTGAAAGTAATTTAAGCACCTATCACATATGAATTTCTTTCCGTTATTCTTATTTAGCTGTGATGAAACTAGTCGAGACAGATTTTTAATGTAACAATAATGGTATTTAATTTCTTCATCATCATCCTCATCATTCCACTCTTTGTCTTTTAGATAATATTTATCTTGAATCATTAGTAAATTAACGTGTTGATCTAATTTCTTTTTGGTTAACCGAATTGGAATTACTGTGTAACATTTATTTTGGTACATTTCCAAACCATAAACATTCACGGATGTCATTGGCACTCTCAAATTTTGAAATTTGTTGTAAAGGCATGGGTACCTCTAAATTTTCCGTAATCAAAACTGATTTATAGTAAGGGTATGAAGATGTTAAATTTCTATGATTATTTACAGGGAAAAGAGCACTCACAATAGCCCAGTAAAAACATGCGTTATCAGAATTATAGATATTGATAATTGCATTTTTCTTTTCAATTTCAACTGGCAGCTTGATAAAAGACGAGTCGTTGTTACCCATTTCGTATTTGTTTATCATAATTTCAAGAAAAATAATACGGTGGAGTGCCCATCCAGAAAGTCGTTCTTGAAATTCAGACATTTTGTTGCAAATTTTGTCATGTACATTTTCAATAAACCAACTTTGCAAATCCGTCGTTTGGTCAATCATCTCATTCTTTGTATTAAAATATTTATATTCCATAATGTCACCATCATTAGATTGTTTAATAAATTCCCCACAAGGATTTGTATTTACCTTAATTATCTTGAATTTTTTTAAAATCGGTTTAATTTTGTTACGAAATAAAATTTCAGAATCGGTCAAAAATTGGACTAAGCACTTGTGAGATAAATTAATTATGACGCTTGTCCTAATCCTACTGTTGAAACATGACTTTACATCCTCCCATTTAACCCTGTGTTCTAATTTTGAATCAAATCCTGCACCATGAATTTTACGTAGATAAGATTTTTGAAAAGTTTTCAAATGTCCAATAATTGTCGGTAATTTTCGTGTCTTGCCAATAGATAACCCCTCTTTTTCACGTAAAGCATTATTACACAACCTAATATGTCTTTGGATTGGTTTAATCCACACGTTCCATTCTCCATTTTCATATAATTTCAATTTGTTAATAAGTTCAGTGCATTTGCGAATAACTATTTTCAAATTCATCTCTCTCTCAAACTCACTCACCTTTATATGTCAGTAGCTATCTAAAAATTATATTTCGACGATCTCGAATTGCACCATAGAGTTTCCTTTTCCGACGTCTTTTTTGCCAGTAAAGGTAATACTGTAGGTACCCTTACTGAAATCTGCAACAATCGGCTCAAGCTTTGACGTTACCCGCTTCGGTAGAAATATTTCCACTTGGTCCAGTTCTACGACGATGCTTTTTCCAAACTTCGTCTCCACCACTTTTGCAGATATAATTTTATGCGGTTTCCCAACTTCTAAATCTTGAAGTTTTCCGGTCGGCTTCAGAATCCCCTGTGCAATTTCATTTAACTCTTTCAAATCCATCTGAGAAAAAAATAAAATAAAAAAACACCCTTAAATTCATCCCCTAAAATCATCCCTTAAAATCAACCCTTAAATTCATCCCTTAAAATCATCCCCTAAATTCACCCCCTAAATTCACCCCTTAAAATCATCCCTTAAAATCATCCCCTAAATTCAACCCCTAAAATCATCCCTTAAAATCATCCCCTAAAATCATCCCCTAAATTCAACCCCTAAAACCATCCCTTAAAATCATCCCCTAAATTCATCCCTTAATATCATCCCTTAAAATCATCCCCTAAATTCATCCCCTAAGCTCATCCCTTAAAATCAACCCTTAAATTCACCCTTTAATTCAGCCCTTAGATTTATCCCTTACAATTGCCCCCCCACTAAATTACATCTCATTGTTTCATCCTTAAATGTTTAACCCTCCATTTGTCATATGTTAATTGTTCATCTCTTCCCTAAATACCATCCTATTATTTCATCCTTAAATGTTTAACCCACTATTTGCCATCTGTTAATTATTCATCTCTTCCCTAAATTCCATCACATTATTCCATCCTTAAATGTTTAACCCATCATTTGCCATCTGTTAATTTTTCATCTCTTCCCTAAATTCCTTCCCATTATTTCATCCTTAAATGTTTAACCCTCCATTTGTCATATGTTAATTGTTCATCTCTTAAACTCTTATCTTTAATTTTTTTTTTCAACACTAAATTATATATCGGTTAAAGCATAAAATATTCATAAGTGAGTAATTAACCATCTTTAAATTAACAAACAGCAATAGTGGGTTATAATTCAAATTACCAAAATGAAATTTAAAAACAAATAAAAATAATTAATCTCTTACCTTTGTCCTTTGTTGATGCACACTCAAGATAGACTGCCTTTCTAAACGAAACACCGCTCCTTTTATACAAAATTTTCTCCTTTCAAATGCATTTAGACCGTATGCAGTTTCACATTTTTAAAAATACGAACCGCATTGGTAATCGAAAGGATAGTGAAAGGCGAGCATTCTAAACGAGTTGTTATGAGTTACTAATTATTCAAGTACGCTATTGATATTTATTTGTTGCGTAAGATTTACATTTTCTATTAACGACGACCTCGACGCGCCTTTTAAACGTTATTAGGACTTGGTAATAAATACTCATTATTCTAGTACGCTATTGAAATTGTGTTATGTAAGATCACTACCTTTCAATTTTATGGGGAAAAAGTGAAGGGGAACATTCTACTACCAGCGTACGTATTTTCAAAATTTATATCAATATAAATAACAGGGAAATGTTTAATTCAGTGTCTGCGTGTATTTTCACGGATCTACAGCAGTTGATGGTAAGTATAGATTAATATCTGATCTTTCCAAATTCTTCATTCTAATTGTACATTTACAATAACCTGATTTTTATCAATATTAGTCATTTGCAGTACCTTTAATTCCTTTCTAAGTATGTCTCGTCGTCATAACCAATAATTTTTATACATTTTTTTTTCTCTCCACAGGGTCTGGTTACTTTTTTATTGAAGAAGTAATCATCTCAAATTATGCTCATACAAGTATGTACTTTTTGTTTGAAAGTGATTTGTTCGTCAGAAGATATGTTTCAAGACAGGCTCGTAGTAATAGACCACCCCAATTGTTGCATCGTATGCGACCATTTACCGTCAGATTTACTGGGCGAACCACTGACGGTGAGAATAATGTACTTTCCAGAAAACGACGACATGAGTGTTTTCCAAGTGCAACCGAAATTTACTGCTATGAATCAATGAATATATACTCTGCAGATATTATTCCTGATTTAAGTTGTAATAAATGTATTAATAATTTTTGTTTTTGCTTTGTAGATTATGTGGAAAAGAAATAAAATAACACACAGTATGTACTACTACTAAATAAAATTTGCATTCTTTACATTTTCGACATCTGCAAGTATTTTATGGTTCTAATCCCGGGTGAAGCCGTTACATTCTGCAAAAATACTTTGTGAAATACATAATTTTCTACCCACCTATCCCCCTTCAAAGAAGTTTTAAAACCAATACGGTCCGCCACTGGACACTAGGCGGCTCGCCACGAAAGGTGGGTTGCCTAACTACTCGTTTTCGCCACTGTACGATAGGTGGCGCTTATGGTTCTTCATGTTCCGTGCTCACGGGACTGTCAAGGACTTTTGTGTTCCGTGCTTTGACGTGAAGCTCGGCGCGACGACCCCGGGGGGGCCCGCGGAAAGTAGCTGGGGTGGGGGGGAGTAGACCTAGGTGGGAGCGCGGCGGGGCGCGGGCTTCGGGGCTGGTGGTAGACGGTTTGCAAAAGTGAGGTTATGTTACAAATTTTGACGCCGAACTCTCTTAGTCCATCTACTCATGTACGTTGTGTTCAGGAAATCCAAAATATCTGGCTTATTTAAGATTATTGGAAATTGCCCCTATATTGGTATTGTAGCTATTATTATTATCATCTATACTTTGATATAAGGATAAAACGGCAGGCTCTTATAGTTTCGGGGTTACAGCGTTTCAAATTGCTCCTATACACATGGACGGTAAACATGGACGTGGTGTTCAGGAAATCCAAAATATCTCGCTTAATTCATATTTTGGGAAATTGCCGCTACATTGCTATTATAGCTTATCTTATTATCTATATTATGACCTAAGAATAAAACGGCCGGCTCTTATAGTTTCGGAGTTACAGCGTTTCAAATTGCTCCTCAACACATGGACGGTAAACATGGACGTGGTGTTCAGGAAATCCAAAATATCTCGCTTATTTAAGATTTTTGGAAAATGCCGCTACATCGTTGTTGTAGCTTATATTATTGTCTATATTTTGAAGTAAGAATAAAACGGCCGGCTCTTATAGTTTCGGAGTTACAGCGTTTCAAATTGCTCCTATACACATGGACGGTAAACATGGACGTGGTGTTCAGGAAATCCAAAATATCTCACTTATTTAAGATTTTTAAAAATGCCGCTACGTTGTTATTGTAGCTTATATTATTATCTATATTTTGACGTAAGAATAAAACGGCCGGCTCTTATAGTTTCGGAGTTACAGCCTTTCGGATTGCCCCTATACACATGGACGGTAAACATGGATGTGGTGTTCAGAAAATCCAAAATATCTCGCTTATTTAAGATTTTTGGAAAATGCCGCTACATTTTTATTGTCGTTTATATTATTATCTATATTTTGTCGTCAGAATAAAACGGCCGGCTCTTGTAATTTCGGAGTTACAGCGTTTCAAATTGCTCCTATACACATGGACGGTAAACATGGAGGTGGTGCTCAGGAAATCCAAAATATCTCGCTTATTTAAGATTAATGGAAATTGCCGCTATTAGACCTGTGGTATCGTTTAGAGGGTCCCCTACTTCCTTTTTGTCTCGGTGGCTAAATGGTGTCATAAGAGATGTAACTGGTTTTGATAACCCCAAATCCCTTAGAAATTCCAAAGACTTAATTAATAAGATTGAGAACTTCTATGTCCCACCAGGCTCGATGTTGGTCTCGTTTGACGTGGAGAATCTATTTCCTAGTATCCCTCCAGATGAATGCGTGTGTCTAGTCAGGAAGCTCCTATTTGAGGCGAATTGCCTCACGATCCACACGTTAAACCTGTGCTTGCTTTTAGACACTGTCCTAAAACAGAATTATTTTGTTTTCAACCAACAATTCTCGACCCAACTCACAGGTTTAGCTATGGGATCCAATATTTCTCCCTTGCTTGCAGATATTTTCATGAAGGAGATTGAATCCCATCTGCCTAGATTCTTGCACTATGAGAACATACTTTTTTGGTATAGGTATGTGGATGATGTGATTGTCTTGTACCAGGGAAGTGATGGCGAATTGACTGAATTTCTTAG
The DNA here is from genome assembly GCA_946251905.1 of Cryptocephalus moraei. Lineage (NCBI taxonomy): Eukaryota > Metazoa > Arthropoda > Insecta > Coleoptera > Chrysomelidae > Cryptocephalus > Cryptocephalus moraei. Next base: position 19,129,535 of record OX276466.1, read on the forward strand.
TTTCCTTAACACCATACACCCGTCGATACGTTTCACTATGGAAAAGGAGAATGATGGTTCTCTGCCTTTCTTGGATCTCTGTATTTCTAGATCAGTGAATAACAACTTTAAATTTTCGATATACAGGAAACCGACACATACGGACACTGTTATTTCATTTCTATCAGACCACCCGTTGTCGCACCGTATGCCTTCTTTCCATTTCCTTTTCCATAGATTGTTCAGTATTCCCCTGTCACCTGACAATTTTAAGAAGGAACTTTCCATCATTTTCGATATCGCTAGATTTAATCACTTTCCCCACCACATCATCAATAGATTATACCATTCCTATCGAAATAGATTTTCCAACAGAGGCCTCACATCACATACGCCCCCCGCTTCATCGCTTCGGAGATATTGCTCATTGCCTTACCATGGAAGTGTTTCTCTGAAACTAAAAAGAACGTTACTCCGTTATATTGAAGATATCAACATCTCCTTTTGCACCAATAGATTCAATCTGGGTTCCCTCGTCAATTCTAAAGACAAAGTGGCATCTGACGACCGATCTGGGGTATATCGGATTAAATGTCCATATACTCAATGCAATGCCATATACATAGGACAGACGGGCAGAAGTTTTTCCACCCGTGTTGCTGAGCATTGGGGGTGTGTGTTGAAGAATGTTAACAACCCGTTGGCTAACGTACCTAGTTCTTTTGCTAGCCATGTTCTTGAACAACACCAATTTCCAAATCCTATTCCTCCAACCTTGGAATATGATGCTTTGCATTTCGAATTGAAGGGATCCCGATTGAATTTGTTGGAATCTCTGGAGATAGTCAAGGCGCTGAAGGACCCTGACCTCATAACCTTAAATGACTCCCTTCCGCTGACCTGCTCCAGTTTCTTCGAAGATCTGAAGTGCACGGACTCGTATGTTACTCGGTTCTAACCGCATTTATGCACTACCTGGGTCTTTGGGGAGGCCCCTTTGGAGTCTGGTAGGGGTTTTTCCACAACGCTTACGGCTTACGACATGTGAACTTTGGAGGTTAAGTCAATGCAACGTCACCGGACGCTTTCGGGGATTACTTAAGCCGGTTTCTGTAATTTGGTTTGTTAACAAGCACTTGTTCAGACGCTACACCTAGCGGACAATTACCTTACCAATCCGTTCCACACATAGTTTCCTCACCATTAAAATTCTTACTTTATAACTTTCAACATAGATGGCTGTTTTTACCGTTTATTCAAAACTTTTTACAATTTCTTTTTATATTACAATTTTTTATTACAATTCCCATACTTTTACATTCGATTCGGTTCTAGAACTTAGTCCCCCTCGACCCCTCCTATGAGGAGTGTGGTTTGTGATTTTAATTTTATTTATATATTTTAACTGTCCGGTCCTTTGTGTTTAATTTTAAGGTTTTTGGACCAACGGGTAAGGCTAAGTTCTACTACCTTCTAGTCTAGACAACTAATTTTAGTTTATTTCTTTGAGCAGGGTTCGACTGATGATGGGTCTTAGGGACCCGAAACATGTCTCGTGTTAATAATAAAAAATCGACCTTTGACTAATTCTTTCAATTCGATGCGGTGTTGACTGAGTGATACTCACTTGAAAAGATTTGCTCCCCCATCTTAGAGCCATGGACTTCTTCATTTCCAAGATTGCCGCTATATTGCTATTGTAGCTAATATTATTATCTATACCTAGATATAAGGATTAAACGGCAGGCTGTAATAGTTTCGGAGTTACACCGTTCCAAATTGCTACTACACACATGGACGGTAAACATGTACGCTGTGTTCAGGAAATCCAAAATTTCTCGCTTATTTCAGATTTTTGGAAATTACCGCTGCATTGTTATTGTAGCTTATATTATTAGTAGAAGGGGGGTCACTTGAGCGTGGGAACCTTTTTCAGACCGTGGGAACTAACCTACCCCGAGTGCTCTAATTACCGGCGCCCGCCCCTTTGATGTTTGCCGCCTGCTCTAATTAACTGCTCTAATTCTAGTCACGTACTGCTCTAATTACCTGCTGCACTAATTAACTACCCTAGTCACGTATTGCTCTAATTACCTGCGATACTAATTACCCCTGCTCTAATTAACTGGCCTAATTACCCTTGCCGCCTGCTCTAATTACCCCTCCTCCCCGCTCCTGTTTTCCCGTTCCCCGTTCCCAGTTACCCGTTCCCCCATTCCCGGTTCCCGATTCCCCGTTCCCGTTCCCCCGTTCCCTGTTCCCCATTCCCGGTTCCCGCTCCCCGTTCCCAGTTCCCCCGTTCCCCCCCATTCCCGGTTCCCGATTCCCCGTTCCCGTTCCCCCCTTCCCTGTTCCCGGTTCCCGCTCCCCGTTCCCGATTCCCGGTTCCCTGTTCCCGACTCCCCTGTTCCCATTCCCGGGCTGATTTTACTGAAAAAAAGAGAGAAATGGGTGTGTTTCGATCTCGGGTCGTTGGTGTAAAAGGCTGGTTCACTAACACCAGAGCTATACTGGTTGTTGGTATGTGAGATCCTGAGTCCTAATATTAGCGACGAGACCAGCGCAGTCCCTCCACGTGATCCCCGAACATCAGATGTCACGGGACACCTGGAGCAGCATCTTCGGAGAACGGGATATTCACTCTTATGACGGTCAACTGCGAGCATCTGGTTAACGCGCTCATGCAAGAATTGTCGCTTAATATGCACGTGGTTCAAGGTCACCCACTTTCGTACGAGATCTTTTTTTCGCCCAAAATAGTAATTAGGGTTTTAAGATTGTATTAATTATTTTTTATTTGACTCATCATTGCAGAAAGTGAATTAAAATCAACTTATATCGGTTATTTAACGTATTATATACATTTATACACTTACTTTTTAACGTAAGTCTACATAGCTGTAAGCTATTTTAAAGTTGAATTAAATAAGCATTCAGTAATATATTACAATTGCGATTTTTATCATTATTATTATTATTAATGCAAATGGGAAAACTCGAAGTAGTGTAATTTAACACTTTATACATGAGTATCGTACATTATCAGACCCTGCTTACAAATAAAAGATCCCTATTTACAGCTTAACGTACATATTTCTAGTGTGAGTATTAAAATAATTGATTATACCAGACGGATAAGAATGCTTTTTGAAACTGAAAATTCTTATTCATTTGTTGATGTGCTAGATTATATAGAAGTACACAATCAAACATACTGAAAACGTACGAAAAATATTAATATTTGTCTCGGGGATTGACATCATTGTCGGCATTATCAGGGAAGAGTAAAAAATACCTTTAAATTACGAATCTTAGATAAAAATGATAATGAATTTGAAACCAGACAATATATAGTGCATATAGAATGCATCTACTCACGTCTTAGCGAAAGCATCAATATTTTGAATAACATTCTTATTAATAAGCATTTTTAATGAGACTTACTGACTGAACCACATTTACTAATTTAATACCAAATCCAGTTCTTATATATAGGTTACCGTTTTTCCTCTTCATAAAAATGTTTATTAGAATAGCAAAATTAAAATAGTTCCAACAAATGCTGAACTCATCACCAGGATCAGTAATCTTGGTGTTCTAAAAATGCGATGAACTCATTTCGAATTAATTGAAGGAGGGACGGTGACATCAGTTCTTGGTTCTGAATAGGAACGGGAATGGGGGAGGGGAAGGGCTGTCAGTAGAGGAGCTATGCGGGTATCAGACCACTTGTCGTCGTAGAAGGCCCCCAGGTGGTCCGAGCGACCCCAAAGTGGAGGTGTGGGTTGTTGATGACGTACCGGTCTTGTAGACGTCCCCCAGGTCTCAGTAAGTGTCCGCGTACCCCCCCGGGGGCCTATGCGAGTTTCGGACCACTCCTCGTCGTAGAAGGCCCCCAGGTGGTCCGAGCGACCCCAAAGTGGAGGTGTGGGTTGTTGATGACGTACCGGTCTTGTAGACGTCCCCCAGGTCTCAGTAAGTGTCCGCGTACCCCCCCGGGGGGCCTATGCGGGTTTCGGACCACTCCTCGTCGTAGAAGGCCCCCAGGTGATCCGAGCGACTCCAAAGTGGAGGTGTGGGTTGTTGATGACGTACCGGTCTTGTAGACGTCCCCCAGGTCTCAGTAAGTGTCCGCGTACCCCCCCCCCCGGGGGGCCTATGCGAGTTTCGGACCACTCCTCATCGTAGAAGGCCCCCAGGTGATCCGAGCGACTCCAAAGTGGAGGTGTGGGTTGTGAAAAAAATAAGCGCATTAATTGGAACATGGGTAATCGAGGAAGTATTGAAAGCGCTGGAGGTAGGGTACACATTTTTGGACATCTATGAAATTTGGCAGTATGATACCATACAATTTAATGAAAATGTCCCTGGTCTTTTCACCGAAATGATGAATAAGTTTATTAAAATTAAACAAGAATCTTCGGATTGGCCTAAAAACTGTAAAAATCCCGAAGAAAGGGAACATTATATAAAAGAATATTTTCAACGAGAGAATGTCCATTTGGATATTGATAAAATCGAGGATAACCCCGGTTTACGTTCTTTAGCTAAGTTAATGCTAAATTCATTTTGGGGAAAATTTGGTCAACGCGAAAATCAATCTAAAACTGTTATTATAAATAAACCTTCGGAATTCTTTAACACCATGACTAACCCCTCTCTTATCATCAATTCCATTTTGCCTATTAATGAAAATACTATAATTGTCACTTACGAAAAAAGAGATGAAACATACTCGGAGCTGTCTACAGTTAATGTGTCCATAGCAGCTTATGTGACTTCTCAAGCTCGTATTAAGTTGTATAGTTATTTAGAAAAATTGGGAGAGAGAGTTTTATATTACGACACCGATTCGGTTATTTACATTTCACGCCCTGAAGAATTTGACGTCCCTACCGGTTCGTTTCTAGGTGAGTTGACTGACGAATTAGAAACCTTCGGCCCTGGGTCCTTTATTTCTGAGTTTGTTAGTGGCGGACCTAAGAATTACGCATACCGAGTATATTCTCCCACTAAAAAAGAAGAATATATCATCTGTAAGGTAAAGGGGTTATCACTTAATTTTATGGTTTCCAAATTGGTTAACTTCGAAACAATTAAGAAAATGGTGTTGGAGAAGACTGAATCAATTTACGTGTCATCCATTCAAATTAAACGAACCGAAGAGCATGAAGTTGTTTCCCAATATTGCTCCAAAATATATCGACCTCATTCTACGAAGAGAATGTTTCAAAGTGACCATTCTTCCACACCTTTCGGTTATAAGAAGATAAAAATGTAACTTTATATTAATGAATATGTTGTTATTATATATGCAGTCAATCAAATTTTTGTAAAATGAGATATAAACTGTACTTTTTCATTTTTGTATTTCATCTCTGTGTACATTTTTAACTATATCACTATTGTTAATTTTAATAACTGTATTTATATACCTAAATATCTGTAGAGGTGCTTTTAAATTTCGAAAATATAACACATATCGATATAGGTAGGCGTTTCATTCTCAGTACCATTTCCCCCCTGCTGTGTCATCCAACGATTATTGTGGTTTTAGGTATTTGTAAAATGTTGAACGTTCTTTATTACTTTGCACTCTGTTACTATAAGCACATGTATTAAATTAAACCCCACTACCAAAATTTCAATCTAGCAGAATTTTTCTCTTACTTCTAAAAATGTAACAAATTCGGCCTCTGTAAAGTCTTATTTTGCATTTGCTTTAAATAAAATGCATATCCTAAAAAATGTGTTACACAACACGACAGCAGTAGAGGAGCTATGCGGGTATCAGACCACTTGTCGTCGTAGAAGGCCCCCAGGTGGTCCGAGCGACCCCAAAGTGGAGGTGTGGGTTGTTGATGACGTACCGGTCTTGTAGACGTCCCCCAGGTCTCAGTAAGTGTCCGCGTACCCCCCCGGGGGCCTATGCGAGTTTCGGACCACTCCTCGTCGTAGAAGGCCCCCAGGTGGTCCGAGCGACCCCAAAGTGGAGGTGTGGGTTGTTGATGACGTACCGGTCTTGTAGACGTCCCCCAGGTCTCAGTAAGTGTCCGCGTACCCCCCCGGGGGGCCTATGCGGGTTTCGGACCACTCCTCGTCGTAGAAGGCCCCCAGGTGATCCGAGCGACTCCAAAGTGGAGGTGTGGGTTGTTGATGACGTACCGGTCTTGTAGACGTCCCCCAGGTCTCAGTAAGTGTCCGCGTACCCCCCCCGGGGGGCCTATGCGAGTTTCGGACCACTCCTCATCGTAGAAGGCCCCCAGGTGATCCGAGCGACTCCAAAGTGGAGGTGTGGGTTGTGAAAAAAATAAGATCTACGCAAAAGTGCTTTGCTGTCAACGGTTGACGTTCTTTATGAATTGTATAATTCTTTTTTCCAAGTGTCTATCAGACCAACAAGTTCAGACAAGTTTGAAGTTCCCCCTGCACTCCACGTCCTCACTACACGGGTCATCGGTCCGCTCGGACGGAGAGATGGACGAGGTTAAAAGTAGACAGATATAAGTATATGTGAGTTTTTAAATCCAAAAGAAGTTGTACAAATTCGCTGAGAATTTTAATTTAATAATATAATATGTTCTCCTTTATTTAAATTGAAAAACAGTTTAAATTTACACACATCAAATATCAATGGGTTATTTATACTTTCATTTAGCATCTGACAATGATTACAGGAATCGAACGAACACCTTACGCAAAATGCATATCGCACGGACCGTTTATTATGAAACAGCGATTGTGTATATAAAAATAAGGAAATTAGAATATATTTGCATAAACAAGGAATATCGAGCAAAGACGAAAAGCTCGAGCTATAAATAAATAGGTCTCGCGCAATAATGAATTAGAAAAAATTCTTACTCCCACATACTATTGTAGATAAACGAATACACATATTTTCCTATAGTTATCAAGATACAGCTTCATGAGGGAGGCAATAAAATAAAATAGAATATTAGAAGATTAGAACTTTATTGATTCTTAAGACCAATACACATGTATAAAACAAGTTAGTACATATTATAACAAATACAATACTAAAATATTCAAGAAAATAATTAGTACAAAACACATTTATGTTTACAACTCAAAGCATTATAAATTATACGATGTACATGTATTAATCGAAGTTAAATATAACATCCTGTGACGTTCAAAAATGCATACAATTTTAAGAGTTATTCATTATATATCTATAAGCTTACAATTTTAATTTTATATATCCAAAGGCGATGGAAGTATGGTCTTCCAAAAAATTTCTTTTTGTCGAATGAGGTCTGTATTGTTTCGTGCATGACTGTGTAATAACTTCATGTTCTTTTGTTCTTCGAATTTGCGATGATTGGATATATATTGGTTCTCTTTTTTCCAATACCATCTCTTTAATTGAATCGAAATTTATGTACTTGGAAACTTGATAGTTTAGAGATATCCCCTTAACTTTACATACTACTTTATCAACCTGTTCAATCATTTGCGATGATTGGATGTAATTGGTTCTCTTTTTTCCATTACCATCTCTTTAATTGAATCGAAATTTATGTACTTGGAAACTTGATAGTTTAGAGATATCCCCTTAACTTTACATACTACTTTATCAACCTGTTCATTTGTTGAAAATAATTTGTAGGCGTAATTTTTTGGACCTCCGCTTACAAACTCGGAAATATATGAACCAGGACCATCATTTTCTAATTCATCTGTCATTTCACATAGAAATGAACCAGACGGGACGTCCCATTCTCCAGGTCGAGAAACATAAATAACAGAGTCTGTATCGTAATATAAAACCCGATCACCTAGTTTTTCCAAGTAGCTGTACAATTTAAGGTGTGCATAAGCGGTAACATATGCGTCAATTACTACATTGACGGTGGAAAGTTCAGAATATGCCTCACAGTGTTCTTCATAATTTACAATGAGTGTAGTTTCATTAATTGGTACAATTGTATTAACTATTAAAGTTGGATTAGTCATAATATTAAAGAATTCTCCAGGATCATTGACAATTTTTGTTTTCGATTGATTTTCCCGTTACCCAAATTTTCCTCAGAATGAATTCAACATTAATTTCGCTAATGAACGCTGCCCCGGATTATCGAGAATCTTGTCAGACTCTAAAAGAATGCCCTCCCGCTGTAAAAATATTTCGATATATAAGTCTTTATCATCTTGATTTTTGCAGTGTTCAGGCCAATCTGAAGACTCCTGCTTCACTTTAACGAATTTGTTCATCATCTCTGTAAATAGTTCGTCTTGCATTGATTCATACTTCCAAATTTCGTAAATTTACAAAATTATATAGCCTTTTTCGATAGCCTTTTTTACTTCTTCCGTTACCCACGTTCCTATTAATGCCCTTTCTTCTTCAAGATGCCTACATTCTTCAGTGCCGAATTGCCCACATGTTCTACTGAGAACAAACATTAACTTCTCATTCATTTTCACTGGTAACACAGGATGAAGTAGGGTTTGAGGGGGCAAAATTTTACATTTAATTATCACATTGATTTCACTAAGATTTACAGAGCACTCTTCGTCTACAAGTACTTTCGGATGAGCTATAGGGAACTTTCCGTATTTACACACCCAGGGATAGAGTGAACATACATCCATGTATTTAATTTTTTCATTATCACGAATCTTGTAATATTCAACGACGTTTCCTGTCCTTCCTCCATAAAACGAATCTCTTGGATTAAGTGGCGATAAAGAGACCAGCGGGTGCTTTTCTGTATATTCTTTTATTTCGTTTGTACAATTTCGTCTAAAATCACATTCCCATTTCTCAAAAATTTCATACCCCCCCAACGACTTTAGGAATAAGGTTTTGACTGTCGTTGACTCATATCTAGTATTCATAGATGAATTATCAGGCAAGGTTTTATCTCTTTGGTAACGGAAGCAGCGAGGACACCCATGAAAATAACAACCGTAGAATTCGAATATTTCCCTGGTCTCGGGGTTGTATCCATCAACTTTTATACCGTTTATTGAAGCTTCCTGCTGTTTCGCTGCGTGTATAATGTTACAGCCACCGTATTTTTTCTTCCCAAACCAACCACTGAATAGCAACTTTGCTCTGATTGTCCTTCCATCTATATCCATTTTTTGGTATAACCCCAATAGTATTCTCTTTTAGAAAATTTCGCCGAAAAACTTTGTTACATGCAGAAACGATGGTGGTGGCTTCTGTGTATGGACACACATTACCCTCTTTCAACAATATTTTTCAAAATTTAAGACACGCCTGGCTCAAGATTTCTACATCAGAAATACAGTATTCTACAAGTTCTTTCTGAAAATCAAAAATATCTTCCTTCTTCCCAGTGTACATTTCAAAAATTTTTCCCGTTCCACGCTGTTAAAATTGTCAGGATCGTAATATCGGATTTCAGGCATCGCACCAACATAACAATAATTTTCCTCTCTATTGAAAAGATGTGGAAAATACCCCTTCTTCATCCCTGTTAACCCAAAGGCGTTCGGTAGCTTAGATAATGCCATAGGTAAATAATTTAATGAATCCAAGAATTTAACATTTCCAATAATTTTCATTGTAATTAACCTCGTTCCTCTCGTAATTGGTACTTCAGGAGTAATGTCAGTTTCGGTTAAAATGTGATTTAAAATAAACTGATGATCAAAATTTCCTCCATTATGGGCTAATTTTATAATTTCTTTGAATCTTTTTCTTAGCGTTACTACATGATGAAGAAATGGCGAGACGACGTCGTGACACTTTATAATCTGCAATCTTACACCACACTTCCCACAAATGTCCTCCTCGGAATAAATACAACTATCGCAAAATTGTTTGAACACGTAAAGATTTGGTTCTTGCAGTGTGTAATGTTCAGTTTGCTTCTCCTGTCTGGTCTTCAAATCGTAAAATATATAAAGCACATCGTTACACTGAGGGTTTTTTGTGTCAGGTTAAATGTAGCATAAATGCCCCGATGGTTGATGTCTCCGGCAAATTCTGCAATATATTTCTCCACAGATATGATCGCGATTAGTAGGTATTGTTTTAAAACAACCCGGACAGCGATAAATTTTTTCACAGATATTATACCTTTTATGATTTTCGTAACAATCTGAACCACGAAAATAACGTTTACACTCGTCAAAGTGCACCTGCCGTTCTTCTTTACTACATAAAAGGGTTTTCTGGCATGCAAGACATGTTTTTTTTACATTTATGTTTATTTTTGTGGTCGAATGGTTGATGACAAGTCTCGCAGTAATATACACAGCTGAATGCTGTGGTAAGGGAAGTTATTACATTGTAATGCCCAGTCATGATATAAAATATTCAACGAAGGATTTTCGCTACATTCACCCTCAAAAATAACAGTACGACCCTTATCTCCGTATTGGTATACCGCAATTTTATATTTAAAGAGAAAAATTCTGGAATGCCTGAAGCTCTGGCAAACCTGCACCAACGTCAGGAATCTCTATATTAGCCTCTTTCATCAGTTTTAACGCTAACTGCTCTTGTAGTCTTCCCGTGTTTTTCCTAATTTTATTGTAGAGGGGGTCCTTGTCACTTTAAGCTTTAGCGACTACTAAAGCCCGAGGTAAACACAACTTGTCTTTATTGTTAATGGTAACAATACCTCGTCGACCGCGACACTCTTCTTCAAATGTGTTGTATTTATAATCACGTCCATTTCCCGCTGGCAATTTTAACGATGTCACTCTCAAACAGAACGTTTCGATATTAAGACCTTTAGAATTCGACTGGTAAATAGAAGATATTGTATCCCATACGTTCTCAAAAGTAACTTCTCCCAAAGGTTTGAAACGCAACCACCCCTCCCCTCAGGAAAAATCTTTCGAGCAAACACTAAACCCTACAAGATCGGTGGGGTTTAAGTTCTCCTTTCCTTTTACCACTATTTCCTCCACGGCATCATGCACCCACTTCACTGGGTTCACGTTCTCAGGAATCTGACGAATTTTGAACTCCAAGGAGCGGCCCTGTACTCCATATTGACGAATTGTCTTTAGAGAATCCTTAATAATTACACACTTTTCCATTGTCGATGACTAAGCAGAACTAACTTACGTGACAAGTGTCTACAAAAGAATGACAAAATATCAAAAAAAAGGGTCGTTTTTATTACATAGTGGTCAAACCAAATATTAAACACTTTTGAAAATTTAAACAAAAGGAACCCTTTAACTTGAAATTTGTTGGTGTTTGTCATAAGAAACCAGGGTTTTTTGCTCGTTTAACGTATCATAAAGCATACTATATCAATTAAACACTATTTCGTATGTTTCTGTCTTTCTATATGATAGAGGACACTTTTTTACAAATATAAGTTTTTAATAATTACTGAAAAGCTTGAGACAAGGCGCTATGTTTAGACTGATTCCAGTTATAGTTACTTAAATTCGAAATCTCGTGAAAGTTTCAAGAAAACCTAAGTAGTATTAGTTATGTAACACTCGAAACCCGCAGTGCATGTACCTGTATTTGTCCTCTGAAGATCAAAGCATACTTCACCTGGGACGAACTCCTCTTTACGCTCAGCCGTCACTTTTTGGGGTAAGAAAGGTCGATTGCTCAGTTCTACTAGAATATACTGCCCTTAGTTAGTGGTGGTATGTGTGAGATCCAAGAAAACTAACCTCCAACGACTGGACATGCACTGAACGCTAGCAACAAAGAAGATTCTTTATTATTATTATTACATTACTTTGCAAGTGAATGATCAAAATTATAAGAAGGTAACATTTATTATGTCACAATAAAACCGATAATTAAACACTTGAAAATTTAAACAAAAGACCCTCAAGTTTTAAAATTTGTGCGTGTTTGTCATAAGATACAAGGGTTTTTTACAATTTCACGCAGCCTCGTTACATATTAAGCACATTATTTCGTTCATATGTATATTCCATTATGACTTGAAACGCTGTAAATATATAAATATTTCATAATTATAGACACGCTCGAGACAAGGTACTATTTTTAGACTAATTCCGGCTATAGTTACTTAAATGCAAAATTTCTGGAACATTTCATGAACACCAAAGTGTTTGTCACGTAAGACTCAAACCCCGCTGTTTATTATACCTGGACTTGTTTCACTCTTCGGGATAGAAAGGTTGACTTCTCAGCTCCACGAGATTAGACCGCTTGTAGTTAGTAGTTTTAGGTGGGGAGATCCAAGAAAACTGATCTCGAAGGACTGGACCCACATTAAGCGCCAGCAACAACGAAGATGATAACCTAACTTTACTAGAATCTGCAAGAGAATGGCAAAATTATAAAAAGGTAGCTTTTATTAGGTGATGGTCAGGCCGAATATTAAACCACTTATCACAATGGTGGTCTTATTCACATTGGGCCCTACGATTTCTCAACTTTGTACGTGTTTTACATAAGAACCCATGTATTTTTGTCAACTTGAGGGGTATGAGTTCACTGGATTGTTATTTCAAGGGAGTTTACCGTCAACATGGCCTCACGGATCCCACAACCTACCTATACATTTTGTAAACCTGCGGGCATGAATTCTAAGAAAATGGTATTCAGGGTGTTATATAGGGATTTACAGAATTCGCATATCTGTTTTACTTAAGAACTAGTGTGTTCTCGAAAACTCGAGAAAGTATGAACTCTGCGAATTAACATCTCAACACCTTTATCCATGCTTTTGATAAATATATTTTTTAATCTTTTTTGTTCCATCGCCTAATATGTATAATAAATGTTAATATTTTTGGTTAAATCTTCTAAGAGTACTTAACATTTATCGCTTTTCGGATTTAAGATTTTCTCGAAATCTCCTTCAAATGTTTTTCCTAAATTCCGAATATCTATTCTACTGTAGAATACGTATAATAAAATTTAATGAAACTTTTTAGGTAAATCCCCTATACACCAGCCGTTTTTTATTTTTTAAAGTTTTTCGGAACGCTGCTTCGCGATTTCAAACTCTGAATATCTATTCTACTATATAACGTGTATAATAAGGTTTAATAATATTCTTTTACCACATCATATCACAGTCATCTGTCAGACTGCCCTAACTTACGATAAACCGAACTGACTGCCGTGTAGTCAAAAACGGAATTTCACAACCAAGGTACAAACGACAACAGACGTTTACACCCCCATCGAAATCTTTTTCGGGGTCTAATTATGTGTACATAAATGAGGCACTAACTTGTGCATACACGTCGATACATACAGGGTTTATTATCAATAATTATACTATGAACGATTTCAGCGATTACAGAGCTATTTTCAAGAAAGAATATGTCACAAACCGAAATATAATAACTAATAACGCAACAAATCCCATATTACACACACACACACACACTATGACTTGTTCAACGTACGATGTTATGACAGTAATTATTTTTAATACATACCTTATGCTTGTATCGAAGGTGTACAAATTTAAATAAAATTTGCGCTTCTTGTTTCCAAACTGCGGAATTTGAAGATCGCTCAGCTAAACATACGTGCGCACCCTAAACCGGTGTGCTCGAGATCCTTCCCGCGGTCAGAAAAAAGCTCGAGATCCTTCCCGGGTCAGAAAAGGGTACACTCGATTTCATTCCCGCGGTCAATTTTTGGGCACGTAAAGAGTAGTGGACAGGTAAAATATATTGCGTAAATTGGTATTTATTGAGATTTAACATTTTACGTACATATGTATGTAATCAAAAATATACATTTTAATTATACATAAACATGTAATTCAAAAAATTTCCACCTTTTCCGTTCACAATTTTTCCAGGCTTATGACTGGTAGAAAAGACTAATTCGTTCTTAACTGGCGTGTTTAAAAAAGTTTTGGGGGCCTTAGCTTGGCCCAGTGTCAAATCGAAAATTGAAAGCATGCTAGAGCTTTTGTCAATTAAACTAAATGAAATATAACTAAAACAACTTAAAATAATATATACATTCGAAATTGGCTAATATATTCAGCCTCTGTCAAGTTAATTAAAGAAATACAGAAAACTAAGTCAGTGGAAGAAATTTATTAGAAACGATATTAACAAAATCTAATCGAGTTATGTGTTTATGCTGAAAAATAAGCATTTGTTCCCGAAGATATTCCTCCTTTTCTAAAATTTTTTTACATTTTTGTTTTTCACTCCGCATTTTGATATAAGTTTCAACTTGAACGTCGAACAAAGCGTTAATAAACAAAAAGATATTTGGATGGGACTTATAAAATTTTGAAAACTGAACCACATTTCATGAAATAAAATGAGACAAAATCTGTTTATTCCAAGAAAAAAGGGCCGGTTGGGTTGAGGGTCAAGATAATCCGCTTAATCCTTCACGGGAAGGATCTCGAGTGTTACCTGAGCTCAAAATTTGGGACGGGAAGGACCTCGAGTGCACCCCCCCTAAACCGGTAAGGTTGATACTAATGCAATCCGCGCGGGTCACTCTCTTTAGTTAGTCTTTTAAAAACAGGTGCATGTACTACATAAATACTTGAAGTTGAAAAGATATAGTATTTTCTAAGGAGAGAATAAAGTTTAACACCCACACACACACACAAGAGGTATATGAGACATATCGTATGTAGGTTACACACGTCGCTTTTACCTCTCCGAAAGAAAAGATTTTACTTTCTCAGCATGGTTTTCGCAATATGAACGTTATCTTGAATTCGGCACCAAGTTGTCAAAGCTGACAAATAGAACAGTATCATATCAGCAGACACAGAGTAGACAGATTGAAAAAGTATGTGATGACTCATCTTAAAAACGGTTATGGGTAGGTTGACACTTCTACGCCTATATGTCTCAATATGTAGATGTCTGAAAGAGAGAAAATAGTGAAATATAAATAAGGTTAAGTAAAGGGTGTTGGGTTAGAATGGTCAAAGGCACAAAGGGCTCCAAAAAAATGTGTTAGGTTGGGTTCACTCACCGCTCGCGTTGAGTGAACCCAACCTAACACATTTTTTTGGAGCCCTTTGTGCCTTTGACCATTCTAACCCAACACCCTTTACTTAACCTTATTTATATTTCACTATTTTCTCTCTTTCAGACATCTACATATTGAGACATATAGGCGTAGAAGTGTCAACCTACCCATAACCGTTTTTAAGATGAGTCATCACATACTTTTTCAATCTGTCTACTCTGTGTCTGCTGATATGATACTGTTCTATTTGTCAGCTTTGACAACTTGGTGCCGAATTCAAGATAACGTTCATATTGCGAAAACCATGCTGAGAAAGTAAAATCTTTTCTTTCGGAGAGGTAAAAGCGACGTGTGTAACCTACATACGATATGTCTCATATACCTCTTGTGTGTGTGTGTGGGTGTTAAACTTTATTCTCTCCTTAGAAAATACTATATCTTTTCAACTTCAAGTATTTATGTAGTACATGCACCTGTTTTTAAAAGACTAACTAAAGAGAGTGACCCGCGCGGATTGCATTAGTATCAACCTTACCGGTTTAGGGGGGGTGCACTCGAGGTCCTTCCCGTCCCAAATTTTGAGCTCAGGTAACACTCGAGATCCTTCCCGTGAAGGATTAAGCGGATTATCTTGACCCTCAACCCAACCGGCCCTTTTTTCTTGGAATAAACAGATTTTGTCTCATTTTATTTCATGAAATGTGGTTCAGTTTTCAAAATTTTATAAGTCCCATCCAAATATCTTTTTGTTTATTAACGCTTTGTTCGACGTTCAAGTTGAAACTTATATCAAAATGCGGAGTGAAAAACAAAAATGTAAAAAAATTTTAGAAAAGGAGGAATATCTTCGGGAACAAATGCTTATTTTTCAGCATAAACACATAACTCGATTAGATTTTGTTAATATCGTTTCTAATAAATTTCTTCCACTGACTTAGTTTTCTGTATTTCTTTAATTAACTTGACAGAGGCTGAATATATTAGCCAATTTCGAATGTATATATTATTTTAAGTTGTTTTAGTTATATTTCATTTAGTTTAATTGACAAAAGCTCTAGCATGCTTTCAATTTTCGATTTGACACTGGGCCAAGCTAAGGCCCCCAAAACTTTTTTAAACACGCCAGTTAAGAACGAATTAGTCTTTTCTACCAGTCATAAGCCTGGAAAAATTGTGAACGGAAAAGGTGGAAATTTTTTGAATTACATGTTTATGTATAATTAAAATGTATATTTTTGATTACATACATATGTACGTAAAATGTTAAATCTCAATAAATACCAATTTACGCAATATATTTTACCTGTCCACTACTCTTTACGTGCCCAAAAATTGACCGCGGGAATGAAATCGAGTGTACCCTTTTCTGACCCGGGAAGGATCTCGAGCTTTTTTCTGACCGCGGGAAGGATCTCGAGCACACCGGTTTAGGGTGCGCACGTATGTTTAGCTGAGCGATCTTCAAATTCCGCAGTTTGGAAACAAGAAGCGCAAATTTTATTTAAATTTGTACACCTTCGATACAAGCATAAGGTATGTATTAAAAATAATTACTGTCATAACATCGTACGTTGAACAAGTCATAGTGTGTGTGTGTGTGTGTAATATGGGATTTGTTGCGTTATTAGTTATTATATTTCGGTTTGTGACATATTCTTTCTTGAAAATAGCTCTGTAATCGCTGAAATCGTTCATAGTATAATTATTGATAATAAACCCTGTATGTATCGACGTGTATGCACAAGTTAGTGCCTCATTTATGTACACATAATTAGACCCCGAAAAAGATTTCGATGGGGGTGTAAACGTCTGTTGTCGTTTGTACCTTGGTTGTGAAATTCCGTTTTTGACTACACGGCAGTCAGTTCGGTTTATCGTAAGTTAGGGCAGTCTGACAGATGACTGTGATATGATGTGGTAAAAGAATATTATTAAACCTTATTATACACGTTATATAGTAGAATAGATATTCAGAGTTTGAAATCGCGAAGCAGCGTTCCGAAAAACTTTAAAAAATAAAAAACGGCTGGTGTATAGGGGATTTACCTAAAAAGTTTCATTAAATTTTATTATACGTATTCTACAGTAGAATAGATATTCGGAATTTAGGAAAAACATTTGAAGGAGATTTCGAGAAAATCTTAAATCCGAAAAGCGATAAATGTTAAGTACTCTTAGAAGATTTAACCAAAAATATTAACATTTATTATACATATTAGGCGATGGAACAAAAAAGATTAAAAAATATATTTATCAAAAGCATGGATAAAGGTGTTGAGATGTTAATTCGCAGAGTTCATACTTTCTCGAGTTTTCGAGAACACACTAGTTCTTAAGTAAAACAGATATGCGAATTCTGTAAATCCCTATATAACACCCTGAATACCATTTTCTTAGAATTCATGCCCGCAGGTTTACAAAATGTATAGGTAGGTTGTGGGATCCGTGAGGCCATGTTGACGGTAAACTCCCTTGAAATAACAATCCAGTGAACTCATACCCCTCAAGTTGACAAAAATACATGGGTTCTTATGTAAAACACGTACAAAGTTGAGAAATCGTAGGGCCCAATGTGAATAAGACCACCATTGTGATAAGTGGTTTAATATTCGGCCTGACCATCACCTAATAAAAGCTACCTTTTTATAATTTTGCCATTCTCTTGCAGATTCTAGTAAAGTTAGGTTATCATCTTCGTTGTTGCTGGCGCTTAATGTGGGTCCAGTCCTTCGAGATCAGTTTTCTTGGATCTCCCCACCTAAAACTACTAACTACAAGCGGTCTAATCTCGTGGAGCTGAGAAGTCAACCTTTCTATCCCGAAGAGTGAAACAAGTCCAGGTATAATAAACAGCGGGGTTTGAGTCTTACGTGACAAACACTTTGGTGTTCATGAAATGTTCCAGAAATTTTGCATTTAAGTAACTATAGCCGGAATTAGTCTAAAAATAGTACCTTGTCTCGAGCGTGTCTATAATTATGAAATATTTATATATTTACAGCGTTTCAAGTCATAATGGAATATACATATGAACGAAATAATGTGCTTAATATGTAACGAGGCTGCGTGAAATTGTAAAAAACCCTTGTATCTTATGGCAAACACGCACAAATTTTAAAACTTGAGGGTCTTTTGTTTAAATTTTCAAGTGTTTAATTATCGGTTTTATTGTGACATAATAAATGTTACCTTCTTATAATTTTGATCATTCACTTGCAAAGTAATGTAATAATAATAATAAAGAATCTTCTTTGTTGCTAGCGTTCAGTGCATGTCCAGTCGTTGGAGGTTAGTTTTCTTGGATCTCACACATACCACCACTAACTAAGGGCAGTATATTCTAGTAGAACTGAGCAATCGACCTTTCTTACCCCAAAAAGTGACGGCTGAGCGTAAAGAGGAGTTCGTCCCAGGTGAAGTATGCTTTGATCTTCAGAGGACAAATACAGGTACATGCACTGCGGGTTTCGAGTGTTACATAACTAATACTACTTAGGTTTTCTTGAAACTTTCACGAGATTTCGAATTTAAGTAACTATAACTGGAATCAGTCTAAACATAGCGCCTTGTCTCAAGCTTTTCAGTAATTATTAAAAACTTATATTTGTAAAAAAGTGTCCTCTATCATATAGAAAGACAGAAACATACGAAATAGTGTTTAATTGATATAGTATGCTTTATGATACGTTAAACGAGCAAAAAACCCTGGTTTCTTATGACAAACACCAACAAATTTCAAGTTAAAGGGTTCCTTTTGTTTAAATTTTCAAAAGTGTTTAATATTTGGTTTGACCACTATGTAATAAAAACGACCCTTTTTTTTTTGATATTTTGTCATTCTTTTGTAGACACTTGTCACGTAAGTTAGTTCTGCTTAGTCATCGACAATGGAAAAGTGTGTAATTATTAAGGATTCTCTAAAGACAATTCGTCAATATGGAGTACAGGGCCGCTCCTTGGAGTTCAAAATTCGTCAGATTCCTGAGAACGTGAACCCAGTGAAGTGGGTGCATGATGCCGTGGAGGAAATAGTGGTAAAAGGAAAGGAGAACTTAAACCCCACCGATCTTGTAGGGTTTAGTGTTTGCTCGAAAGATTTTTCCTGAGGGGAGGGGTGGTTGCGTTTCAAACCTTTGGGAGAAGTTACTTTTGAGAACGTATGGGATACAATATCTTCTATTTACCAGTCGAATTCTAAAGGTCTTAATATCGAAACGTTCTGTTTGAGAGTGACATCGTTAAAATTGCCAGCGGGAAATGGACGTGATTATAAATACAACACATTTGAAGAAGAGTGTCGCGGTCGACGAGGTATTGTTACCATTAACAATAAAGACAAGTTGTGTTTACCTCGGGCTTTAGTAGTCGCTAAAGCTTAAAGTGACAAGGACCCCCTCTACAATAAAATTAGGAAAAACACGGGAAGACTACAAGAGCAGTTAGCGTTAAAACTGATGAAAGAGGCTAATATAGAGATTCCTGACGTTGGTGCAGGTTTGCCAGAGCTTCAGGCATTCCAGAATTTTTCTCTTTAAATATAAAATTGCGGTATACCAATACGGAGATAAGGGTCGTACTGTTATTTTTGAGGGTGAATGTAGCGAAAATCCTTCGTTGAATATTTTATATCATGACTGGGCATTACAATGTAATAACTTCCCTTACCACAGCATTCAGCTGTGTATATTACTGCGAGACTTGTCATCAACCATTCGACCACAAAAATAAACATAAATGTAAAAAAAACATGTCTTGCATGCCAGAAAACCCTTTTATGTAGTAAAGAAGAACGGCAGGTGCACTTTGACGAGTGTAAACGTTATTTTCGTGGTTCAGATTGTTACGAAAATCATAAAAGGTATAATATCTGTGAAAAAATTTATCGCTGTCCGGGTTGTTTTAAAACAATACCTACTAATCGCGATCATATCTGTGGAGAAATATATTGCAGAATTTGCCGGAGACATCAACCATCGGGGCATTTATGCTACATTTAACCTGACACAAAAAACCCTCAGTGTAACGATGTGCTTTATATATTTTACGATTTGAAGACCAGACAG